>JAVHKY010000016.1:1335000-2670000 GCA_035079385.1 Aspidiotus rigidus | reverse complement strand
ATCACCTTTTGCGCACATACTCGCACACTTATTGCTCTAGGTGAAGCAAAGGGTTGCTCGTATACAGGGGATAAGAGTTGGCGTATTTAATCTGCGGGCTCACGTTCGCGCTCGTATGTACGCAGATTACTATACTAGTGTTCTTTTTTTCCGCCGAGCTCTAAAATGCGCTTCGTAAAACGATATGTCGACCACTCGCCAACACTTACAATTATCAGCGAAATATTTTTCATTTAATTACGCTCGTCTGGACGATAAATCGCGTTAATTGCCCTTTTCCGAGCTCGACAATACAGGGTGCGCGATCTGCACGCTCCTCCGACACGAAATTTATCGTTAATTTCGCACAACAATACTGATGCGCACAATAAGTAGAATATGCTAGCTTCGTGTTTATGGCTATGGCTGAATTTTTGTTCGCAGCGAGCATTTTACAGCCTTTAACGCTCGTACGCATGTACGCGCATAATCGTATAATATTAGCGGGACGTAATAAGGCAAAATGACACCTGGTCAGAGAGTCAACTTGGGCGACACACTCGTGCACATCCAATTCGGTATGAGCGCGTGTGCACGAAGCGGAAAGTGACGATAAAGGAAAAAGAGTATAGTAAACTGCATATCCGATTCGAATCGGGGAATAAACATTCAAAACTAAATCTCGTCCGTTCCACCTAAATTAGTTACGTTAAATACCATATGGTTTACAACGACGTAAACAGCATCGGCGTGCATGGTCAAGATTTATTTTTACGAAATGGGAAATAGCGGAAAATACGATGGATGTTACATTTTAAAGCGTCCAGTAATTACGCTGTTCTCAACCTTGGTCACGTCGCTGATGACGAAATCTATTACTATTTTGATTTTTTCTCTGTTGAGAGACAGTTCAGTGCAACAAAAAGTAATATATTTACAATGTATTTTCTTGAGAGCAATGGGCTAATCTTTCAACGTTCCGTATTTGTAAAGTCGCAAAAACAAGCACCTAAATAAAATGAGGAAGTATGACGACAAATTTTCCTGCCTCGGACTCTGATTCAAAGTGTCTACCAAATTCAAAAAATGAAAATACTCGACTTTCATAGGGCTCTTAAAGGGTGTTCCACAAAACCATAATTTCAGCGGTGTACCAGGCGGGGTGGTGTCAGGGCGTCTAGACCTCTTTTGAACTTGAAAATTTGCCTTATACTACCATCAAAATTACAGAAAAACAATCCTACTCGACCTAGGAAATTGAATTTCAATTTTTTTTTATTGGATCAGAAAAAAAATCAATGGACTTTTCATTTTTCAAATATTAGACTTTTGTGGGGTTTACTGGATTTGTGGGGGCGGTAGACACCCTGCTATTGATCCCGTACAATATTCCTTCGAGCCCCTCGGGGATTCAGGCTAGCTTTTCTCTCGGCTTTCGTGTGCGTGTTTGCAACAGCCTCACTTAATGTACTCAGTACTACATTGAAAATCGGAAGTCAAAAACGTATAAACTTTTCCGAGACTCACTCTTCATATCCTCTACGATGAGAACTTGCAAGAAGAAGAAGCTAAGCATGCAAGCAAACTAGTAAGAGAAAGGACCGAGACGATGACCAGACATGAGACGTTGGGGCCACATGTTGACTGTCGAATCGACGTCGATTTTCAGTCTAAATCTAGCGTCGACCGAAATCGAATCGTTCTTAGGAAAGCTTGGTCCAAATTGCGTCGATTTTCTGTTGACATCGATCTCATACGGGATCGACAAATATCGACTCTCGATTTCATGTCGATTACGAGTCGACTACTTCATTTTTTCATCCATTAATGGAAAAAATTGTCCACTAATTGACAATCCAAACTAGAAAAAATTTGATCTGTACGAGTATCGAGAGAAATTGTCCGTTGACGGACAATTTGAAATAAGGACAGTGTTGTTCACTAATGAACAATTCGAATTGAGAAAGATTGGACATTTCTTCATAATCTGAAACAACTCTTCTCAATTCAAATTCTCCACCATTAAAAAAAAAACTGGCCATTAATTAACATAATTCAAAGTAAGAAAAATTGCCCATTCAAACAAAGAAGAAATGTCCATTAATGAATAATTCAAATTATGAAAAATTACCCATTTTGGATTGAAAAATTGTCCATTGGTGGACATTTCAAACTAAAGAAAATTGTCCAACAATTACAAATTGAAATTGAGACAGATTGGACATTTTGTTTTAATTTGAATTACCCATCAATGGAGCCCCGACCATCGATGAACGATTCAAAAGGAGAAAAATAGTCCATTGATGGACACTTGGAACCGAGAAAAATTATCCATTGGTGCCCAATTCAAACCAAGAAGAATCGTCGATCTATGGACAATCTGAATTTAGAAAGATTGGACATTTCTTCATAATAGTCCGGGAGGTAGACGATTCGACCTTGCATTTCATTTTATTGGAGCGAATATTTAGGATACTTGAATGAAAAATTTGAACCATGGCGCCACGGTCCAAACCCCTTAGGGGCCCCGTAATGGCGGATTGCCTAACTGGAAGGAGTTCTTGCATATAAATGATCGAAATATTCCTTTTGGTTCGCAATTTAAGTGGATTCTTATGTACTCGTAATTTGGACCGCCAAATCCGAAAAATATTAACAAAACGTTCTTCCGATATTTTACGGGCGTCGATGGGCTGATAACCCCTAAAATAGGGGTAAAATTGAAGTGACATATTTCAACATATTTTCACGAATATCCGTACGAAATTTTCCGTAGAATTTAGGAAAAACACTAAAAAAAAATTCTTTCGACTGTCCGAAGGACCCCCCAATTGAGGAAAAATATTTTGTATTTTTTGGAAAAATCTTAACGAGTTCTGAAGTAGAATTTAATGCGAAATCCGGGAAAAATAGTGAAAAAATTCCTGGGGTCCTCGGAGGGGGTTAAGAGGGGCACAAACCCTGAAAATTGATAGAAAAATTTGTGGATTTTTTTTCAAGTTAAACAAATTTTCATGTAGAATTTACCATAGGATTCAGAAAGAACCCTGAAAAAATGAAGGTCCATGGTTTAAATCCCGTCGCCGCGCCGCCATGAATAAAATTAATAAAATAAATGATTGATATGAAATTGGCGCCAAATTTGAAGAGGACGGAAGATTGAAACGACGCACTGAAAAGTAGAAACTATCAGAAAAACTGATGAGTCCGCAAAGACACTTTCGAACTAACAAAAAACGCAGTTTATATATATGAGTTATAAAAATGTAATCCTACAATTTTACAATTTTTCCCAAAGAAATTGGTGTTCCTCCCGGCTCCCTCCAAGAGCCATGAGTTTTTTTTTAGGATTTTTCCCGAATTCCTCGGTAAATTTCACACAAGAATCCGTTTGGATGTTCTCAAAAACGCATATTTTTTACTTTGAGTTTTATGGGTCAAGTTTTCTCAACCCCCTCCGAGGGCCCCAGGAATTTTCCCACCATTTTAATTTTCCCCGGATTTCGCGATAAATTCTACTTCGTAACCCGTTAAGATTTTTCCAAAAAATATAATTTTTTTCCCCTAATTGAAGGCGGAGGCCCCTGGCCCCCTTGGACGGTCGGAAGAATTTTTTGATAATTTTTTTCGAATTTGGAGGTCCGAATTATATAAGAATCGACGTCAATTGCGAACCAAAAGGAATATTTCGGTCATTTATATGCAAGAACTCCTTCCAGTTCGGCAACCCGCCATTGCGAGGCCCCTATATGGGGTTTGGACCGTGGCGCCATGGCTCAAATTTTTCATTCAAGCATCCTAAATGTTCTTTCCAAATTTCATGATTTCAACATAAAATGCAAGGTTGATCTCATAATTTGCACTAAGCCATCGGACTATAATTTGAAATACATCAATGGACAACTTTTCTCAATTCAAATTGTCCATTAATAGACAATCCATATTAAGGGGTAGTGTCCATCAGTGGACACCTTCTATGAGAAAAACTGACCATTGGTGGACAATTCAAATTAAGAAAATTTTTCCGTTGATGGATAATTTGAATAAAATTGTCCATTGATAGACAACCTAAATAAGAAGAATGTCCATTAACTGAACTCAACAAAAAGAAAAATATTGAAGAGATCAAGGACGATAATGTCCGATTCCGAGAGTATTTTTCACGCTGAATTCGATACCCTTATTCGTTTTTCGTAAGTCCCTCCGTTTCTTCTGCAATATTAAAGTTTAGTTGCCGCGCCTTGTTACAAAGTGCATCGAACACCGAAGGGTAGTATTGCGAAAAGGTGTGTCGTGCTTCGCAACGAGCCGCGACAACTAAACGTTAAGATTGCAGAAGAAATCGAGGAGTCACGAAAAACGAATAACGGCATTGAATTCAGTGTGAAAAAAAAAAAAAAAAAATACTTTCAGAATCGGATATTCTCGTTCTTGACTTTTTCGAAAAATTTTATTTTGTCGAGTGTAATGAATAATTCAAATTAAGAAAAATTGTCCATTGATAGATAATTCAAACTGAGGAAAAACTATCCCTTGACAGGCAATTTAGATTAGATAAATAAAAATTTTTCATCAATGGACTTGTCCATTCATAGAAAGTAAGCTGCTAAAGTGAGGTTATTCTATTTCATTATATAGGCCCATGGATACAGTATATTAGACCAAGGGGACAAATGAACGGAGCGAGTGAGTCCTCGAAAGATAGCTAGCTTAAAATATAGTACAGTAGACTTATAGTATACCAAGAATGGGGGCGTTCATCTTCAGCCTCAGTGTATGACTAAATAGAAATCAAAAATAATGTCTTAGTTTCATCAAAAGCCTCGAAGATCCCTATCCAAGGCTGAAGAATCCAGAGAAAATCTTGTTTATATTATTGTATTATAATGCGTGTCATCTATTGTCAAAATTGGTTTCTAATTCCGTCATTATTTTCTGTTTCAGGTGAGTTTCCTTTCTTCTTAGTACCATTGGCTAAATGTAAGTGAACAACTCCCTTGTTAACTTTCTAAAACGCATCTCTAGTATTTTATTGATCTTCGAAGTTGTGAATTCTATACTGTTCGTGTATTTTGAAAATCGATGATGATCAAATTCAGGTACTGTAGACGTGTTAGTTCGACGCACTTCTGTAGTGTCACATAAAGACTTCCTAATTTCACTTCATTATCCCAAGGATCCTTATTTTTGAAGTACAAAAGATCGCTCCTAACGATATTGAAGTACCTTTCCAAATCTACGTATCTAGATCAAGATTTTCCTCCGAGGTTCTGAAAAAAATTACCGGAAGTTGCTTTTGTCCAACACTATTTTTTCAGAGAAGTATGGAATTTTTTGTCCGATGGAAAAAATATAAAAAAATAAATTCCTTAAAATTCAACTATTTAGCCGTACTGAGTGTTTGGAGAGAGATGAGGGCCCAAAAATTTGAGGGTATGTTTTATTTACCTCAAGGTACGTCCCAAATAAATATTTTCAAAATTTGGCTCGGGGGCAATTTTAACATTCTTAATGATTCATGCTCTTTTCGACTATATTTCTCGCGGATTTTGAAATTCATTCGTACGTATTACTGATAAAAAATATATAATTCGTAATTTTCCAAAAGCAACGAGAGAACGAAGTCTCAAACCTTTTAAAGTAGACAAATCATTCATAATTTTCTGGTCTGTTTGCTGCGAAAGAAGAAGTAATGTCGAAGCTGAAACTTCGTTGTTCAGGAGGATTATTTTGCGGTTATAAATCTGACTTACGCGTGGGTCACTCGTTCGCGCCTGTATACTTTGTTGTTAAAAGTATGTAAAAGCTATCGAAATCAAGAAATATATGAACCTACACGAGTGAATTTCCGTCGAAAAGTGGTCGAACGCAGTAAAGCCCTCTTATAGTTCGGTTTCCCGAGGGAAACATTCGTGTAGACTTGGCTCTCGAGTTCCAGGTAAAGAAATAGATATCGCTTGTAACTATAAATCGGTATAGTAAGAGTACAGATGCCTCTAAAGGAGGGGGGAAAATGAAGACAGCCTTGTTTGAGTTGGAAAATTTAAGAGCGCGGTTCAGACAAAAATAACGAATTACTACTTCATTGATCAGCATGATGCTGATTCCCTTAAGATTGTTTTTCGCGACTCCTTAAAAAAGGGCTTGAATCATCATCAATCTTTTTGTTTTCTGTGGCTTTGTCTGCGTTGTTGTTGATAACGCGCCTGTAATAAAAATTACACTGATAGGCGACACGTGTAAAATGTAACGAAAATGATTTCTTTTTTTTTTTTTCTTTCGAATAAATAAAGAAAAACAATGGTTAAACTGTCGTTAGCGGAAAGTTGATCGGAGTTCGCGTGGGTCACGGCGAGAGAAGTTTTACGTAATGTGCGTGGAGGCCGAGCGAAGAAAACTTGTGCGTATCGACGATTTGTAATCTTTTACGATCGTTTAAAAAGGTATGGCGAAGAATAAAAATGAAGTAGCGCGGAAGATTCAATAAGAAGTAGTTTTTAAGCGAGAATTGAGGGGCACGAGATACGTACTTTCCGCGACGCGACGCTGCTGTACGTATGTGCAACTCGTTGATGGAGCGTATTCCCCTGAGACATCGTCGTGGGACAATAACAATGAAGTAAAATGTCTAGATAAAAGTCAATACTGGAGTATACGTATGGGTCTCTGTATGTACGATTTCCTCGTTAAGTAGCTGCGCTGTGTTTTCAGTTTTTATTTTCTCTCGTTTGCTACGTCTTGTCTTGTTCGTCTTTTTTTTTAGTCCCTCTTTGGGAGGAATTTTTTGGGTCGTTTTGGCGGTGATGGTGGCACACGCTCGGTGTTAAAAGTTCGCCCTGAGGTTGAACACGATTCGTTAATATTCGGCTTTTAATGCAGGCGGGGAAATACGTAGTCTTGTACACCAGCGTAGATTGATTTCTTGGTGGGCCTTGAAAGCTCAGATCTCGTGTTCCTGTTCATATTTGGTACAAGGAGCGTCATGTATTCTTTCGGAGCATTAAAAGCTTTTATAAAGCAAAAATTCTTTCGAGTGTTTGGCAATTTTCACTTGAGCAAATAGCCGAAGAAATTTTCAAGTGTATAGTCCTTGTTAGAAAGCCTGCTGATGAGGACACTGTGTCAAGTGCGTCACAAAAACTTCTGAAAATTTTCAGCCAGGAATAAATTACCCGGTCGATTAATTGATGTTATCCGGAATATATTCACACAATGGCCTTAGATTTTTTAAATTAAACGAGGCTTGCTTGCAACTGCAGTTGAAGTTATGGGCTCGGAGTGGGCAGATGGGCACAGTAAAGATCATTAATTGGATGATGAGTTTTTATCAACCTGGAATTGGCTGTTATTTCGCGTCGATTTCAATCAATTTGTAGCAATATTGTTGATTTCAAATTTACTCAAATCGACTTCGGTCTGGTGTCAATTTAAAATTTCCTTGTCCAAAGGTTTTATCGATTTGGAAGCGACTGTTTCAATTTGTAGTTCTCTGGCGTTATTAGCTACACTTGATCCAACTGAAGAAGTGCTCGCGTCAATGGACGCTTGTATTGCAAGAGGAGAGGGAAGTTGTATTGAATACGTGCGACTTCCTATTTCTCTTGCAATACAAGCGTCCATCGGCGCGGGCAGTTCTTAAGTTGGATAGAGTATAGTCGACTTGGAATTGCCCTAAATTTGACGTCCATGCAAAGTCGATTTTAAATCAGATTGTCCAAAAATGTTATCAACCTGGAATTCGACTGCCCTGCAGGCGTCATTTTGAATCAATTTTTAGTTCTCTAGTAATGCAGGCTAGTTGACTTCAAATTGACCTGAAATCAACGTCGATCAAGTGTCACTTTTGAGTCGCTTAGTCGATTTTGAATTGACCTAAATTTGACATTGTTCTGGAGTCGATTTCAAGTCAAACTATCCAAAGTCTGGAATCAAATACTCCGTGGCATTGATTTCAATCAATTTTTAGTTCTCTAGTAATGTCGTTTAGGTATTTGACTTCAAGTTAACCTGAAATCAACGTCAATCTAGTGTCAATTTTGAGTCGCTTAGTCAATTTTGAATTGACCTAAATTTGACGTTGATCTTGAGTTGATTTCACGTCAAACTATCCAAAGTCTAGAATCAAATGGTCTGTGGCGTCAGTTTGAATCGATTTTTAGTTCTTTAGTAGTGCAAGCTAGTTTACTTCAAATTGTCCTGTAATCAACGTCCATCTAGTGTCAATTTTGAATTAACCTCAAGTTGATCTTGATCTGGAGTCAATTTCAAGTCAAATTATCCAAAGTCTGGAATCAAATGCTCTGTGGCATTGATTTCAATCAATTTTTAGTTCTCTAGTAATGTCTACTATTTGACTTCAAGTTAACCTGAAATCAACGTCAATCTAGTGTCAATTTTGAGTCGCCTAATCAATTTTGAATTGACCTAAATTTGACGTTGATCTGGAGTTGATTTCATGTCAAACTATCCAAAGTCTGGAATAATCAAATGGTCTGTGGCGTCAGTTTGAATCGATTTTTAGTTCTTTAGTAGTGCAAGCTAGTTGACTTCAAATTGACCTGAAATCAACCTCAATCTGGTGTCAATTTTGAATTGTTTAGTCAATTTTGAATTGACCTAAATTTATGTTGATCTGGAGTCAATTTCAAGTCAAACTATCCAAAGCCTGGAATCAAATGCTCTGTGGCATTGATTTCAATCAACTTTAGTTCACTAGTAATGCAAGCTAGTTGACTTCAAGTTAACCTGTAATCAACGTTGATCAAGTGTCAATTTTGAGTCGCTTAGTCAATTTTGAATTGACCTAAATTTGATGTTGATCAGGAGTCAATTTCAAGTCAAACTATCCAAAGCCTGGAATCAAATGCTCTGTGGCATTGATTTCAATCAACTTTAGTTCACTAGTAATGCAAGCTAGTTGACTTCAAGTTAACCTGTAATCAACGTTGATCAAGTGTCAATTTTGAGTCGCTTAGTCAATTTTGAATTGACCTAAATTTGATGTTGATCAGGAGTCAATTTCAAGTCAAACTATCCAAAGCCTGGAATCAAATGCTCTGTGGCGTTGATTTCAATCAATTTTTAGTTCACTAATAATGCAAGCTAGTTGACTTCAAGTTAACCTGAAATCAACGTTGATCAAGTGTCAATTTTGAGTTGTTTAGTCAATTTTGAATTGACCTAAATTTAGTTGATTTGGAGTCAATTTCATATCAAACTATCCAATGTCTGGAATCAAATGCTCTATGGCATTGATTTCAATCAATTTTTATTTCTCTAGTAATGCAAGCTATTTGAATTCAAATCGACCTGAAATCAACATCCATCTAATGTCAATTTTGAATTGATCTAAATTTGACGTTGATCTGGAGTCAATTTCAAGTCAAACTATCCAAAGTCTGGAATCAAATGCTCCGTGGCATTGATTTCAATCAATTTTTAGTTCTCTAGTGATGCAAGCTATTTGACTTCAAATTGACCTAAAATCAACGTCGATCTAGTGTCAATTTCGAGTCGCTTAGTCAATTTTGAATTAACCTAAATTTTACATTGATCTGAAGTCAATTTCAAGTCAAATTATTGGAAGTCTGGAATCAAATGCTGTGTGGCATTGAATTCAATCAATTTTTAATTCTCTAGTAATGCAAGGTAGTTGACTTCAAATTGACCTGAAGTCAACGTCAATCTTGTGTCAATTTTGAGTCGCTTTGTGGAATGTTTTATGAACTTGGATTTGACTGCTCTGTAGGGTGGATTTTGATCGATTTGTAGTTCTCTGGTCTCGTTAGCTGATCGACTTATAATTCACATTCTTTCATTGATAGGGCGTCGACTTCAAGTAAAACTGTCAAAAGTTTATATCAACCTGGAATCGACTGCTCTGTGGCGTTGATTTCAATAAATTTTTAGTTCTTTAGTAATGTATGTTGGTTGACTTCAAATTAATCTCGAATCGACGACAATCTAGTTGTGATTTTGTTTTGCCTTGTCCACAGTTTTTTTGAGCTGGAATTCAACTGCTCTGTGGCATTGATTTCAATTAATTTTTAGTTCTCTAGTAATGCAAGCTTGTTGACTTCAAATTGACCTTAAATCACCGTTGATCTAGTGTCAATTTTGAGTCACTTTGTCGAAATTCTTATCAACTTGGATTGGACTGCTCTGTGGCGTAGATTTTGGTTGATTTGTAGTTCTCTGGTCTTGTTAGCCAGTCAACTTTGTATTGACCTAATTTTGATGTTGATGTGGAGTCGACATCAAGTAAAACTGTCCAAAGTTTTTATCAACCTGGAATCGACTGCCTGTTGTGTTAATTTCAATCAATTTTTCGTTCTCTAGTAATGAATTCTGGTTGACTTCAAATTAACCTTGAATTGACGTCAGTCTAGTTGTGATTTCAGGTTACTTAGTCCAAAGTTGTTTTCAACCTGGAATTTGACCGCTCTGTGGCGTCAATTTCAATTAATTTTTAGTTTTCTAGGAATGCAAGCTAGATGACTTCAAATTGACCTTAAATCAACGTCGATCTTGTCTCAATTTTGAGTCGCCTCTAGTCGACTTTGAATTGACCTCGAACCAACGTCAATCTAGTTGTGATTTTGAATCACCTTGTCTAAAGTTTCTTTTGACTTGGAATTTAACTGCTGTGTGGCGTTGATTTCAATCAGTTTTCAGTTCTCTAGTATGTAATGCAAGCAAGTTGACTTCAAATTGACCTTAAATCAACGTCGATCTAGTGTTAATTTTGAGTCGCTTAGTCGATTTTGAATTGACCTAAATTTGACGTTGATCTGGAGTCGATTTCAAGTCAAACTATCCAAAGTTTTCATCAACCTGGAATCGACTGCTCTGTAGCGTTGATTTCAATCTATTTTCGGTTCTCTAGTAATGCATACTGGTTGACTTCAAATTAGTTTTCAATCGACGTCAATCTAGTTGTGATTTTGTGTCACCTTGTCCAACGTTTTTTCGACCTTCAATTGACTGCTCTGTGGCGCTGATTTCAATCAATTTTTAGCTCTCTAGTAATGCAAGCTAGTTGGTTTCAAATTCACCTTGAATCAACGTCGATCCAGTGTCAATTTCAAGTCAACATTTTCAAATTTTACTATCAACCTCAAATTGAGCGCTCTTTCGGATCGATTCCAAAACAATTGGAGTTTTTGGTCGACTTCAAATCAAACTCAAATCCTCGTCGATCTGGAGTTGATTTTTAGGCGTTGTCTTTAAATTTTACAATCGACCTCAAATAGACGGTTCTATTGGGTCGATGTCAAACGACGTTGTTGTACGCCCAATAAACGGTGTCAACTCCAAAGCAAATCAAAACCGACGTACATTTTGAGTAGATTTAGTTCTGCCTAATGGTGACCGTGAATCGACCTGAAATGACTGGAAGTCGACTTATAATCGACATTGACCGACATTGAGGTATTGTTGTCGTACGCGTCACTACTTGCAAACAGAATACGTAGTCAGAATGATTTAGTGAGGGTCATGAGGGGCAATGGCAGTAATCTGAGATCTTAGACCATACAACAGATAGACCGAGCATCGGCCATATAAGCGTGTACAACGCGTTGAACGGAAGACATGATAAGAAAATAAGGGGGACTGGACCTCAATGAAGGCAACGCGGGTAAACGCGCGGAGCAGTGAAACGCACCGTACACCCGCGCCGCTCATCAAACTTGTAAACAAGGTCCAGTCCCCCTTATTTTCTTATGTGTATTCTTATCATGTTCTCCGTTCAAAGATTCATTACTATGCTTGGTCTATCTGTTGTATGGTCTAAGTCTGAGGTCCATACAAACAAGGTGAGATTATTTCTTAACGATTTTGTCAATTCTCAATCCCATATGAGCACAAAGGACGGTTCAAGGATACTTTAGGACTCCTTCATTTTATTTCCGCAGGGGGGGGGGGGCAGAAGTACAAAGAAACTTTGGTCAATACAATCTGTTAGTAACATCAATTATTTGAGAGGTGAATTTTGGTGGAGACCCGGAATTCACGATTTCCTCGGTCCAGTTCAGCAGTTTGAAGAAAGGCTGGTCAACTCGAAAGGCAGCCATGAAACTGGTCCAACAGTTGCACACCCTAAGAATCTTCGATTAAATTTCAAAAGCCGTTAAAATGAGATCTATAACCTTTCTTCAGAGGAGAGCGCTCCGAGGCACGCGAATCATAATCATCTAGAAGGATAAGTTTCGTGCTCCCATCAAAGAATTTAGAAATAGCCTTAAATTGGACACTTATCGCCACTACTATTCGGTTCAATAACGAGTGAACGTCCTGGCCTTTGAATATATACGTTAAAAAATTGATTAAGGTAAGTGAAAAATGCTATAAACTGCCGAAAAAGTGGAAAAACGCACTTTTCAAAACTGCAAACGTTTAAAAGTTAAAAAACACCGTATCCGAGTTCATAAAAAATGCATAATGCGAACTCGTTGAACGGTCGCGAAATTACAACGCGACATGAATTACGATGGCTTTTCGAGCCGAACATATAGTGGGTACACTCTCGTTACCATCCGAAAAATACTAACAGCGCACCTGATTCTCGTGAATATTGCAAACAAAACTTCTTATCTCCCGCGGATAGGGGTTGATTTTAATGGTTTGCGTTGCGGAATTATACCGAGTAGAACTCGCGCTAAAAATATACATCGGCATCAGCGTTTTTTCGACCGTTTATCAAGGAAAATACTGTAAGAGAGAGACTAGATTATAGCGCTGCAGGAGGCGATGAAGGAAGAAGGAAAACTCGTTCGCAGCAACAGGGAGGAAAAAGCGACTATGGAATTGAAACGGTGAATATATAAGAGTATGTTCGTCTTGGAAGTTACAGAGCTCGAAAAGCACTTATTCTTTGCATACGCATCTCACGCCTGAATAATCGTTACTTACGGGAAATAACAGACGTTTAGTAATAGAACTTCCATACCTTTAAGCACTGTAATACCAACGACCAAGTAGAGACGTGATAAGACATCGTTTTACAATTTCATATCGTTGCGACTATAGCAATTGCATATTACGTTTTAAAACGTCATTTACCGAAATTCGAAAAAAAAGGAAAAAAAAGAAAGACATTTCGTAGCCTATGTACAGCGGAAACCAACTTTTCGCTCCAATTCATTGAATTTTTTTGAGCGTTTTCACCACATGGCGGAGGTACTCCCGTGTGTTCTAAAATCGTTCAGAGTCTTTCGGCTGATACAAAGGTTGTACTCTACGAGAGAGTAGCGCAATATTAAAACCACACTAATCAAAGCCGCTAAGATCTTTCGGTTAAAAAACTCGAACGAAAGCGACTAATCCAACAACAATGAAGACAGAGAAACCTACTTGAGGATCATGATTGAACCAGCGAGTCATCGAAGTATGAATCATTCTCATAGACTAGCTCAACCAGACCCTCATCAGGAATATACCTGTTTTAGACGGTGAAGTCTTCATTATTCCGGGGACGCAAGATTTCAATATTTTCTAAAGCCATACGTTTAAAGTATGAGTTCTCCCTATGGAGGAGGGTACCAGACTCCTCTTTGACTCTGTGGCCGCTTTCAATGAGGTGATCGGCAAAGGCCGACTCATCCAAGTTACCCGTCTCCCAAGCTTTTTCATGCTCATCGATTCTTATTTGGAGCTGACGGCCGGTCATTCCTAGATAAACTCCAGGGCAATCGTTGCAGGGTATGCTGTAAACACCACTCCTCTCGGCTAGAGGAATGGGGTTCTTTAATTTTACAAATAAACTTTTTACCGTGTTGGTATTGTAATATACCGGACGGAACCCGAAAGGACTGAGCACAGGGCCCAACTTGAACGAAAGTCTACCCAGGTAAGGAAGCCTAATCCAACGTTTCCTCCTATCTAGATGTGAATCCCTGGGGAGGGAGGTGGTAGAATCGAGGCTTTTTCTGGCAAGCCTCCTACGGACCATTAGGTCGATGTCCACCCTCACTTGATTCACTCTGGCCAGGTGCTTATTTATTCGTAGTGCCTTTTGGAAAGCGTCCTGACTCAAAGGAATATGAGTCAGGCGATGGATCAAGCTATTGAAGGTAGCGATCTTATGTGCAGCTGGACAGAAGGAAGACTCGTGGATTGTAATATCGGTCGACGTTTCTTTTCTATAAATTCCAAATTCATGGACGCCATCTCTAACGAAAATGAACAAGTCCAAAAAATTTTTTAATGAGGTGCCAACTTCCAGGGTGAATTTTATGGAAGGTTATTGGCTATTTAAGTACGTGAGAAACTCACGGAGATGTCGTCCACAGATCTGTGTCAGTAAAACACATGATTTAATAGCACCTGGCCTGAGGAAAATAAATCGACCTTAAAGGCTCTAGCCGGGTAAGGGGGGAAAATGGCCTTGGCCGAAAAATGTTTCAAATGTCCGTCAAAATGTTGTCCTCAATGAGAAAACTCGAAACCCAAATAATTGAACTCATCCGCTCACCCACATGGGCTGCAGAGTCATTTTTAGGCCTAAAATCCAAATGGCTGTATCTCAGGCAATAATGATCGCACAGTCATGTAACTTGGGTACATTTTCGTACATCTAAACGTTCATCGATGGTATTTTTTTCAAAAAAAATCATTCATATTTCCCCTAGTTTCTAGAAATAACAAAATTTCAAACTCGAATGTAAAACAGAATCCGGGGGGAGGCACCTGAGGAAAACCATTCATTTGAAGCGCCATATACTCTACTACAATATACATTAGTTCTACAATCCTCGGTGACGTGGAACATTCCCAAAAAAATCAATATTTAATGAATTTCTGTGATTTTTCGTTGAATAGCGGGGTGAACTATGACTGCTACCGCAATAGACCGCGAGACATCAATAGTCAATGTTCGAGCTGAAAAATACGCACTCCTCCGTGGGATGAAACGGGAATGTAGATACACCAAAAATATATTTTCAGTATTTTGTTTATCGATTTAGTTAATTCTTATGTAAACACGTCCACCGATTAGGTGGAGTACCTTAGATTGAAAAAAATAGTCCAAAAATTCTCCAGTCGCTGGAACGTTCTGGAAATGATGAAAAATCGAGAAAATCCACTTTTTCAACCTGGAGGACCGTGATTTTTGATATTTTGTTCATCAATTAGGTCGATTTGTAGGTAAACATGTCCACTGACCTTGAAAAAAATATTCAAAAAATTCTCCAGCCACTGGAACGTTCTGGAAATGACAAATAATTGAGAAAATCCATTTTTTGAACCTGGAGGACCGTGATTTTTGATATTTTGTTCATCAATTAGGTCGATTCGTAGGTAAAATTGTCCACTGACCTTGAAAAAAATAGTCAAAAAATTCTCCAGCCACCGGAACGTTCTGGAAATGACAAATAATCGAGAAAATCCACTTTTTCATACTGAAGGGCCGTGAGTTTTGGTACCTATTTTGATCATCAATCAGGTCAATTCTTATGTAAATAAATCCGCCTAATTCGAAATAAATAGTCAATAAATTCTCCAGCCGCTGTAATGGTCTGGAAATGACGAATAATCGAGAAAATTAACTTTTTCACCCTGGAGGACCGTCAGTTTTGGTATTTTCTTCATCAATTATGTCGATTATAACGTAAACACGTTCACCGAATTTGATAAAAATAGTCAAAAAACTCTCAAGCCGCTGGAACGTTCTGTAAGTGACAAATAATCGAGAAAATCCAATTTTTCAACCTGGAGGACCGTGGTTTTTGGTATTGTGTTCATCAGTTAGGTCGATTATAATGTAAAAACATCTACCGACCTGGAAGAAAGTGGTCAAAAAATTCTCCAGCCGCTGTAATTGTCTGGAAATGACAAATGATCGTGAAAATCCACTTTTTCAGTCTGGAGGACCGTGAGTTTTGGTATTTCATTCATCAATTAGGTCAATTCTTAAGTAAACATGTCCGTCAGGTTTTAAAAAAATAGTCCAAAAATTTTCCAGTCGCTGGAAGGTTCTGGAAATGACAAATAATCGAGGAAATCCAATTTTTCACCCTACAGGACCGTGCGTTTTGGTATTTTGTTCATCAATTAGGTCAATTATAATGTAAACGGAAATAATAGAAAATCGAGGAAGTCCACTTTTTCAACATTGAGAGCTGTGATTTTTGGTATTTTGTTCATCAATTACGTCAAATCTTATGTAAATGCATCCGCCGAGTTGAGAAAAAATGATCAAAAAATTCTCCAGTTTCTGGGATACCCTGGAAATAGTAAAAACTCCAGGTATCTACGTTTCCAATATGGAAAACCGTGATTTTTCATATTCTGTTCCTCAATAAGGTCAAACCTTACGTAAATACGTCCGCCGAGCAATACCAAAAATAACGGCCCTCCAGGTTGAAAAAGTGGATTTTCTCGATTTTTCATCATTTCCAGAACGTTCCAGCGACTGGAGAATTTTTGGACTATTTTTTCAATCTAACGTGCTCCACCTAATCGGTGAACGTGTTTACATAAGAATCAACCAAATCGATAAAAAAATACTGAAAATATTTTTTTGATGTATGTACATTCCGATTTCATCCCACGGAGAAGTGCGTATTTTTCACCTCGAACATTGACTATTGATTTCTCGCGGTCTATTGCGGAAGCAGTCATAGTTCACCCCGCTATTCATGGAAAAATCACAGAAATTCATTAAATATTGATTTTTTTGGGAATGTTCCACCTCACCGAGGATTGTGGTACTAATGTATGTTGTAGTAGAGCGTAGAGCGCTTCAAATGAAAGATTTTCCCCAGGTTCCTCCCCCAGATTTTGTTTTACATTCGAGTTTGAAGTTTTGTTATTTCTAGAAACTAGGGGAAATATGAATAATTTTTTTTGAAAAAAAAATACCATGGATGAACGTTTACATATACGAAAATGTCCCCAAGTTACATTGCTGTGCGATCATTATTGCCTGAGGTACAGCCATTTGGATTTTACTCCTAAAAATAACTCTGCAGCCCATGTGGGTGAGCGGGTGGGTCCAATTATTTGGGTTTCGAGTTTTCTCATTGGGGACAACATTTTGACGGATGTTTGAAATATTTTTCGACCAAGGCCATTTTCCCCCCTTACCCGGCTAGAGCCTTTGGACATGAGTACCTCGGATATTAGAGAGCCCAAGGGTGAACAATGTGGATCCCCACCTCATCTGGAAACTCGAACAATTTTCCTTCAATTTGCAGAAGTTGGGAGTCCAACAAACCCTCAGAAGATCAAAGAATTCCACCATCTCCTCGTGAGGTATCCCTGATTTTACGAGCAATTCGCTCATGTGTTGGATAGTAACAGCCTTAGGGATGTGAGGAAATAATCCTACGACATCAGAGGAGCATAAGGTCGTTTCCGGAGGAGGGTTCACGTCCTTCAACCTATCCGCCAAGGAGCCTGAGTTCTTTACTGAATACGGGGAAGTACATTCTACTCGTGATTTAAACCATCGATCTGTAAATTTAGCTAATAAGTAAGTTGATGACGAGACAAACGACACGACCGGCCGCATTGGAATATCTTTTTTATTTACTTTACCCGTAGAGGAGGAGGGGGGGTGTACCGTGTTTGGTTCCAAAATGTTTTTTTTTGTGAAAGGACTCTTGATAATAGATTCCCCTTTGGTAATGATTTCCCTCACCTCTTTTACAAACTGAGGGAAACAGAAAGGGCTATTTTCCTTGGCCCCACATTGGTTTAGCACATCATAAACACCGAAAACATAGGAGGACTTTCCCATAATTACTACAGCGTTGCTTTTATCTGCCTTAGTAAGGATTAATCCTTCCTCCCTGACCATCTTCTTTAAGCCTTTTATCACCTCAATACAGGTATTACCCATATAAGGAAGGGGGGCACCGCCTATCATTTCGACGCACTTTTTTGTAAATTCTGCCACAACATTAGCTAGAGTCTCTTGGTTCCTAAGAGGGAGGAGGCAAAATCTCAACCCTTTCTCATCAGAATTAAGCTCAACCTTATTATAATTGATAATTCGTGTCTGGAACCGCTGGACTATTTTCTCGTCAGCACAGTCTTTTTTCTCAGCCATAGCTTTAGAACCCGGAAGGGAGGCACGCTTGCGATTTTTCTTTTCTTTTAGATTCCGTTCAAAAACGTGACAGTCACCCTTAACCGATACTATAAATGATTTGAACTCAGCAGGGTGAAGGAGGACAGAAAGCCTTGAGTGAACCAGCATAATAAGTCTTGTAGTGACGTTCATCTGTACATACTACCTCCTAAATTCTGTTCTTATCCATTTGACCGTTGTGTAACCTTCCAACTTTTTTGTAGTGGAGTCGCAGTCCGAATAGAAACGGAATTTCACGAAATGTGGTTTAAGGGGGTATTCAAGAAACTTAGGCAAGAATCAAATATGTGAGGAGTACTTTGATGCGAAACTTTCGGAACAAGAACATTAAATACGCGACACTAGCGGTCCGTAGGCGGCTTACCAGAAAAAGCCTCGATTCTACCACCTCCCTCCCCAGGGAATCACACCTAGATAAGAGGAAACGTTGGATTAGACTTCCTTACCTGGGTAGATTTTCGTTAAAGTTGGGCCGTGTGCTCAGTCCTTTCGGATTCCGTCCGGCACATTATAATACTAACACGGTAAAAAGTCTATTTATAAAATTAAAGGATCCCATTCCTCTAACCCAGAGGAGTGGTGTTTACAGCATAGCCTGCAACGATTGCCCTGGAGTTTATCTAGGAATGACCGGCCGTCAGCTCCAAATAAAAATCGATGAGCATAAAAAAGCTTGGGAGAATGGTAAACTTGGGTGAGTCGGCCTTTGCCGATCACCTTATGGAAACTGGCCACAGAGTCAAAGAGGAGTCTGGTACCCTCCTCCATAGGGAGAACTCAAACTTTAAACGTATGGCTTTGGAAAATATTGCAATCTTGCGTCACCAGAATAATGAAGATTTCACCGTCTTAAACAGGTATATTCCTGATGAGGGTCTGGTTGAACTAGTCTCTAAGAATGATTCACACTTCGATGACTCGTTGGTTCAATCATGATCCTCAAGTTGGTTTCCTTGTCTTCGTTGTTGTTGGATTAGTCGCTTTCGTTCGAGTTTTTTAACCGAAAGATCTAAGCAGCTTTGATTAGTGTGGTTTCAATATTTCGCTACTCTCTCGTAGAGTACAACTTTTGTATCAATATAATCAACCATGATTGTAGCATACAAGAACGTAATAATTTCACTGAATTGTTTTGAGCTTTTTCACTACATTGCAGAAGTACTCCCGTGTGTTCTAGAATCGTTCAGAGTCTTACGGCTGATTGAACTTTGCTTTCTCCAAGTAGCCAGAAGCTCCAGCGCCATCTCCAATGGGAGTGGACAATGCAAATTCGAATTGACACTCGATCAATCTTAATTCAAGGTCAATTTGAAGTCGACTAAATTGCATTACTAGAGAACCGGTCTCCTTAGACTGGAGTGCTAAGTGCTGCTCTGCTATCAAGCGATTTGAATTCCGAAGTTGTTAATGGCGTCATTAAGTTTAGCTTTACCGAGAATTTAACTATAAATTATGTCTCTTGGCGGTCTAATTTGTGTTACAAGCTTTTGAATCGATGGACCATAGGTCGGTTGACTCGAGTGCATCAGTGTTTCATTCGTAATGATGAAGATTTACAATTCTTTTTTGCTCTTCTGAGTTATACAAATGCATCTCACGTCATTTTCTCTTCATTGCTGTCTTATAAACAACATTGTCTTGGCTTGTTGCAGCGATGAGTATATGCTGAAGTATCTGCTAATCGCCTCTACCAAAATTCATGTAATGCGTCCACACGCTGGCTTTAAACATACCGTAGCATTATCGTTTATCACCCAGCTCGCAAATTATTTAGAATACTTCGCGTTACATAATTTCTGCTCCTTAATTATCGCGGGTCGTGTATAATCGCTCGCTCCAAATGAGGCGCATTAGATGCGCGTAAATTTCGTCGAGTTAGGAAGTCCATTTTTGGAGCCTCCACCTGTGCGGATCGTATCGCAGTTGATATTTTCTAAGATTTGCATGTATATCACGAACTTAACGGGTTCGCCTACGAGCTTTCCAAGGACGGAGAAGACGCGCGCGTAAAGCTTGCCGCTAAATTTACGACAGTATGCGTGCAGGTTGGGTCCTATAGTAGTAGTGGTGGTCGCGGCTATCGCGAAAAATGATTCTGTATTCTGCACGTGCTCGTGTAATACAAACGATTACGAAGCGTACTTCTTGGTGATATTGTGTTCGGCGAGTTTAGAGTAAACATTGCATTGCCGAAAACTGTTACGAACTCGGGTCGTCGTCGTCTATTTATCATCGGGGAATCGTTTCAACAATGGGTGCGGTGTGAACAGCCTTCGCGGTGAAGACGGGTACGCTTAATGAATGGGCAATTGGAGACAAACCGCGTAATATGGTCATCGCGCCCAATTTACATTCCGACGTAAGTTTTAAAGACTATTCGCGGCTACCGTTTATGTTTTCTATAATATCATCGAAATGCTCTGCCTTTTTGGTGGATTACTTTCCGCGGACGTGTAGTCGTGAAAACGACTTCGGTATGGAGATAGAAATTATGGTTTTGTGGTCAAGTGTTCGGAATTAATGATGCTAAAGCCATCTCGGTGGAAACGCGTTACGACCGCGTCTTCTCGCAGTTTACCTCCTCTAAAATATCAATTAGCGACATCCTTCGAATTTATATGATGTCGGCGCCCACGGATTCGTAATAGCCTGGGGGCGCTCCGCTTTATCGTATTCCAGTCGGGCAAGTTGTGTATTTGACATGTACCGCGAGATTCGAAGTGGATTTCTCGATTGTGTACTCTTTTCCACCGCTGAATTGTGCGTGTAATTGAACTTTAAAATTGTGGTTTTGTAGTCCTGCGTGTGTGAATTCGTAGAAGTTTGATTTTAATGAAGTTTTTGGTTGGAGTTCTTGAGTACACCAATTCTGACCAACCAAAGGCCGTCTAAACAACGTTTTGATTGTTGGATAGAAGTTGACGTATTTCAACCTCACTTGTGTCCCAATATGATTTTGAAATTAAGCATGGTCTACATATATGGCTGCATATTATAAGTGAGTACTTGAAATTTCAGTCTCAATCCGCCTCAAACCGACTAAGACTTACAGATGCACGTGCCCTTTCATCTTGCAAGAAGAACGATACGTATCAGTAAGCCGTAGAAAAGTATGAAGCTATTGAATTTACAATAGCCCAGGTTTCTCTGACGTCAAACAGCAAATAACGATAAGCAAAAGTACCCATCTCGTTGATCCAACTGACAACTGATAAGGTGAGTCCCATAAGAATAACATGGGGAGCAAAGATCATATTTGAAATAAGATTTAATTAAAAAATCAGATGTATATATTTAGAATCCTTGAACTTCTCAGCATTTGATGATCAACCTCTAATTTTTAAGAAATTCCTTATTATTGATCAGGAACACGATGATCTTCGCCTCATGTGTTATTCAAATGGGAGTCAACATGTCAGTTGGATCAACGGTGGGTAGTTTTGCTAGCGGTTATTTGCTGTTTGACGTCACAGAAACCTGGGCTATTCACTTCTGGTATTAAACTTAAGAATACTAAATTTATTCGTAATACGATTTTGTAACAAGTATCATGAATAAGTCGGGTCAAAATAAGTACTGATGTCAAAAAATAAGGAATTTTTCACATCTTAACAGTCTGCCACCCGACCTCTCATTTGTCATCATACTCGTATTCAATTCGTGGTCTGTATGGGTCAAGATCAATCGGGATTAAGGGCGCGACATCAGATTGAGATCATTTAGAGGAGATGCTAAGCTTGGCTGCCATATCGAGCTTCTCTCCGCCACTGATGACCACTCTAGATGCCTTAATATAGCATTTACTAATGCTCTTATGTGACGATGACGTCAGATAGAGATCATTCAATTCATCACTATCGCGCTATTGTTGACTCTTGGTCTTCAGAATAGCATATACTAATACTGATTGTTCGTCAGATAGTCTAAAGTTTCCTGCTGGAAGAATGGAAACCTAAAGGCGTGAGCAGGTGAATGAACTCAGAGGACGTCTTCCTCTGTTTAACGAACCCCCTCAATCCCTCTTCCTCAAGGAAGACACAGCCCGAGGGAGAGAAGTGTAGAATCTGAAGTCTTGGAAGCAAGTTTTCATTAAATCAAACGATCCGATCAGTCGTTCCTGTTTGTGGTTGTTTTGTTTTTCCATAGATGATGCCAAGAATCTGGAATTGAGGAACGAAAATAGTGTTCGAGATGGTTTGCTAGTGAAGATGTGACTTCAGCGATTTTCGATAAGAGAAAAAAGTTTTTGGCTGGTCGATCAATTCTTCCATGTTGGTGGTGGCCGAAGTTACTCGAGATCCGACGATTGGATATATGACAGGGGGTAGAGAATGATGAGTATACGTTGTTTGATTGAGTAGGTATTTTGTAAAGATAGAAGAAAAGCAAGTGCCATCGGAATTCACGTTGAATGCGATGAGGTGTAAGTAGTGCACTGCAGATTTAAAAGATCTCGCGTGTACAATTCGACCTTCAAGGGTACTCTTGGGTGTTACTCCATCATTAGGTGTCTCACTACTGAAGAGCAAAGCCTCGAACATTAGTTTTCGTGGTCCAACATTGTGGTCTGGTTGATTACAACAATACTGCGTCATATTTGGTTCATCCGTCTATAGGCTGTGTTTCTATTGGCTACCAGCTTTACTATCATTGATTAAAATACTGTCTTCATAAGAACGTGATGCTTTCAACATTAATGAAAAAGGCTGAAAACGTGACTATTTTTGTTCCTCAATTCCAGATTCTTGGCATCGTCTATGGAAAAACAAAACAACCACAAACAGGAACGACTGATAGGATCGTTTGGTTTATTAATGAAAACTTGCTTGCAAGGCTTTAGACTCTACACTTCTCTCCCTTGGGCTGTGTCTTCCTTGAGGAGGAGAGATTGAGGGATCCGTTGAATGGAGGAAGACGTCAGGGGATAGAGAATGATGAGTATACCTTGTTTGATAGAGTAGGTATTTTGTGAAGATAGAAGGAAAGGAAGTGTCATCAAAATTTATGTTGAATGCGATGAGGTATAAGTAGTGCACTGCAGATTTAAAAGATCTCGAGTGTACAATTCGACCTTCAAGGGTACTTTCGAGTGTCACTACATCATTAGGTGTATCACTACTGAAGAGCAAGGCCTCGAACATTAGTTCTTGCAGTCCAACATTGTGGTCTGATTGATTACAACAATACTACGTCATATTTGGTTCATCCGTCTATAGGCTGCGTTTTTATTGGCCACCAGCTTTTACTATCATTGATTAAAATATTGTCTTCATAGAAACGTGGTTTCAACGTAATGAAAACGGCTGAAAACGTGACTATTTTTGTTCCACAATTTCAGATTCTTGGCATCATCTATGGAGAAACAAAACAACCACAAACAGGAACGACTGATAGGATCGTTTGGTTTATTAATGAAAACTTGCTTCCAAGGCTTCAGACTCTACACTTCTCTCCCTCGGGCTGTGTCTTCCTTGAGGAGGAGAGATTGAGGGATCTGTTGAATGGAGGAAGACGTCAGGGGATAGAGAATGATGAGTATACCTTGTTTGATGGAGTAGGTATTTTGTGAAGATAGAAGGAAAGGAAGTGTCATCAAAATTCATGTTGAATGCGATGAGGTGTAAGTAGTGCACTGCAGATTTAAAAGATCTCGAGTGTACAATTCGACCTTCAAGGGTACTTTCGAGTGTCACTACATCATTAGGTGTATCACTACTGAAGAGCAAGGCCTCGAACATTAGTTCTTGTAGTCCAACATTGTGGTCTGATTGATCACAACAATACTGCGTCATATTTGTTTTATCCGTCTATATAGGCTGCGTTTCTATTGGCTACCTACCAGCTTTACTTTCATTGATGAAAATATTGTCTTCGTAGGAACGTGGTTTCAACATAATGAACAAGGCTGAAAACATGACTATTTTCGTTCCTCAATTCCAGATTCTTGGCATCATCTATGGAAAAACAAAACAACCACAAACAGGAACGACTGATAGGATCGTTTGGTTTATTAATAAAAACCTGCTTCCAAGGCTTCAGACTCTACACTTCTCTCCCTCGGGCTGTGTCTTCCTTGAGGAGGAGAAATTGAGGGATCCGTTGAACGGAGGAAGACGTTAGGGAGTAGAGAGTGATGGGTATACGTTGTTTGATTGAGTAGGTATTTTGTAAAAATAGAAGGAAAGGAAGTGTCATCGGAATTTATGTTGAATGCGGTGAGGTGTAAGTAGTGCACTGTAGATTTAAAAGGTCTCGTGTGTACAGTTCGACCTTCAAGGGTACTTTCGAGTGTTACTCCATCATTAGGTGTATCACTACTGAAGAGCAAGGCCTCAAACATTAGTTTTTGTAGTCCAAAATTGTGGTATACTGCGTCATGTTTGGTTCATCCGTCTAAATGCTGCGTTTCTATTGACTACGAGCTTTACTTTCATTGATGAAAATATTGTCTTCATAGGAACGTGGTTTGAAGGATGAATACGTGAGCATTTTCAGCGTTTCTCATGATTAGCTTTACTGTCATCCTGTTGATCGGTTCTTTTCTTCTTGTCTCGTCCAAACACCGAGCGAAATAATCATTCACAGTCGAATGTGATTAGTGATTACACTATTCGAGGGGTTGGCTTCTCTCCTCTTTGCCTTGGCAACCTCCATGTGTTCCTGAGAGAGTTCGAACATTCCTTCACCATAGTGTTGTTCTTCATCGCAATGTTTGCCAAACAGTGACTCGTCTCTTTCTTTTCCCTTGATATTTCGCGCTCCTTTGTCCTGATGTCGAACTTTCTCCTAAACTCATCGATGTGATGCCTTCGCACTGTTTGTAACTCAAGTTTTCCTTGTCCTTTTCTTCCTTCTGGTCGTTGCTTATTCTTTTCACCATGGATGGGTCGTTATTCTTATCATACCTTGTTTGTGTTCTTTAATCCGGAGTGCTTTCCCATTGTGCTTTCACGGGTCTTCTTCTTTGTTTTCATTTTCTCTAGGACTCTCTCAACCACGCCTTTAGAATTGCCGTTGGCTACTGCGATTTGCGTTATTTTCTGGATTTCCTTTCTCTTCCCTTTGTAGTTCTTGAGGACAGAAATTGCTTAGTAGCAAGAGTTTGAATCGACGTTAACTTTTGCCTGGGGTGGTGGTAGGAGTCGTTTGCTCTATCCTGTTGTTCTCCAGTTTTTTCTTAGTGGATTTGGCGGTTTCATTCCTCGCATTTGTTTCAAAAATTGGTCCACCTGTTGCCTAACCATACAATTTGGATATCACCTACATACCCATGCCAGTATTTGATCGAGTTTCTGAACTTGCTGCCTTTTAATATCTTGTTTTCCGTTTCATTCATGAATATCACCCCAGTATCGGTGACGGCGGTGATTCCATCGTTATCAGAACTTGTACTTGAATCAGCTGTAGTTTTGATCCACGATCTCTTTTACCATTTTAGCAGACCTCAGCCCGTCAAGGTTTCTATGGTAGCTAGCATGTCGCAGCAGGGTGAAACGTTCCTCCTTTGGTATGGTACCAACAAGTTTGTCACGTCTAAGGATACTAGCTTGTCGTTACACTTGATTACGACCTTGTCCAATCTCTTTATCAGTTCCTAGTTAATTCTGATGCTTTGTCTTGGTGCGAAGTGGTAATTTGCTCTCAAGAATCCGGTAGTGATCTTTGCTACCTTGATGCTATTGACCAGTGGTCTTATCGGACGGTTCGCGTTGTAGAGTTCTACAAGCTTCTTGAATCCTGTTGTTACGGGGTTCATCTCAAGCGTCCTTTTATTATCAGGTTCATTTTTTTCTTTTAATCATAGTTTTCAGCGTGTTTTTGTATTTCGTGTCGGGTCTTTCTTTAGCTCTTGGTATCCTTTCACTGGAATGTACGTCTCCCTTCCTTGTGGGTAGTCGTCCTTTTCCATTACCACTACTGTGTTGCATGTGTCCTCCTTTGTTTGGATAAGGTTGTTCTGTCGGATCTTCTTCTGTAGATTTGTGACGACCTTCCTCTGCATTAATTGCGTTTTGTCATCGGTTCGTCACATTTCCAAATTCTGTTTCGGACTTCTGATCTTACGTCATATTCCATGGTTTGGATTACGTGTTCACCGCTATTCACTGTGTCAATTTCTCTGGCTGGTTGTGATTGATACTCTTCTCTAGCAGTCATTCTTCTTCTTCTGTGAAAGTAACGCTGGGAGCAATGTTGTGCTTTGATTTTGCATTCTCTTCTTTCGTTTCTCGTTTGTTCGGAACTGTCCGGTAAGTTTCTTTTTGATCTGCTTTGTTAGGGTTTTCAGGTATTTCTCTCCTCTGTCGAATACGTGGTCCAGCTACATGTTCATATGGATCTTCTTGTGTAGCTTGTTTATTTCGTTCTTAACCCTCAATTTTTCGGCTTGCACTTTGGTACGCTTCTGCTTTCTGGTTGCCTAATAGTCGCGTACTTAGGGATAACGCCTAGTTCCAGGCGTTCATTGTCGAACCAAATCTTCACATGGGTAAGTCTTAGTTTGGCCTTGGTCTTCAGGAAGATTTTTCTCATCTTGTAACGAGTTCAAAACAAGTGGTGGTGCGCAACAATTAAAGAATTTTCCAGGTCTCATAGCGTACGCTCAAGTTGTGTTCTGAGGTCATTCCTGTATACGTCAAGGTCAATGGGTAGCAGGGTCACGACATCAGGTCGAGATCATTGAGCTCACTGGGGAGAGGAGATTCTGAGCTTCTGCCTTCTTCTTCTTCTTCTTCTACCATAATGAAATCGGCTCCGTCGCCAATGATCACTACAGATCCCTTAGGAAAGCATTTCTAATAATTGCCAAGCCTAGAAAGTCGCGTCAGAGTAGTCCGTCGATATCAGATCGAGATCATGGAGCTCATTATCAAGTTGATGCTCACTCTCTATCCGTAGGTATAGTCAACTACTCAATAAACGATACTCTATTGTTCCTACTGGAAAAGTTGTTTTCTAAATCCACAGTTAGACTGAATCAGTCTACTGTGATAACTTCCAACTTTGACTTCTTTTACTCGTTTTTTTCCCGTTTAATGAAAAAGTCCAGTCAATTTGCGAATCCTTTCGCGTTTCAAATGAAGCGTACGTCTACCTTTCGGTAACTCGAATTGCTAATCTATGTTTTCCCGACGCCAATTAGAGATGCGAGGCAATAACATCCTTCCAAATAAATCGGATCGTGTACAATGATATCCTATAATCCCGTACCTATGCTCTAAACGGTTTAAAAGTTCTCTCGTGTGTAACGGTGATGCATAAAAAGTTTCAGAAATCAACTTAATCAATTCTAACGGAGCGTTCGTTCGATATTGTATACAGTTTGTGTGTGTATATATACGCTATCACCTTCGTGGATGAGTGATTATCCATGCCGACTAATTCCCATAAATACTATGTATATTTTCCTATCTATCGAGGGCGCAGCACTGATTAATTCAGCGCGACAAACTCTATAATGCCTTCTAGAGAAAGGTATTGAAAAAAAAAAAAAAATACAGAATACGTGCTGTAGGTCCTCTATATAGTGCACGTGTTCATTTATCTTCACGTGATGACGACCTTAAACCCAGAGTATTCCGATGGTACGTATATGTAAACCGAGTAGAATATTCTTCATTTTTTCCTCAAATTACGCTTCAGTAAGAATACTCGATTATTATTCCGTGTAACCTTGACAACTGTACCTATGGAAGAGGCTGGAGAAAATAAAATGATAGGGAACAGTCGACGAAAGCGAAAATGTTGAAGCTCACATAATCGAAAGGTTTAAAAACTCGTAAATTCGTTTAGAGTGTTACGTCTCTACTCATTAGCCGATATCGAAGCGTTAACACAGTGTGTACTCTAAGACGTATGGATGGGAACATGATTTGTTCATCGGAGGTACAGGTTGCCATCCTACATAGATCCGGGTCTAATGCGTATCATCTTACGCGCAGAGGATCTTTGATAACCAAACTAATTGCTATCCGTATTCACGACGATAATGAAAAGACGAGGGTATTTGAATAAATATTCATTTTCGAGAATAGGAACACCTGTACCGCATACGAAACCTCGTAAGTTGTCATGTGGAATTAAAAATCGCTAATGACTGGTTGTGTTTTGCATTCAGGCGCATGTCTAGCTAATTACCCTTCTCTACATTCTAGCCCTTTACCTTGAGTGGTTCACCCACACGACATGTTTCGATATTAGTCTAGTGAAATTGAACATGAATCTGGCACAAACCTACAACAAATTTGTCAAAAATTGTCCCCTTAAGAATTCTTGAGAAATCGTCACTTTTCAGTGTGAAGTATCCTCGCCCAAGAAAGGTGGATCCTCAGAAAACGTTCGCGTCCTATCTTCCTTAACTTTACTCAAGAACTCAAAAAAATTTCGAGCCTTACTCTTCTGCAGAGAAGGACTTCAAAAAATTTCAAGCTTTGAATGGAGTCAAGGGTTAAACATAAGTTGAGCCGGAAGGAGCCGAAACCTTCTAGGCTAAGACTCCTCATGTTCAGACTAATTTCGGGAAGAAGACATGCACGTTATCAATGGGTAGAGACTGGAAAAATTTCCCATTCCAATTCTAGTAGGCGGGGAGGGGGCTTGAATATCAACGGCCTCCTCAACGAGGCTGAACGAGGAATTCAGGGAATCTTTTTTATGGGACAAATTGGTTCCGATATTGAGCATAGCCTCGAAAAATCTACAATTTTCTGAACCCTTCTCTGTCATACTCGAAATTTTTTAGAGTCCAAATGTTTTCGATGGTTGAAATGTTTTCAAACGTCCCCTTTCCAATGTAAAAAAGAGAGAAAGACAGGAAAAGGAGGAAAATTTTCATCAGATCCCTAACTAGATTAGGGCTGGTCGATTTTTAGTGATTATAAATTCGTACTGATTTGGATCTTTCATGAAGAAAGGACTGAACTGGTGATAGGAGGGGCAAAGAGAATTACTCGAAATTTTCGACCCGAAATAGAGGAAGAGAGAAATGTTGATGACGTCACATGTGTTGATGATGTCATAAGCTTCATGATATTACAGGCAAATTCCCGCTGATGACGTCACAAACTGATAACAATATTGTCAGGATTGACGGATAAAGATGATGACGACGTAACAAACTAATGACGTCACAGATGATGATGGCGTCACAAGCTTGATGATGTTACAAGCAAATGCAAACTGATGACGTTGCAGATGTTGATGACGTCATAAGCTGGATGATACTACAGGCAAAATCCAGCTGATGATGTCACAAACTGATGACGATGTTATCAGGATCGACGGATAAAGACTAATGACGTCACAAATGATGATGACGTCACAAACTTGATAATGTTAAAAAGCAAATACAAGCTGATGGCGTCACGGATATCGATGGTGTCATAAGCTTGATGATGTTACAGACAAATTCTAGTTGATGACAACATAATCAGATTCAATGGATAAAGTTGATAACAACGTCACTAACAATGACGTCACAGATGATGATGTCACAGGCAAATATAAGCTGATGGCGTCACCGATGTTGATGACGTCATCAGCTTGATAATATTACAGGCAAATTTAAGCTGATGACGTCACAAACTGATGACAATATTATCAGGCTTGGCGGATAAATGACAACGTCACAAACGAATGACGTTGTCACAATCTTAATGATGTCACAAGCAAATATGTACAAACTAATGACGTCACAAACTGATGACGCCATTATCAGGATCAACGGATAAAGCTGATGACAACGTCACAAACTAATGACGTCGTCAGAAGCTTAATGAGGTCACAAGCAAATACAAGCTCATGATGTCACAAACTGATGACAACATAATCAGATTCAACGGATGAAGATGATGACAACATCCCAAACAATGACGTCACAGATGACGATGACGTCACAAGCAAATACAAGCTGATGACGTCACGGGTGTTGACGACGGCATATGCTTGATGATATCACAGGCAAATGAAAGCTGATAACGTCACAATCAGATTTGACGAATGATGATGATGATGATGATGATGATGATGATGATGATGATAACGTCACAAAGAGCTTTAAACTGGTTGATCTCTTTACTGTGACTTTATCCGCCATCGAAAATTCGCTGGGTTGGGACTGGGTTTCCTCTTTTCAAAGTATTTACCGGCACCCGAGCCGGCTATTGGAAATCCAAACGAGTCCAAGTCCGACTTGATCTCCTAGGCTTTGGCTTCCTTTCCATTGATGAACTTGAAATCCTCAACCTAATCCAGAAATCGGTGAATCCGAGAGATAGAGAAAGAAGAAACGGTAAGACACTAATTTGATGACCTTACAGACAGGTCCAAGCTGATGACATCAAGAAGAAACGACGGTACGGGGTTGGTTAATATCTTTACTCTATCAAAAATTATTTTGTCTTAACTGGTAGCTGGATTGAGCAACTATAAAAAGTCATTAAAAATGAACTTTATTAATTTGGCTCGGTCAGAATATTTTCTGGAACTTATGATGTTCAGGAGAAATATTAGAAAGAAGAATATTGGAGCCGAAAATATCGGCTTTGACTTTTGGCTTAAACTTATGACCTTGGAAAATTTGGCTTTCGGCGCTTGGAAAAATTCGGCTGGCTTTTGGCTCAATTTAAATGTAAGGATCAAAAGAATTGGGGCTTTGACATACTTGCGAAAGATACCTATTCTCCAGTTCGTGTTCATCTCCATTGCATGACTGCACTACAGGCTTCTATGCTGAACGGCTGAGCATCTAATATACTAAAAAGCTAAATGACCCTTTGCCTCTCATTCCTGATTTGCCCGATACAATTTAGCTAAAAAATAGCTAACGCGTGTATTCTATTACTATATATATGAATTGCCTAGCAAATTATAAGGAAAAATATTCGTGAAATTCTAATGACGTCACAGCGACTGAAGGTTAACAGGCAAAATAGAAAATAGAAAATTAATAATTATTGGTTATTTAAGTGCAACGATTCATTATCACAAACGTGCGTGTAAAAGTTCTCCATTTTCCTGTTATCGCATCCGACGTCAATTATCATACTGTGACAAGATTATATTATTATTTATAAGAGTAAAATGAATTACCTAGCAAATTTGGAGGAAGAAAAAAAAAAAACAAAAAATGAATTGCCTAGCAAAATAAAACGTAACAACGATTCAACCTTACATCGATTACCTCGCCTCTTTAAACAACCTCACCTCAGGTTAGATGTCCAAAGTCTCGATAAAAGGTAGCTAACTTTCTTGGACGCGAGACAAGAAAAATGAATTCGACAAAAAGTTTTAATGATGTCACAATGTCCATATAATTATAATGATAATATAAGTATTTAATGAAGGAGAGCCAACAGGTAAAATAGAAAATGGTAGTCATAAAAATATGAGAATCCCTTATCAGTGTCAACTTTTTGAATAAAAATCACTTCAATTGTAAGAAGTAAAAGAAGAAAAGCGATTAAAATAATTTGTAAAATGGTATTATGGTTGTATTCTGAAAATAAGAATAACTGGAGTGGAGTGAGAAACAAACGAAAAGAACGTGAGGATAGGGAAGATGATTGGAAGAAGAGGTAGCAATCGAGTCAGATGGTGGTACTCAAATTTTAAGGCAGGAGAAAGAAAATGGATATGTATAAGTTGGAGTAATTGAGTACCATAGGTAGTTGCGGGAGTTGGAAACCATGTTGGGAATGATTACATGGGACAGAGGATGAGACTGAGATTATATTGTGGGAAGTACGTTGATTTTGGAGAGTAGGACAGGAAAAAAGATGATAGATCGTCAGATTATCTGCATAATAAGATTTACATGAAGGTAGAGCATGGCAACCCAGGAGGAGACGAGAATGTTCAAGTTGAGAGTGACCAATTTATATCGAGCGAAAATAACCTTTTTATGGTGGGAATTTCTGTTCAATGAAGACTGAGGATAGGTTAACTTTTAATGATTCTAAGTTTGTTGCAGGTTTGTTTTTTTATGTGAGTGATACAAGAATTAAGCTAGGATTAAGAAATAATGAAAGTTTTTATGGTCGTAAGTACGTAGTTACAAGGTGGGGTCCTTAATTTTGGGTGAAAGGGTGCAGTTTTTAGGCGCGCAATCAGTTTGATCATATTGAGGGCAACCGATGTGAACTGAGAATCAAATAACAGATACGTTTTGTACAGATGAGCGTAGAAAAGTGTGAGCTTGAACCTAATCACAATTCCAACTATAGACACATCATGTGAGAAATTGAGAGGGACGTATTCAGGAAAAGTAGGGGGTACGATTCTAAGAAAAGGTCACAACGAAAGTTGAAAAAGAATATTACCATAAATAATTCCAACAAGTATAAAGAGTTTCGGAAAACCCTGAAGAATGGAATAAAAGTAGCGCATAAAACATACCTCAGTTCCCTAGAGGAAGGCTTCAGACGAAATCCATCACATACCTAATTTACCCGATACAATTAGGCTAAAAAATAGCTAAAGCCTAATATTATAACGGTAACGATCTTCTCTTTGCACTTCATACCTCATTTTATCCGATACAATTTAGCACTTCGCAAATTGAAGGATAATTAATTTGGCAAAAAGTTCTAATGACGTCGAAATGTCCTAATGAAGGAGAGCTAATAGGCAAAATAGAAAATAATGGTCACCAAAATATGATGATCCCTTATCAATATCAACTTTTTGAATCAAAAATCACTTCCATTGTAAGAAGTAGAAGAAGAAAAGGAACTGAAATATTGGAAAATGGAACTGACTAAGTTGCGAGAGTTGAAAATTGTGTTGGAAATGATTACACAGGTCAGAGGATAATTGAGAAAATACTTTGTAGGAAGTATGTTGATTTTGAAGAGTAGGACAGGAAAAAAGGTGATAGATTCTCAGATTATCTGTATAATAAGATAGTAAGGATTGTAATGAAGCTTCCAATCAGATTTCTAGGATTCAACCAAAAGAAGTTCAATTGAAGGCTGTAATAGAAAACAATCACATGTTTGAATAAGGAATTCCCACATTCTCTTCTATAGGACGGACTGGTTTTGATATTGAGAATTGAATTCAAAATTGGAGGGGTTCCAAAAAGAGGAATTAAATTTGATAAAATTTTGAAAATTAAGCCAACTATACCAGGAAGGACTCGGAAAAATTGAGACATTTGAGCTCTATTATGATAGATAAGGGATAGGAAAAATTTTCAATATCAAAGGAGTCAGATTTGAAAAGATTTTTAATATTGGGAATTGAGCTATATATGACAGGAGAGGAACTTGGAAAAAATTGAACCATCAGAGGAGTTGAAATTGAAAACGCATTTTGTACATCGACCTATGCAATTATGACAAGTGGATAACTTTAAAAACTTTCAACTTCCAAGCTATATTTTTTAAGAGAGGAACATGGAAGAATTTCAACTTCCAAGATATATATGACAGGAAAAGGACTTGGAAAAATATCAACCATCGTTCTAGGTAAATGATGGCGAGACACCAAAATTTTCAAAAATCCCTCCCCCTATGGAATAGGTTTCCTATTGAACCTCGATTTAGGTTAGGTAGTTGACATCATGAAAAACTAGCGATGCTCTTAACATCATTAGGATTTAACAGAAGAATCCCTAGAGAATAGTGAATTACACAAATCAGGACTCGATGTCAAGAATAACTGTTAGTTGGAGGTGGGTGGACTCGAAGGAATAAAGTGAGGGCCTTGAGAAATTTTGTTCTAATTAAGGTAAATGAAGGAAGGGATTTTCAAAGTCTCAACTAAATCAACTCGAAAATAGGAGGAGTTACATTATTTGCATGTAAAAAAGTGAGGTCAAAGAAATAATCATCGCTGAAAATTGGAACGACTGTAGTAACAAATTATACTGTCAACATATAATACACACAAGATTTCAAAAAAAATCTTAAGGTAGAAAAAAAGTGAAAGAGAAAAAGGGAAATGAACTAATCTTAGAATCGAAACGTTTTTCTTCCATTAATTTGTAGATTAGAGGATGACACGTAGAATTAAATATCACCATACGAATAATTGGAGAAGATGGATGCAGAGGACTGAAAAAGAAGAATAGGAAGAGAGGGAAAACTGGAAGAGTGTGATACTGAGGCAGAGAACAATTTGGAAGACTCAGGAAACGATGAAGAAAGAAAGAAAAAAAAAAAAGGTTGTATGGAAGAACAAGTAAAGAATGAAAGAGTGCAAAATTGAATGAGATTAGGAAAGAAGAAAAGCTTGAAAAGAAAACTAAGCAGATTGAATTGAACTATGAGATATGAAAAGATACAAAGAAAATAGTGTATCTAAGAAATTTCAAATAATCTTAAACCCCAGAGTTACTCCCTTTGTTTCATGTATCTACCTTACCCAAAACCCTAAATAATAGAATTAAAAGTAGCCATGAGAACTTTGTGTTTGCATAAAAATGTTGAATACAGATATCCAAAAAAAAGTTGTCTGGAGAATTTCTACTTTTTTTTTTTTCAATATCCAAAGTAGAAATATCTAGATAATTTATCGAGATTTTAAAAAATTATTCCTGTTTATATAGCGCTCTCGAATAAGATAAAAATGAAAAAACAAAAAACTAAGAGGCGCGCCGTAGGCGCGCCGGACTTGCTAGTCTAAACTAAACTGAAAACAATCTTGCTTATCTTTGACAATTCTTGGCAAAGCCAATAGAGTATTGCAGCTGAAAACTTCAGCTCTGCCTTCCGGCCTAAACTTACGATCTTGAGAAATTTGGCTTTCAGCGGCTTTTGAAAAATTTAGCTGGCTTCCGGCTCATTTGAGCTGATTTTCGGCTGCTCAATGTTGGTTGAAATGATCAGGAGAATTGGTCCTTCGTCGTGATTGTTGAAAATACCTATTCTCCAGTTCGTGGTCAGCTTTATTTGATAACGCACTGTAGGCTTCTATGCTGAACAGCTGAACTGAACCATGGCTGTCTCTTCTAGTCGAAACTCGACAACGCTGCACGGGGCTAAAATTTGTATAGTGTCTTATGGGAGGATTTTACACAAATAAGATGATGTTTTTGAAGAAAATGCAGAGAACGTCATTTAAAGAGCCGACTTTTTTCGATATTTTGAGCTTGGTCTCGTTAAGATTGATCAACTACGAAGCGAGTGTTTTAAAATAAAAAGTCAGACAGAGGGCGAAGCGCGGTACTATCTTAACGAGGCCGAGTTCAAAAAATCGAGAATCGTTTACTCTTTCCATATATTTATAAACTTTTTCCCCGCGGAATCGAATATATTGTTCGCAAATCAATGATTAACGTGTTTTTCGAAAATTTTTCTATAAGTGCCTGTATAGAACTCGGCCCCGTATTTTTCGTCGTCGCGACGTTGCCAGATTTGATATTCCGGCCTGATACTAGAGACGGCCATGACTGAACCGGCACAAATCTTTATTTTCTTTGTTAATTCTTTGGCAAAACGAGTCTGGCCGAGAGAGTGGAGCAATTGAACTTGAAATTTGAACACTCAAACAATGCATTTTGCTATTTTGCGGGAATCAGGAGAGCTAGAAAAAAACTGAAAAATTTGGCTTGTTTGGAAGGGTTAAATAAAGCTGGCTTTCGGCTTCACTTTCATCGGTAAAAGTCGGCTTTTGGCTTACTCTTCAAAATTACATCAATATTTTTCCAGCACCTCTCAATTAGTAGTCGTAGAGCTAATTAGGTATTATACTTTCTAAAATGATTCCTGAAGATATCCTACCAATTAAAGAACAATTTTCCGATTTCCTTTACTTCGTTTAAATTTTATAAACATATTCGATGCGCTCCGAACGCTTCTTTTTCATCATCGGAAGCGTTAATTGTATTTCTTTCCCCGAAGAAGCTAATATTACCACATTTTTCAAACCTATTAGTATTTGCTTACTCACTATCTCTATTTCTGATCGTCTTCGGAAATGAATTTTCTCACAATGTCTGTGAAAGCGTAATGCAAAATTGCATTGCCAGCGTTTCTTCTATACATTGTCCTACTGTTCGTCGTTCTTGTTCTTCTCGAGTACAAGTGTAAATAGAGTTCTCGCGAAACAAAGCGGCCGTCAGGTCGAGGGCATTCGAAGTCCCATCAATCCGCAACTCATCTAAATTTCCTAGACGCTACTCGGAGCTACGTAATTTTCTCACTTGGCCCACAGGTTTATGAGAACGACCGTACAACGAGTGTTGTCTGTATATAACTTATTGTAAACAAGTGTATACCTGATCAATGAACCTCTAATACGTCACGGTCACAAGTTGTAAGTTATTTTTTATATCCTGTGTGTAATTTCGTCTTAAATTTGTCACTTGAGCGTTGCAAGTGCTATACGGTACAGTATAGCAGTCAAGTCTCTTTAAACGTTTGTACGCTGGAAAACCGGTCATTATACCCAGTCAATGTTCTTCAACGATAAGGAGTAATATTATCGTACGTGTGTTCACGGTGTTATGTAAGCCTGTCGGAGGTATTAAAAACTGGCTTGGGAGTAGGTCTTTCGCCCATGGAAACAGATCAGGTTAATCTGGCTGGTACAGCGTCCTACGTATATGCGGTCGTGTTTCTTGCCTCTATACACTGCTTTTCTTTCCTCCAATAATGAGGTAGTTTATAATTTTCTCGCTACACTGAATTCAGACACCCGAAGAGGTTACGGAATGCTTTGCCCTTCCGCGGAAATTGAACGTCATCAGGTTTGCCGATTCGGACGGTTATAAAAATTGCGATGATCCGTCCGCGATTGGGAGACCGCAAAGTGAAAATGGTGTGGAAATGTGGTTGACATCTTCGGCACAAAGAATCGGGTTAATTCGCGCACGTTTCTATGGCTGCTTCGGTGCCTATATTTGTACTACTAGGTAGAATGAGGACGTATATTATTTGTAACGAATGTTTTTATTGGTTTATGTTACGTAAAATGGTAATAAACGCACATCCATCGTGCAAATTTTTGAGGACGTCCTTCTTTTTCCTGATATAGATTCTACACAAAGGTTGTTGTCAACGAGGTGGTTGACACGTATTTATTGACAATCAGCCCGCAGAAAAAAAGGCGATTTTCGCATCGTCGTCCCAATTGTCGTTTAGATGTGTTTATTTTTTTTATTCACGAATCATCGGTCGTTCGGTAATTATTTATTTTATTGCGTATACCGGTTACACGATATATTACTAAAAAGATCGTGGTAACACTGTCGAAACCGAAACGAGTGCTTTATTATTAGTATAATAAAAACGTTCCTATATAGCGTTTATGTAAGTGGAATGATGGCTCGTCTTTCATAGTGGGGAGAGGCGGTACTCGGTGACTCTATCGTCAGGCGAGGCGAATGATCGTGGATCGCGATCGCTGCTAGTCCGTGTCTCGTTGCCGGTTGACTTCGCCGTGAGTTCTGTGCGTTCTTTCTCGGTGATCTAAATTTCGTCAAAGTTTTGGTGCAGTGCTGTGTCAGTGCGTGGAGTGCGACGACTTTTTAGTGCTTTTTTATTTACGGTAAATAACGATTTTTTTTTTCGTAATTTCTTTAGACGCAACCTTTGCGAGAGTATCGAGTGCAGGTTTGTTGGGGAAGAGACCGTGGCCTATATCTCGCCCCAAAATTTATCGATTTACTTTCTACAAGTCGGTGTAGGCTGTTTGAATTTTTTTTTTTTATGGATACCGCACCGGTCGTCTACATTCTCCACAGGCTATCTCTAAGGTGGGAATCGGGATTTATTTTATTTCGCTCGTAAAAATATTCGAAGTGCCCGCGAGCTATTAATATCGCAATAATATATTATTTATCTCCTGCAGACATTTAAAAAATTTCTGGTAGTTAGTACGCCGATGAATAACCGGTACTTATATCATCTATTCCAATAATATGTGTCTGCTAACGATCACTCGTGTAAAAGTGATCGTCGCGTGTAATTTTTTATTGCGCAATCGCGTTTATTAACGCCCATTATTATCGTCGTTGTTTGATTTTCATTAGGTTATCTTCATTAGGGCTCCCCTTTGCGAATTCGTCCGCGGAAGAGGCTTCATAGAGTCTCTTCGAGAATGTAGACGCATTAGAATTATGACGTGGAGTGTCTCGGGTGCGAGTATTTCCTCTCGGTAAGATGTAATTGTGCTGTGGCTAATGTTCCGTACGATTAATGATGATGATGACCAGACGGTGGAGAGTGTGGGCTGACTGCTAAATTTGAAATAAACAATCTTTGACCTCTTCAAAATTTGATTTGCCACCAGAAATGGCCTAATACCGCCAAACAAGGTATAGATATCGCGAGGTTTGAAACCAGATCTGTGACAACCTTGCCGGGAATGAAGCGTGATGAGTTAGAAAGCTCGACCCGTGTCGAACGACGATGATCTTTATGTTCATAACAGGTCGCATATCTTCTTTAAAATCAATATTTATCGAGATGTCAACCCGTAAATTAGTGCTAGCCTTTTATGGTTGGGTAGATAACGATAGATCCAATTAGCAGCTCATTCTGCCTGTCGGTAAGATAATGCAGTTGAGCTGTGGGTTGCAGAAAAACGTTCAAGTCTAGAAACGGCATTATGGAAACCTCAATCCTCGCTAAGTTAATTCGAGCACCGAGAACGCGTGAGTCGTAGAAACGATTTTTTATGCGTCGACTTTCTGCTGTGGAGGACGCAGTCAAAACGAGATACTCGTTGTCATCGTCGGTGTCTTCTGAAGTTCCGAATGCAATGATCCTACTTTTCTTTCGAACTTCCGTGAGTGATAAGCGCCCGAGTTTTTCAAAAAATTCTCACAATCTGTAGCAAGGGTCTTCGGAGTTAATGGAATTCCGAAGTTGTGAGTATAGGTTTGAGGATTTTGAGATCTTTTGTTCTTTCTTACCTCACCAAAGCGTTAGGTCTCGCGCTTCCACTTCATGATTATAAGTCGACAGTGAGTTTGATAAATTCTAAAGTATGAATCTCCTCATCCGAGTTTGTTTTTTTAGTGTCATAAATTGAAATTTTTTCATCTTTGAAAGCTAAAAATTTTGTTCAGTGCTGCTGTGAGACTGCAGTAACGGATCCATGGGGGACCTCGCTATCCCCAAAGATGGTGAAAGTTTGTATGATTTTCTTTGTTTCATGATCTTCTTTCTTCTTGAAGCGAATTATTCGAGATTTTTGGCGAAGGGGGAGGGGGGCCGGAGAGGAGAAGGTTTAATAGCCGATAATTTTTTCAATAGAAGGGACTCGATATTGGCGGAGAAGATGAGAAGAAATGAAGGCGGCGTCGTTTGAGGAAGAAGAAAAACGTCCCTCATTTGGTTTGCTGCTAGCGAATATTTCAATTATCGATAAGGAGGTTGATTTGACTCGTTTTCCACGTCCCCCTCCGCTCCTCCTTATTGTTTATCTGGATGTTCGATATTTCTCGATGTCAATCTCCTAATCTATGTGGACCATTTTTCCTTCATATACACTGCTCAAAAGCCAGAATTATTTCATATCCCTTCCCCCTGCATGTTCCCCGTCCTGATGTATATGACTCAATGATTGGAATTATTAGTAATGAGTCAAAATTTATTCAAGTCTCCGTCCTAATATTTTTTCAGCTCTCTGGTCGACGTTTTTCGGATCCCCCCTCCCTTCCATGCATACAACACGCAGATCAAAATTGTGTATTGGCCGAAAATTCAGTACTTTTCATGTCTTCCTTTTGATCTTTGTAGTTCGGTAGCAGAAAAGTTTTTCAAATCTTTCGCTTTTTTTAATTAGCTGAACTCTATACTAGATCAGTGCCTTCGCCTCAGTCGAAATTTCTCTTTAACCCTCCCCCCGCCCTCCCTTCGGTAAATAAAGCTTGGTAATCAGAATTTTTTTGGTAGCAGGAAAGTTTTTTCAGTCTTTCGCTTTTTGGATTAGCTGAACTCTAAACTAGATCAGTGCCTTCGCCTCAGTCGAAATTTCTCTTAACCCCCTCCCCCCCTTCGGTAAATAAAGCTTGATAATCAGAATTTTTTTGGTAGCGGGAAAGTTTTTTCAGTCTTTCGCTTTTTGGATTAGCTGAACTCTAAACTAGATCAGTGCCTTCGCCTCAGTCGAAATTTCTCTTAACCCCCTCCCCCCTTCGGTAAATAAAGCTTGATAATCAGAATTTTTTTGGTAGCAGGAAAGTTTTTCAAATCTTTCGCTTTTTGGATTAGCTGAACTCTAAACTAGATCAGTGCCTTCGCCTCAGTCGAAATTTCTCTTAACCCCCCCCTTCGGTAAATAAAGCTTGATAATCAGAATTTTTTTGGTAGCAGGAAAGTTTTTTCAGTCTTTCGCTTTTTGGATTAGCTGAACTCTAAACTAGATCAGTGACTTCGCCGCAGTCAAAATTTCTCCAAGCACCCCCCCCCCCCTTCCGTGAATAAAGCTTGGTAATCAGAATTTTTTTGTAGCAGGAAAGTTTTTTCAGTCTTTCGCCTTTTTGATTAGCTGAACTCAAAACTACATCAGTGCCTTCGCCTCTGTCGAAATTCCTCCCAAGCCCCCCCCCCTCCTCCTCCCGTAAATAGAGTTCGGTAATCAGAATTTTTTTGATCAGAAGTTCGAAACTTTCTTAGTCTTCCACCCGATCTACATAGCTTGGTGATAAATTTTGTTGATGACCGTGAAGGTCGACATTTTTTCGAATACATATTTTAATTCTAAGAGAGGTCAAAGCTTTCACCCGAGTCGAAATTTTCCCTCTCCGTAATTAGGGCTTGATGATCGCAATTTTCCTGAGTCTTTTTTCCCCTATTTATAGAGTAGGTCGAAAGTGACCAAAGCTTTCTTATTCTTCCTCCAGATCTATGTATAGCTCGATGGTAAGAATTTCTCCAACTCTCGTCTTCGTGGCCTCGAAGGAGGAAATTTTTCTAAGTCTTATCTTCATGATTTTGGAGATAGATATATTTTTGATTAATTGAGCTCTCAACTAGGTGAGCCTTCGTCCCAGTTGAAATTTTTTTCATTTTCCTCATACCCCGGTTCCCCTGCTTAAATACGGCTTGAGGATCGGATTACCCCCGAGTTAACCATACCTTATATGTTGTAAAAGTCGAAAATCCTAAACTTTCTTAGTCTTCCTTCCGATCGATGTAGCTTGGAGATGAAAATTTTCTCCGTCTTTTCTTCGTGGCCTCGAAGATCGACATTTTTCCAAGTCTTGTCCTCGTGTCCTCGAAAGTCGAAATTTTCCTGAGTCGTGTTTTCATGACTTGGGAAGTCGATATTTCTTTTGAACTCCAAACTAGGTGGGCCTTCGTCTCAGTCGAAATTTGTTTGTATTCCCTCCTAGCCCCCCCCCCCTCCTATGTAAATACGGAATTTTCTTGAAAATACTTTCAAAACTTATCTTCAGACCTGGAAGTTCGAAATTCCTCCAAGTCTTATCCTCATGACCTCGGAGGTCGATATTTTGTTTGTGTTTACCTTTGAACTCTGAATGAGGTTGGCCTTCGTGTGAACCCCATCTCTCTAATATAAATGTGGCTTGATGATCGGAATGTCCCCGAGTCCACCTTTTTCTGAATGTCGTGTAGGTCGAAAGTATAGGACTTTCTCAGTCTTCCTCTTGATATATGTAGCTTATCTTTGAAAATACCTCCGAATCTTGTCCTCTCGACCTCGGGGGGCGATTTTTTTTTTTGAGTATTCGAATTCTAAACCAGGTGGGCCTTCATCTCAGTCGTCATTTTTTCGCGTTCTCCCCTACCCCGTTCTCCCTTCGTTAATACTTGATGACCCGGGGCTTTCCCAAGTTCACCTTCTCCTATACATGGTGTGGCTCAAAAAGCCAAAACTTCCTTAGTCTTCCTCCCGATTTATAAATAGCTTGATGGAGAGAATTTCTCGAAGTCTCATCTTTGTGGCCACGAAGGTCGACATTTTTTCTGAGTATTTGAACTCGAAACTATGTCACAGCCCTCGCTTCAGTCAAAATTTCTTCACGTTCCCTCCTATGATCGGAATTTTTAGAAGTCCTTTTTCTTCTATAAGTCGGGTCAGTCGATCGTCCATACTTTTTAATCTTCCTCTCGATCTGTAGCTTGGTGGTAGGAAATTTCCTCCAAATCTTATCCTCAAGACTTGGAAGAGCGAAGTTCCTTTTTATGAAAGTCCCTCACCTCGATGTGAACCAGGGCAGTGGATGCCGGACATGTCCATCGAGAGATTTCTGTAGAATTTTTTTTTTTTTTTTTCATAAAAAGGAACTTTGCTTTTTGAGATCTTGAGGATAAGATTTGGAGGAATTTTCCATCGCGAAGCTACACAGATCGAGAGGAAGATTGAAAAATTTTGGACGATCGACTTACACGACATATACGAGAAAAAATACTTTGAAAAATTCCGATCACAGGAGGGAACGTGAAAAAATTTTGACTGAAGCGAGGGCTGTTTAAGAGAACTGTTGACGTGGTGAGGGTGTGAGAGAATATAGGATTAACGTAAAACAGATGCTGTTCATAGCTTTGAATACTTCTTTCGAAGTGAAAGGGAAATAAAATTACGAGGGCATGATGGACTCCAAAATCTTGATTTCCTCTCGAGGGTTATTCGAGGCTTGGATGGACCTTTCAAGGTCGAATTGCTTCCCGAAAAAAAAAAAGCTCCGGAGAGAAGCAATAGTTGCTTCAAGCCGAGATTATGGACTAAGTGAATTCCGATGTTAAACGTTCTGACGAAGAATAAATTTTTATGAGCTTGTATAGATTCACCTAAGGCTCGAAAGGAATCTCATTGCATGTAGTCTCTCCACCCCAGAATCTGCTAACTTTGCATATCTTCAAGGAGAAACGATCGTAAACAATTTTAAAGTAATTTATGAGCAATCTGCTACCGAAGTAAAAGCATCATTGTTGTATAATAAATCATTCTCGTTTTTCTTTTTTCATTTTTATGGCTTAAGCTCGCAAGTTTATGTCCAGGATGATTTGGGTGGAATGAGACGAAGTTTAATTATTATTTTTCAGAAGAATGTTCGACGTTCTCTTTTCTTAGGTTAATCATGGAGACGCTTAAAGGCGTTTCCATTTTTCTGTATTGACGAGGAAGGTCACCTACGGTAAAAAAAAAGAAGTTAGATGGTGTCAAATCGAAATGCGAGTGAAAAAATGTCTATTATTTTTAAAATGTTGAGCTTTCGCTCTAATGAATTGTCAATGTTCCTTCTTGGTTTCCTGAAGAGTCGAGAATGGATTTTGATTCCCAAGTTTGTCTACTCTGAGGATTTCAGTCCGCGTGTTTCTGAGGAGAGGACATTTCTAGCCAAGTGTTCTAGGCGGTGTATCCATCTAAGTTTCACAAGGATGTAATAGGAAAGAGTTTCGCCTGATATGACGTCATTTTTCTGTCTAAAATATGGCAAGGTTGATTTAATTCTTTATAATCGGGCAAATTATTCACATATCTCATTTTTGATAAGAGGGTAAGGGAAAGTAGAAGCAAATTTCACATCTTAACGAGGACAATTGGGGATCGAAAAATCGTCAAAATTTCCTCACCTAATTAGTAGACGTCCTCGTATTAGGGAATCTGTAGCCTTCCATCTGTAGTGCACAGAACCTCGCAGCTTAAAGGGCTAGCTAGTGGCTGTTAATGTCAAGAAAGTGTGTTTGTGTAACAGTGCCAGATATATCGCGAAGGAGGAGCAGTCACGAACTTGCGCAATAGAAAACTTCATTAGACCGCGACCGGTTTCGAACCGTTCTGCTCCATTTTCAGAAGCGAACTCCTGTGAATGTCACCTGACGGAATGAACTTAATCCCTGGAAAGCGAATAACCCGAGGTAATGGAGTATATGTAGCCCACAAAGACGCGTACCAGACTCGACCAAAAAATTTGAGTAAGAATCATTGGGGAAGTGAGTCACAGAAATTGGTGCATTTTTTGTTCTCGAGTTCAACTTCGTCGTTGACTGTTCAATTTTTTCTGCAACTTTTCAGACCTCTTGTTCTTCGTGGTTGTAGGATTGTCCCGTGGCCAGCCCAATAGAGATAGAATATTAGAAGCCTCGTATGTAGAATTGTATTTGTTTGAGGAAGTGCGCAAGGGTCGGTGACTGCATGGCTAGGCATCGTAACCAACTCTTGCGGTATCGCTTGTGTCATAAAAAATTCTTTCCGCCTGTGTGGGTTCGATGTCCGAATTATCGAAATGATTTTTATGTGCAGCTTTCGTATACGTACACATACCTGATGACAACGGTTGGCTGAGTATATAAGATGCGTGAATTCAGGAATGAGAAAACCACGTGACGGTAATAAAAAGATGACTGCTGCGAGATTCGAAGTCGTATCGGTGTCGACTTTACTACGTACGTGTATGTACCTTCGTCGAAGCTTCTAACGACAACAAATGATAATTATCGTACGCGGTCTGTACGTGTAAATGCCAACGTGGGGTCCTGTGCGAAATTAGTTCGCGCGTGGAATGCGCTGCTGACTGCAAAGACTCATCTTTAGGATGTGTCATCGTCGTCGACGTCTGTTCTCGCGTACGCTAAATACTTTGCCGGTAACATAATTGTTGAGGAATTTTGCGCGTCTTCGGATAATGTTAATTACCAAGTACACGTCTGTTTTATTGCAAACATCAAAGAAGACGGCTATGGTGTCTCCTACATTTGTGAGGGATACGACATCTGTTGCTCCCGCATCGTTTTCCCATAGGTTAGTAAAACTCAATAATATATCAATTGCCTATATGTATTTGTAGCCGGTTCACAATCAGTTGTGAGCTTGTTTATACATAATAATATTATGTACAAAGTTTGATGATAATGTGCTGTTTTTCGTTGGCGCGCTTCCACGCAGTCGATGCAAATATTAATTAAAGTTAATTAGCGTGCGTGTGCATTATAAAACTGTATTAAATTGTCGGCGATTAAAACGTGATGACTCGTTGATGGGGGAGGATTGTTGCTTTCCCTCTACGCTCTCGGGTATGGCGTAATCGCGAGAGAGTAGTTTTAGGTTATATCGCGGAGTGTTGCAAGATTGAATAGGGCAATGAAAAGTTGTGAGAGTTTGCTAATAGTCTCTTCTGCACACTTAATGCTTAATGGTAACTTTGAATATGCGCACTTTTTATGTAGTTTAAAAATTTTTTAAGCTGGCGATTCGACTTTTGCTCCAGGATTCGCGATGTGTTCGGTTCATGTCTCGAAGGCTATTTGTGACCTCGTATTAAAAACACTGGTCAATGTTCAAATGTGAATGGTAATACACTTCAAAATGCATCGTAGTTGTCGAAGACTGTAACGATTTGGTCTCCTTTAATGATCCACTAGATTAGCGTGCACTACTTTTCTTAGTCAAGTATAGAAAGTGCGTCTCCTTTTGCTGAAATTTGTTCCACTTGTATTCGATTTATTGACGCAAAAGTGTCAACATAATATTTGGATTTCGAATTATCTACTTCGTCTGTGCTTTTTCTTTTCTGGGACCCTGTGCTCGGATGGTATGCGCCAGGTTCGCATTGGAACTTCGATTTTGAGTGGATGTATCTAAAAAATTGTCTCATCTTGTGCAAATTTTGGCACTCGATAACAACATAAAAAATGTAAAGAAGGGCTCCGCGTGCAAGTTTTCTCGGGGCGCAAGAAATAGTGATAGATTGAAAATTGCTCTTGTCTGTAGAATTTGGGAAAAGTTTTCATAAACTCTTCAAGGTCTTTTCAAGGTCAGTGGTGTTGCTAGAAATTCCTCGAGGAGCTCTTTGTGTAGTACAGAGTCAAAGTTACCTGACAGAATAAACTCTCGGTTCAACCAATTATCCTTCGAGATTTGAGGAAATAACCTTCTATTACACAACGAGCCCTAAGGGAAAGAGAGGAGAGATGAATGACTACGGTGCAGAAGCAGGGACTTGGGTATTTTTTCTGCTCATCAGCTCCGGGAGTACGTTCTGATCCTCGAGTTGGGATTCTTCCTCGCTCACCCGCCCGCCTCTCGAATAAACCTGGACTGAAAATAAACATTTACCAAGTCCGGAAAGTAGGTCAAGGTCACTCAGGTCATCAGTTCGTGACGTCATTTTCATCGGACATTTACGTGCCAAATTTCATTCTCAAGACGTATTTATGTCAAAAAAAATTAGAGGCTCCTCCGGCCGGGGATACACTGTGACCTTGTAGCAGAAAGCCCCCCTTTATCATCAATTTCATCTGGGGTAGAAGTCCTCAGTGAGTGACTGTCTTGCCTGTTGACAGAAGTTACTTGACTGATCTCTCAAATATATATCTGCAAGTGGACTGGAGAGCTAGCAGCGAGAACATCCTTATAACTCCTACTGCTTATGATACCGCAGTGACGATGACCATCAATTAACTTCCAGTATGTTTTCAGCCGGAGTCTTTGATACCATATATAGATGAACAGTATTTAGTGAGGAAGGAGATCAGTCCTTGGAACATGGTTCCGGGCAAGATTCAGGAGGAGGAGAATCCGAGTCATCATTTTCTTCTCTATGCCCTCGAAGTGTACCTTGAAGATTAACTTGTTATCAATCATCACGCCAAGGTATTTGATACCTTAGACGCTTTGATATTGTGATTGAGCACATTGAAAGTGAACATCTCCTGGCCATTTCCTCGGAGGTGAAGTGGCAATTGATTCTTCAGCAGTATTTCGGTCCTTCCAACATGGAGAAGCAGGCTGGAAACAGAAAGTTCTTCCGAGAATGTGATACAATCTCTCACTTTTTTTCAACTTTTTTTTGGTGTTGGTGGATGTAATGACAATGATGTCATCCGCGTGCACACAAATCTTGGGGTGATTCTTCTCCACTTTATTGATCAGTACATCGGGGATTAGGGCGTGCACCGAGCCTTCGTGGCAGCCCCGTTACAGAATTGTAGTTTGGATCCTTATTGGACTGTTCGATCGCAGTGGTATGGCCGAGACTGATTTACCCAGGATACCATTCCATTTGATGTGGTCGGAGACGCCTTTGGTGTCTAGAGAGATTGTGGTAACGAGTCTGTGGTGTTAAGTCTTATTGCGGTAGAAGTTTCAGACTTCATGCGCGGTCATCTCTGTAACGATGCCCTTCCGGTATCCAAAATGCCGCTGGTGTAGCGGGTGGTATTTGATAGAGTGGTCAACTATCCTGCGGTTGACTACCCGTTCAAATACCTTCTCCACGATGGAGAGCATTGTTAATGGCCTGTAGCTGCTAGTGACTGAGGGATCTTTCCCTGATTTGTGCAGGAATACGGCCTCTCTATTGCTGGGGGAAGTAACCGAGACCCAGACAATTAGTGAAAAGTGCTGGAAGTATTTCTGGGTGATGACGGTTGAGGGTTTTCACCGCTCCTCTACATAGTCAATCAGGTCCAAAAGCTTTGTGGTTTGGCAAAATTTGAATGATTTCCTTAACTTCCTCCAGCGTTATTACCGGGCTCGGTGTAAGGATTTCAATTTGCTCTTCTCTTTTCAGCAGCTGCGTCGATGCTGGGAACCTTTCCATCAACAGCAGTTTGATGCTGTCTACTTTGGTGACGCAGTGCGCTTGTCAGGAGTGGGAGCAACTTGTGTGGGGTGTGTGTGCAGAGGTTGCGCAACAGGATCTTCTGATAGGTTTGTCGCAGGTGTTTTTGAGTGAGCAGGAAAACTGACCTAGTGGTGTCATGTCTGGAGCGGTTTATTCGGCAATGCGTCCAACTCAGCGTTGCTGGTAAAAGCTCTAAACATTCTACCACTCACAGAAAAAAAAATCTGCCAAAATGTGCCACTTGCGTTCAACAGCTCCGGAACGATATAAACCGGCTCTGGAACAATAAAAAGTGGCTCCAGAACAATATAGATTGACTTTGGAGCGTTATAAAGCGGCCTTGGAGCACGCGAATATTCTTCAAAATATTTTTTCTTGAGAAAAAGGCATGTTTTTTTCCATATAAACATGTTTTTTTCCATATAAACATGTTTTTTTGGTTTTTTTTTTCAATAAAAACATTTTTTTCCCATAAAAACATGTTTTTAATGGAAACTTTTTTTTTCAAGAAGAACATGTTTGTTTCAATAAAAACATGTCTTTTTCCGTAGAAACATTTTTTTTTTTTTTCTTGTTTTTTCAATGAAAACATGCTTTTTTTAAATAAAAACTTTATTTTAATAAGAACATTTTTTTTTCATAAAAACATGTTTTCTAATGGAAACTTTTTTTTCAATAAAAGCATGTTTATTTCAATAAAAACATGTTTTTTCTCATATAAACATGTTTTTAATGAAAACTTTTTTTTCAAGAAGAACATGTTTGTTTCAATAAAAACATGTCTTCTTCCATAGAAACATTTTTTTTGTTTTTCTTTTTTTTTCAATGAAAACATGCTTTTTTTTTCAATAAAAACTTTTTTTTTAATAAAAACATTTTTTTTTTTCATAAAAACATGTTTTCCTAATGGAAACTTTTTTTCAATAAAACCATGTTTGTTTCAATATAAATATGTTTGTTTCAATAAAAACATGTTCGTTTCAATAAAAACATGTTTGTTTCAATAAAATCATGTTATTTTTCATAAAAACATGTTTTTTTCCATCAAAATATGTTTTTTTCCAATATTTTTTAATAAAAACATTTTTTTTTCATAAAAACACGTTTTTTAATGGAAACTTTTTTTTCAATAAAAACATGTTTTTTTCAACAAAACATAAAAACATGTTTTTTTCAACAAAACATGTTTTTTCTCTAAAACCGGTAAATGTGCCACAAAATTTCAATGTGCCACACAATGAGCCACAAGAATCAAAATGTGCCAGTGTGGCTCAAATGTGCCACCACCGCTCTCTAAGCACCAGTATGAGGGGTTCTTCTTCCTGACTACAATCTCTTTGGATATAGTCATTATGCACTCTTGAAGCATTGTAGTCAGGTTTCCTAGAAAGCCATCAACCTCACTGGCTGTGCTAACTTTCAATGGGGCAAAGGTCAGGTTTCTTGTAGCAGGGGAAAGTTTATCTCCTCTTTCCTGCTCACCTCCATTCTGGGTAAAGGTCAGAATGGGAATCGTCGTTCAAGACCGAGTAATTGTCTACTTCTGCGTTCTTGTAGCAGAACTAGTCATTAAATGTGGTTTAGTGGCCGCGTCTCCCAGTTGGTAGTGTGTTTTTTGCCAGCTCAAGGTCTACCAGCATCAGGAAGTCCTGGAGGTTCCGGCCTAGAGCAGTGGTGCGATAGCCTGGGGTGATGCTGGTCTGGCAATTAAAGTCACTAGTTATGACGATTTGGGTGGTTAGGAGACGTTAAACGTATGCATACAGAGGGATCTCTTTGCTGGGAGACAGGTAGCAGCACATAAATACTGTCCTGCCTACCTGCGTTGCAATGGCGTGCTCGTGTCTGATTGGCCATCTTTCCAGACTAGGATGGCGCATCTGGCTTGACAGACAGACTTCCATCCGGGTGCTGTTATGCTGTCTGCTCCAAGAGAGTCGTAGGGCTTTTTCAGGCAGAGGATGTCAGTATTTCTGGAGGCTACAAACATGACGGCGTTAGTGGCACTTTGTGCATGTTTGCAGTTTAGGTAGATTGCAAAGTTGGTCGCTCATTGGTGGAACGTTGGCAAAGCTTTCCTCATGAAGGCAAGGAGAGTTGTGCACTACTTACTGTTGGTCTTGTGATTTATTGGTCTCGTTTTTGGCTTTAGTGAAGTCACCATTGCATTTTTTTTTTTTCTGTAATATGAAACTCGTCAAGTAATTTTTGCTCCAGAAATCTCACAAGGAGATTCAGTACTTTCATAAAGTCATGCCTCGCCCCAATTCCATGAGACTGTGAAAGAGGTAGGCGACAGAGGAGACGGATTTCTTACATCCATCATTGTCACTATGATTGCGTTAAACAAACCATATATCAACGGAAAATGAATCTGAATACTATGGCAGGTTATCCTTTGTGACTTTTTGAAGTTAAGATTATGTTGAGCGCTTGGTGAATCGTAAATCACGATATATTTAAACGTTTATCCTTCAAGTTCTCCTGGTTAGTAACGTTCAAAGTCAAGATTGCGCTAATTAAGACAATAACGTGAGAAGACATCAGGAGAACGAGAAAGAGCACACGTCTTTTAACAAGCTTCGGCATTTTGATCTCGTATTTACGTCGATCAAAGTCACAATAATTGCGTTCAACAATCAGCTAATGGATTATAAACCCGGGATGCTACACAACACGTTACACCTTAATTACTTACGTGTAGTACACTCGACGGGAACGAAACTCTTTCATATTTTTCTATCGACCTATACACAGTCTCGAAAGTACGTACGCTCACACATTTCTATACATTAATATGATTTATCGTCAGCTGGTTGACATATACATATCAAACTTCGAGTGTACGCTCATATAGAAAAATCACGATAACCGGAAGCATTAACCCAATTAGCGAAACGAGAATCTTCCCAACAGTTCGCGGATTGTGATGAATTTCGTATTATAAGACCGCAAGGTACATAGTATACCATTTTCGGTAACTTTTCCGCGTTTTGTTTTGTAAATGAGAAACGCATTAACGGGTTTTCGCGAACGAGACTTTGATTAGGTGAACAGTACCCACAGCGCCGTATATGATGATGATGGTATCCCAATTACCACAAATTTACCTTCGCTCTTCCCGCATTTAAATCTCGTCGCTGACTAAATTGAATAACTAGCTACAAGAAAAAGGAGCGTCCCGACATTAAGTCATTTGATATGTTAATCCGACAAACCGCTAAGTTTTATTGGAAAAATAAACCGTCCGTAACGTTGCAGTCGCTTACTTAATTGCAACTTAGTCTGGTCTTTCGCACGCCTCTCACCCTCTTTCATTTCTTCTCACAATCTTCGAAACGACTGCTCGTTTTTCGGTTGTTTCGGACTAGTTTTACAAATATATCGAGAGAGACCATCGGAGTATAATGAATGACTCCTGAGCCGAAGACGAATAAAGGTCTCATTAATGCGGATCCTATTACAATACCTCTCGTTCTCGCAGATGTTCATCGTGCGCTCTCGAAATTTTCAGAAAAGAACAATTAACACCTCTTGCGAGGACGCGGTGCGGCGACCAACTCTAGGCAGTAAAATTATAGGTACGAGAATGCCTACGTCAGTAAGTCCACGTCGGTATATTTGTATTATTTACTACGAGTATAATTTGCTATAACCTACCGGCATTCAGTTGAATTAGTTATACTTTCTACGATAACAATAGCGATTTAATGAACAATACGTATTTTACCTACAACACCTCGCGCGCTAGCTGGGGCCTTTGGTGTATTGTTTTGGACAGCAAAGCGACACAGACCACACACACCCTCGCAAATATTATTTTTCGACTGCCTGACCCAGTAGAGTGTGTTGACGATAGAAGGGCTCTGCGGAGAAGGCCTCGAATTAATCTGGCGCGACGGCACCCCTTGCGTCAAGATGCGACGTGATAGAAAAATCAGCTACGTGCTCGTAAAAGAGCGATAAATAGCAAAAAGTACGACTAATAATGAGCGGGATAATGATGGTGTGTGGGCTTCTGGTTTTCGTTGCCGAACAGTATGTGGTCTATAGAAGATACAAAAGTACGCTATTATACATCGCGCGGCAGTGAATTCATTTATGTTTGACATTTGGGCAAATTGACCGCTTATGATATTATGCGGATAATATTTTGAAAATCGTGCCTGCCTCCCTCTCGCGAAGAGTAATTATACCTTCCAGCAAGTTCGGGCGATATTTCATAAATATGCGGGTACAGTATTTTCGATTTCGTCGTAGATGCAAGTGCAACTAATCAAATGAGGAAATGTACTCCGCGTGTAGTGTTCGCAATGCCCACGAATTTAGACTGCTGACTGTCTTTTCGAAAATTATCGACACCCACGTCTGCTAACAACATTCCGACGATCGTATAGCAAATGACCGAGCGTTCATTAATGTAGACGAAGAATAGATATATGCACAGGCACGTATATTTTTATTGACTAAAAACAGAACTGTTGCGAGCGTTAGGTTCGACCCGCTGTCAGTTTGATGCATGTTTGCTCCGGCGTTTTTATGATTAAGTTTCGGGCTGAAAATTTTGGGCGTAGATTACCTCCTCTTGACTGGTATTCTCGAAAATGAGTTGCGAGTGGTACACTCGAGTTGGCTTTCGAATTGTATCACTGAGGCTTTCGTACGCAGAGGGGACTAGGTGAAGTGACCCAATTATTCTACAGCTAATTCTACTTGAGCTTCTAACTTGTAAACTAGTTCAAATCTGCTTTCTCCTTCGCTCACAGTAAAGTGGAGATCGCGAATTTTCGTGTGGTATGATCACAGGCCAGAAAGTGGAACTTATTCAATTTTTCGGAAATATTCTTCATATAACTCTGGTTGAGTCTCTTGGATAGTTATTGAATCTTGAATTGCTTCCTCATAGCTTCTTTTAAGAGGGCGTAAGGACCCAGTTTTGTTATCATGCGTCACTTCGGTTCCACTGGAATTGAGAGTGTCAAGGAAACAGATAAAATCTACATCTTTTACATGCCATTTCTTTTTTATACTTTTCAATTTTTCGTCCATCCCATAATTAATTTCCGTTTTCTCGTTCTTCTTGGAGGTGGTCTTCTTTGTTTTTGATGCACTCGGTGATTGTAAGGCTGGGGTCTTTGTTTTCGATGTACTCGGTGATTGTAAGACTGGGGTATTATCATACTGCGAGCGACCGAGGTTACGATTCACACGCCAGACACCGTCTCTCAGTATTATGAGATTAAAACTTAATCTCATAGTAAAAAATTCGTTTTCAAGTTTGGAAATTCTTGCCGATAAATCCTTTACTCACTCAGATCAAATGCACTTATTTTACTTTTGACATGCTTCGTGTCTGTAGTCTCACCTAATCTCAATTTGAAAATCTGCGAGTACACCCACCCCTCCTCCAAATTGACGGATTTCAAAAATTTTTGAGGAAAATTCTTCATTATACGCCGCAGGTGATTCAGAAATCTGTGAGTACACCTTTGCGCTATCCCTCTTCCTGGAAATTATGGGAGAAAATTTGCTGGAATCTCCTGGACAAAATTTTACTTTCCGGGTCATACAGTGATATCAGATGATATTTCCTAAAATCCGTATCCGCAATTTTTTTTAATACTTGGAGGCTGAAAGCGGATTTCTACGAATTTTCACGGATTTATCATCAACGATCAGGAGAAAAATAGTTCTCATACGAGTGACTAAGATACTTTTCCCTTGATCGACTCACGGGTACATGGAAAACGCTCTGGTATCGTCAAATAACAATCAGGAGAAAGATATTTCTCGTACATTTGCCTGAAATACGTTTCTCGTGACCGTTTGTCTGGCTCGAAATTTCGAAGCAAAAAAATATTCTTTATGAGAGTAAATACATATTTCCGCTAAGTCTGCGCATCACGTCCTGTACTTTTTTTGAAAATTGATGTAATTTAGGGGGCGTCCATAAATTACGTGAGGCAATTAGGGGAGGGAAGGGGTCCAGTCGAATCTCACCAAATCTTACGTGAGGGGGAGGGCGGGTCTCGGAAAATTTCACGTAATTTTTCTCATGCAAGAATATAGTTCAAAATATTACAAAACTGAGTTGAATTTCATACGTTTCATTATTTTTACAATAAAAACATGTACTTTAAGAAATCTCACGTGAGATGAATGGGGGGGGGGGGGGAACGCCAAATCTCACAACATCTCTTCAGGGGGGTGGGGGTGGGGGTATCGGAAAATCGCAAAAATCACCTCACGTAATTTATGGACGTCCCCTTACTTCCAGTGATGGCTGTTCGAAACAGTCGACGATGGTAATCTCAAGATTCCTGATAATATACACCTCGATGAGTCACCTTGCGGTGAATAAGAGTTGAGTATTCTACCCGGCCAAGATTATGGAGTATTTATAGCCTTTGAAAATCAACAGACAACAACTGCTGGTAAGAAACGTGACCCACAAAAGATCTGCTGTTCAAGTAGTATCACTATATGGACAGCGGAATCGCCATTTCCAGTACACCTGTACACCACCCTTCTTCCGACGAATTTAAAAGCAAATAAGTACACCCCCTCTTCCCTCCCCTCGTATACTAGACCAAGAGTGAGCCCTGAGAGCTATAAGTAGCTTAACATACAGTTACTGGAATTACATTGGGGCAGAGGTCGTTTTTGCTATACTTGAAATAGTAACGAATAAGGGCATCATATAAATTCTTAGTTTACCGCTTCGGTTGTGTTCGGTGCACGTTCGGAACCTTCGGGCTTTGAAACAGTGTTACCAGATGGAAGCGTTGAAGTTTTATTTCAATGTAACATTGAAGAGTGCGAGCGGTAGGTCAATTGTTGACAGAAGAAACCGAACAGCGTCGGAATGTGACGGAGCGGTAAACAACAAATTAATTTGGATATGCTCGTGTCTCGAGTGCGTTTAAACGACCTCTTGTTTACTCCGTGCTTTGGGCCAAGATTTAGGCCGAACGAGCGGAGCGATGAGCTCTGGGAGCTAAATAGCTTATAACATGCAGAACATGAGAGTTACATTAGACCAAGGAGAGGGAGAGCTAACGAACGGAGAGAATGAGCCCTGAGAGCTATGTAGCTTGACATACAGTGTACTGGACTTACACAAGACCAAGATTGGGCGAGTGAGCTCTGTTAGCTCAGTAACTTATTGTATAGTAGATCCGCAAGTGAGCCCTGGGACCCAAGTAGCTGAACATACAGTATACGAGTACCAGAGTTCGACAGGACCAAGATTGGGAGCGAACGAGCTAAGCACCGAGCCCTGAGAGCTTAAAATTGGGCAAGTGAGCCCTGATAGCTTAGTATAGCTTACTGAATTTATTCTAGTTCCGCAAGTGAGCTTTGGGAACCAAGTAGCACAACTTACAGTATACTAGACTTACACTAAACCATGATTGGGCGCGGACGAGCATAGCAAGACTAGAAATAACCAGGAAAGACGAACATACTACCTTATGACAGACATGAAACATGATCTTTATTTATTTGCCTCTGCCAGAAATTTTTTCTAGTTTATAAGTTACCTTACTTTGTCTTATCTTGATATTTTATATCCTCGCCTGCAGTCTACTTAACGGTGTGCTTTACTTGTTCGGAAACTCCGAAACGGTATACGGTAAGTTGGATAAACATCCCCAAAAACCCTGCAAGGTTCGGGAAACCAGCAGTCACTACGCGACGCTTGTCGGGCGTGCGTGGGTAGTCCTCGTAACAAGTGAGGAGGAATGATTTTGCAAGGTCACATCTCAGGGCTCCATTTTCCGACGAATTTTTTCGTGTTGTACAAAAGGGTTGAACAAAAGGCGCTATTGGAACAGAATCCTAAATTTTGGCTCCAGAAGAATTTCACTCTTGTCAGAAAATAGACGAATTTTTACCAATTTCTACGTTTAATTGAGAAAGTATGAGAAAAAATTTTAAAATTCTATTTCGATAGCTCCCCTGGTTGAACCTTTCTAGAAAACATTTCAATTATTCAGAAAAATTAGTTAAAAATCCGAGCAGTAACATGTGATTTGTGATACCATGTTTTACGAGCATATTTTCACAAGTAAAGCACACCCTTAAACTAGAAATCAGTGAAATTCAATTGATCGGTTCGAAAGCGAGTTGGACATTGTCTACTGTGGGTATTCTGTGGAATTGAGCTTCTGTGCATTTGACCTCAACCACTCTTCGTTCTTTCTTAATCTCATAGTCTCGTGTCGCGGATGACCCGCCTTCTCAGTTTCTCACGTACTTCTCGCTTTTTTCATCATCAAAACTTGCTCATCAAAATTTATCATAATGAATTGCTAGAAAAAAAAAAAAAAGGAAAGAAATACGTGAGCATGCGTTATTTCGCAATGTCATAAGCTGTTGTCATCGATGCATTAGACAGGCTTCGTTTTCCATTGTTTACGATCGTCGTACATATTAATTCTGTCAACCAAGAGATCGTGCAAGAAATACTATCGTAGGCGTGTTATCTGACTAATTTACAAAAGTTCGTTGACCAAGACTGTATCATTAACGCTTATTAAAGACGAAGCCTATAATGTCTATACATAATCCGGTTACGATATGCAATATTTACGCCTTTATAGTTGCCCGCATTCTTCGAACGATTTTCGTTTTCGATATCCAGGATGGGACATCATTATAAGACATACGTTTTTTCCGGTGTTATGAGAAATGATGGGTTGTTGCTCTCGAGAGACGATACATTTAATTGCTTTTTGAATCTTTGCTAATCAACAAAGTTAACCGATCTTTCTTCTTCTGGTGAGTGGCTCGTAATTTTGATTTTCAAATTACAACTTTAATTGAATATTGTATCCTTTAACTTTTTACTTTCAAATTTCATTTTGAAGTACCAATCTTGAGTTTGATTCATGCAAGGTCAGCTGGAGTACTAAATTTCTTTTTGTCATTGTTCACAATTTATTAGTTACATTGATTCTTACTTACAAATACGTGCCTCAACATTTTGGTACACAAAATCGTGAATCATATCGACTCTAAATCGACTTGTTATTGTCGATTTAGTTCCGCACAATTGCTATAATCGACTCTGAATAATTGGAAGTCAACTCAAAAACGATCGCTTTTTCTTACCATCCACTCATCGTCGATCTCAAAATTGAGTAGGTTGATTTCGACTGAAAATTGAAATCGGTTATCGGTCGATCCTTCGTTACTTATCGGCAAAAGACTCGCAATCGACTTCAAAATGTCGTTGCTTTCAAGTGCACAACCTTGATAGGGTTTCAGAATCGAGATCAAAAATGAGTAGAAACTTGGTATTAGATCTCAATGTCGACTGAAAATCGACGTATTGCGTCGATTCGTCCATTACTGCGCTGGTCGAGCATAATAAAAATCCTCAATGCTCATTAAGAAACACATTTCGTCTGCGAGTAGCGAAGTCACCAAACACACAGATTACTAAGGTATCTCAATTGTACAATTCTACTTTAATAATTGGCTTTACAAGAGTATTTTCGAATCTTACCTTATCTTTAGTCGTTACTGGTGAACAAGACCTTGAACTTTAGTTTTTATGTCTACTGACTACGATTGGTTCATTCTTTAGCACTTAAATTCTTACATTGTAACAATGTAATCTTATTGGGTGTAACATGCAGTGTCGTGATTTTTCTCTCTTGAATTTCTATTGATTAACAGGATTGCTGCTATCTTATTGGTCGGTTCTGTTTTCCTTCTCTTGTCAAATCACCAAGCTGAGTAATTTCTCGTTGTGACGTTACAAGGCTGACCTATGGCGTCATCAAATTATGACGCCACAGGCCCGAACTGTGGAGCTCTGTATAATAAGAGGGGAACTTGAAAAGAACTGATCTATGACGTTATCAAACTGTGACGTCACAGGCCCTGCCCCTTAAGACTGTACACGATAGGAGGGTGCTCAGAGAAACCCGGGTTTCTTCAACGGAGTTGAACGTGGGATGGCAGAAAACCTGCTTTAGGGGGCACGTGGGATCTGAAAAATGTAGGTTGTAACGTCACAAGGCTGACCTATGACGTCATCAAACTATTACGTCCTATATATGTAAGAATCGAACTTGTGTTATACCTCGATACCAGGTCTCTAATGATCCGTAGACTTTCGTTATACCCTGATGCCGAGTCTCTAATGGACGATTTCAACTAATTTCGACTGCGAGTTTCGATGCAACGCTACCAACACGAAAATTCGTGAGAACGGTGGAGCGTTCTTACATCTTCCCCACAGGGAGGTCATTAAAGGAAAGAGTGACGGGATGATCAGCCATGTAAGGAGTCCACAAACAAAGCTTGGAGTATTTTGAAACGTTATTCGTGAAAACTGCCCCAATTTGTGCTACACCCAAAGCGTAGCGGACTTCTGCTTCGTTTTAAACAATTTTTCCGGCGTCATCTGAAATCAACTTATTTACTGATATCTTCGCTAATTTATTTACGTCCTCCGCATCAATCCACATCTTCATTTGACAACTCGGGTGTTTCGTGATTTCCATACCAATTGGTCTTTGCACCACTGTACCCTCATCAATACTTGACATTTTGTATAAACTAATTACGGCCATTGCCAAACTTTCAAGACTCGATTTCGCTGACAACACCTGATTAGAGAAACCACCATTGATGTCCTTTAATCTCTTCCAAGCGATTGGAATTCTTTCTTCGGAGGATTAATTGATGTCGCGATGCAGGTGGGATCTGAAAAATGTAGATTGTGACGTCACAGGCCCCGCCCCTAAGCTATATATATGATAGGAGGGGACTAGGAGTAGGCATTGGAAAATTGCCGAGCTTCGAGCTTTGCCGGATAACGGACGTTTTTTGTGACACCCCCTTCCCCTCAAGCAGGTTGCCTGTTGAGACAATATTTTTAGCCAATTTGACCTTTTTTTTTCTAGCGGGGAACCTGTTTTATCGGGAGTTTTTCGGAAAAAACGTCCGCTTTCCGTCCGGACGGCAAAGCTTGGAGCTCAAAAATGTTCTAAGCGGACCTCCAAGTCCCTCTCCTATCATATACAGCTTTTATACGTCAACCTTGTCACGTCACAAGCTGATGACGTCACCAGCTTTTTTCAAGTTCCTCTCCTATTATGTATACCTCCAAAGTCTGGGACTGTGTCGTCACGATTTGATGACTTTATACGTCAACCTTGTCAGGTCACAATCTGATGACGTCATCAGTTTTGTTCAAATTCCTTTTTTATTAGGTCTATCTACAAAGTCCGGGTTTGTGACGTCACGATTTGATGACTTTATACGTCAACCTTATCAGGTCACAATCTGATGACGTCATCAGTTTTGTTCAAATTCCTTTTTTATTAGGTCTATCTACAAGGTCCGGCTTTGTGACGTCACGATTTGATGACTTTATACGTCAACCTTATCAGGTCACAATCTGATGACGTCATCAGTTTTGTTCAAATTCCTTTTTTATTAGGTCTATCTACAAAGTCCGGGTTTGTGACGTCACGATTTGATGACTTTATACGTCAACCATGTCACGTCACAACCTGACGACGTCACCAGCTTTTTTCGAGTTCCTCTCCTATTATGTATACCAACAAAGTCTGGGCCTGTGACGTCACGATTTGATGACTTTATACGTCAACCATGTCACGTGACACTCTGATGACGTCATTAGTTTTGTTCAAGTTCCTTTCCTATCATGTGTATCTACAAAATCCGGGTTTGTGACGTCACGATTTGATGATTTCATAGGTCAACCTTGTGGCGTCACAATCTGATGATGTCATCAGCTTTCTCAATGTTCCTCTCCTATTATGAATACCTACTAAGTCCGGGACTGTGACGTCACAACTTGATGACTTCAAAGGTCAGCCTTGTAACGTCACAATCTCTAAAACAGGTTTCCTGACACCCCTCGTTTAACTTTGTTGAAGCCTTCGTGAATTTTGTTTTTTTCCTTGCTCGTTAACTTGTTTACGTTCTAAAAAGGTCAAGTAAATGTCAAGTACTTTCAGAATTTCCTTTGAGCAGACATCCCTTAATTATTACACCAGACAAGAATAAGGGCGCACGAGTCAGGTGAATGAGTCCCCGAAAGCTAGTTTGCTTCAAATATGTGTACCACACGTCAGGGATGTTGATGACGTCACAAAGAGGTTTAAGCTGGTTGATGTCCTTACTGTTCTTTTATCCGCTATTAAAAATTATTCTGTCTTAGCTGGTAGCTGGATCGAGCAATTATAAAAGGACATTGAAAATGACCTTCATTCAATTGGATCCTCCAGAACATTTTTCACGTCTCTCTTCGTTTCCATACATGTCGTAGTGGTCGATTTTAAATCGACTTTTTAAAGAAATAGCGACTTGATTTGATTCGGATTGACGAGAAATAGATGTCGATTTTCGAGTCGACACAGTTCATCGGGTACCTGTTTTTCAGACATCGGCCGCACCATTATATTCGGTGTAGAGGTTAACGACCTTGTTCTCTCTTTTCGGTAATTCGTGAGTAATTTGGATGTATTATTTAATTCCAGTCAGGATTGCCGTGCTGTAGCTTCTTCTACCATTTAAATTTCATATTCAGATATGGATGTTGAAGAAATGGTCCTTTTAATATTTCTCTTGTTTATTTTATCTTTTTATTCTTCTCTTACTTTGTATAACACGAACACATCGTAGAAACTTCTTTCAAATCTTCCGTCGCACCCTGTTAGGACACTTTTTCAAAAATCTAAGTACCTGTTCTCTACTGTATAAATAAAACGCACACATTCTCGAGTGTTAAGGAGTGATCCTCGGCTTGTCACGAGAAATAGAGGGTGCTTACATTCGCATTTAAATTTATTATCATAAAAGGGCGGTTGTTTTTTTGTTTTGTGCGGTATTTATAGCCACCCCGAGAGGCAGCTGCATCTTGAGATTCTAAAAAGAAGGTGCGAACTTACGACAGCGGAGTCTGTATAATATTATTATGCGGTATATTATTATAACTTTAAGCGCTGGAACGCGCGGTCTTTTTCGTCGCCGAATTCTTATTTATTTGACAAGTGGTAATTAATAATCACGATGTTATCGTAGACATCGTAATGAAACGCGAAGGAAAAATATCGTGATAGCTTCTTGTACATATATAAGAGGTCAGTTTGGCGTTGATCTGTATTCTCGTATTGTGGCCGAGGGGAACGTTCAAATTGAAAAATTCATTCCCGTCAAGTTTACACGCGTAAATGACGACCATTTTCGTAATTTATTTTTTAATAACTTGATCGATGAGGTAATCACTTACAAGTGGTCGTTAGATCGCATCAAATGTCACGTACACCGAAATGACTGTGCACGGCTTAGAAAAAATCGCCTATTCTTTTCGAGCCGCGTGAAGTCGTCGGCTGAAAAGATTATCTCGGGAAGTTTATTTAAAAAGATTAAAAGGATTAATCGAAAATGGACTAGTCAGCGCGAGTGACTTCGCGTACGGTGTAATTTAATGATAATAATTTAAACAAACGTATACTTTTGAATCTCCGACTTTCGACTGCAGGATTATAATGTGATCATTGTTATGTTAAAATATGGTAATGCGTAAGCCTATGATATTCCTCAGACGTAACCCTGATACAGATTTCCGGACGAGTTAAACTGCATAAAAAACCGATACGTGCATGCACTCGTTGCATCGTGTACCGTTTTCTTAAATTTATTATACGCGCCACAAATACAACTAATTATTATTGTTTGGCATCGGTGAGCATCAGCGGCGTATATATTTTCAAATCGAAAGAATTTCTATGTCGTGTCGAGTTCAACGATGGGGCCAGAGTCGCTGCTTGTCGATAATTATTTTTCTAAAGTGGCTCAATCGCGCGCGCGATAAAGCAATAATATAGAGGAGAGCGGTAGGTACTCTTCTTCTCTCGCACCCAATTTGGCAACGGAAGAAGGTGAATGCGAACACGAGTCATTTAATTTGGAGAACGTGATGCGGTCTTTGAACCACACTCGCGAGTAAAGGACATGTCCAGGATGTTGCGGAAAGAATGGAAAAATAGTTTGATTGAACTGACGAGAATGGAGAGATGTCGGATGAGTACAATCGAGCGCGAACGGGTTCTAAAATTGAAATGAAAGTAGGACCAGCTGGCCTGGAATGGCAGGATGTGTTCACTATTCACGTTGATATGTAATCAATACTGTACGAGCAGTATGGCGAATTTTCTGTTCAGAAAGTTTGACAGCGTAAAGGGTGGAATTCGATGTTCCAGTTAATAGCAAGCAAGCTTTTCCTTTCGTATTTCATGATACTTGAAGTACTTAATCGGATCTTACTATATATTTGGAAAACAGTAAACAGTATACAATCTAATGTAACGGTATCCAAATTTTTTGAGCCACGATCTCTCTCTTAAATTTTTAAATGTTTTTACATCGACGTATGCAAGACAGACCCACGGGGGAAAAGGGTATGTACCCTGCCCCTGAAGGAAACATTCGAGAAAAATAGAAAAATTCGCTGCTAATTCGATGTTCGCGGGTTCTCTTTTGTTGACTATGGTAATTGAGGCGAGGAGAGAATAGGTGTACATGGATTTTAATTCGGCATTCAAGTATGTATTTGAATATTCTATTGAAGGAATCACAACATGATGTCAGTAGTATACCCATGTATGTTCTGGGACAGCTGAAGATTTTCAAACTTTTCACCCAATTTTCTTCATTTTAAAAAATCCCTGGAAATTGACTCACTAATTTTGCTATTTTCAGAAGAAAAATTGATCATTTTCTCCTTATTTTCTGTCGTCATTTTACAAAATTGTATCCATTTTGCATCAAATTTTATCAAAGTTAGTCAAAATATGTCACGTTTTTCTTCGATTACAATGACTAATTTCTCTAGTGTGGTGAAATGTAGAAGCTAATAATCTCTAATTTTTCATTCATTTTTTGCCTTAGGGATACATTTGTATATTGGGGCCTTTCGCATTTTGCCCCCTATCTTGGTGTTGTATAAGAATGGTATGAGAAAAAAGTAGAAAGATTTTTTGGCATAGCAAATTTAATGAAGATCATATTTCATATCTCTTATATTTTATCAGTCATCTTGAAATATTTTAGTGCAGGCTTCTATTAGGTCAAGAACTCGTGAGCCCCTTTCTTGGTGTCATACAAATCTTGTATGAGAAATATTTTGAGCTATCAGCTTTTGTGGGGCTCACTCTCTCCACTCGTTAACTTGCTTCGCTTTTTCACCCGTAAGTCTAATATGAGACATATTTTGAGGTATCACCTCTCTGTCTTGGTACAAGCAATATTCTACTTTCTTGGTTCAAATCGAAGCAATACTCAATTCTCGCCCCTAATTCTCGAATCAAACCGTCTGATGCTCTGTGGCGAGGATTAGAAATTGATTTGTAATTCTCTGCTAAAGTAAGCCAGTCGACTCTAAATTGACCTGAAATCGACGTCCACCTGCAGTCGACTTGGAGTCAAGTTCTGCAATTTTTTACCGACGATTTCAAATCTCTAATGATCTTAGCTAGTCGACTTTCAATTGACCTAGGATCGACGTCGATCTGGAATCGATCTCAAGTAGTCTTGTCAGAAGTTTTTATCTGTGGCGTCGGTTTCAGGTTGATTTGTAGTTCTCTAGTAAGACACGCTTGAAGAGAGCAAATTTGCTGAAAGCGCTTTAGCTCCCTGAAGTTTATATCTATGGTCTATTGCAAAAATATTTTGATTATTAAAATTTTATCCAAAATATCGACCTCAGATCGACATCAATTTGAAATCGATTTCCACTGGACTTCTCCAAATTTTTATCAGACCGAAGACGACTGTTCTGTGGGGACGATTTCAAGTCGATTCTTAGTTTTCTGAAAATGTTTGCTGGTCGACATTGAATCGACGTCGATCTGGAATTGTTTCAATTCAACTGCCACGCTGATTCCAGGTCGTTCTAGAGTCGATTTCTTCAATTCAATTTATCGACCTGAAATCGAATGCTCCGTTGGGTCGATTAACAGAGATTTTTAGTTTTCTGATAATGTTTGCTGGTCGACATTAAATTGACCTCAATCGACATATGGATCTAGAGTCGATGCATGGTATATTTTGCAGAACCTTTGTTTGCCGGATGAGTGAGAGCCTGTGCAAGGCTAAGACATTCCTAACAACTGGAGCAGTCCACGTGGTCTGTTGGAAGATGTCCAGTGGTAAAAATTGGCAGGAAAGGGAAATCTTGATGAGTGGATGAAGACTATGAGAAAATGTATTTTTTTTTAATAGTTCAAGCAGACTCTATGGGCAGATTTGTGCACAGATGCCCTCTCCTCACATAATACAGCTCGACGGTCGAAATCGTTCATACTCCCCCTTCGATATTCACCGCTCAAAAGTCGACACGTTTTAAAGTTTCTAAGTAAATCAAAGCCTATGCCGCCTTCCGTACCAGAATCCATCGACTTGATACATAACTCAAGGGTCAAAGTTTTTAGGTCAGAGAATCACAATATAACAACCCTACCTCTCCCTACATAACTATTGGTCAAAGTGATTCAAACTCCCCCCCCTCCATTCCAGAACCATGTCTACACGAAGTTAGCTTCAATTTCTTCACAAGGAATCACTGTTTCAGCTAAGTAATCGAGTCGACTTGGTTCCGCCCAATGTCGACCGCAAAAACGACTTAGGATCGACCATCTCCTTTCTACTACCGATTCTTCGTCGACGTCGGAATTCAATCATCTTTTGGTATTATAGGTTGATGTCGGCTGAATATCAACGGCAGTTCTGGGTTGGTTATACGTCATTCATCGGCAAAAGACTGGCAATGAACATCGAAATTTCGTAGATATGAAGTGCACAACTTAATATGGATTCAGAATCGAGGTCAAAAAAGAGTCGACACTTGGTATTAGAGTTTAATGCCGGCTAGAAATCGTCGTCGAAATATCATCGTTTCGACCATTGATGAACTGATAGAGCATAATTATGATAACGCGTTTTGTCTGCGAGTAGTGAAGCCAGCATACGTACAAACAGCTTCACGAAGGGTGACTGTAAATCGACTATAGATCGATGTCCATTAGCGCATATTACCAGAGGACTACGAACTGACTTGAGATTAACTCAAGAGATCAGGCTATTGAAAAAAAAATTTGGAGAAGTCGACTTAAAATCGACTCCAGACTGACGTCGATTTGAGTTCAATCTGAAGTCGACTAGCGTACATCACTAGTGAATGAGAGATCGACTCAAAATCGCAGTTTTACCATTTTAACAGATTTTTAGCAAATGACATGTCACAAAATTTCGAAGCTCGAAAACCGCACAAGACGATTCATGAGGATATCTCGGCGATTTTGTACTGGAATTACAATTCTAAATCATTGCATGTTTTGATATTGAAGACGAATGCGGCTGAGACGCATCCATATTTTACGCACTTCGTGTTCCACGTGCTATAATTGAATGCCACCACAATCCAGATAAATGACAAACGAACAAACGCTTTCGCTAAAAGCTTTCACAAAGTGTAGCTCCTATACCGAACGTATTAATTTTCGAATGAGACTCGTTCGAGTGTACATTTCGAAAGATAACTCAATTACTAAATCCCTAATAGATAACTCGAGTTCGCTTGACTCGAATACAGCGCACGTAGGTACGTCACTTCGCGCCGGAATGAATGTAATTAAAATCTTTTATGACGACCTTTTCTCACATTCTCGGACGATTTGTTGGCGGTTCGCATGCACACCGTCTAGTTCGACGTTCCTTCGTCATCATACGAAGAATAACGTCTATTTATAAAGAATAAATATTTGAACGAAATAAAAAGTAACGAGGAACCTACGAAGCGTTTTGAAAATAATGAACTTGGAGCGTTGTGTGCTTTGAGGACTCTTCCTACCTTTTTACGCGTTACGATAGATCGACGATGAAGAAGGTATCACGTTATTTACACTATCAAACGTAAGAAATAAATATTGACAATAATCAAATATGCAGAGGGAATATACGACTGGTACAGGAAATAGCTTATTCTTAAAAATTAGAAGGAAAAAAGTTCGATCAGCCTAGCGCAGAGCGAGCCTAAATATTGTCTATGTTTAAGGAAGACCACATTAGAAATGTTCAAAAGCAAAGCGAAATTGTTGACAAGAAATTGAGAACGGAAATTAGAATCTTCATAAGTAACATGCATTCTGAAAGCTAGATGCAGAGTCAAAAATAAGTAGCTGTAAGTTCAGTCAAGTGTTTATTTACCGAAGTTTGCTACAGTTCTTATCTCTTCGGTGGGAAGGAAGAGGGGCAAATTACGTTCCAACTACCTTTCGTATGAATCCTTGCTTACTTTGTATTCGCTTCTAATTCTTTTATCGCGAAACAAAGTAAATAGTGAACTCGTATAATATCATAAGCGAGACAAAAGAAGAAAACTCGTCGATTATGTTTACAACGTGCTGAATGGTATGGGAGACGACACCGTTCGAAATTAAATGCAAATAAGGAAGAATAATTCGAAACGATAAATCGAAAAATTAATTAACCTAGTGGTAACACGGCAGATTCGAACGAGCGACGAAAGCGACCTTTGAATATTAATTGCTCATTACGTCTAGTCGAAAAATGAAATTAACGAAAGAAATAAAAAAAAAAATGCAAATCTTCCAGAAACCGAGGCGAGGCCTAAATTGAAATCCAAAAACTAGACTGCTTACGTTTTTATCTACGTGTGCGAGTTCTGGAAGTTGTATAAGTGAATGGGAATCTTTTGAACCGTTTCCAAGAATCACTCGTTCATTAAGGGGACATTAATATTCGTAATATTTTCTCGACGGCGACCGAGGAGCCCTCGATTCCCATAATGAAATATCAATCGTTTCGTTGGAAAAACAATAGAGGTCTACAGAGCGAAAGGATTTTATGCGATTGAAGGATCGCGAATACGGTCGCCTCAACGATTTTAACATATTTCGGAAACGAGTACAAGGGGTTACTACGTCCCTCATATTTCACAGGCGCGCGTTGCACACAATAACTGGGAAACCCATTAAGATGGAGTACTGAAACTGTCGAGCTCGACGGAAAATATGTTAAGTTTCGTGCCGAGGAAGGTGCTCTTGAAATTGCATACGCCGGGCGTGAAATAAGAGGAAAGAGAAAAAAAAACACGTCATAAATTGCAGTAAGTGCAAGGTAAAATGTATACCGTGAACAACATATGAGAAGCTGGAGATTAGAGGACGACGACGATAAAATAACAATGTAACTTATACGTTTAGGTACGTGTTAATCAATACTCCAGTACAGATTCCGATTCTCATTGAACTACAATGCGAAAAATACATCATTTTGAGTACTTCACTTTAGTATTCTCACCCATTGGGAAAGCTCGACGGCTATACCTCGCGAGGAGCCTCTTTCGTACAAGAACAAAAACATTAAAGTATGCAAGTTGGTATTATGGAGATGCGGAGAAAATATTTCAGCGATATAACCAAACGGAAATCCCGACAGAAAATGCTTCGCAGTCGGCGTAAATCCTGTAGGGAGTGAGAGAAATGGGGTAAAAAAATCTAACGGATTTACGTTAAACATCAGAACACGTATTCGAATAAATCTGGCTTCTCGAACGATACCTAAATGATTTTCGCTGGCTACCCTTTCCGTATTATGGAAAGCATTTATCGATATTACGCTATAGGAATTTATTGCATTGCACAGCGAAGACCATTTCAACTTTTCATGCTAATTCGTGGAAAGAAAATAATAATAAAATAGTGGAGCAGCGGCCGTAAAACGTATAATCGTGTGTTTAGAATGGGCCGTGAAATACGAGTGTCTTTTAGTGGTCTCCCGGAAAGTGGTGCGTCACAAAATTAAATAACAGATTCGAATGATTCATCCTAGTTAACATGTGCGAGTTCGCATTTTGCTGTTAATTCAACGCCAGTTGGTCTCTTTTATAATTCGGGAATACGATCTCGCAGCAAGCTCGATCAGATTCTCAATTCTAGAGCAAATGCTATCTTCGTGATCTTAATGAAACTCGCATTGAGTCTCTAAAAGTTTGACTAGATTAAATCGTAGGGCTTCTGACTTTTGAGCCTTCTTACATCGTTGCCCCTGTCCTCCAGTTGCTGAAACTCTACGACATTTTTTTGATGATGGAATCTCCGCTCCTGACGGCTAGCAATTTCTCGAATTACCTCATTAACTAGCTTGATCCTCAGGTCCCGATGGATATCTTCGTCTTTTTACATCGGTAGGCGTTGACCACAGTTCTTAGAAACTTGTTTTGACTCCTTTGTATGATCATTCGGTTTGAGTGTTTTGTGCATCCCCATAACCGGGCTCTATATGCCCACATTGGATTGATAATTGTTTCATAGATCAGCTTTTTAGCGGGGAACCCGCTATCCCTTTTGTTGGGGTTACTTCCAGGAAATTTTCGTCCGCGAGCGCGAGCGAGGTTGATGACGCCACGGAGAGAGGAGAAGACTTGGAAAAATTCCTATCTCCGAGCTATATATGATAGGAAGGGTCTTGGAAAAATTTCAACTCTTGAGCTATATATGATAGAAGGGGGAATAAGAGAAATTTCGACCCTCTAGCCATATGTGATAGGAGGGGGACTTGGAAAAACTTCAGGCTCTAGGATACTCGGGACAGCGGGTTCCCCGCTGCCATTGCAGTCCTGCAATGGCATCTAATTTTTGTTAGCTAAGTTTAGTTGCGAGTCTAGCTCAACTAACCAATTCATTTCTCATAGCTTCAGCCTAATTTGTTGCGATTTTAATCTGACTTGGTGTGTCCAGTTTAGGCAACTGTCAAGGTGTAGACCGAGGTATCTGACTGTTTCTGCCTGGGGTAGTTGCCTATGATTGATGAATGCACAGTGGTCGGTGTTCCTCTTTCTGAGTGCGAAGGTGACTTGAACAGACTTTTGTTCGTTCAGACGAATTCTCCACCTGCGGGTCCATTCCGTTATCTTATCGAGGGCTTTCTGCAATCGACCTGTTGCTTCTTCTAAGATATCGCTGACAGATAAAATCGCTATATCATCAGCAAATATGGCTAGACTTGTTTCTGGTACTTCCGGGATATCGGCTGTGTATAGCAGGTATAGTGTTGGTCCTAAGACACTTCCCTGAGGAACAGCAGCTTGAATTATGTAGAAGCTGGAAGGAGTACTCTAAACTTTCCTTCTGCGAGGTACGATTACCGCAATTCACACACTTACCTAGAAGAAGTTCTTTCATTTTACGCAGAGTACCCTCATGCCAAACTTTACCGGCACGAACGAAAAAATCTATGGCACAATCCAGTACAAATAGAGCACAAACGAATCCATCAATACTTGTTCCAAGAATCCACTATTTGTCCAAATCAGGTCTTGCATGTCGACAACCGCCTCAACAGTTGGAGGGGAAGGAAACCAGCACAAAAGAAAAGCTGTACGCAATCAATTACAAATGTAGCACAAACGAATCCAATCAGTGCCACCCCACGAATCGAGGTGGGAAAGATGGTGACATAGACCTACATTTTCTTATTGACTTCAAATCGACTGTTCAAGTCGATCAAATCAACATTGAATTGGAATCGATTTTGAGTCAACTTTTCAAATTTCTCGATCGATCTTCAATTGACTGCTCGGTTGGGTCGATTTTGAGTCAATCTTTCGTTCACTATTGATGTACGCTAGTCGACTTCAGATTGACCTCAAATCGGTCTGGAGTCGAATTCAAGTCAAATTCTCCAAATTTTTTTTAATAGCCTGATCTCTCGAGTCGATTTCAAGTCAGTTCGTAGTCCTCTGGTGATGTGCGCTGTTCGACTTTGATGAATCGACCTCAAATCGACATCGATATAGAGTCGATTTACAATCTCACCTCCCCCCCCCCCCGAAGGTGGTTATGTATATGGTGACTTCACTGCTCGCAGACGAAACACGTAGAGATCATTGAGAATCATAATTATGCTCCATCAATGCATCAATAGTCGAACTATTTCGACGACGATTTCCAGTCGGCATTAAACTCTAATACCAAGTGGCCTCGGTCCTGAAACCATAACAAGTTGTGCACTTCAATTCTACGAAATTTCGATGTCGATTGCCAGTCCCTTGCTGATGAGTGACGTATAACCAACCGAAAACCGCCGTTGATATTCAGCCGATATCAATCTATAATACCAAAAGATGACTGAATTCCAACGTTGACGAGGAGTCGGTGGTAGACAGGAGATGGTCGATCTTAAGTCCTATTTGCGGTCAACCAGTCTATCAGTGCATCAATGGTCGAAATGATGCTATGTCGACGACGATTTCTAGTCGGCATTAAACTCTAATATACCAAGTGTCACTCTTTTTTGACCTCGATTCTGAATCCATATTAAGTTGTGCACTTCAAATCTACGAAATTTCGATGTTCATTGCCAGTCTCTTGCCGATGAGTGACGTATAACCAACCGAAAACCGCCGTTGATATTCAGCCGATATCAATCTATAATACCAAAAGATGACTGAATTCCAACGTTGACGAGGAGTCGGTGGTAGACAGGAGATGGTCGATCTTAAGTCCTATTTGCGGTCAACCAGTCTATCAGTGCATCAATGGTCGAAATGATGCTATGTCGACGACGATTTCTAGTCGGCATTAAACTCTAATATACCAAGTGTCACTCTTTTTTGACCTCGATTCTGAATCCATATTAAGTTGTGCACTTCAAATCTACGAAATTTCGATGTTCATTGCCAGTCTTTTACCGATAAGTGACGCATAATCAACCCAAAACTGCCGTTGATATTCAGCCGACATCAACCTATAATACCAAAAGATGACTGAATTCCGACGTTGACGGAGAGTCGGTGGTAGAAAGGTAATGGTCGATCTTAAGTTGTATTTGTGGTCGACATTGGGCGGAACCAAGTCTACTCGACTACTTAGCTGAAATAGTGATTCGATGTGAAGAAATCGAAGCTGACTTCGGGTAGACATGATTCTGGAATGGGGGGGGGGAGAGTTTGGATCTCTTTGACCAATAGTTATGTAGGGAGAGCTAGGGTTGATATATTGTGATTCTCTCACCTAAAAACGTTAACAGAGAATCACAAATCAATTTCTAATCCTCGCCACAGAGCATCAGTCTTTTCCAGGTCTATAGAAAATGTGGACAAACCGACTCTTAGTCAACTCCTGATCGCTGTCGATTCGAGGTCGGTTTGAAGTCGACTGCTGGCGAACAACATTAGAGAACTAAAAAACGACTCGACATCGACAGTAGTGATGGAAACTATCGATAGTTTTGCTAAAAACAAACGAGGAAAGTACTATGGATAGTGTGAAGAACTATTTTTTCTTTTTTTTTTTATCAAAATCACGAAATTGGTGGTACAAATTGATAGTGATAACAGAAAGAATGAATCTCAGCATTAGTCATGGCTGAAAAGCTGATGGAAGCATGGAACCAAGTTTATATGATCTTTTCAAGTCGCTTCCATCATTGATAACACTGAGATGCATTTCTTAACGAGTTTCAAGAGAAAAAACAACGATCAGGAGAAAGATAGCTATCGTACATGTAGCAAAGATACTTTTCTCTTGATCGATATTTCTTATCAAAACACAACGAAAAACTATCGGGACTATCGATAGTGGCGATAGTACCCTGGGAAAACTGTCGGGACTATCGATAGCGTGAATCTATCGACTATCGCCCATCACTACTCGACAGAGCAGTCAATTTTAGGTCGATGAAGAGGTTTCGAGAAGTCGACTCAAAATCAACTCAAGATCAACGTTGATTTAAAGTCGACCAGCGTACATTATCAGAGAACTACAAATCGACTTAAAGTCAACGTTACAGAGCAGTCGATTTTTGGTTGTTAAAAAAAGTTTGGAAAAGTCGAATTAAAATCGACGAGGCAAATCAGTCGACAATTGCAAAAATCCTCATCATCCTGATATTGACTTTGACATGTGGTCGATTTCAAGACTGTAACGACGCAATTCTGACCAAGATTCTGATGAGAGACGTCTATTCTCGGTTGATTTGACGTTCGAAATGGTTCATCGAGTTTGGCTCTTATTTTTCTCTTGATTAGTCACTTTTTCGAGTTTTCGAGACTGTAACTTGTTGGTCGGACAGATCTTTGTTTAACCACGTCACTGCTGAGAATGAGGAGAAGCTGTACTTCAATTATTTGTACGTATTGCACATCTGATGGATTCGAGGGGAAGACTAGAAAAAACTCCAACACTCGCGCTATAATTTTCATTATCGAGCTTTATGCAAGAAGAGAGAACCTGAAAAAATTTCCACCTGTGTACGTAAGAAGGGTGAGGGGCTCCAACTATCGATTGTATATGTCTATAAAGGAAACTTTATAAAATGAATGTGGGTGAGGGATGGTGACTCTTACCGCTGGGGTTCTTCAGAGATGAACGATGGTCGACATGGATCAATGGGCTGTCTTCAGTTGTTAGGGCTGCCTTTGCCCTCCAAAAGCTCTTGATCATCTGACAAACGAAGGAAGATTAAGAAAAATTGTCTAGCATCGTCACAACAGAAGATTTAGCGTTTTACATTTCCCCTCTCCCGTATCGAGAGGTGTCAGAACGCTCCTGCCAATAGTCGAGGACAACGTGGAACACGAATTGTAGAAAAATGAAAAGCTAGTGGATAAAATTGTTTCCTCCCAGGGTTACACTTTCAAATCGCTGTAAATTTTTTATCGGAAATGACTCATTCTTATTAGATTTGTCCTCAGGCCGACAAATCGTATCGACCCCCTCTTTTGTGAAATACGCTTCATATAACTTAGTTTATCGAATTCCAATGTGCGAAGTACCGATGATACATCGTAATCAGTTATCTAAAGTCAAAAACTTTTAGACGAGCGTTTTAAAATTGCGGTGTAGTTTTTATACACAACTTATGCGTACGAGTGTATTGTGTAATGGTTATTTGATTCCTCGTACCGAGTCGTAAAATGCGAGAGGGGGAGAAAAGAGAAGAACATCTTTCTAACTGATAATAAGTTCAGCAATGTCAACGAATCGTTAAAATTTTTCAGTGTACTACTTTTTATCATTATATACATTCTGTCGACATTTCAATTAATCAAGATTCTTTCGCTCGGAAGTCAGACGAGACTTTCTGTACTGTGTATAAGCGTTATATATACTTATAGGGACATTTTATTAGAAGCATAAAAAGTGCGTGGTTTTGGCGCCGCTGTAGAAAATTTATAAAAAAAAAGCAATCTGTGAAACAACAGATTATGGAAGTTTTGGATGTATAATATATTTTAGTGGTGATTGCTATCGCAGAGTTGTATAGTTTTCATGGGCTTGTGCGGTTTCGAGGAGAACTTAGAGGAATGTCTGCAGTCATATATTTATACTCTTCTGTATAGCTGGGCGAAAAATGAGAAGACGAATGTTTATTGTGAAGTTGAAATAACATCGAGGCCGCAAAAATAAACGCGCTAGGCTTTCCGTTCTCGCCGGGTTCCTGACTTTAGTTCCTCGTACTTTTGCGCCGAAGTCTCTTTAACTTTCTCCTAACATAATAAGAGACGGTGCGATGCGCTTGTATATTATCGTACGTAGAAGCTAAAAGTGTGATAATAATAAAATGTTATATAGAAGGTGCTTGTAACCTCTCGCCGGCTCGAGAAAGTGCAGCATTATTACTCTGTGTGTCGAACTTTGGCGTGTGTTTTTCGACTTCGATTGCAACATCGAGAAAATACGCTTGGAAAACATGCAGCCGCGTATTATCATCATGCGACTTTTAACGTGAGCGCGAAAGATGTAAAACGGCGGGTTGCTTTTAATTAAGAGTAACATCGCCGTGTACTCAATTAAAAGAATTTACTGCCGACTGCCTAATAATATTATTCAAACTCGGGTTGTACACATCGTCGTAGTAATTTACAGAATTTTTATTGCGTTTTACAACCGGGAATAAACGGACCGAGAGTTGGGAAAAGAGAAAGGGTCGGGGCGCGAAAAAAAAAAAGAAAACTCGGATATAAATGGAAATGAATTGTGTTCAGGCGCTTTTGGATAATGATGTTTGTGCGTCAGGAGCTGTGAAAATGGACACCATTTTAACGAGAATGATATTTACTCATAATAAGTAAAATTTAAAAATCCCAATGTAATTTTCCTTTTTTGTTTTCTGTTCTAGGTAAGTTATCCGACAGTTCCGCTCATCCAATCTTCCTTCATAATGTGAGTGTTGAAATCGTTACTAGAATTTGGTTAGTTATGTGAGAACTTCTCTCGTCTATCTCCTCAATAAGGAGCCAGAGCTGTTTGCTCTCTGTAAGTACAAAATAAGATTGTGAAATTAAATTTTTTCCTTTGAGGAATGACTTCCTAGTTCACAGGGGGGATACTTGAAGAAGGCAGGTACAGATGCTCGAGTTGTGAATTGGTCAGGCTATAAAAAAGGTAAGGATGATGGGGTTGAAACAGTCAATTCCGACAGAAACATTTTGTGTGTCAATTAGCTGTCAATTCTTGGTCGATACCAAGCATCTACTGATAATCCACTTCTTTTAAAGTCTTGCGTTCACAAAATTGTTGAAATCAACCTCAATTAATTCAATGTTGATATCAGGTTAATTAGGGGTCGAAAAATGCCTGGTAATGTACGCCGGGTAACTTTGAATCGTCCTCAAATCCACATCAATCGGAAGTCTATTTGGTGTCAACTATTCCAAATTCTTTATCAACTTGAAATTGACTCCCTCTAGCAAGAAGTCCGTAATTTTGAAAAAACTTAAAATCAACGTCAAGCTGAAGTCAATCTTGAATCAACTTCTCCAAATATTATATCAACCTGAAATTGACTACTCTATTGCGTTAATTTCAAGTTAATTTGTAATTTTCTAGTCGTGTATACTGATTGACTTTAAATTGACCTCAAATCAACATCAATCTGTAATCAACTTCAATTTGACTTCTTCAAATTGTTTAATTGATCTGAAATCAACTCCTTTGTTGCGTCAATTGGAAGTTGATTTCTAGTTTTTTGGTAATACATACTGGTTAACTTTAAATCGACCTGAAGTCCACGTCAATGGGGCGTCAGTTTGTAATCAAGTATTCAGAGTTTTTCACAAACCTGGAATTGATTCTCTCTTGCATCAATTTGAATTCAGTCTTTTACTATTCTGTTTAATGTGCGCTGGTCGATTTCAAAATGACTTTAAATCAACGTCAATTTTAGGTCAACTTCACAAACCCGAAATCAACGGTCTCTTGTGTCAATTTCTAGTTTTCTTGTAATTTCCATACATTGAGTTATTTAATAAATTTTTTATTAATATATCATCATTATATTTATTTTTTAATGAATGAATATAAAAAATTTCTTCAATCTCCAAAATTTATAATATTTTAGTTGAACTTTTATGTATAAAATTTAATAAAAATTTATTAATATAAATTTATAATTTTTAATTTAATTTATTAAATTATAGAAAAACATTAATTCAAATAAAATCAAAATTATAAAATGATATTTTGAATATTAAAATTTTAAGAAATCAATGATTTTGAAATTATGAATATCCAATTCTCAATAAAAATTTTAGTTCTTATTTAATACTTAATAATAATTTTGATATATTAGAAACTGATAATAATACATATAAGAATTCCATTTAATTATCAAATAATATTAATTTTTTCATCTATAGATGTAATTTATTTATGAACATTACCATCATGAAGAAAATTCTTATATTATATAAAAATAACCAAATAAATTATTACAAAATAGTATGAAAAATATATTAAAATTAGACAAAATAATCAATTATTAATAATTTTACTATCATTATTATTATGTATTTTATAAAAAAAATTCAAATAAATATTGAAAAAATTTTCAAAATTAAATCTAATTCATTAAAATATCATAAACAAAATTATTAAATTAATTTTTTATTATTAATAAACTTAAATTAGGTACATTGAATAATATAATTATTTTAATATTACTAAAAATATTAAGAATCCATCAATTATGATTAAAATTTAAAAAGAATCATATTCTATTAATATTATTTCAATTATTTAATGGAAGGATTCTTTCATTAATATATTATGTAAAAGAATGTGTTTTTATTTAAAAAGTAAAATATTAAATTTAATAAACAGATTCCTTTAATAATTAATACCGCCAAATTAATTGATTTTTATATATTCTTTAATATAAATTTATATTTACCAATATTTTATGGTATCTAATCCTTTATTTAAAAAATAATTTATTAAAAAATTTTTATAAAATTATTAGGAAATTTCATCTTAAATAATAAAATTTATTTCAATCATCTTATATTTTTACTAAAAATTTTATTGATATTGTTTAACCGCTTAAACTTGCACAATATAATAATTAATTAAATCTAAATATTAAAATTAATTTCAAATAATAATTTATTAATTATATACTGTTTCCAGAAAGACAATTATAAGTAGAGCGAAGGTGTTTAACTCGGGCCCGCGAGAACATTTCAGAATGCTCTGTAGTTAAACTTGAGAATGAGAAGGGAGAAAGTGTGCTCAGCCCACAAATCCTTCGGAAAATCATCTGTTGGTCCGTGTATAGAGAGTTTTGAGTGTATGTGAACTAGTCTATGCATGATGGGGTGAAATAATCAGTGCGTACCAGAGAACTTTTTCGATCATTAATAATTAATGATAATCACCAACGAGATAAGAATAATATGCTAGACCTTTTGAATCATATTACTGGAAACGGAGTGTTGGGGAATTACGCTGAAATCAGAAAATTTATATTTCCTGGTATTTGTTTCAATCCTATTTTGAAAAGCGCTGTCTTTCGTATAGTCATAAAATCATAATTGGGAGTCAAGTTTAGAGGAGCTATCTGAAAGAGAGTGGCGTCGTAAATCATCTTTTGATGTAATCGGATGTTTTCATAAAATTTACAATTGCGAATATCTTAGGGATAGTTTTTAATAATGTCACACGAAAAAGAGATAAAGCTCATCATAACGTGCCGAAAACTAGGTGCAAATAAGTAGAAGTGAGATCATGATGTATGATTTTGCAACAAATACTCGTGCCAAATTTCGAGTTACTTTATAAAATGTAAAACGAGTTATGTATACCGCGAGATATTTCACTCAAGTGTGATTATAAATGTTAGCTGTTTATTTTTATGGTGGCCATTTACTTTATAATACCGGTACATTACCGACACTTCTGTAATGAAATTGTGAGACTTTATCTGCGCCGAAAACCCGCATTTAAATTAGTCGGGCAAAAATTAATTGGAGAAATCCGTACGTACGTGAATAACTGATTTTCTCTGGGGAATTGAGTTGGAATCATATTTCGTTGATGGGTCTTGTCAACTTTTTTTGCAATCAATCAGGTATTCTGTCTTGTTAAGGATATTGAGTTTCTTAGTGACAAGAAAAATGGATTCTAGTGTTCCGAAAAATAATATTTTTTCAGTTACCTATTTTGATAAGGAAAAATAAGATCTTAAGCTGAAAATAGATTAGTTCTCTTCTTTTTTGCTATCAATATTATTATTTTCAACGAGAAATCGACTGTGTTCATCTGAAGGGGGCGGGGGGGGGCTGTTGTAGTCTTCTTGCTTGTGCTTTCCTCGTCTCAAAGGACTTGGAGTAATTTTCGGCTCTAATGTCATGCCTTCATACCTGTAATTTTTTCAAATGCTTCGCTGTGTTAGGTAAACTTTTCATTAACACTCTTATCTTTTTATTGATTTGTTTCATGTCTTTCCTGAAGTTTCCTTAATCCAAGCCCCTAATTCCATGACTTGCGAGTTCACACCACCACCGCCCAGAAAGGAACCCTAGACATGACTCTGGAAATCCGCGAGTTCCACGAGTCCTGAATTCTATAGCCCCGAATTCCAAAATTTTCGAGTTCACACCACACCTCAATAATCCTTTATAGTGTAATAAATTGGTGTCTTGTGAGACGTTGTGATTCATATTGTATTAGAAAAGGTGGTTAGGGAAACGCAAGAAAAAATGAATCTTTAAAGGAGTTAAACGAGCGGTGGCAGGGTACCTGTCTCATAGAGCATGGGGATCTGAAAAATGCAGATTGTGACGTCACAAGGCTGATCTATGACGTCATCAAATTATAACATCACAGGCCCGGATTTTGGAGCTATAATATGTAATAAGAGGGAACTTGAAAAAACACTGATCTACGACGTCATCAATCTGTGACGTCGCAGACCCCGCCCCTCAAGCTGTATATGATAGGTGGTGGACTTGGATAAATTTCAACCTCCAAGCTTTGCCGATCGGCGGACAGACGTTTTTCCCGAACCCCCCTCGATGAAACAGATTTCGTGTTAAAATAATTCTCACTTATAATCAGAGACCGGATTCCTCCCTCCTGAAGGGCAAAATGAATGAGGATCAAAATGAAGTTTGAATCATGATAAATGGGATGCCGGAAAAAATTCTATTTTGCCGAAAAATGCCGAAACTGGAATAAATGCCGAAATTAATTAGAATGCCGAAAAATGCCGAAATTACTACAAATCTTTGTTTCCAATAGAACAAGAAATTTTGCCTAAAATCAAGTGGATTTTGTTTGAAAAATACTGAATCTTGGGCCAATTTTTGTCAAAAAATTCATAAATGTAGGCCTAAAGCTAAGTAATTTTGATTGGCAAAAATCAACAAAATTTGCTCTCAAGTGAGGCAGTTTTAATTGAAAATTGATAAATTTTTTCTTCCAAAATTGATTAGTTCTGGTGAAAAGTAAGGTAATTTTAGTTGGAAATTGAATAATTTTCATCGAGAGTGAGTAAATGTACTGAAAAACGCGTATTTCCTCCCTTTTTTTTTACATGCCAAATATTGCCAAATTTTTGAATTTAAGTGCCGAAATTCACAGATTTTATTGCCAAAAAATACGGTCTCTGCTTATAGTATACCTTGTGACCGGTATTGTCCGATGGTGCGGAGTTGTTTCTCTCCTCTTTCCGCAAAGTTGAGCTGGTCACAAATGTAAGTAAAAATCCTTCTCCTTTATAATAAACTATAACGTAATCATATGGTGACGTCATCAACTGGGACCCTCCCTCCGAGGCCCCCTCTAGATATGATGTCACCTGCTGGTGACATCATCAACCGTGACCAGAAACCTGATTCTGAAATCAATGAGCTCAATCCAAGCCCCTCCTCATCGTTGTAATCCATAAGTGGTCAAGTATGGGCTTTTATACTGCTGAATTTTAGGCTTAGAACTGGTTTCATGAAGGCTATTAGTAGGCCTATTGTAGTTTATTTGTAGCATCCTGTGTAGTCCGGAATAATGGAGGCTAAGGAGTAGTATACCCCATTCTAAAATCCGCAAGTATGACGTCATTTGCCGTGACCCGGAGGCCTAGCATTGTTGAGTAGCGGAGTGAGTGATCCGAGAATAGAAAAGAGTAAGGAAGAAAGAGAGATCAAGCTGATGGCGTTACAGACAGTGATGTTGACTTCACTGGCAACCATCATGGATGGTTATGACTAGAGACCGGATCTCTCGGCATCTATCACTTTTTTTTCTGGAGGTTGAAATCAATAAAAATCAAAATAAAGTTTGGATCAAGATAAAAGAGACGCAGGAATAAAATTTTATTTTGTCGAAAAATGCCGAAACTGGAACAAATGTCCGAAATCAATGAAAATGCCGAAAACTGCCGAAATCGCCAAAAATCTTAGTCTGCCTATAGAATTGAGAAATTTCATGCTAAATCATAGAAATTTTGTTTAAAATGACTAAATTTTGCCTGAAATCAGGTCGATTTTGTTCGAAAAATACCATACTGAATTATGGACTGAAATTGGGCTACTTATTGTCGAAGAATTCACAAATTTGGGTACCTATGAAAGAAATGAAATAGTTTTGATTAGAAAAAAATTAGTGAAATTTGCCCTCAAATGAGGCAGTTTTGATTGAAAATTGTTAAATTTCAACTTCCAAAATTGGTTAGTTTTGGTGAAAAATCGGGTAATTTTGATTGGAAATTGAATAATTTTTATTGAAAATATGTAAATGTATTGAAAACGCGTACTTCTCCTACTTCTTTTTTTTAAATGCCGAATATTGCCGAATTTTTGAATTTTAGTGTTGAAAGTCACATGTTCTCTTGGTGAAAAATCCGGTCTTTAGTTATGACGTCACGACATAATGACGTCACTAATATTTATATTCATATCGGGGTGAACGACTCCCCCATAAAGTACCACCTTGACAAGGTGGGGGGGCCTACGTGGTGTGTCGTCTGTTCTCTGATGGTGGCGTGCTCTGGGCTGTGGCTTTGCTGGGCGTTGGCGGGTTTGTGGATGGGGTGACAGGCGATTGTGTGGCACAGATTTGAATGCGTGAGATGATGAATGAATGAAGAGGTCCGGTTCCGGTGCCATTGACAGGGCTGACCCCCCGGGCTGTGCGTCACCTGGAATTGAGGGGTTCATTTGCAGAACAGGCTGACCGCATGGGCTGCTACATGAACTCTGTCTCGCGCGAGTAGTTGCGGTCTGGGTGTGCTGACCGGGCTGACCACCTGGGATGCGCTGCTGGGAATATAAAACTAGGATGGCGTCTTGTGCCTCTATGGTGCTACGTTGTGCCGGGTGGGTGCGTATTGGGTCTGCTTCTAACCACTCAAGCACATTGATGATGTTATACCCTTCTTCAATTTGTATTGCCTTTTGACCTTTAAACTCGAACCTATAGAGAAGCAAGGAAGAGGAAATACGACGAAAAAATCTCCTAGCCCGGATGATAGTTAATTGTGAAAAAGAGAATGTCAGACTCTAAGCCTAGAACCCTCCTCTATAAGTCTAGCTTATGTTAGTTATAACCCAAATTTTACACCTTGGAGAAGAAATTTAGCTCAAGATTCCATACTTATAGCCTAGCTTAAAGGTTTGAAGGTGAACCTCTTTCCGGGCCCACCTTTACAAAGGTTCATACGCAGCTGAATTTCTCGTCCTGTAACTCTATTCGCTTTGATACCCTCTACGAGTGAAGTTCTTGGTGCAGTATGCCTGGATGGATCCTGGAGGAGGTTTTCATTCGAAATTTCGATGACTTTAGCAATCGGGCGTCAATAATTTTTACATAGGCAGAGAGCGGAAAACGTTTTACTCGCAAATATGATGCAAGACCGAAGATCAAGTTCATTCTATCATCTTTAGGCTCAATTAGTCATTAATTTTAATGATCGTAAGCTGGTCGATGTTCATTTTAAATTGCTTCAAGGAGATGTTTGTCAGGAGCTATACGAGCCGCAGACGAAAGATAAACGACTATAAATAATATACTATAGCGCACTTGTTTTCGCTCCTAAATTGATTGTGGTCGAAAACTCGAATCGCAAAATTTGGCCTGTGTGTAGTTTAGAATTCTGCGGCAACGTCGAGTGATGGACTTTGACGCTTCCTCGTTTTTGTTGTGACAAGAATTCGTCGTCATTTCCTCTTAATTCTCCTGCGATTAAGAAAGAATGCGTACTAAAAGTTGTGTGGCTGCAAGATTTATGAAAAGAAGACGATGTAAATTTTTCATTCTGATGCGCTACGCCAAAGGCCATTTTTCCATCACGTCGCTGGATGTATCCGCGTATCATTTTCTAGACGCGATATTTAATCCTTCATCGTTTAGTGTACGTTTTTCCTATGGAAATCTTTTTCGATGTCATTCGCATTTAAATCCTAGGCGCGTTGCAGATTGTTAAGGAAAGCGATTTACACGCAGTTTACGTATTCGAATCGTTTATTTCTCGGTGGTATATTTTGGGAGCGCGGAATTTCGTCTACACTACTCGGGATTGTTGAAAAAAGTTATTCGGTTGCGAGAAGAAAGCGCAAATTGATTGACGTTGTCGTGCCATTTATCACGAAAGAACGAAACTAATTTCGAGATGACTACAGCGCTATCGTCTAATAATGTCTTCAGAAAAAGAAGAGAAGGGAGAATAAAAAAAAAAAAATAAAAAAAAAAACTTGCTCCGTACACAATTTTTTTTTCGCGTTGATCTTTATTTGTACTGACCGTGACATATTATACGAGTGGTGCACTTTTTCATACGAACTATTGCTTTCGAGCATACCTTTGACACGTATTGTAGTTTTATTACTCGCGTGTGTGGAGAGCGCCTACTACCTTGTAGCACGAGATTTCAAAATTGCTCTCGTAATTCATGAAGTGTGTGCGAGAATTGGATGCTCATATAGAATCTGGAAAAAAACGAACAATGGCTATGGGAAAGTTTCTGCCATTAGATCGTCGACAGCTTCTCATCTTTAAAGATAATATATTCGTGAGAAGGGCGTAATCGGATCAAAGATTCTGAAAAGCGAGGACGGCAATTATCAATGAAAGGCACTCCTGTTTTATCTTATCGCGTACATTTCTGAAGAAGGCTTACGAAGGACAGTCACTGCGCTTATGATTTAAAAGGTCGCGTATTGTAATTATTCTACCTAGATGTATGTAAACCTTACAAAATTGTCACCTTTATGAAGTGCACTTATCACGAAACTTTCTACCGCAGGTGCATTTTCGAGCTCCTGAGTTATTTAAAAAAAAAAAAAAAAACTTTTTATATTTCTATGCGAATTCGCGTCCTAATTATTTCTTCTTACGAAGGTGTATGTACGTGGGCGTAAGTAATTCAGTAAGACCACTTATTATTTGTAACCAGTTTTATTAGACTGTGTATAGTGGCTTATTAATTATCCAGCTGCGTTGACGTCCTCTATTCGGTATCTACTCTATAAGACTATGTCAATAGAGGGTCGGGTTTGTATATAGGAGTACAATTTAATGCGGGGCGATTATGAAAGCGTAGTGTATGAAGTTCATGAATTTACGAAGTCGGTACAGAATAAATACTGGTCAGGGACATTTTTCTACAGATAATACTCGAGAAAGTTGAAAATCTCGAGTACGGTTCATGCCCGGCGGATATGATGACTAAGGTTAATGTTATGTTTTAGAATTTCGGTTTCTCGTTCTGACCAGAACTACGGAAATCGACGTTTTTTGAAGCCCGACATTTATATGTAGATTTCAAAAATTGAAATGATGAACCTACGTTAGATAGCTCAGTAAGACAGATTTTGGAGAATTTTCTCGTCTGTCAATTGACCATCCGATAGATCATAAATCGACTCTTGGATTGCTACCGACCTTCATTTCGCCTGAAAAGGAACTCAGAATCGATGTAGGTTTCAAGTGTATAATGGATTTCAAATTAATTGTTGGTCGACGTCGAATTCAGGTCGATATCTAGATGACTAGGTGAGCTGGTCAAGTTTTAATTGATCTCAAATCGATATCAAAATCGGAAATTAACCATGTTCTCAGCCTCCTCATCTCGATTCAGTAAAATTTTTCGTTTGTACTGGTCTCCTTCCCCTTCAACTGTTGGGAGGAGGCTGTGGACATGCAAGACGTAATTTGGACGTGTGATGGATTGTTGGGACAAGTATTGACGGAATCGTTTGTGCTACATTTGTGCTGGTCTTCTTCCGCACCAGCCTCATGCGGGGCCTATAAATATGCCATCAGGCTCTGTCCTATTCTATTTCGACCTGAAAACAAGCTGAATTTTTTGTGTCATGACTCTTCTGTATTATGCTCTCGAGTTTTTCCATTTTGGACACCTCTTTCCTCTCCAGTCCTCAGGAGAGGGGAAGCCAGAATACATACACAACTCAATTTTGATAATTGGCAGTTTTTAGGATGAAAATTCGTGTTCTGGTATCCCTGTCCTCCAATCGATGTCTTCTGAGGTAACTTAGTAGGCTTATTGTGAGAGATCGATGATGACCTCGTGTTTGATTGGGCCAGGCGAATTTGTTAAAATTCTTGTTGTTCCGGGCGATATTAGGAACGAAATCAAGAAGCTCGTGATCAGTTATATGTTCGCAATAAGAGAGAGACTTCAGCCTTGCAATGATCAAAGCGGGGAAACGTGCCGAAATGACGGTTTTGTCAAGGGATGCGGTGGAGGAAATGGAACTGAAGAAACGGTCTCCTGTTGAAGACTGGCAGTGAGGGATTCACTACAGCCTCGCGTATGATCGAAGCGGCCGAACGTGCGGAAATCGTTGTTCCAGGCTGCGGAGGAAATTTTACCGACAAACTGGTCACCTGTTGTGCACTCGCGGTGAGTGATCGATAACAGCCCTGATTTGATCATACACGGGGCTGTAGTCAATCTCTCATGCGAGCTTACAACAGATGACAAGCTTCTTGGTAAGATTCCTTCCATTGCATTGCTCGGAACAATGATAATTTCCGCCCGTTTATACGAGGGATCGAAATCAAACTCTCACCGTGAGTCCACAACCTATTCCCTCCGTTCCTTCGAAACAACCAGAATTTCAGCATTTTTCTCGGCTTTGATCGTGCGCGGGGGCGAAGTCGATCTCTCACCACGAGTGCACCTTCCTGGTTTTGTTCCTACTACCGCCTGGAACAAGAAGAATTTTAGCAAATTTGCCTGACTCTATTGAACACAGAGTCGCAATCGGTCTCTCATCGTGAGCTTACAATCTTACCTCAGAAGGAAACGATCGGAGGACAAAAATACCAGAACTAATGTAGCACTAAATATTCCATTCAGTTTTATCCTAAAAATTGTAAATTATAGAAATTGTGTTTTGCACGTCTTTTGGCACACCTTCCCTCAATCATTTAAATTTTTAATTTAATTTTAAATTTCTTTTGAAAAATTTAATTTTTAAATTATGAGTTTAATCGCTTTCAGAATATTTATTTGTAAAGATATATTTTTTGATATAATTTATTTAAATAAACTTGATGGTTTATTTTTCTTTTTTTTAGAATTGTTCATTTTAATAAAAATAATTATGCTAAAATAAATTTTTAATCATTTATTAAATAAAAATTTGACAAATTAATGTTATAATTTCAACTAAAATAATAAATAAAAAAGATAATAATATTATTAATATAATAATTAAAATTTAATATATTTAATTTCCAATTAAAAAATTTTATAAAATGAAATTTGAAAATGAAGCTAAAAGCTATTAAACTCATAATTTAAAAATTAAATTTTTCAAAAGAAATTTAAAATTGAATTTCAAATTTAAAAATCTAAATATTTATTCTTGATAAAAAAAATTATTAAATAAATGAATAAATAAATAGAATCAAAATAAAAAATATAATTAATGAAATTTCCAAAATTAAAATCAATTGAAATATAAAAATATGAAATACTTGAAAAAACGACGGCTTCCTTAACGAAGTTAAACGAGGAACGCAGGGAACCTGTTTTATGAGTCAAATGAGATTTGGCGTTGAAAATTCAAGGAAGCCTAGACCTAGATAAAGCTAGTATAAAGAAGGCCTAGACGTAAAATAAGCCTAGTATAATGTAGTTTGAAAGTCCAAGTTTTTCTCAAATCTCGAGCTATTTATGATAGGAGGGAGACTTGGGAAAATTTGTCCCCTATCATATATAGCTCGAGAGTCAAAAGTTTTCCAAGTCCCACTTCCATCATATATAGCTTCAGATTCGAAATTTTTTCCAAGTCCCTCTCCTATCATATATGGCTCGAGAGTCGAATTTTTTCTAAGTCCCCCTTCTATCATATATAGCTCGAGAGTCAAAATTTTTTTAAGTCCCTCTCCTATCATATATGGCTCGAGGATCGAAATTTTTCTAAGTCCTCCTTCTATCATCTATAGCTCGAGAGTCAAAATTTTTCCAAGTCCCTCTCCTATCATATATGGCTCGAGGATCGAAATTTTTCTAAGTCCCCCTTCTATCATCTATAGCTCGAGAGTCGAAATTTTTCTAAGTCCCTCTCCTATCACATATGGCTCGAGAGTCGAAATTTTTCTAAGTCCCCCTCCTATCATCTATAGCTCGAGAGTCGAAATTTTTTTCAAGTCCCCCTCCTATCATATATAGTTCGAGAGTCGAAATTTTTCTAAGTCCCTCTCCTATTATATATGGCTCGAGGGTCGCAATTTTTCTAAGTTTTTCGCTGGACGGCGCACGGCGGACGGCGGACGGCAGATTTCTCAAATAGCCCCCCATAAAACAGGTTCCCTGTTAATATAAAAAGTGAAATAAAGTTATATTCAAGTTCAATATGTATATTTAAAAATAATATACGATTAAATTTTAATTGAGTAAATTTAATAAATTTAAGGAATTTAATATCATTGATGATTTTAATAATTTTTTAAATAGAAATATCAATATTTTATAATCTCATCATTAATATTAAACGTGAATTTCTCAATATCTAATTATAAACAAAAAGAAGAACTAAATCTATGAAAAAAATTTATAAATTACTTAATACCTACATATATTGAAATTTTATTCATTATCAATATTATTAAAGAAAAATTTATATAAATTACTGATGATATAGCAATTATTAATTTTAAATTTAAGACTAAAAAAATTAATATTGAATAATAAAGTATTCCGATTAAACTTGAATTTAAAATTAATTTTGTTATAAATAAATTATTAATAATTATTATATATGTTAAAATAAATAAAATATAATACATAATTTAAATTAAAACGAAGAAAGACAAGGCTTTACCCGCACAAATTTTTATTTTTAAGACGACGTTTCGACCAACTAAAGACCACCAGTTGGTCGAAACGTCGTCTTAAAAATAAAAATTTGTGCGGGTAAAGCCTTGTCTTTTTTCGTTTGAATTATTCCTTGCACGTATAAAAATTCCTTTTAATTTAAATTAATATAGTTTTTAAATAATCATTTATTAAATAAAAATCATTTATTAAAATTTTCAAACAAAATTTTAAATAAATAAATTGATTTAATAAATTTAAAATTAATACAATTAATATAATTAAATTGAAATGAATGAATTTTTTTTTTAATTTTTCATCAAAATTTTTCTTGCTAATTTTGATTAAAAATTTAAATAAAATAATGATATTAATTAAATTATAAATAAATCAGTTATCAGGTATTATTTGAACTGGAGGGGAAAGGGGTGTCCACAATGGAAAATCTCGAGAGTATAATACAGCAAAACCGTAGCACACGCAATTCAGCCTGTTTTTGGACCGAAAATTGAGTAGGACAGGGCCTGGCATATTTATAGCCCCCAAACGAAAAACTTTGCGGTGACCCGACACAAATGCAGTACAAACAATTCCATCCGCTCCCACCTCAGGAAATGAGATTGGGGCTGGGAACGTGGACCTAAATTTTCTTATTGACCTACTGCTCTGTTGGATCGATTTCAAGTCGATCTTGCGTTCTGAAAGAAGAACAAATTAACTCGATCTTTCATTCACTAGTAATGTGCTCTAGTCGACTTCAAATTGACTTCAAATCGATGTCGATCTAAAGTCGATTTCAATTCCAAATTTTCAACAGAAACTCAACGATACAATACAGCGCCAATGTAGCACAAACGAATCCTCCCGCTTCTATCCGAAAAATCGAAATGGGGTCCTCTAATGTTCACAGCCCTGCTGCCAGTGGGAGGGGGAGGAGACCTGCACAAACGAAAAACTGTACGGCACAATCCAGCGCAAACGAATCCACCAATCCCACCCCAAAAATCGAGATGAAGGGTCTTGGGACGTGGACCTTTTCCAATTAACGTTCTCCAACTTTGATAGTCAAGCGACACATGTCGACTACATTTTAACTTGGTAGTCGATTTACAGTATGTGCTCTTGATGGACTGAGGTCTGATTACTGACAGACTTTGTTCCTCACTCAAGCGGAATATCATTCTCAAGTTAATGAAACGATTTTTTCGTGGTTTGCACTTTTAAAAATAGAAAGAAAAGAAAATGTCAGATCATGCCTAGTGCCTATTTTCTTTTCTTTCTATCATTCTCAGGCTTTTGATGCGGATGCCCTGACATTGGAGGATAGCTTTAGGCAATGTCCTTTTAGACCATCATAATCCATGTTTCATGTCGCTTAAAAAATAATATCCTCGACAAGACTGAATATCTAATTGAACATCCGAACAAAAAAAAAGTTGACGAGCATCATCAACAAAACATGATTCCAACTCAATTCCCTAAAGAAAATCAGTCGTTTGCCTACGTACGGATTTCCCTAGTATTTGTTTTTTACCCGATCAATTTAAATGTGGGTTTTCAGCACAGATAAAGTCTGACGATTTCATTACAGAAGTGTCGGCAATGCACAGGTATTATAAAGTACAAAGGCCACCATAAAAATAAACAGTTATGAGTAAAATATTTCGCGGTACATAACTCGTTTTACATTTTATGAAGTAACTCGAAATTTGACACGAGTATTTGTCGCAAAATCGTGTATCATAGTCTCACTTCTACTTCGGTCATATTTGTATCGAGTTTTCGGCACGTTTTTATTAGCTTTATCTCTTTTTTGTGTGACATTATCAAGAACTATCATTAGGATATTCGCGATAGGTAAATTTTACGAAAATATCCGATTGCGACGGAGGATGATTTGCGACACCTCTGTCTTCCAGACAGATAGCTTCTCTAAACTGCTGCTCCGGCACCAAACAACAACAACAATATTGATATGGTTCTACTAGCCGACAACAATGAAGATCTCGACTATACAATTACGGCGCAATTGGTAAAATCACAGTTGTAAATGTATCACAGCACGCTTTGTTCAACGTTGAAAATTCGCGCAATCAAGTTCATAGCAAAGCTTAGATACTACCGATATTTGTGAGTGTCACGTGTAATCTGTTCACTAATTGAACAGCTTCGGCCAATATTACTCACATTTTCACCGAAATTCATAATCCTTTATGGTTGCCATTGCAAAACGGACCTCTGAAACAACTCCATCAACTTCGACTCGTAGTTTGTTCAATCTCAAGCTTCCAAAATTCAAAATCCGTATCTTTGATGAAAGTGCTACCAAAAAACACAAGACGACTCTTAAGAGTCAATCCATGAAGAATTTATATTCAATGACAGTAATTTTGTAGGCAAGATTGAATAATAAAAAGATGCTTAGCCATTGATTCTTATCGTTAGTTCTTGCATTTTGTTCAAGGCAACCAGTAACCGTTGGACGGGTCACAAGCTGTATAGCAAGCTATAGAGGAAGTGTTGAACGGGTGAATCGTCGTAAAGAGGGAAGAGAGTGAGTAAGACGAGTGTGGCCTATTGTGAGATGGGTTCAGATGACTTCTTTGAAGTGGGCCTAGGAATTGTAGCTTTTTTAATAGATCGGAGCTCATTGTTGTCTTCTTCCTCGTCGTGCTGTTTGGATCCAAGTGTCGTGAACCATGTGATCATCATTTCCAGGGTAATTCCCGCTATTTCTCTTGATCTTCTGTAGTTCCTAGAGGAGAGTATGGAAGACTAAATATTATACGAGGAAGAGAGGATGAGGGAGCAGTAATAAGATCTTAGAGATTGTACAAAGAGGAGGTGAAGAGATCAGTCTCCAAATGTAAACGTAGTGACTGCTTTGCGGCAACAATCTGAAATCACTGCTCTGTTGGATTGATCTCAAATTGATTTGCTGTTTCTTGGTAATTTTTACACTGATCAACTTTAAATCGACTGCTCTGTTGAACCGTCCTCAAATCAATTTCTGTAGTTCTCTGGTTAAGTGCGGATGGTCGACTTCGAATCGACTGGGAGAAGAAGGCCAAAATCTCTTTTCAAAACATACTTAGAATTTCGATCTAGTTTGTATTTTGGGTAGCCGCTATGTAAAATTGTCCTCGTGTAAAAAATGTTCTTCAATATTTCGTGTTGATTTCAAGCGTGACACAATTTCCTGTCTAATTTTAGTTATTTTTCAAGTCTGATGGTGATCGTAAGTTTTTACGAACCTAATAAAGGAAATGAATAGCAATTTTTCGTTCGGTTTTCAAAAGTATGTGCTATTGCACCTATGTCAACGCTATTTAATGTTATACGGAACAAAAAGAAAAAAAAAAAAACACTCGAATATACGCATTTTAGGAGCGTCACTGTGGAAACCGTACGTAAACAAGACCTTATTTTACACGAATATTGCAAGCTGATGCTAATTGTTTGGAATACGTGTGAATCATATTTTTTGTGGGCGTATAATATTGAAAATTTGCTCGTTATCATAGATCTCTACTATAGTATTTTTTTCTTCGATTCACCATTAAAATTTACGCCAAGGATGAAGAAAAAGTAGAACCAGATGGTGGCATTGCGCAAAATTTTCTCACTTTTTCCACTCGTAATAATATAATCATTTTTACTCGCAATTAAACTATATTAACAACACTCTACGTTACATCAATTATGACTTCAATTTGTTTCGTCGACAACTTCTGTATTTGTGTTCGTTATTTATTTTCATTTTTTATCATTTAGCGAGAATTCTCGTGCCCGCGGGGTTGTTGAGCGACGAATTTCTGCGAATCAGCCACCGTGATAATTTAATGTGGTGCGTCTGTTTGTACGTCCGCGTCCCCCTCCTCTGCGGGTGAAGTAAATTTTTCCTCTTTCGGTTAGAGTTACGTGTATACTTCGATGCATTTGGTCGAATGCGCCGTTTGTCCTGTTCCATTTTATTTAGACGTACATCGTTTTTACGTGACCTGTTTACAATATAGTGTAAAATTCACCTTTAAAAGTACAAATAGTGAATACACGAGTAAGTACTTCATAGAATTTTCAGTTGTTTTTAAAAAGTTCGCTGTATTTTGTGTACATTGAAAATTATTGTTGTTTTTGAGAATCCTGCGATAGAGAAACTACCATATTCCTGTGTAATGTGTATGGATGAACCTAAAACACTGGTATGGGTTTGTGTCGTATCTTAGTAACCGTTGTATACTATTTGTAGGTTTGGTCTCCGCCACCCCCTTCCATTTACCATAGTCTGCAATACCTCGAGGAAATATTGGTGAATTTTAAATTCTTATAGCGGTTACCTAAAAACTCGCATGGACTCTTCATTTTGAGTGTAACTGTCCATTCTTGTGACCTCATTTCGTGCCTCGATTATTGACCCGGAGTTGGGCATACTGACGTACGTCAATAGTTCACATCGCCTTAGTACGTGGAATGAATATAAGCTAAAACATTCCAATTTAGTTGAAAATTGAGAGTTGAAAAAGATTGAACGATCATCAAAATACTATCAAGCAATGAATATTCTACAGAAAATTAATAAAATGCTGGTGAAAGATTTGATTCAAATTCTTAATGAAGAGGGAAATAATTTGGTTCATGAACGAAATGAATGCATTAATTAATGTCACTGACATACACTCTTACAAAACTGGCTCCAAGTTACCTTTCACCTCGTTGAGTGCTTCGAGCTTGATTGTGATCTCTAAATAGCAGTGGCTTATCCAGTATTCCAAGCGTGGAGGGGAGGGGATTCAAGAGGTAATTTTGCTCGCTTACACGAAGACTTGAAGCGAGAGACTGCCTCCTCTTTTGAGAACGTCTCTGTTAAGAAGAAAACTCACGAGTTCTTCAACGGAGTTGAACGAGGGCCGGCAGGGTACCCGGTTTATGTGGGATTTACGACGTCACAAGGCTGACCTATGACGTTATCGAATTGTGACGTCACAGATCCGGGCTTCAGAGCTATGTGTGATAGGAGGGAGACTTGTAGAAATTTCGAGCTCCGAGCTATATATGATATAGGAGTTGGACCTCTAAACGACCTTGAGGTTGCCGGCTGGCCGACAGCGGACTTTTTTTCTGAAAAACTTCCCGATAAAACAGGATCTCTGTTACAATTTTCACTTTTTTGTTTCATTTAGTTAATGGTCCTTCGTCTCTCTTCTATTGAGTACCGATCCTCAGCCGCAAGAATACGAACTTTGGCCTTTAGCACGAGAAATCGAATCTCTTAAATTATTTAAGGCAGTGATCATCCTGAATTACACTGATATCGATTGTACTGGACTTATGAAATTTTGAGAAAATTGAGGAGATAACATGAGGTGAACTTGGCTTCTTTGTTTTGTATGTCACTATCTTGACTACCTTTGTACGATAATTTGTCGAGAAAGTTCCCTAAAAATTCGGACTATAGCTTAACTGTCTACCCGCGGATCTGGAAAACCCCCAGTAAAGTCCTGGAAACAGGGCGCACTTTTCAATGATCCGGGAAAGCTATCGTGGACCGGCAATTTTAACAAGGAACTTGTTTTGTCGGGGGGGGGGGGTCGAAAAAAAATCCGTCGCCCGGCAAAGCTCGGAGCTCGAGAATTTTTCAAGTCCCCCTCCTTTTTTTGATAATTTTAATTATAATTTATAATTATTGATCAAGAAAAAATTCATCTATCATAACAAAAATCATAAAATTAAATATTACAAATAAGTCAAATTATATATTTTACACAAATTTTTTATGAAAAAATAAATTTACTTGAATTATTATTATGTATAAGAAAAAAACAGAAAAAAATAATAATTCAGATATAATAAATATTAAAATTGATAATTCTATATCATATATATATCTCAGAGGTCGAAATTTTTCAAGACTCCCTCTTATCATTACATAACTTTGAAGGAAGGGCCTGTGACTTCACAGTACTGGTCAGCCTTGTGACGTCACAATCTGATTACGTCATAGATAAGTTTCTTAACAGGGAACCTGTTTTATCAGGAAGGTTTTCCGGAAAGAAAGTCTGCCATCCGCTAGCTGGCAAAGGTCGGAGCTCGAAGATTTTCTTAGTCCCACTCTCGGAGGTCAGAATTTTTCCCAGTCCCTCTCCTATCATATACGTATAGCTTGGGAGCGTGGTGCCTGTGACGTCACAGTTTGATGACGTCATAATTTAGCTTGTGACGACACAATCTGATGACGTCATAGATCAATTTTTGAAAAGTATTCCTCCTATTATATACAGCTCCAAAATCCAGGCCTGTGACTTCACAGTTTTATGACGTCATAGGTCAGCCTTGTGACGTCACCATCTGATGAAGTCGTAGATCAGGGAACTTGCTTTATCGGGGGGTTCCCGGAAAAAAGCCCGCTTTCCGCCGGTCGGTAAAGCTCGGAGCTCAAAGATTTTCCAAGACCCACTCTCGGAGGTCAGAATTTTTCTCAGGTTCTCTCCTATCATATATAGCTTGAGAGCGTAGAGCCTGTGACGCCAAAGTTTGATGACATCATAAAACAGCTTGTGACGTCACAATCTGATGACGTCATGTATCAGTTTTTTCAAAGTTTCCTTCCTATTATAAACAACTCCAAGTTCGAGCCTGTGACTTCACAGTTTGATGACGTCATAGGACAGCCTTGTGACGTCTCAATCTGATGACATCATGGATCAGTTTTTGTTCTAGTCCCCCTCCTATCATATGTAGCTTTGTGGGCGAGGCCCGTGACGTCACAGTTTGATGACGCCAAAAGTTAGCCTTGTGACGTCACAATCTGATGTTCCTAATCCCCCTCCTATCGTACATTGCTCGGAGATCGTATCATATAGAGCTTTCTATTTTTCAGATTCCCAATCCCATGTAACTCCGTTAAAGAACCCATGAGTTTTCCAAGTCTGCCTCCTATCATATATAGCTCCAATGTCCGGTCTTCGACGTCACAACTTGATGACTTCATAGACCAGTTTTCTTTCCAAGTTCCTCTCCTACTATATATAGCTCCGCAGTCTGGGCCTTTGACGTCACAATTTGATGACGTCATCGGTCGGCCTTGTGACTCTACATTTTGCAGATCCCACGTGCCCCCCATAAAACAGTTTTTTTTACCACATCTTGTTCAACTCCGTTAAAGAACTCGTGAGTTTTTTTATGAACTGAAAACCAAACTACAATCGAGAAAATTGGTGAGATGAAATATTTACTTTGCTGAACTTCGAGGAGAGATGAGCAAAAAAATAATTTTCTCGCGAGACCCAGAAAAGCTTTGGGGAGATCCTCGAGGAAACCTGAAAAAGTCCGGATTTTTATTTTACAACTTTGATTGACACCCTTGAGAGCTCCTTTGTTCCTAATTTGGAGCAATTTATTTTTATTTGTACCATTTCAATAATGTGTAAATTTTTCTTTCTGTTTTTAGGTAAGTTCTGGTCTTTGAAATTTGTATTGGGAGTTGAAGAAGTGGGCTGTGCTGAATGGCTTTCAAAGGTACGTCCAGTAAATCGATAAAATTCGTGGGTACTCGCGTCCCATTAAAGATGATAGTTCTGACAGAGAAATGTCTCGGGTTATGAATGCCGCAAGTTTTTTGCATCCCCAATTTGAGGAATGGATTATAAATACCCCCAACTTTCTTTTTCCTCCAAACTTTTTTGTGTTCGTCAACTTTAATTTGGAGTTGACGGCTGGTCATCCCTATTCATATAGACGCTAGGGCAATCTCCACAAGCCACCCTATAAACCCCTCCTCTCTTGTCCACTGGGATAGGGTTTTTTAATTTGACGAAAAGGCTTTTAAGGGTGTTGACATTATAGAAGGCTGGCCGAAAACCGAAGGGGCGGGGGACACGGCCAACTGCGATGAAAACTTGCCCGGAAACGGGAGCTTAATCCATCGTTTCCTACCTTCTTTTTGTAAATCCCGGGGGAGGGAAGTCGTATAGTCGAGGCATTTCCTTGTGAGCCTCCTACGAACCATAAGGTCAATATCGACCCTGACCTCATTGACTCTAGCCAGGTGCTTTATAGTCATTAATTCTTTCTGGAAAGCGGCTTGACTCAATGGGATATGAATTAAGCGATATATCAAGGCTATTAAAAGTAGCAACTTTGCGGGCAAAAGGTACGAATGACGACCCGTGGATGGTAATATCGGCCGAGGTATTTTTTCTGGAGGCCGTCAGTGAAGGAAATAGACAAGGCCAAAAAGTTTATAACGGAGCCACCAACTTCCAGAGTAAATTTTATGGAAGGGTAAAGGCTGTTTAAATAATCTCGCCAAGGAGTTCTGTTGGACCGGTCCACGCACACAAAACGTCGTCAAAATACCTGTGTCAATAGTGTATATGACTCACAAACACCCGGCCTGAAGAGAAGAGGTCTCGCCCTCAAATTCAAACATAAAAACTTCTGCAATAAGAGAACCCAAGGGAGATCCAATAGGGATCCTCGTAGAATTTACCATTGAATTTACAAAAGTTCAGGAACCAACAGACCCTCAATAGTTCAAAGAATTCACCCATTTCGTCATGAGGGACACCAGTACCATGCGCTGCATAGTATCAGCCTGTGGGATGTTGGGAAATAGCCCCACCACATCGAAGGAACATAAAGTTGAACCCAGAGAAAGGGAAAAATCTTTCAGATTGTTGGCGAGGGTACACGAACTCAATACAGAGTGGGGAGACTCGAACTCCACTCTAGATTCAAACCAGTGATCGAGAAATTCCGCAAGGGAATAGGTCGGGGAGGCGACGAATGGGACTACGGGCCGCATACTTACTCCTTCCTCATGAATTTTAGGTAGCCCGTAAAGGAAGGGAGGAACAGGGTTAGGTTCCAAAATGGCTTTTTTGGTTAGAGGTTTCTTAATGATGAATTTACTATTGTTAACGAGAAACCTAACCTCTTTCACAAAATTAGGAAAGTTGACCTGGTCATTCTCCTGAGCTCCGCATTGGTTTAGTACATCGTGGACCGGACTTCTCCATGACCACCACGGCAATCCCTTTGTCAGCTTTGGTGACAATTAACCCAGTCTCCCTAATCTTCCTCTTCAGGCCTTTAATCAATTCACTCCCAGCATTTCTTTCGATCTTCTCGCTCTCCGATTCCTCTAGTTGAGTTATCGGATTGAGGTTCTTGTTGTTGCACGAATACGCACAGTTACAGTAAGCTGATTCACATCAAGATGTTCCTCCTGTCATTCGTCCAACTATCAACAATTGCAAGATCCATCCGATCTTGACACACCTCTCCTCTTCAGACTGAACAATCCTTCATCCTTGTACCTTGGCGTCGCAGCTGAAAAATTTTCGAGAGGGTTAAATACAATTTCATGCGATGTTTTACCCTTTTCTGTAATTTTGATGGCTCGTATTTTGAGGCTAATTTCTTGGTTACTATCCTCGTGGATTGAAAACTCTCTGATATTACTGGTATCTTGAGCATCAAGACATTCGTATAATTTACGCTAAGGTAGGGAAAGGTCACTCGTCGAACTTTTGAGTTTGGTTGGTTTGGACCACACAATTTGAACGCGTGCAGCAAGTTATGATTTACCTTTACATCTCAATCATGCTTCTAAGTACTCGTTGAATACCTGAATCGGTCAAATGTTTCAATATTGGTACGGTATTCAAGAATTCTTCGCTTGTCTTAAGCAGTTTTCGCATTATTGATTGCCGATTATACGGAATAGTAACGAAAGCGGTAAAAATCTGTTTGACAGTGAGTGAATCATAGAGAAGCCTGATATTTACAAACTTTTTTTTTCTCTCTCTCTGTCTTTCTAGTTTTCGAATGATATACTTCGTAATTCTTGTCATACACGTAGAAAAGGTATAATACGTATTCAGTATACGTAACAGGAGGAACTCTTTTTCCTCGCGTCGACCTATAAGTTGTGAAGCAACACAGCGTAAATTTTCGTATACATTTTCAGTTTCCAACACTTCATCTTATGTCATTCTATATGTACTTTGTTGTTGTTTTTTTATTTTCTCTCTTTTTCGCGCGCGCAATATTATTAAAATTCGAAATCAAGAATAAATTGTTCCGCCATATATTTATGCTATATACTTTGTATTCTCGAGTGCTGCTGTCGTCTCCTCGTTACTACGCAAACTCCACGTATACGTTTTTCCAAGCTACAAGGGTGCTGTAGTAACGCCGGCACCTCTTAGTCATCTTTCCGTTGAGTCGCGCGACTGTCGGCCGCGACGCTCGGTCCGTTCGAATTTTCGTAAAAAATATTCCGGATACGAATTTTTTGTGGTGTTTTTTCGCGCGATGCCGTCCAGCGTGGACACTACGTTTAATACGATTCGCGAACATCGAGAGAAATCATTAATAAAAAAGTCGGTACCCGGTCACAAAAAAGTGTTTTCCGCTTTCTTGGAGCATACAAGATGCTACATTCCGTTGAGAAAGAATTCGCCGACCGTAGAATCGAAACGCGTTATCTCCTGTAACAGACGGTATGCCGAAGTGGGCAATCGTCGACATTTCTCGTAAGTACCAAATTAGGAGAACGAATTACTTCATTTTTTTCTCCTGTGTATCTTTGTATAAGGATTGCAGCAGCAACTTCTTTCCTGAAGGGATATATTAATTATCGAGTGATGTGTGCAGCAGGATCTGGTATTAAGTACCTGGGTAATGAGGATAAGCATTCCTTTTTTTTTTGCTGAGCGCATTAGCGGTGCCGTTGATCGTCGACAAATGACAAACGTCGTGCTGCGTACGTGCCTTCACAAATGCGCTAATAATGAGAGAAATAATTGAAAATGATCATTGGAAACGCATGCACGGCATATTATATTATTGTGTACAACGGGTGAAAGTTATTTACCGTATATACGCGAGCTTAGGCTATCGATACTCTCTGTGAAATCTACGATAGTGGACAAAGACGAAGAAAATGGTATTATTTGTCATCAGCGCAGTGCAGTGTATAGAAATGATGGAAGTTGGAGCGAGTTAAGAGGTCATATGAGATGCGTTTTTTGTTACCGAAAGTATCTTTTACATTCTGTACGAGGAAATGGGAGATGCAGGTTCGCAGAATTTTTTAATCACCTTTCGAATGCATTCGATCTGCGATTGATATCGAATTAGAAATTAATATAGCGAATTACTGTATTTTTTTTCCGCATACCCGCTACGTCAGAAGATGGTGAATGGTGGATGGCATAGGGACGTAACGAGGAACAAATTTTATAATTTACGTTCATTTACTTCACAATATAAAATTGAAACGAGGAAACAAAATTTAGTCGAAGTCAATAAGTAAAATTGTATAATTCAACTTTCCCACCTCGAAGTATTTTTCTTTTAAAACTCGGTTCAACGTTTTCAATTTAATTACCTTTATTTCCTCTTTACTTTTTGATCTGTGACTTACTTTCAAACCTTTTTTAATTTTTTAAATTTTATTCTCCGACCTGAGTTTTTCGACTTGTTCTATAATTTTATTTTACCATTTTCTTTTTTACCCTTTTCTATTTCTACTTATTGACATCGACTAAATTTGTTTCCACGATTTGTTTTATTGTAAAATTTGTTAATTATAAAATTTGTTACTCGTTACGTACCTGTGCCATCCACCATTTACTATTCAAATGGAGTCCATTTGATACATCAGAAGATACACATGTTCAAAGAATAATGAATTGGAGGAAAGGCGAGTATGGAGTATCGATTTTGAAAATTTTGTTATGACAAGATATCGAGAGATAGAAAAATTTGAGGGTTTTTAACCGTCATCGAAAAGTAAATCTGTGGAAGCTGATTACTGTTCGAGAAATTAAGACGATAGGGGTCCACTGCCTCTCGGTAAAAAATATGAACGAGTTTATAGAATTTGAATTCGATCGTGAATCACTTTATGAAGTATAGTTAGAGGCTTTTCAGTGCTTCTTTTTTACAGCCTAGCAAAGTATGATTATGGGTCAACAGAAGGTCAAATAATATTAGTAGGCCTGATGCTATAAGAACTCTTCTATTGAGTCATAGTTACTATGATTGTTTCCCTCTTTTTGGTGGTTTACTTGTAAAAAGCATACATGAAAATGGTGTATTGTGCACCGAGGTCCAAAAAAGATGATAGGAGGGGGATTTAGAAAAATGTCGACCCTCTAGCATATATGATGGGAAGGGGACTTGGAAAGACGACGGCTTCCTTGAGTTCAAGACGTCATGATTTTCAGGACTTGGAAAAACTTCAGGCTCTAGGGGACTCTGGACAGTGGGGGCATCTAATTTTCTTTTTCTTGGGACTTAGACGGGTTTTTACCAGAATTGTCGGAGGAGGATGGAATTAAAGTTCGAGTCTTAGTGAAATTTTTCCAAGATCGCTCTCATCATAATACTTTTTCAGTTCATTAACGAAATTTGCCTCAGGTTCACCTCTCCTTCAAGTTTCCTTCCCCCAGGGAAATTTGTCCACCTCCCTTTTCCCCTTCCTCGTGATAATTCGGAAATTTCCGGAGTTCCTTTGTTTTTACTTCTAGAAATTTGACAATTTTTCATTCTCCCCTTGTAATAATAATTCTTGTCCAAGCTGTTAGGAAATTTTCAAGTCTTACTATTTATATGTAGTTGAAAGTTCAGACTGTCTACCGATCGAGAAGAACGCCGAAAATCCGAAAAAGTCCCGGAACTTACCAGTGGCGTAGCCAGAAAATTGGTTTGAAAAAGAAGTGGGAGAGAAAAAGTATTATAAAATGAAAAATATTTTGGAAAAGATAGAATTCAATATTTAGGATTTCGACCGCTCCTCCCTCCCGGCTACGCACTGGATCCCATGAAGTGGACCCAGAAATCCAAAATATTCGGAAATCAGTCCAAATGACCCGGAAAAGCCATTCTGAAATCGCATTTCTTCCATGAACTAAAAATTAAAACATGATAAGAAAAATTTATATGATTGGATGCGTCTTTCGTCCAAGTTTGAAAGAAGGTAAGTAGAAAGAATTTCCTCAAAGCTTCCAGAAAAATCTTAGATGGGTTCCCGGAAAATGTCGAAAAAGTGCCGTACAATTTTGATCGACACTCTGCAATTTAAAATTTTTTGTAGTTCCCCTTTTTGTTGTACTTATTTAGTTCGTCAACGAAATGTTTCGAGTCTCGCCTCTGTATTCAAATATTTCCTAAGTCTATTTGAGGCTTGAAATGATCTCGAGCCCCTCCAAAGTAGAAATGCAGAATTCAAAATTTCTGTAATTCTAATCTTGATTGCTTGGAGCTCTAAATTCCCAATTCTTGCCAAGTCCCCCCCCCTCCCCTCCTCTCCTATAGAAAGAGTCAAAAACCAAAACTTTTAAAGACCCTTCTCTATTAGGCTTAGAGGGTTTGGAGTTTACAATTTTTCTCAAGTCTCCCCAATATCTAGAGGACTTCAAATATTTCCAAAGTCTATTTGAGGCTTGAAATTATCTCGAGTGCCTCCAAAGTAGAAATTCCGAATTCAAAATTTGAGTAACTCTAATCTTAATAAGGGCTTGGAGCTTAAAATTCCAAATTCTTGCCAAGTCTCCCCTCCCCTCCTATAGAAAGAGTCAAAGACCAAAACTTTTCAAGACCCTTCTCTATTAGGCTTAGAGGGTTTGAAGTTTACAATTTTTCTCTAGTCTCCCCAATATCTAGAGGACTTCAAATATTTCCAAAGCCTATTTGAGGCTTGAAATTATCTCGAGCCCCTCCAAAGTAGAAATTCAGAATTCAAAATTTCCATAATTCTAATCTTGATAAGCGCTTGGAGCTCAAAATTCAAAATTCTTGCCAAGTCCCCCCTCCCCTCCTATAGAAAGAGTCAAAAACCAAAACTTTCGAAGACACTTCTCTATTAGGCTTAGAAGGTTTGGAGTTTACAATTTTTCTCAAGTCTCCCCAATATCTAGAGGACTTCAAATATTTCCAAAGTCTATTTGAGGCTTGAAATTATCTCGAGTCCCTCCAGAGTAGAAATTCAGAATTCAAAATTTCCGTAATTCAAATCTTGATCGATAAGGGCTTGGAGCTTAAAATTCCAAATTCTTGCCAAGTCCCTCTCTCCCCTCTTATAGAAAGAGTCAAAAACCAAAACTTTTTAAGACCCTTCTCTATTAGGCTTAGAGGGTTTGGAGTTTACAATTTTTCTCAAGTCTCCCCAATATCTAGAGGACTTCAAATATTTCCAAAGTCTATTTGAGGCTTGAAATTATCTCGAGTCCCTCCGAAGTAGAAATTCAGAATTCAAAATTTCGGTAATTCTAATCTTGATAAAGGCTTGGAGCTCAAAAATCCAAATTCTTGCCAAGTCCTCCCCTCCTCTCCTAAAGAAAGATTCAAAGACCACAACTTTTCAAGACCCTTCTCTACTAGGCTTAGAAGGTTTGGAGTTTACAATTTTTCTCAAGTCTCCCCAATATCTAGAGGTTCACAGCACGAAATATTTTGTCAGCTCCACAAGCTGATATGTGTAGCTCGAAATCCGAAAATTCCAAGAAGGGCCCTAAATTTGTGGAGCCTAAGTATTGGAAAAATGTTCCTTTCTCGAACACATTTCTTTGTCTTTTGGTAGTCATCTTATAAAAAACCGAGAAGAGTCGAAGTATTTTACAAGTCTCAAAGAATCAAAGAAATGCTGTGGTTTTCCAACCTTTTGTGACAGTTCACATGAATCTTCAACTTCAAATTGTCGACCATGAAAGCTTGGTCCTAACACTCACATGAATATTTTGAGACCAAGGATCCCAAAACCAGTGGCTTTGCCGCAAGATTTCAAGAAGAAAAGACATGAACGTTCATTTCCTCATTAAAGAGAGGATTCGTCTCTCCAACCTCTTCCATTCACTACATCACTGCTAAAAACGTGAAGAGAGAGCTGTACAGAATTGGATTTTTCGTCAGACGTGGACTGAATTCCGAATCGATTTAAGCTCCTTTCAAGAATGTGTGTACCTCAAGGGTCAACACAGGTCGGTACAGAAAAACAATTTGGAGTTTAATTCACAATCTATGATTTTGACTTGACTTACTAACTTATTTTCCAGAGACACGATCTCTTCCTAACTCAATTTATTTTCTGTACCACCCACAATGAAATTGTTTGCGTGTCTGACATCTCAAATACACACAGCAGCTGCTCTATTTCTCCAACTAAACTAGACGACTTCGTCCAGCAGGCTTCCAGCACCGCAAGTAACAGGATCTCGCGATGCCCTATCCGACACCTTCCATCAAACGAATTTTTCTTCGCGAGATGTGATCTCTAATTATTGCAATTCGGAAGTTTGATAACGGACACGATATTCACGAAGTGATTAAAAGAGCACACACGTATTCAATGCCAACATTAGCCCAGTTGCCGTTCTAACACCACACTTCACGAAGGCCACCATAACACAAATACCGCAAATTCGCTACCGACTTACAAAATCGTGATCGCTGGATAATGAAAGAATGTTACGAACGAACGAGAAATTGCATCATGTACATTTTGACCCAATATCTCTCAACCACACGATATCCAACACCAGGTGGAAGTCGAGACTCGGTCTGAAGTTGCAGCTCGTGTTGGTTTATCAATTTGCACATTTCAACTGGAGTAATGCACGCGAAACTGGCATCGTGCGATTATCTCTAGCTGACATCTAATTAGATCAATGATCCAGTTTGTCAACGAAATATAGTTTAGTTCTTCGGAAACAAAACTTTTTGCCGGATCGTAGATGAAACAAAACGACGAAGGGAGAAAAAAGTAATTTGTGGGACGGTTGCGGTAATCTTCAAGGTGAGTATATCGATGTCTATTAGATTACGAAGCGCACTTGTAAGAATTCATCGTCGCGCGATTTCACTCTTAATTCCATTTTGTGTAGAAGTTGTCGCCGTAAGAAGACAGAAAAGACGCGTGTGTTTCCCGGATTATAATCAAGTTCAATAAATGGAAGGCGAACTTCACGGCCCAAGGCAACTTCGCATTCTGAGAGTAAACAAAGCTCAACCGCGGAAGACGTCGCACTCTCGAAATATTTTCCATTGAATTCTTTTCATCGAAATTTTTCGTCCACCTCGATGTGGAACTAGGAAAAATGTAGAAACTTTTCAGGAAGAACCACATAATTTAGGTTCGAGCTCAAAAATTGCCACCTTTCTCTATGAAGCACTTTGTTACAGGTAGTGTGTCTCGAAGAGGGTCCACTGACGGACCTATTATATAAAACTTGAATAAAACTACGCGTACAAATCAAAAATTTCGAACGTTTCTCAATTAAGAACTTCTAATTTCGAGCATCGAGAAATGATGTCATTAAGATCAGCACTAATCTACAAAATTTTTGTATTCTTTCAACTTTGTAGTGAAGACGTTCATGCGCAATAGTCCGTGCTGGTAATTTATCTAAAAGTTTTAAAAATATGCTTAAATGCCCTGTGGAGTTCACATGATGGCACCCTACGGTTATTTACGACTGGATTCCATCGTTGACAAATAGGAGGATGTCGACAGTCGACCATACGAATTGTATGCTAAGCGAAAATAAAATCGAAGATTACTTTCGGGAATACCTCGACAAAATTTGAGGGCACTCCACATATATTCTGAAATTTTTTCGAGTATCACCATCGATGATAAAATGTCACATTAACGATTTTGAAGGAGACCTTGAGAATAAAAAATATCTATCATCAGACAGCGGCTATTTACATATTGAAGACAGACACATGCAACATGAAAAGTTCTCAACGAAAAGATTACAGAAAATAATAAGCCAACTTTCACATCAGTAGAGATCCCCAGAAGATGGTTGAGAGCTAGACTCGATATTTTGATCGTTTTTTTAATACTTTTACATCATCCTCAGGCACAAAAGGCGACAAGTCAATCTCGAGCTCAAGATGAACATTCTAGGAAAATAACGCAGTGCCGCATGCCGCAACAAAGCTATGTCACTTTCGAAAACGAAACTTACGGACTGAAAATTGAATCCGCATTAATTTAACCTCGCGTCGCTAATACGCCTTCGCAGACAATGTCTTCAATTTCAGCATCAGTGTAGTGTTTCTTGGCACCTATAGTTACTTGATTGCGTACATATGCGAAGCGCTTTTCATAGGCGAGGAAATTAACAATTTTCGTACCTCTCGGTAACTCCGCTTTCGAGATTGAAAACAATTAACACGTACTCACGGATCGTACTCGCATATCCGTAAGGAGGTCTTATAATTTTAATTAACGAGAATAGCGACGTTAATTTTCAGTCGCGAAATCCCGCTTCGGCCAATTATCGCACTAGTACCACGAATAGCATCGACAATGTAAGTTGTGCTCTTTATGTCTATATACAAACGAGAAATTGTAGAAATCTCGTACGCTACAAATACAGGATATTTCGGAGGATATGAAATTGCCGAATGAAATTTTGAACCGGCTTCCGAAGACTAGTGGTAGAATTTAGAACACTGAATCTCATATAATTAGAAATACGGTATGTAAGAGAATTGCAAACTGCCAGCCCTACAAAGGAAGAGTTTGAGCTTCAAGTACAATATTTTTGGAGCTGTTATTTTTAATTAATTAAAAAGATCCTAAAACTTATTCAACGACTTGGCAAAAATTTGAGCCTTGAACTATTGTTTGATAAATAGGAAGACATCAAATCTCGAGCCCTAGGTTTTACACGACCACAATTTCTATGTACGAACTATTTGACTACACAGAGGGTCATTAGTTCGGGAAGAAGTGTATTGGAGTTAGATGGATTTGTGATAGGATGTTTAGTGTTAGTAATGGATTCTGTGTTGTTGGAGAAGGCAGAAGAAGAGGAGATAGAAAATGACTTTTTGAGGTTCAGGAGGCAAGGATAGGAGGAAAAAATGGGAGACAGATAATGAATTCCACACCATGGCAGTATTGGTGTAAGGAAAGGGTTGGGCAGATGTGCCCAATTCTGAGTCTTGCTATGACTATTTCTCCATGGCATGAGGGATGAATTGAAGAGAATCAGGGGATCGGAATTTTTCAACCAGCTGAAGTTTTTACGGGGTTGTGAGGAACAAAGGTTGTACCATGATACGACGATTAGAGACCGGTAATAAGATTTCAAGAGGCTAGGGTCAGTGATTGAGGAAAAAAACGGAGCTTGCCTGACAGCCGAGAGGCCGAGATGACCAGGAATCCAGAGGAAGGCTCTTGAAGGTAGAGAAGATGAATTGAGATAAGCGGGGGATGAGAATGCGCTGAAGATGGCGTTGGAAGAGCAGGAGTCTTGCATGGCTTGGAGAGAGTAATGAGAGTCGGAAAGGAGGAGGAGGAGTTTACTCCTAGAGGGGAGGGGAAAGAGGTGATTGAAGCAGGAATAGATGATAGAAGAATATGTCGTAGCCAGTTTTGGAACCTGATTCTGATCCATCTATAAAGCAGAGGTTGTTAGAGGGAAAATAATAAGCAATAAAGGGTTTCGATATGTCGAATGTAGATCATGTTGGTCGATTTCGGTATATTCGCTAGGTTGAGGTGCAGCGGATGCAAGAGAAGACTGGATGAGTAGCTAGGGAGAGCAGCCTAAATTTGAGATGGTAGTCTAAACGGAAGCGGAGGGAGGGAAGAGATTGACGAAAATTGGTCCGCAGACGCAATAAAGTTGACAGTAAGCGCTAATGAGCGAAAGACTCTTTCTGTCTCTTTTTTAATCAGAAAATTCCAGGGTTTTGTTCGTGAAAACCACAGAATTTCTCTGATTCTTTGAGACTTGTAAAATACTTCGGCTTTTGTAGGTTATTCATAAAGCAACTACCAAAAGACAAAGAAGTGTGCACAAAAAAGGAACATTTTTCCAGTAATTCCTTATGCTAAACAAATTCGGAGCGGACATTTTTCAACGTAAAAAAGCTCATCATGAAAAAGGTTTCTTGTTGGAATTTTTGGATTTCGAACTATACATTTCAGCTTTCGAAAAAGTTTTTTCTTTCAGCGGGGAACCCGCTATCCCTTTTGTTGGGGAAGGGGGGAGGGGAGGGGGGTACTTTAGAAAATTTTCGGTCCAAGTTTGATGACGTCACGAGGTTGATGACCTCACAATGTTGATGACGTCGCGAGATTGATGACGTCACGGAGAGGGAGGGGAGTTGAAAAAATTTCGATTCTTAAGCTATTTTATGATAGGAGGGGGACTTGGAAAAATTGCTGGGGAACGCGCTATCCCTTTTGTTGAGGAATACTTTCAGGAAATTTTCGTCCGCGAGCGGTCCAAGTTTGATGAGGTCGTGAGGTTGATGACGTGACGAGATTGATGACGTCACGGGGTTGATGAAATCACAAGGTTGATGACGTCAGGGAGAGGGGGTGGGGTTAGAAAAATTCGACACTTGACCTATTTATGATAGGAGGGGGACTTGGAATAATTTTGGGGAACCTGCTATCCCTTTTGTTGGGGGGGGGGGACTCTGAGAAATTTTCGGTCCATGGTTGGTGATGTCACAATGTTGATGACGTCATGAGATTGATGACGTCACGAAGTTGATGACGTCACGGAGAGGGGGAGGAGTTGGAAAAATTTCGATTCTTGACCTATTTCATGATAGGAGGGGGATTTGGAATAATTTCGGGGAACCTGCTATCCCTTTTGTTGGGGGGTACTTTGAGAAATTTTCGATCCAAGGTTGATGACGTCGCGAGATTGATGACGTCACGGAGAGGGGGGAGTTGAAAAAATTTCGATTCTTGAGCTATTTTATAATAGGACGGGGACTTGGAATAATTTTGGGGGAACCCGCTACCCCTTTTGTTGAGGGCGGGGGGGTAATTCCAGGAAATTTTCGTCCTCGAGCGCGGGCGGTCCAAATTTGATGAGGTCACGAGGTTGATGACGTGACGAGATTGATGAAGTCACAAGGTTGATGACGTCAGGGAACGGGGGGGGGGGAGTTGGAAAAATTTCGACTCTTGAGCTATTTTATGATAGGACGGGGACTTGGAATAATTTCGGGGGAACCCGCTATCCCTCTTGTTGAGGGGGGAAGGGGGGGGGGGGGGGGGTACTTTCAGGAAATTTTCGTCCTCGAGCGCGGGCGGTCCAAATTTGATGAGGTCACGAGGTTGATGACGTGACGAAATTGATGACGTCACGGGGTTGATGAAGTCACAAGGTTGATGACGTCAGGGAGGGCGGCGGGGGGGGGGTGTTCGAAAAATTTCGACTCTTGAGCTATTCATGATAGGAGAGGGACTTTGAATAATTTTGACCTCCAAGATATGATAAGTGGGGGACTAAGGAAATTTTCGTCCGCGATCGGGAGCGATCCAAGGTTGACGACGTTTAGGAGAGGGGCGAGTTGGAAAAATTTCGGTTAAATTACCAAATAAAGACCAGTGTTACATTACAACGATACTCACCCTAACACATCCCTAAGAAGGGGGAAGCCCCCTCCCCCTGCCTAATCTTACTGGCCCGTATTCGGTAATTTTATCAAAATTTCGACTCTCGAGCTATATGTGATAGGATCTTCTATATGTTCTACTTTTTGAAAGAACTTCCGCAGTGGAATACGGGTCTTGCGGGTTTCCCGCTCGCCGAATTTTTTCTTGATACTTCAATAATAATGGTAATGTAGGAGTACCTATCGCTTGTATTCTACAACCGTAAAACTGTTTTTATACTTTTTGATCAAATGTATCTCAATTTTTCCAGTTGTCTGTCATTATTTTGGCTTGGGACACTTATACTATGATTATTTGCGTGGATGTTTTTACATTTTGGATCTCAAAAAGCAAAAAAGAACGAAATATCTTGGGTTTCAGGTGTGAGTGGAAGAAAAATACGTATCTTTAGGTTTCCAGATATTGACGAAGAAAAAACTCGCAGCCCACTTTGTAAGTCGCTCGGAATTGCCTTCATTAACCTTGTTAATTGAGGCAAACAGGGAACCTGTTTTATGGGCGTCACTATTGTGTATTCTCACTGCTAAATAGGTTGCCTTTGTTATTCCAGGAATTTAAAACTTCAGCCTTCATTATACTGGGCCTAATATACTATACTTCTTGTGCTAAGCCTAATATACCATACTAGGCCTATAATAACTAGCCTAAGAAATTTTAAACTTTAGACTACATCATACTGGGTCTGATATACTATATACTAGGCCCATAATAAGTAGCCTAAAAAATTTCGAACGTTGACCTTGATTATAATAGACCTAATATACTATACTAGGCCTATAACAAGTAGCCTAGAAAATGTCAAACCTTATCCTTTATTACACTAAGCCTAATATACCAAACTAGGTCTACAATACGTAGCCTAAAAAATTTCAAACTCCAGCATTCATTATACTGGGCCTAATAATGATTTTATGAATTCAAATTTCAAGAATAATTTTTATTATTTTATTTTTTATTTTTATATTTACTACAACAATAATTGAAATGAAAAATAACAAAATTAATTGATTAAAAATCCAGGTAAAATAAGAATGTAAACTTCTGGATGGCTAAAAAACAGGTTCCCTGTTAAAATATTAATTCAACTCTTTGAATATTTTATTTAAAATTTAATTAAAAATATTAATATTTTGACCCATTAAATAAAAACTTAAGAATTAATTACTTGCTAATTATAATAATTTTAACTATCAATTATAACTATTGATCAATAAAAACTTTATATTTAATTACAAAAATTATTAAATTTAATAATAAAATTATTAAATTAAAAATTTCTATAGAATTATTTTTAAAATATTTTTTTTTTTTTTTTTTATTTTTAACGAGCTCTGAGCTGCTCAAGGGCCATTGGCTCGGCGGTTGAAATAAAGGAATGTACAAAGTTATAATTTAAACATTACAAGAGTGGAACTGTGGATGTTGTGAGAACGGTAATAGAGTCTTAATTTTTTTTTTTTTTTTTTTTAAATGATGGAATAAAATTGAGTATGACGTAAATAATCGAGGGAGGGAGTTATTGTTTCTGATTTGTTTTTTAGTGCTTGGGAGAGGGAGGAAGGAACATTAAAGGAAGAGCGGAGAGGAGAGAGAATGGGACAAGAAAAGAAGTGTTCGACTGTAAAATATTAAAATTGTTGAATTAATAAAATTATAAATTTAAATGAGTAATTAAAATTAATTTTAAAAATATTTAAAATTTTTTATAATTTAATTAATTATAAGATTTAATTATTAAATATTTAATTTAATTTATTAAAAATTTTAAATTAATATAAAAATTAATATAAATTTTTGTACCTGGCCTATAATGACTAGCCTAAAAAATGTTGAATTTTAGCCTTCGTTATACTAGGCTTGATATGCAGTATAACTAGGCTTATACTAACTAGTCCTAATATACAGTATCTATACTAAACTAGCCTGAAACACCTAAATTTTTCTAAGTCCCTCTCCCATCATATGTAGTCCAGAGCTAAACTTTTTTTGAGTCCCACGTTTCGCCTCCCGGCGCCTGGCGCCCGTCATTTCTCTTCAAAATACCCTCCAATAAAACATGTTGCCTGTTAAAAATCTGGATTTCTTGAGCTCTAGATCTTTGTAGGAAATAAAGCTCCGAATTTCCGTTCTGTAACAATTAATGAAGAAGGAAAAGAGACTCGGATACTGAGGCGTACAGCGACTCGGTCTTGTTTTTCTTTCATGATTCTATGTCCTTCACGAAATATTTTAGTGTTAGCAATTGGCAAAGTCTTGCTCTTCTCCTACAGGATTGTCAATCCATACACCAGCGGAAGTAGATTATATACCATCAGGTACACTTTTTTCTACTAGCTCGATACGGGGTGAAAACAGCTGTTAAGCTGTTAGTGACGTAGAATAATGCGTTTAGTCGACAATACGTAGAAAAAAAAAAAGATAATTTATTGTACACGTTTATACGGTCTCGTGACGTAAACACAAGTGGAATTACATTCCGTACCTGACACTTTCAGGTATACGAAAATTCTATGCTAGACGGTAGTCGCACGTTTTCTTTTTTGATTGACCTTTGAACGAAAAAAAGTTGTTATTCGTTATTATTCCGTCAGTGTTTATATACTTTTTCCGGCGCTACTTCAGTCCCAGACGTATTGGTGTCGCGTTGTGTAAAATTTATGAAATTCGCAGTGAAAGTTGGACGAAAATATTTTAGTATTCGTTCGTGAGCTGCATCATCTTGGTCGGCTAACTTTAGTAATGCCGTAATTATCGCGTGCTGCACGTACTTTAGAGTCTGCAGTACATTTTATGTAGGCGTATAGAACTCTTGTCAAAAGATTTTCATTGTCCGCATGTATTTGTGCTGGTATGTAATGTATTCAAATTCGTTCGTAGAAATTTTCTGGTGAAAATTATCGTGATTAGTGACTCGGTTTTGGGTCAGTGATATCGCGCTGAAAAATGAAAAAAAGGAGGCTGAAAAATAATAGTCGCGTCACGATAATTTCCGTCAAATTATTGTAATCAGAGCGAACCTGTCACCGACACATTGTTGTGAATCATCTTTACATATCGAGATGAATGAAAAAGTTAGCGTTATTACATCGACTTATAAATACGTATTCGTCATCTAAGTAAAGTGCTTTTTATGTATGACTGATTTTCCGTGCCTCGAGACCGGTAAATTATAGGGAGCGAGTTCGTTTCTCGAAATGAAATATATGTATAGCCGTTGCGACTACAGCTATGTGGGTGGCCTCTTACATTGTTTCATAGGAAAACAACGTAATCCGACATCTACTTAATTTAGAATATTTTTCTGTATCGATACCCGACCATATCGTGCGGTGAGCTGCTGCAGCGGAAACAGGTCACTAGGTACTCGTAATTTTAGAAAAATGTTTTGATGCTGGAAGCGTGCACAGGTACGGTAGCGGCAAAGTGGTTCGAAAAATCTATATCCCGCGGGAGATTACGCGATGAATCCGATTTCGGTGTCACGTCTGCGATGAGTAATCATTTTTTCGCCCGATATTGTACCGGTTCTCGTTTATATTTTTTGTATGTAGAAGGCGAAATTCTGCGGTCGACATCAACTTGTCACGTAACGACGACAGTGAAACGTTATCTGATAATTAATGACCCGGCGACGTTCCCATGAGGAGTGCGTTGGTGCAAGGTGGAGGGTTTGACCGAGTTCGACTTCGCGCGAGACAGTCGGGTGTAAAATTTCCGTGCATGATATTGTCGATTATTTTCACTAGTGATACAAGGTTATCGCTCGTCGGTCAGGAGGTCGTCCAACTTTGTGATCTCCCAAATTCGCATATTATTTTTGTGCATGCATTTCGAGAAGAGACGCCTGTGATTTCTTATCCAAAATACGTGCCATGAAGACCGAAGTAGTTTGGGTTGAACGTTTATGGCATGTGTACATGAGGTAAGCGTGTATCGTCTAGCAATTTCGGATTTGACGTTTTTTTGTTTTGATATGCCTCGAGGTAGTTATTCCATTTACAATAAGCTACGCAAGGTTGCTACTCTCTAGGAGGCCAGTTTTTGAAATTTAGGTCATCAGTTCTTCCTGATGTCAATTGTCGAGTGAGTCGATTCGCGAAAAAGATTTATTGAGCAATAAAACGTCCACGAACAATTTGTGCTGGAAGTTCTTACTCAATGATCAAACAAGTCAAGTTCTTCAATGGTACGAAGGGAGAGGGGAGCAGAAATGTAAAAGTTGTTGATTTCTGTCGATCTTGTATCACGTGACTATTATTTTCGTGCTCTTTACCTTGACTGTTGTGTACAACTATTCTCTTATTGATCATACTGCTTTTTCTCTTCTGCCATTGATTCTGTCATGAAATGACTTTTCACGAGGAGGTGAAGGGAAAAATTGCGTGATTAAAATAACATAGGTTAAATTTCCGAAGTTATTCCGTTATCGAACAATGTCGATGAAGGTACAAAACAGTTTTAGAAATTTTGAATTATATGGCTGGGGGGGGGGGCAAAGATGGTTTTGGGTGTTGTGCCGCTGTAGGGCTTGTCAAGTTTTGCCGCCTCGTTCTTTCTTTCTTTTTTAATTTTCTTGACGCCCCTTTAAAATATTCAAAATTTGCCCCCCCCCCCAAAAAAAAAAAGTGCCGCTGTAGGGCTTGTCAAGTTTTGCCGCCTCGTTTTTTCTTTTTTAATTTTCTTGACGCCCCTTTAAAATATTCAAAATTTGCCCCCCCCCCAAAAAAAAAGTACCGCTGTAGACCCGGGCCTACCAGGCCTATAGGGAAAACCCCAGGGGGGAGGAGAGGGTACCTTGATTCAAATGGCAAATAAAATGCATGCTTCCGCGATTTCGATATCCGATAAATGCTATAAAAATCCAATATTTTTACAAATGATCAAATAAGCCCTGACCCAATAAAAAAATTGAAATTTGAATTCCTAGGTTGAGTAGGATTCTTTTCCTGTAATTTTGGTGGTTTTTAAGGTAAATTTTCAAGTTCAGAGGAGGTCCGGACCCTCACCCCCCTTGCTAAACCACTGGATTTAAGGGACATCCTTTGAGAGCTCTATAAAATGAGTGTTGTGCCGCTGTAGGGCTTGTCAAGTTTTGCCGCCTCGTTTTTTCTTTCTTTTTTAATTTTCTTGACGCCCCTTTAAAATATTCAAAATTTGCCCCCCCCTCCCCCCCAAAAAAAAGTGCCGCTGTAGGGCTTGTCAAGTTTTGCCGCCTCGTTTTTTCTTTCTTTTTTAATTTTCTTGACGCCCCTTTAAAATATTCAAAATTTGCCCCCTCCCCCCCAAAAAAAGTACCGCTGTAGACCCGGGCCTACCAGGCCTGGGGGAGGGGGTACCTTGATTCAAATGGCAAATAAAATGCATTCTTCCGTGATTTCGATATCCGATAAATGCTATAAAAATCCAATATTTTTACAAATGATCAAATAAGCCCTGACCCAATGAAAAAATTGAAATTTGAATTCCTAAGTTGAGTAGGATTTTTTTTTCTGTAATTTTGGTGGTTTTTAAGGCAAATTTTCAAGTTTAGAGGAGATCCGGATCCTCACCCCCCCTGCTAAACCACTGGATTTAAGGGACATCCTTTGAGAGCTCTATAAAATGAGTGTTGTGCCGCTGTAGGGCTTGTCAAGTTTTGCCGCCTCGTTTTTTCTTTCTTTTTAATTTTCTTGACGCCCGTTTAAAATATTCAAAATTTGCCCCCCCCTCCCCCCCAAAAAAAAAGTACCGCTGTAGGGCTTGTCAAGTTTTGCCGCCTCGTTTTTTCTTTTTTAATTTTCTTGACGCCCCTTTAAAATATTCAAAATTTGCCCCCCCCCCCAAAAAAAAAAAAAAAGTGCCGCTGTAGGGCTTGTCAAGTTTTGCCGCCTCGTTTTTTCTTTTTTAATTTTCTTGACGCCCCTTTAAAATATTCAAAATTTGCCCCCCCCCCCCCAAAAAAAAAAAAAAAAGTACCGCTGTAGACCCGGGCCTACCAGGCCTATAGGGAAAACCCCAGGGGGGAGGAGGGGGTACCTTGATTCAAATGGCAAATAAAATGCATGCTTCCGCGATTTCGATATCCGATAAATGCTATAAAAATCCAATATTTTTACAAATGATCAAATAAGCCCTGACCCAATAAAAAAATTGAAATTTGAATTCCTAGGTTGAGTAGGATTCTTTTCCTGTAATTTTGGTGGTTTTTAAGGTAAATTTTCAAGTTCAGAGGAGGTCCGGACCCTCACCCCCCTTGCTAAACCACTGGATTTAAGGGACATCCTTTGAGAGCTCTATAAAATGAGTGTTGTGCCGCTGTAGGGCTTGTCAAGTTTTGCCGCCTCGTTTTTTCTTTCTTTTTTAATTTTCTTGACGCCCCTTTAAAATATTCAAAATTTGCCCCCCCCCTCCCCCCAAAAAAAAGTGCCGCTGTAGGGCTTGTCAAGTTTTGCCGCCTCGTTTTTTCTTTTTTAATTTTCTTGACGCCCCTTTAAAATATTCAAAATTTGCCCCCCCCCCCCAAAAAAAAAGTACCGCTGTAGACCCGGGCCTACCAGGCCTATAGGGAAAACCCCAGGGGGGAGGAGAGGGTACCTTGATTCAAATGGCAAATAAAATGCATGCTTCCGCGATTTCGATATCCGATAAATGCTATAAAAATCCAATATTTTTACAAATGATCAAATAAGCCCTGACCCAATAAAAAAATTGAAATTTGAATTCCTAGGTTGAGTAGGATTCTTTTCCTGTAATTTTGGTGGTTTTTAAGGTAAATTTTCAAGTTCAGAGGAGGTCCGGACCTTCACCCCCCCTTGCTAAACCACTGGATTTAAGGGACATCCTTTGAGAGCTCTATAAAATGAGTGTTGTGCCGCTGTAGGGCTTGTCAAGTTTTGCCGCCTCGTTTTTTCTTTCTTTTTTAATTTTCTTGACGCCCCTTTAAAATATTCAAAATTTGCCCCCCCCCCTCCCCCCAAAAAAAAAGTGCCGCTGTAGGGCTTGTCAAGTTTTGCCGCCTCGTTTTTTTTTTTTAATTTTCTTGACGCCCCTTTAAAATATTCAAAATTTGCCCCCCCCCCAAAAAAAAAAGTACCGCTGTAGACCCGGGCCTACCAGGCCTGGGGGAGGGGGTACCTTGATTCAAATGGCAAATAAAATGCATGCTTCCGTGATTTCGATATCCAATAAATGCTATAAAAATCCAATATTTTTACAAAATGATCAAATAAGCCCTGACCCAATAAAAAAATTAAAATTTGAATTCCTAGGTTGAGTAGGATTCTTTTTCTGTAATTTTGGTGGTTTTTAAGGTAAATTTTCAAGTTCAGAGGAGGTCCGGACCCTCACCCCCCTTGCTAAACCTCTGGATTTAAGGGACACCCTTTGAGAGCTCTATAAAAGTCCAGTATTTTCATTTTTATTTGATAGACATCCTGCGTGTGGCTTACGAAAATGGTCAAAGGGATACCCAGCCAAAATAACCTCGAGACTTGGAGGCTGATGACGTCATGGCGCCACCTTTAGTTTGGCGGAGGGACAGATCTAGCCAAGAAAGTTTTTGACATATTATGAACTATCGTTGACCACTGGAAGACTTCAGGAAATTTCAAACTCTTTGTAGGCAATTACAGCCTTTGAGAGGCCTAGTGAATATTGCAAGGATATTTCCCAGATTCTGCGTCGGATTCTGTGTACAGGAATTGCTACCAGAGCCAACGATATCGTTTCACTTTCATTTTTCGAGAGTCTTGAATCTCCCATCCGAAAATTTCTAGGATATTGAAGCCTTTGAAAAGATACGGAGAATTTTGAGATTTTTTTTCTTCGTTTACACGGATGGTCTCACTCTAGAATCGGAAAAGAATTCGAATTCCACATCATTTTTATTTTTTCATTTTGGACTGTTCGTGAGCTTCTCAGAAACCCGCAGAGCATTTCCAAAGGCTCGAAGAATCTGTTGAGTTCGGTTTCAGGGTGAATTTTATTCAGATTGAAGGAAAGTTTCAATCTCCATCGTTTTGGCCTTGACTCATACTTTGGGTTTATAATTGAATTAAGGTGCATAGCGTTGAGTGGAGGAAAAAAATTCTAGCTCATTCGCGGGGTCTGGAGCAGGTTTTTTCACGAGTTCCTCTCCTTATTATCTAATTATAGTAGCGCATATTCGAAATCCCATAGAGTCTAAACTTCTCTCGAAGAATGTCAACTGAATCGCCCCCCTCCAGGTACCTACGATCATCTTGGAACATTTTTCAAATTCCCAAAATTATGTGACCGATCACTGCAGCTGTAAATACTTCCAAATATTTTTCGAAGTCCATGTAAGAGAATCCAACCCTTGCTTCCTCCACAATCACAATCCAGCTGCTGTTCGTGTATTGGACGTTGACAGAGCCTGTTTCCCTCGGATAGCCGTAGTCAGAGCCCTCGAATACCTCTAGTCATCTTCGAAAATTTTCCAAAATACTTGAGCTCGACTGTCCCCTCCAGGATTCTAATTTATTTTCCAAATTTGTTGACATATCTCATGTCACAAGGCCAAGTCTACAATTCAGTTCATTTTCCAATGACCCAATTTCGTGAATTTGCGTCCCGTCCGCGAGACCATGACCTTGAGATTTGGGAAAATTCAACTATTGTGACCTTTGCATTTCTATACTTTGTCTTGAATTTGCGTCTGGGTGGCCGGATCATGAATTTAACCTATTATTCACAGTAGCATATTAATTGATTTAATTTGGAAGGTGGAGGGAGGTCATAAATTCGCATCCTCTCTTAAACGAATCCGTTCCTTTAAGTTAAGGCTATCCATACTAAACAAGAAAGAGGAATACTCCGACGTGGAGTAAAAAAATGCAAATCGCAGAAAAAATGAAAATACGACGAGCGCTTTCGGTTAAACAACCATCTTCGAGCCTGAAATGAAAGCAACTCTTTTACTCCACGTCGGAGTATTCCTCTTTCTTGTTTCGCATCCTCTCCTTGACGAGTTCAATGGCGACATGCCTCGGCTCCTGATTGACTTTGACCCGCAGACTGGGATTATAGCCGTTTGCATATAAAAGGTAGGGGTGTAAAACAGTGAATGTCTTAAACAAACGATCCGGAGAAACGGCGTTTTCTCATTAGTACGAAAGATCCAATTATTCAGATCGTTTCTTTTGAACATTCATCCTTTTCCCCCTATACAACAGTATATTATGACGTCATTGACAAATTTAAGGGTATAACCAAGCTTAGCAGCAGAAGAAGTGTTGAACGGATAGATCGTCAACATTACTGCACAGGCATAGCTGGGTAAGTGGCATAAGAAGAAAAGAAAGTGGGTGTGACGAATACAGCCTATATTCTGAGATGGATTTGGATAACTCCTCGTCGGAAAAGGAAATTTGAGGTAGACTAAGGAATTTCAGCCTTGAGCTTAAATTGGGGGATAATAAAGACCAGAAATCATGTCGGCGGGAGAATATTTGGGAGCAGTAATAGGATTTGAGATCATAAAACTGCTTTGCGATAAAAGCCACTGCGTCATACTATTTGAGGTCGACTCCTGAGAAAAGAGATAGAAGATGAAGAAGAACTTGGCGAGTGTATAAGAATGAGTGTTCGTTGGAAAAATGAATTGGTAGATTGAGAGCTTTGAATAGCAAGTAAGGATGAGAAGAAATCACTCAGTACAAGAAATTTGCGGAGAAGGGAAAATCAGTGAATATGTATAGCGATAGGTCCGTCGGTGAATATTAAGGCGGAGTTTATCGTAAGATAGGATGAAATCTCACCCTGAATGGGAACTGTAATTGCGGTCCTGGGTCCCGATTTGGATCTGTCCTTGTTGTAGATAAAATGATATTAAGAGTACAGGGGAAGAAGGGTGAATGTCCAAAAGAAACGATCTGGTTAATTGGGTTTCTTGCTTCCTCGAGAAAAAACCTTTTCTCGGGATCGTTTTGTATGGACATTTACCTTTCTTCTCCTGTATACTTTATATAAAATTAGCTTGGAAATTTCAGTAAGATCGATACGGACGTCAGAAATAGGGCTTAACCAAGAAGTGTGATTGTTCAAAAGAGAAGATCTGGATAATTGGAGTTCTTACATCGCTGAAAAAACCCTTTTTCTCCAGATCGTTTCGTTTGGACATCCACTCTTCTTCCCTTCGTATAAAATTGGCTGTTCTGGAAATTTCAGGAAGATTGATACGGATGTTAGGAATAGGGCTTATCCAAGGGGAGCGGATGAAAAGCAAATATCCAGAAGAAACGGTCTGGATAATTGGATTTCTGGTATCGTTGAGAGAAAACCTTTTCTCCAGATCGTTTCGTCTGGACATGTACCTTTCTTCCCCTGTACCTTCTGCCTAAAATTAGCTTTTCTGGAAATTTCATCAAGATCGATGCGTATGTCATGGATAGGGTTTCACCAAGGAGGAGTGAATAAAAAGTTGAAAACTGTTACACGTCCATGTGCGCTCCATCCTTCTCAATAGAAAGTAAGGGTCAAAGTTTGGTGTGAGTGCCTAGATGGTATTGAAGCGACAGAAGAGGTGAATTGATTACGCTGAGAACATTTGAAAAGATTGAAGGACTAGTGCGTAGTACGCCAAGAGCTAGTCAAAGCCAGGACGATTGAATAGAGGTCGTTTTAAAACACAATGAAGGGTGTGATGGGACTCCATCTTGTATAGGATTAAATCTCCAGCTAATGGCTGCATTACATTAACTATCCGCTCCGTTGATGATGTCATTCTACGCTAGAATACGAAACTTAAGATGGAGTCTTATTATATCTCCCGTTATAGAGGAATCGCGGTGTAGATCTGGCGGATGAATTTGCGATTACAGGCGGTACTAGAGTGTGATAAATATTAGAGAACGTTGAAGGAATACAGGCAAACCGCGTACTTATGATTTTGATGTTGGGGTCAAGGGGGTTTCGATGTCGAATGCGAGACCAAAGAGCTTGGCAGAGGGTTGGATGTTGATTGTGAAGTTTTGGTAGACTCAGGGAAGGAAGAGACGTCAGACGTGAGTATCTGTTCCAGAGCACTACCGTGACTGTTTTTTGAGCTGGAAACCAAAGTCTGATAATGGTTTGGAAAATTTGTTGAGGGTTAATTGGAGCAGTTTTGCTGGTGGTTGGAGGTTAGTGAAGAGGTACTGATATCATCTTCAAATAGGTGTTCGATAAGAGGGATGCAGATGGAATCCGATTTATTGTGGAAAAGTGGTCGAGCTATTTTCTTCGAAAGGAAGCGTAGTTTTTTCACGAGAACTGGTGATAATCCTCGATATGCGTTCTAATGGCGAGAGAATCGCTTTGAGTTCGAATTCAAACCTTCTGAACTTCGCTCTCGCTTCACAAAAACCTCAAACTTTTGGGTATTTCGAGGTCTTGGAGTGAAAATCGTTCTTCGATAAGGGTGGTCGTCGTCGATAAATATTCATTCAGCGCTAGCAGGAGATTCTATATTTTGGCGATTCACGTCGGACCGACGACCGTTCGTTGCGTATAGATATTGGTCGTTTCCGTGTTACAGGAAAAACCATAACACTCGCCACACACGAGAGAAAATGATTTTTCATCGAGGGTGTTAAATTTATTAACGTCCTATACAGTAAAAGTTCACGCGTGTTACAATGAATTGTGAACATTTTGACGGACACGTTCGCATACAAGCGGGCATTCGCTGATGGCTGCATGGGACTAATTTATCCGACATGGTCAAACAGGTCATTAATCTTCGTGGATGGGTGTATTTTTTTTCTGCATCGTGTGAACCTGTTAACCGACGAAAAAGTGCTTTTATGTTGGCAATATAGCAGCGTGTATACATTATTATTATAATGTACTCTCACCTGCGCGAATCATTTTGTACACGGCCGCGTAAACCCACGTACTTATTTGAATTACTAGAGGTGTCGCCAGTGTATTGTTGTCATCTTGCGAGCCAGCTAGACCTTTTTTGAATGAATGGTGACGCGCCTATTATATCGCTAATAACGTTACGTATTAATGTAGACTTCCCTAATAGAATTATTATACCCTACAATTCGCAGCGTGTGTGTGGTAGTATTCGTTCGTCGTATGACTCATCGATGATTTTTTCATCCTTTAATATACTCCTCTTTATGCACTGTGACATAGCGGAGGGGAATCAGCATAAAGGTTACTATGGCAACGAATATTCAGCGTCCCGACGACGATAAGACATAGAATGATTCTTAAAATTAGTCAGGAAGTTGTTTTCTCTAATGTAAAAGGGTTCGTCGCATTCCTTTTACGCAGCCTTTTTTTTTTTTTTTTTCGCTCTCCTCGTCTTCTCGCGACAGGTGACATCTATTATTCATTTTATTTTCACAAGCCGGACGAGTATTCTCTGTGTGTTCGCTCTTCATTGAGGAAAAAATTATAAAAGCCGTTTACTGTTCACGATTTCAGTCCGATTTTTTGCTCGAATTCGCGCCTTCCGGCCCTGCGTTTGATCGTGATAAAAAAGGCAAATGAGTTGTCAGTAAAATGGTGAGAAAGTAAAGTACGTGCAGTTTCCCCACTGCATTTCTTCATATATAGGGTGCAAAGTTGGGTGAACTCTCTAGAAGGCTAATGATTTGTTACGGTGTCAGCGAGAGCGACAGTCGAGATTTTAATGGACCCCCGTATGTATAGTCGACTTAATTTACGAGCCTCTTCTCGTTAAATATTGGTTACAAGAGAAGTGACCGACCCTGTTTTTACGCACTACAGAGAAATAAAATACGTCATCGGTCTGATTCGATTTTGTTAACAAATTGGTGGTCGCCGACGTCAATTCCGTCGGAAAATATGGGCGGCTGTATAAATGGGCGATCAAATTTTCAGCGCAATATCGTCCGACTAATTTAGTGATTTGACTTTTTGAATTTCGGGTTAAAGACATCTCTCGCATATTTTACGATTTCCGATAAGTATAGACTTTGTCGTATGCTAATAAATGTATACTAATATTTGTAATCAATTTTTCGTAACCGCTTTTCTTTCTCCGCCCTCTTCTATATGCGGCAGAATATCGACGTAGAAACTACTGCTCCTTTTTACGATTGAAACGTGCATTTTATACGAAAGCGTATCTAGAAGGTATAATTTATCGATTACGTATACGGGTTGAACTATGGAGGATCGGTTGCATTCTTTTAATGAGGAACAATTTCGTGTAATGGTTTACGATTATAAATTAGTGAGAAGAAATCTTGGACGAGATTTTATGTTCTTTAAAATCATTATGATTTATGGTTTTTATACGTCTGTAGTGCTTGTATCCCGATTTGCTAGTTTGGAAACACTTCCTTTCATGTGTAAGAGGAGAAATGAGAGGAGTTGATGAAAAGTTGAGAATGTGGAACTTGAATCAGTCTAAAAGAAAAATGCAAAGTATGTGGGTAACACGATTTTTAGCCCAAATGGCACCTGTAGTATACATTGGGCTTAGATCTCGCAATGTGAGGGAATTATCGTTGTCGTAGGCAACAGTGGAAGTGATGGCCGTTTTTAGTATCAGGCCGGAATATTCGAAACTTGACAACGTTGTTGCCAACTGGATTTAGGCAGTTGACAACGCTGTTGCCGACTGGATTTAGGTGGTTGACAACGCTGTTGACAATTGAATCTAGGTGGTTGATAACATTGTTGACAACTGAATCTAGGTGGTTACAACACTGTTGTCAAGTGGCTGTAGGTGGTTGACAACACTGTTGACAACTCCTCTCACTGAATTGACAAAGCTGTTGCCAACTGGATTTCGGTGGTTGACAACACTGTTGACAACTCCTCTCACTGACACGAATCCGTATCGCCCTCGAGAATATAGAGATAATTCGTCATCTCAACACTGACGGTATCACTGTTCTTAATTCGTATATTCCGGAAGATGGCCTGATCGAACTTGTTTATGACTCACACCGTGATTTCTCGTTTGGACGATCTTAATACCTCGTTCTTCTCTTTTGTTCGTCAGTTGCTTTCATTTCAGGCTCGAAGATGGTTGTTTAACCGAAAGCGCTCGTCGTATTTTCATTTTTTCTGCGGTTTGCATTTTTTACTCCACGTCGGAGTATTCCTCTTTATTGTCCTCTCACTGAATTGACAAAGCTGTTGCCAACTAGATTTCGGGGGTTGACAACGCTGTTGCCAAGTGGATTTAGGTGGTTGACAACACTGTTGACAACTCCTCTCACTGGATTGACAAAGCTGTTGCCAACTGGATTTGGGTGGTTGACAACACTGTTGACAACTCCTCTCACTGAATTGACAAAGCTGTTGCCAACTAGATTTCGGGGGTTGACAACGCTGTTGCCAAGTGGATTTAGGTGGTTGACAACGCTGTTGACAACTGAATCTAGGTGGTTGCAAAGCCTCCTATAGTTAGAAGCCATCAACGTAAAATTGGCAACTGCACAACCATGGGCCGACTTTTACATTGCTCTTATGGGGAGAAACTCTTTGATCGTCTGTTTCTTAAGAAAATATTAAGTTTTTGAAAAAATTGAAAAGAACAAAAGTCGTAGCTTGTGAAATTTCCTTTAAATAAGGGTCAACACGATTTTTTCATGAGAGAGGTGTTTTACATGTAAATGCGTGGGCCGAATGCGGTGTTGCCTTTCTACGTTCATGGCTTCTAACTATAGGAGGCTTTGGTGGTTGACAACATTATTCACAACTGAATACAGGTGATTGACAACGCTGTTGCCAACTGGATTTAGGTGGTTGCCAACACTGTTGACAACTCCTCTCACTGAATGGACAAAACTGTTGCCAACTAGATTTGGGTGGTTGACAATGCTGTTGCCAACTGGATTTAGGTGGTTGACAACGCTGTTGACAACTGAATCTAGGTGGTTGAAAATGCTGTTGGTAACTCGATTTAGGTGCTTGACAACGCTGTTGACAACTGGATTTTGGTGGTTGAAAATGAATCTAGGTGGTTGACAACATTGTTGACAACTGGATCTAGGTGGTTGACAACACTGATGACAACTCCTCCCACTGAATTGACAAAGCTATTGCCAACTAGATTTGGGTGGTTGACAACGCTGTTGCCAACTGGATTTAGGTGATTGACAACGCTGTTGACAACTGAATCTAGGTGGTTGACAGCACTGTTGCCAACTGGATTTAGGTGGTTGACAACGCTGTTGACAACTGAATCTAGGTGGTTGAAAACGCTGTTGGTAACTCGATTTAGGTGGTTGACAACGCTGTTGACAACTGGATTTTGGTGGTTGAAACTGAATCTAGGTGGTTGACAACATTGTTGACAACTGGATCTAGTGGTTGACAACACTGTTGACAACTCCTCCCACTGAATTGACAAAGCTATTGCCAACTAGATTTCGGTGGTTGACAACATTATTGCCAACTCGATTTAGGTGGTTGACAATGCTGTTGACAACTGAATCTAGGTGGTTGACAACACTGTTGACAACTCCTCCCACTGAATTGACAAAGCTATTGCCAACTAGATTTGGGTGGTTGACAACGCTGTTGCCAACTGGATTTAGGTGATTGACAACGCTGTTGACAACTGGATCTAGGTGGTTGACAGCACTGTTGCCAACTGGATTTAGGTGGTTGACAACGCTGTTGACAACTGAATCTAGGTGGTTGAAAACGCTGTTGGTAACTCGATTTGGGTGGTTGACAGCACTGTTGCCAACTGGATTTTGGTGGTTGAGACTGAATCTAGGTGGTTGACAACATTGTTGACAACTGGATCTAGGTGGTTGACAACACTGTTGACAACTCCTCCCACTGAATTGACAAAGCTATTGCCAACTAGATTTCGGTGGTTGACAACATTATTGCCAACTCGATTTATGTGGTTGACAATGCTGTTGACAACTGAATCTAGGTGGTTGACAACACTGTTGACAACTCCTCCCACTGAATTGACAAAGCTATTGCCAACTAGATTTCGGTGGTTGACAACATTATTGCCAACTCGATTTAGGTGGTTGACAATGCTGTTGACAACTGAATCTAGGTGGTTGACAACACTGTTGACAACTCCTCCCACTGAATTGACAAAGCTATTGCCAACTAGATTTGGGTGGTTGACAACGCTGTTGCCAACTGGATTTAGGTGATTGACAACGCTGTTGACAACTGGATCTAGGTGGTTGACAGCACTGTTGCCAACTGGATTTAGGTGGTTGACAACGCTGTTGACAACTGAATCTAGGTGGTTGAAAACGCTGTTGGTAACTCGATTTGGGTGGTTGACAGCACTGTTGCCAACTGGATTTTGGTGGTTGAGACTGAATCTAGGTGGTTGACAACATTGTTGACAACTGGATCTAGGTGGTTGACAACACTGTTGACAACTCCTCCCACTGAATTGACAAAGCTATTGCCAACTAGATTTCGGTGGTTGACAACATTATTGCCAACTCGATTTATGTGGTTGACAATGCTGTTGACAACTGAATCTAGGTGGTTGACAACACTGTTGACAACTCCTCCCACTGAATTGACAAAGCTGTTGCCAACTAGATTTGGGTGGTTGACAACGCTGTTGCCAACTCGATTTAGGTGGTTGACAATGCTGTTGACAACTGAATCTAGGTGGTTGACAGCACTGTTGCCAACTGGATTTTGGTGGTTGAGACTGAATCTAGGTGGTTAACAACATTGTTGACAACTGGATTTAGGTGGTTGACTGCACTGTTGACAATTCCTCTCACTGAATTGTCAAAGCTATTGCCAACTCGATTTAGGTGGTTGACAATGCTGTTGACAACTGAATCTAGGTGGTTGACAATACTGTTGACAACTCCTCTCACTGGATTGACAAACCTGTTGCCAACTAGATTTCGGTGGTTGACGAAGCTGTTGACAACTAGATTTTGGTGGTTGACAATGCTGTTGCCAACTGGGTTTAGGTGGTTGACAATGCTGTTGACAACTCCTCTCACGGAATTGACAAAGCTGTTGACAACTGGATTTTGGTGGTTGAAACTGAATCTAGGTGGTTGACAACATTGTTCACAATTGGATCTAGGTGATTGACAACACTGTTGACAACTCTTCTCACTGAATTGACAAAGCTGTTGCCAACTAGATTTCGTTGGTTGACAACGCTGTTGACAACTGTATCTAGGTGGTTGACAACAGCTGTTGCCAACTGGATTTAGGTGGTTGACAACGCTGTTGCTATTTTGATTTAGGTGGTTGACAACGCTGTTGACAACTGGATCTAGGTGGTTCACAACACTGTTGTCAAGTGGCTGTAGGTGGTTGACAACACTGTTGACAACTCCTCTCACTGAATTGACAAAGCTGTTGCCAACTGGATTTCGGTGGTTGACAACGCTGTGGCCAACTGGATTTAGGTAGTTGACAACGCTGTCTATCGCCATCTTAATGGAGTCGGCCCTTCCTTGGGCACCCTATAAAAAGAACGAAAATGCGGTGCTCATCATTAGTCTTCCTATTGCTTCCTTTTTAGGTATGTAATTACCCTACCCGCCTCTTCTGTTGCAATCAGGAAATGGTGCCTGTAGTTCAGCTTTGAGTCAAACCAGACGTGCTCACCTAACAGGCGAAAGGTGGGTGGACTGAACTTAGTATGACCTCCGTCTCTCCTATTGCAAATTACAACGCGTCACTGCCTCTTGGTTTACCTTGCTCTCCACCGCGCCATACCACTAGTGCGTCATCCACACACCCTGTGGCAACTTCACCTTGAAATTCCCGTTAAATGCAACGCACCACAAGAACGGCTCAAGGACCGACCTCTGCGGTACCTCAGAAGTGACTAAGGGCTTTACTGTGCCAGCAGACGTCTCAACTTGGATTTCTCAACTGCTCAAGTAGCCGTTGATCATCTCGAGCAGATAAGCAGGCACTTCTGCGTCCCTGAAGCGTTTAATATCCTCTCGTAGGGAATCGAGTCGAACGCATTTCTTATGTCGAGGCTGACGACTTCATAAAACTGACCAGTATAGCTATCCTCTCCAGCCTGATATCAGCAGCTAATTTAGGCAATGGAGGGGATGATACTTGTAGGGGCTCATCTCCTGTTTTAAGCTGAGGATGAGAAATATTGACTGAGATCTATGTGCGGAAATTCTTGTTGTGCTGGACTCATGGAACGAAATTAGCTTTGTCCCCGGTTCACAGCAAAATGCGATTGTACACGAAAATTCTCGTTGTTCTAGATTTAGTGGCTTGTTGGAAAATTCACTTCTCTTGTCTAGTGTAACGAGAATCGCTGTCAATTTGCCTTCTTTGAGATGAATTGATAATCGAGGAGAATCTCCAGGCAATTTATATTCTCCCGTCTATGGGTCTATCCCAACTGTTGCCTCTTTGACCTGAAGCCGGAGCAGAATTGATTTCTCAAAAGTTTCCTGGTAAATTCACACTTCCCCACCTATCACAACTAGAATGTGCCGGGCTCTTGCCTTCTTTGATCTAAACCGGTTCCGAAGTTGATTTCTCTCCGCGAGCTCTTGGTAGGTTTCTGTAATCCTCCTGTGCACTGCAGGAATGCTCATAGTCTCGCTGTCTCCGATCTGAACCAGGGTCGTGGCTGATTTTTGATCGAATTTTCTAACCCAACATAACGATAATTCTTATTCACCTACCCTAGAGACACGGACGCTGCGAGTTTCTAAGCTCTTTTGTAAATTCATTTTTTCGAACCCAACACGACGTAAATTTTCGTCCCTCTGCCCGCTTCGATTCAAATCGGAAGCGTAGCCAATTTCTGACCCGGAGTTCGTAGTGCAAGTCCTCTCTCTCACCTCGAGAATTTTCGTTCAGTGGCCCGCTCTTTTCTGAATAGGGATTGTAGTTGATTTCTCACCGCGAGTTTACAACCGAAAACATTCTCTTCGATGCCTAACTCGCGAGAATTTCGAAAAGGTCGGTAATGAATCAGCAAGTGACCTCTAGCAGGTTGTAAAGACGATGATCAACGAGTACAGGAAACCTGTTGGTCAGTTGACTATTGACACAGTTGAGCGAACTCTTCGTTACAGATTCGTCACATTTTTCGACAAAAAAGTCCACCAAGCACGACACTAATTGAATAAGATTCCTCGAAAACAATTTCCTCTTTCATGGTAAATACCCACCTCAAGGGGCTGTACCCAGTTTAGTATCGCTTTCCATCGTGTAACGATGATCACCAAGAATTTCTCTCTATTTCAAATGAACTCACCGGCGTACAGAGAGAGCGTATACTCGGTGAGACTGTTGTGTTCGCAAAACAAATCGCTCGCTGAAGTGAAAAAACATTTCCGGTACACGAAGCACAAATTTTTCCGACACCAACAGCCGTATCGATGTCGGGAAAAGATGAAAAACCACCAAGTCATATACGAAGTTCGTATACATAGGCTTCTGTACAGGCTGGGCTCCGACCGCGATTCTAATCCACGAAATTTTTCGTCTTCAACGAACACACCGGCTATCGGTCAATGTCATAACGCCCATAACAATAAACAATTCATCGTCAGCATCGCTCTATACGCTATATTTGGCCCGCGGGTAACAATACTGTATATCGCTGTTGTATAATCTGTACAAGTAAACGTTTTGTCGCGTATACGATGTAACGTCGAATCGATTAAATAGGGAGCCGGAGAGAATCGCATCGTCGATCCGTTCCAGACGATTGCGAAATACGACTACGAGCTTCGGTCACGATCCGCTGTCAATGACATTTGACGTAGGGTATACACAGAAGGCAATGTTTTTTAGAATACTCGTCATATTAGAATAAAGTGCCGGAGAATATAATGAGATTTAAAAAAGGAAAGGACCAGAGAGAGAGAGAGAGAGAGGAAAAAAAAACAGAAGACACATTCTTTTGCCTGTAGACATTCCATTAAATGAAATCAATAGTCCACCGGCTGTACCACGCTCTAAATAGACTTTTGTAACGCTTCGTTAGCGACAAGAAAACAGAAACCACTAATCATCGAGAATAAGAAGGGCCGAAAAATACGTGGCAGCGCACGATAAGAGAAGGGATCGAGAGCTGTATAATAATCTACTATATAAACGTTATAAAGGCTGAATTATTCTTTGTGCATCGTTTGCAACAATTAATGGTTTCGAGATTAAGCAGCGCTGGTATATTGCCGCGAGTGCGATAATTACCCGTGACGAACATCCGCTCTTGTCTCCGTGTACCATTTGACACTCGCTTTAAAATGGTGACGTCAGCAACACATTCTTCAACCTAGAGGTAACGGAAATTGGAGAATACACGGTGGTCTTCTATAAAAATATAGTGCCGAATGAAAATTCGGATTAAAATTAGCAACAAAACGTAAAATAACTTTTGCCCACAATATAAAGGACCTCTAAAAGAAGAACAGTACCACTCATGCATGAAGATGAGAGGAGGCTGGGAGAGACAGAATGGTGAGCTGGGCAAGAGAAGGAGGTTGAACGAATAGATCGTCAGTATTGTAGCTCAGCCATGAAAGAGCTGAGAGGCGTAAAGAATGGATGAGACAGGCTATTCTAAGGTTCAAAGAAAAGGATGGTTGAAGTAGACGAAGGAATTGGAGATGTTTCGATAGATTAGAGCCAGAAATGATACCCAAAGGAGAGGATAAGGGAACAATTTTAAAATTTAAGATCATACGAGAGAGAAGGGGAGGAATCAACCATGTAGGTGAACGTAGTGACTGCTTTATGGTAAAGTCCACTGCGTCATGTTCCTTGAGATCGATGTGTTCCGGTCTGATAGAGCATGGGGAAGAACTTGACAAGTGGACAAGAATGAGGACTCTTTGAACAAAAGGATTGATAGAATAAGGGTTTTGGATAGCAAATACAGATCAGAGAGAATCAGATTGCGTGCAGGAGAGAAGTGAGTGTGAAGAAAGAAGCAGGTGAATATAGCGGTGCGTAACTGGCGTGGCGGAGAAATTGGAAGTGGAGTTTCTGAAATTTTATCCTGAATAAAGACTGCATTTTCGGTCCTGGGTCCGTTTTCGACCCATCCGGGCAGCAAAGAAGGTGGGAGAGAAATTTTGAAAAAAAGTATTTTCTTGATGTGCTGCGTTGGTATTTAAATTTAGCTGTTTTGAGAATTTCAATGAGATCGATGCGAATGTCATGGATAGAGCTTAACCATGGGGGAGTGGATGAAAAGATAAGAAGTGAGGGCCAAAGTTTGGTATAGTTGTGTAGATGGGATTGAAACGACAGAAGGTGCGAATTACATCGGCTAAGAGATTGAAAGATTTAGGTATTGGGCTGTTGGAGCCAGAAAGTTAGCAGTGCCAGTGGGTGAGACAGCGTGGTAACGGGAGGAAGCGCCTAAGCTGCGCGAAGAGCTGGTGCATAATGTGCGAAGGATCAGTCAAAGGCCGGACGATTGAGTGAGGCCCAGCAATTTCAAAATTGTTTTGTTGGAATAGGTGACGTAGTAGATATTGTTTTTTCTAAGTCCCCTTCCTATCATATACCGGGTGGGGCAAAATGATGTTACCAGTTAAATGGGAGTTTGCGCTGAATTCACCTCAACTCAAAAACGAGAAACGTTAGATGTACTTATTAAATCTACGAGTACGAAATTTGTATCTCAATTTTATCTTCAATTTGCGGCCCCACCCGACTTTCTACGACTTTCCTGAGTCGATTTATGGACCAAAATGTGCCAAAAATTGAACAATTTACCAAAATTCTCAAAAATTAAAAATTGTTCAATTTTCCAGATTTGAAAGTGAAATTTAACGCTGATTCCGAAAAAAAAATACCTAAATAATGGTACGAAGTTTGAAAATGGGGTATTTTTCAATCTCTTATTTTGGAAATCTTGGAAAATTGGTCAATTTTTCGCACCTTTTAGTCCATAATTCGGCTTAGAAAAGTCGTACAAAAATTGGGTAGGGACGCAAATTAAAGTTAAAATTGAGATACAAAGTTCATAGATTCAAAGTGTTTATCTAATGTTTCGCGTTTTTGAGCTAGAGTGAATTTAGTGCAAACTCTCATTTAACTGGTAACATCATTTTGCCCCACCCGGTATAGCGGGACGGGGCCTGTGACGTCACAATCTGATGACATCATAGATCGTTTTTTTTTTCAAGTTTCCATCCAATTATACATAGCTTCAAAGTCCAGGCTTATGACGTCACAATTTGATGACGTCATAGGTCAGTCTTATGACGTCACAATCTACATTTTTCAGATCCCTTGTGCCCCATAAAACAGGTTTCCTGCTACCTCTCGTATAACTCCGTTAAGAAACCTGTGAGTTTTTCTTAGGACACGTACAAAAATTTTCGAAGTCCCAAAACTGGGTCAGAGGTCTCGTGCTGTCCTTGGAATCACGATTTGCAAGGTAACAAGAGCGAAATGGGGCTAGACAGAAGATCTGCTATCAATTGGCCCACACTGAAATTGTCCTCTATAGTCTCTTTCTCCCTCCTCTCTGATTTCTTTAAGAGTCCAGACCCTCACAGATTCTCGCGCTCTTCCCCCCTCTTGGTAGCCATGACAAGTTGCCTGACGGACGGCAGCAAAAGTCAGAATTATTCCTAGTAGGTCGGAACCCTTCCTCCTAGGGTTCTGCTTGGTATAGGTGAATCAGTTGTATCGAGGTAGAAGTAAGGGGAAACATTCGGTCAAACAAGCCTATTGAAAGGGGGATGTCGTAGGCCAATTATTGAAGAAGGAGGATAAGGCATTTTATAAAACTAGTCTATGAGGAGAGAGGAGGGATCCCAGGCAAGTTATCACCGTAGGAGACGACAAAGGAGGAGACAATTCTTCAATATATCTTTTGAGGATAGGCTTTGGCGCGCACTATCTTAGAGCTGAATTCAATCTCACGCTTCTACTCATGAAAATTCCAAAGTAGGGAATAACCTGAAAAGTTTTTCGAATGCGGTCTGAAGCTGCGACCTCTGCCTACTTTGGGAAGGGCCACTACCTCGCGGATGGATATTGCAAGTCTGGAAGAGCAGAAATTCGTACATTTTTACATGTTTATTTCCTGAGGCTCTCTAATTCCAAAATTTGGGAGTTCACACCAACCCCGCGATTCAGTCTCCACCCTCAGAATGGAATCCTAGACATGATTCCACGAGTCCTGAATCCTGGCCACTATTTCTGAAGTGTGTGAATTCACACCACCTTCGCGAGTTGCCCCCTAATAATTCTGTGTACTGTATTTTTTCTCTTCTTGAATAAAAAACTATGACGTCATCCACCGTGACCTCGAGCTTGATCCTGAAATCTGCGAGTTCAATCCACTTCCTCTCATCCCTTTTATCTGTGAGTGGTTAAGTATAGGCTTTTATACTGCTGTACATCAGGCTTATAATAGGCCTGGTTTCATGAGAAGGCTCGTAAAGTTTAGTATTTAATATAATGGAGGCTAGGGAGCAGTACCCCAATTCTAAATCCATAAGTATGACGTCATCAGACGTTACTCGAAGGCTTGAGACTGGGGCGGTCCTTCAACAGGGAACCTGTTTTATGAGAGGTGGGTCGGAAAAAACGTCCGCCGTCCGGCCAGCCGGCGAAGCTCGGAGCTCGAAAGCCCCCCCCCCCTATCATAAATATAGCTTAGAGACGGGGCTCGTGTCGTCACCGTTTGATGACGTCATAGGTCAGCCTTGTAACGTCATAATCTGATGACGTCATAGATTTCTTCAAGTTTAATTTCTATTCCAGAGTCTGAACCTTGCGACGGTCTCAAGTGCCCCATAACACGATGAGTCGACCTACAGCGGATTTTTGGTCAACATTACGGCCCAATTAAATCTACTCAAAATTGACTACGATCTTAAGTCGATTCCAAGTCAACAATGAAAATGTTGTAGTCGACCGAAATTAAACCATTTCTTGCCGTCGACATCGAATGCACGAATGTTTCACTTTTCACTCATATTGATCACATTTTTGGTAGCCTAAAAATCGACGTCGAAATGCAGTCAACGAGATATTGGACGAAATGTTTCCTGAGTCGACGATATTTCGATATGGATATCGATAAAGATGTCGATTTGGCGTAGAATTTTGGTCGATCTAAATCGACGGTCGACATGATTCAATAATCCAGGAAGATTAGGCTCAAAAATAAGAGTAAATGGAAATAAGTGCCGGCATAGGCTTTTTTCGTGGATTATGTTTAAAATGGTCTCCTGATACTAAAAATCCATAGCTACCAGAGAGGTGGCTCTCCTCCAAAGGGAGTCAAAGTACCACAGAAATTAGTTTTTTGAGAATAAATGTGACCCTGTCTACAGAAACTCGACTTGGCGTTGAATATTGATTAGGAGAAAAGGATCTTTTACAGGAGAGGGAAGATTCCTTTTCTCCTGATTGTAATTGAACACTGAGCCGGGTTTCTGTGGACGGGGTCACAAATCGAAAACTAAGCACCAGAGAAAAGAAAATTTCAAGCAAAAGTTGTTCCTCGTCAAATTTTTTACAAATTTCACTATTTATAAGTCAACTTGGCCCAAAAGATCGAGCTGAAAAGTTGGATTGAAAGTTGAGCGATTTCTAAAATTTTTGATTTCAGGGTTGTTTTACATAAATACTTAGTCAAAATCATGCTGTAGAAAGAAATATCTTATTACAGACAGATGACTAAGATCTAATTTTCTCCCTTTTTTGTTTCCCACTTCGAACTTACTCGATGGGGTAAATTTATTTCGCGAAATATTCAATGACTATAACATAGCCCGGCAGAAGCTATCGAGTCCCTGTTGGGGTTTTCACAACTTAAAATTATTGATAGAATGGTGCACGCAGTGTTCTCAAGTTAGCAAGTCAAGTGCCTAGACCAGGGTCTGATATAGACAAATACATATTTACAAATTCATGTTGAAACTATAGATGGTGGTCAGTGGCGTCTTCGGGTTTCTTCTTGTCCCAATCGCTCAACTTTCAATCCAATTTTTCAGCTCGAGCTTTTGAGCTAAGTTGACATATAAATAGAAAATTTGACGAGGAACAACTTTTGCTTGAAACTTTTTTTTCTCCGGTGCTTAGTTTTCGATTTATTCTCAAAAAACTAATTTCTGTGGTACTTTGACCCCCTTTGTGGAAGAGCCACCGCTGTGGATTTTTAGTATGTTCATCAGGAGACCATTTTAAACATAACTCACGAAAAAAACCTATACCGGCACTTATTTCCATTTCAAAACCTAATCTGTCTGGGCTACAACGGGGGGCGAACTCGCTCCACTTGTTCTCCCCCATGGACTAGATTGCTTAATTTACAGTAGATTATGCCATATTAATTGCCATATTAATTCAAGAAGGGGGCGTATGTCTCTGTGAGAAAAATTCACAAGCCAGTCTATGAAGCAGGTGTGCCCCTAAACTATAAATAAGGTCACTTACTAGTAGGCATATCGTAAAACATGATCTTTATTTATTTGGCTGTGCCAGAAAATCTCGTCTTTCAAATTTTTGCATAATTTCTCGTATCATTCCAGTCTTAATTCGGTTATAATTTCACAAAATTGGTCCAATAGAATTTGGTGTGAGAATGGATTTAAGGGTGTTGAGTTTCTACAGTCTTGAATTGGGTTGCAACTCAAAATCACTCCTTGGAGTATACCAATTTCTGTAGGATTTAGAAATATGTGTGAGTTACCTAACATCTTCTTTCATCCGTATTACTCGAAGTTACAACCAACATATTATGAAGACTGATCTCGAGTAACATTCTGTTCTTCATTTCCCTCTTACAAAATCAGTTCGTATCTTACTCTCGATGGACTAATTGTGTATTATAGAAATGAGTGCGAGAAAGAAAGTTTCATTGTGGTTTACGATCCGTATCATTTTGTGATCGCTTCTTTCGTTGATTATTGATGACTACTGTGTATCGTATCAATCTTCCAATACGATCATAAATCATTGGATAAACGTTACATTATACGTGGCTTACGATACATGGTACGTACATTATGCCGAACTATTTGTACCTGGCAACATTGAAAGAAATTAATTTCTACTACTCTCGGAACGGTCCGCTTATAACCCTACGCATATTATAGATAAGAAGAGGGAAAAATAACTATGAATTTCGTGTTATACACGTCAACTATAGGTTAGTACTTAGCACACCTTATTCTTCACTTTAGGAATAAAAAAAAACCGGTCCGGTGATATATATATGTATGAGAGTATATACGGTCAAACATGGGACCTTCATTGTAAATCTGGTAAACGCGCGACATCGAATTTATCGTCGCGGAAATGATAATTTAATCCATATACTCTGTATAGTGTAACGAGAAGATAATAATCACAATAATATATGTACATTCGTGAAAGTCAATTTTGAAAGCTGTCCGGCGTAGATGCGAGGGCACGATTTTCCTTTTAACAAATCGCGATAATTTCGCTGGACAAGACCCTAATTCGCGTTTAGAGAATCGTCATCGCCATTCTAGGAAATACTTTCGAGTCGCTTTTTTGTATACAATTCCGGAAATCGGAGACAAGTGCGTAGGCTGACGACGGCCGGCCCGAAATATCATCTCAACAGTCAATAACCGATTCACGCCTAATTAAATAATAGCGAGCTTTTATAGGCTGACGACAAGGTGCTTCGTTGTCGAGATTATTTGCGAAGCAAACAAAGGCCACGTCCTTCAGCAAAAAGTTTCGTCCAATCATTTTTAGAATCCCAAATTGGATTACTTTTTCTTCCCCTCTTTCTCTACACAATCCTCGTAAATGCGCTAGCGTATAAGACTGTTGGAATCCGAACAATCGCCAGTATAGAATTAGCTCGCAATATTCGAAATTTATTTCATTTTCCGGACGCTAGTTGTACTATAAAAAAAAAAGAAGACGAGTGCAATAAAAAAAAATGACGAGCGACAAAGAGCCGAGTAAAGTCCCTCTCTTTCAGACAGTCGTCGAATCAAAACTAAAAAGATGTTGGTAATACCACCAGAAAAAAAATAATAATGATAATAATGGTAAAAAAGGATGCGAAAGGCGAGCTCTGTTGTAAGAGGCTAAAGATTCCATTTACGACTGTGAATGTTTTCTCAATCCTGATGCGCGCGGGATTTACTGGCGGTTCCTTCGATTTCTGCACTAACAAAGAAGCGAAGAAAAAAAAATTCGATTACTTACGTAAATTTTGCGCGATTCGACGAGGATTTAACGTTGTTATAACGCCGACTCGAGCCGACCAAAGTATTTAATATTTTCTGGGTCTATACAGAATATAATACACCTTCTTTTTAGAGCGTCACATTTTATATGCGGCAGTTTTTTTTTTTCTTCTACGAAAAAATGCTATCGCAAAATTCCTCTTTTTTTCTACACGGTACATTGGCATTCCATTCTGCTAGAATTTTGTGGTCTCTCTGCGCTGAATTCATCCCTTTTTCTCATTCTACCTCCGGCCATTATTTGAACTAGAAGTCGAAGCTCGCGCAATTTTTTCCTACGACGATTTATTCCTAAAAGCATCTACGCGGTCATGATACACATTCTTTAAATTGAACATTAAACACGGTTTACGACAAAAACAAAATACCTTCCTCGAGCACCAAATACTGCAGAAAAATGTGAACGAAGACCCGATTCGGATGATATTTTACCGAATTTCTACCCCTATCACTATAATTGAAGCGGGTAATAATAGAAGAAGTAGAACGAAATAGATGAGAATTTCAAGCAATTCTAGTATGCGAATAGAAAAAATTTCTATGAAAGTAGAATCTGACGAGGACAATATCATAAATTTTCAATAATCCCACTCCATTCATTCCTCTTAAGAGTCCTGAAAAAGTATTCAAATTGGCGTTTTTAGATTCGAAACATCGAAAATGTAAATCATGCATTTGAAGCTTTGAGTCCCTGACTTTCTCCTCAATCCTTACAAGAGATACAATGTTCCAACTTGACATTTAGAGATGGAGGTGGAGAAGGAGAAGGAGAGGCGTAGATACTATTGTTTCTGTCGGTCCAATTACCGAATTTTTATGTATGTGGCACGATATCAAAAAGGCAAATCTCGAAGCTCTAAGTCCTTCTCCTATTAGATATGGCTGGTTGGTCGGTGTATATAGTCCGAAAGATAGCCCCTTCGAGTAATATGTTATGCAATGATTCATACACCAACTTTAGCCCCTTCAATCAGCCAGATATGCAACGCTTCAAACACTGTAAGAATCAGAACGCCCTTCTAAAGCATTCTAAATTCCTCGCACGTATCATGTACGTGCCCCATAAACCAGGTTCCCCGCCTCCCCTCGTTCAACTCCGTTAAAGAACCCGCGAGTTGTTCATTTCTATCGCGCTTTTCGACAAAAGAATTGAGGGCGAGTGGTCCCACAGCTCGTGGCAGAAGAATAGGATTTCAGAAGTGTGTACAGAGTAAGTGTGGCTGATTCCCTGTGGATGTGTGAAGGAAGGACAGGTGGAATGGAATCGTGACAGTCATACTTGCGGTGATGTCCATGCGAGCCTTTCCACTGTTGGTCGATTCTGATAATCTCCAGCCCTGTCACCACGACAAGGTTGTGGAAACACTTGAAGACAGATCAGGATCCCACTGATGTGTCCCCACCCCCTCCCCCCCGAAAAAAGGCCTGTGATCTAGTTTGGGATTCGAGGGAAAAAATCCGTCGACCTTTTATTGGAATCCAGACAATATCCTAAATTTAATCCCCTGCGATTGCGCTAAAGGTTGTTCAACTACTTGTGGCTGCCATAAAGCCGGTAATTATCGACCTTTTTTTCATAGAAAGGGACTAGAACCATTTTTGCCAAGGTGTAACTTGGACCATTTCGACATCATCAAATCGTGACGTCACAAGGTCGAAAATTGAAAAATTGTGACTTTACATGGTCAAAAATCGATATTTTTCCATGTCCTACCTCCGACCTGTATAACAGGGGGGGGGAGGGGGCTGAAAACATTTTTTCCAAGATGAAATTCGGACCATTTCGACGTCATCAAATCGTGACGTCACAAGGTCGAAAATCAACATTTTTCTAAATCCCCCTATAGACATATATTATGGCAAGGGATTTAGAAAAATTTCGATCGTGACGTCACATGATCGAAAGTAGGCATTTTTCTAAGTCTCACCTCCATGCTATGTGATTAAAGGGGACTAGAACCATTTTTGCCAAGGTGCAATTCGGACCATTTTGACGTCATCAAATCGTGACGTCACAAGGTCAAAAATCGAAATTTTTCTGAATCCTCCTCCAGTCATATATTAAGGCAAGGGATTTGGAAAAATTTCGATCGTGACGTCACATAGTCGAAAATCGACATTTTTCCGAGTCCCACCACCGAGCTATTTAATAGGAGGGAGATTTGGGCCATTTTTGCCAAGGTGTAACTTAGACCATTTTCACGTCATCAAATCGTGACGTCACAAGGTCGACAATTGAAAAATTGTGACTTCACATGGTCAAAAATCGATACTAATTTTCCAAGTCCTATCCTACCTCCGAGCTGTAGAAAGGGGGGGGGGGGGTGCCAAGGTGCAAGTCGGACCATTTTGACGTCATCAAATCGTGACGTCACAAGGTCAAAAATCGAAATTTTTCTAAATCCTCCTCCAGTCATATATTAAGGCAAGAGATTTAGAAAAATTTCGATCGTGACGTCACATAGTCGAAAATCGACATTTTTCCGAGTCCCACCACCGAGCTATTCAATAGGCGGGAGATTTGGGCCATTTTTGCCAAGGTGTAACTTAGACCATTTTCACGTTATCAAATCGTGAAGTCACAAATTCGAGAATCGAGTTTTTTCCAAGCCCCACCTCGAGTTATATGATAGGAGGGAGATTTGGACTAATTTTTCCAAGGTGTAACTCAGACCAGTTTGATATCATCAGATCATAACGTAATGTTTTCAAGTTTTCCGCCTATCATACAATATAGCTCGAAAGTCGAAATTTTTCGAAGCCCAACCTTTGAGGTTTGTACGTAAGAACGCTTTACTGTCCTCACGAATTTTCGTGTTGGTAGCGTTGCATCGATACTCGTAGACAGGTTTGGTAGTTGATGCTTTATAAGGTAGATAATAGTAGTAGACAGTCGTTCATGTTTTGTACGTGCGTTAAGATATCCGGAAAACGGAATGCCGGAAAGACTAAGAGAACACTGGTGAACGATCAGCCGATATTCTTACATGTATGTTAGGAGGGGGACTTGAACCGTTTTGGTTTCGGCTGGATATTATACGAAGTACGGCAAATTTTTCGAACCCCCACCCCCATAAAACAGGTTCCCCGTTAAAGGAAAATCCTTATCAACTCCAGCTTGCATCAACTTACTTACTCTCTAATAGTTTTCTACAAAAGTTTCAAAGTCCACCGTCTCTTATTCATTTTATGTACCTTGGGACATACCCCAGCCAAAATAGTTTTCAAATCATTTGAATTATCCAAGAAATCGACCAATACTTCTCTGCTTTCCACTCCCACTTCCTAAATATGCTAAGCTCACATATCGGCGCTTTGTAGACTGCTGACAAGTCAGAGATGGTTTTGCATATTCCATCAACAACAAAATTTCTCTACCCGTCACCGCAAACCCGTTACGATCCCAACAACCGAGATCTACGCTATCTTCCAATGCCTAGGATCAATCCGAGCTTCCTCTCTCCTCTTTCATCACCTACCTTTCTTATAGTGCTTCAAACCTCCTGTCCACCTTAAAACAGCAATTTCCAACGTTTACTCCACTCGTCCACTCTTCTTATGAGCCTCTTACTCCGTAACCATAATCTGGGTCTCCAGCCAGAAGTGATGAGAAGGTCGACCAAACCGTAAAAGCTGTCACCAGACTACCACGCATTAATCCCCAAATTATCCTTACTATATCCAATCTCACCCACTAATAACGAGCCGGTGGGATTGTCTGTTACGCTAACTAGTTCGCTCCCCTTCTTAGACCACTTCAAGTCTAGAAACTGGTGTAAGGCTAGTATAAGCCCAGTATAAAGTTGTTATAAAAAGAAAGGTCAGAACCGTACGGACGTACGCAAATTCAAGAATTAGGTAGGGGAAAGGCTAGCTCCTAGGTTTTGGAGTTTTTCTCAGCTTACTTCAAGTCTAGGGTATTGTATATGTGTAGGTCTAGCACAAGCCCAGTAGAAAGCTAGTATACAGAGAAAGGTCCCGATGTACAGACGCTAATTCAGGAATAAGGAAGGGGAGAGCCTAGATTTTATTGTTCCGGAGCCCTTATCAGCCTACCAAAAGTCTAGTGTAACCCTAGTATAAAGCTAGTATACAAAGAAAGGTCATAGTCGTAAGCCCGGACGTACGGACGCAAAGGTCAGAGCAAAGACATGAAGAAATACTGGTAGAGGGGTACGCCACTATGATGTTATCATGACCGTTGCGTCGATATGATCGAAGAAATCGAAGTATACCCAAACAATATAAGAGAAGGGAGAAGAGAAGCAATCCAATAAAATTTTTCCATCTCTCCAATTTTCTTGACTAACCTTTTCGTAAGAATATGAACGAAATTTGAGTGACATCACATTTTTGTGCATATTACTCATATCTGGTTGACGGACTCATTTCACTCTCCCTATCGATTTACAACAGGGTTGGCAGTATCGTGAAATCAATCTCCGTTCACGGATAATGTACTCGATATCGTTTTTACGACTCATAATTTCGTATACGACAGGGAGTTTTTCTCCATACCCTACTATCTTACTTTATTTCTAGGGTCTTTATAACAGTCATTCACCGAAGGGCGATTGTCGATCTAACTTACGCACATTCTTTGCGGGTGGAAATCTTCGGTGAGAACGACCTGTTTTTCTTTTTATTTCGCCTATAAAAATTGACGTTAATTCTTCCGATAGATGAGTAATAAAACTCGTTAATATCGCGTTATAAGATTTGAGCGTGACTGAAGTAGTCACATCGAACGACTTTTTACTGTTAATAATCCCAATCTTTTAGAGAATTATTATTCGTACAACTTCTCGTGTGCGATACTTACTCTAGTACTCCTCGAAACTTATACTTAATCTCGCTATACCAGCAGCAAATTACTAAATATTCACACGAGAAAGACCAGTTTGTGAAGTGCAGAGTGAAAGCATTTCTCCTGCGTTCTTCTTTGATCGATTAGATAACTAATTATTATTATGGCTGTTAGTGTGTTGGTGTCGACTATATTTGGGAAACACCAGTTCATTACTTCATAAAGTAGGAAGCGAGCGAAGAAAAAAACCTGAAACTATTCGTTCTTGTAATGTGCGAACTTGATACACAGTCAGTCCAAGCACCTACGTAAAGGTCAAGCGAGACGTTGAAAAAAAAATCGTCGACCAGTCAAACTTCCTCGACGGTAGCATTAATCGTTGTTTATTTCCAGAAAGACGACGTGATTATTACAGTCAAAACTTCAAGATTGAAATCAGGAGGAGCGAAATTTCCATAGAATGACGGACTACTTTCATCGGAGAACATTCTTTCTCAACAATTCGAATTTATTATTAGGCTCTTATTCTGCATTTTATTCGCCATAAAGTCATTGTTGTAAACAAATGCTCACGAAGAATTGCCATTTGCCCCCGTATTCGGAGAATGTTTCATCGCTGCATTGATACGATTATGATCTGCGATCGATATGGGCGAAAATACGACAAAATATGAAAGACATTGATCCGACCTGTAACTCTGAAATACGACGCCATATTTAAAGCTCAACGAAAGTCCGATACCGAATGGTCGAAATTTGGAACTTGATGACAAGCTATATACAAAATCACAAGGTTGATCAGCAGTTTTCGAACTACAATAAAAAAAATGTTCTCATTAGATGAACTCAAGATCAAGAACAGTGGAAATACTGCTTGATGGAATTCGAATGTATCTCCCAGATGTTTAAATTCTTAGAAACATAAGACGACTCCTAAAAAAAAAAAAAAGTATAATTATATGTGCGTTTAGGTTATCGCAAAAAAAAACATTTACGTTGGATGCAAACCGCTTTATAATGTTGTAGGTTTAACTTCGCGAATCTCATCGTGAGAAACAACCATTTACCTCCTACGTCCAATTAATTGCAGAAAGATATTGGTGATCTTTTAGTTTCTTGTTACGTACGTATATCTGCAGCTAGAGTGGCAGACCTTGAATTGATTTACATGAGCAAACGAGAGAAACGTAAAATATTCAAATAATGTGGTCCATAAGGCTCGAAATATATAAGTAGCGCTCGTTTCCATTTTTATAGACGTGTAGGAGTGCAGAGTCGTTCGCCTTACGAAACAACAATAATTCAATTCTCGAAAAGTGATCGCTCGTTTCCGTCTTCTACTGAAATGACCAATATAAACAATTGTGTAAACAATTCTCATTGCCGACCGAGCCGACGAATTTCTCTTCTAATTTTGAATAGAGATGATTGTACATTATTTTAACGATTACTGGGAGAAAAAATTGCTCTTAAACTTTTTACGAGTTCGATGATGTCCCGCTTGTATACACCGAAGCATGACTCAACCGGAAGGACATAAAATAGTTGCGAACATTCTTGTTTAGGCGATGAAAATTGTTTTCGTTTTAAAGACCTGGAAGCGATTTACAAAGGGTTAGAGGCCTTCTTGGGAAGACTGAAAATATTCAGGGGTTCGTTTAGACCAGTCAAAGGAAGAAGATAAGAGAGAATACCGATATTGAGAAAGATTCGTTACGTCAGGAAAGAGATCTTGTTTTTCACCCACTGGTTTCAAGATCCAAATTTCGTTTTTTGTCAATATCTCGAAAAATACGCATTACACGGAAAAATTTCAAGTTACAAAAATTATTCCTCGTTGAATCTCTCATACGATCAACTACTCACCACCCAACTTCAGGCTAAAACCTTAGCCTAAAAACTTTGCCGAATGAGCGCCATTTTCGAAAATTCGTTGTAAATCACCATATTTTCGTCGATAACACGAAATTATCGACTTGTACAAAAAAATCTGTAGGTATCAAAAAGTTTCCTTGTAAAATTTTATATAACATGAACCATATGCACATTAGCCTAGGCTCAAAATTCAGCCTATATATGTGCCTTAACTTGAAATAGGTCTACGTATCTCTTCCAATGGGAATAGGTACAATAAATTTTATGACTAGAGATTATTTTTTTTTAAATAATCGCTTGTGTGTCGCATGTGCAGCACCGCCCGTCATCCATTATGGAGTAGGTGCGGGTTGCGTATGCATTTAATATTGTTTCCTCCAACACCGGAATCGACCCTTTCGGGTATAACTTCAGTGAAGGAGGAATCTCCTAGGCGAACCCCCTCTTCTACTCGGCAACTGCCAAGTTGCTTTGGCAACCGCCAAGCTGCAGTGCCCCCCTGGCACGCACAAAAACATAAGAACACTCACAACAACAAACACCACCACACTACACAATACAGTAGGTCACTGTTGGAGTTTCTTCATCTTCTTCTCTCTTCAGGGAAGGTCTTGGTCCTCTTCTTCCTGCAGATCTGGATGTTGATGGTACACAGGTGTTGAGTAGGCCATAGCGTGGTTCTGCATTTGCCTATTCCATTCCTGGTCCATCTTCCTCTTCATGATGGTGGCCGCAAATGCAGACACCTGGTTCCATGCTTCTTCGGAACCTAGCATGGTGGGTACCAGGCTACTCGGGTCGAGCGCTTCATCTACCCCGATCTCTTGGAGAGACCGACTAAGCTCGTCCCGCTCACGCCTCCACGCCTCACACTCAAATAAGGTGTGTTGTGGTCCATCATCCCGCCCTTGGTTACAGTGCGAACACGTTGCCTGCTCAACTTTCCTTAACTTCTCGTGAAGGTACTTGTTGAAGCAGCCATGGCCGCTTAACACCTGCGTCAGGTGAAAGTTCAGCTGACCATGGTGTCGGTTCATCCACTCATCAAGGTCGCGTATTAGCACACGGGTTGTCCATGTACCCAGCTCACTCTGGGCAATTCTTCCTTTCCTTTTTACAAGCAAGGAGCGTCTGGCCTCCTGCTTGACCCGTAAAGCTTCTCGGTTGGTCGTCGTTCTCTTCTTTGCTTCGAACACCACCGCTCTCTCCTCAGCAAGGAGCTCGATTGGTGGTGAACGTGCTAATACACAAAGAGCCTCCGTCGAGACAGTGCGGTAGGCACTAACACACCTCAGCGCAGCTCTTCGTTGGATCTTTACCATCTCTCTTCTTCGGTATGGTATCTTCATGCAGTCGGCCCATACTGGCGCACCATATAGGAGGATCGACAAGGCGGTGCTCATCATGATCCTTCTCCTTGCTTCTCTCGGTCCTCCTAGGTTCCTCATAAGGCGGCTTAGGTATCCAACTACCCGGCCCGCCTTTTCCGCTGCCATCTGAAGCTCAGCGTTGAGTCAAACCAGATGCCCAGGTATTTCATTTGCTTCTTGGTTTCAATTTCCACACCTCGCAGGCGAAAGGTGGGTGGCTTGAACTTCCGACGGGTCGTGAATAAAATGGCCTCCGTCTTACTTGCTGCTAGTTCAAGTCCAGCCGACTCGATCCAACGCGTCACATCCTCTAGGGCCCGGTTTACCCTGCTCTCCACCGCTACAGTTGTTTCGGCGGTGCATACCATCAGGGTGTCATCCGCATAGCAGATAAGCTTAACCCCCGGTGGCAGCTTCACCTTAAAGATTCCGTTAAATGCGACGCACCACAAAAGCGGCCCAAGGACCGACCCCTGCGGCACCCCACAAGTAACAGGGCGCTTTACTGTACCAGCAGACGTCTCTGCTTGGATTTCACGGCAGCTAAGATAGCTGCTGATCATCCTGAGCAGGTATGCGGGCACTCCTGCGTTCACAAGAGCTTCCAATATCATCTTCCATGGAATTGAATTGAACGCATTTCTTATGTCGAGGCTGACGGCTGCGCAAAACTGACGCATATCAATTGCTGACTTGGCTATCCTCTTCAGCCGGATCCCAGCATCTGATGTGCAGCGTCCAGTTTGAAAACCGTACTGGCTATCAGAGATTATATCTCTTTCCTTCAGATAGCTCTCCAAACGATTGGCTATCACTCTTTCTAGGAGTTTCCCAACATTGTCTAGCAGACAAAGTGGACGGTAAGAGGATGGTAGACCAGGTGGTTTATCCTTCTTATCAATCAACGCTAGCCTGGCTTTCTTCCATCGCACAGGGAACAGTCCCCCAACAATTGCCGCATTGAATGTATCAACAAGCAGTGCTGGGTCAATTGAATGTATGGCGCTCCAGACTGGATTTGGAATCTCATCCGGGCCTGGAGCCTTCCAATACTTACCCGACAGTCTATTGACTGCTGCATCCACCTCCTCGGTGCCTAGGAGGGATATACCATCCTCTTCTATTATTGGTAGCGTTACCATTGGTGGTGGCTGCTGTGGGAACAAGCCATCAATGATTTGAACCACAACATCCGGCTCCATTCGGCTCATTGCTGAGAGGCCTTTTAGCTTCTTCAGCACTAACTTATAAGGCTTCCCAAACGGGTCGTCATCTGCCATCTCACATAGCTCTCGCCATGCAGCACTCTTGCTGTCCTTTATGGCCTTCTTCAGCCTTTTGCGAGCCAGCTGGTATTCGGGTGCAACCGCCCGCGCCCCTTCGCGGCCACTACTACGCTGGTATATCCGGCGCTGACGGTTGCACTCTTTTCTCAATTCGGCAATCTTGTTGGTCCACCAGTAAACAGCCCTCCTCTTCTTTGGTGGACCTTGCCTGGGCATGGCTACATCGCAAGCTTTGGTGACAGTCTTGATCATCCTCTCTGCTGCCACCTCCGCATTGCCTTCTTGCTCTTCTTCTTGATCCCATGTGAGAGCAAGATAGCCAGCCTTCAAACGGTCGCTATTCAGCTTCCTAACGGCCCACTTTCTTACCAGCTTTTGTGGAGCAGTGACCTCAACTTCCCGGCGGATGGAGAAGCCGATACACCGGTGGTCGCTCCCAGAAAGCTCCTTGTCCAGTACCGCCCAGCCTTCTATTTTTCGGGCTAGGCTCTCTGAGGCAAAGGTGATATCAATAATGGACCCGTATCCTTGATGCACTCGGGTAGGAGTGTTGCCGACATTGACTGTTTCCAGTCGATTGTAAGCAATCCACTCCCCCAAGGCATACCCACGGATGTCCGTACGGCTTGATCGCCACTCTTCTGACTTGGCATTAAAATCGCCAGCCACAATGAATTTTTCACCTTGCCATCTGGACAAGCTTTCTTCTAATTTCTTCAAGAAGTCCTCAAACTCCAGGAAGGGGCGATTTGGAGAGAAGTAGCAACTGTAGACAACCAAGTCGGCCATCTTTACAGCAACATACCCCTCCCCTCTTTCAACCTCTCCCGGAGCAATTGGACACTCTGGGCAAACACCAATGGCCGCTAAGCCAGTACGGTCTGTGTACCATCCTTTTCTTCTCGCAACATTGTAATACTCACTGGTAATTACAATGTGCGTTCCGACTAGAGATTATTAAGCTTCTTCTTACTTGATGCTACGAGTGAAAAAATCAATTCCCCCTCCCCCCAGATACATTGACCAAAACTAAAAATAAACATCGTTGTAACCATCATCAGTCAGAGGCTGACTCTTTGCCTTCCCATTAATCGTTGACAGTTGTGGGTGCAGCATTTCATTATGAAACGCCAAGACAGTTGATGCATAGGCCCGAACATTTCAATCCTTGAAAAACACATATTAGCAGATCTTCTGCTTGAAAGTAGAGGCATCGAGAGAAAGCGGAATAAATAAACGGACCTAGTAGATATGATTGGGTATGTCTTTTTCTGAAACAAGTGAGAATACCTTACTCTCCTCTTTAAGGTTTCTGAAGGATGATGACCAGAGAAGGAAAGCTTGAGTTCCAAGATTGAAGAATTCGCAGCAAGATAAATGCTGTCAGTAATTTTTGTGAACTTGGATGCGATGTCGATGACATTATGTCGCGGAGGCTAAATAAATGTGATTGAGCCATGCGTTGGGAGGTATAATTAGGGAGGCAGGGAAAGATAGCTGTTGGTTCGGCGGTATAAGGACGAATACTGAGATTTTATAAAGTCGGAAATTATTGGGTAAGCGAAGTTGTGAGCTCTGATTTGGATGAGGATCGTTTGACGAGGAAGTTCGATAGTAAAATAAAAAGTTGGTATTGCTCACGCTGCTGAGTGAGCTGATATCTTTTCATCTACTCGTGCGGTATTCCGATCGTAAATCCTACCGCTTAGATTAAGAAAGATTCAAATTAAGACGAATAATGAATGGTATATCGAATATTTCGTCAATACCTCAAATAAGGTAATAAATTTCTTGGAAAATCCGCGCTATATCTACCGCTCGTAGATAAATTCCTAATTAAGAAACCTCGAAAATACAAATAATTGTATCAAATTACAAAATATGTATGGGATTAAAAAATAAACAAATTTATTTCTCCGCGCATATATACACAAAATTGAAGTGCAGTTCGCGTTAGCTCGGGATTTTTTCTCATACTCTAAAGCCGAGATAAAATCGACGTTAATGGAAAAACAGCGGGAGCCGAAGTAAAACGACTTTTTATTCTCTGTGGCTTTTGAAAGCTCTAGTCGTCGTCTATATATACGGTTCAAAGATAAAAGTTGAAATACCGTTTCTGTTCGTGATAGCTAACTAAGGTACAAATACATATATACGTTTGTACGTATTTCAGAATAGGCTGGGATATTTTATGTATATTCTCTTTGTACGTTGTCGACGACTGACGATGTCAAAAATCTCAAAAATCGATTCGGAGAAAAGATAGGGAAAAATAGAAACATAATATTATGGATATATATCGTTACGACTTACACGAGTGAAGATTGTTCGGGATTTTTTTTTCTTTTTTTTCTTCCTCTTCTTTTTTCGCTTTTTTGTAATTCTACACGAAGATGATGATGGGTTATAATGATTTGAACGATCTAGTCGAGCGGCGGCGTCGGCATGGTGCCAGAAGCAACATCGCGAGAACGCGTGTTTCATAAAAGGCCGACAATTTTAGCGAAGAGATCACGTTTTTACGGCAGTCTTGGGAAATGAAACGCTGTGCAATATTATTAGGTTGTAATAATTTAAATTTTCCATTTTCGCGCTGTGCCGATATTTAACGGTTGTGGAAACTAATCGCGCACCCGAGCTTCGTTTATTACGCGATATGGCCGGTCCCGGCCCATTATTGTACCAATTGAGCGATTGTATAAAACTTGCTTTATGGTTTCCCGGCGTATACTCTTTCTCCTCCTCGATGATTATTATATGTATTTCGAAAAAATTCGACGTTTAGAAGAGGCGATCTTTAGTAACGATCGTCATTTTTATCTGTTCTGTGGTGCAGCGGTGATGCGTTCCTCGAGCCATACATGCAAGGTTTATCGAACGATGTGAATCACGGCAGCGTCGACGAGGTCTTCGATGGTAGCTCGAACGTGTTTAAGAAAAGACTGCAAGAGGAATACAATGCTTCCGCCAACGATGACCGAACATCTTCTCTCTCTTCGCCTGTGAACAGTTTGGATACGCCGCTGGATGAAAAAACCGAATCGCACTTTCGACTGATCGAAGTACATGCCGGTAGTCAAGGCAGTCTCAATCAGGTAATTGTCAATTTTTACCTTATTTCTTGCAAAAAGAAGAGTCATTTTGGGAGTGCGAGGAGGATGGATGTCTATCAATCATCTAAGTTGACTAGAATCCATATTTTATTGTCGTAGATCATCTGAAATTGAAGTAATTCAAGCCCTTTTTCTAAAAAAAAAATAAGCCTTTGTCACAACTGGTAGGCGAGCAAAGAAAAATTGAGGGTGGTCACTTGAGGAATTTCATGAGTCTAGAAGAGTTCTAGGATTACCATTAAAATCGAGAAATTTTCTGAGAATGAAGGGAAGATGACTGATCTTGAGTTTTGTTGAATAGTTGATGATTAATATCAAAATTGATTTCCTGGAACTGCAAGCCAGGGTGTTTACAAGTCTTAAAAGTTGAAAGACAGTTATCAGATTTTAGCTAGAATCTATTTTCTGATCCAAATTTATTAATTTAGGAAGCTTCAGAGCAAAACTTGCTGACGTCTTACGAATATGGAAGTACTTTGATGGTCCAATCGTAGTCTGGCGGAAAAGTAGCGGGAAGAAAGAAGTTTGGGTTTTAAGAAATGTTGAGTGGGCTAAGAATGAGTAAGTGAGGGTAGGCTGTGGCTGAGTTTATTCTGAACTATCCAGCGGTAAACGGAAAGATGCTTTTCGAATTGGGTTCCGTGTTGAGAGGTTCGAATTGTTCGGTAGTCTTTGAATGAGAGCTCCTCAATCGAGGACATGAGGTGTACAGTTGCGCTTTCCTTTCTTTTGATTGGCAGTATCCATGTCAGAGTTAGTTGAAATTGAAGGCTCAAGAATTATGTGAAGCGTCTTGACGTTTGGAATTCGATGATACAAAGATAGCTTTTTCAGCCGCGTCATGAGTCTGAGCCTTGCTCTGACTGAAACATGTTATCCTGAGTATACTCAGCTATAGTGAGAAAGAATAAGGGAGATGGAGTCATGTGATATCACGCTTCTGACCCTGAATGACCTTGAGTCACGCAGGGCTGCTCTAATAAAATCATAGAGTGAACAGTTATCAGTATAAGCTACTCGAAGGGATCTGAAGTGGGCTCCAGCGGTGATAAGGTGACTTCAATCGTAACCTTGTCTCCGGTAAGCTCAATCATTTCGACTTCGACGTCGTACTCTTGATCTGGATTGATGTTGACCTACATAGGGACTACCCTAATGTCCTCATAGCCGAACAAATGATTTTCTCAAGACTGTTACAAGAATTTTCGTGATGCAGGGAGAGACAGAATGGTGAAATCGGATGTTTCCCAGAAAGGGGTCGCGTTTGTGTTGCATTTGCAAAACACCGACCGTCCTCCATAGTGAAGTAGGTGCGGGTTGCGTATGCCTTTAATGTTGTTTCCTCCAACACCGGAATCGACCCTTTCGGGTATAACTTCAGAATCTACCCAGAAAGGGGTAAAAGAAGAAATGTTGGAAGAATAGATTGTCAGTTCTGCAGTATTAGCGTGAAGAGGAAAGGGAAAAAGAAGGGGTGAGACGGGTATGGCTCATTCTGAAACGGTTTAGGATGACTTCTTCGGACAGATTAAGTAAGCTTTTCCTGTAGATTAAAGGTTGTTAAAGGATGAATAGGACCAGAAATCACACTAGAAGGAGAGGATGAGGGAACATTATTAGGATTTGAGATCATACGAGGGGGAGGGGAAGGATTGGGTATGGAAGGTGAACGCAGAAATTGGCGACAAAGTCCAGTGCGCCATATCCCTCAAGGTCAATGTGTTCTGGTATAAATAGAAAACTATGGAGGATGATGGAAAAACTGAATGAGTGTAGAAGAATGAAGAATCAATGGACGATAGGATTGGTGGAATGAGGGTCATGAATTGCAAGTAAGAATGAGAGAGAATCAGATAGTATATGCAATTGGCGGGTGGGAGAGACAGATGAGACAGATGAACATGGTAAGTTTAGCGGCGAATATGGAGGTGGATTTTCTGGTACGGAATGATGAAATGTCACCCTAAATCAGTCATTCTCAAACTGGGGGTCGCGAAAGGTTGAAGTACCTTCTGAAAATTGAGTTTTCTAATAATATACTTGTATTATACAATATTTTTTTTCTGACGGGGCCGTGGAAGAGGAAGAAGCCACTGAAAGGGGGCCGCAATCTTCAAAAGTTTGAAAACCACTGCCCTAAATGGAGACGCGTACTGACATGTATATCTTTGGGCTACGGGCCAATCTGCGTGACGAGACGTGACCTTGACCTACTTTAAGGACTGGTCTGATATAAAGTCACTGGGCTTATACTCACAAGACCAAGGAACTTGACAAGAGATTGGATGGCAGTTGTGAAGTTCTGTAGAGGTAGTATCTTTTTTGGCACCCTTTTTCTTGTCTGGAAATCGAAATCCACGGTCAAACTACCACGTAGGGAATTTTTCTAGGGGTAATTGGAGTGGTCTTCCGGTTTGTTGGGGAGGAGAGGTTAGTAAGGAAATACTGGAGTCATCCGTATGGAGGCGGTTGGTAAGAAGAATGATACAATTTGTTTGGTCATTCGTAGCGATTATACGGAGAGCCGTGACCAGAGGGGCGAGAGGAGAGCCCGTAGGCACCCCTTCATCACCGGAAAGTATAAAAATTACGTTAAGAATTTTCAAGACTTTGGTTTGGATTCTCAATACCAAAACCAATTCAACCCAAGGAACAAGTTCGCCGCGTTCCTTGTTCCTTTAACTTTGTTAAGGAAGCCGTAATTTGTTCTAGCATCCGTTGACCCTCCCCAGTTTGTCATACGATAGCTTCTAGGTCAATACTCTATCCCCCTTTTCTGCTGTCATCAAAAAATGATGAATCGAACCAGATGCCCAGATACTTTATCAGCTTATTAATCGTGATTTCCACACCGTACAGGCGAAAGGTGGGTGGAGCATTTCATCATTGTGTCATCCGTACAGAAGATAAGCCTAACGTCTGAGGCAGCTGATGTGACGTACCGCAAGAGCGGCCCAAAGACCAATCTCTGCGGCACCCCACAAGTAACGGGGCGCTTTACTGTACCAGCAGACGTCCCTGCTTGAATTTGTTGGCAGCTAAGATAGCGGCTGATGACCGTGAGCCCATACGTATAGCTTGAAATTCTAATTGTTTCTAAGACCCCCCTCCTTTTTCTAAGGCATATCTCATAAGTCGATGATCTTTCTTTATGCCCTCTTCCGCCTCCATAGATATATAGCTCGAAAATCGCGTCTTCTCTAAATCGTCCTCGCCTGCGCTAGAATATTAGCGACAAGACCTTTTCACTGATCCACGAGCCGCATCACTCAGAATTACCTAGAATAGGGCTTACTCGTTCGATTGGTCACCCTGGTAGACTCAGTGGTAGTGTTGGGGGGACGAAGTGGTGGTGCAAGTAAACTGACTAGATGGTAGTTCTAGTGGTAGTGCTGACAGACAGAGTGGTAGCATCGGTTAGAGGTTTTTTAGCTCATTGTCAGGGTGTCTAAGGTTTTTGTGGGAGCAGATAAGGAGTTTAGATGAGAAGATGGGAGGTTATAGACAGGGGTTCTGTCGGAAGAATCTAAAGAGATGGTAACATGAACAAAAATTTCAACTTCAATTCCAAATCTCACTCGTTACTTATTCTCGCCCGGAGCGGATTAATCTGTACTAAAAGACACAATCACGCTTCTCCGTCACGTGCTAGATAATTAAAAATATTATCTTGACCATCACATTTCTTGACGTATAACGTGCTTGGAATAAGAATGAATAGCTCGTACTAAAAGGAAATCTTCGGCATTAGAAAATCAAGCGTTCACAATCCAAATTCTATTATATCCTTATTTGCCCTACTTCACAGTACACAGATTAGCTTACATTATTTATTTTTTTCGATACGCATCGTTTTCGTTTATCTCGTATAGTACCCGAATTTTGATCTTTCAACTCTAGAAAATACAATACAATACGATTAATTTAACAGTTTGACAACTCAACAGATCCTCTTTTCTTTTTTTCTTTCTCGTCTTCCACCCTCTAATTCTACAACACATCTTTTTATTTACATCGCGACAAGTGTTTACTCGAGTATCTTTGTAGGGTTCCTCTAATGAAGCAAAGGAAACGAACAAGAAAAGAAAAGCAGTTATAACACTCGCGACGCGTGTCGAATCCGAACCTGTATTTGAATAGATTAATTCCAAAAATAAGCCAGCCCAGCAATATATAATTTATAAAATGTGTAGCATTGTCGGTATCAAATAACACCTAGGCTATGCATGATTGTACGAGTAGATCTGTCAAATAGAGCATCATCAGACCTATACAGTGAGTATCGGTTGTGAGACCGCGTCTATACAATCCGTACGAAATTCGGAAGAAACCTTAGAAAGCGAATTCATGTATTTTTGATACGCCTTTACTCTGAAGATCACCTGATTCCACCCACAGTGCGAGGTATTTTTGCTCAGTGAGTAGTCGATCGGTCGCTTTTTGAAGCAAGTGCATGTAAAGAACATTTGGAATCTGCTGTGCGTTATCCCGCGGTGGTAATATCCCTTTTGAAGTTACACAAGGTTAACTTTATAATTAGAAAGCTGATGATAGTGAAACGGTATTCCGGGACGCTAAGCCAGCGGGAATAAATATCGCAAAAACACCCCGTAAAGTATGTAACCATTTCCTTCAGGTGAAGCTACATAATTCTAAGAACTTTCTAGGCTGATGAATGGAGCAATTGACAAGGAGAATTGACGTGGACGGAACGCGAAACTGCCCTTTTTCAAATTAGAAACTAATAAAGGACAATAGGTGTGTTGAGTCTCGTTACTGAACGTAAAAATACCTACATTCCTGTCGCAGTATTCTGGGACAAATCGAAATTACCTGAGTTACCTTTCTATAATTTCAGACGTGAGAACATCTATTGCTTTCGAGTTATATTAACTATGTGTCCACTGAGGTTAAACGTTATGTCTGGCATGGCCGCCTTAACCCTAGGAGGGAGGCGGTTGCGCAGTAGGATTTCTGTTTTTCCAAGGTTCAAGAGGAGACCAACATTCAGGAGTAGTTCTTGGATGTAGTGGACGCATCTTTGTACTTCGGTTTGTAGTTTGAGAGCTGTGTCAGCCCCTACTATGACGAGCGTGTCATCAGCATATATATGCATGCCCGTGGACAGAGTGTGAAAATGCTGACCACTATTTGGTCATATAGGATATTCCACAGGGAGGGTCCAAGGACTGAACCCTGTGGGCATCCGCGTTCAAGTGTGACACGCTCGCCTTCACTATGCACTTCTCTTGCAGTGAAGTAGGAGGCGATGTTACGGTAAAAGTATTGGAGGAGTCCTGCTGTCTGCAACCTGTGGAGGATGCCTCCCCATTCTACATGATCAAATGCTCCCTTGATGTCGAGTGATATTGCAGCAGTCAGTATAGATTTTCATTTACTGCGTCAGTGAACATGTCGACTGCACTATGTATTGCTTGCTCTGACCCAGTATTTTTTCGAAAACCATACTGCTGCATGTGTAGTGGTTGGTATGCTTCATAATATTCCACAATCCGCCGGTTCAGTACTCGTTCATATACCTTTCCTATCGCGGAAAGAAGAGTGAGGGGGCGGTAACTATCTGTTTCTTCTGGATTTTTCCCAGGCTTGGGAATGAACACCACTCTTCCCTTCCTTCATGAAGGTGGGAAGTAGCCTTCACGGAGGCATGCATTGAGGAGTGTGAACAGGATTGTGGGGTGATGTCTGTGGAGGGCCTTCAGGGCGCACACTGAGATGTTGTCTGGTCCAGCTTGCTTGGAAGGATTCTGATGATGTTTCGAAACTCCTCTTCATCTACATTCTGCGCCCCTATGGCCCTCGTTAGGGAGTATTTGCCTAGCTTTGGGGAATTTGACCTCAAGGAGGAGCTTCACGCTTTCTTGCTAACCTAACGGATTCTATGAACAAAGCGAACTCACCAGAATGAAGGAGGCCAGAAAATTGTGGTTGCAGTAACATTAAGTTGCCTGTACCACCTTCTCAGCTCCGTTCTTATCCATTTCACCGTTACGAAATTTTCCAGCTTTTAAACTCTACTGAAGTATATTGTTAAAATTCCTTCTGGTACTTCGTATTCTTTAACATTTGGAACCTTTACAGTGATATCTTTATGTGAATATTTCAGTTATTTAATGTTGGTCCTCGTGACTCACTCAAAAGCAGGCCTTCTTGTCCACGTATCAATTCTCTGCTCGCCTAAAACACTTCAAAAATTTAGACTAGTCTCCTCCGACGAGAAGATTTCCTATTCCGTTATGTAAACTACGAAAGAAGAGAACTTTTCCACCCTCACAGAGCAGTTTTCCCCTACTCGTGGCCTCTATTCGTCTGGTCTATCATGTCGAAGATTAACGTAGAATTATTTATGCGAGTCTCTATTCGTATAGGATGATTCTCACCGTCAGCATACAAAGTTTACCAGAAAAGCCAACCATTTCCGTCTTCCCAGCGTGCTATTCTTGCGCAACAACTAGCACGTGTCAAAATTTCCATGGTATAGTTCGAATAAAACTTTCAAAAAAGAACGACGCGAGCGTACGACGTAATACTGAACTTGTTTCGCAAAATGTCATCGTATATTTTGTATAGCGTTGTTAAAGTACAACCAATAAAACGGAGAACGTATTAACAGGGATCAACAAAAATGAATGATAAATTTTCTCATCGGTTAGTTCATAACATTATAGAAGGGTCGTGCTAGTGTTTTTTGTCTCTCGAGCGGATGATTATATTTAACTCCGAGGCGAAACTTTTTGTCGATATAATATTCTGTATATAAAAGTTTTACTAAACTTCGTTCGTTGACGGAGATTGAAACGATTTTCATTTAAATTGATGAAGCGAGGGAAGAGATGTGAATTGGAAAATATGATTTTTAATCTCGTTCACGCAAAAATGAAAAAGAAAAAGATAAGCTGAAGAGTTTTTGTAATCGTTTTTTTCTTTTTATATCGCGATATGAATTACGTTCACTTCTGCCGGTCTTCACTGATCCGTAAACATTTATGGTACCTAACTGTGTATTAATTTTGAGAGCTTCATCTTACGAGGGAGGCTCGTATATATTGAGATTTCCCCTTCTCAGTCGTCCCTCTCATTATCGACTCACTGATATATTAATATTCTAAAACAGAGAGTGTGCTAATGGAAATGGCAACAGGCTCGACATGTGTGTAATAAAGCATGACGAGTGTTCATGAACGCGAGCTCGCCAACCAGCAATCGATTAAACTTACGTCTGCTGCAGGAAGCTCATCCAAGCGTATGCGGACTGATAAAAGAGCAAAAAGGTAATCGTCGTCCACGACGGAATTCGTGGTTCAGATTCACCCGTCCGCCGCGCCGTCATACGCCACTTGATGCCTGTTATGCACACAGTTCGCATTCCGAACTCCGAAGGGACATCAGGGTAATATAGATAAACGCACCGAAAACTTTCGGCAGTCACTCTTTGTCGTATACGAGAATGTGGTTTACGATAGATAATCAACGTGACCCCGGCCTTTCATCGCGGAAAACCGAAAGGAAAATTGTTTTTGTTTGTTGAGTCTGAAATCTTTTAATTTAATTCCCCTTCTTCGCGCTCTCACGCGTGCGGCTTCGTCTGTATCTGCGTAACCACTGTTTGTTTGTCTTGTTCTCCTCCGAGGTTTTATAACTTACTTAGAAATGGTGGAAATGAGGGATATATTTTGGAACGATAATGCAGATTATTACTTCATTAAAGAAAGTTTTTCAATTTCTGTTGCTTGGGATTGATTCGATTTTAGCTTTTAGCTCGTCTAAGGAAACGTCTTATGCCAGATTGTGATATCAATAGAATTTCGAACGCTCGAGATGTTGTCTTGTCAAGTATTCAAATTATTAATCTACAAACACATGTGAAACAGCCCGCGGAGCAGTTGACTTTAAATTGATACATCGACGCGAAATCGACTCCAAATTGAAAACGGTTTGAGGTTGATCGGGAGAGATTGGCCGGGAATCAATCAGTAAACTAAAAGTTGACTTCAAATCGACTCAACAGAGCGGTCGATTCAAGAAAACTTAAAGAATGGACTCGAAATTGTAGTCGATTTGAGGTTGATTTCAAGTTTACCAGCTTAGATCATCCGAAAAACTGCAAGTCGACTTGAAATCGACACAACGAGCAGTCGATTTCAGATTGATAATGAAATTTGAAGAAATCAACTCGAAATCGAAGTGAATTTGAAATCGCTTAGCTTACAATACAAGAGAAGTAAAAATCGACCCAAAATCGACCCGACAGAACAGTCGATGCCAGTAGGTAAAGAAAAGAATTCGAAGAATGCGAAATCGAATTCCACTTTTGATCAAAGTCAATTGTAGTTGGACCAGCGCAAACTACGAGGGAATTTGAAAGAGCAGTCGATTCCTTATACTGATAAGAAAACATTGGAAGAGTCGACTCCAAATCGAAGTAAAATTGGTATCGATTTGAAATCGACCCGCCCATATTACCGGAGAACTGCAACTCGACTTAAAATAGATCCAACACAGCAGTCGATTTCAGGTCGATAAAAAAAATTTCGACAAAGCGACTTGAAATTGAACTGACAGGCAAGTAGATTCAAGGTCGATGAAGAAATCTGAAGAATTCGACTGAAAATCGACTCCAGATCGACATCGATTTAAAGTCGACCAGGTAAATAATCAGAGAATGGACTACAAATCGACCCAACAGAGCAGTCGATGCCACCGAAATCAACTCCAAATCGAAGTCGATTTGAGGTTGACTTGAAGTTGACCAGCTTGGATTTCTAGAATAGCTACAAATCGACTTCAAAATCGACACCACAGAACAGTCGATTTTGGATTGATAAAAAAATTTGGAGAAATCGACGCAAAATAGTAGTGTTGGGCGATAGTCGATCGTTTCACGCTATCGATAGTCCCGATAGTTATTCATGAAACTATTAGTACTATCTCTAGTTTTGATGAGAAATGTCAATCAAGAGAAAAGTACCTTTGCCACATGTACGATAGCTACCTTTCTCCTGGTCGTTGTTTTTTTTTTTTTTTAAACTTGTCAAGAAATGCATCTTAGTGTTACCAAAGATGGAAGCGACTTGAAAAAATCATAAAAACGTGGTTCCATGCTTCCATCAGCTTTTCAGCCATGCCCAATGCTGAGATTCGACTTCCTTCCTCTTTCTTTCTGTTATCACTATCAATTTGTACCACCAATTCGTGATTTTGATGAGAAAAAGAAAAAATTCGAACTATCGATAGTACTATTGCCGTTTTTTTCAGCAAAACTATCGATACTATCGATAATAATCTATCGATAGTTCCCATCACTGCGAAATAGACTCCAAATCGAAAACGATTTAAGATTGATTAGGAATAGATCAGTACACATTACAAGAAAACTAAAAGTTGACTTCAAATTGACTCAACAGAGCTGTAGATTCAAGATTGATAAAAGAAATTGAAGAAATAGAATCGAAATCGAAGTTGATTTAAGATTTATTTTAAGTTTACTAGCTTAGATCGCGAGATAAACTACATGTCGACTTGAAATTGACACAGCAGAAGAACAGTCGATGCCTCGTAAAGAAAAAATTTGAAGAATTCAACTGAGAATCGACTCTAGATCGACCAGCAAAAATCACGAGGAAACTGAAAATGGACTTGAAATCGATCCAACAGAGCATTCAATTCCGGGTGGAGAAGAGAATTTGGAGAACTCGACGCGAAGTCGACACCAAATCGAAAACGATTTGAGATCGATAGTTAAATTTGTAGAAATCAACTCGAAATCGAAGTCGATTTGAGATCGATAATTGGAATGTAACAAGAGAACTAAATGTGGACTTCAAGTTGACAAAACGGAGCAGTCGATTTCAAATCGATAATAAAATTTGGAGAAATCAATTCGAAATCGAAATCAATTCGAAATCGAAGTCGATTCGAAATCGAAGTCGATTTGAAATCGACTAGCTTATAATACAAGAGAAGTAAAAGTTGACTTCCATTGACCCAACAGAACATTCGATGCCAGATAAAGAAAATAATTTGGAGAATTTGAAATCGAATTCTCCTTCTGATCGAAGTCAATTTGAGGTCGACAAGCGCAAATTACGAGGGAACTAAAAATGGACTTGAAATCGATTCAACAGAGCAAACGATTTCAGGTCGATAAAAAAATTTGGAGAAATTGATTCAAAATCGAACTGACAGACTACGAGATTCAAGGCCGATGTCGAAATTTGAAGAATTCAACTGAAAAAAACTCCAGATCGACGTCGTTTTGAAGTTGACCAGCGTAAATAATCAGAGAATTACAAATCGACTACAAATCGACTCCAACAGAGCAATCAATTCCAAAAAGTCGTTTTGAGGTTGGTTTGAAGTTGAACAGTTAACTACAAATTGACTCAAAATCGACACAAAGGAGCAGTCGATTTTAGATTGATAAAAAAACTTCGAAAGATCGACTCCAAATCGAAGAAGATTTGAGATCGATAATTAAAATCGATCAGTATACATTACATAGAGAACAGAAAGTCGACTTCAAATCGATGCAAGGAAGCTGTTGATTTCAGATCGATAAGTAATAAAATTTGAAGCGACTGAAATTAACTACCTAAAAGAGCAGTCGATTTCATATACTGATAAGAAAACTTTGGGAAAATTGACTCCAAATCGAAGTAAAATTTATATCGATTTCAAATCGACTCACCCATATTACAAGAGAACTAAAACTCGACCTGAAATCGATCCAACAGAGCAATCGATTTCAGGGCGATAAAAAAAATTGGAGAAATCGACTCGAAATCGAACTGAAAGAGAAGTAGATTCAAGGTCGATGAGAGACTGAATATCGACTCTAGATCGACGTCGATTTGAAGTCGACCAACGTAAATGATCAGGGGAATTATAAATGGTCGACCCAACAGAACAGTTGATGCCACCAAAATCAACTTCGATTAGAGGTTGATTTGAAATCGACACAACGGAGCTGATCTAATTTTATATCTTTCGAAACCCGTGACGCGTTGTAAATCCATTCAAGAACAAACCACGGCAATGCGGATCATCCGCACTCGCAGCTCGCTTCCTCGAGAGCTTTTTCGATTTTGATGGTCGATTATGGGAACTTACTACTCGTTTATGTCACTTAGGGGTGAGAAATTCTCTAATTTTCTGAACTAACCTCGCTCGTTGGTCGACATTTTTCGGAATTGCTCTCTTCTTATGGATGATTCGGACATCTTTTCATAAAAAAAATCTCGAGTCTTCTCTCCCCCTCTTTACAGACATTGCTGGATTCTTAGAATTTTTTCGTGTTTTGGCTCGATGTACACAGCAAGAAGGTCTGAATTTTTCGAAGTTCCGCCTCCCTCCTCATGCGCGTATAACTCGATAGTCAAAATTATTTCCCCTTCCCTTAGCTACATGGTGAAATATTCGTTGTCTCATATTCGAGTAACGTTTTCTGATGTCCCACTAGATATGGGTTAATCGGGATTTGAGTCGTGAAGCCGGGTTCTTTCAGGTCGCAGTCATTAAATCCTCCATAGTTCCTGATGTAAGTCAAGGTTGAACAGAATAAGAAGTGCTGCAGGTCGACCCAACATCATCCAACTAGAAGGACCCCTGAATGTGTCCCTTTTATGGGTCAAGACTATCAGGTTCACTAGATCCCTCTCCTACCCTACCCTTTACTTTAGTCTAGCAGCACTACCGTTGAATCTACTATAGCATTACCATTTAATCTATGAGCCCTGCCATCTAGTCTAGTCTACTAGCACTATCATCTAGTCCAGTTTACCAACATACCACTTAGACTACCAACACTACCTCTGAGTCTACCAGGGAAATCAATTGTACGAGCAAGCCTTAATCTAGGTAATTCTGAGAAACGAGGCTCATGGGTGATGAGGTCTTGTCTCTAATACTCGTATTTTAACCTAGGCAAGAAGGATTTCGAAGAGATGCGGTTTTCGAGCTATATATTTATGCAGGCGGAAGTGGAGATGAAGGGAGATCGACTTGTGAGATATTCTTTATTAAGAGCGAGGAGGTGTTGAAAACATTTGGAATTTTAAGCTACATGTAAGGATGAAGAAAACGTAGTGAAAGAACTTGAAATTCACATCATGGTGAATTCGAATATAATTCAGTAAATTCTAAGTAAGATTTGTTTCGCAGTACGAACCCTGTGGAAAGTTACAAAGAAATCCTACGAGAATACATTTTTGCCAAAACTTCTATAGAAGAAGAGGTCGACGACGTCTCAAATACGAATCGAGAACGAGATGTAGATATACCGATGAAAAAATCTTGAAAAATTACCAAATACAAATTCGATGTTAATTCCGTTGAGTTTGATCCGGCGATATGCGTCTTCTTTTGTATTCATATCCTCGCGTATCGTTCCTTATAATCGAAAACAAGAAAAAATCGTGCAAAATTTATTGAAATTTTCCACGAATGAAGTGTCGATGAAAGAATATGCATACGAACACGTGTTTCGCTCCTTTGACTGGTGTTACTCAAAATTGGAGTACGCGAGAGAAAACACGACACGTGCTGGTGCGGTATTCGCGGACAACCAACCGCCCCAGTTAAAAGAAATATATACTCTCCAAAATGTAAATAAGTTCATTTTATCTAGCTTTTCGATAAGTACTGTTTCTCGAAAAACAACGAGGGATGAATTCGAAGTCGAGAAAGCCCAGCCAAGACGCTCGTCTGTATGCAAAAAGGTCGTTTCGCCGCGTTCCCAGTATTATAGTATATTATATGCGTTCTAAAGACGACCAGTATACCATTAAAAGCCTTGAACTTGGTAACGAAATTAAAAGGGAGGATCGGATTGCTTTTCGGTTTATCGGGGGGTTGCCAACAGAGCAAAAAGAAGAAGACACGGATGCGGATAACGTCTACGATAGTCGGGTTGCCAAAAAGACTCGCGTAACTGAATATTAAGCGATAAATCAAAAATTTGAGCATATTTTCTGCGACTCCCTTTAGGAGCGTTGTCGTTGAACTCACCGCTTCATTAGAGTCGCGATATCTCCCAGTGAGCTTGATAAAGCTACAATCTAAAGAGTTGTTCGCGCAAGATTTTTTTTTTTTCCACTGCTTCTTCGAGGCTTCTTGATATCCAAATTCGGAACATCTGCTATTAATGGGGGCTGTTTACTCTCTTGCAACTTATGCAATATGTACTGTATTCGAGAATACTCGTCGCAGTCCTTCGAGGTTAAATTAAGGTAGAGAAAAAAAAAGGTCTTATAATGTCCGCGGAATCACGTTTAATCCCAACGACTTAGCGTTGGTAATTTTGTTCTTGGCATCGTTCCACCGCGAGCTCATCGATAGATGCATTTGTATTCGCACTAATACCCTTACAACGGTGGCACATTTGCTCGTCTCCTAGATAGCATCACCCTTATTGCTAATTTCTTCGCGCTGCCTAGCCAAGTACAGTTCTTTTCGACTATTAGACGCGGAAATTCAGAATGTTTGATGGTTGGACCGCGATTGTCTTCATCGGAGAAAGATAAAATTGATTCGGTGCCATAGATTTAATTAAAAACTATTACAAAACGCGATAATCCGCGAGCGTTGATTTTTCGTTGTCCAAAATTTTACGATTTGTGAACGACATAGCTTTTTCTTCCTCTCTCGGCGAGTTACGTAAAATGTATCTAGATATGTAATAATTGATTACGATCATCGATAAAGCGCTGACGACAGCCAATATCGTCCGCTTGTACGTTTCCGATCTTCCTACGACCGGATTGATTAATATCCTCTATTCCAACAGTCGAGGTTGGAGAAGCTGGGCGAATTCGATAATATTATATTACCACAAACTCATAACACTCGAAAATGGCTTCATTTGGTGCGTGAATCGCCAAACCTGTTTTGTCGATCGTAACTTGAATGATGAACCCATGACCAGAAATATTTCAAAATTATTTTCCCATTTCACCGTGAAAAAGGCTCTCGAGTCTTTTCTTTAATAATGGATATGTCATTTTACAACTTCTTAGTATGGTATATATAGCAAAGGAATAGAGAAAATAAAATTTTAGATTTATCAATTTGCTCGAATAAGCTCGAAATTTTCTGTCCGAAGTAAGTTAAGGTCCTCAAAGCTAGTTTCACCAAACACAAGTTTCTACTCACACCTTAAGACTCTGAAAGTCTTTCCAAGGTATTCTAAGTTCCCCTCCCATTATATACAGGTCCAAAGTCTGGGCCTGTGACGTCACAATATGGTGACGTCGTAGATCTAGTACGTCAACATTTTTCAGTTCCTATGTGCGCTATAAAACAGGTTCCCTGTCACCCCCAAAGAACCCGCAACTTTTAGCGGGGTACCCGCTATCCCATTTGTTGGGGGGACATTCAGGAAATTTTCGTCCGCGAGCGACCCGAGGTTGATGACGTCACGGAGAGGGGGGGGGAGACTTAGAAAAATTTCCACGGTTGAGCTATAAATGACTGGAGGGGGACTTGGAAAAACGACGGCTTTCTTGAAATTGTAGCACATTCAAGTTGCCACGTCATCATTTCCGAGACTTGAAAGAACTGTAGGAGGGGAACTTGGAAAAATTCTCGGGGGACAGCGGGATTGCAATCCTGCAATGGCTTCTAATTTAAATTGATAACTAATTTAATTTTGATTATTAAAATTATCATGACAAAAAAAAATATTATTAAAATTTAATTAAATAATTAATGATCACAAGTTTAAATTTAAACGTGGATACGTTAAAGTATGTAAAAATTGAAAAATCGACACTAGAATCCACAAATTAGGTTTTGATCTCACGATGTTTCGTCCGCATAGCAGACATCATCAGGTGAGGAATTAGAACGATAAACTGTACATCATTTAATAATTATTAATTATAAAAATAAACTTATCAATTATTTTATTTAATATTATAATAAATTTTTCTAATTTAATAATTATTTCTTCAAGTATAATAATTATTTTTATAACAATAATTGATTTTTTTTTCAACAATTCAATTATTTTAATAATAATTTCGTTCATTTCAATTTCAAGAATAATTTTTATCATTACAATTTTGATAATAAATCATTCATTCTATATTAAAATGAAAAATTTTAATATTTATTTATTAGAAATTCTAATTTTTATTAATTTAATATTTAAACTTGAATATAAAAAATTTTGCTGTATAAAATATAAAGAAAAAAAAAATATGTATACATGAAATATAAACTTTAATTCAAAATTTGAATTTAAAAAATTCTATGAAAATATTTTTAATTGAAACATAAAAAATATTAAAATTATTGCATTAATAGAATAAATTGTATTCAAGTATTCTACTATAAATAAAATCTTAAATTTAAATGAACCTAATTCTGAATTAAATCCAGGAATAAGTTCAGATTCTCTTTTATAGAAATGAAATAAGTCGCAGTAATTCTATTAATAAAATTATTAATCATATTATAAATGAAAAAAATAAAATTTATATATTGAAAACCTGAATATTTTTGATGAATAATAAATATATTAATATTAAATTTTAATATAATTACAATAAAAAATAATAATATTATAATCAATAAAATATCATAAAAATTGAATAATAGCTCGAATAAAACTAACAATTCAATTATGTTAATACTAATTTCGTTCATTCTAATTTCAAGAATAATTTTTATTATTACAATTTTGATGACAAATCATTCATTCTATATTAAAATAAAAAAATTAAATATTTATTTATTAGAAATAATAATTCTTATCAATTCAATATTTAAATCTTGAATATAAAAAATTTTGTTACATAATATTATATTTAGAAAAAAATCTATTTTTATATTAATTTTGTCATTGATACGTAAAAAATATTAAAATTGTTAAATTAATAAAATAAATTGTATTCAAATATTCTACTATAAATAAAATCTTAAATTTAAATGAACCTAATTCCAAATTAAATCCAGAAATAAGTTCAGATTCTTTTTCATAGGAATGAAATAAGTCGCGGTAATTCTATTAATAAAATTATTAATCATATTATAAATGAAAAAATAAAATTTATATATTGAAAACTTGAATATTTTTGATGAATAATAAATAATGTATTAATATTAAATTTTAATATCATTACAATAAAAATAATAATATTATAATCAATAAAATATCATAAAAATTGAATAATAGCTCGAATAAAACTAATTTGTACGTAATTATATAGATTTTTGTACTATCTAATAAATAAAAAATTTGAAAAAGTAAATAATTTAATTAATATAAACAATATTAAATAATAAAAAAATTATTATTTCTTAATAATCAATTATGAAAATTAATTAATATTCAAAAATATAAATTAATCATGAAAATTGAAATAAAATAATATAAATATTTAATTTTAATTAAATATAAATGTAATGTTTTTTTAATAATAATTTAATTATATCTAATAAAAATTGTAATGGACCAATAAATATAACTTTATTAGGTCCAAAACGAAATTGAATTAATCTTATTTATAAGTTTCATATACAGTTCCAAAGTCCGGGTCTGTGACGTCCCAATTGGATGATGACATAGGTCAGCCTTGTGTCGTTACAATCTGTTGACATCATAGATCAGTTTCTTTCAAGTCCCTCTCCTATTATACAAATACATAGCTTCAAAGTCCGGGCCTGTTATGTCAAGGTTTGATGAAGTGTTCTCTTGTGTAAACTTGTTCTTCTCTGGTTCTATGTTACTTTGGAACTTAGTATAGCGGCTACCAGCTTACCTCGAGCAAGCGCTCCATCGAGCCTAATCTCTTGCAGTGACCGACTAAGCTTGCTTCAATCACGTTTTCATACCTCACACTCAAATATTTGTCAATTTTTCTGTCGTCTATCATATCACCCTTGATCGCAATGCTCAACATTCCTTCCAGCCATGACTGCTTAACACCTGCGTCGGTCAAAGTTCAGCTGATCATGGTGTCAGTTCATCTAATTATCAAGGTCACATCAACACCCGAGTCTTTCATTCCTTTAGCACACTCTGAGCAGCTCTCGCTTTACATTTCACGAGTAAGGAGCGCTTGGCCTCCTGCTTGACCCGTAAAGCCTCGTAATCAGTCGTTGTCCTCTTCTCTGCTACGAACAACGGCGCTCTCCCATGAAAGAGGTGCTTGATCGGTTCTGAACGCGCTAATACCCTCCTTCGAGACCGTGCGAGAGTGCACCTCTCCATTGGATCTTTTCCATTTCTTTCCTCCAGCAGGCTATCTCCATAGAATTGGTCCATACTGGGGCACCTTAAAAAAGAGCGACAATGCGATGGATGTTCATCACTATCCTTCTTCTTGCTTCTCTCAGCCCTCAATTTTTTTCCGCTGCCATCAGGAAATGGTTCCTGAAGCTCAGCTCCAAGAGAACCCAGATGCCCAGATACTTCATCACCTTATTAATCGTAATTTATACACCTTGCCGGCGTACTGCGAGTTCTAGTCTTGTTGACTGGATTCAACACGTCACTGCCTTTAGGGTTCGGTTTACTTTTCTCTCCACCACTACAGTAGTTGCCAGTGCATCATCCACACATCCGGTGGCGGCTCGAAAATCCTGTCAAATATAAAGCTCCACAGGAGCGGCCCAACCCCACAGTGACTGGCCACTTTACTGTACCAGCAGACTTCTCTGCTTGGATTTCTTAATAGCGCAGGCACTTCTTTGTCCATGAGGTATCCAATAATATCTCCCATGGAATCGCTTTCAACCCATTGCTTAGGTCGAGGCTGACGGCTGCGCATAATTGACCTGTAGCTATGGCTGAGTCGGCTATTTCTTCCAGCCTAATTCCAGAATTTGGTAAGCAGCTTCCAGTTTGAATACCGTACTGACTGCTTGATATTATGTCTCTTTTGTCGAGATTGCTCTCGAGTCGAATGGCGATCAGCACTCTCTCTAGAAGTTTGCCCACAAGAGGATGGCAGGCCAGCTAGGTGGATCAAAGAATCAACTGTGCCACACCTTCCACACAAATTAAATGAGATACTAGGGATATCAAGTTCATGTTTTTGATGCGTAGTGATAAACGAGCGTACCTAACGTATCGATTCGACAAATCTGAATAATGGACTCATTAACTGGAATAACTAGAGGACTGAAGTGAAAATTCGTATAATATTGTTGATTATTATCTTTCTGTCCATTCTCGTCATTATACTCCGCAAAGGAGGGCAACGCGAAATGGAAAAACAAGCGCACACCATACGCGATGCAGGAACGAAACAAGTTCTGCATATTTTAACATAATATACTCGTACTTGGAAAAAAATAATCTATTTTAAAAATAATGGCATACGCGACGCCTTGTTTTCATAGAAAACTAATTTCCAACAGCGTATGTATTAAAGGAAAAAAAAAGACATCGAGTCCTGTAGTTATTATGAAGGAATAATTTATTAGCTATTCTTAGGTAAATTTTATAGTCCGTCGAAGTATTCTCGTACACGAGTAGTTCTGGTCAATGAAACTTGACGATGCGTTTTGAAATACTTCCAAATCATATCCAGAGAACAGGCATTGAAAATTGCTCTTCATAACAATAACTAAATTGCGTTAAAGAGGATTGTAGAGGTTTTTAAGCGTCAGTGAGGTCAACATTTTGCAGAATCTTTGCCGTTCGTTACGATATTGGTCTTGCGAAGAGCAATTTCATGTCATTTCTGAGTCAGAGGTGAGTGACGTATAAAAAGAGGTTTTCTTGGTCATGAGTTTCATGGTATAAAGTCCCACCATCCCAATTGTGGTCCCACAAGAACAGGGACCTAGTCTACCTCAGGAACTTCGATGAATTCCAACTATAGAGCTGGAACCTTCAATCAATACGTACGAGGGAGGCGGGACGAAAAAGTCGACTCTTATGATCTCGATCTTGTCTTGAATGACTAGAATGAGATCGATTTCAATGAAGAACCCACGCCATATGCTTCGAGAGCAGCATTTTAAGGTTCCGCATATGAGCCAAGTTTGACCAATGAAGTGCAGATAAGGGTGAGCTGATTATGTAGTCGTGGGCAAGAAGAGTGGGAGGCCGATGATACCCCGAGAGCTGTGACACAAAGAAGCCATGTTTACTCGCGTGCCACAGCATCAGATCGCTTATTGTTACAAATTTTGCAATTTCTTCTCTCAATACAATATTTTCGGCTGTACGACGACGAATTATAATTGATTGTCGAAAATTTAAATTACATTCATTAATAAACGTCGAAGACAGCCTTAAACGTTTGGATGTTCCGACACAAGACGCTTTAATTGGATTCGATTATTTTCGCGAAGGAACCGGTCGAGTTTGGAGGCAAAACGAGGATTAAATGGACTTGCAGCGGTAGGGAGCTCGGCGAGGACAAAGTTGATATTATTACTTCTTCCCCCATAGGATGGGCTGCACATACTGGTGCGGGTTAAAAGGCGATGATATAATTATAATTGTAATGCGACTCTCCTTTCTATTTCGTGACAATTTCGCATTTAATTGACGATAAAATATGCCAGCGAGTGTACATATGCGAGTAAAGTTGTTCGTGTAAGTTGTGTATTAATAGGCGTACTCTTTTCTTTGCAGTTAATTAGCGGAGACGAATGTTCCGAAGCGAGCTCGGAGAACAGCAGTCTGGTCGGCGACGAAGAGACCCCGTGCGACATAACATTGGTGGAACGCTTGGTTCGAAGTCATCCGATTTGGTTCTTACCCGGTATTCAGCGCGCTGGTGCCTTTCATCTGTTACAGGGGAAAGAAGACGGGGTGAGTAAACATCGCTAATGCGCGAGAACCACGCGATGTGAAAATATTAGCATGTGGTAGTTTTCAAGAATTAAGTAGATAAATATTTGTTCTTAGCGTTTTCTAATGGAAGAGATATTCCTATTTCTGAATTTGAAGATAGTTAGCACTACCTCCCTAGAGCTTCTGGTTAAATTGCAAGAGTGAGGTTACTACAGTAGTCATCTTGAGTCAGCTGGAGGGTTTTCGGAAGAAACTTCCGCCATCCCCCGTCCAGTTGGCCGGCAAAGCTCGGAGCTGGAAAATTTTCCAAGTCCTCCTCCTATCATATCCTGAAAGATAGCCTCTTCAAGTGACCAATTGACTTAGCCCCTTCAATGCGCCAGATATGCAACGCTTCAAACAGCATAAGACTCAGAACGTCCTTCTAAAGTATTCTAAGTCCCCCTCCTATCATATACAGCGTGGAGGTCGAATCATATATCGTATGGAGGTCGGAATTTTTCCATGTCCACTCCTACTATATATAGCTCCAAAGTCCGGGTCTTTGACGTCACAGATCTGGTACGTCAACATTTTTCAAATCCCACGTGTGTCATAAAAGAGGTTTCCTGTCAGGCCTTGTTCAACTCCATTAAAAAATCCGTGAATTTTTGGATCAAAAGAGTTCTTATTCAGGATGGACAGAAAAAAATCGTAAAATTTATTCGAAAAACCAGAAATCCTTCTGAGTCGTATAATCTTTTCTCCAAAAAAGTCTCTTATCATTTCTCTTTGTGTCGAATTATAGTATGGCAGGGCCGGATTTAGAAGGGGTGCTAGGGAGCCTAGGAACCCGGGCCTCCACATTTAGGGGGGCCTCCACATTTTTCCTCTCATTTCAAAATTTCATTGAATACACATAACTTGGAACCTTGCACAAATAAAATTATCCACTTCTCCCTTTCAACTACTTTCTTCCCAATTTTAAAGTGGTCAAAAATTGATAAGAGAGGAGGAGGGAGGGGGGGGATGTTGAGGGGGGCCTCCACATGACTTGGGACTCCCTTACTGAAAATCCTAAATCCGGCCCTGCTATAGATGGTTTTGAACGCTGAATTCAATTTAATACGTATTTATATTTCAATTGTATGAATTTTTACAGAATTTTATTGTACGACAATCCAGTCATAATTCCACGATGGCTATATCAGTTAGATTGCCGTATGGTAAAGGCCCGTATATAGAGCATTACCTGATTCAAGGACACGAAGACGGTCAACTTGGATTGGAAAGCTCGGATAACAAATTTACCAGTATTCCTTTACTTATCGCTCATTATTGCCAGTGTTGGTAAGTGACGAAGATAATTTCTCAATCTTGCAAGATAGTTATATCCATTAGAGTAATCATAGTTATAGGGAAGCAAGGAGTTATCGACCTGATAAGTTGGCTCGTGTAGTCTTGGCAACCTGACTTCAAATTGAAAGGCTTTCTTAGTGGTTGATAAAATTTTCTATCTGCTTCTTCAGCCTCCTTTCTTTTTAGTTGTTCTGCTCTGTAATTTCTTCAAACTCCCGTTCGACTGGAAGTTGGCAATTGCAGTGCTTCCTATCTGCGACTTGTCGTTCCCATTGACCTTGAATCTCGTACTCGTACATCCTGGTGTTGATTTTCCTTTTTGTTCCTCCAATGTGAACCTCATCCCGCAGTTCAGCCTTTAGTATCTACTTTGAGCACTCTTGTTCTCCTTTGTCCGACCTTACTTCCTGCGGGTCATCGCCTTTATCCATTATGAGCGTATTCTCTTTCCCGGTCTTGTCACGGAGTCCAACAGTTCTTCTCGTAGTGGTCGTTATTCTTCTGAATCAGGGTTTCTCCAACTTTGGTCCTAGCATCATATTCGGTTTCCAAGTCAGCCAGTTTCCTGTAAATTGGGTATTTTGATCGGCGGTAATTAATCCACTGTCTTGATAGCTTTCTTTCATCCTCAGAAACATGGGCATTTGATAGGTATTTACTTCCAGAAGTGATCATGTGCTTCTTCATCCTGACCCTTGGAGGATCGTCCTAATTTTGACCGACGAGCTGTAGCTCTCCGAGGTCAAATTCATCCCCACGAAGAGAAACGGTCCAATTATCTTGAACCGAAGGACTCTTATCTTGTACTCCTGATCCCAAGTAACCTTGAACCCTCGGTCTGATTTTGAGGAGAACAGAGGCCATTCCTTCTCAGCGAATCCAACGATTTGGGAACTGAAGGACCCTCACTTTGCAACCGCTAGAAAAAGGCCAGTGAACTTCCGAATCTTCATCTACATTACGGACCCACCCTGGCCCCTTCTAGTGAGCCCAATGATGTTGACTAACAGGACCTTGACATGCCTTGACTTCGTACCAATGTTCTCGAGAATGTAATGTGTCTATTGTATCGCAGCTTTTTTATCCGGCTTCGGAGCCGTTTTAGTATCTTTCCGGATCCGCTTTGAAATTCCGAAGCGGCTCCAGAACCGCTATAATATTGTATCACCACCAAGAAACGTGGTGCCACTCCTGTTAACACTGCTCTGCAACTTGGATCCCAATTGACCTTGAACTTTATTAGCGACTACTTCAGAATATGATTTGGGTATGTTGGGAGAGGAGTGAGGGATATGGAACTCGACTTCGCCTTTTCTGATCCAGATTGACCAATGGAAGAAGAGAGCTAGTGAGCCTAATGGTCTTGACCTACACTAGAGACTTGTTCAGACCCTTCTAGTAAGACTTTTAGAAACAAAATTACAGATGGTCATGTCAATGTCCGAAACCGTGGTCGGTTAATAAAAATTTTTTTTTAATATTTGCACTTCAGTAATATTGTTTCTAAAAGTATTAAGATGTCGTGCAACGTAGCACAAAAATTGGAAGTTAACTTGTAGTAAGATGTTGTTGACCTGCAGGACGAGGATTTCGCAAACTTTAACTTGTATTAGGATCTACTTGAGGATACAATTTAGATAATTAACCTTGAGAACCTCGACTTCGCTTTTCCTGATCCAGATTGACCAAGGGAAGAAGAAAGCTAGTGAGCCTAGAGGTCTTGACCTACACTAAGAACTCGTTTAAGTCCTCCTCCTGAGATATTCTTGATCTGTAGAACTCTGATTTTGCGTCTTCGATTCTGTTTAACCTTGACTTGTATTAGGAACGTCTTCATTCCTTGGTCATACCAATCAGTTCTGACCGTTCTGACCCGTTAGTACTTTCCATCGTTCCCGGGCGACCGTTCTCGCCACGGATCCAAACTTGATCCGAATTCCATCCGTCCAGCGTATGGGTGAAAATTAATTTGGGAAATATATAAGTGCACGCCTCATAAAATTATATTGACCGCCAGTTCCCCTCCCGTCATGGAAGAAAAACTGACACGACGTTGAAACCATGACGAACGCCATAAATGCACGCCAGGGCTGGCACACGACCCGTATTTCAAGACAAGATAATTTTGCTGCATTTATTGTGAGGAACTCCAGCCAGGATGGGCTTGGCAGTAGAGACTGCCCCCTTAATAAACCTCAAACTCCCTATGAGTGAGGTATGACTGTTGATGGAGGTGTTTTCCCAGTTGTTCCACCCCGGAGGAGTCAGTCGAGTCAGTTGGTTAATGCATTGGATTTCGAGCATTGTCGTGAGATCTTCACTGGTTCGTCAAATACTGCGGTTCGTCGTCAAAATAAGATGATTCGGCAGAAGTACGATACCAAGGAGATGCGCGGTAGTTATATGGATCAGTGCAATAGCCGCGGACGTTTCATTATTGACTTGTATTCAAGAGTTCGCCGTTTTGACAATATTCGCACTTCTGATTCTTCCCGTGATTTGCCAATTCCACTCTTCCTTTTTGCAGGCCCTTTTTGGCAATCAAAGTTCTTGATGGAGTCTAACCTTCAGGCCCATTTGGAGCTTCCTTTCGATCTTCAGGAAGCTTTTCACGCTGCACATGTCAAGTGGTAGGCGGAAAAAAATCTTCACTTGGAATGCTGCCTTGAGGCTTATGCTGCCTTGTCAGCAACCAAAGCATTCCATTGTCTCTTTTCCTGTTTATTCTTCCTGTATCAGGTTTGCTTACTTATAGTTGAATGAATTAAATGTGGATTGCACATTGTTCTGCATGTTCTCATGTGTGCACTATATGAGAATGTGTGCACTACTTACATGGTGATGAATTTGTTCTCTTCAATGGATGTCGAGTGTTTTGATTTTGTGTGCACAACTTGTATCAAGATGTATTCACTACTTACTTTGTTTTTATCCGTGTAATGCATTTCATAGGCGTGTCAATTTTGTTTCCTTGGCGTGTTATCGATAGGCGGGCAATTTCGTTTTTTGAGGCGTGCGATTAAATATATGCCTTTATTTTTTAACATAAATGTAACTATCAAAATTAGAATAAAGATAATTTATTAATTATAAAAATTAATATAAAATTATGAAATAAATTAATTTTAATTATATTAATTGAATTAGGATTTTGAAAATTTAAATTTCTAATTTTATCAATAAAACAATTCTTTTACATTTTAAAAAGTTTGAAACATCAACTAATAAAATATTATTAAAAAATAATTAAAAATAAAAATAAATTTAATTAATAAATTGATAATATACAAACAAAAATTAATATAAATTAAATTAATAAAAATCAATATCAATTCTTTTATTAATATTAATTTAATATGTATTAAATATAAATTTTAATTCAAAAATTGAATTAAAAAAAATTTATGAAAATATTTTTAATTAAAACATCTACAAATTTAAATTTAACGTCCTTGCCCTCGGTTTCCCGGCATCTTTCCGAGCAGTATCGTCTTCTCTAAATTTTCTCCGCTTTGTCTGGCGATGTGTCTGGATAATTGCTGTGGGAGAGAGGGAAGGATACAATTATCTTAACCTTGAGGACTTCGACTTCGCCTCATTGGAATGCAGATTAATCTATAGAAAGAGAGGGATAGTGATCCTGATAGTCTTGACCTATACTAGGGACTCGTTCAGGCCTTTCTTGTAAGATGATGTTGACCTGCAGAACTTGGATTTTGTGCTTTTGATGCTGTTTAACCTCGAGTTTCCTCAGGATTTACCTTAGAATGCGAGATTGAGGAAAGAGGTATATCTAACCTAACCTTGAGGACCTCGATTTCGCCTCATCATGATTCCGATTGACGTGTATATAAGGTGGACAGAGAGAGATAGTGAGCCTGGTGGTCTTGATCTATATTAGAGACCCGTTGAGGCCCTTTTAGTAAGATTATATTGACCTGTGGAACTCGGATTTCGTATCTTCAACTCTGTTTAACCTTGACTTACATTAGGAACTACTCTAGAATGCGATTCGGATATGGTGGGGGAGAGGGAAGGGATATAATTATCCTAAACTTGAGGTCTTCGACTTCGCTTTATCCAGATCCCGATTGATCTATGTATGGTGAAGAAAGAGAGCTAGTGAGCCTGATGATCTTTCTTGACGTGCACTAGGCCTTTCTAGTAAGAAGACGTGAGGTCGACTTGCAGAACTTGAATTTCACGCCTTTGATTTTGTTTAACCTTGATTTACATTAGGAACTACCTGAGAATACGATTTTGACATGGTAAGGGAGGAGAAGACCGATCTCATGATTTTGACCTAAAAGATCTCAATTTCACTTTTAATCCCGATTGAACCTGATTTAGATGGAAAAGAAGACTATTGAGTATGATAGCCTTGACCTACATTGAGGATAAGTCCAAACGCCCACAATGTTTCCAATGGTCTTCACCTTGAGGTCCCTGGAATGCGCCTGATTGCGATTTACCTGTACATATTAAGGGACGTACCCAAACTACGTGACTCATTTTTACCTACTTTTTACCCCCCTAGTCGTGACCATCCGTTGTATATACTGGAAGCTCTCCCCCCTTATTAATTTTCACGTGGTGTCTTTTTTGTCTTCTTCTTTCAACATAAAATTTTTATTTGTGTGGTGTTGGTTGAAAGTTGAAAAAGTCAATTTCGGACTTGTCTACGGGATTTCGAAGGGGAAAATTGCGTTTTCTATTTACGAGATTTTGAAGAAATTTAATTTTACAGCTCTGAAAATGCTAAATTTTTCAGACAATGAAATCACGTGACCAAACCGTAAAATCCCTCCCCCCTCAGTGACCTGGCGTGGTATTTTGATAAACTCACCCTAGGTTGGGCACGTTCCCTTATATGTATAAGAGCGGGGTTGGACTACCGAGACTTGTTGCCTTAACCTAAGAGACACTGATGCCACGCCCCGGATTCCGAATGATCTTGACCCAAGAGTTTTACAAGAGCCACAGCTCTTTGTGTTTACTCGTTTTGAGTATTCCTTCCTTTGGTATGTCCGGCCATAATTTAAGAAATTTTATCAATTCGACTGCATAGAAAGCTTGAAAATATTTCCATCCTGTCTGGGAGAAGAAATGGGCCTCATTACCTCGACTTAAGAGATTCATGACGCGTGAAAACCGGTATCGATACTTTCCGGTTATAACTTCAATGTTGAAAGAATCTCCTAAGCAGAACCCTGGCAATGACACGCAAACTTACCCCCTTTCATCAGACACGACTTGGAGTTTCTTCTTCTCTTGTCTTTATGTCTCCACGCTTAGTGTCTTCTGTGCGTGGACGGTACCTTGAGGCTGAGTAGGACACAGGGTAGCTCTGCTTTTACCTATTCCATTCCTTATCCATCTCCTTTTTCATGACTGTGGCTACAAATGTAAACACCTGGTTCCATGCTTTTGGAATTTTGCATGGTGGCTACCAGGTTACTCGGATCAAGCAATCTTGCAGTAACCGAATGAGCTTGCTTCGCTTACGTCTCCACGCCTCACACTCAGATAAGGTGTGCTGTGGTCCTTCATTCCACCCTTGATCGCAGTACGAACACTTTGCCTGCTCAACTTTTCTCAACTTCTTATGAAGGAACTAGTTGAAGCAGCCATGGGCGCTTAACACCTGCATCAGGTGAAAGTTCAGTCGACTATGCTCTAGGTTCATTCCCTAACCAAGGTCGCGTATCAACTCACGAGTTTTTCATTTCCCTAGCTCACTGTGAGCAATTCTCGGTTTCCATTTCTCAAGCGAGAAACGCCTAGCCTCCTGCTTGACTCGTAATGCCTGCTATAAACGCTAGCGGGAACTCGATTGATGCTAATATACCTAAGCGCAACACTTAGTTTAGTTGGATCTTTTCCATTTCTTCATTGAGTCGGCCCATACTGGGGCACCTTATAGGAGAAGCGATAGTGCCGTGCTCATCATGATTCTTCTTCTTGCTTCTCTCAGTCCCCTAGGTTTGTCATCAGGCGGCTTAGGTAGGTCTTTCCCCTGCTCGCCTTTTCCGCTGCCATCAGGAAATGGTTCCTGAAGCTCAGCTTTGAATCAAACCAGTCGCCCAGATACTTCTTTACCTTTTTGATCGTGCACACCATCAGTGTGTCATTCGCATAGCAGATAGCTTCGCCTCGTTTCTGTCAACACTTTCATTTCCGATGTTCGATTATTATCGACTCCCTATTGCAACTGTCAAGCGTGTCAATAGAGAAGAAAGTTGACCTATATTATATTGTTTTTCTTTTTCTCTTTGTCGGCCTGTCTTCAGCCCCCAACCTGCATGTTAATTACTCGTATATATCGTACGCGTTGGACACTGCATTCAATAATAACATTATTATTTCCATTGTTATCGTACTCTTTCTTTCTACGTACATTGTGTGTTATACAGCACTAATTAAGTGTTCGCTATTGATTACAGTGATGAATTGCCAGTACAATTAACGTTGCCGAGAACCATAAGAGAGGCGAAAAATCGTCAGCAGTTAACTTCGTTCGCACTTTTAGGTCAAGGTAAGAATGATATATCGAGAAAATGCATAGATATTTATAGTCGAAATAATGTACGTATCTGTTTTCCGCATAATTAATTGATGATTAATTCGTACGACATTCTATCCACTTCGGAGATGCTCAATCGTACATTACGCGAAATTGATTGCTAGCAGAAGGTGATAAGGACGCAGCAGCGTTGAGAGACGTGGGTTAATTTATGCCGATTGCGCCGCAAGTTTAAAATCGAATAATCGCTTTTCGAACCATATTTGTACCGGTTTCGAGAGCGCTTCCAAAAGGTCGCTCTTCCTCGGAGTAGAGGGGGGGACTCCGTCTGCGGTAATAAATGATGAGTCTTGACGGCAGCTTTTATTTTCATGTATTGTAGATTTACGAAGTTCGCAAGCGGCGCGAAATTTACGAGCTCTCCTCTTTTTTTCTCCCTTTCAATATGAAATTTTTTATTATTTTCGTAATAACTTTATACCGTATACGTGTTTTATTCGATAACGACGTTTCTTCCCGGGTTGTTGAACTGCTGAATTTTTCTCCGGTTGGGAAGATCTCTCATCTCGGCGTGTGTAGATTCGACAATATGAGCGAAAAAGCTGTAACCGAGTCCTTTCGAGTGTGGGTACGCGATTTATTCAAACGACGAATGTAATTATTTGTATGTGTTTTACATTCTCGGGCCGAACCAGCTACCGTGCTGACTTCCACGTTTGAATGTGAAAACCGAATCACGAAAACGTGACGTCGAGAATGCAGATTAGGCTACCGTGGTGTGCGCTTAACTACGTTAAAGAACTCGAGAGTGCTCGATAAAAGTTTCATATTTCCTTCCAAAATATGGAAAGTAAAGGGGAGTAATTAATTTTTTCGTTTTCAATGGCGCGCCAAGTTTGGAAAATGTAGGACGTTAGAAAAAAAAGAAAGTCAGCCACCCGCGCTCGTATACCTTTTGTGGAATCTGTTTTTTTCACTTTTTTTGGAAGACTCGCAGCCGCGGTGTACGATGTTGATCTTTATATCTGGGAAAAAAAGTTTCGTACTGTTGTGGCGAAAGATACGCTTATTAGAGTGAAAGTAAAAAGTTTTACGGTTTAAGTTATCGCGAAGGGAGGATATAGTTGATGACTATACACTTAAAAATATTACGCATAATAAGCCAATAAGTTTTCATATCCACCTTAACCGCGGATGCTGGAAGAATTTTTTACGCTGCAATTAAATAAACATTTTCCTTCTTCCTTCTATAATTTAATGATACACGTAATTATGTTAGAAAGTACAGCGATCTTTTCTTGTGAAACGCGGTATTGAATTATATCAGAGGGAACGAGAGTTCATTGCAGAACATCCTGTGAATATTTTTCTTCTTTTATCTACTCTCCGAATCACTTTCGAGTTAGAAAGTAAAGATGGTAATTGTTTGTCGTACATTTACCCGAACCCTTGGGGAAAGATAACGCAAAATGTCTGCCTGGTGTACCCCGGTAGTAAATTAGAGTCAACTTTTTTTTTTGAAAAATGAGCGAATAAAGTAAACTTTTTCGACCATAAACAAGTCGAAAAAAAGTAAGGCAATTTGCGCGATAGCAGTCAGGGTGGCTACGATGCCCATAAAAAAGATTGCTGATGCTGGATATGTTAACGAGGAGACTTGTTTTATGAAAGGACGGTCAGCATAAGTACCCACCGTCTACAAATTTTTACTAAGCAGTCGAATGCTTATCCCTGATTAGTCAATTCAAAAATTGCTCGAAAAAGTCATTAACTCGACTCCTTTATTTAAACTCATATCCTGCTAGGAAACTTAATTTCCTTTTCGTGGTTGATCGGCCCACCATTCCTTATATCCTGAGACCCCGTGTAAACTCCTCCCTACTTTCATTCTATTGCGGCTAGAAAAATTTTTTGAGGAGGGGAAGAGACGGAATGAATCCAATTTTTCTGAAAAATGAAGATTGGTATATCGTTCGAACGAAAACTTCCCTCTCTGATGTCTTGATGAAACTTTTTGAAAAAATTCCAAATAAAATATTCCTCTGGCATCTCAAAATAGGTAAGCTCCATTTCTGTATCGTCGATTTGACGTCGATTTTGAACCCACACTCGGCGTCGACCGATTACACACATGAAAAAATTTCAAACTTTTGGAATGTACATGAACGATTGAGTGAATTTATAGAAGTATTTTCAAGGCTGAGTACAATACCATTTGGCGTTTTTTGATATTACCTACCTCTCATTATTGGGCAATACTCATGTTTAATTCTCACGCTTCATTGCGACAGGCAAGTGTACCTTGTCGCGTATTGAAATTTGTAGCTCGATAAGATACGTTACGCGTCGCAACAATCCACGGTAACTGTGAGGGATATCCTGTGTGGAAAAACTGAATCGTCGTTCTTACTAAGTAAGATAAATTTCCTCCCTCCATCCAGAATGAGTAGGTGTAGGGACATCTTTCAGATTCCTCAGCACAGAACACAGCAGTTTGCTTCTGCTCCACTGCTTCTTGCCCTGTCTCTCTTGAACCGTGTTGTCAAAGAAGACCGCACAATTGTTATATTTTTTCACAGTAGAAAAATGTTAGGTAGCAAGGTGACGACAGTCCTCGTGAACTTGGAAACAAATTGATAATGCTCGCCCATACCTTATTTTTGTTCATTATTCATCTATCTTTTTTTTTTCTTTTCTTTTTTTCTTCTTTTTATTATAAATCTTTTAGTCTGATCTTGTCTGCACCCCTATGATCAAATGGCCTCCATAATATATCCGTAATTATTATTATTATTATTATATCTATTTATTTATAAATTTTTTTTTTTTTTTCTATTCATTTATTTTTCTTTTTATTTATTCCTCGAAATGATTGGTTTGTGGAAGGGGTTGGGGGATTGGACATGGGACCAGGGTTGGGGTGGCTAGTGGTGGACATATTATCATTACTGTGTTTTTTTTTTCACAGTACTGAAGATTTTTCCGTGCATTATCCGTATTTTTCTATTATTTTTATTTTTGTTTTCGTTTTTATTGTACTTTTTTTTTTTTTTATTTTTTTATTTTGTTTTTTTGTTTTTGTCTTTTTTTTTGTTTATAGTGCCCTCCTGTCATTGGCCGATCGGCTGTTGGAGGGCACTCTAATAATAATAATAATAATAATAATAATAATAATAATAATAATAATAATAATAATAATAATTGATATAACGGTCATCGACAAGAGCAATAAGGAGGTGCACTTAATGAATGTTGCTATACCTAATACAAATAACTGCATGAAAACAGTAACAACCAAAAACGAAAAGTATAGGGATCTAGCCACGGAAATGCAACGAGTAGGAATCGCCAAGAAGGTATTAGTGAATCCGATAGTAATATCTGCAACCGGAGTGACACCCACAAAAACAATACGGAACGTGGAGAAGCTACTCGGAAAAACTGAGGCGGTGCGGATATTCGAGCTGATGCAGAAGACGGCATTATTGGCAACCACAAGATTAGTTCGGAGAGTTCTAGGAGAGTCGTACAGATAGACTATGGCCATGGTGAAAACCCGCCCTAGTTTACAATACCGCCAAGGGCGTGCGATGAGGAAATAATAATTAATAATAATAATAACATAAGTATTGCTCAATAATGAGAGGTAATATCGAAAAACGGCAAATGGTATGGTACTCAGCGTTAAAAATACTTCTAGCAATACTTTTGATATAGTTTATGTTCATTCCAAAAGTTTGAAATTTGTTCATGTGTGTAATCGACATCAAATTGATTGAGAAACAATTTCTTTCAAAGGTATTGTTTAAAATACTGTCGATCCCTCGTCGACGTCAATATGGTCGACTCCATTTCGACGTCTGTACCACGTCGACTTCCGGTCGGACATTTCGAGTCGACTTCTTCAAATATTTTTTCTATCGGCCTGAAATCAAACGGATTTCAAGTCATTTTCAAGATTTTGGTGATGTAAACCAGTCGACTTCAAATCGACTTCCAATCGACATTTCAAGTCAACGTTTCCAATTTTTTCTTTCGATATGAAATCGACTGCTCTAATGGGTCCGTTTCAAATTGATGTGAACTAGTCAACATCAAATCTACCTCAAACTTACGTCGATTCAGGGTTTATTTCTGTTTGACTTCTCCAAATTTTTCTATCGACCTGAAATCCACTTTTTAGTTGCGGGTCAATTTGTGGTTTTCTGATAATGTGCGATGATTAAGTAATCGACTACTTTGATAGGTTCATTTCAAGTCGATTTGTAGTTCTATAGTGATTTAAAGTGGTCGACTTTAAATCCACGTTGATTTCAAGTTGACTTCTTCAAAATTTTCTATCGACCTGAAATCGACTGATTAGTTGGGTCGAATTTTGAGTAGATCTCGATCGACTTCAAATCGACCTTGAATCGACGTCGACTTCAAGTCGACTTCTTCCAATTTTTCTATCAACCTAAAACTGTTTCGAGGAGTTCCTGTTGAGTCGATTTGTAATCTTCTGGTGATGTGCGATGACCAATTTCAAATCGATGTTAATCTTGAGTCGATTTCTGATCGGCTTCTCCAAATTTTTTCTATCAAACTGAAATCGATTGTCTTGTTGGGTCGATTTAAAGTCATTTTGGAATTTTCTGATGATGTTAAGTAGTCAAGTTTAAATCGACCTCCAATCGACAGTTGATTTCAAATCGACTTCTACCGGTACAAATTTTTTGTATTGAACTGAAATCGATTTCTTTGTTGGTCGGATCGATTTTAAATCATTTTGTAGTCTTCTAGTGATGTAAACTGTTTGTCTGCCAATCGACGTCGAACTAAAGTCGTTCTATCAACCTGAAATCGACTGTTCTATTTTAAGAGGTTTTTGTTTAGTGATAGAAGAGACTCGATAGTTTCATGCTATCGATAGTCCCAACATGTTTTCCAAGGTATTATCGAGGCTATCGATAATCTTGATAATTTTTCTTGAAACTATCGATACTATTGATAGTTTGGCTGTCAATACTATCAATAGTTTTGGTAGAAAATGACGATCAAGGGAAAAGTATCTACGCTACACCAGGATAGATATACCTTTCTCCTAATCGTTATTTTTTTAAAAACCTGTCAAGGAATGCATCTCAGTGTCCCCAGATGATGGACGCAACTAGAAAAATCTTGAACAGGTGATGTCATGCCCATTGCACTACTGGTACCGCCTTTCTGATAGTTAATTCATTGGACAGACGCGCATCTGGGCCGGCCATCCGCTAGGATCGCTAATTACGCGCGTGGTTCGTTTACCTAAAATGGTATTTTTGCCGAAATTGAAAACGGGAGTTCAACTATGGCGGTATACGAGAGAAAAATGAAAAACTTGGGATAACTCTTGAATGAAGCGGAATTGAAGATTTGTCATCTTATCTAATTTGTAGAATTTTCACTTGTGAACATCTTTGATGGAATGTCCGGAAGCCAAATCAGCTTCATTCAAGTGTTATTTTTATTTTTTAATTTTTTTCCCTTATACCGCCATAGTTTAGCTCCCGTTTTCAATTCCTTCCCGCTCAGTAAAAATACAGCGCGACGCTAGCGCTGTCCGCCCGTTTCAACTTTCTCTTCTTATCTTGCACCAATTTTGTGATTTCGATAAGAAAAGGAAAAATATTCAAACTATCGATATTTTCTTAAATTATTGACAATACTATCGTCTTTTTTAAAACAAAAATATCGATAGTTTTTCACAACAACTACACCACTATTTTTGTTGAGTCGATTTGTAATCTTCTGGTGATGTGCGATGATCAGTTTCAAATCGATGGCGATCTGGAGTCGATTTCGGGTCGACTTCTCCAAATTTTTTCTATCGACTTGAAATTGACTGCTCTGTTAGGTCGATTCAAAGTCGTTTTGGAGTTTTCTGATGATGGACACTAGTCAGCTTTAAATCGACGTCAATCTAGAGTTGATTTCAAGTCGACTTCTCCAAATTTTTTCTATTAAACTGAAATCGACTCCTTTGTTGGTCGAATTGATTTTATATCATTTTGTAGTTTTCTGGTGATGTAAACTGTTTGTCTTTAAATCGATATCGAACTGGAGTCGATTTCGAGTCGACTTCACTCAATTTTTTCTATCGAACTGAAATTGATTTGTTTATAGATCGATTTCAAGTCATTTTCTAGGTTTCTGGTAATGTAATTTGATCGACTTCAAATCGACGTCAATTGCGAGTCACTTTTGAATCGATTTATCCAAATTGTTCTATAAACTTGAAATCGACTTCTTTGTTGTGTCGCTTTCAAATCGACCGTAAATCGATATCGATTCGTTGACTTCAAATCGATGTCAATCTGGTGTCGATGTTGAGTTAATTTCTCCAAATTATTCTATGGACCCGAAATCGACTTCACTGTTTTGTCGCCTTTAATGTCAATCTTGAATCGACGAAGGTCCTGAGTTTTCAGGTCATACATGCTAGTCGACTTCATCAAACCGACGTCGATCTTGAATTTTTTTTTATATAGAACCGAAATCGACTCCTCTGTGGATCGATTTCAAGTCACTTTTTAGGTTCCAGGTGATGTAAACTGGTTCACTTCAAATCGACCTCAGTACAGAGTCGATGTTGAGTCGATTTCTCCAAATTTTCGCATAAATCTGAAATCGACTTCGATTTGTCGTCTTCAAATTGACGTCAATCTGGGGTCGATTTTGAGTCAATTTCTCCAAATTTTTGTATAAACCTGAAATCGAATTCTTTGATCGACGTCGATCAGGAGTTTTCAGGAGACACATGCTGGGTCAACTTTGAACCGACGTCGATCTTAAGTCGACTTCTCAAAATTTCTCTATCGACCTGAAATCAACTGCTGTGTTGAATTGATTTCAAGTTATTTTGTAATTTTCTGATGATGTAAACTAGTCAACTTTAAATCGATCCCAAATCTATGTCGATCTAGAATCGATTTCGAGTTGACTTCTTTGAATATTTTATCGACATAAAGTCGATCGCTCTGTTGGATCGATTTTATATCATTTTGAAGTTTTTAATCAGAGGTGTCAAGCATAATGCTGATTGACTTAAACCTAGCTTTTAGCTTCTTACTTTACCAATGGTTGGCTTAAAACTTGGCTGTTGCTTTTTTGTCTTTTTATTGGCTACTGAACAATTCGCTAATAGCTTAACTCCGGAACAGAATGATAAAATTCCGGAGCGGAATGAACCATGAAACTCAACCTCGGAGCTAAATGATAAAACTCCGGAGTGAAATGAACCGTTCCGGAGCGGAATGGACCATAATATCAACTCCGGAGCTAAATAATACAACTCTGGAGCGGAATGAATCGTTCCGGAGCGAAATGAAAAGCCGCTGATCATTATTTGCTTTTGAAAAAATCATTCCAATCAAAGGTTGGCTGCTTCTACTTCTTTAGCGATTAATAGCTTTTGCTTGACACCTCTTTTTTTAATTGGTGATGTAGAGTGGTTGACTGCAAATATCGACATGTCCGTCCGTGTTGATGGTAACATTCTTGAGGCATTGAGTAACCTTTGATATGTGTTCATCTCAAGCCTCCACTGGAAAGGAACTTGAGTCTATTCGCTTTGATGTACGAGAAAGCCTTTCCTCGAAACTCAGAGTCGTTCAGAGAAAGAGAGGATCCCACCCAGAGAAAACCAAAACAAGACCCAACGAACAGAAAAATACCCCTCTCTCTCCCCTCTTGATTGTTCTGAAACCGCTAAATCTTCTCAAAGCAAGCTTTGGGACGCTCTCCAGCAAGGAATCATTAAACGCTAGAGTGCAAGTTCAATTGTACTCCTTGTACAAAATCTAAATTAGTACCCGCTGGAGAAATCCCGAGTGTGTGTGACAAAATTCGTAGGCTGTCCTGTCTGATAACTGGCCAACGACTACAGCATCTCCCTTTGGTCACGAGATTAGTACCATGAGCTCGATTACGGGTGTGTTTGACTGATCGTCAAAGATAATCTTGTCTGGGTTTACAGGAGGGAAAGGTGTTTGTTCCCTCTCCACCATTTTCTACTTCATTTTTCATCAGGAGTTCATTTTTCATATTAATTCTCTGATTATTATGAACGAGAGAGAGAAGAGAAGTCGAGTTGAAATAAGGAATTTATTCTCTTCGACTCTTCCCCTTGTAATACTTTGGCATTTATATTGTATCAATGTTCAATATAACTTTTAGAAATTCGCTCTCGTAACTTAGATGTTGTATCTTCGACTATAGTATCGAAAATATCCGCGCAGCTTTGATGAAATAAGTTCATTCCTATTTGGGTGGGTGAAAAAAAAAAAAAAAAAAAAACGGTCATACTTAATCATCTCTCCATCTGATGAAATTAATTAGATGAAAATTATCAGATCATCTACGCACTACCGGTACCATTCGAAGAAAAGAGAGAGCGAGAAAGAAAATAAAACAACAAAACTTCTATTCTCTTTACGTCCTGTTCCAGCTGATGGCTATCTAATGAATCGTGTACATTTTAAAGTATCTGGTGTCGGTTCCTCTGAGTGACCTAAAATAGAGTTTTTCATTTTTACCATTCACAAAACTTCTCGTACCTATCTGGTGTTATAAAAACTATACCCAACCCGTGTGTTCTCAACGTATCTCATTCCCAAGAGAAACTGAATCTTAGTTCGAAACATAGGTACTCAGTAATCCTAATTCGGATGAGAACGTTTCTTCAGATTTTCTACTTCCGCTCTTCGATGATAACAACGCGGGAGACGGAAATGACAAAATTGACTATTTGATAACCCTATTTAAACGCTCGTTCTCGTGTACCGTTTACAGGGTTATTATTTTTTCGACTTTATACCTATTATTATTATTGATTTCGAATTCGACTTTTTCAGAATTCTGGAGATATCCGATGGCGAATCCTAAACAAGAAGATAAATCACCCTCGCCTTTGTCTCCCGTGCAAACAAAAGAGAACAACCCGCCACTACAGAACACGTCGTTTCTAAGTAGCAGCAGTTCGAATAGTCCGGCTAGTAGTTTGAGCAGTTTTGAAAGTAGTACGTGTACAGTACAGTCGTTCATTCTCGTCCTGTTCATCTGCGTTATGTCGAGATGACGTCAATTATAATGTGTATCACATGTTTCGTTCGTTCGCAGGTAGTAATAATATCAACAATAGTAGTAGTGCCTTGGAACAAACTGGATTAGGGTTCGATACGGATCCGAATACGCCGATGGACGAGTCTGTCTCTCAAGCTAACAGTATGATGTCGACTTTCAAAAGTTCTCCGTCATTCTCTTCCGTACCGTACAATCAAATAGGTGAGTGTTCTTTATTAAATTATTTATGAATGAATTTTTTGTTCATTCACATGTGTTTGGGTCTCAATTTGCTGCAGGAATACCAGTTTCTCCCGAGAGCCCGTCTTCGTTACCAGTCGAAACTAGTCAGCCACAGCCTTTAAGCATACGTAGACCGCGACCTACGCCTCCGTGCACTTTAAATTTAAGTTTGACTACTTCGTCCGTAGTCGCTAAAACATCAGGTTCGTTATATCAACATTTATTATTGAATACTTCGTAAGATTACACAGTACTCAAGTTTTATACAATCCACTAGATAAGACAAGTCCATCTCAATTACCGTTGACAACACCAATCAGTAAGACACCACCACCGCCACCTCCAAGGTGGACAAAACCTACCCTCCCCAATACCAGCGCCGGCACTCAGAATTTCATGGTGACCACTACGCTGTCTTTCGAGGTCAACAGTAAGGAAACTTCCTCTTCTCCCGATGGAAAATCTACGCAAACACGAGTACGTTTACTTTCATTCTATTCTTATTTCCTTTTTAGCTACAGATTTTTTCTAATTCAAGTATTTGTGTATAGGTCTCTTCCTCCTCGACAGAGAAAATCGAGAGGCATATCACGACCACTCAAGTGATGCACGGTGCCACCTCGTTAACCACTAGCTTGCCAACCATCGTTCCAACTCCGCTACCGCGATCTCATGTGCCGTCAGTCAAGTCACCTACGTCGCCTGTGTCGCAGTGCTCGCAAGTGCTGTCTCCGGTGTCCGAAGGTAACACACGGCCGTTTCACAGACGCCCGAAACGCTCGAAAGAATCCATTCACTATAAACAATCGGACGTACTACTGGATACGTATCGCGCTAGTCTGCTCGGCGATAAGCCTTCCGATTTGCTGATCGATTATAACCGACCCGTGTCTGGCGACAAAATCAGCGACTACGAAGATATTTGGGCAACGGATAATAGTTTGACGACATTCAAACCGCAACCCCTACCACGCTCTTCGACACAATTTACGTCGTTGGACGATTCCTCCTTGAAGAAGACCGGAACGTCCAAAAAATCCTCTTTCATATCGTTGACACCGGATATACCGGAACGATCTGTAATCTCTGGACCGGTATCGGTTCCCACTCCAGAGCCTAGTGTTAGCGTGGTTAAGGCGGATTCTCCGACGCCGTCGACGCATGCAGTATTCTCGCTTTCTGGTAACGTAGCTGTGCCGCAAACGCCCACGTCTATTGAGGATAAGCCATTTGTTCCAAGCGTAAGTGTTGCAATCCACGAACTTGTTTTATTTGAACTTTCCATCGTTGTCCGTTCCAACTTACAAAAATTTTTGATTTTAATCACTCTGATAAGCTATGGTGGTGGGCTTATAACTCCCATTCCTTTCCGAGACTGTGATATGAACAAATTTTGAATAGGTACTTGACTTCGTGATCTATTCAGCAGGAATTGAGGGAAGTGATGTTAGCGATATTCCGGTTGTCAAAAGCAATTTAATTTTAATCGTATATTAAATCATTGTATAATATCATTCTATGAAAGGGTATAAGGGGAGGTGGGAAAGAAGAATTCTCAAATATATAATTAAATTTAGGGAAGTGATAAGTATTTAACTCTTTGTTTCGTTGAATTTTCGTTCCAACTCACGCATAAATCATCTACTTTGGGCCTGTTATAGGCTGTAATCGCTCATGTAAAATTATATGTACCGGTATCTTCATGCATACCTACCTTAACTTTTGAATTTTGAAGTTGATGAAGTTTATCCTGGCGATTTCAGTGCTAATGCGATTGACGTTTCGGCGATCCCTTCTCTGATCACGATAGCGCGGGTGGGAACGACTCACGAATGAATGAATCGTGATTTGAAATCCTTTTCTGATGATTCGTTATTTCATTCAGATCATTATTATTATTATCTTAAGAACTGTTCAATTATTTGTGGTCTCCCTATAGTAGCAATTAAACAGCAGATTGTCTGACACTGCCCCGTAGCCAAAACGCTGTCCGATCTGCTATTCAATTGTTATGTCTACTACCTATAGCGTATGATTGAATTCATTTTTTAATGATTAGTGAATGAATCAAATTACTTTCAAATACCGCTAAAAACTATCAAAATCCGCCAAGCCTGGGTACAGGTTGATAATATTAACGAATCAAATCATAATCTTACGTCTTTCTTCAATATCTACTTATCGTAATGTAAGTATTAGTATTTTGTGATCCGATCAGAATCATTTTTCAATTGTGAAAAATTTTCACTGATTATTCAAAATCAAATCTAATTGCTTGTTACCTATTATGGTGCGCGATTGGAATAGAATTAGAATCATGAAATTGTACCTAAACAATTTGTGATTCCTGATTCGAATCAGAAATGAAGCGAATGCAATTTATGGTTCGATCCATTTTTCTGAAAATTAATGCCCCGGTTTGCCGCATGAAACTTATATACAATCTGTCATTTTTTGTGCGTTCCATATTCCCATGATTCCCCCATAATATATACCTGAATCTGAATCACATTATTAGCAGTATCAAATTCACACCCCTGATCTGATGATATCTCCGACAATTCACTCATTATTATTCCTCCAAAAACCAATTAATCGAACTTCATGAAATTGTTGATGATGTCCTACAAATCACTGTAGTCGAGGACATCATCAGGATGATTCATATTATCTCAACTTTTCCACTTCAATATTCATTATAGAGAAATATACTCGCAAAGAGTAACAAAACCAAATACTACAACCGCAATAAAACAAACAAAACCGAGCGCTTTCGGCTAAACAGCCATTCTCACGGTATAGAAAGCAACTCAAAGTATTTGGTTTTGTTACTCTTTGCGAGTATATTTCTCTATGATGGATGACCGTAAAATTAAAAAACGCATTGATTCTATCAATATTCATTACTTATAATATGACAATTTTTACTGTTCAGAGTCATTTGGAAAGTATTCGATAGGTAGCTAGGTGCTAAGAACAAACCTCAAACCTTACTATAGTCTGTTCACGTTAAGAAAGGATAGAAGTTCATACCTTGAGAACGAAACGCCGGAGGTAATCTTAATCTACCGTTCCGTTCTCGAGGTATGAACTTCTATCCTTCCTTAACGTGAACAGAGTACAATTATAATGATAATAATCTCATTCTCATCCAATACAAATTGATATCAGCTCAGCCTGCTGCGCCAATATCCGATAAAAATAATATAGAATAATATTGATAATCTCCTCGGAACGATTCGGAAAATGGGATCTCTGACTGAATAGATGTATTGATAATAAGCAAAGCTGATCACGCTTTGTATTTTTACTGAAGAAAATTTGCGGATACTTCATGAAGTTTTTAGAAAAACGAACATTGTTATCCTGGAACTAACTACATGATTGCTTTTCAAAACTTGCATCCATTTCATATTCATATTGTAATTTTGTTCCAAGAAAGGTAGTTAGCGTCTCTAGAAGCAGATTATCAACGGTAAAGAAGAAACAAAAGAACTGATACAGATCATTGATATCAGTGGATATCAATATGGAGACTGTACAATACTTTTTTTTATTTTATCAATACCACGTGAATGACTAGCTAAAATTCATTTAATAATATTAACATGTAATATAAAATTCGATATTTGGACGCTCACTCTCCTTTCTATTTGAACCAGATCACAATTATCATTTTCAAAATTTCTCAAGTAAAAGAATTGTAATAGCCTATAATTTCATCGTGATTCTTGACGTAGATCTGTTCTTCATCAACGCTACTTTGTAAAAGCAGATAGCCTACCTATGTAGCCTGAATTAGATTGTCATCAAAATTTACATTCTCGTAGGAAAGGGGTTGTCCTTTACATTTCTCGATTATTATTCTTTGTGTTATATCCATATCGATCACACCAGCTTATATTTTCATTTAAACTGAAAGAATTCGTGATCTCCAATCTAATTAATTATCATATTTTTTCAGGATTCTGCTCAAGCCGATCCAAAATTAGGAAGCCCTTTCTACGCTGAACCAGCAGATGCGATCAAACAAGAAGCCATGCTAAAACGACGAACAAAACCGTCGGTATTCGTACCCTCGTCGATGAATAATAAACGGCATTCGGATCCGGCCGCTTTCCACCAGTGGCAGCCGGTGATCGCCGGTAACGTCGGATTAGAAAGAATCGATTCCAAAGAAGAACTGATTACTAAAGGAAATTTCTCGAATTCGGTCGATAATCTCAACATGATCAAAAAGAAAGATCGTAAGAGCAGCAACGTTAGTCCGCCGCTGAAGAATATCAAGCCTGTAGAGCCACCCAAAGCGAATCAGTTGAGGAGCAGAGGCAATAACGCACCGTGGATTGTTGATTCTAGTTGGGAATTCATAGGTACGAAAAACAGACTTTATTATTGGATGTCACTATGGGAAAATGATTATTCTAATTTGAAAAAATTATCAGTCGCAAAATAGTCAGTATATAGTACGAGAATGATTCGAGGAAAATTAAATTACGATCGTAAAACTTCAGAATCAGTATGAAGTTCCTATAATACTATATTTTTTTTTTTTCTTCTATACCTAATTTAATTGTGGAAAAATTAATTTTCTCGTTCAGTACGAAATAAGGTATTGAATAATTTTGGTTTTTATTCTTTCAAAAAATATTTTTTTCCACCCGATCGTGATCGAGTTGATAACAATTACGAAATCCAGACTCTTCTATCGACATGAAAAGTTTTTTTATGCAATAATTTTTTTTTCTGGATCATGAATTATAAATTATTCCCTTTAATTACTCGTGTATTCGCAATTCCCATTTTTTTTTATTTTTTAATTCTCATTCTTTTTAGATATTGTACTTTCCTATAAAAGATCTATTGTATTTCACTAAAAAAATATTATTTTTTTTTTACAGCGAAAGAATCGAAAGAATCGAAAGAAGAAAACGAATCAAACTCTTCGTACGACGACCATAAACTATTAAATCCAGAGCTCGAACGAAGCGACGTAGAAAATGCGAATAATCGGGTTCTAACGTTCCAAGATATGATTTTTCAAAGGTAGGTTAGAATACCGGTATCGATTTTTGAAGAAATTATTCGTGAAAATAAAGCACACCTCGTGATCCGTTCTCATCTGTTTTTCAGATTACCAGAATTGCGTTTGTCTCCAGTGCTGTATAAACCGTACTCGAGTTGTCGAAATGCAGACGACGATGATACAGCAAATAAACGGCTCTCGTTGGACAGTTCGAACAATAATTCCCTTAATGACAGCAATAATAATTCTAGTAATAACGGGGATAAGATTTATCATAACGGATTATCGCACTTATCCCAGATCAGCGATACTAGCGACGATACGCAGGTAAATCAATTAACACAGATTTACTTCATTGAAATGGGTAATGAGTATCCGAAATAAACGAAAGTTGTGAGATTTCTTGTTGATGTAGGTGCTCGATATTTTTGTAAAATGCATCGCTCGCATCTTCTAAGATTTCAGGCTATACCTATTGATTTCTTTTATAATTATTCGATTTTTATATCAATCAAAAAGGGAAACTTCTTTGATAAATTTTTTGAATATAAAAGTACACATCAGAAATTTTCAGGCTCCCTCATTCTTACACACATTTCCACAACTGTATTTACAGAATATTCATAAAAAAGAGATATTTTCAAATTTTCGAGTGTGAAACAGCTCTAACTATTTTGGTTGTAACATTTCCGGCTTCTTTGAAAGCTCTCTTTTCTTTTTTACGGATAATCGGAAACCGAACGTAAATTTGTATTATCGTAGAAATAAACTTCAGAAAATAATCACAATACCTATTAAATGAAATTAAGTGAGAGAATCTGAGTCGAATTGGTGACATACTACAAGCAGTTTTTATAGGAAACTGCAATCTCAAATATCGTGCGAGTCTGATCTGAAACGTCATGATTTTCCATCAAATGAGCTCCTTGAATTTTTGTTTTTTCTATTCACGAATTTAAAGATATTAATTTTATTCGACTATTGTTGAAAATTTAAAACGGTCACATTCAAATGAATAAGTCCGACTATCCTTTATCCTGTCGATGTCAGTCTTGGAATGAGAATTGAGATAATTCATAAATTAGCTGAATGATTGTCGTATTGCCCTGAGATTTATTTTTTTCTGCCATTTTGATTAAAAATTTGGGTCATGAGAGAAGACAAGTAGATAGGTGATTTGCAAATTTTTCGATCGTCAAAAATTCTGCTGGATAATGTTTCAACCTTCTTCTTGAAAGTGTTTAGAAATTACGTAGCTCGTTCTGACTGTTCTCATTTCTGTGTATTTTTCATATCATTCGTAGATTTACCAAATCATTTTTTACTTAGGAATGAGGAAGGCTCAAAATAAGCTTTATCGATGAAAATGGGAGAGAAGCGAGGAAACAATAATTTTTTTGCTATCGCCTTGATGCTATCTTTGTTTTATTAAAGAACAATGAAGATTTGTTCGCCTGTAATTCTTACCTCTAAACTTTCCACTGTAGATGACTGTACATATTTTTTTTTCTTGTCATCTTCCTTTGCTATTTGGAGTGAGAAAAACTCCGTTGTTTATTCTCCTGGAAGACTCTAGTATGTTACTTCTATTCCCCGTTCCTTCTGTACCGTTGATCCTCAATTATCAAAGTAGGATGAGATTGAATTTTTTTATCTAGTGAATAATATAAATCAATTCAGCGAGATGAGAAAATGATACTGCTTCATTCGATTTAATAATGAACGCAAAGTAGAGATGAAAAAAAAAAATGATAGAAGTGAACGCCTACGTTTTTTTGTACGTGTCCAATCTGAAAAGTTTTTTTCTTTTGTAGTTTGTGAAAGTTCATTACAATTTTTTGAACGTTTTAAATAAGCCAAATGCGTATCATTATTTTTATTTTTATTTTTTTTATTGTTCCTAATGATTTTGACAAAATCGAAACATTGATGTCGCCTCGTCCTTTTGAAATTAATGCTAGCTCAAAATTCATTCATTCTTAAAATTATTACTAGGTATTAAATTTCATTCTCACAATTTTTACAAATTTTCAATCCATCAATCAATGCCTACTCATGTCTTACAAGAAAGAAAGGAAAGTAAGAGATTTTTGAAGATTCTTTCGTTCACTTATTAATATAAGTGTTTAAGGGCCTAATCTAGTCGTTTTTTTTCTTCTTTCGTATCGTTATCAAGTGAGGTTATATTTTGTAGAAGGAATTTGCGGGTTAAAAAGTTCTTATTTGCTGTGGATGAAATTATGTATTACTTTGTAAATGTATTTAAGACAAATTTTGAGGGATTGTTAATAGTATTCGTAAAGAATAGAAGTTACTCAGTAATAATAATTCCGAATACAACTAACCGTGATTCATTATTTCTTTCTTTCTTTTTTTTTTTTGCAGACCATATTTTCAGAACCCTGGGACAGCACTCAATGGGAACATTTATTAACGCCTACGAAACCTGTTACCGATGACAATCTTGGTCCTGTAAATAGATGCAAAAGTTTCAAGGAAAGACTGGATCCGCTTCTATGTGAGTACCTACCTATTATATTAAAATGTGTTTTTGCACAAATATCTCGTTAAAATAGAATGGAATAGGGTGAATAACGGCAATGACTTTCACAATACATGTGAAGAGTGAACAAATTTTCGACTTTTTTTCATCATACTTTTTAAAGAAGTTCCTGTTTCATATTACCGTACATTCTCAAAGTTAAAAGAATAAAAAAAAAATTCATTAATAAGCTATCCTTTGAAAGGAAGTGTTCCTCATTCTTGGTTACGAGGAACAAATTATGGACGCCAGTTGATTTCTTCATTATGGATGAAAAAGTATAGCGTTAGCAGAAAGGTCATGAGATTCGAATAGAGCTATTATTTTTTGGATACTGATCGATTGATAAAACAATTACCGGGTGACAGATTCGTACTGAATTTTCTTCCTGCGAAGCGCAGATTCTTCGATACTAAAAATTGATGATTCGTTCGAAAAACAGGGTCACTTCTCAATCTCGAGACTCTCATTATCGATCGGTTTAATTTCATTCGATTTACTCTACTACAAATGTGTTTGTTTCTGAATCATCATTTACCGAACAGATACAAGATTTACGGAAATAGAATGATCTTGTACGTTGCTTGTGTTATTGTAAGAATGAGATAGCTACCTATTTTTGTCCATCGATTTGTCTGATACGATAATAGTACAAGTTTCGTGTGTATTTAAACAAAAACAAGTTCAGTGATAAGTTGGGCAAACAAAAATAAAGGTACGGTAATAATACAATAACACGACATCACCGATTGCGAACTTTTTCAAGGATCGTTTTCGCGTAGCAAAATCAATTCATGATGCTCGTATTTTCGATTGATTAGGAACTAGGAATGACGATTTTATTAGGTATCCATGGCCATATCTTGTGCAGTATGATGCAATGTGTATTTTTCGATAGAATGTTTTGAAGATATATTCAAATAAGAGGTAGTATGAATGATGAAACATTGAATAACCTTTCATTTTTATTTAATTAGTCGTGGTAAATAAATGTAGGGTCATAACGAGAATAATTATTTGATTTTGTAGGACGTCTAATCATATTTGAGGAAAGCGGCATTTGTAGGTAGCTTACCTTTGCCCAGAGATGGGCTACTCATCCAATTAAAAATGCGGAATTTAAACAGCCCTATTCAGATACATGATGTTATTAACACTTGATCTCTTTCTTTTGAGTTTTGTTTCTTGAGAAAGCAGAGTTGCTTATTTCTGCTATTTTACTTATTCGCGATTCTGTCTACGAATGATAATTTTCGTTATCACGTGATTTTTTTTTTTTTTTTAATCAAGTCGTCGAAGGTGTGCTTTGATACAAACATTCTGATAAATTTGCAAATTGGATATCGAAAAAATGTTCATAATTCACAGTCAAAGAACATTGTCTTGACTAGAATTGTAAAAGACATTCGAAATTGTTTGAAACATTTCTTGCGGGCTTAAATTTCAAATTATTTTTCACTTCCTGTCCGCCTTCTTTTATCGTTACCGAATCAGGATGCATTTTGCAGAAGGAATACATTCGCAACATAAATTTAGAGCGTAAAAAATATTTATTTCCTGTCGTTAAAATTCTGTATTTTGAAAATATATTTAAGACGATCTAACTGAATTTTGATGGGTCGTAAATCGATTTGCAAAGAATAAAAATGATACAGATAATTTCATACGTTGATTAATCAACTGTACAATAATGCATTTGAGTCGAATTTTTTAAATTTGAGAATTGCGGTATTTAGTCATAATAAATCCGAAGGGCGGCTCAACGGCGGAAAACTGTGATTGAGAGCCGATGCTGAATTTCACAAGAGCATTCGAAGAACAGTCAAGAATAATGGATTTATGAGACTTACGATTAATTTTGACGGGATCCTCGCCGTCGCCTCTTTAATGATGGGACATTTTCATCACCAAAGAAAGAAAAAAAAAAAAAAAAAAAACTGGCAATTGCGGTTGAGCCGCCAATCCCTAGATTTTAGAACCATGTGGAAGTGAAAAGTTTAGCTCTGATTCGCTGCTGGACCTCGAGTATGCCTCCTGGATTCAAAAAAAAATATATATTACAGGAGAGAGATAGAGAGTGAGAAAGAAATCAAGATACCGTAGAACGACACAGAAAAAAAATTGGCGACATCCTGACGCTCTCACCAGGGAAGCACAAGGTACAGCTGAAGTTGCCCTACCGTATAAGCGAGTTTTTACTTCCCTTATGTTAGACTAGTTGAAGAATGAAAAGATTAAAAAAAAAAAAACAGAATCGAAAAGAGAATAGAGGTATGAAATAGTTTAGAAAGAACAATAAACAGGTCCGGGACGATTTGGAATGCGATTCTAGATGGATAAAAGAAAAAAAAAAGAAACTAAATTGGCTATTCGACCCCAACTGCCACAATCATCGTCCCGGAAAAAAATCGAACGATACTTCCAAGACGCTAGGCTACACTCCTGTGGAATTTGGTGTTGAGTCCATTGAAAATGGTGAAAAAATAATTCTTCGAATTCGTCTTCTCTTCTAGTTTGATCAATGCAGGTAAATTTAAAACAATCCTCGTTGTGTCGGCCGCTAGAGGAAATGTTACCAAGAAACAAGTTTTCCGTTGTCAGCTCGCCGTTTGAGATCGACTAGAGCCCATGTCGTGGGTGACAGCGAGCAAATGCACGAGGGTTGCTTGTTGCTGCAGGCTATTGAGGGAGTGTTACCGAGAAGATCGTCAGCTGAGGGTAGATGTTCGGTAATCATACGAAACAAAAGGAAGAGAGCGAGAAAGAGTTCGTGGATGGTTACGATCTTTGACGTGTTTTGTAGCAAAAATTAGCTGACAGTCCGGCTTCACTTCGAAGAGGGCGAGTGTGCAAAAAATCTCGTAGAATTTAGAAGTCGGCTACAACCCGACTCAAGATTCAGGGGGGTAAGTGTACAAAAATTCTCCATGTTCGGGAGTTTTGCTCTATATAGGAAAGGACTTGGATTGTCGCCATCTGTTCCGCATGAAAAATGGATGTGAAATTTGGTAGAAATAAAGTGCTATGAAGCTTAGTTGAGAGCATTCAAAAGGCCATACCCACTTCCTGATGATCTTTAGAACCGTCAGTAAAAATATTTGTATGATGAGGAAAATGTTCTTGCGTTTATAATTGGGAGAGTTTTTGAGAATCTAAACCAGAAGTTTTGGGAAGTTTGTGAATTTCAATACGTACGAAGAGTTGTTGAAAGGAAAAGGACGGTAGATGATGAGACGGAATTGATACGATGAGGTTTTGAAAGCGAAAAATAAGGGCAGCTCTTCTACACATTAGCGGTAATTGCCAGTCTACGAATCTCCTACGGTTAAGACGGTAGTGTAGGCAAATAAGAAGAAAAAAAATATTTTGCTGGAGCAAACGTTTTTTTGCTGACAATGGTTCAGGATGTGGTCCTAAACAACATACTCGTACTAAAAATCCCGCGTCTTTCCCCTGGAGCTTCTTTTTTTATGGGAGTTCGAAACCCCCAAAAAATTAGTTCTTCGCCTATATCGCGTGAAATTGAAATTTTATTAAAAAATGTTTCAAACAAAAGTTGTTCCTCGTTAAATTTCCTATCAAATAATGTATTCATTCTTCAGCCTATGTCAATTAGTGCCTTCGCAAAGGGCGTTCAAAAGAGTCTTAAAATCAGTTTTTCCATATATCTCACAAAATTGAAATTTTATTAAAAAATGTTTCAAACAAAAGTTGTTCCTCGTTAAATTTGCTATAAAATGAGCTATTCATCTTTCAGGAGATTCTTTTTTAATAGGGGTTTAAACCCCCCGAAATTCAGTCTTTTGCTTATATCTTGTCTAATTGAAATTTTATTAAAGAATGTTTCAAACAAAAGTTGTTCCTCGTTAAATTTCCTATCAAATAATGTATTCAATATTCAGCCTATGCCAATTAGTGCCTTTGCAAAGGCCGTTCAAAAGAGTCCTAAATTATCTCACAAAATTGAAATTTTATTAAAACATGTTTCAAACAAAAGTTGTTCATCGTTAAATTTGCTATAAAATGAGCTATTCTTCCTCCAGGAGGTTCTGTTTTAGTAGGGGTTTGAACCCCCCAAGATTCAGTTTTTTGCTTATATCTTGTCTAATTGAAATTTTAATAACAAATGTTTCAAACAAAAGTTGTTCCTCGTTAAATTTCCTACCAAATAATGTATTCAATCTTTAGCCTATGCCAATTAGTGCCTTTGCAAAGGCCGTTCAAAAGAGTCCTAAAATCAGTTTTTCCACATATCTCACAAAATTGAAATGTTATCAAAAAATGTTTCAAACAAAAGTTGTTCCTCGTTAAATTTGCTATAAAATGAGCTATTCATCCTCCAGGAGATTCTTTTTTAATAGGGGTTCAACCCCTCCCAAGATTCAGTGTTTTGCTTATATCTTGTCTAATTGAAATTCGATCAAAAAATGTTTCAAACAAAAGTTGTTCCTCGTTGAATTTCCTATCAAATAACGTATTCAATGTTCAGCCTAGGTCAATTAGTGCCTTTGCAAAGGCCGTTCAAAAGAGTCCTAAATTATCTCACAAAATTGAAATTTTATTAAAACATGTTTCGAACAAAAGTTGTTCATCGTTAAATTTGCTATAAAATGAGCTATTCTTCCTTCAGAAGATTCTTTTTTAATAGGGGTTTAAACCCCCCAAGATTCAGTCTTTTGCTTATATCTTGTCTAATTGAAATTTTATTTAAAAATGTTTCAAACAAAAGTTGTTCCTCGTTAAATTTCCTATCAAATAATGTATTCAATGTTCAGCCTAGGTCAATTAGTGCCCCAGCCAAGTCTTGAAAGGCCGTTCAAAAGAGGACGAAAATATATCTGACAAAATTGAAATTTTATTGAAAAATGTTTCAAATAAAAGTTGTTCTTCGTTGAATTTCCTATCAAATGAGCTATTCAGCTTTCAGAATAGAGTAATTAGTCTATGGAAAAAGTGTGTTAGGTACATTTTTCCTGTAATTTCCTCAACTGAATCTTACTCCATGAAGCTAGTATATTTCACGTAATCGTCTCTTGTACTACCGTAGATCAGAGAGTATTGCAGCTGCCTTAGAGTCGTTGATACGACGCGGCTTTAACTGTTTTTATTTCAATACCTAGGAAAATAGAGGCAATCTGTAATGATGCAAAACTTCCATAAATCAGTACCAAAACTATAAGAAAAATATAGCATATCCTTATATTTTTAACATCGAAGGCCTAGGGCTATGAGCACGGCGGGACTGCGTGATTACATGCGTGAGAGGAAGTTTGCTTGTTGTAAAAAGTTGAATATGTCGCGGATGGAGGGGAAGTCATCTGATAGTGCATGAGTTGGGTCAAGTTGGGGCAGCAGAAGATGTGTTGAACGGATAGGGGGGGGGGGTTCAGATTCGCAATGAGGGCATGAGAGAGGCATAAGATGAGAGATGGGTGGGTGTGTGTGAGTCTGGTCTGGCCGATTCTGAGACGCGTGTTGACAGATTTGAAGAGTCCCATAGGATGGATATTTTTAATTTGGGCTAGTTTGTTTGTGTGTGATTTGAGATTAGACCAATGAGTGAACCATGCTTGAGTGATGAATTTGTTGATGTGTTTGGAGAGATCTGAGCGTGAGGGGAGGAAAGAGCGGTTGACTGATGGGTTACGGGTTGCTAGTTTGGCTGCTTTGTCGATATTTTCGTTCCCCGGGATAACCTTGTGACCAAATACCCAGATGAAGAATAATGGGATGGGGATGGTGTGAAAGATGGCGATGAGAGTGTGCGTACGATTTATGAGTGGGTGGGAGGAAGTGTGGTTGGCTATGGCGTCAAGTGATGATAGGAAGTCGGAAATGACCAAAAATGGGTTCAGAGGAAGACGGGAGGGTAGATTGGTGAGGATGTGTTCTAAACAGCTAAAGATTGCTTGTAATTCAGTGGTGAAGACGGATGCGGTGTTGCGGTGTCATTGAGAGACTGTGATGGGACCTATTGAGTATGCGAATCCGGTTTCATTTTGATGTTTATATCCATCGGTGGAATACAGTTGTTAAGAATTTTGTTAAACTGTGCCTGGTAATCTTCGGAAGAAGTTGAAAGAAGAGGGGGGCGTTTTAGGTCACGAATTATTTTGGGTGGAATAAAGAGCCAAGGAGGGGTTGAGGGAACGATGTGGTTAAGACAATAGAACTTGAAGGGGCGTGCTAATTGGAATTCTAGGTTGGAACGTAGATTGGTCGTGGAATTTTGGTTGTGGTGAAGGGTGAATGTGCGATAGGGGACGGGGATTTGCGGATATTGTAGAACAGTTGTGAGGAAGTTAGTTGTCAGTTTGAGGCGACGATAATGAAGCGGGGGGAAGTCAATGTCTTCACAGAGGCTTTCAGCGGGACTGGTTCGGAATGCTCTAGTAGCTATTCTGGATGAAGAATTTTGGATAGTGTCGAGTAGTTTCAATTGAGAGGGAGAGGCGAGACCGTAAATAGGTGATCCGTAACCGAGGATGGATCGGGTTAAGCTTTGGTAGTGGTGGAGAAGGATTTTTCGGTTACAACCTTCTTTAGGGTGGGAAAGGAATTGCCGGACATTGAGTGCACCTATGCATTTTGATTTAATTGGTGGGATCCAAGAGTGACGGTTGTGGAAGTTGAGGCCAAGAACTTTAGTAGTTTTAACTTGTGGGATGGGGTAATTTAATGGTTTTCTGGCTTGGTTTTTGGAAGATGGTGAATTTGGTTTTGGGGTAAGAAGTGCGGAATCCTAGGGGGGAAAGCCAAGCGTGTATTTTATTGATTGTTTCTTGAAGCAGACGGTGGGCGCGTGTTGTGTTACTGGAATGTAAATGGATGCTTAGGTCATTAGAGAATAGTAGGGTTTGAATTGGAAATTTTATGATTTTTGTTATGTTGTTGATGGCGATGAGAAAAAGGGTGCCTCTAAGTGGGGATCCTTGGGGGATACCATTTTCTTGGGGGAGGGTTGAGGAATACTAATCGCTTACGCGGACTCTAAAAGATCGATTAGTAAGACAATTTTCAAGTAGGAGAGGGAAGGGTCCTCGAAGTCCAAGTTGGTGCAGGATGACGCATATGTGGTATGTCCAGACTCTCAGGAAAGCGTTATATATGTCAAAAATATTGAGTAGAGGTTCGCTCCGTGAGCATGGGCGTCGTAGATTTGGGAATCGAGGTCAGCAAGGGCCATTAGAGCTGATCGACCCTTACGGCAACCGGAGTCAAGGAACCAGGAAAGTCTATTATTGATAATTTTTTCGAGAACTTTTCTAAGAGTGCTTAGTAGTAATATGGCTCGGTAGGACAGAGGGTGTGAAGGGTCTTTAAGAGGTTTTAGGGTTAGAATGATTAGAGCTGTTTTCCAGTTATTGGGGAAAGAGGTGGTGAAAAAGATTCGGTTTAGGAGTGAGGTGAGGTGTGAAATAGCATTTGTATGAAGTTTGTGCAGCATAGCGGGACTAATTTGGTCGAGACCGGGAGCTGTTTTTTTGGAGCAGAGGGAGATGGTGTGAGTGACTTCTTGTTTGGTGATTGTTTTGTTGTAGTAGGAAAGTGTGAGAGTTTGTGACAGATTAAGGGAGAAATCTATTGGGGTATTTTCAGCTTGTCGTTTGAGTTGAGTGAAAGGTGGGTCGTAGTTAGTGTTGGAAGAAATTCGAAAATAATTGTCAGCGAGTATTTCGCTGATTTCTGATGATGATTGATGGATTTGGTTGTTTTGATAGAGAGGCTGGAAGGAGAATTTTTGTTTCGAACCTGTTAACCTTTTAATGTTTCACTACATGTCGGAGCAAGAAACAGGTCGATTAATTGACGAGACAAAAGTGTTCCAGCTTCGTTTCGCTACGGGCTTCGGCTCCTAATCTTCTGTAGTTAATGAAGTCTGATACATCTGCGGTCTTTTTGTAACGGTTGAGGGCTTTTTTTTCCGTCTTTCAATGCTATTTTGATTTCAGGTTATCACCAGGGGCGAAAAACTAATTTTTGGGGGATTCCAACCCCCTTGAAAAAAGAAGCTCCAGGGGAAAACGCGGGATTTTCAGTACGTTGTTAACCATTTTCAGCAAAGAAAAGTTTGCTCCAGCAATTTTTGACATGTTCCATGTCTTTTCTCTCGCCAGACCCCGATTTTGAAACTCGCGAGTACACCCCCCCTCCCCCCCCCGTCAAGAGAAATCTCTACCCAGTGGGTGATTCAGAAATTCGCGAGTACACCCCGCGTAATAATAATAATCAATAATAAATGAATAAATAAATAAATAAATAAATAAATAATTAAATAATTGAATAATTAAATAAATAAATAATTAAATAATTAAATAAATAAATAATTAATTAATTGATTGATTAATAAAAAATTAAATAATTAAATAATTAAATAATTAAATAAATAAATAAATAAATAAATAAATAAATAAATAAATAAATAAATAATTAAATAATTAAATAAATAAATAATTGAATAAATAAATAATTAAATAATTAATATAATTAAATAATCAAATAAATAAATAAATAATTAAATAAATAAATAATTAAATAATTAAATAATTAAATAAATAAATAATTAAATAATTAATATAATTGATAATGAGAAAATTTTCTAAGTCCCTCTTCCTATCATATATGGCTGGATAGTCGACATTTTTCCAAGTCCCCTAGACTTGAATTGTCTCATACCATTCCAATACAACAGCGAGGCCGCTCGTTCGCCCTACCTCATATTTCTCATAGAAGACTTGAATTTTCTCATACCATTCCAACACAACAGCGAGATCGCTCGTTCGCCCCACCGAAAGTTGATACCTCAAAATATTGAACACCCACAATTACCTCAAAATATTTCTCATACAAGACTTATACGACGCCAAGATAGGTAAAGGGGTAAACGAATAATATCTCACGAACGCTTGACCTAGTAGAAGAATTAATAATAAATAAATAAATGAATAAATAAATAAATAAATAAATAAATAAATAAATAAATAAATAAATAATATTAAATAATTGAATAATTAAATAATAAAATAATTAAATAATTAAATAATTAAATAATTGAATAATTAAATAATTGAATAATTAAATAATTAAAAATTAAATAATTAAATAATTGAATAATTGAATAATTAAATAATTGAATAATTGAATAATTAAATAATTAAATAATTAAATAATTGAATAATTGAATAATTAAATAATTAAATAAATAAAGGCTGAATAGTCGAAATTTTTCCAAGTCCCCTAGACTTGAATTGTCTCATACCATACCAATACAACACCGAGACAGGGGGCGAACGAGCGGAGCGAGTTCGCGCTACCTCATATTTCTCAAAAAAGACTTGAATTTTCTCATACCATTCCAATACAACAGCGAGATCGCTCGTTCGCCCCACCGAAAGTTGATACCTCAAAATATAGAACACCCACAATTACCTCAAAATATTTCTCATACAAGACTTATACGACGCCAAGATAGGTAAAGGGGTAAACGAATAATATCTCACGAACACTTGACCTAGTACAAGAATTAATAATAAATAAATAAATAAATAAATAAATAATAATAAATAATTAAATATTTAAATATTTAAATAATTGAATAATTAAACAATTAAATAAATAAAGGCTGGATAGTCGAAATTTTTCCAAGTCCCCTACACTTGAATTGTCACATACCATTCCAATACAACAGCGAGACAGGGGGCGAACGAGCGGAGCGAGTTCGCGCTACCTCATATTTCTCATAGATGACTTATACGACGCCATGATAGGTAAAGTTTTTTAAGTCCCTCTTCCTATCATATATGGCTGGATAGTCGAAATTTTTTCAAGTCCCCTAGACTTGAATTGTCTCATACCATTCCAATACCACAGCGAGGCCGCTCGTTCGCCCTACCTCATATTTCTCATAGAAGACTTGAATTTTCTCATACCATTCCAATACAACAGCGAGATCGCTCGTTCGCCCCACCGAAAGTTGATACCTCAAAATATAGAACACCTACAATTACCTCAAAATATTTCTCATACAAGACTTATACGACGCCAAGATAGGTAAAGGGGTAAACGAATAATATCTCACGAACACTTGACCTAGTAGAAGCCTAGACTGAAATATTTCATGATGACTTATAAAATATAGAAGACATGGAACATGATTTTCATTTATTTGGCTATGCCAGAAAATTTAATAATGTTTTTTTAATATTGATTTGCCTACACTATTGTTTGTAAGGTTTGAGTCTTGGTAGGTAATACTTCGAACTTATTCTATAAATCTTTCTCTCAATCACCACCTCGCCCCTCTGATTGATTCTTGATCATCTCCGATTTTCTAGCAACGTTCAATATCATTCCAAGCTCCTCTCATTGTATTCACGCTCTCATCGCTATCTTCCATTTTAATATTCTTCATCTGGGTACCTGGCTACAAGAGCATCTCAAGGAACAAAAAAAATCGACAAACGAGCTCTCCAATACATCATCCATGCCTGGTTCTCTCATTGTTCTAACCACAAATCTCATTCAAACAAGCTGAAACATTCAGCTTGGATACTTATTGACCCTTTGAACGTATCCTTCCCTTCTACCACCTTCAAATACCCTACTTAACGTGGCTGAGCTTCAGATTAGACCCATCGAATAAACAAAAAAAAAGAATTCTTTTCTTTCATTGTCTTATGAAACGGGTACCCTCGAGGACCCCTCCCTATCGCTTATATCATTGTCTGGACTGTAGATCGAAATTGCGTCGAAATTTTGATTCTGTTATTGTTTCCATTTTTGTTTCGTAGCCGCAGTTCAATTTATTTCACAAACTTATTTGTATAATATTTACCGTTTGTCTCATGATATCCTCGTGATCCATTGGTTATGACCTACTTTAGATTGTTTGTTGTCGATTTCTTGAATCAAAATTACTGTTTGCTCTTTCTGTGCGGGTTGAGAACCTTTTTTTTCGACATAACTAGGAAGCGCGAATAGAAAAAAAAAAAAAGAAGTAAATTGATTATTGTCGTTTCCCGGAAAAATATGAAAAAATTCGTTCGTCGCTGTCTTTTCGATACAATTTTCGTACTTTTTCCCACGAAGTTTTCGATCACGCCTCAAACTTACAATCGTAAATTATCGCTTCGTATTTGTATATTGAACAAATATTAATATGCCTTTTACCACGATGGTACTACAATACCGAAGTACTATGCATACATCGTCCCTGCCCATCCATTCGCCCCCTCTTGCTAACCTTTGTTTGTTTCTATCGAGGAGATGATGCAGGTTGACGGTGCGGGAGGTCATGTGGTAATCTATCGTTAAGCGATTACGGGTGCATTCTGCGTTCGTTCACTCACCGATACCTCGCGACAGTGTTCAGTTGAGTGAACGCGTGCACGTAATATTTTTACTCTCGAATACGAAATTTTGATCTCGTTTATCAACTGCCGTAAATTTGATCATGACTGGTCAAGAGTGTAAATTGTTGTCGGTAATTCGAAAATGGTTCGCCGAGACGAAGGGAAAAATTGAAAATGCGCGAATGAAGACTTGCGTCCGCATACGTAAAGTGAAGAATAGGTGGAAGACTAAATGGCAGTCGATTCTTCCTAAATTGCAGTCGAAATGTTGTAAGTAGACCGAAATTTTTAGTAATTACTCTATCAAATGGGATATATCGAAGTTCGAGATTGACGAACGATGGAAAAATCATGGTCTTCACGATCATTTTTTGAGAAAATTACCAGTCGAGTGAGAATGTACCGTACTCGCCTCGTCTTCGACTTCTATAGCTCATTCTCGCTTTGATTTCCTTTGTACGGCGATTTACCATTTTTAAGCAATCGTAAGATCACGAAGTGCAATTTTGCCCTCGTGTTCATGAATTTTTGAGAAAATTATCTTCCTGAGATTTCACCACTGTTGCGTTTATTGGTGTGGTCTTCGACTCTGTTCGTAAAATTAACCCTTCGTCCAGCTAATTATCACTTAGATTTCCTTTGTATGGAAATGTACTATATTTTCGAGCATTCGTAGGGCTCCGAAGTGCAATTTTAACCCTCGGTTGGCGGTCTTTGTCATCATCTTCCCGGTACGAAAAACTATAGAAAGAGAATTCGCCGCCTGGGTTCGCAATATTTCGTTTTCATTCAACCAATTCTCACTTAGATCCCATTTGTATATGGAGTCAAGATTCTTACGTAAAATTACGAAAACAAAAATATCCTAATGACTCGACTTTAGACTCGGAAGCTCGGATACTTTTAAAATATGAATCACGAATACGTCAATTTCAATCCGAGTGATTTCGATGAACGGAACAAAGTCCGTGACGTATTGATAACGAACCCTAATTCCGATAAAAAGAAACTAAACGAATTGCTAGTTCGGGAACCGGTTTTCTCTGCACTGTGAGAGAGAATTGAATTGTATCAAAACTGATGGGTTGAATTGTGAGTCATCGTATTGCAACGTGTTGAAACTGCAGTTGCACTTCGTTTTGTTCTTGGCCCATTGTTTTTTCCCCCCATAGCCGAACCGTTTCAAAGTCCGCGAGGATTTATAATTTAAGCGTCGAGGGGTTTTGTGTTTTTGGTGGAAGTAGTTTAAAGTATCGTTGTGGAGAACCGATACGAAGAATTTCGAACGGTTTTCTCAAGAAATGGCTAAGCCGAAGAGTGCCTTCGTGATATTTGAGGCAGTATAGAGGCAATAAATGAACTTGGTTTCTCCGAGTGTGGTCTATTTTTGAGCGCGTGATGATTATTTCTATCATTCTATGTTTCCTGTTTGATGTGGAGCAGAAACGAATTCTGGAGCAAATTCTGGCTTGAAAAATCTTTATTGATAAAAAATTTGAAAACGCCCTTCTCTCTCTCTCTCTCTCTCTCTCTCTCTCTCTCTCTCTCTCTCTCTCTCTCTCTCTCTCTCTCTCTCTCTCTCTCTCTCTCTCTCTCTCACACACACACACACACACACACACACACACAGGCTATATTACCAATGATGAGGAGAAGGGAGGAAAGTTTCAAGAATTCTCATCGTCCAAGACTAGGTTGCAGGTTTCAGACCTAAATCCTTCTCGGGGATATACGTCCGTGTGGTAACGATTTTTAAGGGACCCTAACCAGAAGCACGTATTGCTGAGGAATTTTTTTATTATTTTTTATATGTATAATACGTATCTTTGAGCTTGACGCATCAGCCGGAAATTCGTCAAACGCATGACGTCATCAATCATCTCGACCTAATTTAGAAAATTATCAAAATTTTTATCGTAGTCATGGTGTTACGTCATGTGTCACTCTGACTAACTGTAAGGACAACCATACAGGCTATGTTGAGGAATTGCGTGTTGGTCTAAAATATTCTAGGCTAAATTAGCTTGAAAGCGTAGTCTAACGCAAAGTGTACGTGACTTACACATATGTCGCTAAAAAATACGAGTCAACATTTCTTCTTTATTTGTAATCATCATACCAGGAACTGGATTAAGGTATCTAAAGAACCTCCATTTCGCAGCGAATGATCAGGCGTAGGAAGTATCAGCAGTGCTGCCAATCGTAATGTCGTGTTAATCTTGTCAGACAAGAGTACCTTTTTAAAAGCAATTGCTGGACAGGGAATATTTTTCAATTCTCGGACTTGGAAAAATTCTCCGACTTGGAATAATTTCCAATTGTTGGACTTGGAAAAATTCTCCGTCTTGGAATATTTTCTCATTATATTCTCTATCTTGAAATATTTTTCAATTGTTGGACTTCGAAAAATTCTTCCTCTTGGAATATTTTCCAATTCTCGGACTTCAAAATATTTTTCAATTCCCTTGGGGAAATTCTCCAACTTGGATTATTCTCCTCTTGGACGTAGAAATATTTTCCAATTCTCCAACTTGCAATATTTTACAACTGTTGGACTTATTTTCGAAGTCCGAGAATGAAAAAATATTCCGAGTCCAGCGATTGGGAAAAATTTCCAAGTTGGAGAATTCTTCTAAGTCGGAGAATTGAAAAATATTTTTCAAGTCCGAGAATTGGAAAATATTCCAAGAGGAAGAATTTTTCGAAGTCCAACAATAATTGAAAAATATTCCAAGATAGAGAATTTTTCCAAGACCAAGAATTGAAAAATATTTTCCAAGTCCGAGAATTGGAAAATATTCTAAGACAGAGAATTTTTCCAAGTCCGAGAATTGAAAAATATTCCTAGTTGGAGAAGTGGAAAACATTTCCAAGTTTAGTAATTGCTCCGAAAAAGGTGCTCTGTTCCTACGGCGATGCTCTTGTCTGCGAACATTGACACAAGATTACGATTGGCAGCACTGCTCCACCAAATTTTGCCTTTTCATTTCAGTTGATTGTCGGTCTGATTTTATTCCTACTAAATTCTGACCATAATTTTTGGTTTATTTCTGATCACTATGCGGAATTCACATTTCAACCCATTTTTGGTCTTTTTTTTTTTTTTTTTTTGTTCATTCTCATGCAAACCGCAGTTTCTCAATTTTGCCCAAAATTTCCGGTCAATTTCTTTGGAATTAATCAACTGTCATACTGCTTGCAAACTCGCAGATGCATAAAGATATTTAAAATAAAATCTAAAATAAAATTTGAAATTTAAAAATTAATATTCTTAATAATCAAAATATTGTTTAATAAATTGACATATTCTACTGATCATAAAAATATGAGACTTATATTATATTCAATTTAAGGAATTCCATCAAATTAATTAATAAATATAATTTTTTTAAAATTTAATTTATATCAATTTTATTTTTGGGAATTGAATTCTAAATTTTTCTAAAAAGTCTATAATAATATAATATTATTTTGAAAGAATAAATATCTTATTTAAATTTTCTTGTATAGTTTATTTAATCAAAATCAATAGTTTTGTTTTTTAGAATTATTTATTGATTGATAAAAATACTTTTTCAATTAATATAAAAATTATTATAAAAAAACTAGAAAAATTGAAACTCAATAATTTTTTATATCATTTAATTTATTTCATGTATTTAATCTTTTAAATAAGAATTGATAAAAATTATCTAATAATTGCAATGATTTTAAATAATATTTAAAACTCGTAATTGTATTGAACCAGAATGATATTTTCAATTTTTTTTTCAATTTTACATTTAATTAATAGAAAATTTTTAGGTTTATTTATGACTAATGAAAAAATAATAAAAAATATTTTTTTTTAAATTAAATTAACACGAATTAAATTGATAAAGAATAATAATAATTATTATTAATATATCAAATAAATTATAATACCTAATCAAAATAATGAAGGAATTTTATAAATTAAATTTAAATAAATGAATATATTTAGATTCATTTTGACTTGAAATAAACGCTGTGGAGCAGTCGATTCGAGATTGTTAGATAAATTTGGTGACGTCGATTCGAGATCGACTTCGGTTTGACTTCAGGTCGATTTTTAGATACATTTCCAGAAAATCGACTGTTTATTGGGGCAATAGAGTAGTCGAGTTTAGGTCGATGGAGAAATTTGAAGAATTTCATTCAAAATCGAAGTCGGCCGGCATGCATCATCAGGAAATGACTAATCGATACAAAATCGATTCAATAAAGCGATCGATTTCAGGTTGCTAGAAAAATTTTAAGAACTCGACTCGAACTCGATTTGAGATTGACGTTCATTTGAGGTCGATTTAAAGTCGACCAGCAGCATACATCGCCAGGGAATGATAAGTTGATTTAGAATCGGCCCAGTAAAGCAACAGACTTCAGGTCGATATTTGAATCGAAACAGACTTCAGTTCGACTTTGATTACAGGTCGATTCTGACCTGAAAATTGACTAGCAGTGCAGTTTGGGTCGATGGGAAATGTGAAGTTGATTCAAAATCTACTCTAGATTCACGTCGATTTGAAGTCGACTTTAAAAGTGGACCAGCGTGCACAACTAATCGATTTAAAATTGACCCAATAAAGCGATCGATTTCAGATCGATAGAAATGTCGACCAACTTTCGTTCCCAGAAAAGGAAAAACCGACTGTTGGTCGAGGCGATGGTGCAGTCGAGTTTAGGTCGAGGGAAAAATTTGAAGTTTGCTCAAATTCAACTGCTACAAACTGACTTGAAGTCGACCCAACCAACAAAACACGATCGATTTCAACTCCTTAGAGAAATTTGGAGAAGTCGGATTGAAGTCGACCAGCATGTATTACCAGCTCTGGAACCACAAATCGACTCATCCGAGCAGTTGATTTTGGATTGGACAGATGTCTTGGAGAAGTCGACTTCAAATCGACTCCTGATGAATGTCGATTTGAGGTTGATGCACAGTTGCCCAGCTTAAATTACCAAAAAACTAGTAATTGGCTTGACATCGAATCAACAGAGCAGTTGATTGAGGGCCCATTAAAAAACTTTGAGAAGTCGACTCGAGGAAACAGGATTGTCGTCGATTTAAGGTCGACCAACATTACTAGAAAACTGCAAATCGACCCAATAGAGCATCGAAAATTTGAACAAGTCAACTCAAAAACGACCTGAAGTTTACGTCAACGTGAGATTGATTTCGACTGTACATGGACCTCATCTCGACCAAGACTTCAAAAGAAATTGAATTCTCGGTCGATTTGATGTCGATTGATTATCTTCGACCAAGAATCGATGTCAAATCGACGCTCATCGGGATAGATTGTGCTTTAAAGGAAAAAGAAATGATCGAGCTTTGAATTTTAGAAATTGATAGCTACCATAGTTTCTTTCAAGTTGAAAGAAGTACGTGGAAGAGCAAAATTCTGGTGGATGCGTTTAATCGCCTTCAACACGAGAATACAACTCGTTCGAACGACTGAACTAGACCTGGCGCGAAAGAGTGTTCTGCAACGCCAACAGGGTGATCAATCGTGAACAACATTTATTGTCTTCGCGTGCACCGGTTCGCGAGTTCCGTCAGGTCAAAAAGAGAGCAACTTCTTTCTCTATTGGGATGTTAACCTATGTTTGGTAGCGCTAGAATCGCCTTCCTCTCTCGCCGCACTCGCTTGAATTTCTGGGTGACGATTTTACGTTCAATGTATTCGGCCATAAGAAACGAGATTTTCAATTAGTGGTAGATGACTCAATACTTCACCATTAGAATTACTTCTTTCAGTTATCGATTCTCTTGAAGTGTTTAAACGATTTATAGGATATAATTTTTTGATATTACGAATTGTAATAATTTAAATCGTACTTGAAAATTGTAAATTCCCCATCATGAAGCATGGTACGTTAAAATTATCCCCCACATGTTCGAGCACGGTTACCAACTTACGCAACTTGGGTTAACATCCCAATAGTCATCTGGTGCCACGAGACTCCCTCCAGTGACAGCGATTTACACATAATTATACAATGAAAAACTTGGAACTGAATCGTCGTTTTACAATGGTTTTAGAGGGTATGACCGCGTGACGTATTCGCAGTGATTTAGATTTATTTATGTACGAGTATGATAAACAAGATGGTCAGTCGTGATTGAACGACGCAGGAAATATTCTTTGTCATCAGGTGCATTCGACGACTATCAGAGCTCTTGCCTTTCTTTTGTTCTTTTCGATTTCATAGTTCTTTCAGCGCTGAATTGATTTAGTTGTGGTCTAATGTGCGGAGGATGTAACGTGTTTCTATATTAATTTCAGTGCGTAGGAACGATAGGAACACGTGATTAGTGTATGAGAATTGAATCCCATTACGCAGTATAGAAAACAACAGAGTGCGAACATAAAAAAAAAAAAAAAAAAAAAAAAAACATATCCATCGCCTTGCTCCCCTTTCCATGCTTTCCCTGAACTGATCGTGGTACCGATGTTGAGTTTCTAGGGATACGTAGATCTAACCCAGTGATTCTCAAGAAAAATACGTTTCTGTCCTTGTGTAGTATTATTTTACGCAGAGTCCAAAGTACAATAGTCCAGTCAATAAAAAATTTTTATGGGCTTTAAATGTGATGGAAGGTTTTTTTTATGGTAATGTGCTCAGGATAATCCCCTGATTAAAATACCGATGAGTCCTACACGCTCTGCCTCCCACAAAGTCCCCCGCGGCTCCCTTTATCCCCAAAATTCAGTTTTTTGCATTTTTCTCGAAAACTAAGCATTCTAGAGAAAAAAGTTTCAAACGAAAGTTATACCTCGCAAAATTTCCTACAAGATTCGCCATTCATTTGTAACCCTACATTCATTGGTTGGTCTGAAAATCGCTATTTAAGTACCTCTTTTTGTTCTTGCGAGCCATTTTTTGCGTTATATAGGATTAAATTGATAATAATTTGGAAAGAAATCTTCTAGGTAAAAGTTGTTCATCGTAATTTTTCTGACAGCAATCAATATAAATATTTTTAAAAATTCAAAATATGTAATCATTCTAGAGCTCTCACTGTTTCGCGCTGAGACAATAATAAGCGTAAATGTACTGAACAAAGATTCCGAGAAGTAAACTCAAATTTGGGCGCCCGGCAAACACAATCGACCTAGAAAAGCTGTCGATTTCACCTCTTATCGACCATTAATCGATCCAGTTTGTCTATGGTCATGAAATAATTTTCTAGGTCGATTAACGGTCAAGTAATTTCCTCCTATTTATTGACTTTGTTTGGCCAATAATCGACCGAAAAGTCAACGTCTTTTTTCAAGCTAAATAAAAATCGATTCTATTTTGACCAATAATTGACTGAAGAATCGACGTATTTTTTGAATTTGAATGGAAATCGACTCTTTTTTTTACCAATAATCGACCGAAGAATCGACGTCTTTTTCCAATCTAAATGAAAATCAATTCTATTTTGACCAATAATTGACTGAAGAATCGACGTCTTTTTTGAATCTGAATGGAAATCGACTCTTTTTTTTTTTTACCAATAATCGACCGAAGAGTCAACGTCTTTTTTCAATCTAAAAAAAATCGATTCTATTTCAGGGTGTCTACCAGGTCAATAAGTCCAATAAAAGTTCACTATTTCAAAAATGGTGCAATAAGTCAATAAAAGTCCATTAATTTTGATGCAAGTACAATAAAAATTAATAATCTTAATAATCGAGAATAAAAGTTCTAATTTTAATACATATTCAATAAAAATCAATAATCAAGAGTTTTTTTTTTTTTTTTTTTTTTTTGCTCGTTAAATCAGGAGATTTGCGACAAAAGGTCCAATAAAAGTCCAATATTTTTGATTTTCAAATTTAGTAGACACCCTGTATTTTGACCAATAATTAACTGAAGAATCGACGTCGTTTTTGAATCTGAATGAAAATCGACTCTTTTTTTTACCAATAATCGACCGAAGAGTCAACGTCTTTTTTCAATATAAGAAAAAATCGATTCTATTTTGACCAATAATTGACTGAAGAATCGACGTAGTTTTTGAATCTGGATGGAGATTGACTCTTTTTTTACCAATAATCGAACGAAAAATCGACTTCTTTTTCCAATCTAAATGAAAAAATCGATTCCATTTCACCAATAATTGACTGAAGAATTGACGTCTTTTCTGAACCTGGATGGAGATCGACTTCTTTTTTACCAAGAATCGAACGAAGAATCGACGTCTTTTTTGAATCCAGATGAAAATCGATTTTATCTTGACCAATAATTCACTGAAGAATTGACGTCTTTTCTGAATCTGGATGGAGATCGATTCTTTTTTTACCAATAATCGAACGAAGAATCGACGTCGTTTTTGAATCTGGATGGAGATCGATTTTATTTTGACCAAGAATTGACTGAAGAATCGAAGTACGTCAAAATACGGTCGACAGTTTAAGATTCATTTGTACTGAAAGAAAGAGGTCGAAATATAGTAATTTTCATTTTGACTGAAAAAAGACGTCAAAATGTGGTCGATTAGTTTAGCAAAATTATTCAACCAAAACGGGACCGTACATCGACGTATAATTTGGGTCGGAAAATAGATCGACTCGATAAAAACATCTAAATATAGTACAAGTTTCATTTGTTCTGAAGAAAGAGGTCGAAATATGGTAATTTTTATTTTGACTGAAAAAAGACGTTGAAAAATGGTCGATTAGTCATAGAGAAGTCAACGAACCAAACTTCGACCATGAATCGACGTCTAATTTGGGTCGAAAAATAGATCGATACAATAAAGACGTCTTAATTACTCGTTTTCCGTCGATTTATGGTCGATATTGTGAGTGACTATAAAAAGACCTAATTTTGACGGTCAATTGTGTTTCCCGGGCGAGAATTCGCTTTGAGTCAGTGCCTGTAAGTTCTACACTGTACACTCAGTTTACTCGTTGGTTCCGCGATCATACGATCGCTAGTGTTGGGATATTTGTGGATTTAGTGTCACTGATTCCTAAGTTGACCAAACGTCCTCTCTCAGGATTACTCTGGAAGCTTATCGTGCTTTAGCCTATGTGCAGAGCCCTTAGAACCTCCCTCACTTTCAAATACTCCTCCAACTTTTTATCCTCTGTCTTCGGACTTCCAGAACTTCCAACTAACAAACGAATCTTTCTCCTTCACAACAACCAACCGCCCACCCACCAAACATATTCGTCTCTGATTCAATCCACTACAACCTTTACCTTCGACTTCCCCTCCTTAGACTCCCACTCAACCTAAAATACGTCTCAACCTCACAGAAAGCCTTAAATCCCACAAAATAGTTTATACTTTACACATTAGGAAACTATTTCAAGAATATCCTCACTACACACTTTGCCTCTTCAGCGAGTCTAAAACATCCAATAAAGCAGCCTACGTATACTCGGTCGACTGGGTCACAACGCATGCGCAACATAGGATCCATATTTCTATTCAACTTCTCCAATTTCTTCACTACACTCCCTTAAAGACTCATACAACTCTAACCCAATCATGCGACGCATCCCTCTCGCACTTGCGAATCTAGACTTAATTAACTCGCAAATAATTTTCTAATGAATCCCCGGCACGTTGACTTCTTCGAACATGATGCTGTTGATCAAGCCGCCAAACAAGCTGCACCCTTCCCCAAATAACTGATGATTCCACTGTCCTATCTCTAGACTATAAAAAGCTTTTTATTCAGTAATTACTTGAGGGGGAGGGGATGTTTTGTATCCATAATGATGTGTGTAACTATTTTTGATTACATAGGAAATTTTTGAACCAAGAATATGATTTTTTTAAATACTACAAATAGCTTACGTGTACAAAAACTTGGCCATTTTTTAACCAACCAATAGATGTAAAAAATCATCTCAAGTTAGTACTGAGGAAGTTTTTTTCAGCGAATAATTTTCTTAATTCTTGGATAAATTACAAAAAATGCAAAAATTGAACCAAGACTTGTCACTATAATCCGGTATAACGCAAAAAATGGCTTGTAAGAACAAAATGAGGTACTTAAAAGGCAATTTCCAGGCCAACCAACGAACGTAAGGTAACAAATGAATGGTGAATCTTGTAAGAAATTTTGCGAGGTATAACTTTGAAAAGGGGGTTTTTAAATTGTACAAATCTACTTTATTAGTTGCTTATACAAGAGTACTTTCGGGTGTCATCCCATCATCAGTTGTGTCGCAACTGGAGGACAAGGCCTTAACCATGAGTTTTTATAGTATAACACTGTGATCTTATTGGCTATGACAATGCTCTGTTGTGATTGGTTCACTTCTTAGAAACTTATTCTTACAATAATATGACATTGTGTTTTTATTGGCTAAAACATACTGCTTTGTGATTGGTTCAATCTTTTGTTCTAAATGCTGCGTTTCTATTGGCTACCTGGATTCCTACCGTCTCATTGGTTGGTTTTGTTCTTCTTCTCTCGTCCAATCACCAGGCCGAATAATTTTTCGCTGTCAAGTGTGATTACATTGTTCAAGAGGTAGGCTTTCTTCCTCTTGGCTTTTGCAATCTCCATTTCTACTGGAGTTTTCTTCTATTTGTGCGATTCTCTACGTGTATGACTTCAAAAATTCCCTCTCCATCGTGGTTTTCCTCGTTACAGTGTTTCCCAAACAGTGACTTGCCATCTTCTTTCTCCCTCGACGTTTTGTGCTCGTTTCTCCTGATCTCAAACTTTCTCCCAGTCTCACCGATATAGATCCCCTCGCACTGTTCACAACTGAGCTTGTACACTCCGCTCAAGCTTTCCTTGTCCTTTTGTTCCGTCTGATCATTGCTGATTCTCTTCACCATGGGTTGGTTATTCTGGATACCCACATTCACATTGTAGCCATTGAACGTCTTTATCACCTTGTTTGTGTACTTTCCTATATATGGTATCGATCCGGAGTACTTTCTCACTATGCTATCATGGGTTCCTTTCTTTGTTTCCATTTTCCCATAGACTCCCTCCACCATACATCTGCGGTAGCCATTGACTTCTGCGATCTGCTTTACTATCTCGATCTCTTTCCTCTTCTCTTCGTTGTTCTTGAGGATAGAAATTGCCCGATAGCAGTAGTTCTGGATTGCCGCTAACTTGTGCCTGGGGTGGTGGTAGGAGTCATTTGGGATGATGATGTCAGTATGCGTCGGCTTCCTGTAGATTTTGTATTCTATCCTATTGTTCTCTCTTGTGAGTGTAAGGTCCAAATAGTTGATGGTCTCATTGCCTTTTTCCACTGTGAATTTGATGCTCTCATTCATCGCGTTCATTTCTGAAAGGAATGGATCCATCTGTCTATCAGTGCCTGACCACACAATTAGGATATCATCTACATATCTGGCCCAGTGTTTGATCGAGTTTCTGAACTTGCTGCCCTTCAATATCTTGTTTTCTATATCATTCATGAATATCTCCGCCAGTATTGGTGACAGCGGTGATCCCATCGCAAGTCCCCTTTCCTGACTGTAGAACCTGTTATTGAAGCGGCAGTAGTTCTGGCTCAAGATCTCCTCCACAATGTTGGCGTACTTCGACCCATCGGGTTCCCCTGGTATCTGTTGTTTTTGAGCAGAGTGAGAAGTTCCTCCCATATTAGTCACATCAAAGGATATCAGCTTGTCGTTACTCCTGATTTCCAACCTTTCCAGTTGCTCAATCAGCTCTCCGTTGTTTCTGATACTTCGTCTGGGTGCGAACTGGTAGTTTTCTTTCAGGAATGTGGCTACGATCTTTGCTATCTTATAGCATGGTGATTTTATGCTGTTGACCAGGGGTCTCATCGGACGGTTCGCTTTGTGGTGTTTTGCAAGCCCCTTGAGTTTTGGTGCAACCGGGTTCATCTCAAGCGTCCTTCCGTTGCCGGGTACATTGTTCCGTTTCAACACAGCTTTCAGGTCATCTTGGTATTTCCGTGTTGGGTCCCTTGCCAGCTCTTGGTATCCATTAACTGCGATGTACGACTCCACTTTTTGGGTGTAGTCCTCCTTCTCTATTACCACTACCGTGCTGCCCTTGTCCGCCTTTGTCAAAATCAGGTTGTTCTGTCGGATCTTCTTTTGTAGATTTGTGACCTTCCTCTGCATTACTTGCGTTCTGTCATAGGTTCGGCACATATCCTCTTCGATGTCCAACAGCACTTTCCCAATTTTGGTCCGGGCTTCTGGTCTTACGTCGTGTTCCATGGTTTGGATTACTTGTTCGCAGCTAATGGCCATGCTTTCAAGCCTACACTGGTTCAGCCTCTCTGGCTGCACGTTATTGATGCCTTTGTCCAGCAGTCTTTCTTCTTCTGTGAAGGTGACGCTTGATAGGTTCTCGGTTCTGGGAGCAAATTTGTGCTCAACTCTCGCTGTCTCTTCCTTTCTTTCTTCCGGGTCAGTTCGGCAAGCTTCGTCTTGATCTGTTTTGTTTGGGCTTCCACTCGTTTTGCCACATAGTCTTCACCCTTCTTCCCTTCTCCTCCTTTTTCAAACATCATTTCTTTGACTTCTTGCGAGTGGCGTAACCTGGACAGTTGGAAATATTGATCATACAGTAGACCATTCAGCCTGGTGACTACTTACACCTCACTCACTCATTATGAGTTCCGATAATAGGTATAACTTTTGTTTGGAACTTTTTTCTCTAGAATGCTTAGTTTTCGAGAAAATTGCGAAAAACTGAATTTTGGGGATAAAGGGGGCCACGGGGGGACTTTGCGGGAGGCAGAGTGCGTAGGACTCGTAGGTATTTTAATCAGGGGATTATCCTGAGCACATTACACAAATAAAAACCTTCCGTCACATTTATGCGCTATAATTGTCATTTTTTCATCTTTATTGACTGGACTATAATTCGCATTGATCCCGTCCGTGATCGATGTGAGAAGTACGAAGTTCAATTTTAGTTCAATTGAGGTGTGTTGTGTCATATAAGATAAATATGTTACGTGCAAAATTCGAAAAATCAAAAATTATTTTTAGACAGCAGTTCTAATTCTTACAAACCAATCAGTTTCAAATTTGGTACGCTTTAATATTTACGTATTTCCACCACTTACGTCTCAGTTTCAGCTTTGTTGATATAGTAGAAGGTTGAATAAAGGCTTCAAAGTATTTTAGAAACAGTTTTGCGACCGCTTCCAGCCTCTAACCAAGCTGAAACTGCGGTGTTCAGTGGAAATGGGTAAACATTAGAAGTGTTCTAGATTTGAAGCTGATGGGTTCGTAAGAATTAGAACTACAAATATTAGAAGTGTTCTAAATTTGAAGCTGATGGGATCATGAAACTTTGGAGTAATTTCTGATTTTCCGGACCTACTACCTTGAATTCCCCTTTGGTGCAATAATTGTCATGTTACTTAATCGCTTGAAACCAAGAGTGCACTGAAAGCCTTGTAGATTTCTAAATTAGGCTTATAGTATTACCAAAATATGATCTCTGTTCCTTGTGTTATTCGTATGGGAATCAAATGTGTGTTCGTTGGTTGCCTGCTAAGACTGCCCTGCTTTTCCTACTGCGACACTCATCCATTCGCAACATCGAAAATACCGAGTGAATTTTGATACAATCTGAAAGAAATATCTTTGATCTGTTCGCTCGAGTTCCAAGAATGAAAATTGTAGAGTATTGATTAACTGACGCTCCCCTTTCTCTTGATTGCTTCTACTAGGTCTTGTGTCCCTTCATGCAATTTTCAAATACGAAACACATTCCTTCTTATTGACGGCGCGTTCGGAATAATTACAGATTCCTGACCCGCTACGCACGGTCTACAATGCACCAATTATGAGAAATTGCGCTAATTGCGGGTTTAGGTCTCATTTTGTTTGTTTGCATCGCATGCTTAATTAACGTTATCGCGGAATGCAAATTAATTCATCGGAAATATGCTAAATGTGCGAGTGTGCCCCCCCATCAATTCTCTCTCACGTGTGATTTACATTCCGGTATCCGCAATATCAGAAAGATGCGATAAGCTTATTTACACGTTTTGTCACGTGCTTCGTCAGCTGTTCTACTTGATTGACTTTTGCAGACATGTAGGAAAATGATCGAATCTAAAAAGCTAGGTATATACCTACACTTTGTACGTCCCTCTAAACTACAACTGTTACGTAAAAATTCTAGTCAGTCTCCAAGTTCTGTATCGTCTGTGTTTACTTTTTGCGTGACACATGGTTGAATAAACTGCCGAAAATTGGGTGCGCGTTGGTATATCGAACTCAAACCCGGTTAAAACGCATATATCGCTGAAAAGCTTTACGACCTGCACATGCTACGTGTCTGGTTTCTGTTTACCTGCAATAATACCGTATCATTTTACACACATAGAATTTTCGTATTCGTTGACTGTTTAATTACGCAGTTCACGAAGGGGCAGAGAAAAATTACTCGTACACGAGCGATGAAAAAGCGTGTAAGTTGGTACGTATGTATACCATCCGTGTAATATCTAGTTTAAGTTCGGTGGTTTGAAAAATGGGGAACTTGGATGTAGTGGACTATGGAGGCATTCCGAAGAACAGGATAAGGAGAAGTTCTGATGTGAATCGAATGCTGGAAAAAAGCGTGACACAGCACCGAAGCTAAAATGTCTTCTTTACAGACACGTAGTCTAGCATTTTAATAGGGTACCTGTTTTATCAGAGGTTTTTCAGAAAAAATATCCAACTGACCGGCCACCTCAAGGTCATTTAGAGGTCGACCTTCTACCGTATACCGAGTGGGACAAAAAGATGTTACCAGTTAAATGGGAGTTTGAACTATATTCACTCCAGCTCAAAAACGCGAAAGGTTAGATGCATACATTCAATCTACAATATTTGTATCTCAATTTTATCTTCAATTTGCTTCCCTACTCAACTTTCTACAACATTTCTGAGCCGAGTTATGGACCAAAATGTGCCAAAAATTGATCAATATTAAATTTGCCAAAATTTAAAAATTGTTCAATTTTCCATATTATTTTATCCGATTTAAAAGTGAAATTCAAAGCTGATTCCGAAAAAAATATCTAAATAATCCTATGAAGCTTGGAAGTGAGGGATTTTTTCATTTCTTATTTTGGAAATCTTGGCAAATTGGTCAATTTTTGTCACATTTTTGTCCATAACTCGGCTCAGAAAAGTTGTAGGTACTTCAGATATGGCTCAAATTAAAGATACAATTGAGATACAAAATTTGTACGTTTAAACAATATATCTCACATTTTGCGTTTTTGCGCTACAACAGATATAGCGTAAACTCCCATTTAACTGGTAACACCCTATTGACAAAATATGCGTGAATTTCGTGGCGTCAAGCAGCTGAATTTTGATTTTACGTGGCGGAATGCGAACTTTCTATCAAAAATTTGTCCTATATCGTGGCGACAGAAATTATTCGTCCTCTTACGCTCCCGAAAAATTGGAAGAAACGCGGAGGAACAATTGAACGGCTGCTGAAAGAGTCGGATTATTGATGACGTGAGCGCCGCTGTCTGGACGGGATTGAAAAATCACCGCGCTTTTCTTTTTCGGTAGATGCGAGAAGCGACTCCTATGAACGCTTCGTGACGCTGCGTTATGATTGTTTCTCCGCTTTCATCTGCTTAAAACTAGATGATTTGATTCGCGGCGGATTAGGCGGAATAAAAAGTCGCCTCTGGACGCTGCTTCGATCAGTTTTCCTTCCTTTCGACGCTCACAAGTAGATTACATAGTTCGCGGCGGATCAAGAAAATGCAAAATCGCACCTAGACGGTGTTATTTTTTTGCGTCATCAGAAGTAGCTGTACGTGTAGAATTTGAAAATCTCACCGCTTTCCGAAGCGTTTTTTACAATAGCAGCGTAATGAAGTGATTTCTTTGCGTCTTAAAGCAAAGTCAGAGTTGTGCATCTATTTTTGTCAAATTAATACTCGTAATTTTTAATAGTGGTAGTAATAATAATAATAATAATAATAATAATAATAATAATAATAATAAATAAATAATACTTCCTTTTTGAAACGAAAAATATAATACTAGAAATATACATTTATACTTGAGGAAATTATGAATCTAGTCAAAAACGAGGTGAGCAAACTCACGAGTAGCAAATCTTCAATTAAATTCCTTGTATTGGGAAGTTTATATTTTTTCGAAAAATAATGTTAATCATGGGAAAAATGGAACTTCATTATCTTTTTTTTTTACTCTCTGTGTCTCTTTTTTCTCTCTCACTCCCTTTTTTTCATTCACCAGTGCCTTAATTTCTTGTTGCTTCGTACTTATTGTGTGCTTAGTGGGAGTTTCCATCGGCTGAAGAGTTTTGGGCCCGGTATACCATGCGGATGATTTATTTGCACTGATGATGACTAGTACCCACCCTGATCTTCACTTTTTTTTTTCTGTAGACAAATAAAGAAGAAAATTTTTCGTAAATGTAAAGATATTCGAAAAATTTAGTTTGCCATAGCAGTATCTGAATCCGCAGCCTTTTCCTTTTTGGGCCCTGGGCGACTGCTCTATAAGGTACTTAAACGGACGGAAACAAATTATTATACATATCACCTTTCATCCAACAAAGGAGAACTCATGTTACTAGATTACTACTAGAGACGGACACTCTTTGAGTATATTATAATCCAGAGTAAATACGAACTAGCTTGCATCAAACCTCACGAACATCAACCTGAAGAGAAAATTGATTGATCTGAATTAATGTTTTTCCGCAATCTTTTAATTTAAAGGAAAGATACGAAAAATTTTGTTTGCCGTGACGAGATCAGAACCATTATTTATTTTCTCTTCATATAATTATGTATTATTTTTGTTTTGAGAAGAAAGTTATTATTATTATTATTATTGTTATTATTATTTATTTATTTATTTATTTATTTATTTATTTATTTATATAATTTTATTGTGCCCCCACACAGCCTTCAAGGGCCAATTACGAGGGGCGCTATTAAAAAAAAAAGCAAACAATGGAAAATACAATTATGCAAAAAAAAGAAAGAAAAAAAAAAATAATAATATTAATAATAGCAAAAGATAATAATATAATAATATGGGTTTCCCTCACCATGAACCACCAGGTTCCCTCAAATAATATCATTAATTATGTATTTCTACCGTAATAACGTCATTATTGTTATTATTATTATTTATTATCATTATCATTACTATCTAATCCAGGATAACTTTGAACCACCCCCGTTCCCAAAAGGTTCCCTCAAATAATATCATTAATTATGTATTTCTACCGTAAAACGTCATTATTGTTATTATTATTATTTATTATCATTATCATTACTATCTAATCCAGGATAACTTTGAAATCTTTTGCCCCCAAAAAACCCGACGTTTTATTCAAAAAGAAATACGGCTCAACTCGATACCGTAGAACAAATACCTTGTAAGCCATTGTCATTTTTGGCTTGTGGAGTATGAGAAACGTGTAAAATAGCTAATACTTACCTCAATTTTTTTCTGTGTGTGGCTTACGATCGAGGTATATTCGTTCTACGGTATCGAATTACGCTTAGGAAATACGACCTCGAAAATAAAAATATTCTTGAAAATCACAAAAATGCATTATTAAAGAAATATACTAGCTGAGGTAAAATTTAAATTCATTATACTTGATTATTTACAAATTAATTTAGTCGAAAAAGAACTCCATGAGTTTGAAATATCACGATTTCAAAATAATTTTATTTTTTTCAAGTAACTCATTGCATTTATAATTAGAAAACTATGGTCCAGTATTACAATTCCATTGAAAATTTAAAACAAATTGTTCTCGTAGAATAAGAAAGGAGAAAAAGTAATGAAAAATTCATAAATGAGACATTTTTAGCCCATTTAGGTAAGGTACGTAATAGACTAGTTTTACATGTAATTTAATTCGTGCCATTTTCATTAAGCAACTGTTTCCAGGTTAGGGGTTGGATGGGTGACCATCGATCACCAAAGTAGTACTAGGAGATGCCGGCGTCACGCCGTTCTTTTTGATCCAGCAGCGTCCATAGGCGGAAATTACTACGCATAAAAGTCGCCTCCGTACGTAGCTGTAGTGAACTTTTTGGTGCCGCGGCGCGGCGTTCGCAGGCGGAAATTTAAGTCGCCGCAGAACGCCGCTTCTTATTTTTACGCGGCGACGGAGTCCAATTCAGTACGCTCCGCCGCTAACAAACATGTGTCATTTTGGGGGAAAATAAAAACGCCTTGTGCGCCTCGCTTTCTCTAGTTCATTTTTGTCAATAGGGCATCTTCCCGCCCCATCCGGTATGGCTTGAAGTTCGATTCCCTCTCAAATTTCTCATATCATATATAGCTCAAAAGTCCGGGTCTGTACGTCACCATTTTTATGACGTCATAGACCCTCAAAAAACAAGTTTCCTGCCACCCCTAGTTTAACTAAGTTCAAGAACCCTTGAGTGTTGATACATCGAAATATCGATTTTGTCGGTCATACTGAATCGATCGACTTTTGATACGTTCATCTTGGTCATGAAGTGATAATGTCCTCCTCCACTCGCATTTCTTAGCTTGGTATAAACCTAGTACAGTAAAACCTCCCTTAGTGGACACCTCTAAATAGCGGACACCTCTAAATAACGGACACTTTTTCGGGAACGGGAACATTTCACCTTGTTTTCTATAGAGAATCCTCTAAATACCGGACACTTTTTTTGAACTTTTTCCATTTTATTATTCAATTTTCTACCTTACATGCATCTTTTTTTGTACCTACAATGATTTCTTAGTCTCTGTGTATAACATTAGGCTATGTTAGCAGAAGAAAGATGCTTCTGACAATGATAATCGTGCAATTTTTTGCACGATTTTGCGAGGTCCTGCTAGCTTATCTTCAACAGTGCCGGATTAAGCCTTCTGCCGCTTCGAAGCACTTTCCAATGTGCCGCTCCGTAAAGTGAATTTTTCAATTTTTTTATTCTTCACACGCATAATTCATCGTATTTTTTATTTTTCATTCGATTTGCCGCCCCCAAAAATTTGCCGCTGGAAGCACGCGTCTAGGGTAATACGCCACTGATCTTCAAACAGTGTTCAGGTGTTCAATCATTCTTCCTTTCCAACGAGTTGTGTTCGGGGGTTCACCGATGAAATTCTTTTCCTCTGAATTGGGACTGTAGACGTATTTTATCTTTCGCATCGTGCTTGCTATGACTTCCTGTAACAGTACTTTTTTTCCCCCCATCCTCTGAATACCGGACACCTCTAAATAACGGACAAATTTCAGGCGACCGCGAGTGTCCGCTAATTAGAGGTTTTACTGTATTCTGTATGTTAGGCTAACTATTTGATGGACTCATCCTTAACCTTTTCCGCGTGTAGTATGCTGTATAAACATATTAGGCTGAGTACTAACGGGCTCAATTGCTCCACTCGTTTCCCACGACAACCTAGTGACGTCACAATACGTCCCACCTTCTTTCCTTCTGGTCTTGGTTTACGGTAGATAATTATTAGAAGTATGTGAGGCCAAGTAGCTGAGCCCAGTTTAGCCTAGTATAGAGAGGGTGTCTACTGGTCAAGTGAGTGAAATTCAGGTGCAAGTATTTGATAAAAGGTCGAGTAAAAGTCGAGTCACAAAATTCACATAGTCAAAGCAAGCGCTTTCGGTCTTAAGGGTGCCTCATAGTCATTTAAGTCATTTAAAGTCATTTTTTTGGGAATGAGGTCATTTAGGTCATTTAAGTCATGTAAAGTAATTTATTTTCAGCAGGATTCTTCAAAAATTGAAAAATAATTGTTCCTTAAGAAAAAAAGGCAACAATTTAAGACATATTCTGATCATTAATGACCTGTTAATTTTTTCAATGTACAAAACTTGGTTTCTTTCTGTACATTGCGTTCTTCTGGTTTGGTATTGGATCTCGTCAGTCCTCCACACTTGGTTTCTTTTCCTAGTGGACATCAAAAATTCTTCTAAATTCTAATTATTTTTCGGACCTAAAATATGATCTCGAAAATTAATACGAACTCCGAAGAATTTTTGATTTCCACTTGAAAAAAAGAAAGAAAAAAACAGCGTGTTGTTATAATAAAAAAAAAATGGTGCTCATTACTTTATGACGTTCAACAAATTTTTTATTTTAGTAAGTATGTAGCATTACAGCATTCATAGCGACATACGGAAAAGGGAGCAGAAAAAAAAAAAAGAAAGAAGAAAAAGGTCATCTAAAAGCCATTCATTTCTGAAATTTGATTTTGTTAGACACCCTGGTCTTGATGAAAGTCGAGTATTTTCATTAACGGTCAAGTAAAAATGAAAATGTTGAAAAAGCAAAAGAAAAAACAGTATTCTAGCCAATTGGAACTTTTTTTCCCCCTTGTATGTTGGCTCGAAAATAGGTCGAGTAAAAGTCAAGAATTTTCAGAATTTCCTTTCAGTGAACACCCTGATAGAGGAAGGCTAGTTTAGGGGGCAGGATTAACAGTGTATGGAGCCCTCAGTATATTGAATGTCAGCCTAGTACACTTTGAGTGAGGTCTAGTATGATGAAGATCAAAGTGGCGAGGGTCAAAATGCTCACGAGTTTCTAAGGTAGGCCAAAATCACTGATTGACGTCATGAAGTTTTCCCCAGTCCACTTTAATCATATAGGCAGCTTACAGGTCGAAATAATTCTAAGTCCTCTTCCTATCATAAATAGCAAAGAGTGTAAATTTTTCCAACTTCCCCGCTCCCCTCTCCTTGACGTCATCAACTTGAACCACTCGTGATTGCGTTCAAAAATTTCCTCAGTCCCGCACCTATCGTATCTTAGAGGTCGAAATTATTTCAATTTCCCCTTCTAACATATGTAACTAGTCGAAATTCGTCTCCCCCCTCCTCTCCGTGACGTTATCAACCTTGGACCCCTCGCGCTCGCACTCGCGGACTGTAATTTCCTGAAAGTACCCCTCAACAAAAAGGATAGCGGATTCCTCGCTAAAAACTCACGGGTTCTTTAACGGAGTTGAATGAGGGGTAGCAGGGAACTTGCTTTAATGGGGCGCGTTGGCCCATTGTGGCACATTTACAGGTTTTTGAAAAAAAATATGTTTTTTTTTAAGAAAAAACATTTTGAAGAACATTCGCGCGCTCCGGAGCCGGTACATATCCTCCGGAGTCAATCTATATTGTTCCGGAGCCGATGTGTATCGTTCCAGAGCTGTTGAACGCAAGTGGCGCATTTTGTTTCTGTGAGTGGTACAATATTCAGACCTTTTACCGGCAACACTGCGCGGTATCTGAAAAATGTAGATTGTGACGTCACAAGGTTGACTTAAATTATGACGTCTCAGGCCTGGACTTTGGAGCTGTATATAACAGGAGGGGAACTGAGATAAAAAGACGTCGTCAGATTGCGACTTCACAAGGCGGACCTATGAAATCATCAAACTATGACGTTACTGGCTCCATCTCCTAAGCTATATATGATGGGGGGGGGGGGATTTAAGAAACAACTCACGGGATCTACAACGTCATCAGATTGTGACTTCGTAAGGCTGACCTAGTGTGTGATCAAAGTCTAACGCCACAGGCCCCATCCCCAAGCTACATATATGATAGGAGGGGGACTTAGAAAACAGGTTCCCTCTTCAGAAAATTGATCATCAGATTGTGCCAAAAGTAGGCTTGCCTCGTCTCCCAAGCTATGTATGTGTGGAGGAGGGATTAAAAAAAAACTTAGGGGCATCTATGATGTCATTAGATTGTGACTTCGTAAGGCTGACTTAGTGTGTGATCAAAGTCTAACGTCACAGGCCCCGCTCCCAAGCTATATATGATACGAGGAGGGCTTAAAAACAGGTTCCCTGTTAAAAGAACGACGGCTTCCTTAACGAAGTTAAGCGAGGAACGCAGGGAACCTGTTTTATGAGTCATATGGGATTTGGTATTGAGAATTCAAGGAAGCCTAGACCTAGATGAAGCTAGTATAAAGAGGGCCTACACCTACTACAAGCCTAGTATAATATGGTTTGAGAGTCTAAATTTTTCTCGAATCTCCAGCTATATATTTTAGGAGGGGGACTTGAAAAAAATTCTGATTTTTGAGCTATATATGATAGAAGGTGGACTTGGAAAAATTCCTATCATACATGGGTCGAGAGTCGAAATTTTTCTGTTTTTTGTTAGATGGCACACGGCAAATTTCTCAAAAAGCCCCCCATAGAACAGGTTCCCTGTTAATATAGCTTTCAACAGCCTGCAACAATAGAGTCTACTACTGAATGACATTATAAGTAAGTATGGGTTGCGTGAGTGAATCAAAAAGGGTAAAAATTGAATCTGAACATGATACCTGCAGAGAATTGTTAGTTCGTACTCTTTTAATCCTATATTTTATTGTGTGTTTGTGTGAGTGTGTCAGCAACCTGTGTGTGTAAAATATGCTATTTTCCAATTCAATAGTTGAATCAACTCATTGGTCATTACTACGTTTTATCCTCAGAATAAGGTATCATGTCCATTTTCACCTTTTAAAAAGCATATTTTACACATACAGGCTGCTGACACACTCACACAAGTACACAACAAAATATAACTTTCAACAACCTGCAACAATAGAGTCTACTACTGAATGATACCTATTATAAGTAAGTATGGGTTGCGTGAGTGAATCAAAAAAGGTAAAAATTGAATCTAAACTTGATACCTGCAGAGAATTGTTAGTTCGTACCCTTTTAGTCCCATATTTTATTGTGTGCTTGTCTGAGTGTGTCCGCAGCCTGTATGTGTAAAATATGCTTTTTAAAAGGTGAAAATGGACATAATACCTTTTAAATTCTGAGGTTAAAACGTAGTAATGACCAATGAGTTGATTCAACTATTTAATTGGAAAATAGCATATTTTACACAGACAGGTTGCTGACACACTCACACAAACACACAATAAAATATAGGATTAAAAGGGTACGAACTAACAATTCTCTGCAGGTATCATGTTCAGATTCAATTTTTAGTTTTACCCTTTTTGATTCACTCACGCAACCCATACTTACTTATAATATCATTCAATAGTAGACTCTATTGTTGTAGGCTGTTGAAAGTAATATTTTGTTGTGTACTTGTGTGAGTGTGTCAGCAGCCTGTATGTGTAAAATATTTTTTTTTAAAGGTGAAAATGGACATATTACCTTTTCAATTATGGAGATAAAACGGTTTTAAACAGCATATTTTACCCATACCACTATAAGCCTAGTATAATATAGTTTGAGAGTCTAAATTTTTCTCGAATCTCCAGCTATATAATATGATAGCTCGAGAGTTGAAATTTTTCCAATGGACGGCGCACGGCAAGTTTCTCAAAAAGCCCCCCATAAAACAGGTTCCCTGTTAAAATTCAGCTGGAAACGATCAGGAGAATTCAGGATTTGTTTTACTTGTGGAAGATACCTACCCTCTAGTTTGTGTTTATCTCGGCTTTTGGCTTCTGGAAAAACTCAGTTTGAAACCATTAGGATAATTGGGTCTTTGTCGTACTTCTGGAGAGTACTTATTCTACAACTTGTGTTTATCTCAGCTTATGGCTTGGGAAAATTCAGCTTGAAACAATCAGGAGAATTGGGGCTTTGTCATGCATGTAGACGATACTCATTTTACAGTTTGTGTTTATCTCGGCTTATAGGGAGTATTAGCATTATGTTAGACCTATACTTACTCAATTTACTAGACCTGAAGTCAATGAAGAAAAGATCCGTCTAAATCCCTACGTAATTCCTGATTCTGCGTCCATCCTCTTCTCATGTACTAGTTTTATGCTAGGCTTGAACAAAGAAAAACAAAAATCATGTTCCATGTCTTTTATATTTTATCAGTCATCTTGAAATATTTCAGTCTAGGCTTCTACTAGGTCAAGTGTTCGTGAGATATTATTCGGTTACCCCTTTACCTATCTTGGCGTCGTATAAGTCCTCTATGAGAAATACGAGGTACCCAAGGGGTGGAGATTTTCTAATTATTAATTATATTAATTATTTAATTATTTATTTATTTAATTATTTAATTAAATAATTATCTAATTATTTAATTATTAATTAATTAATTATTTATTATTATTACGCGGGGTGTACTCGCGAATTTCTGAATCACCCACGGGGTAGAGATTTTCTAATTATTAATTATATTAATTATTTAATTATTTATTTACTTAATTATTTAATTATTTATTTATTCGATTATTTAATTAAATAATCATTTAATTATTTAATTATTAATTAATTATTTATTATTATTACGCGGGGTGTACTCCCAAATTTCTGAATCACCCACGAAGTAGAGATTTTCTAATTATTAATTATATTAATTATTTAATCATAATAATTATTTAATTATTCATTTATTTAATTATTAATTAATTAATTAATTAATTAATTATTTATTATTATTACGCGGGGTGTACTCGCGAATTTCTGAATCACCCGAGGGGTAGAGATTTTCTAATTATTAATTATATTAATTATTTAATTATTTAATTATTTATTTATTTAATTATTTAATTACTAATTAATTAATTAAATAATTAATTAATTAATTAAATAATTATTAATTATTATTACGCGGGGTGTACTCGCGAATTTCTGAATCACCCACGGGGTAGAGATTTCTCTGGACGGGGGGGGGGGGGGGGGTACTCGCGAGTTTCAAAATCAGGGTCCGGCGAGAGAAAAGACATGGAACATGTCAACAAAAAAAAAATCTCGAGCTATTTATGATAGGAGGGAGATTTGGGAAAATTTGTCCCCTATCATATATAGCTCGAGAGTCAAAAGTTTTCCAAGTCCCTCTTCTATCATATATAGCTTCAGATTCGAAATTTTTTCCAAGTCCCCCTCCTATCATATATTCTCGAGAGTCGAAATTTTTCCAAGTTTTTCGCTGGACGGCGGACGGCGCACGCCGGATTTCTCAAGTAGCCCCCCATAAAACAGGTTCCCTGTTAAAACTGATCTATGACGTCATCGGATTGTGACGTCTCAGGTTCCTCTTCCAATATGATAGGCGGAGGACTTGGAAAATCTTCGAGCTCCGAGCTTTGCCGGACAGCGGAGGTTTTTCTACCCCCCCAATAAAACAGGTTCCCTGTTGAAATCATCAATACACAGTATATTAAGTCCCGTATGAGGTCGTTGATGACGTCATCAGGCCAATCAAAAACCTTCGAAAGAACAGTTTTTCGTGGCAAAAAACCGTGATGGTTTTTCCAAGTGTAATCTCAATCTTGAAGGTCGGTAGTCAGAGCGATAGGTCGGTAAAATGCGAGGTGGGCTGTCTAATACGTTTTAGTTTCGGAAGGATGACGGCCAATTTTCTGATGGAAGGGCAAAGGCTGTGTTGAAGGATTTCGTTGGGGGAAGGAGCGGGGGGGGGGGGTGACAATCAAGAGAGTTGAGGTGCAGGTTTTTTGCTGCGAAGCCGAGGAGTGAGTGTCTATGATTTTTGTAGAGGTAGAAGTTAAGTTCAGAAGAAAAGACAGGGAGGCTACCAGTTTATCTTTTTCACCTTCTCCAATCGCTCTATCAACTCCCTATTGTTTCTGATGCTTTGTTTAGGTGCAAACTGGAACAGTTTACGCTCATGAAACGTCTTCTACATACCTGTGCATTAAAAATGACTCAAAATCTCATGGCCCGAGGAGAATAGATGGACTTCAAATTTTTACAGATAAGGAAATCCAAAGGGTGGGGGTCAATGGAGACACCTACTTATTCAGGCCGTTACATTTACAAAAATTGGGTGATAAAATAATTCCTCCGACGCTTAGAATATTCGAGTAACTTAGCCTTAAGGATTTTTGGGAATAGGCCAACGATGTCAAAGGAGCTGAGGTTGAATCCCGGGCAAAGGGTCAATAGGAGAGGTCCTCGTGAGAAATTCGATCTCCGAGTTATACCTGTATGATAGAAGGAGGACTTGAACCATTTTTTCCAACGGTGTCTTTTTGGGGGGAGGCTGGTGCTCCGTTAAAATACAGCCCTGTTACGATGTCACCCTTTCAGTGCAAAAATCAACCCGATCATGCTCTGAGGGCCCGCCATTTAAAATTGGTTTTTATGTCGTGCCAAATTTGAGTACACGCAGGATCGCGGAACCTAGGTGTATGCTTTTCACCATAAAAGTACTTGAATTTCTCATGCTTTAGAGGGGTGGGCGCACTTTTGATGTTGGAACGGAGAAAAGATAGACCTGTTTACTTTTTTTCAGGAAAAAGTCGAAGAAATAACCTATTTACAAAATTCCTCCCTATCGATAGGATACCTAAATCTAAACATTCTAAACTATAACCCGTCTTTGTCCTGGGAAGCCATTGTTAGGCTAATACCTAAGACACGAGCCACAAATCGGTAGCGACCTCTCGGCAGGGGTCGAGTTTTTTTATTTACCAACAACCTCCCTCCTTTGATATTACCCCCGCACGTAAATATTGTGTCTTTCGTTGTGTTCCATGGTCAGAGGTTGTTCGTTTGAGGTCTGATGCAAGCTGTACTTGCTCCCTCTAAAAATACACTCGGTGAGTGTTCGTCGTCGTTGAGTCGTTGGTACTTGGAAAAATTCGCGAAAGATCGCCCTCATAGCCCGGCAAGCGAAAGGTCTCTACTTCGGATCGCCTTTTCGCTGTTCATGACACCGCACCGCCTACGGCTGATCAGTCCTGGGCTCAGTCAGAGTGAAGGAAGGGGTCACAGGTTGACGTCTAAGGATTTTTTCCTCTCGCGGAATCGCCGATCTCCAGTTTTTTTTTCTGTCTCTACAGAGTTTTTTCGGACCATTTTTCCAAGGACAGAAGTCAGAGCTATAGTTTTGTAAGATATGGGGATCAGTTTTCAGTATTGAAAGAATGATACGCAATTTCCCGGTGGAAGGGTAAAGACATCGCAGAATAGGAAAAGGAGGCAATCAAGAGAATTCGAAAGCGCGGATGTTATCGGGGTCAGGGGCTGTGTGTTTAGAGTTGCTGTGGAAGTGAAGGTGAAGTTCGGAGAAGGTGATGTGAGCAGGGATGGGATCGGCAGAATCACAGAAAATGGGGAAGCTTCCGCTCGGTGTCTGACAGAAGAGAAGTGAGAGGGTTGAGGGTTGGAGAGGGTAAGGCTTCTCCGATAACTAGGTATCTACAAATACTTCCTGAACAATATCTTCAACAGATTAACCAAGATAGATTCCACTCCGAAACAATAAGAAATCTGTATAGAAAAGAATGCTCGCAATTTTAGTCACGTGTTGCCTAGACAGCCGCAACATTGTCTACGAGCCAGAAGATTTTGCGTTTCGAACAATCCATGTCTGTATCACGATAAATTACTACAGCACGTTGAAATCGCGTGGAGTTACTGCGAGATTGCTTTTCAGGCATTTTCAAAGGCAAAGAGAGAGAGAGGAAATGTGCGCGTAATCACGAGTACTTCAATCTGTATACGTACGCTGTCGATAATTACGCTCGCATGATAGTATTTTTATCTTGTGTTTATTTTGGACATTGACTTCGATTTTGAGAAACGCAGTAGAGGTGAACCGATCACGTAATCTGATAAGTGTATTATGATCCCACGTGAAAGAGGGAATAGAATTTGATATTAGAGAGTACGAACACAAAATAGAATACCATCGTTGAGCGAAGTAGTCATTCATTGTCTTTCTGCCCTACTCGAATGAAAACAAACAAACATTCATTGTTAAGTGCACTGAATCATATGTACTTTTAGTCGTATTCGTTCTTTCCTTATCGAGACTAGTACGGGTAACATACGTTCTTCGATTATGTGCTCTTACGGTACGTAAAGAATTTGTATCTCATTATTGGTAATAAGTGTCCCGTCGAAAGTCGATTGTTCACTCGTTACTGGGAAGGTTATAATATATTGTCGAAAATGAAGTGTTTCGGTAAACGCAATAGCCTGTGTAAGTTCTTATTAGGCGTACAGAGTAAGCTGTAATCGATTGGACTTATGTTGAAGAGGGATGTTTTTTGTTCACAGCTCCTCCACGTTTGAAGGCTCTGGCCAAGACACGATCGGCGAGCTCGGCGCCAGGCGCCGCTGTTCGAGCGTATGCGTTCAAGTTGGCCGCGGATAAGGAAACCGTTTTCGCGCAGAATATCGATAATTTCATATCCTGCACGATGGAGTCACGCGAAACCAAACCGCAAGTGGTGATGAGAAATATGCGGCAATTCATGTCCGGCATGAAGAACTACTTGGTCACTCACGGCGAACGCGAATTCACCAAGGAAGTGGAGAGCGAGCGCAGCAAGGTAGGTCATAATATACTTTGTACTTTACACAAATATTTGGGTGCGTGACCGTAGCGAAAGCTAAAGTTCGTTTACATGCGTCGCACAAATATCCGAGTCGAATGGATTCTGCTAATGCGTTATTTTGATTTTCATTGAAAATTAGTCGCTTTTAGAGACTTATTTTGAATGAATAGTAGTTGAATTGTTAGCGAGAGGGTGATCCATTGGATTTCGTTAAAGTCATGTATTGGGAGAGTTCTATCAGTCACAAGTATCTCTCTCTTTTTCTTTATGGTAACGAGCCTTGTAACTACGCTCGGGGGTTACAGGTTCGGAGTGGGTCAATGGGGAAAACATGGAGATGTAGATTATTGTGCTAATGATTTTCTCATGGTTGTTTGAAGAAGAGTTTACGGTACAGAGAGAGATAGACAGAATGGTGGAGCCGGGTGTTTTTGAGTGCTGGACAAGAGAAGGATTGTTGAACGGATATGTCGTCAGCATTGCAGTGTAGATATGGAAGATGTCAGAGGTATGAAAGAGAGATCAGAGCTTACCCCGAAATCATTCCCGGAGGAAAGTATGAGGGAACAGTAATAGGATTTAAGATCATAAGAAGGGGAGGGACCAGTTATGGAAGATCAACAATTCACGGTTACAGCCGGTACGAAGGCGTGTTAGGTATTCGAGACCGTTCGAAAGATTCGAGCATTTTGCTCTTGTCATTTGAAAATATTTGAGTCCTTTTTCTCTGACCCGGTCATATTTACAAAATTTATGCGAACCTAAAAAGGGCTTAACGCTTGTCATCTTTTGTAAATTCCTTATTCAAAATTCGGTATTTTGTATAAAAAATCACAATTAGGTTTCATGGGGGAAAAGGATGGATGCCCAAAAGAAACGATCTGGAGAAACGACTTTCTCGCAAAGGTGACAAAGATCCACTTGTCCAGATCGTTTCTTTTGGACACTCAGCCATTTTCCCCATGCCAGCATTTCTAGGCTCTCGATATTATTGCTCTCCTTTCCTCGCCCTCACCGTTCAAAGTTTGTTAGCTGCTGCCTTGGTGTGAGTATTGGACGTATGCTATTTATTTTGTAATTCTATTAACAATTTATTAAAAATATGATTGTGATTCTCAACAGTTGAAATCGACCGAATTTTTGAATTTGGATGCCATACTGGAGGGTGTGATGCACAAACTGGTAATCACACCGCTGAAGGATCATCTGAGCAAACTTTTCGTCAAGGAATACGAGGAAAATGGTGCTGTGCAGATACTAGTCGACAATATTAGATACGCGCGAACAAAACCACCAAGCGATTTAGGCGTTAGAGTGAGTATTATCTTACTTTCGTGCAGCCGTGGAACTTCATCTTCTCGCCGGAAGACTTTTCCAAGCGGCTTAGCTTGTTTTTGCGTTGTAACAATACTTATTTCGTTTATATTTTAACAGGAAAAACTAATATTACCCGCTTACGAGGATTTGAAGAAAATTCATGATCTCTTTAAAAACCTTCAGCTAGCCGACTCGCCGTTAGAGAAACTAGAATTTTTGCTATCAGCTATCGCTACCATCTTCCATTCTGTAAGTATTCGAGTGTCCTCAGAACTTAAAAAGTATGATCAGATCTTCGAAATTAATTGGTTTGACTCAAATCAAAAGGGGGGGTGAATGGAGAGTGTGGACAGTGTGAGAGTGAGTGAGAGTGGGAGAGAGTGTGGAGACTGTAAGTAGTGTGAGAGTGAGTGAGTGGTGAGAGTGAGTGTGAGAGTGGAGTGGAGTGGAGTGGAAGGAGTGAGATGCAGAGTGTGTGAGTGTGAGAGAGGGAGAGAGTGGAGTGGAGAGTGTGGAGAGTGTGAGAGTGAGTAGTGTGAGAGAGGGAGAGAGAGCGGAGAGTGGAAAGAGTGGAGTGGAAGGAGTGTGGAGGGTGTGAGAGTGAGTGAGTGGAGAGAGTGAGATTCAGAGTGTAGTGGAGTGGAAGGAGTGAGATGAGAGTGAGAGAGGAGTGGAAGGTGTGTGTGTGTGAGGGAGAGAGTGGAGTGGAAGGAGTGAGTGAGAGAGGGAGAGGAAGGAGGAAGGAGTGAGAGTTGTGTGTGTGAGAGAGGTGGAGTGGTGTGGAGTGGTGTGGAAGGTGTGTGAGTGGAGTGGAAGGAGTGAGTGAGAGTGTGTGAGAGTGGAAGTGAGTGGGAGAGAGTGGAAGGTGAGTGGAAGGTGTGTGTGTGTGTGTGTGTGAGAGAGGGCTCACTCTCCACTCCACTCTCACACTCTCACACCCCACTTCACTCACTCTCCACTCCACTCTCGCTCACACCTTTCCACTCCACTCTCACACCACTTCACTCACACACCACTTCCACTCACTCTCCACTTTCACTCTCACCACTTCACTCACTCTCCACACTCTCCTCTCCACTCTCACTCTCGCTCACACCACTTCACTCACTCACTCTCCACACTCTCCTCTCTCCACCACTCTCCACACTCTCACTACTCCTTTCCCACCACACTCTCACACTTCATCTCTCCACTCCACTGACTCATTCTCACACCACTTCACTCTACTTCACTCTCTCTCACACAACCTCACTCCTTCCTCCCCACTCTCACAGACTCACTCTCTCACCACTCTCCACACTCTCACTACTCCTTCCCCACCACACTCTCACACTTCATCTCTCCACTCCACTGACTCATTCTCACACCACTTCACTCTACTTCACTCTCACTCTCACACAACCTCACTCCTTCCTCTCACACCACTCTCCTCTCCACTCTCTCTCCCACACACCACACTCTCACACCACTTCACACTCACTCTCACACAACCTCACTCCTTCCTCTCACACCACTCTCCACTCCACTCACTCTCACACCACTCTCCACACTCTCACACCACTGCTCTCTCCCACACATCATACTCTCAACCTCACTCCTTCCTCTCACACCACTCTCCTCTCCACTCTCTCTCCCACACACCACACTCTCACACCACTTCACACTCACTCTCACACAACCTCACTCCTTCCTCTCACACCACTCTCCACACTCTCACACCACTGCTCTCTCCCACACATCATACTCTCCACTCCACTCTCACACTCTCACACCCCACTTCACTCACTCTCCACTCCACTCTCGCTCACACCACTTCACCCTCCACAAATACCACTCTTCACCTCCACTCACTCAGAGGAGAGAGAGTGGAGTGGCACTCCACTCTCACACTCTCACACCCCACTTCACTCACTCTCCACTCCACTCTCGCTCACACCACTTCACCCTCCACAAATACCACTCTTCACCTCCACTCACTCAGAGGAGAGAGAGTGGAGTGGATGTCACACCACTTCACTCACTCTCCGCTCCACTCCACTCTCGCTCACACCTTTCCACTCCACTCTCACACCACTTCACTCACACACCACTTCCACTCACTCTCCACTCTCACTCTCACCACTTCACTCACTCTCCACACTCTCCTCTCCACTCTCACTCTCGCTCTCACCACTTCACTCACTCACTCTCCACACTCTCCTCTCTCACCACTCTCCACACTCGCACTACTCCTTTCCCACCACACTCTCACACTTCATCTCTCCACTCCACTGACTCATTCTCACACCACTTCACTCTACTTCACTCTCACTCTCACACAACCTCACTCCTTCCTCTCACACCACTCTCCTCTCCACTCTCTCTCCCACACACCACACTCTCACACCACTTCACACTCACTCTCACACAACCTCACTCCTTCCTCTCACACCACTCTCCACTCCACTCACTCTCACACAACCTCACTCCTTCCTCTCACACCACTCTCCACTCCACTCACTCTCACACCACTCTCCACACTCTCACACCACTGCTCTCTCCCACACATCATACTCTCAACACTCACTCTCCACTCCTTCCACCTCCCACTCTCACCCCACCCACTCTCACCACTCCACTCTCCCACACATACTTCATCTCTCTCACACACTCACAAGTGTAAAATAAACCATTATTATATCTGTGCTCAGGTCAAAGAAGTAAACAGCAAACCGGAAATGATCTTTTTGGGCGCCGACGATTTCTTGCCAATATTTGTTTGGGTGCTCGTGAAGACTGGAATGGTGGCTGCCGAAGTCGAAGCTGAGTACATGTGGGGACTGCTACATCCATCGTTGTTATCCGGCGAAGGAGGCTATTACCTCACGACCTTATCAAGCGCTGTGAACGTTTTGAAGAATTTCAGGCAATGTAATACCGAGTTAATTCCCGCTGTATCGGTAAGTGAATGCTGGCTTATATTTTTGAGGCTCTAGTGCTCTCATGTCTTAACTCTTTTCGATCGAAGAGATTTGACTCTCCCAAAAAGATGTTAACAGTTAGATGGGGATTTGGACTAAATTTGTTTTAGCGCAAAAACGCAAAACGTTAGATCAAATTTACGAAATTTGTATCTCAATCTTATCTTCAATATGCGCTTTACTCTTCTGAATCGAGTTTTGCCAAGATTTTCAAAACAAGAAACTCCCCCGCCCTCCCTTTTCAAGCTTCGTATGGTTATTTAGGCATTATTATCGAAATCAGCGTTGAATTTTACTGTCAAATCAAGTAAAACCTGGAAGTTTGAATAATTTTCAATTTTTGAGAAATTTGGCGGATTGGTCAATTTAATTTTAGCATATTTCGGTCCATGACTGGCTCAGAAAAGTCGTAGAAAGTTGTGTGAGGGCGCAAATTGAAGATAAAATTCGGGTACAAATTTCGTAGAGTTAAAATTTACGTCTAACATTTGGCGTTTTTGCGCTACAACAAATTTAGTTCAATTCCCTATTCAACTGTTAACATCATTTTGGGCCACCCAGTACCTATAGGAAATAGACGAGGCGTCGATGTCAAAATTACTTCAGCCAATTTGCAGAACTTTCTTAATAGTCTGAATTTTTGTTTTCTTGTTTACGCAGTGGTGCTCCGATCCGCTAGCCGAATTCAAATGCGTGCTGAAGGTACTTGTGCCGAATGAATTGAACGGATCATTGTTAACGAAAACACTACCAGTGAGACCAAATATGACAACCAAGGACATCTGTAAGATCATCGCCCTAAAAATGAGAATCACAAATCCTCAAGATTACTCATTGCTGAAGTTGGTCGACGGTGAAGGTAAGTTTCTCTACCAGAACAAAAATCCAATATTGTTCAGAGGCTTTCTTTTATTCATTCTCAGCTTTGTGCTGTCTCTCTCTTGTTGGTATTCTTCATATTTTTACCCTCCTCCTTCTATCGCAGTTCCTTTTTTGTAAGTTCCTTGATAGCACAAAGTTGAGTTGACATATATCCAAATCAACGATCAGGCAAACTGTATTTCTCGGATAATGCGAGGAAATATACAGTAAAACTTCACTAAAACGAATACTTGAACCTCATGAAGGAAATGGAAAAAATAGCCGGACCCGATACTGATTCCATTTGAGATATTTAAATAGTGTATTACATACATAATGTATTCTTACCTTTTTATCGTTTTTCAGAGACTGTCATGAACGAGAACGAATGCCCGCAAGACGTGAAAAGCGAGATCACAAAGATGGGCAAACATTGCGTATTCGCCTACAAAAGAATCGACGCGAAAATCGCCTGGCCACGGACAAGTCCTAATCAACAAAAATTCCGATGTTAATTTCTCGCATTATTATAATTATTTTACTAACTCACAACTTTATAATCGGTATTTTCGAAGCGAATTAATTTACTTCGAATACAAACTCAAACGTTTTTAAATCAATATAACGACTCAAGAAAATGCTTTCGTATAGAATATTGTCACATAATTGAGATTATATTTTTATACATAATTATGGAACGAAAGTCAAAAATTATAGTTGAAGCAAGAAAAGAAAAGAAAAAAAATTTAAACTTTGGACAATGCTACTGTGAAAGAAAAATACAGTATTAAGTTCATTGTAAATTAATAATATTTCTCATTTTCCTCTCGTTATCTTTTTTAATTTTCTACTTTATTTATTATTTTTTTTCACGCGATTCAAGTTCAAAAAGTGTACCTATATTTTGTATATGTGTTGCAGTAGCTTCCTGAAAAAAAAAAGAATGAATTCTGTTGTTAACGTTTCTTTTAAAATGGGTATAATATAACAAAGACTGTACCTATCCGTATAAAGAATAATCATTAATCTAGAAATTTTATTCGTAAAATTTCATCAATTTTCTTTTCGGAAATTTTTTGTACAAAAAATAATTCGTTCTTTTTGTAAATATTTTGTTCTTTTCTATTTTCCCTCCTTCATCAAAATAATGTTGTACTTACCGCGTGTTAACTTAATACTAGTCAGTTATTTTTAGCTTTTTTTTTTCTCATTCTTCTTTCTTAACGAATGCTTTGCAAATACTTCGTATGCTTAGTTATTGACTTCGGTTTTTTCAACTGACTCGTTTTTCTCTATTACATAGAAATGAAAAAAAAAAAAAAAAAAAAAAAAATACTGTAAGTCGAGACGATGGTCTCAATATTTCTTGCGATTATTTTTGATACGATTTACTCATTCTCGTTTCTTAAGAGATTTTCTTCTTTTGTAGTTTATTTACCTAATTATGTACCTTTATCCCGCGTTATTTCTTCTCTTCTCTCATTTCTTTGACGGATACTTTTCAACGGATCTATTTTCAATTTACAAAGAAAAATTTAAACGTTGATAAAAGTATTATCTCGTATATGTAGAAAAATACATATTATTCTAAGTATTTTTATCTGATATATTTTATAATTTTTCTTTTTTTGTAATAAATAAAATAAAAGAAATCTGATCTTTGGAAAAAGAACTGTGAGCTTCTGTGGTTTTGCCTTTGGTAGTTGAAGAGTATCTACTACAGACTGAATCTTTCATGAAGATTCAAACGAGACCAACAATATTTATGTCCTTCAACATCGGAAAATATGATTTTTGAAAATTGGTTTTCCTACGTCATAAATAAGAAATTCAAAGATCAAAGATTCAAGAAGCCTCATAATATTTTACAATATGTATTTTAGCAAGGTACAAAATTGCTGATATCATGACTAGTTTCAAGTTTTTTACCCCTTATGATTCATACATACATGCTGCTGACACACTCTCACAAGCACACAACAAATATGGAAAAAGTTGTCCGCAGATATTACTTTTTTTTTATTTCAGTACATCCAATCACAGTTACAAAAAAGAAATACTACTAGAAAAAAAAAAAAGAAAAAACCAAAACAAATGAAAAAAAAAAAAAAAATGGTGAAAACAATTACTTTGACAGACAGGTATTATGTTTAGATTCTAGAGAGTTTTACCCCTTTGGATTTACTCTTGCAACCCCACTTACTTAAAATATCATTTAAAAACACTATTATTGTAGGTAGTGGAAAGCCGTATTTTGTTGTGTATATGTCTGAGTGTCAGCAGCCTGTAATATGTAGAAAATTATACATTCCATTTGGATATTATTTGGAAAATGGACATGTACCCTTTTTACTATAGAATTAGATGAGTTGTACGGGCTGTTAATACTTGGGCTCCATAGTTTCACATAGGTATAATGGACCACCATTTTGGTTTGAAAACATAATGCTATAAGTCTTCTATGAGAAATACGAGGTAGCGCGAACTCGCTGTTGTATTGGAATGGTATGTGACAATTCAAGTCTAGGGGACTTGGAAAAATTTCGACTATCCAGCCTTTATTTATTTAATTATTTAATTATTCAATTATTTAATTATTTAATTATTTAATATTATTTATTTATTTATTTATTTATTTATTTATTATTAATTCTTGTACTAGGTCAAGTGTTCGTGAGATATTATTCGTTTACCCCTTTACCTATCTTGGCGTCGTATAAGTCTTGTATGAGAAATATTTTGAGGTAATTGTGGGTGTTCTATATTTTGAGGTATCAACTTTCGTGGGGCGAACGAGCGATCTCGCTGTTGTATTGGAATGGTATGAGAAAATTCAAGTCTTTTCTGAGAAATATGAGGTAGCGCGAACTCGCTCCGCTCGTTCGCCCCCTGTCTCGCTATTGTATTGGAGTGGTATGAGACAATTCAAGTCTAGGGGACTTGGAAAAATTTCGACTATCCAGCCATATATGATAGGAAGAGGGACTTAGAAAACTTTACCTATCTTGGCGTCGTATAAGTCTTCTATGAGAAATATGAGGTAGCGCGAACTCGCTCCGCTCGTTCGCCTCCTGTCTCGCTGTTGTATTGGAATGGTATGAGACAATTCAAGTCTAGGGGACTTGGAAAAATGTCGACTATTCAGCTTTTATTTATTTAATTCTTTAATTCTTTAATTATTTAATTATTTAATTATTTAATTATTTTATTATTTAATATTATTTATTTATTTATTTATTTATTTATTTATTCATTTATTTATTTATTTATTTATTTATTATTAATTCTTCTACTAGGTCAAGTGTTCGTGAGATATTATTCGTTTACCCCTTTACCTATCTTGGCGTCGTATAAGTCTTCTATGAGAAATATGAGGTAGCGCGAACTCGCTTCGCTCGTTCGCCCACTGTCTCGCTGTTGTATTGGAGTGGTATGAGACAATTCAAGTCTAGGGGACTTGGAAAAATTTCGACTATCCAGCCATATATGATAGGAAGAGGGACATGGAAAATTTTCTAATTATTAATTATATTAATTATTTAATTATTTAATTATTATTGAATTAATTATTTATTATTATTAAGCGGGGTGTACTCGCGAATTTCTGAATCACCCACGGGGTAGAGATTTTCTAATTATTAATTATATTAATTATTTAATTATTCATTTATTTAATTATTTAATCATTTATTTATTTATCATTTAATTATTAATTAATTAATTATTTATTATCATTACGCGGGGTGTACTCGCGAATTTCTGAATCACCCACGGGGTAGAGATTTTCTAATTATTAATTATATTAATTATTTAATTATTTATTTATTTAATTATTTAATTATAATAATTATTTAATTATTTATTTATTTAATTATTCAATTATTTAATTAAATAATTAATTAATTATTTAATTATTAATTAAATAATTATTTATTATTATTACGCGGGGTGTACTCGCGAATTTCTGAATCACCCACGGGGTAGAGATTTTCTAATTATTAATTATATTAATTATTTATTTATTTATTTATTTATTTATTTATTTATTTATTTATTTATTATTAATTATTATTATTACGCGGGGTGTACTCGCGAGTTTCAAAATCGGGTCCGGCGAGAGAAAAGACATGGAACATGTCAAAACGACGACACTCCACTCTTACGAATTCTCTGGAAAAATGACCCTTCAGAAAAAATTAGAACGTATGAGTTTACACGTGTACCCTTTGGTCTTGCATCATCTCCTTTTTTAGCTACAAGATGTTTGAAACTCCTTGCCGAAACAGAGGAAAATAATTTAGAAGCGGGTAAAAATGCCCTCCTATACGATTGTTACGTTGACAATATATCAACTGGTGCTATTTCCATCGAGGAAACTATCTTAATTCGTGAACAACTCACCAAAATTCTCATTAAAGGTCAGTTTCTTCTGAAAAAGTGGTGCTCGAATCACGAGTCCATTCTACAAGGAATACCACCTGAAAATTTAGAAAAGAAATTTCCACTGTCTTTCGGCAACGAGCATTGTATAAAAACTCTAGATATGATTTGGATACCATCAAGGGATGAATATAAAATATGGGTCCATCTCAAAAGCTTGGAAAAATTTACTAAGAGGGAAGTATTATCTGTCATTTCGTCTATATTTGATCCATTAGGAATATTAGCTCCAGTCACGGTAATGGTAAAATTATTCATGCAGTCTCTATGGAAGTTGAAAATAAAATGGGATGATCCCTTTAACAGATGGTTAGAATTTTCGACCCAACTTTCTTCTTTAGAGACTCTCTCAATACCAAGGTGTGTACTCAATGAACAGGTAACTAATATCAAAATTCATGGTTTCTCAGACGCTTCTCAGAAGGCGTACGGTGGAGCCATTTATGTCCGTTCAATTAAGGAAAATTCGGTATCAGTTCATTTATTATGCGCTAAGTCGAAGGTTGCACCTTTAAAAAATACTACCATTGCCAGATTGGAACTTCAAGCTGCAGTCTTACTCATCGAATTATTACGATCAGTACTGAAAGCATGTGAGGGAAAATGGAATTTCCAGATTATTCGACTTTGGTCGGATAGTCAAATTGTATTGCATTGGATTTATTCATCTCATAAGCGTTGGCTTCCTTATGTAGCCAATAGGGTTAAGAAAATTCAAGATGAACAAGGCAACGCTATATGGGATTACGTCAATACTGAAAATAATCCTGCCGATTTGCTCTCTAGAGGAGTCGATCCCAGGGAGTTGGAAAACAATAAGTTTTGGTGGCATGGCCCTACCTTTCTAGTAGAAAATTCCTCAACTTTCTCAAAAGAGATAAATTTCAAACAGTCGAAACTACATCCTCCCGAAGTGCGCACATTTAGAAAAATTTGGACTTGCTCTATTACATTCAAAAGCTCATTCATTTCAAAATTCTCAACCTATAGTAGAATGATAAGGTGTACTGCCTGGTGTTTACGATTCTTTTGGAACGCTCATTGGTTTGGACCATTTTTGTCTGGACCCTTGCAAACGTTCGAATTACGTCAGGCTCTTACAGTTCTCATAAAGGTTGTACAACGAGAACATTTTAGTAATGAATTGAGACTACTCACTCAAGGATCGAGCGTCGGTCCTTCTAGTCAATTAGTTGCATTAAGTCCTTTCATTGACGCACTTGGGATTATACGGGTAGGAGGCAGATTACAAAGTTCTCATTTATCGTTCGAACAGAAATTTCCAATTGTCTTGCCTTCTGACAGCATTTTTACACGTTTATTAATTAAATATGAACATCTTAAGCATTTACATTCGTCGGTGCAAGCTATGAGATCGATCTTGAGGAGAGAGTTTTGGGTCCTCAGACAAGAATCGGCGATCAGAAATTGTCTACAAAAATGTATAACGTGTATTCGTTTGAAGGCTGACATCAAACAGCAAATGATGGCTTCATTACCTAAAGCACGAGTAGTACCAGGCAAAGTTTTCCAAGCAGTAGGAATAGATTATACTGGGATAGAGATGGACGCGGAAAACATCGAATTACACAAAAGAGCTACGTTTCAATTTTTGTCTGCTTCAAAACGAAAGCTATCCACTTAGAATTAGTTTCTAGTCAAACTACGGAAGCGTTTTTAGCAGCCTTTGACAGGTTTGTAGGCAGAAGAGGCTTACCAGAAACCATTTGGTCAGACAACGGGACAAATTTCGTAGGCGCAGATCAGCAACTTAAGGAATTTTTTAAAATTCTTTTCGAAAATAAAGATAAAATAATATCTCATACTGCTATGAAAGGTTGCACTTGGCACTTTGGGCCTCCCTAAGGTCCTTCTTTCGGAGGGCTGTGGGAAGCAGGGGTGAAGTCAGTCAAGAAGCATCTAAAGGCTATTATAGGGGAAACCTTATTCACTTATGAGCAGTATGAGACATTGTTAATAAAAATAGAAGCTTGTCTGAATTCTCGCCCATTGATCTTAGAATCGTCTGACCCAAATGAGCCAGGTGCATTGACTCCTGGTCATTTCTTAATTGGTGGCCCACTTACAGCGGTTCCAAATCCTGATATAACAAATGTGCCGATTAATCGACTCAAATACTGGCAGTTGGTAACTAGAAAGAATCAGGAATTTTGGGTTCGCTGGAGTCGGGAGTACCTAAACACGTTACAGCAACGTACGAAGTGGAAACAAGGAAAGCACGACATTAAAATAAATGACATAGTCCTAGTAAAAGAAGAAAATGTTCCTCCACTTCGTTGGCCCTTAGGTGTTATCGTCGACGTCCATCCCGGGAAAGACAACATTGTCCGTGTAGTGACCGTAAGAATGACCCATAATACAGAAAAGTCATCCACAATTAAGGAATATCGACGACCAGTCTCAAAATTGGTATATTTACCTGTAAATGACGAATGATTCATTTCATTTTCAGTCTCGAAGTAAATGGCCCACCAAAGCAAACTCTTCAATCAAATAGCGCGCCGACTGAAGAATTATCAGTTAATATTAATTTTGCGAAGGCACTTTCGTAATCAAAAAAAGAGCAGAAAAATTTTCTGTTTATTTTCATGTGATATTTTGTAATTTCGGAGAAACCCTACAAAAATAAAAGGAAGAAGACTTAGTTCAATATAAAAAAAAAGAAAATCAGATTCTAAGTATCTTTTTAGCGATACAAAAAAAAAAAAAAATTTATGTTATCACAAGATATCCTATTTTATTTGAAAAAACAGGTCACATTATTAAGTGTTTACCATTAGTGCCAATGGTACAGAAGAGAGTTTCAGAATAACCTGATATGTAATATCATTTAATTTATTATTGGGCAATAAAATCCTGCAAAACAAGAGACGAATATTTATTTCATTTGAGAGCATCTCAGTCAATGTACATTTCACAGTTGTGATTACCTAACTTAATTATTCAATTTCAATTCTTCATTTAAAAAAAAATTATAATAAGTAGTAATATTTAATTTATGTAAGAAACCAAAATATTTGTTTATCATTCCGTTATTTGCTCTTCCCTAACTCGTAAGAGGGGGAGAATGTTTAGAGAAGCATTATTCCAACATCGATGTATACTACTACTACAACAGTGTATAAGATTACGCATCAAAGATAAGATAGGTATGACGTATTTTGTTTGTCATGAGTACCTAGGGCAAGTAAAAATATTTTTTACATATAATTTTTGCCGCATCTAGGAAGAATGGGGGTGAGTTATAAACGTGTTTCATGACCTCCTTAGTGATTCTGCAAAATTTTTTATCACATATTTTTACATATTTTGGTCGTTAGCACATATAATCGCATATTTTGAGGGAAAGCAAATATAATTAAATATTTTCGAAGAAAAAGTACATTTTCCTATACCCAAATACGTAATTCAATAGAAAGAAAAGAAATCTTGCAGAACTGCTACGAGCTGACTGTTAATATTGGGACTTAAGAGCACATAGAGACTAAAACGTGCTTTAGTTCATCGATAAGAATGAGGCACGTTGTAATTTGCAACTTCGTACCTATGCGAAAGATACGGCAGTATATTTGCGCACTTAGTCATTGATGTACGTCGCCCTCTCACAATATTTGAATTCCCTGTGAATTATATCCGTATTCCACCGACCTAATAATGCCGAAAGTGAAAAAATCTCGTATTAGTCGTATCAAGTGTTATAGTGACGATTTTCCAGATGGTGGTCTCCGAGTTACTGCAACAAACGAAGGTAAGCAAAGACTTACGATTTCCATCGAGTAGGCATAGGTTTCTAGGCAGTAGGTCTTTGTTCTAAATAATACCGTCCATTGCAGGTAATGTTTTATTCTGTTCGCACTGCTGTACACAAGTGAACGCACAGCAACGGTCGCAGGTACAACAACATATTCGAACGGCGGCTCATTTGAAGGCTAAGAAAAGCGCTACGAATTCGAAAGAAAAACAGCTGTGGCTGGCAGAATCCATTCCTGACGATAAGAGCGCATTCACGCGAGATCTCTGTTTAGCCTTTTTAGCAGCCGATATTCCTTTGTATAAGGTGAATAACGGAGCACTACAGAAATTCATTTCCAAGTATGCCGGCAGAAACGTTCCTTCTGAGTCTACATTACGAAAGCATGTTTCTTCAATAGCCGACGAGGGTCTCGCGAAGTTGAGAAGTATACTGCAGGATCAGTACATATGGGTGTCCATGGATGAAACCGTAGATGACGTTGGTAGACCAATTTGCAACGTGATAGTTGGAGTACTGAATGGAGAACCGTCCGAATCGTACTTATTGAATTGCTACGTCATGGAAGAATGTAACAATAAGGAAGTTATTCGCATTTTCAATGAATCCATGAGTCTAATTTGGCCAAACGCAATTCAATGGAAGAAGGTATTGCTGTTTGTAACGGACGCTGCGAGGTACATGAAGAAGGCTGGTCGAATTCTGCAAAGTACGTATCCGAAGATGGTGTACCTTACATGTCTGGCACATGGACTACATAATGTTTGTGAACGAATCCGTAATGAACACAAAAAATGTGATCGTCTCATTGCCGAAACGAAGAAAGTATTCCTGAAAGCTCCTAAGAGAACACTAACCTTCAAAGCGATGGAACCTACTTTAGAATTACCTCCTAAGCCAGTTCTTACAAGATGGGGCACGTGGTTGAACGCATATTTCTATTATGCAGAGAACTGTGTCAAGATTGCTTGTGTCAAGATTGCTGCCATTGTAGCAGCACTTCCTCAAGATGACGCTGCATCTATACCAGCAGCCCTAAAACTACTCCAAGATGAAAAAATACGAACGAAACTGGCCCACATTAAGAGTACATACTGCAACTTGCCTAGAATCATCACGTCGCTTGAAGAGAGGAACTTGAACCTGACTGACTCTCTTGCAAAAATCACCGACTGTTTGAGCTCAGAAGAAACAACGAATAAGCTCACCCCTATTTTGGAGGCAAATAAAGGTTACCGAGAAGTATCCGAAATTGCTCAAATTCTAGGCGGTGGTCACACAGGTACAACGTTTACAGCAAAATATAATTTCTCGCCGGCAGAATACGCTCTTTTCAAGTACGCTCCTGTGACGTCCTGCGACGTTGAACGTAGTTTCAGTCGATACAAAAATATTTTCAAAGATAACCGACACGTTTTCTTGTTTGAAAACCTAAAATATCATGTTTTTATTCACTGCAATCAAAAACTATACGTGTAAAAATGTTTCACCGATTTTTTTAAAAAATATTTACCATTTTTGTCATTTGAAATTTTTAGCACATATTTTCACATATTTCAACAACCTTTACTGCATATTTCAGGAAGAATAAACACATATTTTTACTTGCCCTACTCATGAGATGTGCAACATTTCCAGTCCACGGTTGGCACATTACTCACGATGTATCTAGATTAGTAATTTGTGTGGCAGTACAATAAAAAACCTACTACCGGTAACACAGAGTGTAACCTTACAAAATGTCATGAGCACCTAACTACCGAAAAAATACAACCCATCATGCTCGAAAGCTCAACTTACGTCAGTGACTGCCATCCGACTTCTAAAAATTTCATAGGTATATAATACAATTATATAAAATAGTGCTGTTTATAAATTCATTATGCTTTGGCAAATCCTTTCATGTCTACTTCCTCCTTGTCAAGGCTCTTCCACGCTGTTCTTCCTAACTCAGTACCTTCTTTGGTCTAGGCCATCGCGTCCCAGCATATTTGTCCTTAGGTCCGTTTGGGCAGTCACAGTTTTCACAGTTTCTGTAAATGCCAACCAATCAAACATATTTCTGATAAAATTTACTCAATCAGAACGAGAAGATGTTATAGAATCTGTAAAACTGCAAGTGCCCAAACGGACCTCTTGACAAGGAAGTTTTCACACCTTTGGTAGCATTTAGATATTATAATTATCTTAATCCTAGATCTGCACTGGAAATATAAGAATGGTGATTCTATGACCCGAACCAATTACTGCGCGTTTTGAATAATAACAGGAAGGTAACATAATTATTATTATCGTTAGAGAAACTTTGGAAATTCTGACATCAAAAATAAAATAACCTATACCTATTCTCATTACAACTTATATCTCGAGTAACAATTGCTTTCAGAATGCTAGTTACTCCGAGAGTTTACAAAAAAACATCTTCGATTTCCGTCATTTACATGGGTATATAATACAATTATATAAAATGGTGCTACCTAAATATTCGTTGATGGTTTGATGGATGTGGACGCCGATGATACGGCCTTGCAATGTTTCATGTGTGTTTTCATATTGCCCATATTACTAATATCATCTCTTCCACAGTGTGGACACGGCCTATGCACTTCATTTTTTATGTGCTTATCATACGCCCCTTCTTGTAAAGCCAGTGGTGGCTTACATTCTGTACACTCAATTACAGTTGGCTCCGGAAATGCCTCGAGTATTGTGAGATAGTTGTCTTCAAAGGTTTCTGTTTTAAATTCCTGATCTTCTGCTTCCTTTACCGATTTCTGATTTTTTGCTGTTGTGTTGAATTTGTATTCCTTAGGTCCGTACCATTGGACCATGTTTCCTTTCCTGTTCAAGTTTATCAAAATTTTAATTTTTCTCACTTCCTCGCCTTTTGGATGATAAATCGTGCAAGCGTGGAATTTATATCTCTTAAGCTGATTGAAATATGTACTCCTGAATGCTTTTTCACTACTTTCATACTTGAACTCAACGTAAATTCGCTTATCTGGAGTATCAAATATGAAATCTGGAATACGTTTACTTTCTTTGGCAGATTTAGGCAGAGTCTCCTCTCTGAGCACTTGGCATCCATTACATACTGCTTCTTTCATCATAGCTTCTACAAAATGTTTGAAGAATGACTCAAAATCTCTTGAGACGTGCCTCACCAGAAACTGAAACGCGGGGAGTTTTGTAAAGTCATTAAATGTATTGGCAAATCCGTCCATATCTACTATCGTCTTGTCAATGTTCTTCCACGCTGTTTTCGATAACTCAGTACCTTCTTTGACCATGGCCATTACGTTTGTGACAGATTGTACAAACGCTTCTAGAGCTTCCTCATTTGGGAACTTTAACATACGGCGTCCCTCTCCAACTGTTTTACGTGCCGTAGTGAGGTAGCCGTGTCGATACAAAAGTGCTTCTATGCCAAGTTTACGATATTTGTTCTCCAAGAGAGGATTCGTTCCTTTATCAAAGAGCTCATCTTCAGTAAAATATGCATCTAAATTTAAAACATCCTTGTTCAGATCAAGTAGATGGTTTTCTAAAATTATACGTTCTATTTTCGTAGAATCTGGTACGGTCTTCACCCAGTAGTTCTTTCCTTTGAAGTTCTCCTTGTCCATCAAGTAATTCATTATCGATACGGGGTTGTAAACTTTTGGCGAATCATCGTCTCCAAATTGGTATCCATTGTAATGGTTTTCCATTTCTTTGTAAATCGCTTCAACTGGCTTACCACATGCTACAGCTTTAAGTTGTGCCAACACATGATAATACTTCTTGATCTCCTTCTCCGTGAATCCCAATAGATGGGCGAATTCGGTTTTACCAGAAATATCCTCTATTCCAAGAGTCGTTCCCAGTCCGTGGTGTGAGCTTTGCCCCTCGATATTCAGTTTCACTTTATCGCAACCTGTAATGAACGCAAATTCCAATTGACCTGTAGCCTTCAAATCTTTCAATGATTGAAAAAATCTGAAGAAATATTCCCGAGTTACTTCATCTATGTTATCGAAGACAATGTTATATTCATCCACCAATATTGCTACCGGTTTCTTCAATAGTCCAATTAGATCGGGAAGGAATTGGATAGGTTTCGTGTTGTTCTCTGTGCGACCTTCAATCTGTTGCTGATTCTTCCTATCTGTAAAAGCGGCTTCCTTTACTGTCTGAAAATCTTTCAAGATATCATAAGATTTTGCAATTGTATTCAGTCTTTTATCGAAGTCTTCAATTGTGCTCTGATCTTGAAAATTGAACCGTAACACTGTATAATTCTGTAACTGTTTTGCTAGTTCTTTTACGTACGTACCCTCGAGCAATTTAAGATCTTCCCCATTATGTCTGAGGATGGTTTCAAAAACATTAAGTAATAAGGTTTTCCCGAACCTGCGGGGGCGCAGGAAAATAGAAATACGTCTATCTTCGTCAGTAATGATGTTGTATGCCATTTCGGTTCTATCAACATAGACAGCTTTCTTAGCCCGTATTTGTGCCAATGAGTCGCAGCCCAACGACGTTTTTGGCACCACGTTGGGTTCCTCTTGACCAGGTGCTGCAAAAATAAAAATTTGGATTAATTTTAGTGAAATCATTCTTCAAAATATTGAACTAGGCAAGTACCTAGGTTCTTTTGGGCACATGTAATTCTTATACAAAATAGTGCTCTGTAAGATAGGTATTGTTGGTGGAGTTATACTATTTATAGATGTGGGACAAAGAAATCCATAATGGAGGGTTTCAACGACTTACAATGCAGGTGCACTCCACTGAAAAATCAATCAACTGAGTGAATCAAATAATTGAACCGATTTTTGAGTTCCAGTTAGTTGATTGTATGCGTTTTAAATGAGGTATATTTTAGTTCAACATAGCAGGAATGAGGTCAACCTGACGGCTCCTACCAGTTCTCGTATCGAGTCTACCTAATTGAGGGTTGGATGGCACATAGGCACGTAACAAAAACAAAGATAGTCTCGAAATCACTATATATTAAGATATAAAAACTCGAAACTCATAAAATACACGAAAAGAAAATATTATTAAAAAATTATTATTAAAATCCAAAAACTAAAACACTGAAAAAAAAATAAAATAACGAGAAATTTTGGTCAAGAAACGGTCGAGATAAAAACAAAATAATGGATTCAAAATGTTTAGAAAGAAAAAGTTTTAAAAAGGTAAAATGAAAGGCTTCAATTGAAAAATATTGGAATCACGGTTAAAATTTAAAACAATCAAACAAATTTACTATCAAAAAATTTAAAACAATCGAACAAATTTACTATCAAAAAAAGGGAGGAGAGGATGTCGAGACTAATTACAGAGGCGCCGACTTCGAAAAATTATTGGGGGGCATCGAAGCGCGCGAAGCGCGGAAAAAATTTTTTTGCTCCCGCCCCTTCCAGTCTTCCCCCGGCCCTACCAAATTCCTGGTACAATTCACTAGATAATTTTTTTTTCGACCAAATTATTGGGGGGGGGGCAAAAAGTGTCATGCCCCCACGAAGTCGACGCCTATGACTAATTATCATTCACGACCGGTTTCGGACGTAGCGGGACGACCATCATCTGGTGAGAATAAGTATACAACTAAAAAATATAGATTAGCCAACTTCAATCAACACGACGCCTCGAACGACGTCCAAGCTTTAACATGCAGCGGCTGATGCGTCATGGTTAAGGATGAATCGTATGATGGGCGTGAGAAAGGTAGCGTCAATATCGTTGAGCACCTTACTACTACCATGATCTTTAATAGCTGATATTGTTTCGCTTTCCTCGACTCGGTTCATCAAATTGCCTTTTGAGCATCGGTATAGGATTTTCCCTGATACCTTGTTGAAATCATGCTCCTTATCAAGACAATGTTTGGCCATGGCGGAATCCAAAGGCTTGTTTGTATTGAAGGTCGTCCGGTGCTCGCTCAGTCGTTTATTAAAGGCCCGCCCCGTCTGTCCAATATACAGCGCGTCGCAATCGCCACAGTCGAGTCTGTCTTGCAATAATATTGCGGAAGATTTGATTAAGTATTAATTGTACAAAACCCATTTTTAAGCTTTAGTCAAATCATTTGAACGTTGACTATATTTGGTGCCAACATTTGATCGTAAAATTAAGTTCAGTTCACTTCTAGTCCAGAAAAATTAAATTAAATAATGGTATTTGCTGAAAATCTAGCGGGTTGTAGCGTCACAATTTATGGGAACGGGGAAATCTGCCTCGAACACTGGACCAAGCGAAACAAGGGGGTTTTGCCGTAAGAGAGTGAATCAGGGATGCCAGAACATTTTTTCAATATTTCCGGTTTACGATCTCGTCCGTTATTTGTGGGTACCTCACCTGTCAGGATTCCCATGGTATCTGTAGGCTGAAAACTTCCTGCTCTGCTATGGTCTCAAACATGTTTCTCTCACGTTCAAGGATGCCAGTTTATTGTTGCTCTTGATTATCACCTTGTCCAATCCCTCTATCAGCTCCTTGTTTACAGGGAACATGTTCTATGGAGGGGGGGGGGGAGGAGGTCTCTTTGGGAATTTTGCCGTCCGGCTGTTCGCCGACCACCGTGTGACATCCGGCAAAAACTAACCTATGACGTCATCTGATTGTGACGTCACAGATACCATGGGTTGAATTGACTTATTTTATGTAGAAATTTCGGCTCCGTAGCCGTATTATATGACAGCAGAGAGGGATTTACAAAAATTTTGAATTTTGAGCTATAAAATAATCAATATGATAGGAGACAGGGACTTAGAAAGATTTTGACTTCCATACTATGATTCTGGCTTGGAAATATTTTGAATTCCGAGCGATTTATGTGCCATACTGTGCGAGCAGTCAAACGAGTTGCGGTAATCCTCACATCGTTGCTCGTACTGTAAGATAGTTTTTTAAACAACATAGATACGCCGAAAGCAATTTCTTTATACTTGAATATTATTTGATTTTCCAAAATTTCAAGTGTCTCATTAGGATTCACGGAATCTGTAAATCAATGGAGTCGTTCTTCAAACGTGTTATGTCCCCATCTCACTATTTGTCTCTATCTCACTCTTTCGCCTTCTTTCCTTCGATCTTCCGTACTTTTGACCTCGTACATTCAACTTATTCGCTAAATTCGTATTTCTTTTCGAACATCGCCTATTGTCCATTTACGCGATTTATTCGTTTTTCCACTTGTCAATGTTTTCATAATACTATATCACGCTACTCGCCGAATCCTACGGATTCCACATTCTTACGTAATTAATACAACTTCTATCACTCTTTTTTGCCAACTTTGTACATTTCGGTACGCGAACTTCAGTTCACGAACCTTCCATACACTTAATGTTTTACTCTTAAGTCACGTAATTCATTGCTCGTATTAATTATGCATTTTAGCTTGATCTTTACTTTGTAAATCGCCTGTTCTGGTCATTTTCCACTTCTTCGGAGTTCACCGACGCTCCGGTCGCCTCCCTTTTTTCTTACTATATAACCGACTGTACATGACCATTACAGCCGAATTCTCTCATCAAACAGAACGTCTCCACGACTCTCTGTATTTTTGTATTTCTTATTGAATACATCGAGATTTTTCCACAAGTTAGTTTCTCTTTATTATTCGAACATAACAAAACGATTAGGTCTTTGTCCAATCAGAATCATTGTTGCTCAGTTTTTTCGCCACGGTTTTAAATTTTTCGCCACGGGTTTGAGTTTTTTCGCCACTGTTTTCATGATTCTTATCAGGTTAACGATAAATGCGGTTTTCGCTGTCTAAAATAAACGTGCTTTCGTCGTATGTGTTTAAAAAATGAATATGAGCTCTCTCCAACCGTATATCTACGTCATTTTCTTCTTTTCAACACATAGTAGTCGCGTTTTGAGCACAAGCGCATTTCGCACACAACTGTATGAGTATGTCGCGAGCGTCGAACACCGCGAGCCTAACGAGCCTAAAGGCTGCATGACTGCAGTACTGAGAATCTGTTCTATTGTTCTATATTATACCCTTCTATAAAATAAAAGTCAAATTGTGAAGTAAATCCGTAGATTTATTATGATACAAGGGACTTAGAAAAACTTAAGAATCTTGAAGATTACGATTTGAATTCCCAATACCAATTCACCCATAGAATAGACTCCCTACGTTCCTCGTTTAACTTTCTTAAGGAAGCCGTAATTTTTGTGCATGCTTAATGAGTACCATCTTTAATCCTAGACGCCAAAACTGATGGGCGTTAGACTGTAGAGTTTAATCGCCACTATATAAATTGGACGCATCCACAATATCAGACTATCATTCTGATGCACTATAGAAAGTATACTTTTTACTTACGCTTCTGGTCCTCGCGCTTCTGGTCCTCGCGTTTCACTATGAGTGGGTTCATCTCCTAAAGAAAACCAAGAAAGAGAAAAAATTATGATAAATATATAAACATGCAAACTATATCTTATGAATATCCCAACATTATCAAACAGATTTAGTACCTATATTACTATTTTAACACGGAACCTGTTTTACGGAGGGCTTTTTGAGAAATTTGACGCGCGCTGTGCGCCGTGCAGCAAAAAAACTTGGAAAAATTTCGACTCTCGAGCTATATATGATAGGAGAGGGACTTGGAAAAAATTTCGACTTTCGAGCTAAATATGATAGGAGAGGGACTTAGAAAAATGTCGACTTTCAACCCATAGTGGAACTTCCCAATAACGAAGTGCCAGGGGGAAAATAAAAAAATCCGTTATATAGAAGTTTTTCTTCGTTATATAGAATCGCTTTTTATATGGAAATTTAAAGGACCAGCGGAAAGTTCGTTATACAGATGTTTTCGTTGTATAGAAGTTCGTTATAGGGAAGTTCGACTGATAGGAGAGGGACTTGTAAAAATTTCGGCTCTCAAGCTTATGATAGAAGGGGACTTGGAAAAAACGACGACTTCCTTAACGAAGTTAAACGAGGAACGCAGGGAACCTGTTTTATGAGTCAAATGAAATTTGGTATTGAAAATTTAAGGAAGCCTAGACCTAGGTAAAGCTACTATAAGCCTATAGTGTAATATAGTTTGAGAGTCAAGCAATTTCAAATCTCCACCTATATGTGATAGCTGGAGAGGTGAAATTGCTCCAAGTCCCTTTCATATCATATATAGCTCGAGAGTCGAAATTTGAACAGGGAACCTGTTTTATGGGGGGCTATTTGAGAAATCTGGCGTCCGCCGTCCGCCGTGCGCCGTCCGCCGTCCAGCGAAAAACTTAGAACAATTTCGACCCTCGAGCCATGTATGATAGGAGAGGGACTTAGAAAAATTTCGACTCTCGAGCTATATATGACAGAAGGGGGACTTAGAAAAATTTCGACTCTCGAGCTATATATGACAGAAGGAGGACTTGGAAAAATTTCGACTCTCGAGCTATATATGATAGAAGGGGGACTTGGAAAAATTTCGACCCTCGAGCTATATATGATAGAAGGGGGACTTAGAAAAATTTCGACTCTCGAGCCATGATAGGAGAGGGACTTAAAAAAATTTCGACTCTCGAGCCATATATGATAGGAGAGGGACTTGGAAAAATTTCGACTCTCGAGCCATATATGATAGGAGGGGGCTTGGAAAAATTTCGACTCTCGAGCTATATATGATAGAAGGGGGACTTAGAAAAATTTCGACTCTCGAGCTATATATGATAGCAGGGAGACTTGGAAAAATTTCGTCTCTCGAGCGAGAAAAATTTAGATTCTCAAACTATATTATGATAGGCTTATAGTAGGTCTAGGCCTTCTTTATACTATCTTTATCTAGGTCTAGGCTTCCTTGAATTTTCAATACCAAATCCCATTCGACTCATAAAACAGGTTCCCTGCGTTCCTCGTTTAACTTCGTTAAGGAAGCCGTCGTTTTTCTAAGTTTTTTGCTGGACGGAGGACACCGGACGGCGCACGGTGGACGGCAAATTTCTCAAAAAGCCCCCCATAAAACAGGTTTCCTGTTAAAATTTCGACTCTCGAGCCATATATGATAGGAGAGGGACTTCGAAAAGTTTTGACTCTCATAGGAGAGAGACTTGAATAATTTCGACTCTCGAGCTATCATATACAGCTCGAGATTCGAGAAAAATTTAGACTCTCAAACTATATTATACTAGACTTATAGTAAATCTAGGCCTTCGTTATACTAGCTTTATCTAGGTCTAGGCTTCCTTGAATTTTAAATACTAAATCCCATTTAACTCATAAAACAGGTTCCCGGCGTTCCTCGTTTAATTTCGGTAAGGAAGCCGTCGTTTTTGGTTTTCTTTCAATGATCATTTAGTGAAAATTTTGTTTTGGTATTAAATCTTAGTTATTAAGAATTCGGACTTGGTCACCGTGGGAAATGTAGACCTGTAAAACCGCACCATAATAACGTAATAACGTTGGTTGCGAGATTATTATTATTATTATTATTATTATTATTATTATTATTATTATTATTATTATTATTATTATTATTATTATTATTATTATTATTATTATTATTATTATTATTATTATTATTATTATTATTATTATTATTATTATTATTATTATTATTATTATTATTATTATTATTATTATTATTATTATTATTATTATTATTATTATTATTATTATTATTATTATTATTATTATTATTATTATTATTATTATTATTATTATTATTATTATTATTATTATTATTATTATTATTATTATTATTATTATTATTATTATTATTATTATTATTATTATTATTATTATTATTATTATTATTATTATTATTATTATTATTATTATTATTATTATTATTATTATTATTATTATTATTATTATTATTATTATTATTATTATTATTATTATTATTATTATTATTATAGCATCATTAGGCCTGAAGGTAACCCAGGTACGGACGACCAAGAAAGGAGAGATGCTCCTAGAAGTGAAAGGCGAGGGAGAGACTGCAGTGGAAACCTTCCGAGAGAAACTGGGGGAAGCTATTGGTGACATGGCGACAGTTAGGATGCCGCAGCGTCAGACCAGACTTCTCATCCTGGGGATTGAGAAGTCCGTGGACAGGGAAGATATCCTGGCCCAAATGCCAGCTGGCACAGGCGCCAAGCTCCTGGATCTGCAGCCAATGGGACGCGGATGTCAGATGGCCAAGGTCGAGCTGCCCATTGCAGCAGCCCTCCAGCTAGTTAGGAAGGGCAAGATCGAGGTCGGATGGAGCACCTGCCGGGTGAAATCCCTAGAGAAGGCAAGGTCTTCGCAGCGATGCTATAAATGCCTTCAGGAGGGGCATATAGCAGCTGCCTGCACCAATGCAGCTATCGGCAGCGTTTGCTACAGGTGTGGTGAAGAGGGGCACCAAATCCGGGACTGCAAGAAGGAACCCAAGTGTCCTGTCTGCAGCCGGGTTGGAGGGCGCCCTGCAAACCACGTTGTGGGAAGCAGAGGGTGCGCAGGTGTCAAAGCACAGGGCGCTGGAGGCAAGCGCAAGTAAGACCAATGGCAGGTGCGCTATCCTTCCTACAGTGCAACCTTCAGCACTGCGAACTGGCCCAGGATCTTCTCTGGCAGTTTGTAGCTGAAGAGGGAACGCACATTGTAATTGCCAGTGAGTATTACAATGTTGCGAAAAGAAAAGGATGGTACACAGACCGTACTGGCTTAGCGGCCATTGGTGTTTGCCCAGAGTGTCCAATTGCTCCGGGAGAGGTTGAAAGAGGGGAGGGGTATGTTGCTGTGAAGATGGCCGACATGGTTGTCTACAGTTGCTACTTCTCCCCGAATCGCCCCTTCCCGGAGTTTGAGGACTTCTTGAAGAAATTAGAAGAAAGCTTGTCCAGATGGCAAGGTGAAAAATTCATAGTGGCTGGCGATTTTAATGCCAAGTCAGAAGAGTGGCGATCAGGCCGTACGGACATCCGTGGGTATGCCTTGGGGGAGTGGATTGCTTACAATCGACTGGAAACAGTCAATGTTGGCAACACTCCTACCCGAGTGCATCAAGGATACGGGTCCATTATTGATATCACCTTTGCCTCAGAGAGCCTAGCCCGAAAAATAGAAGGCTGGGCGGTACTGGACAAGGAGCTATCTGGGAGCGACCACCGGTGTATCGGCTTCTCCATCCGCCGGGAAGTTGAGGTCGCTGCTCCACAAAAGCTGGTAAGAAAGTGGGCCGTTAGGAAGCTGAATAGCGACCGTTTGAAGGCTAGCTATCTTGCTCTCACATGGGATCAAGAAGAAGAGCAAGAAGGCAATGCGGAGGTGGCAGCAGAGAGGATGATCAAGACTGTCACCAAAGCTTGCGATGTAGCCATGCCCAGGCAAGGTCCACCAAAGAAGAGGAGGGCTGTTTACTGGTGGACCAACAAGATTGCCGAATTGAGAAAAGAGTGCAACCGTCAGCGGCGTAGTAGTGGCCGCGAAGAGGCGCGGGCGGCTGCACCCGAATACCAGCTGGCTCGTAAAATGCTGAAGAAGGCCATCAAGGACAGCAAGAGTGCTGCATGGCGAGAGCTATGTGAGATGGCGGATGACGACCCGTTTGGAAAGCCTTATAAGTTAGTGCTGAAGAAGCTCAAAGGCCTCTCAGCAATGAGCCGAATGGAGCCGGATGTTGTGGGTCAAATCATTGATGGCTTGTTCCCACAGCAGCCACCACCAATGGTAACGCTACCAATAGTAGAAGAGGATGGTATATCCCTCCTAGGCACCGAGGAGGTTGATGCAGCAGTCAATAGACTGCGGGGTAAGTATTGGAAGGCTCCAGGCCCGGATGAGATTCCAAATCCAGTCTGGAGCGCCATACATTCAGTTGACCCAGCACTGCTTGTTGATACATTCAATGCGGCAATTGTTGGGGGACTGTTCCCTGTGAGATGGAAGAAAGCCAGGCTAGCGTTGATCGATAAGAAGGATAAACCACCTGGTCTACCATCCTCTTATCGTCCACTTTGTCTGCTAGACAATGTTGGTAAACTTCTAGAAAGAGTGATAGCCAATCGTTTGGAGAGCTATCTGAAGGAAAGAGATATAATCTCTGATAGCCAGTACGGTTTTCAAACTGGACGCTGCACATCAGATGCTGGGATCCGGCTGAAGAGGATAGCCAAGTCAGCGATTGATATGCGCCAGTTTTGCGCAGCCGTCAGCCTCGACATAAGAAATGCGTTCAATTCAATTCCATGGAAGATGATATTGGAAGCTCTTGTGAACGCAGGAGTGCCCGCATACCTGCTCAGGATGATCAGCAGCTATCTTAGCTGCCGTGAAATCCAAGCAGAGACGTCTGCTGGTACAGTAAAGCGCCCTGTTACTTGTGGGGTGCCGCAGGGGTCGGTCCTTGGGCCGCTTTTGTGGTGCGTCGCATTTAACGGAATCTTTAAGGTGAAGCTGCCACCGGGGGTTAAGCTTATCTGCTATGCGGATGACACCCTGGTGGTATGCACTGCCGAAACAACTGTAGCGGTGGAGAGCAGTGTAAACCGGGCCCTAGAGGATGTGACGCGTTGGATCGAGTCGGCTGGACTTGAACTAGCAGCAAGCAAGACGGAGGCCATTTTATTCACAACCCGTCGGAAGTTCAAGCCACCCACCTTTCGCCTGCGAGGTGTGGAAATTGAAACCAAGAAGCAAATGAAATACCTGGGCATCTGGTTTGACTCTACGCTGAGCTTCAGGCACCATTTCCTGATGGCAGCGGAAAAGGCGGGCCGGGTAGTTGGATACCTAAGCCGCCTTATGAGGAACCTGGGAGGACCGAGAGAAGCAAGGAGAAGGATCATGATGAGCACCGCCTTGTCGATCCTCCTATATGGTGCGCCAGTATGGGCCGACTGCATGAAGATACCATACCGAAGAAGAGAGATGGTAAAGATCCAACGAAGAGCTGCGCTGAGGTGTGTTAGTGCCTACCGCACTGTCTCGACGGAGGCTCTTTGTGTATTAGCACGTTCACCACCAATCGAGCTCCTTGCTGAGGAGAGAGCGGTGGTGTTCGAAGCAAAGAAGAGAACGACGACCAACCGAGAAGCTTTACGGGTCAAGCAGGAGGCCAGGCGCTCCTTGCTTGTAAAGTGGAAAGAAAGAATTGCCCAGAGTGAGCTGGGTACATGGACAACCCGTGTGCTAATACGCTACCTTGATGAGTGGATGAACCGACACCATGGTCAGCTGAACTTTCACCTGACGCAGGTGTTAAGCGGCCATGGCTGCTTCAACAAGTACCTTCACAAGAAGTTAAGGAAAGTTGAGCAGGCAACGTGTTCGCACTGTAACCAAGGGCGGGATGATGGACCACAACACACCTTATTTGAGTGTGAGGCGTGGAGGCGTGAGCGGGACGAGCTTAGTCGGTCTCTCCAAGAGATCGGGGTAGATGAAGCGCTCGACCCGAGTAGCCTGGTACCCACCATGCTAGGTTCCGAAGAAGCATGGAACCAGGTGTCTGCATTTGCGGCCACCATCATGAAGAGGAAGATGGACCAGGAATGGAATAGGCAAATGCAGAACCACGCTATGGCCTACTCAACACCTGTGTACCATCAACATCCAGATCTGCAGGAAGAAGAGGAAGAAGGATACCATCCAGATTGTTAGGGCCTTTATAGTTGTTGAAAGAATCTCGCGTTTATATGGTTGCTCGGCGTCCTCTATTCCGGTGAACTTACTACGGTACGTTCACTGTTCATACGAATATGTCTAACGAGCACCATACAGTGAGATTCACGCAACAGCGACTTATTACGCCTGATGTGATGTGATAGTGTCGTTTTTGTGATGTGAGTGTGTTCTCTAGTGCTGTTTCTTTTTTGTGCGTGCCAGGGGGGCATCGCAGCTTGGTGGTTGCCAAAGCAACTTGGCAGTTGCCGAGTAGAAGAGGGGGTTCGCGTAGGAGATTCCTCCTTCACTGAAGTTATACCCGAAAGGGTCGATTCCGGTGTTGGAGGAAACAATATTAAATGCATACGCATCCCGCACCTACTCCATTATGGATGACGGGCGGTGCTGCACATGCGACATACAAGCAATTATTATTATTATTATTATTATTATTATTATTATTATTATTATTATTATTATTATTATTATTATTATTATTATTATTATTATTATTATTATTATTATTATTATTATTATTATTATTATTATTATTATTATTATTATTATTATTATTATTATTATTATTATTATTATTATTATTATTATTATTATTATTATTATTATTATTATTATTATTATTATTATTATTATTATTATTATTATTATTATTATTATTATTATTATAATATTAAGAATTACTTCAAATACTCACTTTGTTCTTTTCTCGTTTCAATTGTCGGCCTGTGGTCTCAAAATCCTTTATGTACTGGTCATACTGAAAAAAAATTTAATTGTTAGAAAAGGCACGCGCACAGAGGTTAATAAAAAGTAAAAAGTCAGAGCCCATGCATTCATTATAATTTATTTATTTATTCAACGAGTATTTGAAGTTACTTAGGAGCTATCACCTCGGATGTACCCATAAATTTACATTTCACTTCACATTTATGTACAAGTAATTGAGAATAAAAATTGAAGTAATTAACCCAGAAAATTGCAGTGCATTAGAGAACAAAATACTTTTAGATCTACTGGGGGGGATGTTTGAAATAGTAGAGGGATGTGAAGAATTATATGGGTGAAATCAAGTTGGTAAGGTGGACGTATCAAATTGTAATGGAGATGGTGTCAGTGTCATTTTTGAGGGTTTGGGAAGCGGAACGATTAGAGTAGGGCGTATGGGAAAATGTGCTCACTTAAAATTTTCTTTGTAACAATTGGAGCAAGATGCGAGTGATTGGGGCTTTCATTATGATTACGTACGAATGTGTGATATTTTGGTTTTAAAAATGGTTCTTATGGAAGGAACGTTTCTTCGTATATTAAAGTGAAATTTCTAGAAGTTTGATTTTTCCAAACTTCCTGCGACAAATTCGAAAAGTAAATGTTTGGACTTTCTTGAGTAAGGTTCTTGATGCCATTGATGTAGGTGCTGTCGTTCTCCTGGGAGACTTCTATAAGATCTGAGCGGATAGTAGGGTGGACGAGGGCACGGCTTATACGTCATATAAGGCTGGATAGTCGCGATGTCACAATGTCACACTCCAAAATCGTTGGATATGGAATTAAAGATGCTTATGGGAAAAAACTGGGAAATTCGAATATTTTGTTTGTTACGCAGATAGAAAGGGATTTTTGAAGTAACCGGACAGAAGATAATCCAAAGAGTATACAATTTTCTATTGCTTGAGTCGGATTTCAGCAAAATTGGTGCAGCACAAAACGAGTAATCATCAATTGAAAATTAAGAATGTGATAGGGGACAAAGAGCGGTACGACCTTTATACAGCCTCACTGCGCTGTTGTACACCAAAACGTCCTTTGCGAACGAATCCACTGCGCGGTTTCCTATTTCGGCCTTATTATGACGTAGGCTGTGGCGAGGGTCCAAGGTTAAAATACCTACCAATAGGTAGAGTAGAGGGTTTAGTGTCAAAAGTTTATTGAGAGAAAGTTTGAAAAACTTAGTAGGATATTTTATTTTTGGAGTCTAAAGCCTTGGAACGAAAAACCTCACAAAAAATGAGATGAATAATTAAATGATGCACGTTCTCAGCATAATGTTGTGCCAGATTCCAACTTTCTTGTATTTTTTCTTTTATAAATGCTTTTCCATGGCTAATGACCAATGATAAACATAATAAATTGCATATCTGTACTCACAACTAGTTGAAAATGAGAAGAAAATGGGATAAAAAAGACTCACCTTCAGGATTTCTGGATTCAGAGGATATGATTCTATAAAGCAAAAGCAAAAAACATTAAAATATAAAATTATACAGTTCACCATAAAACATTCATCCAGGGACAGTAACTTAATATCTATTCAAAACAGAGTATCCGTGGAAAACGTGTAAAGTAAAGTGTCATACCATTTATCTGTAGCCTGTATTTTCTATTTTTACATGGGAATCTTTTATTTTTATTGAAACTTCTGTGAAAATTTTAGCATGTACTGTGCCTATAGAGTGGTAGACAGAAGACAAGAAAGTGGTAAAATAATGCCTGATATTTGTGAACGTTATTGCAAAGCGGGATTTTTCCATTGAGTGGGAGGTACAAATTGTACAATCTACAATGTAACAACTGCTCGAGAATTTATATTCTTGCAGAACAGAGGCGCGCAATTATTGAGGAGAGCGATGTTATCAAAACTAGATGAAGCCAAACACGTAAGTCATTGATGTGCATTTATCAAAAACACATTATCATGTGTCCTTATTGATTTATATAGTTATATTTCAGATCAATTTAGGGTTAATTGTTGGGAATTGATAACAAGCTGTAACGTCGTGGTGCGCGCACCTATCTTCATGAAAACTATTCATTTAGACGGCTGAGAAGGAGAGGGGTAAGAATTATACCGCGCACCTATCTTCATGAAAACTATTCATTTAGACGGCTGAGAAGGAGAGGGGTAAGAATTATACCGGCAAAATGATGAAGAAATAAGCCAAGAAGCAATGTAGTTCAGAGCACTGTACAGCTGACAACTACACGATGACCTAACATACTTCTGTCAATCATCCATGCACCCCAAAGCATGTAATACGTCTAAGGTACAGAAAAATGAGACGGCAGGGAAAAAGAAGGAAAAACTGTTTTTCATAATATCAGTTGGTGAATACGCACCGACCCTAAGGAGAAGAGATGTAACAGTGACCACACTGTAAGCTCTAGAGCAGGCATGGGCAACCCGCGGCCCGCGGGCCGCATGTGGTCCGCGGAAGCTTTTCCTGTGGCCCGCAATGCGAATACCAAAATACAAAAAAATGAAGAAAGCCGTGTAAGGGGGGGGGGAGGAAATGGCCTTGGTCGGAAAATGTTTCAAATGTCCGTCAAAATATTGTCCCCAATGAGAAAACTCGAAATCCAAAAAATTGGACTCATCTGCTCGCCCACATGGGCTGCAGAGTGATTTTTAGGCCTAAAATCCAAATGGCTATATCTCAGCCAATAATGGTCGCACAGCGATGAAACTTGAGGACATTTTAGTATTATGTGAACGTTCATCCATGGTATTTTTTTCAAAAAAAAACATTCATATTTTCCCTAGTTTCTAGCTATAACAAAACTTCAAACTTGAATAAAAAAAAAATTTAGAAGGGGGAGGCACCTGGGAAAAATCATTCATTTGAAGCGCCATACCCTCTACTACAACATACATGAGTACCATAGTCCTCGGTGAGGTGCAACATTCCCAAAAAAATCAATATTTAATGAATTTCTGCGATTTTTCCATGAATATAATGGGATGAACGATGACTGCTACTGCAATAGACCGCGAGAAATCAATGGTCAATGTTCGAGGTGAAAAATACGCATTCCTCCATGAGATGAAATGGGAATGTTGACAGACCAAAAATATATTTTTAGTATTTCGTTTATCGATTTGGTCAATTCTTATGTAAACACGTCCACCAATTAGGTAGAGTACGTTAGATTGAGAAAAATAGTTGAAAAATTCTCCAGTCGCTGGAACAGTCTGAAAATAGAAGAGAATTGAGAAAATCCACTTTTTCACCCTGGAGGACCGTGAGTTTTGGTATTTCATTCATCAAATAGGTCAGTTCTCACGTAAATATGTTCGCCGAGTTTGAAAAAAATAGTCAAAAAATTCTCCAGTCGCTGGAACGTTCTGGAAATGACAAAAATTAGTCGGGTTTTTAAATAATAAATAAATCATTTATTTGTTTATTTTTTGAATTTTTCTTCAAATTTTGGACGGCAGTGCCGGACATATTCGACTTTCTATTTATATAATCCGTCCGGACAAATTAATTAATTCTTGGTATTTCTAGACCGTTCCGGCAACTGGAGAATTTATTGACTAACTCGGCGGATGTATTTACAAAAGAATTGACCTTATCGATAAACAGAATATGAAAGATCCGGTTTTCCATGTTGGAAAAGTGAATTACCTGGAGTTTTTACTATTTCCAGGGCATCCTAGGAACTGGAGAATTTTTTGACTCTTTTTTTCAAACTCAGCGGACATGATTGTTTACATAAGAATTCAACGGAATGTGGAATGAAATAACAAAACTCACGATTCTCCAGGGTGAAAAAGTGGATTTCCCCGATTTATTGTCATTTCCAGACCATTACAGCGGCTGGAGAATTTTTTGACTGTTTTTTTCAAACTCGGCGAACATGTTTACGTGAGAACTGACCTATTTGATGAATGAAATACCAAAACTCACGGTCCTCCAGGGTGAAAAAGTGGATTATCTCACTTCTCTTCTATTTTCAGACTGTTCCAGCGACTGGAGAATTTTTCAACTATTTTTCTCAATCTAACGTACTCCACCTAATCGGTGGACATGTTTACATAAGAATTGACCAAATCGATAAACGAAATACTAAAAATATATTTTTGGTCTATCAACATTCCCATTTCATCTCATGGAGGAGTGCGTATTTTTCACCTCGAACATTGACCATTGATTTCTCGCGGTCTATTGCGGTAGCAGTCATCGTTCATCCCTCTATGTTCATGGAAAAATCACAGAAATTCATTAAATATTGATTAGGACTATGGTACTCATGTATGTTGTAGTAGAGGGTATGGCGCTTCAAATGAATGATTTTCCCCAGGTGCCTCCCCCCTCGAAATTTTTTTTAAATTCAAGTTTGAAGTTTTGTTATAGCTAGAAACTATGGAAAAAAACGACGGCTTCCTTAACGAAGTTAAACGAGGAACGCAGGGAACCTGTTTTATGAGTCAAATAGGATTTGGTATTGAAAATTCAAGGAAGCCTAGACCTAGATAAAGCTAGTATAAAGAAGGCCTAGACGTAAAATAAGCCTAGTATAGTATAGTTTGAAAGTCCAAGTTTTTCTCAAATCTCGAGCTATTTATGATAGGAGGGAGACTTGGGAAAATTTGTCCCCTATTATATATAGCTCGAGAGTCAAAAGTTTTCCAAGTCCCTCTTCTATCATATATAGCTTCAGATTCGAAATTTTTTCTAAGTCCCTCTCCTATCATATATGGCGCGAGAGTCGAATTTTTTCTAAGTCCCCCCCTCCTATCATATATAGCTCGAGAGTCGAAATTTTTCTAAGTCCCCCCCCCTATCATATATAGCTCGAGAGTCGACATTTTTCCAAGTCCCCCTCCTATCATATATAGCTCGAGAGTCAAAATTTTTCCAAGTCCCCCTCCTATCATATATAGCTCGAGAGTCAGAATTTTTCTAAGTCCCTGTCCTATTATATATGGCTCGAGAGTCGAAATTTTTCTAAGTCCCTCTCCTATCATATATGGCTCGAGGGTCGAAATTCTTTCTAAGTCCCCCTCCTATCATATATTCTCGAGTCGAAATTTTTCTAAGTTTTTCGCTGGACGGCGCACGGCGCACGCCAGATTTCTCAAATAGCCCCCCATAAAACAGGTTCCCTGTTAATATGAATGTTTTTTTTTTGAAAAAAATACCATGGATGAACGTTCACATATACTAAAATGTCCTCAAGTTTCATCGCTGTGCGATCATTATTGTTGGCAATATCATTTAAGATAACCATGGAAATTATAATATAAGAGTAATGACGATGTTAATTTGAGAAAAGAGTAATATACAAGACGTACGACAGAGACTACGTGTTCTTATTTAATACTTGAAGACTCCGTGGATCTACCTCAAGAACCATCTTTGTCCATATGGTGGCAGCACGACTACTTCTGCTAGTACCCAGCAAAGCCAATGAGGATTTACGGCAAATTAATCGGGTGAAGTACATGTACGTACATTGACGGCATCTTCGAGAGGCCAAAAAGACAAATCATCAGGGTGTCATTATGACATATTAAGTAATGTAGACAAAATCTACAAGAATTTGGTGAGTAATATCAGCCTAGATAATATGCGCGTAGTTAGATGTAGCTCGAGTATACTCGTAATAATGCTAGCAACCCCCCACGAATATGGTAAAAACAAAACGTCATAATGTTTGAAACGTTTGAAACTTGCGATGTTTGAAACTTAAAATATGCGATGAATATGAGCTTTAAATTGCCATGCAATTAAGAAGACGGAAACTAAAATTTCTAATTAACAGATGGCTATGAAACGTAAGGCACATCTAATTAATAGAGATTTTTTTTCTTCATACCCGCTAAATTGAAGAAAAGAGATAACGACAAATTGAATCCTGACGAGAGATTTTACGAAGATTTTTTTTCTTGCGGAAATTCGATAATGAATAATACTGTAAGTAACAGCTAACAACTTGAAACGAGAGATACAAGTAGATTCATTTTTGTAGAATGGCCAAAAAAAAAAGTGATTCGCAAAGGTGAAAGTTGCTTTGAGCGTTCCAAAACAATGGAAACCTTAGGCGTAAATATCTGCGTTTGAGGTTACTTGCGTTCGGCGACCAAGGAGGCAGATAATATAATCATTGATAATTTCTAAACGAGTGAGCCTCGCTTGAATGTTGAGAAGTAACGATGAAATATTAGAAATTAAGAGGGCAGTGACAAGTAGATGAGTAGAGAAACTTGCTTTCGGTGTATCTCTCGTTTATTTGGGAAGAATTACAGATCATTGCAGCACTTGCGTTTGGTATGCAAATGAGATGTATTTCAATCTGTCTTTCTATTTTAAAAGGTGCAATCAATCGATAACAAAAATATGGAAAATGAAAACGCTGAAAATGGTGAAAATGGTGACGTACCCCAAAATGTCCGAGTAAGTGACAAAAGGATAACTTCTGCAACGAGTGATGTATTTCAATGAGAATTTATATGAGCGAAAATGAATGAAAAGAGATGAACACGACGGGCAAAATGTGATCTACAAGTGAAGTATCCGTTACTTTATTTAACGTTATTTCATACTATTTTAGGATCCTAGTACTGCGAGTGCGAGAACGAGTGCTTCTGCGAGGCGGGGACGTCAAATTTCTCGAAAACAAAAGGTACCACAACCGACACGAGGATTAACCCCAAGCCAGTTGAAACAAATTATTAACGAGGTGAGAAACAAAGTCACAAGGAACCTGATGGAGGCGGTAGCATCGGCTGCAACACCTGCAGCAAATTTCAAAGAAACAAATACGACTACGCCAGCAGTAAGTCCAGAAGTTATTCCGTGTACTTCAGCGGTAGCGGCTACCTCTTTGGAAAACATACGAGTAAACAATGAGTCGAGTAATGCTGGGGTTAGTAATAAGGTTGTTGTACGGTCCCATGATGAGTGTGAAGGACCAGGTTTCATCAATAATCCTTACCCGAATTATGTCTATAGGAAAAGTTATTTAAAAGTCGATTATAAACTGACGCAAAAAAGTCGATTTGATCTATGGCTTGATCTACTTCAGGAGGACTTGAACCAAAACAACTTGTTAGATGTAGTAGACGAAAAAGTGAAACTGAGTCAAACTTTCAGCAATGAGGAAATGGAAAACAGGAAGAGAGCGGCTCGATTTCTGATAATTACTAAGATAGACACACAGTACCACACTAACGTCATAGGTATTAAAGAGCCAAAAGAAATCTTAGAAAAATTGATGAACCAGAAACAGGCGGAGCAAAATATAGGTTTGGCGACCCTAAGAAAAACAATTCATAATCTTGAATATAACTTAAAGAAACCAGTACACAAATTTGATCTAATGTTTGATGACCTAGCCAAGCCATGACAGATGAAGAGAAAAGCGACTGTTACCTAAATGTGAAAGGTGTGTTTCCCAAACTTGAAACAATTGTAATGTCTCGAGGGAAAGTAAATTTGGATGAAATGAAAAATTTGACAGCAGCAATGGAGGCAAGTTCGAAGGGAAAAAACAAATATAATGGAAAAATGGGAACCATATACGACGACTTTCTACTCTCGTTATCGAAAAAGAACACGAGGAGGATACCCAAACGTAGCTTATAGGACAGGGTATTTTAAACCTTCAACTCGTTGTTTTTCATGTGGAGAGTATGGACACGGGGCTAGTGAATGTGTCTACAAACTAAAATGCTACGAGTGTTAGCAACATGCTGGACATGTCGCTGCAGATTACCCACACCGAAACAATGCTGTAAACAATGAGAGGAAACAAAACGTTGAGACGAGAGGTCAATCATTTATGAGAGGACGACAGGGGCATCGTCGAACTTCAAATCGTTTTACGGGGCGTGTACAAACAGGTAGAGTCAGACGAGCAGGACGAGGAAACCAAACTAGACCGTCCATGAGATATCAAAGAAAAACTGGAGTGTGCGAAGCTAATGCACATATTGCTGTGGTAAGTTCGCATTTGAAACATAAACAATCGAGTAAAGCTAAAAATAATCTTATTGTCACATGGTTAATGGATAGCGCAGCAAACAAACATATGGTCAATACAGACGAGGTATTCCATAAATTTAGGAAAACTTCTAACGAGTATATTATAGGAGCAAACGAGAGTGAGTCAGCAAACATACCTATTGAAGGGAGAGGAGATATAACTATACTATGTGAACCAAACAATGAAGTGAAAGTACTTGAAGATTCTTTGTATGCATCCAAGATAAACGAAAATTTAATGTCATTGACTAAATTTGTTAAAATTTGTTGATGAAGGTTATGAGTTTTATGGAAACAATAAAGAGTTGATAATTTTTTCAGGCGATACAAAGGAAGAATTAGTTCCAAAAGATGAACCTTTGAGCCAAAATCAGAAAATCATCTCATCCAAATGGATTTTTAAAACTAAAACTGAAGCAAATGGAAACATACGTCATAAAGCTAGGTTAGTAATTAGAGGCTTCCAAGATAATAATGAGTATACTTTGTGTGAAACATATGCACCAGTATTAAGTCTCCCAAAAATTCGAGCACTTCTCTCAATAATAAACAAATATAATCTTGAAGCACGACAGTATTACGTGAAAACTGCATTCTTAAATGGAGTACTAGAAACACCGGTTTATATGCAAATACCTAAAGGTTACATGCCTGAAAACTCGAAAAATATGGTGTGTAAATCGGTAAAATCACTTTATGGTTTGCGAGTAAGTCCACGTAGATAAAATGTCAGATTTACTGAAGCAGTGAAAAACTTAGGATTAAAAAACTCTGTAATCGATCCATGCTTGTTTACATGGTCACATGAAAATAAGTTTATCTTCTTAGCTTCCTATGTTGATGATATCTTAATAGCAGGAAATGATACAAAAAAAATGACTGAAATAAGAGAACAGCTTGAAAAAGAATTTGAATTAGTTGACTTAGGTGAACCAAAAAAATATCTAGGATTTTTTATTGAAAGAGAGAGAGAAACAAAAACATTGAAAATTAATCAGAGAAAATATACTGAAAGTTTGCTAAAAAGATTTAATATGAGTGAATGTAGACCTATATGCGCACACCTATGCAAACACGCTCAACAATAACTCGAATAGAACGAGAATGGACTACAGCTGATAAAGTTCAATTCTGCGATAAAGATGTACCCTTCAGACAAGCTATAGGAGCGTTAAGATATCTTGCGAGTGGTACAAGACCAGATATAGAATATGCGGTTAACATGATGAGTAGGAAACAATCTAAACCAACAACGCATGATTGGGCACAAGTTAAACGAATATTCAGATATTTAAAAAGCACTTTAGATTTTGAGCTAACCTTTTCAGGAAAAACAGACGAATTGACAGTTTATTCAGATGCGAGCTTTAAAGATTGTCCCTTGACAAACAGGTCAACGATGGGAATACTGATAAAACTTTTTGGTGATACTATTTTTTGGGTTACTAAACGACAGGAACGAGTAGCACACTCAACGTGGGAATCTGAATATATTGCTCTGAATGAAAGTATACGAGAGATGATGTCAATAAATGGTATTGCATTACAAGTATTAGAGAAAAATCTTTATCCGGCTGATGTATACTGTGATAATATGTCAACAATCAAATGTACTCAGACGAGCGGCAAAACAAAACTGAAACATTTGATCAATCCAATGAGCCATCTTGTATGAGAAGCGGTAGAGTTAAAAGAAGTTACAATACACTGGATTGAATCTAAACAACAGCTAGCCGATATTTTTACAAAAGCTCTACCAATAGAACAACACAAAATCTTAAGAGAGCAAATTTTAAATTAAACGTACAATTTTTTTGTTTTACAGGTAGAATGATGTGATTTGGAAACTTATGAAACTGCAAAATTGACTGTTTGAAAAATTAACTGCCTAAAACTAAATTAATAATTTTCTGTATGTAAAAATTGAGCTATGTATAAAAAAAAAAAAAAAAAAAACGAGAGAAACAAAAAAAAAACGAGAGAAACGAAACAGAAATTTTTTTCAACGACGTATCGAAATTCATAATTTACGAAAATTCCAGCGCCGAGGAGGGAGTGTTGGCAATATCATTTACAATGATGTAGATTCGGCATGTAATTTTCGACGATTTATTTGTTGGCAATATCATTTAAAATAACCATGGAAATTATAATACGAGAGTAATGACGATGTTAATTTGAGAAGAGAGTAATATACAAGACGTACGACAGAGACTACGTGTTCTTATTTAATACTTGAAGACTCCGTGGATCTACTTCAAGAACCATCTTTGTCCATAATTATTGGCTGAGATATAGCCATTTGGATTTTAGGCCTAAAAATCACTCTGCAGCCCAGGTGGGCGAGCGGATGAGTACAATTTTTGGGATTTCTAGTTTTCTCATTGGGGACAACATTTTGACGGACACTTGAAACATTTTCCGACCAAGGCCATTCCCCCCCCCCCTACCCGGGTAGAGCCTTTTTGGGAAAATGAAGAAATTTTCGTTGTTCGAATCAAAAAATGTAAAATTTTACACGAATTATTTCCAATATTTTTGGATAAATTTAGAATACAAAAAAACATGAACTAATTATTTATTAGTTACTAGTGAGAAACTTGTCTTTTGCAATTCACAGGTAAGCTCATCAAAATTGGGGGTCAGGTGAGTAGGTATATTGCAGCTTGCTCTAGATCCCAAAAACTGTATAACATGGTCCCTTATTTTTCCATACTTTTTGATCGCGACCACATTACAACTACTGACATATTGATAGAGATTGACGAAATGGCACCTTTCAAGGGTTACATGACGTTAAATATCACGAAAAAATTTTCATTTTGGACCATATTTAGCCAAATTTCAATTAACTCAAAGACAGTGGTCGACAAAGTGGAACCTTTTGATTGCTTTTGACACTGTAGTGTATGTATTCGTGATGACGAACGAAAAATACTCAATACATCAAAATAAATACACAATTTACACTTACCCTTCAATACGGCTAGAACAATCATCAAAATGACGTGTTTCATTGCGAAGGTGAGTTACAACTTTTTCCTCAAAAAATTAGTTAAATACGTAAAACACTATTTTCCTCTTCCAAAACTAACAAAATAAATTTTTGTATAGATCACTCGTTTGCGAATGAAATGCGAATGCACTTGTTTGCGAATGAAATGCGAATGCCACTTCTCATCAAACTCCATTCGTTAAACGCCTCTCTTAAGTCCCCTCCGTACACTGCACTGCACAGTCCTGGCTCATGTAAACGTATTTTGCAGATGGTCTAAAGATTAAAAATAACTCCCCCGACTGTTGTTAGAGTCTATATATCTATACAGCTGCTTCCATTCTCCCAATACCATTTGCGACTGCATATTTTCTTTGAATTTCGCATCTCCCTATCGGCTATGCAGTCTATCCTTATTCGGGAATAACGAAATATAAAAATAATATTTGTTGGGTTATATGAATTATTATGACCTCATAATTTCGTCTATTTTACGAGCTGATAATTTCGTCAGTACGCGAGCACGTTCGAATGCCAGCGAATTAGAGTCAAACAATCCCGCGATAACTACCGCTGTACAATACTTTACTGAACTGCTGATTATAGTAGAATACGCTTCTATATGAAAAGACTCCTCGATAAAAGACCAATAATGAGACTGATTTAAGATGACTTTTAGAGGAACGATTCTGATTCGCGGATATTAGGAGAAATCACGTTTTACATATATCTCTATGATATTTTGAACGAAAAGCAATTTCGCGACATCTTAATCAATCAGAGACGGCCGTTGATTTTTGCTGATTAAATAATTATTCGCGATATACGAGAATGCGCACAATACCTATGGCATAACCCTAGCTCATAGAAGGCGACCGGATTCGCGTTAAAATCAGTATGATTTCAGTTTTAGTACTGTTCTCTTGCATAGTAGTTGAACGGCGGTCTTGGTTTTTCCAGTCGCCAGAGTCGAGTACAACAACTTGGTTTCTCCAGTTGTTTATTCAGCATTTTATATAGCGAGCGTCGCAAGACATTCTTAGGCTCAGTATTTGGTTTCTCCAATATTGTTGCCTAAAATCAGCCGAGCGATAATATCGGTTATATTATTTGGTTCAAAAGTACATCGAAAGTGAACCGTTAGACAAGGAGGTGAAAGGTGGTTGGTGGTGGGACTTTCAGGGGTCACCTAAACCCCGCTCCTCGGCGTATTGAATCGCGCCACGCATTAGAAAAGATCCGAAAAATATCCGTTGAAGAAGATCTGAAAAATACCCGTTCGTAACATTTCAGAAGTGGGATTAGTAATCCGTTCCCACTGATTTGAATAAAACACCATGTTGATGAGACAGAAGTTACAGTGTTGCTAGACGTACAGCAGTTGCATGAAACATACGGCAATTCCAGCCTAGTACGGCAGTATGATACAGTAAATCAAAAATGACAATTTTGCATGTGCTCAATTTCACAGCAGAAATATGGCAATTAAGATGAATAGAAAAGTTGTGTATGGTAATTTGCCACTGTACAGTAATTTTTTTTTTTTTTTTATTATTATTTTACGAGCATTACAAACTGCGCGAGGGTTATTTGCTCGGCGTTACAATCTTATTTTAGAACTTAAACTAGGTTACATTAGGTACGTATTGGTGGAATTGAGTGGCGATCGAACGGTATTTGTTGGTGAATTATATGAAGTTGTAGAATTGAGTGGTGCGTAAATAAGTTAGGGTTGAGTCGACGGTTTCGGAGTTGTTGTTTAGTGCTGCATTGATATTGGAAGATATATTTAGGGAGGTTCGAGTGGGTTGTAGGACAGGGCATGAGAAAAAATGATCAACTGATAAATTTTCTTGGAGACAGTGAGGGCATGATGGAGGAGCGAGATTAGTGAGAAGATAAGTATGAGTAAGACGAGTGTGGCCTATTTGTAGCCGAGCTAAAATGACCTCCTCTTGCCTTGAATTTCGTTGGGATGAGGACCAAAATGTGGGTTCACGTTTTATTTTTCTTAATTTGTTATTCGACTGATTTTCCCAAGATGAATGCCAAATTTTTTGTGATAATGAAGTGTGATATACCTTCAAGTCTTTTGCAGGTGATAGAATTGGATCAGTAATTTTTGGTAGCGATGTAGCCTTTTTAGCTGCTTCATCTACATCATCATGTAATGGAAAATTGACGTGGCCTGGAATCCAAGCCAGTGTGAGGTGAGAGTTTATTGAATGAATGGTATGAAGTGTAATGAAAATACGTTGGATCAAAGGATTATTTGAGAAGGGATCAGTCATAGCTTGAAGAGAGGAGAGGGGATCCGTTAGTAAAAGATATTTTTGTCCGGGCTGAAGCTGAGAGATTTGAGATAAACAGGCTAGAATTCCGTTTAATTCAGCTGTATAGACTGACGCGGTATTTCGTAAACGACATATTGTTATTTTTTCGTTTATGGAGAACGCGTACCCTACTTTATGCTTGTGTTTAGAGCCATCTGTGAGACAAATGGTATGGTTGGGGAATTCGTCAATTAATTTTAGAATATGTTGCCTGACGATTGACTTGTCAATTTTAGGAACTTCTGTAAGGTCTAGTCGAATGTTGGGAATGGTGAAAAGCCACGGAGGAATGGCTGAAATTATGGGGGGGGGGGAGAGCTTGAATTTTGAATTTATGAGAAAGTGAGGATTGTAAGTGAGTGAGAACATGTTTGTGTGGTTGACGTGTAGAGACTGGGTTAGTATGTGATAAAATGGATTTGTGAATCGGAAGATGGGGGAATTGAGATATAGAAATTAGAATATTAGAGGAGAGTATTGTCCTACGCACAGAGAGAGGCCGTTCAGCCGCTTCCGCGCACAAGCTCAGTTTCGGACTTGTTTTGAATGCTCCCAGTACGAGTCTGAGCGATGAGGTTTGGATTGTATCTAGTAGCGATAGAGTAGTCGCACTAGCTAGATTATAGATAGGGGATCCGTAATCCAACCGAGATCGAACAAGGCTTTTGTATAAATTTAGTAGTAATTTTCGGTTGCATCCTGTACGGTGATGGGAGAGGTATTTCAGAACATTTATTGCACGTAGGCATTTGGCTTTTGGTAATTTAATATGAGTAACCCATGATAGTTTTTGATCAAGTAAAAGTCCTAGAAATTTTGCTGAATTTGCGATTTTAATTTCGAAGTTTTGGAGAAAAAGGGGTGGAATAGATGGAACAGGTTTCTTTTTGTGGAAGATAACGAGGAATGTTTTTTTGGAGGAAAATTGGAATCCACGTTCCGACGACCATGTTGAAATATTGTCTAGTGTTTTTTGTAAAAGTCTATGAGCCCTTTCAGGATTGGGAGAACGGAGTGAGAGGCTATAGTCGTCCGCGAACAGTCTTTGTGAGATTGGGTAATCTGCGTTGAGTGGGAGGTCATTTATGGCTACCAGAAAGAGGAGGACGCTGAGGACCTCTCCTTGTGGGACACCATTTTCGACTCTGTAGGATGAGGAGAATTTATCCTGTAGTCCAACTGATATAGATCTATCCTGTAAAAAACTTTGTAAAATTTTTGCTAAATTGCCTTTAAGACCGAAATTGTATAGTTTTTGGCATATAGGATGATTTTGTGGGTCAATGACGTGTAATAGCTCTGAAGCCTGCAGGGTATAATATAAATACTGTTTCCAAGTCTCAAAACCAATCCCTTTGCCCAAAACAATATTAGCGGCCAGTTGAGAAAATTTTAAAGTAAGTAAACTATTATTAAACTCACAGATGGTAATTGGCTGCGGTGCAGCATTTGACAATGCCTTGATGGCAAAAAAAAAATGCCGGAGATGACGTATTCATCGGCTCAACTTGAGCTTGCCCATTCTTGGGCGGTGGAAGAGAATTAGTTGAAATTTTGCAGGAAGAGTCTCATGATTTTCTTGTAAATCACAAAGTCGTTCAGATAACGAAGAACCACGGGTTTTGGGTTGTATCGGCGCTTTATTAACGGGGGGAGGTGGTGAGTAAGTTGGTATCGATGGTGGCAGCTTCAAAGGCATGCCATCAGACAAAGTGTATAAAGCCTGAATTGCTGTCGAAGGTCGAGGAGGCTCTTGCCTCTTTAAAATTTGTTTCACTCTCCCGAGTAAGACATGAAAATGATGAAATAAAGGACTCACCGACTCTTGAAACACCTACCATACCCGTGCCTCAGTCTACTGAGGAGGATTCTGTTCCTCAGACCAATTAGGAGCTGGGGAAGAAGAAGAGTTCATATTAAATTGGGATGTAGATGTGGGAACGTGAGAGAAAGAAGACAAGGAGGTATTTTTTACTTTCAAATTGATTATAACTTTTTACTTTGAGGTTTAATCAAATTTACACTTTCGAAATGCGGAGCATTTTTATGAGCTTTCGCCCTAGAACTCGTAAATACATCTCCGTGCTTCTTATTTTTGCTGGGAGGTGCCTCCTTACAAGAAGGTTTCTCCCGTGACGGATTTCTATTAGACTGGTGATGAATTACGTTTCTTTTCAGCAGAGGCGTGAGAGTTTTCCTGGTGACATTGCACTTTAGGTTGATTAACAGGGTCACTTTCAGGCTTTGTTGTGTCTTTGCGCAAAGCGCTAGGTGCATTAACCTCAGTAGGCGATGAAATCTGCTCTTTAAAACTTTAAGAATCGGTATAATTCAAAATACTGTCCTCCTCTGCGGAATCATTAAATTTTGAAGGGTCATTCATTTTTCTGCGAATTATTTTACATAATATTATCGATATCACCATCGAAAGTAAATTTTCGACTTCATATACTCTAAAAGGAGAGTGGGGCACTCACTGGGAGACAAGAGACAATTGAGAAGACAATAATCCATTTATAAGCTCCGTGTCGATGTTGAGACGCAATACATTACGATAAATGCAATGTATAAACAAATAAGGACGATAAGAATGAGAAGAAAGTAAGGGAGCGGGGATACGTTCAAGCGAATTGATAACATTTTTAATCGATAGTGGGTCGTTTTTCCAATGATATTTTCAATAAGGATAATTGCAGATGAAAATAAAGGGTAATCACTGATGACTAGAAAGGAGAAATTATAGGGAAGTGATGAACGGATGAAATTGCAAGAGCAATACGCATCTTAGGTGCGACAAACAGAGAAATGCCACTGAGAAAGCGGGCACACACACACACAAAGATGGCAAAATGAAGTGATAAAGACGAACCGAAAATATTGATGTTCGTCTGAGTGGTAAAATATGATAATGCAGCACTATCAATTATAGCACTTTGGACGAAAAGAGGACGAGTTTTCATGAGGTAAAGTACAAGTACGTAAAGACGCACTCAAAAATAACAAACGCCCATAAGGCGTTATCTCTAATGAGAAAGACAAATCGCAAAAGAGGCGAGGAATGAATTCGTAAAAGTTAAGACGATATTGAATAAGTCGTTCGGATTTAAGATGCGTCACGTTATGTAGGTTACTAGGTACGTAAAAACCGTACGAAGGAGAGTGAAAAAAAAATAAGACCTCGAAATCGGTAATGCCAACAAAATGACTTAATAGCTTTGACACGTGGTGGAGCTGTAATTGTCGAGTGCAAGAATTCCCAGAAAAGGAGAGATATGGGTTGCCTCGAATGTCAGAGTAGAGATTTGAAAAGGCAGCTGCAAGCTATCAAATTTTTAGGTTTTATGAGGCAAGGCAAAGAACTAATTATCGAACACCATCGAGCAATTCGCTGGCTCTTCGTTTTTTACGCAGAATTCCGCTGATATGGAGGAGTAGTATGGTACACAGATGTATACCCTAGCGTATACATCTGTGGTATGGTATCGGCCGCAGAGCGCGGGCAGAGCAAAGATTAGGTTCGGGGTAAAGTAATGTAAGCACGGTGTTGGTCGCGTCAATACTTATGCGATAAGAAAACAGAATAGCTGACAGGAAGTCGGCAAAATGCGCGACATCAGCAACGCATGACGAATGCTCTGGAGCATTATTTTAAGCAAGTAACAAGTTTACGACGCCATATGGACCAACAAGAAAAAAACACGTGCAAGTTACCACCGACCACGCCGATGTATTCGGCACTGCTTTCGTACAATGTAATATGATGAAATAGAATATTTTTCTAAGCCCGTAAAATCAAAATAAATGTGCTAAGCGGGTTGTTCGTAATAAAGTTCATTCGAAAACGTTCGAAAGCAGATAAAAATGGCATATTCGTGGTATCAAGGTTACTCCCCGCCTTGTTTGTTTCCACGAGAAATGAAGTTTCAGATACTTATTCGGTTCTTAAATAAATAAGCACAACCGAAAGTTGGATCGCACACTTCCAACTTAATTCACGTCGACGGTAATAAAGTTTTAGATCGGACTCACCAACTTAGAGGATTTCAACCGCTCGTCACAATGGAGATATTGAAGAAGTCCAAGAACAATACCGCTATACGAAGAGCCGAGCTAACGCGAGTCTCCTTTTCGCTGGTTGAAGTAAATCATTGCCATTTCCTTCTAAGTGATGTTCCTCATCGTGGCTGAGCATTCGTTGAGAGGCATCGAACCCACAACAATGACCGGTCTGGGGAGATTGATTGGACTTTTGGTTTCCGGAAAAACTTCAAAGTGACTGACATAGGAGACTTTGTAAAACGGAAAATGGTGCACTTCGAAGAAAGCTAGCTAGTTAAGTAGGTGAATAAAAAAAATTTTCTGGCATAGCCAAATAAATGAAAATCATGTTCCATGTCTTTTATATTTTATCAGTCATCTTGAAATATTTCAGTCTAGGCTTCTACTAGGTCAAGTGTTCCTGAGATATTCGTTTACCCCTTTACCTATCTTGGCGTCGTATAAGTCTTGTATGAGAAATATTTTGAGGTAATTGTGGGTGTTCTATATTTTGAGGTATCAACTTTCGTGGCGCGAACGAGCGATCTCGCTGTTGTATTGGAATAGTATGAGAAAATTCAAGTCTTTTTTGAGAAATATGAGGTAGTATTGGAATGGTATGAGACAATTCAAGTCTAGAGGACTTGGAAAAATTTCGACTATCCAGCCATATATGATAGGAAGAGGGACTTAGAAAACTTTACCTATCTTGGCGTCGTACAAGTCTTCTATGAGAAATATGAGGTAGCGCGAACTCGCTCCGCTCGTTCGCCCCCTGTCTCGCTGTTGTATTGGAATGGTATGAGACAATTCAAGTCTAGGGGACTTGGAAAAATTTCGACTATCCAGCCATATATGATAGGAAGAGGGACTTAGAAAACTTTACCTATCTTGGCGTCGTACAAGTCTTCTATGAGAAATATGAGGTAGCGCGAACTCGCTCCGCTCGTTCGCCCCCTGTCTCGCTGTTGTATTGGAATGGTATGAGACAATTCAAGTCTAGGGGACTTGGAAAAATTTCGACTATCCAGCCATATATGATAGGAAGAGGGACTTGGAAAATTTTCTAATTATTAATTATTTAATTATTCATTTATTTAATTATTTAATTAATTATTTATTTATTTATTTATTATTAATTATTATTATTACGCGGGGTGTACTCGCGAATTTCTGAATCACCCACGGGGTAGAGATTTTCTAATTATTTAATTATATTAATTATTTATTTATTTAATTATTCAATTATTCAATTATTTAATTATTTAATTATTTAATTATTAATTAATTAATTATTTATTATTATTACGCGGGGTGTACTCGCGAATTTCTGAATCACCCACGGGGTAGAGATTTTCTAATTATTAATTATATTAATTATTTATTTATTTATTTAATTAATTATTTATTTATTTTATTTATTTATTATTAATTATTATTATTACGCGGGGTGTACTCGCGAATTTCTGAATCACCCACGGAGTAGAGATTTCTGTTGACGGGGGGGAGGGGGGTGTACTCGCGAGTTTCAAAATCGGGGTCCGGCGAGAGAAGAGACATGGAACATGTCAATATTAATTACACCTTGCATGCAGTCTCTTGAGTTCGTTTCTCACATAGCCTCTCCGAAATTGGTGGCCACCGGTGAAGTAGGCTAGGAGAACCGACCTCTTTAGAGAAAAAGACGAAAATCATACGGCCGAAGAGAAATACTCTATTCAAATTTCACATTTCCGTGATAGATACGGAATAAAGGCATAAACCGCAGGTACCATATTCACCATGATAGTATTCGGCGAAATGCAATGTAGTCGGATGCGTTATCATGCCCGATTAATTTTAGTCTTTTATCCCTATTGACAAAATCAGCCTAATTTGAGCAGCAGAATGCCGCCGAATTATCAATTCCGCTAAAAAATCAGCAGTAGAATTAGAGATCAATGTAAAGTACTCCGCGTTTTACCGCAGAAAATAGAAACATTATCCACGATATCCGAACTTTCAGCGTAGCAGAATAGAGCGGAATATCATTTCCGCGGAACACATCTTCAGAATAGACATTTCCACCACACCGCAAATATGTCCAGAAGAAATTAATACGCCGCTGAATATGGCTAAAAATTTTCCTAAGCTCTTGTCAGCGGCCCAGCAGGACAGAAGAGACTAATAAAACCTTGGTCAGACTGGGAAAATTGCGATCGGTTATTTATTTTGGCGCGGTAAACCTTGGCCACACTGAATGTTTACCCTCGGCTGACTCGTATGTTTTGAGGACGAACTTTTATTAGAACAGATAAGAACACGTTATAACATATCTGCCGTACAAAGTAGAACGGACGTATATGCGAAAACAACGATCACCGAGACGAGGCGTTCGGATCAACGGGCTGTATGTGTGATGGTAACGAAGCTTCGTATTCACATACCACTACTATCACAGTCGATTGCATATCAATGCATATACGTCCTTTTTTGGACGTATATGCATTGCGAGGTGAAAAAATGTACTGTATCTGAAGATTGAGCACTTATTGAAGAAAATTATTAGAATTATCGAATTCTACGTTGAAAATTACTATGAGTGATCAACTTATGCGATCTTAATATCTTTTGAATACATTTTTAAATTCTTTTTGATACTTTTCCGTGATCGTTGTTTTCGCATATACGTCCGTTCTACTTTGTACGGCAGATATGACTAGGATATTGGTAACTAAAAAAACAGATAGCGTAGGTACGCTCTCGCACGCATCCCCTCTAATCTTCGTAGGTCGTGTTGATAAGATTCGACACTCCCCCTCAACACGACATACGGTAAAAAAACAATAAAATTTTACATGAAATTAGTACAAAATAATATGATTTGTGTTTGATGATCACCAAAACCAATACATAATAACCTTAAAACAATCGAAATTTCTTAATAAATAAACCACAGATTCTCTTATATCTACATCGCGTGCAAAAAAAACATTTTTTTTTTTTTTAAATTTTACTTTTTTCAATTTTTCTATGATTTTTATACCTAGCCGAATAATTACACAAATGTAAGATACTACTACCCCTTAATTATGAGGCTACATAGAAACAATAATATCATGAACATGCAAAAAAATATATAAATAAACGTGCAAAAAAATGTCATGCAAGATCATTCGAATAATATGAGAGGGTAACATAAAAAATATAGAAAACAAAGCAAGCATAGTATAACGTGAACAGGCACTGCCCGACGATGCATTAAATGGATAGGCGTACAAAGTAACGACATACGTATATTACTTTACACATAACGAGATGACACAACTAATCGTCTATATTTTGAGCGAGTGCCCTCGGCAGCATCACCTTTTACATTACATTTCTGATATCTTATATACTAATTATTGAGGAGTTCGTACGCGTCTTTTTCCCAAATATCGAATTGTCGCTTGTTTGTTTTCATTTACGTTACGTTCGCCTACGGTCACGTTTTGTGCGATTGTAGGTTCGTGACGAGATATGCCAAATTCTCGTCACAGGTCCAACCTCCCAAATTTTGAAAAAGATACAAGCTTTTTTATTCCAATTTTGTAGACCTCGTACGAATTCCTCATAAATTTTGACAAATAAGTACATGGCATGAAAACAGATAAAACATAAATAAATAAATGAAAATTTGAATGTACAAGATATAAGCATGATTGTGAGGTACATCTGTCAAGTGAATGTAATAATTCTGGTATAAACAAAGTAATGTGAATAGAGAATAATACAAGTGCGATCATCTGGCGAAGTATTGTGTAATTCAACTATGTTTTGGCTATTAATTCTGTGCACAATGAGGTGTTTGAGGCGCAAGTTGTACGAGTTTTGGACCAACTGTGCCGTTGACGGAGGGTGTCACCAAGATGTTTGCCATGATTGTATATTATTTACATGCGTCCGACGGTAAGTTTTCCAGCATTGGTCATCCAGATGAGTATTGCTATGAGTAATACGATTTTCGTCAAAATATTGGTGGCAGGATGTTAGCCGTATAGATGGTGTTCGGGTATAAGTGACTTTCGAGCACCCTACGATGTGTCCACAGCCAGGAAGCATTCTGTACCAAGAGTTGTATAAGGTTGGCGCAATACGTCCGCAAATCATGGATCATCGGTATGAATATCTTATTTACTAAATGCTTGAAAAAAAAATTTACATGTTTTTTTTTTTTTTTTTTTTTTTTTTTTTACATTTTACATTTTGGTATCATGTGACCATGTTTGTATTATATCTAGAAAATTACAAGAACTAAAGAATCCAAATGAGTAGAGTGTTAGGTTAATTGAGTCCTAATGAAACAGTGATCTATACATATTGTCTTCACCCATTTTTTTTTATACAAATATATATATCCCTTCCTAGTTTCTCCAGATCTAATTCACCCTTGAAAGTTTCCACAAATTATATTGCCCTTTTTAATTAAAATGCTGATTTCTTCTATTTTTGGATACAACACAGGTGTTAAGCGCCTTTTTTCTATGTTTGCTAGAATCGAAAATTTCCTCGAACTGATTTTTCTTGATCATCGTACGTAGGGTTTGACAGTTTCGACCTAAACACGTTTTATTTTGATTCAGATATTCGTATGCAATATTGCTTATTTTTCATGAAACAGTCTATCGCTAGAATTAGTTTGTTTAGTAGAGGTGTTATAGCATGCTTGTTAATAATAATATCATTCTTATTCTCTCTAAATATTACTCGTTTTTGTCATTTTCACAACATCGATCTCCGTTCTTTTGACCACGGCGTTTACATGGTATAAGCATAATACAAATTTCACTATCATTCATGGTCTGTGGTAGAGATCGTTATACAAATACTTTGGTTTGCAAAGAGTCTTAGGTACATATTTATTATTAAAATATAGGTGTTATGGTTCCGGAAATTATACGAATTTTACTCTCTGTTCTCCTCAGCACTGTATATTATGGGCGACGTGATCAGCGCCGCTCATTACTTGTTGTTTTGTGCCCTAGAATTATATTTTTTGACTCTCCGAGCGTGAACTAGCTCGTCCTTTCCGTCGAGATCGATGACGAAAAGAGTTGGCGATTCGACTTTTGTTACCTTGTATGGCCCTGTGTAGGCAGTATCCGTCTTTCTAGTGAAAACATTCTCTAGCGTCACTAAGTCCCCTACTTGAATTTTGATATCCCTAAACTTCTTATTGTGGTGGGCTGCATATCTATTGAAATTATCTTGTAGGATTTGTGGTATCCTTCTTCTAAGCTCTTCTATTTCTTTATTTTCGATACTCCCTCCCCCTTCATCTGGAATGTCGTATTTGTTCTTTAAGTACCTGTCTTTCTCTGAAAAAACTATAGATGCAGGACTGTATCCTTCTAACTGCGCAGAGGGAGTGTTATTGTGTGCTCTCATTATCATTCGAATAGTTTTAATTATATCGTTTTTCTTTAACCCTTCTAAAATTAAGCAGGCGAGGGCTGTAGAAATCGAAGGATGTACTCTCTCAATAACTGCGTTCGTATAGGGTGAATATTTTATGCTATTTTTTTGTATAATTCCATTCTCTTCACAGAATTCTTTCAATTCTCGGCTTTTAAACACACTTCCATGGTCAGTTTTTAAGAATCTAGGTGCAGGAAATATTGACATTATTTCTTCTAAGAAATTTATTACAGTAGTAGCTGTGATTGTATGGTAGGCTCGGATAAAGACAAATTTAGAAAAATTACAGATTGAGGTTAGCACAAAAACATCTTTCGATGCATACTTATATGGGCCCAAAATATCAGCATTTAATTGATAGAAAATACGATCATCTTTCCTGCATCCCTCTTTTATCCTTCCGTATTTGAATTTGGGTTTTTTGACTAGTTGGCACGCATGGCACGTTCTCACATAGTTTTTCACGTCAGTGTATAAGTTTGGCCAAAAAAATTGATTAGCTAATTTATTATAAGTTCTTTCGATTCCTGAGTGATTACCTGTGAGAAGTCCATTGTGCGCATCCTGTAGAAATTCGGCGCGAAGCTTTTCAGGAATATACGACAATTCTAATTTCTTGTTTTTGTTAAATTTCTTGAAGCAAACGACTTGGTTTTTGTTCAGACAATACCTTCTGGAGTCCCTGACTAATTTATCAATCTCTTTCTTTGTAAATTCTTCCTCATCTAACCTCTCTTTCGACAGAATTTTCTTAAGCGCCCCTATTATCCTGTCCTCTTCCTGTGCTTTAATGAATTTATTATTATTACCTGTCTCGCCTGTAATACAATTTATGGAACTTGAATTCTCCTGTTCAAATGTGCGAGATAACGCGTCTGGAATTATATTATCAATGCCTTTTACATGTTCGAATTCAAAGTCAAATGAATTTAAAATATCAGTTATTCGAGCTATTCTGGAAGGGTGTAAGGTAGTACTTTCATTTATTTTCCTCGAAATTAGATTCCTACTATCCGTTTGAACTCTAAATTTTTTAAGAAAAAGATATTTTCGGAAATGTTTTAGGGCTTTACTAAGAGCTATTAATTCTAAATCGAGACTGCATAAGTGTTTCTTACTCGGAGGTAGTTTTTCTGAATAATACGCAACAGGTTTAATGACTTTATCTGACGGATCTCTCTGACTTAGCACTGCTCCTATTCCGTAACTACTTCCATCTACTGCTAGAATAGTTTCCCTTGCTGGATCGAAAATCTGAAGGACAGGTTGTGATGTAATTTGCAGTTTAAGTTTTTTGAAAGCTTCGACACACTCTTCAGTCCACTTGATTGTCTGTTTAGAGTCTGTTTTTCCCTTTAGAAGATCCATGATTGGTTTGGCTATGTTGACAAAATCTTTCATAAATTTCCTGTAATAGCTGAAGTGTGAGATAAAACCTCTTACCTGTTTTACGTTTTTTGGAACAGTTAACTCTTCTATTGCTTGAACGCTTCCAAGAGTGGGTGTTATCTTACCTTTTTCAATACTCATTCCTAGAAGTTCGCATTTAGTTTGGAACATAAAGGCTTTTTCTGTGTTAATTCTGATGTTGTGCCTATCAAGCTTCTCCAATACTTCTCTCAGATTGCTAAGTTGTTCGTCAAAACTTTTTCCATAAATGCATAAGTCGTCTAGATAAGCAATCATCTTTTTGAAAAGCTGCTCTTCGAAGATGTCGTGTATTGCGCGTGTCATAGCAGCTGCGGATGGCTTCATCCCTTGTGGTAAGACGGTGAATTCCATCAAAGGGCAACTGTCAAACTTAAAGGCCGTGATGTGTTGACAGGTTTCCTCGATGGGGAATTGGTAATAGCCTGCCTGAAGATCGAGAACGGAATACATCTCTGCTTCTTGAAGAGTCTCAGTTAAAACCTCAATTCGAGCGGTGGAATTTTGATTAGCAGCAATTTTATCGTTCAAAGGTTTGTAGTTTACAAGGAGACGAGGTTTCCCTGATTTTTTCATTTTAATGAAAGCATTTGCACAATATTTACTATTAGACTTTTTAATTATACCTGCCTTCTCAAAATCTTTAAGCAGTTCTCTGACTTTGGTTATCTCACCAGCAGACATAGGGAAAGGTCTGCAAACGACTGGCTCTTCATCTATTAGCTCAATTTTGTAAGGTGGAGTATCTACTCGTTTAATTTTTTTAATGTCTGTCGCAAAAATATGTTTATATTCATTCACAAGAGCAAGCGCTTTCCTTCTCTGTGCCGGAGGTAATTCCTTATTTATCTGTATCTCTATACCATCCTCATCTTTCAGTATTTCGTCGCCTTTAAATTTTATTTCAGTCTTCTTATCCTCGTCAGAAACTCCTATCTTATTTATTTTAATAGTCGGTTCTTTATTAATTTCGGCTAATTTCTGATTCCTGTATAAAGCGATTGATCTACCGGTCCCATTATATGCTTCGACTTCATTATTGCTGTTTATACAAACGTTGATACCAGAGTGTGTGATGAGACTGTTTATACGAGTGATATTTACCTGACTTTCTTCTCCTTCTATTCTCAAGATTTGGCGTGACCTAGGTGGAACTATCATTTTGTCCTGTACTACTATTATATTATTAACCCGCTTTGCTTCTTTATTGTTTAAAATTCTCCTAACGTATTCTTCATCCATTTTTATACAATTCCCCTTTCCGAAAACAATTTGCTTATTTTTACCATCAATTATCACTTCGTTCTTGAGCTGAAAATCCATTCCTAATATAAGCGGTGAATCTAGTTCATCGACAATTCGTACTCGTTGTTTATAAACAGTGTTAGCGATCTTAATCGATAGTTCAGTAGTCCCGTAATTTTTTAATTTGAATTTGGACGAACATGCGCATAGTATATCGTTGTTTTCAGTTATAACGCTATTTTTTGGCACGTATTCTTTTTGTATCACGCTATCATCAGCGCCTGAATCGATCATACCCCAGGTTTTGTTTATATTCGAAGAGCTAATTATTTCAACAGGAATGTGTAAATTTGGCAAAGCAGAAGCGTGAGTGAACGTAGATATGTGTTTATATTTTTGCACGTTTTCGTTTTTATCAACATTTTTCCTTTCGTTCACCTTACGCTTTCTCCTTTTTTTACTTTTTGTTTCATAATACCAATGGTTGTTTACAATTAGATCTTCGTTGTCAAGAATGCTAAATCGATTTTTCGTAAAAAAATTGGGGTATGCTTGTTCTGAATAGCGTTTGTTCGTCCAACTCCTTAGTTTTTTGACTTGTCCTCTTTCTTGTCGTTCTCTTGAGCCCTACCTTGCGAGTTGTTACCTCTCCAGCGTCCGTATCCATTTCTCCTTTCGTGGTAATTCCCTCGTTGATTATAGTAATTACCTCTTTGTCCATAATAGTTCCCTCTCTGACTGTAGTAGTTCCCTCTCTGACCATAGTAGTTACCTCTCTGTCCGTATCGTCCTCTCCAATTTCCCCTGTTGTAGTAATATGGCCTATAATCTCTCTCCCAAAATTGTTCCTGATAACCCCTATATGAGGCTGGGTGTTGGCCTCCTTGATAATAGTCATTTCTGTATTCGTGATCTCGTTGCTCTCCAATCTGTATCTTGTTGATCGAAGCAGTCTTCTCTTTTACGAGGTCGTCCAATTTCTTATTTATCTCATCTAGGTTATCTTGTTTTTTATTGCTCGTCCCCTCGCTAGCCGTTCTCAATAACTCTTCTCTTACTATTTTATGCAGGGTTTCTATATTTTTTTCCTCGCTCATCTCTCTATCTCTAGCCTTTTTTAAGACCTCTTCTCTTCTTAGGTTCTTCTTTAAGTCGACTGTATTTTGAATTGGAACTATGCTAATCCTATCTCTTGTTTCTCTCTTCAATCCTTTTATAATGTGGTTGCACCTATCTTCTTCGGTCATCTGGGGGTTAAATGAGTTGCACAGTTCTAATGCCCTTTCGTAGTAATCTATTATCGTTTCGTTTTCACCCTGTCTTGTTTCCATGAATTCGGCGGTGACTGTAAGCCTATCCTTTTCAAATCTGTTCCTTATTTCTGTTTTGAATTCAGTCCAATTTATGCCACTTACCCTATTTGAGATGAAGTTCGTTAACCATTCTGCCGCTTTCCCGTTTAGAGCCTTTGCTGCCTGTCTTAATTTTTGTTCTTCGCTCCACTTATTCAGGATTCCACAAGTTTCTATACTTTTCAAGAAGTTATTCACGTTATCAGTCTCCTTTCCATAGAATTTTTGTGGTTCGACGTTCCCTAATTGTATTTTTGCCATTTCCCTAATCATATCTTCCATATTTATTCCTTTTCCTTCCGATGGCTCGATGAAACTCTTGTTAGCTATGTCAGACTCCTCGTCCCTATGTGTTTTTCCCAGAAGTTGACTAATAGTACCTCCAAAACTTTTTTTGGGGGGCACAAGGGTGTAATTGTCGTCTATTTCAATTTCGTTGAGTGTTACTTGCCCAATGATCTTTCTAATTTCCTGTTCGCACTCTAATTTTTCTAATTTTTGATTTAGTTCGTGGATTGTTTCTATTTCTATTCTCAAATGTTCATTCACCTGCTCTGGTACTTTCTCTAGAAATCTAGCTAGATATTTCCTGTATCTATCACTGTCCTTAACTTTTTGGCTCGTATTTTTATTATAGATCACTCTTTCATCTAATTGACCACCTAACGTATTGACTAGATATTTAGATTCTTCTAATTTAAGCTTATATACCCACGAAGTCATAAATATAGCAAATATCCCCCAAAACGCATTAAGTTAATTTCTTATTAATAATTTTCTCTACAGGTACCGACCGTATTGATGCGCTGGCTCCGACTGATAGACCGCTGTAGATACTTGTTCGTAGTAATAAATTGTTGATCGTAGTAATAAATTGTTGACCGTTGATTGTTATCGATTTACTTCCTTCTACGAAGCGTTGATGCCGATGTTGACACGGTTACGAAGGCGAAGACAATTGCGGTGATTCGAAATATATTCGTAATAAAACTGCTTACTGCAACCGATCTGCCGTTGTTGATAGACGAGCTCGCATTTTCTTGCCTATGCGTTACCGAAAACATATTCGCTTTTCGGTGGATTCGATACGACGTTGGGTGCCACTTATAACGTGAACAGGCACTGCCCGACGATGCATTAAATGGATAGGCGTACAAAGTAACGACATACGTATATTACTTTACACATAACGAGATGACACAACTAATCGTCTATATTTTGAGCGAGTGCCCTCGGCAGCATCACCTTTTACATTACATTTCTGATATCTTATATACTAATTATTGAGGAGTTCGTACGCGTCTTTTTCCCAAATATCGAATTGTCGCTTGTTTGTTTTCATTTACGTTACGTTCGCCTACGGTCACGTTTTGTGCGATTGTAGGTTCGTGACGAGATATGCCAAATTCTCGTCACACATAGGTGCACCTAGAAAAAATATATACAAAGATCGATCGACAAATAATTTAAATGTACGTACGTCCGAATGATTACGGCACAAGAAAGAACAATTTATCTAAACACTTTTTTTTTTTTTTAATTAAATAAGAAAAGAATTATTGCAAATGAAAACCCATGATGAGGTCAGACCCATGATGAGGTCTCGATAAAACATTTTTCAAGATAAACTCATGCTGATGTAAAAGATAGCGTAGGTACGCTCTCGCACGCATCCCCTCTAATCTTCGTAGGTCGTGTTGATAAGATTCGACAGTATGGTTACCTACGGTGTCCGTTCTGTACTATTGGTAATACGGGTAATACTCTTCACACAGATTTCTATACTATACACTAGATACACAACTGCCGCGTAACGTACATGAGCGGGTGTGAAGCCTATGGTGGTGTAAGAGGGGAAGTAACGTTACGAAGTACTGAGGCAAAAAGAAACCAATTATAATGTATTCTTATGGGGAAAACCGCAATTTGAAATCGCTTTTTCTCTGGATGTACTGCAAAAATTTCGTTCGTTAATACCTCAAAAATTCAAGTAAAGCTTCAAGATCAAATTACATTAAAAAAAAATTATAGGTACGCTTCAATTTTTCGAGAAAAATGCGTTGTTTCAAATGCTATTTTTTCCGTTTGCGCTCGTAAAGGTATTGCCATGCATCGCATAGGCTAACGGGAGCATGCATGTAATAGGGCCGCTTCGTATAGTACTTCAACACTATTTCAATTTGCAAATAAAGTTGGCTTATGATATTCCTTTGTAAATACAATAAATATGTGACAAGCTAATTTATAACATTTTAATTAAAAGTAATTAAAAATGAATCTTATGATTCACGCAAACAATTCATTGACAACAAAAATATAATAATGTAGTAATTCATTTATGAAGAATCATTCACGTATTTGCAAATATTGTATTTTTATTATTTTTAGATCGTCTGCTGACAACAGACTTTTGTAAGTGAAATTTAGCGAACGCGTGCAGTCTTAATTTTAAATACGTAGAAGAAATTAATTTAATTAATTGAACTCGATGTGAGGGCCCACCAAAGTCCTCTGTTTCGCACACAGCCATCGTATCAAAAATCTCAAACATATTTCTCGTTACAGACCGAATAATGTCTGTGTAAATATTTTTTCCACATAATTTAGAATTATTGAAATCATCACTCAGCCTCTTGAGTTCCTTTTCAGTATACTTAACGACTTTAAAGACGTTCAAAGAGGGCATAATGAGTCCACCTCTATTTTTTCGTCTTGTAAACGTTTCGATCCGACGGTTATTCCACTGACCATAATTATGATCCTCTGGCTTCATTTGTAACTGCTTCATGCAAGATTCACATTTCCGTTTCCTCCTCCTGATGCTTCGGACGACAAACCCAGATATATGGTAAAGAATGTAGTCGACAAATTGAGAGTCACCTTGTAGTACACTAGAATCAGCACCGTTAATTTGATTCAAAATGTTTTCTCTCTCAAGTAATTCTTCCTCAGTTTCTGTTCCTTCTTCTTCTCCTTCATCAATTTCGTCATCAAACAATTCGATTTTTTTGGATCGTGACCACTTGATTTCGAAAATACCAGCACCATCATATCCGCTGTCTTCGCATACATCATCAAATGCAATAACATTGGCTGAGGCCGATGCATCAATCGAATTTTTCAATAACAGCTGTTTCATTGCAGTTTTGAATTGCCGAACGTTGGGATTGTTATTGTTACCAAAGCGACGACGAATTCTTGAGAAAAATAACTCAAGATGATCCTGCGAGAAACTGTATGTCAGTAAATACTTGAAGTTACCAGTAGGCGACAAGAGATTCTTTGCGATAGCAGATATTGATTTCACCGCAGCAGCGAATCCGAAAAGAAAAGTTTTTCGACGAGTATAAAATAGAGGTTCACCCTGTAAATCCGTCAATGAATATAAATACCGCACAATCTTCATCATGGATTCTTCCCTATATTCTATTTGATCATAATAGAGTGGTTTTTTAAAACGAGATGTTGTAAAAGGAGTTCGACTATTCAAGAAATCAAAGAGCCTATCAATTTTGCGGATAAATTCAACCGTGGCTCCGCAACCTTTAAACTCGGGTTTGCCTGCGTCGCGCAACATTTGTAGAGCGTCGGCGACAGATGAACTCAATGTTTGAGCGGCTAATTTCACTTTCATTTTGTTGTTCCAATATTCAATATGACTTCTTGACAATTTATTGGCGAATTTTAAGCCGAGACGCTCTTGATAATTATTTAAAGCTACTAAGTAGTTCCAGTTGATTTCCTCATTCCCACAAATCAACTTGCGATATTTCCCAAGCATATTTCTTGCTAACTTTAGCATGTGACATGCATCTAAAATAATGTACACAATATCGTCGCAATCAGGATGTTTAAAATAATTGACCATTTCATCAGGATTGCTAACGTTCAAATTGCAACCTAACTCTTGAAACGCTTTCAGATTAGAAGCGTGTCCATCGGCAGTTATGGCCCAGATTCTTACATTGCTCTCTTTGCATAAATGGAGAGCAGTTTTTATCAACTCACTAAGACTAGAACCAGGTACGGAATCGGCCAAAAAGTAACCTGAAACAATTAATGATATCAATTAAGAGTAACAAAAATAATTTTTCATCATAAAGGCTGTATGATACCACAAAGAAGACAAGTATCCGCATCAAATAACTCAAATTCTGCAATAAGGCGCTCAGAATTTCTTCAAAACTTTTAATGCAAGACGAACAACTTCCGCTGTATCCACACATATGAAAAAAGAATATTATACCGATACGTACATGTTGCATGAAAAAAAAAAAGAACGACACCCTGTTTTTGCTGACTCATAACTTAATTCGTCCTTCTGAAAAGAATATACTGAGCACCTTGCTTAATGAATTCTCAAGTTGAGGAAAGAGGAGAAAATTTAATCAAAAGTCTCGTCAACCAAGATGATACCACAGTATGAACTTGCAGCCTCCCGTTTCCACTTTTGTCACGGTATCTTTTTCACTATTTTGCCCGGAAGATTATGTAGATCAAGCCTGGGTGGCGAACTTTCCTCGTAACATTTCCTTCTCTTTCCTCGCATGAATCTACTCGTTCAAATGTCCTTGAATAATTCAATAATATACACCAGTACTACTATAACGATAAAATTTATTCTACACGCACTCATAAACTGCATCACAGTATAGGAGATCGCATTTATTTGTTATGATTTTATTTGTTTGCCGCTTTTCGTCACGGGACGTACGCTGATGTTCTCGAGCTTCGATTAACGATGTAAGCAGCAACATCTAAAGATGGAATATTTCTCGATCTGATCTTCTATCGAGAACCGCAGAAAACGGTTGTGACTCCAGCACGAAAAATATTTCTAAAAATGACTCGCCCATCTCATTTCATAGATTATCAAAAAATTTCGAATGGACTGAGTTATTTGTGATAACGCAACATGAGTGTGAGTGCAAGATGCATAAGTGTGAGTGAGCTATTTCTGGCAGAAGTACCTATTCTGCTGAAAATTTGTCCATTCGGCATTTTGCTCCCATAAGAAATACATGCGGAGCAAAGATGACCATGGTATTAAGGGTATGCTTTACACAGGAAAAATACGCGTAAATATACAAAAATATAGGTCGCGGGGCGACTAATAACTGTCCACAAAATTAATCAATTGTCATAAAATTTTCTTAGAGTGTTAGATGAGCGTTTGACACAGGTCTAAAATTTATTTATAACTTATGAAATCATTTAGAAGCTTCGTTATCAACGACTGAAAATGCTTGAAATATACCACTTTTTGATCGTTGATAACAAGAGTTCTAAATCATATTATGAGTTCCGAATGAATTTTAGACCTGTATCAAACACTCATCTAACACCCTGAAAAAATTTCATGACAATTCATTAATTTTGTGGACAATTATTAGTCGCCCCGCGACCTATATTTTTGTATATTTACACGTATTTTTTCTGTGTAAAGCATACCCTTAATTTAATATGAGATGTTAAAATTTACAGAAAAGTTGATATTTCAAATTTATCAACTTCTTGCTACTTGTAAAAAGAATCTCTTGACCGTATCATTTTTTATATTCAATTGGTAGCGTAGTGATCTCTGCTCCGCATGTATTTCTTATGGGAGCAAAATGCTAAATGGACAAAATCGATCTTTTCATCCATGATATCGATAGTTGTGACGTCACAATAACACAGTCCATTGTTTTCGTTATGTAGTGTTATCATTATTTTCTTTATTGAGTTTTTTTTTTTTCTTTTGTTCTGATAAGTAGATAGTCCTATACATGTTTTTTTGATTGTTATAGAAATAATTATAAGTACCTATTCTGAACTTACTTTATTTCGAACTAGAAATACCGGCACGCTGGTCGGTCTTTTTCTTTTTCTTCGTGCAAATCTTTCATTTTCTGATAAGCATACCAGGTTTGCTTTTCGAAAGATATTTTGTTCATTCTTGTATATATTTGGTACCTACCTATATCTGTAGCTGTAATATAATCGCACGGAAAATATCTTGGAACGATACTGATGAGCATATCAAGAAGAAACAACGATTGTTAAGGAGTTTCGTGTTCGAAGAAAAATGATCTCAAATCGATATGATTATTTTAATGCAATATTATTTCAACAATAAAAAAATTAATTTTTCGTAAAAAATGCAGAGCTATTTCTTTTGTTTGCTATGATAACTTTGTAAATTTGATCTGGATCTACCTAACGAATGAAATTAAAGATGAGAGAAATTCAGGTATAGGAACCTAAATAATCCTGTTAGTACCGACTGAAAGGCATCATTAAAAACAATTAAAAAAAGAAATCAATCGGTACTAGGTACTTACGATTTATTTGCATTTATTTTTTTCACCGAATATCTTTTTTTTTTTACTACATGAATGCAATTAGGCTAATTGAGCAAGAAAATACAAAGTATGAACCAGTGAAAGAATATTATACCTGAACACTTCTAGATGAAAATTGAGCAATGCCTATAATAGAAAACTAAAAATAACGAGGCAGCACTAGCAGGCACCAGGTACTATCGCGATTCGTTTTGGCGTTTTGTTGGAAGATACTATACTAGTTGGCAGACAATATAGTTACAAACTTTAATATCAGTTCCGATTATCGAAACTGAGGCGACAGCGAAAATCAAAGATATTCTGTTCAAAGTAGGTAGTTAACATCATTTTGTGAATCGTTCACAAAAACAGCCACTGGCGTTCGATGAATTTGAAATAAGTAATTGAAATGTAAACTAAACGAATCCAAGTTACAATACGCGATAAATTACATTACTTTTCCAAACCATCGGATGAAAAAAAAAAAAATTCCTTCATTTTCTATATGACATCTCAAATGAAAGTATCTGACTTCTTTTATCAGTTTCGAATTTTTAGTACTTAAAATTATAGACCTAACTCCAGTCAACACTGTCAAAAGTCGAAATTGAATTGAAAAACTTAATTTCATTATTTTGATGAAAATTTAAAGAAGCACTGCCACTGTTACAAAATATCGACGTTTCGGAGTCGACACTGTTCTTTCATCAGGAATTGAAATTTTCATCATAAAATTATTATTTCTATCAGGAAAAGTTCAATTCTTTCACGCCCATTTTTTTTTTTTTTTTTTTTTTTTTTATATTGAAAATAACAAGGCTTAACTTTTAATTGAAGTTGCATATAGGTAGCAACACAGGTACCTGATAATCGTATGATGCAAATGAAGAGCCCATTTTTTTTTTTTTTTTTTTAATTTCATTGATATTCAAGAAACTACAAAACAATCTTAAAAATCTCAAATCACTAGGTATAAATTATTGTCATTTTATACATTTTCTTGGCCATCGTCATAGTTTGGAGCTCTCTGGCTTGTGTCCATTCACAGCGGACATTGGAATCATGCTGACTGAAATTTGCGAGATCATCGTTTTACTGGGTTGTTCTTGAGGTTTGACTGAAAAAGAGAAAAATAATCGTGTATATTTGAAACAATGCAGCATTAGTTTTTCAGATGCAAAAAATCCACAATATTCACATTGATCGTTACATATAGGTATTTCATTAATCGCTGCTTACGCAAGTACAGTTAAATAAATACCGAGGACAGGATTATATTCACCGGAAAATACAGTGCATATACAATGGAATGAATAATAGCAACATTTTGACCATAATACACATATTTTATGAGATGCACGATTTTATAATCGTTAATGACATAACCCAAAAAATTATATGAATATACGTAAGCGTACCGAATGGATGAAATTAGGAGTTTTTGTTCTTAATCCTCAAGCATGCGCGTAAATGGTGTGGATTATACTTCGTGTTCAAGGGTGAGAAAATAAAATTAATATTTTTCGATACAAAAAAACAATTTTTGTTAAATATCTACAATTCGAAACTATGGGTTTCCACGGAAAGAAAATTTAAAATTATTAATATTTATCGAAAAAATGTAATCCGGCATTTTCGTTTTTCAAAGGAAAGAAATCGGATGATGTCTCACGCAAATTACAGTTAAGATTCTAAGGCTGTCGAAGATTTTAGTTCAAAATTTTTTGCGCCATTTACTACTTTCACGTCTTCTATCATGAGAATAACGCATAGAAAATACGATCGCTGGAACAATAAGCTTCTTTTCAAGTCGTTGACCTGCGACATAGCCCAAATGTAGAATGACTATATACAATTATAAACTACAGCAATCTAAAATTTCGACTATGTATAAACAACCGCAAGATGTAATCTGTTCGAAAAGGAAGAAGGGAAATCCATATTATTTTTCGTCCGAGAAACCGGCAGCAAACTAAAATTTCATTACTGAATTTAAACTTCATCAGAACGAGCTGAAAATTTTCAAAACTATAAATTAGACAACTCTGCCTCGAAGTCTTATACGATATTGAATTTTACAGCCGACATTGTAAGTATTCTACTATAGAACGTAGTTTTTTTTTTCTTACATTCATTTTCTTTCTCTCTCTCTCGGCTAAAAATTAACTTATAAAATTGTTTATTTGAACGACCCTGTAAAATTTGTGAACTTAAGGGTCGACGAGTAAGTGCGTGGAAATTTTATTTGCTAAACTTATTCGTAGACGCAAATGAAATAACGTTCATTTCCTCAAACACGAGAGAGTCGACGAACTGTGTATACCCTATGTGTTCGCTAGACTCTGGACCCGAACTCACGAAAATGAATTGAGAACTTCTTTTTTTACAAAGGATTTATTGATTTATTCATATTATTATTTTTTGGGGGGAATTAAATTAACGAGTCTTGCAATTGCACATACAAAAATGAAGTATCATTTAATTCATTTAATGAGCCTAATTATTATTGATCCACCAAATAAAAAATGTGCCAGAATTAATTATTTAATAATTTCGTTAAAAAAATAAAAAAGGTAGGTATTATAATATTATTTATCGATAGTAAATTTATTCTTGATAGGTATCAAAAATTATCTCATTAATATATCAATAAAGAAAAAAATTCTAATTGTATAGGTTATGGGCCCGGAGTGGGCAGATAGGGACAAAATACATTCAAGAATGAATGTAAATTTGGTAGTGTTGTAGAAATAGGTAGATTGGAGGTAGTTCACTTTGCTAATAATTTTCCTATGGTTGTTTGAGAGGGACAGAATGATGAGGCCGGAAGTTTTTGAGAACTGGGCGAGAGAAGAAGTGTTGAACGGATGTATGTCGTCACCATTGCAGTACAGGTATGAAGGAGGCGAAGAGCGTAAAAGAAGGAAAGATTGGGTGAGACGAGTGTAGCCTATTCTGAGACGGGTTAGGATGATTTCTTCCCGTCGGAAAAGACCGTTTGAAGTACTTGGACCAAGAAATTGAAGTTTTTGTAATGAATCAGAGCTTGTTGAAGGGTAAGGAGGACCAGGAATTATGCCAGGAGGAGAGCATGAGGGAGCAGTAATATGATTTGAGATCTTACCAGGGTGTGGATCAGTTATGAAAGGTGAAGTCAAGATTGCTTTGCGGTAAGATCCACTGCGCCATGTCCCTGACGCTCGATGTGTCACGGTATCAGTAGAAGATGAGGAATGAGGAAGGCTTAGGATTGGTAGAATAAGGGTCTTAAACCGGAAGTAAGAATGAGAGAGAATCAAATAGTGTGAAGAATTTGTGGGGAGAGAAACACGTGAGAAGAGAGAGACGAATGAATATAGCAGTCAGTTCGGCCGTAAATATGGAAGTGGAGTTTCTCATACGGAACGTTGAGAAGTGAAAGGGAGATCTTGGAAAGCAAATTTTATTGACTTTGTTTGTATATGAAGTTACCTGTTTCGGGAATTTCAGTAAGATTGAGACGGGTATCAGGGATAGGACTTGACCAAAGGGAAGATGATGAAAAAAAATATACGAAGTAAGGGCCTCAGTTTCAGATGGGAGCTTAAATGGGATTTATGCGATAGAAGGTGTGAATTACGTCGGCTGAGAATATTTGAGAACAGTTTTTCTGTTGAGGCTACAAAATTAACAGTGAGAGGAAAAGCACGGTAATGAACGGTAGGAACAACTGCTCCAGCGCAAAGGATGGAAGATTGAATGGTGTCCAGCATTTTTGAGGTTGTTTTGTTGAAGGTCTAAATTGAGAACGGATTAAACTATTTCACAACTGGAGGAGAAGTTTGCGGTTACCGCCGGTACGGAGGTATGATACGTATATGAGAACGATCAAAGAATTCCGGGAAACCCCGCCTCCTTCTCATCTAGAAAGGGCCACATCTGCCTAGTATATTAAAGGCATACAGTGTACAAGGCTCGTGGTTGGTTGGCGGGCTCTTAGCCTAGTATAACTTCGGACCTATGTCAGGCCTCGTTTCTGAGGATCCTTTCCACCACGTGCACTGTTCATGACACCTCCCATAGCTGATCAGTCCAACCTTGATATGATGAGTTGACTGCAGTCAGGGCAAAGGGGACGGGTGCTTTTCTTGGTCCCGAAGTCTTGGGTTGCTGTCGACGGCTGAAGATTCCGTCGCTTCGCTGAATCGCTGATCTCCGAGGGTATTTCTATCTCTGCAGAGTTTCTTCCAGTTGTTGCTGGCCCTGGAATTAGCACATCCTCAAGTCGCTTTGTTTGCCTTGCGTTCTCTCCCAGCCTTGATACCCGATTTCACGGAGAAGAAGAGGAAAAATGGTCATTGTCCTTGGGGCCGTCTTAGCCACGTTTTCCTCCTTTTTTTTTTCAGTCGTGAAGTAAAGGAAAGAGAGCGTGAATGATTTACTTATTAATGTGCTTACATAAATTTGGATTCCTCAGCTAAGAATGCTTCATTCTGCTTGAACAATGAATACGAAGGGTCGAAGTTGCGGAGAGAAGATTAAAACGCGCGGGTCTACAACTTCCTTGATTTTATCTTGAAAATTTCGTATCTGCGCGAAACCAATTTTCCTTTTGACAATCATTTTACTTCCTGATTTTCGAAAAATTACGAAATTTCATTTTTTTCTCCACTATACAAGGATGTTTTACTCCATACGACATAAATAAGGGACGATATAGTAAGCTTTAATTTTCATTCCTCCCTCTAAGCGCTCGTAAAATTTCCGACGACCGAGAAGAATGGAAAATTCTCGTGCAAAAACGTATGCAGTAAAATTTTACACTGGAAATATAAGGGGGATGTTAACGACGAAATCGTGACAAGATCCGATAATTAGACGCAAAAAGCACGATCTCCCGCAGACGTAGAAAAACCAACCACCGACGAGGATGTATTCGGAAGACGGATTATAAAACAGTTGCTTTTGCATAACATCGTTTTCACCGACTCGAATTATTATTGGCGGAAAATGATGTAAAAACATTTGGACGAAGGCAAATGATACGTTATTTTTCATACGCTGGGTGAACGTAATATTTTTTATTGTCTCGCCGAAATGGGCGAGGAGTTAGGAAACAACCTCGGAGTACGTCGTACTTAAACGCTTAACGTGTGCCAGAGCCAAAATTTTGTTTTGACCCGGAATTCGAGTAGACTGTTTTATGACGTAGGATTATCGCACGAGGATACGTGAAATTCGATTAAACGTGTGCTGTATGGACAATTTCGCGTATGTGGAGTGAAGGAAAAAAAACACCTTCGCTTTCGCTAGACGCTAATATTGTTTTTCTGAAGGATAAAAGATGTTTCTGAAGGAAAAATATAGAGCTCGTTAAGAGGAAGAAACAAATAATCCGACATTACGACAATAATAACGCGAAGTGAGACGAGACAGAACGAGGTTGTGGATCTTCATTCGAAAAAGTAAAGCGTGGTTTAACGCTGCCTTTTTGCCCGACGATAAGTTACACCGAGTAGATTTCTTATTTTCTATCTTGCTCATCTTTACACAAGAGAAAACAGAAACGTATACAGTATAATATATTTCGACCATTTATATGCGGATGAATCAGAGTTGAGCCCCGACGGACCAAAATAAATTTACTACGATGTCACCTTCGTGAGATTGACTGAGTGAGGGTATAGAAGCGAAGGAAGCTAAAAGAAGAAAGAAAGATGGTAAGTGCGGACTTTCACAAGAATCATATAAAATCTTCTGACCCGAGCGGGCATCTTAATGTATTGTGATCTTCGGATCCCCTTATTCACAATAAGGAACTTCCATCTGAAGGTAAGACCTGGTAGTCCAGGAAAATTGGACTTTATTCTGGACATAAATCTAATCATAGATTTTTTTTGCAGAATATCTTTAAGGTAGGCTTTATGTAGGTACGGTGCCTACGGATAAAACGTTATATGTAGGTATGGTATGTTTGTGTCTGGAAGATGCTGTAGACCTACCCGTATGGTATGTAGACCGTCCGGTACTAGTTTATGTATTCGTCTGGAATACAATCATCATATTTATCACAAATACGACACGCATGTAATTAATTGAATTCATATCGGTACACATAGGAATAAGTGTAACACTTTCAATACAGATAAAATAGTACAATAAAATGAGGACTCATCGAGATACCTACTTCAATCATCCCCAAAGTTATCACAGCGAGGGCAACCGTCTTCTTGTAAGCATGCTGTGTGAACTTTCATGGAGCAGTACTTTGTGAACGTAAGTGCTGATCTATTTCCTCCTGTAATCTTACTATGACATACAAGGCAAGTGGGCTTTCCATCGTCGTCACCACCATCGTCTTCACTTTCATCTTCAGGTACGCATTTCCTCCTTTTTGGTGCTTTAGCACCGTCAAGAGACGGTAGTTTCCGTTTCGTCGTTCTATCCGCGCTGGTCCTGTTGATTGACAACTGTTTCGAGGCACGTTTTGGGCGACCTCTGGCTTTTAATTTCTCCAACAGAATGTTTAAACATCACTTTATCAGTCAGTATCAACGGCCATTCAATACTTCATCGCCCGGCATTATTAGACGTGAAACATATTCACCCTTTGTATTTCACCTTCATACGAAATCAGCCTGCATACCGTATGTGTAGGTCTACAGCATCTTCCAGACACAAACATACCATACCTACATATAACGTTTTATCCGTAGGTACCGTACCTACATATAACCACTTCGTATCTTTAAAATAGCTTCCTGATGAACATACTAAAAGTCCACCGCGATTCCGGTGGAGCTTCGTCCCCCAGGGGGATTCAAAGGTCCCAAAATTCAGTTTTTTGGAAAAATCTCGTAGAAAAAAACGTTATAGGGAAAAATGTTTGAAACAACAGTTGTTTCTTATTAAATTTTACATAAAAAAGGTCTCTGGTAAAATTGTTGTAGGCTTTAAAATAACGCCGCCAGAGCGTGCTGAAGTTCGCATATTTTGTGCATATTCACAGAAAACAATGATCATCAGGAAAACATCCATTTCAGTCAAGGGAGACTCGTCAAAAACCCAATAAATTTTTCTTATCGTTGTTTGCTTCACTAAAAAGCGCAGAATTGAAATACTTCTGCTATAATATAGTTTATACTTTTTACTTTTCCAACATTTGTTTTGCTTTTCACTTCCAAAAATTGTCACCGCTTTTCGCTTAAAACTTTTCGCTTTTCAGTTAATTTCCATCTCTTATCTAGATATCTTAATAACTTCTTATCCTCGAAGAATCTAGTTAAAAATATTTCAAAGTTCCGCAATTTGAAAGTAATTCCAAGTCCACAGTTGAAAATATTTCGAAGTCCAACCGATGAAAATATTTCCAAGTCCAAGAATTGAAAATGAAAAACTTTACAAGTCCGAAAAGTATGAAAATATATCAAAGTCCAACAATTGGAAAATAATTCCAATTTCAAGAAGTATGAAAATATTTCAAAGTCCAACAATTGGAAAATAATTCCAAGTCCAAGAAGTAAGAAAATATTTCAAAGTCCAACAATTGGAGAATAATTCCAAGTCCAACAGTTGAAAAGATTTCAAAGTCCACCGGTTGAAAATATTTCCAAGTCCAAGAATTGAAAATGAAAAACTTTACAAGTCCAAGAAGTATGAAAATATTTCAAAGTCCAACAATTGGAAAATAATTCCAAGTCCGAGAAGTATGAAAATATTTCAAAGTCCAACAATTGGAGAATAATTCCAAGTTCAAGAAGTATGAAAATATTTCAAAGTCCACCAGTTGAAAATATTTCCAAGTCAATAATTGAAAATGAAAAACTTTACAAGTCCAAGAAGTGTGAAAATATTTCAAAGTCCAACAATTGGAAAATAATTCCAAGTCCGAGAAGTATGAAAATATTTCAAAGTCCAACAATTGGAGAATAATTCCAAGTTCAAGAAGTATGAAAATATTTCAAAGTCCACCTGTTGAAAATATTTCAAAGTCCAACAATTGGAAAATAATTCCAATTTCAAGAAGTATGAAAATATTTCAAAGTCCAACAGTTGGAAAATAATTCCAAGTTCAAGAAGTATGAAAATATTTCAAAGTCCACCAGTTGAAAATATTTCAAAGTCCAACAATTGGAGAATAATTCCAAGTTCAAGAAGTATGAAAATATTTCAAAGTCCACCAGTTGAAAATATTTCCAAGTCAATAATTGAAAATGAAAAACTTTACAAGTCCAAGAAGTGTGAAAATATTTCAAAGTCCAACAATTGGAAAATAATTCCAATTTCAAGAAGTATGAAAATATTTCAAAGTCCAACAATTGGAGAATAATTCCAATTTCAAGAAGTATGAAAATATTTCAAAGTCCAACAATTGGAAAATAATTCCAAGTTCAAGAAGTATGAAAATATTTTAAAGTCCAACAATTGGAGAATAATTCGCGGTCCAACAGTTGAAAAGATTTCAAAGTCCACCGGTTGAAAATATTTCCAAGTCCAAGAATTGAAAATGAAAAACTTTACAAGTCCGAGTAGTATGAAGATATTTCTAAGTCCAAGAATTGAAAATGAAAAACTTTACAAGTCGGAGAAGTACAAAAATATTTTGAAGTCCTGCGGCATCACTCTTACTCGCCTCTTACTCCGAGTATGGCAGTGAACTGACGCGTTACCCCATCCTGGTTATATAAAATAAACTCGCACACGAGTCACGTTTACAAGCGATGGATCCAAACGCGAACCTTTCCTGTCAACAGAACAGACGCTCCTAAAAATTCTCGAAGTGACCTTCCTGACAGATATAGCTTGGGACCGGAGGGGGGGGGGGCTGTGACGTCACAGTTCGGTGAAGTCTTAGGTCAGTCTTGTGACATCACAGTCTGAGATCAGTTTTAACAGAGAACCAGTTTTATCGGGGGGGGGGGGGGTCGGAAAAAGCATCCGCCGCGCCGTCCAAGTCGAAGGTCTAAAAGTTTCTAAATTGCCCTCATATAATATATAGCGGCGGACCCTGTGACGTCACAGATCAGTTTTTATTAATGTCTCTCCTGTTTTATATAGCTCTAAAGTCCGGTCCTGTGACATCACAAATTGATTACTTCACAGTTCAGTCTTGTGTTTTTGTTTTTGAAGTCCCCCTCCTATTCCTTATCATAATTATATAGCTTGGAAGTCAACATTTTAAGAGGAAACTTGATCTGTGGCAAAGTTTCTCAACCTTTCTTATATTGCAGCACATTTCTCCATGAGACGATATTACTGCGGCACAGTATTTCCAGAACTCCAATTTTTGTGCGTTTTAAAATTATTGTGTCTCTACTAATTTCCGCCTCCTAATTTCAGAATTTGTGGCCTACAAGATGGCTATATGAGGTCTCACTCACCCCTCTTTCTCTATACTGCGGTCCTGGGAAACAAGAGCTATGTATGATCTTCCGCCGGGACTCAAGAAAATTTTGCCACCAATATACGCAAAAGTGTCTGGATGTTCCTTGCATTTACTGGAAACCCTCTGGGCTCTTCTAATTCCACAATTTATAAGAAAACATGAAATATAAACTGTATTTTTGGCCCAAGTCGCAGAAAGTTCCTTATTTTTATAACACTGAGTGCAGGTTTGGACTCAAGTTTAAATAATTATAAAGGGGATTGACATAATTCAAAAATTGGAACACATAGGTCAGATAGTGCTTATGATTACCTTTTCGAGTAAATAAAAAAAAATTATCAATGGACTTCGAATTTTATTAAATGTTATTTTCTGGAGAATGATTTTAAATTCTTACTTTCCTTGCAAAACAACAGTTTGAAGAAGAAAAATTTCGCCAAATTTCTTCAGTTATAATTATTATGAATACCTGATGAAGGACATTAGTTTTCCAAAACGCGTAGTTTATCGATTAAATTAATATGCAAATGCGGATCTTGAGCGAAATTTTTCTTCTTGAGAATGATAAACGTGTTTCTTAAAAAATCAAAAATTGTCGTACGTGAGACCGAAAAAGATGCGGACTATTGTTCTTTGCCTTTGAGGTGGAGCAAATTAAAATTAATTATTTGAAATTAATTTCATAATAGTTCTATTACAATATGAAACGCAGTCTCAGCTTATTGTGTTAAGACTGTGCCACACGCTATTCAACTTGGTAAAACTACTTACTCTCTCTCTCGCTCCATTTGCGTCTCGCAGGTCCTCACATCTTCCAAAGAGACCACGGTGTCAGCATCAAAAAGAGTGTGTAAACACTAGGAGAATAGGAAACTACAAACAGTTGAATGTTGCGCATAGCTATTCGCGCGCATACGTTCAACCATTTGTAGATTCCTGTTCTCCTAATACTTCTCTTCCCTATCAATGAAATACCGGCGTATTTTAAGCGCTGAAAGTATCTTGAAATTCTGCCGCGAAACGCTGCAGATTTATGTGCGCTGCACTGCGCTGCGTTGCGCGGCTGATTTTTTTCCGCTCTATTCCGCGGCAGAAAATTTAAAGTTTTCTGCTGTTATCTGCTCCTTTATACGGTGGGAAATTAGGTATCTAATTTTTCGCTGTATTCTGCCGCGCAGAATTTGTTGATCGCCGTAATAAAGTAATAACAAAATGAATTTCAAGAACCTTGTGAATTTGTCTTTATAATTCAAAAAAAAAAAAAGTAAAAAGGAAAGAGGAAAGAAAATTCTGCCTAATTTTACGTACGTCTGTCACTTGGGGTGAGCGGGGATCAATCCTGTCCTATCCTACCTAACACCCTAATGTAGTCTCTTTTCTTGAATACCAACGCTAGTGCGTAGGGCGACTGCTTTTTCCTGGGAGTAGAAGGCAACCAACACTGCTCTTAATGGGAAAGAGACATACCATTTAACCCCCAAGGTAATGGAGTTTGCCTTCGGCATGTTCTGCAGTTTGGAGAGCACGTTAGGAATGTCCGTGGTGGGCAGTAGTAGAACGTTCTTAGGGTTCTGTTTCTGCAACGCTGGCAGATGTAGCTTCTTCTTGAGAGGTTCTTTCTTGGCCTCCTTGGTTTTTTGGGTGCTCCACTTGGCCTTCTTGGCCAGCCGCTGTCTTTCCCCGCGCTGCATCTCAAATTGAGGTTCAGTGAATGGTGGAATATTTTACGCTATCAGAAGCTCGCTTCTTGTTGCCGACCCGCGATGAGAGATTAATGCGGGTAAACGTGAGAAATTATCGTTGTGTCGGCCCATAGAGGGAATGATGCCGATACGCTTGTTTTCTGTTGTAGACTCACAGCGAAAGAACCTCAAAAGTCCCATGTTGATTAAATTGGGCAAATGTATGAGAGTTACTACTGTTTCAAGCGCTGCAGCAAGTATTACCTAGAAAATTGTACTGCGTTGTGAGGGCAGGAGAGATTGGCTAAGGTCTCGCGTATGATGAAAGCGGATAAATGTGCGGAGATTCTTGTTATTTTCACATGATGGAGGGAGTGGTACCAAGAAGTTTGTACTCTGAGCTCGCGGTGAGAGATCGGGTAAAGTTCCTTGTATGATCAAAGAGGAGAAATGTACGACAGTTGCTCGTTCTTTCAAGGAATGCAGGGAAAGTTACCGAGAAGCTAGTCTCCCGTTGTGAGTTTGCATGAGACATCAAGACGGACAAATGCGTGAGAGTGCTTTGGTTTTCCAGACAATAGCAACAATGTTACTGAGACAAGCGTCCTCTGTGGTGAGCTCGCGGTGAGAGATTAGCTAAAGTTCCATCTTCGATCAATGCAGGCAAACGTAAGGAAATTCTTGTTGTGTCAGCCGCTTGAGGGAATATTATCAAGAAGCCAGTCTTCCGGTGTGTGCTTGCAGTGGAGACTGGTTCAATGCCCAATTCAATCGATTTGATACCCTTCCTACATATAACCTTTTACGTGTAGGTACCGTACCTGCATTTAATCACTTCGATGAAATATTTTAGGCTATCAGCATTTGTAGGGCTCACTCGCAGCCACAACGCCACGAGGTAACTCGCAGATGCAAGCGCACGCGGGCTACCAATTTGTCCAATAATTTGGGGGGAACAAGGGTGGTACAGGTTTGTCCAGTAATTTTCAGGACAATTTTCTTGCACGCACACTCGCACGCAAGTTTTGAAATTATGTGGGGTCAGAGCAAAGATATGAAACATGTCAAAAATTGGAATTATTTTTTCAGTTCATATTGAATTTATGTTTTTGATCAAAATTTTGCGGCACACCTGTGGCGGCCTTGCGGCACAGTGATGCGTCGTGGCACACCGGTTGAGAAACACTGATCTATGGGGAGGGGGGTTGAAAAATTTTCCATCCGTCGTCCGACCAAAATGTTGGAAAAGTTCTATATGATAGGGGGGGACTTGGATTTATTCATTCATTTTATTCATATATTTATTTAGTTTCTTTCTTTCTTTCTTTCTTTCTTTCTTTCTTTCTTTTTTTTTCTTTTTATGATAGGAAGGCAAGTCCCCTATCATGCATATCACGGATGTCAAAATTTTAACAGGGAACGTGTTTTATGGTGGGTTTTTTGACAAATTAGCCTTCCGTCGTCCTTCCAGATAGGAAGGATTTGAAACAATTCTGTTCTCCGAGTCATGAATAATATTAAAAGGAAGGGACTTGAAATTCTTGTCATAATATAGGTATGATAGGAGATTTTGGAAAATTGAAGTTTTCTCACTTCAGTTCTACACTACCCCAGAGGTCGAATTCATAGTGCGATAGTGGTTTCCCAGAAATAAGCCTCTGAACCTCATTACTAAAACAAATTGGACCCATAGAACAGGTTTCCTGCGTTCCTCGTTCAACGTCGTTAAAGAAGCCTCAATTTTTCCAAGTTCCCCTTTTACCATATGTAGCTCCAAAGTCCGGATCTGTGATGTCACAATTTGATGACGTCATAGGTCAGCCTTGTGTTTTCAAAGTCGCCTTCTACCCCCCCCCCCCCCCCCCCCCTCCCTCCCAAGTCAACATTTTTGTAAGTCTCACTCCTATCATATGTAGCTGTAAAGTCTGGATTTGTGACGTCACAATTTGATGACGTCATAGATCCCCATAAAACACGTTTTCTGTCACATTCCGTTAAAGAACCCGCGAGTTTTTGATTTGGAAAGAAGATTCAAATGCCCTCCTGGTACAAATCAGGATCTTCAACTCTCTTCAATCCCCAAACCATAGCTAAATTGCTTGGCTCCAATTTCTCTTCAGTTTCAGTTGATGACGCCAATTATGAAGACCCCTTTCTTATTCTCAAACACCAAGGGAAGTTGTCTCTATCGCTTTTGATTCTGCCGACCAACTTCTTCTCACAATAAGTTGGAGGGTTTCTTCGAAACCACGAGACATAGTAATAATGTAGAAATAAATTATTCACCTAATGATGTGCCGCACAGTCGGTATGAAACACGTGTTGTGCATTTTATGATTAATTTTTCCATTGAAAAATTGTTCACTCGTTACGTGATCGTACTTTATTTCTACATTATTTTTCTCACAACTTTACCATTTATCTGAACTACACTTCCGCTTCTACACAACTCTTAGTACTAGCGGTTAGTGAAATGATCCTGCAAAATTTAGTTATACAATGATACTTGGTATTGTAGCAGTTATGACCGTAAAGAACATTTTCAGAAGGCGTGCCACTCAAAATTTCCCTTAGGAGGCTGGAGGGGGGCCAAAATGTCTCTCAAGAATCAGGATTTTGCTAATATCTCAAGGACTAATTCCTGTATAATTTTACATAAAAAATACTCCTTTCATTTTTTCGCTACGACTCACCGTTAAGCCACAATCGACGCAACAAAATTGAAGCGCGTAAAAAAACACGTAGTCGGGAGTATGTACATAGTTACCCGCAACGCCACGCGGTGCACGGTTACGCCGTGGCTCGGTTTACCAGCTACGCTACTCCATGTTACCATCGTTTTCAACATTAAAGGAGAGAAAGTACGAAATCGAAAATTTTTCATAAGAATACAAAAAAAAATACTCACGCAGGAGCGTGAGTAGTACACGACTTTTCTTCTTACATACTCATAACTCATTAAGAGAGTAACTCCCACTCTTTGTACTAAATACTGATTACCTATCAATTAAGTCAGATATTTGTAGAATCAATAGTAAAACTCAGTTTATGAAGCCTATCATCATGACATCAAATCATCTGATAACAGAATAAGGAAACCTAAATTTATTTTATTTAATCAAAAATAAGGAATTTTTTCAACGGTGTTTATTTACTATATTATTTGGAACGATGTTATGAATTGTCATCAATAATGACCATCGAAGTATGCGACCGCAAACGGAAAAACGTGCCTTAGCGGCAAAATGTTTGTTTCTAAGACGAGAAAAAACAACTTTTAATTTAAAAAAAAGAAAAAAAAATGAAATTGAAAAACAGCAATTGAAAATAATATTTCCATCTCCTGAGACACCTCAAAAAGCTGTCCCAATTAAAAATAATACTCCCATCTCCCGAGATACCTCAAATCGGCATAATACCTCCTTTTTTTAGCTAGAAAAATCAATACAACTTCATCTTCATCTTTCCACCTATAGCAATAAAGTAAATGGTGAATTTCTTATCATCTAACAGGTTTATTGATTATCAAATTTTATAAATTTATAAACAGACACCGCGTGTTATACCTCCCTTTTCCAATGAGAAAAGTCGGCAAAAAAACGCGCACATTGTGGTCTGGAAATTAGATTTGCGTCTTCGTGTTCGAGCACTTTTAAAAGAGCTTAATAATTACTTTTTCCTAAACGTTAATGTTAGTCTCGTATTGGTCTAGTATACTGTATATTAGTCTGAAAGGCTCAATTCTTTATGATCTCCAGTTCCTGACATCACTTATTGCTATCACCAGACGTTCTTCTTTTCATCCGCTCATAGATTGTAGTCACACTCTCATCACCACCTTCTATGCAAATTCTATCCCAACGGAAAAAAAAAATGGACAAAATCTATATTGAAACCAAACAAGCAACCAATGACCCATCAGTCAACCCTTCATTCTTTCCCTCACATTCCGACCTTTCCAAACATATTAAAAAATTAATAATGCACCACTGCCCCTGGTTTACTCATAGGTCTAACCTCAAATCTCACTCAAAGAAACCATTCCAAATTAAAAATAATATTCCCATGTCTTGAGACACCTGAAATCAAGACTACTGACAATTACATATACACAAAAAAATGATCTACAAATCAATAATAAATTAAGAATAAAGTCTTCAAGCTAGTCTCGCTATATATTTGATGAACACTAAAAATTATACTCATTCATAGATGTATATGGATTTTGAAACGGAAAATATATAAGTGCACGCCTCATAAAATTATATTGACCGCCAGTTCCCCTCCCGCCATAGAAAAAAAACTGACACGACGTTGAAACCATGACGAACGCCATAAATGCACGCCAGGACTGGCACACGACCCACTTTTCGAAAGAAGATGATTTTGCTGCATTTATTGTGAGGAACTCCAGCCAGGAAGGGCTTGACAGTAGAGACTGCCTCCCCATAATAAACCTCAAACTCCTTATGAGTGAGATATGACTGTTGATGGAGGCGTTTTCCCAGTTGTTCCACCCCGGAGGAGTCAGTCGAGTCAGTTGGTTAATGCATTGGATTTCGAGCATTGTCGTGAGATCTTTACTGGTTGGTAAAATACTGAGGTTCGTCGTCGAAATAATATGATTCGGCAGAAGTATGATGCCAAGGGGATGCGCGGTAGTTATATGGATCAGTACAATAGCCGCGGACGTTTCATTATTGACTGGTATTCAAGAGTTCGCCGTATTCGCACTTCTGATCCTTCCCGTGATTTGCCAATTCCACTCTTCCTTTTCGCAGGCCCTTTTTGGCAAGCAAGGTTCTTGATGGAGTCTAATCTGCAGGCCCATTTGGAGCTTCCCTTCGATCTTCAGGAAACTTTTCACGCTGCACATGTCAAGTGGTAGGCGGATGTTAATTTCGACTCTTCTCGGCGTTCGTTATTATGAAGGCAGGTACCATGTAGTCTTGAACTCAGATTTATTCAAGAAGCGGTTGGGCTTAGCCGTTGTAAATTATTTGAAAACTTATATTTGTTAATTGCATTAATATGTATCAATATTGTAATGCCTTTATGAAATATTATGGTGATGGTAAAAAAAAAAAAAAAAAAACGCCACTTGGAATGCTGCCTTGAGGTTTGTACTGACTTGTCAATAACCAAAGCATTCCTTTATCTTCTTTCCTGTGGTGTTTTTGTCCTCTTCAATGGATTTTGAGTGTTTTGATTTTGTGTGCACAACTTGTATCAAGATGTGTGCACTACTTACTTTGTTTATTTGTCCGTTTCATAGGATTTCCACTGTTTTGGATCTTGAATGCACAACTTATATGAGAATGTGTGCACTACTTACTTCGTTTTTATCCGTGTAATACATATCTTAGGCGTGTCAATTTTGTTTCCTTGGCGTGTTATCGATAGGCGGGCAATTTCGTTTTTTGAGGCGTGCGATTAAATGTATGCCTTTTGAAACTCAAGGTTTTTACTATTGAATTTGACTAATAATAATAAAAAATGAAAAATGAACAACTTGACAAAAAAATAAAAAAAATAAAGGTTCTTCATGACAATTAGTACTGAAAACAAGAGAATAAGAAAATCCCCTTCTCATGATGTAAGCAGCTACAAGTGGTTCAAATGTTTAATAGTGAGAAATTTTCCAGAAAATTGATTACATCTCAAGAACTATTCATTCAATCGTCAAAAAAATTACAGGTGCACATCTCCAGCTATCTTCGTTCCACCTATTTTTATCAACTTCTCCAACACTAAAAAACGGAATTTATGTAATAATGCAATTAACCCAAGCTGATGACCCGTTTTGTGAAGTGGAATAGCTCGTTAATAATTAAAAAAAAAAAAAAGATAACACTATAATTTGCCCAAGTTTCAAAACAATCCATCCAGTAGTTTTGGAGGAGTTCCGCGGATAAAAATGTTGATAAGTAAACTATATAAGGAAACTTGAACGGACGAGTGTAATACTTCCATTTTCCGACGAAAAAGTCGGTAAAATTAGACAAAGTACCTACAAAATAGGAAAATATTATTCATAAATATAAGGGGGAAAAAAATTATGTTTAATTCTCAGTTCGACTCGTCCTGCAAGAGCGGTAGAAAGCAAACTTGAGGAAACAAAAATAATTGTAGGGTACCGATACGCTATACTGCGACCTTTATGTACCCGGCTTGTTTAGTGTTATTTTATATGCTTCACCTTCCCTTGGTTGCGTCGATTGTGGTTTAACGGTCAGTCTCAGCGAAAAAATAAAGAGAACCTTTTTCGTGTAAAATTATACCGGGTTATTTGTTTACTCAGGTATTTTTCTCCTATTCCCAACCGTTCTTGAGATATAAGCAAAATCCTGATTTTGCAGCGCCATTTTGCCCCCCTCCAGCCCCCTAAGGGAAATTTTGAGTGGTACCCCTTCTGAAAATTTTTTCTACAGTCATAACTATTACAATACTAAATGTCAATGTATAACTAAATTTTGCAGTATTCCATCATGTTTTGTCAGTAACCGCTAGTACATCTTAGACGCATAGCCTTCGGCCTCAACAATATCCATGCTGAAGAACCGTCACCTGAAGTCTCTCAATTACAAACGAATACAAGACGTCCGGTTCCTCGTAAAATTTTGACTATCCAGCTGTATGTAAGAGGAAGGACTTTTCGTGATTAAGGGCCAGTTGTACCAATGTTTTAAACTCAATTTGAACTTGAAATGGAGTTTAACTGTATCTTTTTAACCCAGTTAAACCCAGTTTCAAATCCGCGACATCCGTCACGTTAGTTGGTAAAACTAGCCCTAAGAATTGGTATTCGTAGAAGACCTTAATACGCGTCAAATGTCAATTTCAACATCATCTAATACATGTAGTATAAGCTCGAAAATATTCTCCCTCTCTACTCTAAAGTCAAATATCGGAAATATTTTGACGTCAGGCGCCGAAAGAGAAAAACCATTTTATTACGTAACAGGACTCCTAAAGATCAAAACACTTTTTCTGTACATTTATCATTTGGGTCTATACCCGTATGTCGAATGACATGCGATGACCACGTACAGGTGAGACAGCACGATTTTCGTGCAGGCGTTTTTAAAAACCCATTTACGATCTCTTCGAGAAGTTCGACGGGCGACACCGATTTGCAATTTAAGGGTTAGCACGCGCTATATGCGGCCTAACGTATGTAGTCTATACTGGTGATAAAATGAAATACGCAATAAATGGTATAAAATATTACTCGCGATATGGTGTTGACAGTATTTTCTTGTCAGAAAATTTTGAAATAAGCGCGATTCCTTTCGACGCTATTAATTTTTTTCTCAACCTATATGTTCCAAAAGGTAATCGCTGCATTTATACGACTGAAGAATAAAGAGGGTAGAGAAGGGTAAAAAAAAATGCTTTATCGCTCGCTTTCGATTTCTCGTTCTTCCCGCTTGGTGCAAGTGAGAACAGACATAATTCAAATTTGCCTGGTTTTATTTCGTTTTTCGCTCCTTTTATTAATCTTGAAACTCGGAATCTAAGCTTCAAACTCTGTCCTTCTCATTGTTTCAAGGAGAACTTTGAAATTATTTAGCGTAAAATTTATCGACCAGGGAGTATTTATTTAGCGTCGAAGTCAGCGATGTTTGAAAAATAAACAATACAGTATTCCTTTTCTTTCTACCCTTCTTGAATTAATTAGAGGCTCACGAATAGGTGTGTCATGCTCAGGGAGGACGGATTATTCCAAGCTAGCGCTTCATCCACTGAAGACGTTGCAGACTCATCGATCTCACGAAGACAAGATTGCCCGTGACTATTAGGTCTATAGAAATAGACCGTGAATGATTCCTAGGCACACGCGTAATCTTGCAGACAGACGCGATTGCTCCACAAAGATCAAGCCTACATTCGTGTTAAAATCATTTATGGCAGACGCGTCATTCTGAAAGAGCTGTGATTGATGCTCTGAATAGAAACTCCTTCCCTCAATTTTCTTTTTTTTTTTTTCGCTCAGGAATGAATATTACATCTACAAATACCAAAGCACACTTTTGTAGAACACAAAACCAATTTGCAAAGCAGACAAAACGGACACTCAATATATTTCCCCAAGCTTTACTCGTCTACAGACTCAATTTCTGTCAAATTTGACAACAAATGACCATGACTAGGAAATGGGATCCAAAGCCGACAAAAATAAAGAACTTTTTTCATCGCAATTATGAAGTTTTTAATGCTGCAGTAGATACCACAGATGTTCTATTTTGCTGTAGTAGCATTGCAATCTACAAAGGGAGGGATGCTTTAGTTTTTCCGACTTTGGGACCTGTTTTCTTGTCATGGTTTAGTTGTCTCGAGAGTCTGGGTGAACACATAAAATGAACGATCATTTTGTCAAGCACATAGTTAATCAACATGCTACATGATGCGGTTAAACCCTAAAGGTGGATGAGTGCACAACTAATTTGAGATGTAAAGAATCCATCTAAGACTGCGAATAATGCGGCTCTTTATTGACACCAATTTCATGCGATTCTGTACACCAACGAACACACAGACGTACTGGTTCAGATTTACATACCTCTCTGACTTGGGGTAAAATTCAACAATTCGGATTTAAATGTACGCGTCTTTCCAATTACGTCGGCATATTACCTGAGGTATGGCTAAACAAGTTTGCTGGATGACACGTCAATATGTTCCCGAACGCCTTCCGGTACTGCTTGCTCATTATCACGTAAATTATTGGATTTATACAAGCTGACATATATAACATCAAATACGATGCTATATGGCAAGCTGGAACAGAAGATTACTTTATTTAAGTGGAAGAATCGAGCCGAATAAATGAAGATCTTGTATCACGTCTTCTATGCTATATCAAAAGAAAAAACGAAATGTAGAACAATAAGTATCATATTGCATGCTATGGGCCTCCGTTTGTTAGCCCCTATTCTGAACCTGGTATAAATCTAGGATACTTCATCTTAAGCTTACTAGTTGGCCCTCATTTTAGGCCTGGTGTAAGTTTAGTACTTACTCTGTATTTCTCAGCCTACCAACATTACCAACTAGCTTATCAGCACTAGAATTGAATGTATCACTTTAACATTCAATCTACCAGCACTACAATCTAATCTGACAGCATTGCAATCTAATTCACCAGCACTACCCTTGAATATACTAGCACTGCAATCTAATCTACCGGACAAACCTACTTCCCTTAAAAAAACAATATAATCTGACACTACTGCAATTGAATCTACCAGCAAAATAAAGTAATCTAGCTACCATGACACTGCAATCTAATCTACCAGCACTACAATCTAATCTGATGAACCAAATTTCAAAAAAAAAAAAAATCCAATCTACCAACACTGCAATTTAATCCACCACCAATCTACTAGTAAAATAACCTACAACACCAGAAATACAATCTAATTTACCAGTATTATCATCTAGATTACCAACACTGCAATTCAATCTATTAGCACTATAGTCTAATCTAACAAACCTATTTTCCAAAAAAAAAAAAAAAAAAAAAAAACATCCAATCTGCTGGCACTGAGCACTGAGCACTGCAATCCAATCTACCAGCAAAATAATGCAATCTACCAACACTGCATTCCAATTTACCAGAACTACAATCTAATCTAACAGTCCTATTTCCGAAAATAGAGCGTTCTCATATACCAGCAGTACAATCTAATTGACAGCACTGCAATCTTATCTAAAATCTAACAAACTACTTCAAAAAAACCAAAAATCCAATCTGCCAGCACTGCAAACCAATCTATCAGCAAAACAATATTCTCAAAAAAAAAAACAATCTAATCTGATACACCTACTTCCCAAAATAGAGCATTCTCATCTATACCAGCAGTACAATCTAATTGACAGCACTGCAATCTCATCTATAAGAACTTCAATTCAATCTACCAGTACTACCATCAAATTTACTAGAAATACAATCTAATCCTCCAGCACTACAATATAATCCAACAAATTTACTTCCCATCAAAAATCAATCTAATGTGACAACACTGCAACCAAATCTACTATCACTGCAACCTAATCTAAAATTGAACGAACTCACTTGAAAAAAAAAAAAAAAAAATCCAATCTGCCAGCACTGCAAACCAATCTATCAGCAAAACAATATTTTCAAAAAACAAATCCAATCTGCCAGCCTTGCAAACCAATCTATCAGCAAAACAATACTTTCAAAAAAAAAAAATCTAATCTACCAGCACTGGAAACCAATCTAACAGCAAAACAATATTTTCAAAAAAAAACAAAAAAAAAATCCAATCTGCCAGCACTGCAAACCAATCTATCAGCAAAACAATATTTACAAAAAAAAAAAAATCCAATCTGCCAGCACTCCTAGCACTGTAATCTAATCTGAAATTTAACAAACTTACTTAAAAAAAAAAAAAAACAATCTGTCAGAACTGCAAACCAATCTATCAGCAAAACAATATTTTCAAAAAAAAAAAAAAAAAAAAAAAATGCAATCTGCCAGCACTGCAAACCAATCTATCAGCAAAGCAATATTCTCAAAAAAAAAAAAAAATGCAATCTGCCGCAAACCAATCTAACAGCAAAACAATATTTTCAAAAAAAAAAAACAAGAAAAAAATCTAATCTGCCAGCACTGCAAATCAATCTACTAGCACTGTAATCTAATCCAAAATTTAACAAACTTACTTAAAAAAAAAAAACAATCTGCCAGCACTGCAAACCAATCTATCAGCAAAACAATATTTAAAAAAAAAAAAAAAGAAATCTAATCTGCCAGCACTGCAAATAAATCTACTAGCACTCTAATCTAATCTAAAATTTAAAAAACCTACTTTAAAAAAAAATCCAATCTGCCAGCACTGCAAACCAATCTATCTGCAAAACAATATTTCAAAAAAAAAAAATTCAATCTGCCAGTACTGCTAACCAATCTATCAGCAAAGCAATGCAATCTAGATACCAACACTGCAATCCAATCTACCAGCGCTGTAATCCTATTTATCAGCACTTGAATCTAATCTGACAAACCTACTTTAAAAAAAAATCCAATCTGACAGCATTTCAATCTGATCCACCAATGCTAGCATCCAATCCACTAGCACTACAATCTAATCTGCCAGCATTACCATCTACATTAGTTACCATTCTGCAATCCAATCTACCAGCACTACAATATAATCGTCAGCACTGTAATTTAATCTATCAAAACTCCAATTTAATCTACAAGCAGAACAATCTAATCTTAGATTTTAGCTAATACAATTGGCTAAGCAGCCCTGTGGTAAACTAGACGGTAGGCTGGTAAATAAGATAGAAGTGTTGAGACTATCAATTGACCATCAACTAACGCAATAGAGCAGTTGATTGTAGGTTGATGAAAAAATGGAAGAAGTTGATGCAAAACTGATTCCAGTTGGACTTCAATTTGAGATTTATTGAAGTCAACCAGCATACGTCATCAGAAAAGTACAAATGGACTAGAAATCAGGTACAATGTATAAGTTGGTTATAGGTCTATGAAAAATTTGGAGAAGTTGACTCAAAGTCGACTCAAAATTAACGGGGCAAAATGAATCGACCACATATCAACCTAACATTGCCATCGACGTGATATTGATTTCAGCAATATACCTAGACTTACAAAAAAGTAATCTCTGGGTCCATTTGACGTCGGCATAGTTCATTAGGAATAACAACAATTCTGTCTTATTTTAAACAGCTGATAAAGAGTCTGCAACGACAGCTTCTGATCTCAAACGATTTTTAGGCCTTTATTATTTCTTTTATAACTTACCCAAGTAGTTAACCTTATGATCTATCACTTTGATTATTGTTATTGGTAGATAGCATATCAAAAACGACAGGAAAATGGCCAGGACCATTTTTGTAATTTTCCATTCGTTACGTCTCTTTTTGTCTTGGGCGGCGGGAGTCGGTATCAGGACTGATTCTCTCACATCGCTAGGCAAACGCTGATTAGATCGGGAATGAGATCTCATCTTCTTCTCGGAACTGAAAAGATAAAATTTTCATCAACAATCTTAAACAAAAAGAAAACTTTCCGGACCTACGTCCCATCGTAGAATGACGTCTTTAATGTTCTGTTTCGACAGCACGGAAAGGCCTTGCCTATGTAGGCTATGTTATGACGTCATCAGCGAGTTGAACTCTTTGCTTAGCTTGTGCCTAAGCTAGTTTGTAGTAGAAAGGAGTATTCGATTATTGGGGTTTAAACCTCCACTAGAAGGGCTTCTGAAAGGGTGAACAAAAGAACTTGAGGGCGTATTTGGCAAAAGGCCGTCCGCACAATGTATTTCTTATGGGACGGATGGACGCCCTTCTGCCAGAATCCTCCTCACTTATGTATGTTTGGACATTGATTTTCTAACGACCGTTATTTTTCAATACCCCATTCATCATTATAATTTTTTTTGGTATCCGAAGTTGATGATATGAATTACAAAATTTATGCTTGTATTTGCTTAAAAAAATTATATACGATCAATTACAGTGGTCGAAATTCCTCCATTGAAAAAGTATGGAACAAAAACGTAAATTTTGTCAGGGCTATCAACTCCCCAACTCAAAGCTTAACCCCCCAATACAACTCAAATTTTTCCAAGTCTGTGGAGTATGTTAAGATCTAGTATATTACATTGTAGGCTAATTAGCTTCTTCGGGCTCCAAGCCCCACTCTTCCCTCTTTCTTTCGCTGGTCGAACCTAGTATCGTTGGATTGTGGTACTAGCGCTACTGACGGCTAGGCTTGCGACGCCTACACGCGGAAACAGATTTATAAAGTTGATATGAAACATCCAAAAAGTTTCCTAATTATTTATCTGATACATGGTGGACCATGGATGTTGGATTTACAACGTGAGAATTGGAAGACTCTGACTAATTACTGGAGTATTTGTAAACAAAGTTTTTACTCCTCCTCTCGATAATCAACTTACCTTCTTACAACCCAAAATATCCGCGTATAACAGCAAATGATAATAATACAAGGAACCAAAAATCCAATTATGAAGAGAGATGTTTTGGAAGAATAACCTTGCTCGTCTTTGGCAATGGTGCACGTCCTTAACTGAGCATTTCGTTCGTATCTACCTGAAATTATGATCACCAGTTGAATTACGTCAATTATAATAAAATATTTTGAAAGTGCAATCATCTTTTACTCACCCCATATTCCCAATAGGGTTGGTATTTGCATTCCAAAACTTAACACTAAACAAAATATGATCATGAACGCCACATTGATCGGTTTGTACATTTTGTTATGAATTGGGTAGTGTGCAATCATCACGTACCTAAAAGTGGAAAAATAACATTGCTTAGAATAATTTCATGGAGTTGAAGAGTAAGAAATAAGATTGTAAGACGGAGTCACTTTGGAGTGGTATCAGGAGGGACAAGAGTACTTATAGCTTGAAACTTCTTTTCTCTTGTAAAGAGGCTAATCATAAGAAAGAGTGATTGTGTAACGTTGAAAGCCAATTACCACAAAAGAGGAGCAGTTACAAACTTGCGCACAATAATAATAAACTTTATTAGACCAAGAATGGAGTTTGCTTACCAGTACCCGGTCGCGGTACAATAAGGTTTATTATTACAAGTTTGTAACTGCTCCACCTTAAAGATCCAACTTGAATGTTTGAATTGTAATGACTTGAAAATGAAAAACTTCAGTCTCCAAGATTTATATGATATGAGGGGGACTCGGGACAGCGGGTTCCCCGCTGCCATTGCAGTCCTGCGATGGTATCTAATTTTTTTTTTTTTTGACCTTACTCTTTATAAACTTTAGAGAGCGTTTAAATCATATTCTAATAAGGGAATATAGTACCTTTTTTTCAAATTTTTTAAATTTTTATTTTATTAATAAAATTAAAAATTTCTATGATTTTAATAATAGTTTTTAAATCATTTTTCATAAGGTTTATTTTCATGATTTTTTTTTATTATTATAATTTGATTAATTAAAATTAAATTAGTAATTATTGTGAATTCATTTTCATTTAATTATTTTTATTTTAATGGATTATTTTATTTTTATAAATTAATTTTTTATACAAAATATTAGAGTAATAATAATTACAGTTTCAATAATTATAATTATTTATTACAATTAAATTTATTTAAATGATTATCATTATTATATAATAATTATTATTAATTATATTTTTTGTTTGTACGACGATTAAATTAATTTTTTTGATAGTAATAATTTTTTTATGAGATTTATTTATTGAGTGTAATATTTATTTTATCTATTATTAATCATAATAATTATAATTATTGTAAAAATAAGAATTTTAGCTGTATTACCCAATCAATCTTTCAATTTTAATTATTATTATTATTTCTTTTTTGCTTTTTCAAAAAATTATTTATTATTTTATTTCAATTACAATATTATTAAATTTTTCATAAAAAGATTTCAATTTTATAAAATTTATGATTAACAAAAGCTATACGTAGGCTAATTGCACCATTACCAATTTTCCCATTAGTTCACTCTAAACTTTTGAATTACAAAAATGGTTCATTTTATTCTTTGTTATCCAAGTTTTTTACATTTGAAATGGAATTAATATTATAATGTTATTGGGTTTTATACTACTATCTATTTTTGATGTACAAAAATTATCAACTTTATCAACAATAAAATATTTGAGTTTGATAATTGCCTTTTTTTTTCTATCAATTAATTTGTACATTTTATATATTTAGCCACATTATTATTCATACTATATTATTTAAATCAATAATATTTTTATAAAAGAAAGAAAGATCGAGGCTTTTATTTGTGGACGTTTCGGCCCAACTAATGGCCTTTATCAAGACAAAACTTGAATGCTCTTTGTTTTTTATTTGTTTTATTGAGCTTTAAAACTACTAGGTCATTATCTCGATGCTATGACATAATAAGGATAGATGAAAATAGGTGAAGGACAAGAAGCGAGAAATTAATGTAGAAAGGGTTTAGCGCGGGCAGTCGGCTTTGTTTTTAAATATTATTATTAAATGTAAGTATTTGTAGAGTACCAGAAATGTTTGGTGATTTTTTTCGAGTCCTGGAGAGAGGGTGGAGGGTGTATTTGTGAAAGAACGAAGGGGTAACAGTTGAGGGAAGGAGAAAAAACAATCAACAGCTGAATTGTCTAGTTGTCAGTAGGGGCACGATGGAGGGGTTAAGATGTGACGTAGTGCGGCCAATTTTTAGACAAGAAAGAATCACTTCTCCTAGTCTTATGTTTCTAATGGAGGTTGACCAGGGGACTGGAATTTTTGTGATACAAATGTGTTTGTTATTAGTATGTTCCATCATTGAACAATGAGTGAACGGTAGTGATGGTACAGGGTAACTATCAGTTATTTGGTTGAGGAATTTTACCCACCGCTCATGTTTAGGGAGGCCAATGTGCCCGAGGATCCATATAAAGATTATTTGGGTGTAAACTGAGTTTAGAGTATGAAATGTGAGGAAAATACGTTGTATGATTAGGGCTAGTACGATGAGCTCCCAGGGCAATCCTGAGGCAGGTGATTTGGATGGGTTTAAGTGAAGAGAAGAGGTTCTGCTATGAAGGAGGCGGCTGGAGGACGGTTGACATCATCAAGAGGGACAGACACTTGTAATATTCTCGTACAAAGTTCTATGCTTTTTCCTATATCACTTCCATTTATTTGAACACTTACCTATTGATCGTAATCATGGCAATGAAAAGCAACGAAAGACCAACATTTGCGTATTGTAAAAATGGAATTAATTTACATAGTACGTCGTTGTACGTCCAATCATCATTGAAAAATCTCAACGCATTAAATGGCAGTACGACAGCACAGAACAAACCATCAGCTATACCTAGACTGAAACATAACAAAAAAAAAAAAAAAAAGACCATATCACGTACGTATTATAGTAATATGCATGGTGGTACATGTATCTTTTCGTGTATACGAACTAAACGTATTTAATATCAGTTCGGTGTACTGTGTAGTTCAATAAACGGAAGCATACCTCTAAAAGTTGAACTTTATTCCAAGCTGCGAAAAAAAGTTTTGTAATAAAAAAATTTTCGAGGTTCACATTCTAATTTATTAACCTTGAGGGCGGGGGTGACCGGGAGAGGGATCGTTGCAGTTAGACGCGTAAGAAGAATAACATCGCGAATACCAGAGCTCTCGGTTAAAAAACTATAAATTCTAATTGTTTTTTATTTCTATTATTTTTTTCTTTTTTTGCCATCCAAGTTTTACTTGGTACGGATCGTGTATAAAGTACTCCTCCAGCTTTCTCGCCGTTATGTCTTGGTCCAACTTTATGAGAACAACGCTTCAGTTTGTACACAGGATGACCTTTATTTTTTTGCGAATACAAAATGAATATCGTACGAAATCGACTAAATACCCGAATTCCAAAAATCTATCTACGTTGAAACGCTCATAGAGGGAGCTGCCCGCACCCGCTTTCTTCGTTGCCGCGTTTGAGGACGAACATTTCACAATTTTGATATACGAGCATTTGCCTTTGCCATGAGAAATTCAAGACCATCTGTTGTAGAGACGTTCAACCGAGCGTTAACACTATCGCAAAAATTTTGAAACTTGAGACGACGCGTGCGTTCCGGAAATGAGAAGTCGGAAGAGAAGATTAACGAGATTAAGGTACCGATGTAAGGGAAAATAAATCTAGAGCATCGGATTACTTCTTATCTGTGCGTATTCGTATATTTGCAGCGAAGCTCTTGCTACCGTTTATTGCATCTGTTTAAAGGGAATTTCGACTGATATTTGGATTGCGGATTGAAAAATCCAGTTGAAACGTCGACAGCTCCAATTATTACGACAAAGGCTTTCGAGTGACTAATTAGAGATAGGAAGCTAAGAATTGGGCAATTACGAAGAATTTTATTAATTATTTTCAGGTTACTCCCAGCTTTCAATGGCTCCTTCGTGCTTCAAATGCTACCTTCTGTGCACAATTCTCCAACAACTGCGATGCTGGCTCAACCTAACAACGTATGATAAAAGGGAACTCTGATTGAGACCACAAGTTTCGCAAAATATCGCCATCTTGCGAATCTCGATATTGAGTTAGTTCGCGTGTATTTATCAAATAGAAGAACTGTAAATAGACTGCAGCATAAAAGACAATGAGCTTGTCTTTCGTGTAGGAACTAACTGATTCCAGCCGTCTGTAGAATCGCACAGTTTAAAATATGCCTATAGTTTTAGTTTAGAGCTTTCCTTACATTATATCAATCCTCAATTTACAGTCCGATTGACATTTTTCTTAGCTCCTTCCTCACGAACGTTTACATGTCTGCAGTTCAACCCGATGAACCATATCGATCGAGACTCTACTTTTTTCAAGCCTCGGTCGAAATTGCATTGTTAGGTTGTTGAAATTGACCTCACGATACGGGGTCGACAAAAGTCGACTTGATTGTGGATTCCCTAGGATTTATTCCGGTCGAATTTGAGCGGTGTCTTTCGCGGAGTCAAGAGCCATATTGATACAAAGGAGGAGGAGCCACAAGACACGTAACAGTAAAAAACTTTTTGTCGTGACTCACAAACATTTAATGTCACATGAAGAAAGAGGAATTGAAAAATTTCTTTTCAATTCTTTTTTCTTTTAACTAAATTTTCGTGTTTTATGTGGTTCTATCTGACATTAAATTTTTGTGAGTCACGACAAAAAGTTTTTTACTGTTACGCGTCTTGTGGGACCTCTTCCTTTGTATCTTTCGCGGAGTTGTTTGTCATTTGCGGCATACTCATAAGCTACATACTGTGAGCCAGTCTAGTATAGTCTCTCCTCCAACAGTATCTAGGCTGAGCGGTGACGTCATCACACATGACCTTAATCGTGTACACATGTTCTCTCGTTATTAACCCATTACGTCCTCACTCCAACTCTAATGACGTCATCAGCCTTTTCGTGACGTCACCACTGCGTTGCATATTTTACGAGAAAGTATTATTGCCACTACCCCCTCAGAAAAGACATATCCATGTCAAAGTTGACGAATTTGTGAAGTTGCGATATATATATAGAGGAACACTTGGGCAAGCTTCGGGAAGGGGAGGTTTTCTAAACCCCAACTTCTCTGTGCAGACAGACAGACGAATTAACATGCAAGTCACATCGTACTCTACTTGTATAGGATCTTTTAAGAATAGGTCTTAAACAGGTAATCTCTTCAATAAGAAAAGGGGAAAGGGACTTTTTGCAAAATTTGGTGTCCCGTTGTTCGGCAAAAGCTGACGTACCCGAATGAACCAGTTGGACTTGAAAAAATTCCAAATGTTGAGCAGGAGGGGGACTTGGAAAATCTCAATCATCGAAGGAATTGGACTTGAAATCAGACCGGACAGCGAGCGCTAGTATCGCGCACAACGAAAACCAAAATATTGATGGGCGATGCGGGTGATGGGCGGAAGAGTTTCTGGAATCGATTTAAATTAGTTTTTATGAGAATAATTGTAGAAAATTTTTGGTTCTTTTTGTTTCTTTCCTGAATTGCTTTGTTCCAAGGTTGTCTCAAGATTACTTTAATGGGAAAATCGCCTTGCCCCGTTTTCGATTTTACCAATCGTAACATTGCTAACGGATGGCCGGCCCAAATACTCATTTCAACATGAAGGAAACTTATAAAAATTTCGATTAGTTATAGACAATAGGAGGGGGACTCGTGAGAATTTCCACCCTCAAAGAAGATGGACAAAATGATGTCAACAGTTGATTTGGATTTTGGACTAATTAATTTTTGCGCTAGCCAAAACAAAAAATGGGAAGCGTTAGCTGTACACTCCAAAAGTACGAAAGTTGTAGGTACCTCAATTTTATCTAAAATGCCTAAAACAAACTTTCTACGATTTTTTTGAGCCGAGTTCTGAACCAAAACATGCCAACTTTGGCAAACTTAAAATTTTCGAAGATAAAAAAGATTCCTTAAGGGTATGCTTTACACAGAAAAAATACGCGTAGGTTGCGAGGCGACTAATAACTGTCCACAAAACTAATGAATTGTCATGAAATTTTTCCAGAAAGTTAGATGAGTGTTTGATACAGGTCTAAAATTAATTCGGAACTCATGATATTATTTAGAACTCTTGTTATCAACGATCAAAAAGTGGTATATTTCAAGCATTTTCAGTCGTTGATAACGAAGCTTCTAAATGATTTGATAAGTTATAAATAAATTTTAGACCTGTGTCAAACGCTCATCTAACACTCTGAAAAATTTTTATGACAATTGATTAATTTTGTGGACAGTTATTAGTCGCCCCACGACCTATATTTTTGTATATTTACGCGTATTTTTTCTGTGTAAAGCATACCCTTAAACTTCCTAATTTTACTCGATTTACTAAAGAAATTTAGCGCTGGTACCAAAAAAAAAAAAACCTTGAATGATCCTACAACGTTTTGAAATGAGAAATTGCTAGAATTTTTACTTAGAATTTTGGCATACTTTGGTCCATAACTCGGCCCAAAAAAGTCGTAGAAAGTTTGGTACAGGCTTAAATTGTAGATCAAATTGAATTTCAACTTTCTTTAATATCATACAGAAACGGGTCGTCGAACATCAAATAATAGACAGCACCTAATTTTAGGATACTTTGTCGTCAGGAAAAATACGGGTAAAATATGTCACGGGCACCCTTTGATTATTTAAATCACGTGTCTGATTATGATATTTAGTTAAAATCTCTCATAATTTGATTTGATTAAATTATTGCTTGAATTTGTAAATTCTTTTCTTTTTGTTAGAATGTATCGCAAACTACAAACCACCCTTACAAATATTTAAACGAACAGGATAACAATGATTTTATGATCAAAAGAATAATCAGCCACTAAAAAACTGACTAGGTACAATATTACTTGAGAGCCGGCACATAAAGAATATTCTTATCGGTAATTTTTATCACAAATGTAACCCTAATCGCGCATAAAACATTGCTTTTGAATTGAAATTAAAGTTGCGAGCCTAACTCTAATAAATTTTATAGGTACTAAGGAGAGAAACAAAGAATTTTCATTATTACTAACATCATTATTATTTTCTTCGATCAACATTAAGAATTGGTGAACTTTTTACAATGATTATGACTCATAAATAATAATAGGAAATACCTACCTATTCGTTTTTTTTTTCTTTTTTCTTTTCTTTAATTGTACATCAAAATATAATTTTTTAATGCCGAATTAATTACTTCTTTTCAACGACAAAAATTCTAGATTAACACAACAAAATCTGCTAATGTTACTCAACATTTTTAAATGCGATAGGAACCCAAGACTGAGCCAGAAAGAATAATCTACTTACTAATTTCTCTTAGATAATTTGTGATTATGAAAACAAGAATTGAGAATCTATTTCCAACATGTCTTAACGAAATGAAATATTCACATTGAAATAGAAATAAGAAAACACCAAAATAAAAATAAAAACGGCTCCAAGTTGTTTTCATTTCTCTTAAAGTTATACCTATCGATGGGAATATCAAGCGCACAACCTCCTTTTTTATTTATTAATTAATTATTATCATCATTGTTTATGTCATTATATTGGTCTTTTTCGAATGATATAAGACAAAAATATTTTCAATTTTTCTTGTCTTCTCTCCTTTACTTCATAGAATGCCGGTATCAAGCATGTAATAAACAAAATTCTCCAAGTTACGTCTATTCTTACAGGTAGGTACCGAACTTTTAGTGGCTCTTCCTTCTTCTTCTTTTTTACTATTAAATTTATTCAGGAATTTAATTTCAATAAAATCGAGTCATAAATAATAATACATATTAATCTGTCGATAATATATCTACCGTACGTAATTGTTACGTCCACAGAAACTGAAATCTCAAAGAAAAATATTTACTTGTAGGATACATTTTCTGAACAGTAAACGTTTCTTTCAACACTGTCATCTATTCCTTATGAAATATTTCGTCGTATTTTTCATTTACTTATTTGTTGCATACGGGCTCAAGTAAGCAGAAGAAATACGAGCACATACAACGTTATTCGTAGTAAATTAAATCAGTATTCGAAAACGAGAACACGCGGGTACGAAACCGCGCTACTGTTGTTGCGCATCACTACTCGCAGGCAAGGTTCGCAGTCGTATAGGTTATAACCTACCAGTTCGTAAGTGTACGTCAGCCCTGGTGTCTCTTCAGTACGCATAAATCTTTCGCCTTTTACTAAAGATTTCCGTGGAGAGGCGCAATTTAGGGGCGTAATAACTATTTTTTGAAGCCTGACTCTTCAGTCGGGTGTATTATTGAAAGCGAGCACGACCGAAAGCATAACTTAAATGATCTCTTTATCCACCTTTCTCATCTTGTGCAAATAACAATATGTTTAGCGCTTGCCATCAGTCAGTATCAAACCGAGAGCAGCTGTGATAATATGAACGGATAATCGAAGATCATTCTCGCTCAGTTAAGAGACCCACCTTCCCAAAATTACTGAAATCTGGTCGATAATTAAAATTTTAAATTGGGAAAAACAACTGAACTTTTCTACTGTACTCCTCTTTCGAATCATGAAATAATGATGCGTGTTGTATTTTACCAACGGTTTAGAAATGCAATTAGGTAGACTCGTACTACTCTGAAAATTGAATAACTAATGAAAGTGAAATTATACATAAATTAACGTAAATCCGGTACAAATCCCGAACATATACTTCTTCGCAAATTTTTTCAGAAATTCTTTTGAGAATCCCTGAAAGTTGCTTACCTGTAAGTGTAAAGCTTTCTCCCAAAGGAGCCTGAGCGTCCGATTAAAATGAGTCTTTTCGATTTTTCTCGCAAACCACGCAATCTACAACGAAAGTACCGCAGTACAAAAATAATTTCCAATAAATTTACAACGAAAATGTACCTATTCTATTAACGCAATAGAAATTGAGCAAACACCCTTTCGTAGGGAAATAATTGTCACGGCAGCTATTTTGATGAGAAAACGCTAACACGCTGAAAAACGTGTTTCTTTCAATTTATATCGTGAATCGCGCGACCAATGACAAAAACACCTTAGTAAAAAAATGATTATCACTAAACTCAAAATAAAAATGTATTCTTGTGTCTTTTTCGATTAACGCGATGAAAATTCAGAAACACGCCAATGAAATGACGCCCGTAATGCGCAGATATCTTGATGGAAAAACGCTAGAATGTCGAGAAACGCGTTTTTTCGATTTATCTTGTGACCCGCGCAACCTACGACAAAAGTACTACAGTACAAAAATAATTCCCGACAAATTTACAACAAAAATGTATTCCTGTAATTTTCCGATTACGGCAATAGAAATTGAGCAAACGCCCTTTTAAAGCGAAGTAATTGTCTCAGCAGCTATAATATATTAAAATGAGAAAACGCTAACACGCTGAAAAACGTGGTTTTTTCAATTTATATCGTGAATCGCGCGACCAATGACAAAAATACCTTAGTAAAAAAATGATTATCACTAAATTCAAAATAAAAATGTATTCTTGTGCTTTTTTCGATTAACGCGATGAAAATTCAGAAAAACGCTAATGAAGTGACGCCCATAACGCAGCTGTTTTGATGGAAAAACGCTAGAATGTCGTCGAGAAACGAGTTTTTTCGATTTATCTCGTCCTACGACAAAAGTACCTCAGTACAAAAATAATTCCCGACAAATTTTCAACAAAAATGTATTCTTGTAATTTTCCGATTACGGCAATAGAAATTGAGGAAACGCCCTTTCATTGTCACGGCAGCTATTTTGATGTACTTACTTGAGAAAGCGCTAAAACGTCGAAAAACGCGGTTCATTCAATTTTACTCGTCAATCGCGCAACCCACGACAAAAATACCTTGGTAAAAAAATGATTATCACTAAATTCAAAATAAAAAGGTATTCTTGTGCTTTTTTCGATTAACGCGATAAAAATTCAGAAACACGCCAATGGAATGACGCCCGTAATGCAGAATGTCGAGGAACGCGTTTTTTCGATTTATCTCGTGACCCGCGCAACCTACGACGAAAACACCTCAGTACAAAAATAATCCCCGACAAATTTACAACAAAAATGTATTCTTGTAATTTTCCGATTACGGCAATACAAATTTAGCAAACGCCCTTTCAAAGTGAAGTAATTGTCTCAGCAGCTATATTGATGAGAAAACGCTAACACGCTGAAAAATGTGGTTCATTCAATTTATCGTGAATCGCGCGACCAATGACGAAAATACCTCAGTTCAAAAATGAGTCTCACTAAATTCAAAATAAAAATGTATTCTTGTGATTTTTTTATTAACGCGTTGAAAATTGAGAAACACGCCATTTGAATGACGCCCGTATAATGCAGCTTTCTCGATGCATGGTGAAGCGCTAGAATGCTGGAAAACGCGGTTTTTTCATTGATCTTGTGACCAGCGCGACCTGTGACGAAAATACCTCAGTACAAAAATGATTCTCACTTAATTTACGATAAAAATGTATTCTTGTGAGTTTTCGATTAATCCGAGGAAAATTGAGAAATGCGCCATTGAAATGATGCCCGCCGAGCAGCTGTACATGGAAAAGCGCTAGAATGCCGGAAAACGCGTTTTTTTTTTTCAATTTATCTCGTGACCAGCGCAACCTGCGATAAAAATACCTATGTACAAAAATAATTCTTATCAAATTTACAATAAAAATGTATTCTTTTGATTTTTAGATTGATTCAACAGAAATTGAGCAAACATTCTTTGAAAGTGAAGATAGCAGCTATTTTGATGAGGAAGCGGTAAAACGCCGAAAAATGCGATTCTTTTCATTTATCTCGTGAACCCCGCAACCGACGATGAAATTTTTTTTTTTTTTTAATTAACAAGCTACAAGCTGCTCAAAGGGCTAGTAGCTCGGGTTGTTTACAGACTTATCATTTAATCGCTTAATTTATAGTGGTTTAGAGAATTATTTTAACAGAGTTATATATTATTTCATGTTGTGTTGATTTGTAAGAGTTTGTTGAGATAGAATAGTTAGATGAGAGAGTAGAATTCTGTGAGACGTAAGTATTGTAGTGATAGTGTGACAGTGCAGTGTCGCGATCATTTTTAAGAGCTTGTGAGATGGAGGAAGAGACCTGTAGTGAAGAACGAAGGGATCGGAGATGAGAACATGAGAACATATGATCAGTTGTGAGATTTTCTTCTTTACAGTATGGGCAAGATGGAGGCGATCATATGTAAGGATTGATTGAGTGAGAGTGTGTTATGAGAGTGTGACCTATTCTTAGTCTGGTGAGGATGACTTCTTCTCTTCGTGAATTTCTATTGGAGGTTGACCAAGGTGTAGGGTACTTTTTAATGCGAAGAAGTTTATTGAGAGGTTGAGTTTTCCAAGTTGAACGCGCCATTGTTCGATGATGAGAGAGCGGAAGTGATTTTTGTAATCTGAAGCTGGTAGTGGAGATTTATCCGCGATTTTTCTGAGGGTGGTGGCTTTTTTGGCGGCTTTGTCGACGAGATCGTGTTAGTGTAAGTCAATGTGTCCTGGTATCCATATGAATGTAATATTGCAGTTAATTGAGTCAAGTGTAGTGAATTCTTTGAATGAGTGGATGTGGGTTGTCAGGGTCTAGTAGTGAATGGAGTGTGGATAATGAGTCAGTGAGAAGTAAAAAGTTACTATTCGGTGGAAATTGAGTGAGGTGAGAAAGACATGCGAGGATGGCCATGAGTTCAGTACTATAAACCGACGCTATGTTGTGGACTCGGTGAGAGACAAGGAGACCAATGACGGAATAAGCGTAGGCAGCTCTATTCCCAGATTTGGATCCGTCCGTGAAACAGATTGTGTGGTCAGGATATTCCTGTATCATATGATTGATGTGGGTGACGTAGGTAGATTTGTTTTGACTAGGGATTTGGGTAATATCAAGTCGAAAGGAAGGTTCGTTGTAAGTCCAAGGAGGGGAGAATGTAAATATAGGCTGCAAGGGGTGAACTAAAAGAGATTGTTCGAGACGGAAACGGACTTGTTTGTTAACCGGCGATAAGAGATGGTTAGTTTTTGAAGGGAAGATTGTGTCGTAGATCGGTAAGTTTGGGAATTGAGAGATTGAGATCAAAAGATTAGAAGTCAGGATGAGTCTGCGATATGGGAGAGGTGGTTCAGCTGCGTCTGCGCTCAGGCTAAGTCTGGGGTTGGTATGGAAAGCACCTAGTGCCATTCTAAGAGAATGGGTTTGGATAGGATCTAAACGTTTGAGAATTGATTTGGAAGCTAGATTGTAGACGGGAGCACCATAGTCTAAACGTGATCGGATGAGGCTGTTGTAAAGTTGAATAAGGAGTTTCCTGTTGCATCCTTCAGAAGGGTGGGAGAGGTATTTTATAATGTTTAGGGCTCGAATGCACGAGTTTTTTAAAATTTTGATGTGTGAGGACCAGTTGAGTTTGTAATCAAAATTTTAGCGGACTGGCGTTCTGTGATTTTGAAGTTCTGTAAAAATAATGGTTGTAAAGAGGGTGTGGGTTTCCGGGATTTGAATACGACTAAGTAAGTTTTAAGAGATGAAAATCGAAAGCCATTTAGGGAAGTCCAGGAAGTGATAGAGTTTAGTGTTTCTTGAAGTAGTCTGTGAGCTGTTGTAGGATTAGAGAGGATTGGACAGAAATATTGTAATCATCGGCGAACAGGCGTTGTGTTAGGGGAAATTTGACACATTTGGTGATATCGTTGATGGCGACAAGAAAGAGGAGTACGCTAAATACTTCTCCTTACGGAACACCATTCTGGACTATGTGAGGGGTAGAGGTTAAATTTTGAATTCGGACTGTTAGTGTTCGGTAACCTTGGAGAATATTTGGGAGATTGCCGCGTAGGCCAATTTCGTGAAGTTTTTGTGAGATGTAGTGTCTCCAGACTCTTGGGAAGGCTTCCTGGAGGTCGAGAAATAGTGAATAGAGGGTTGATTTGTTCAGTGTAGCTTCGTTGATCTGAGTTTGGAGGTCAATTAGTGGTTGAATGGTGTTTCGTCCCTTTCTACAACCATATTGGAATACCTTAGCACAAAAATGATTCTCACTTTATTTATGATAGAATTGTGTTCTTCTAATTTTTCGATTGACGCGATGAAAATGGAGCATTTGGTCAGCTCAGTACGCATCCGCTGGCCCAGTATTTCAAAGGGATAGGAGGTTGAATCTCTTCTACCTTTTTGTGCGTGCACTTCCTATTTTTCTCCTACAGATTGAGGGACAGGAAGAAAAAGAGAAGAAAACTTAGATCTCTTCCAGCTTCAAATTCGACATTTTTTTCTCTAGTTCTCTTAATCCTCCCCTCGCCGTGGATCCGCGCCTGGGCTACGACTTTCATTGTAGACACGTCCAGAAAATCGTATAGGGCTAGACGAATAACTAGACTCCAGATTTTTATAAGGGGGAAGAAGTTGTATACCTTCCTTTTTATCTCGCACATAAAGTACACAGGTCTGCATTGTACAGGAAACGATTTTTGGGAAAGGATCGCAAAAATGATTATTATGTCGTTTACAGACGTATTATGGTTTTAATGCATAGATTCTTCTTCAACCAGCCACCACGTGTCTAGATAATAATTATAATCATTGCCAAAATGAAAACTATTTTCAGAATACGACATCTGCATTGGACAGCTGCGTTAGCGCTTGCGTCTAAAATGCGCGTACTGTGTTCGCATACAGTAAAGAACGACATTTGAGAAGTGGCAGTCGAACATTACTCTTTGTTTTCATAGTTTCCGACATGAAATACATAATTTTTACGATTATTTTGGCTGTATTGGAGGGTAAGTGTAAATTAATGTGTATCTATTTGACAAACAGTTTTTGCACTAATAATTCTTGCTCTATCTGGTCACGTAGAATTCAAAAATATTCATCTTTAGGGTGCATCTCATATTCGGAAGTGTCGAATTTACTGTAAAAGACGATTTTTTCAGCAAGTATACTCTTGACTTTAAATTTTCCATACGCTTTCTGTTCTTGCCCACTGAAAATTGTTTCAATAAAATGATTTGAAAAAAGATCAATATTGATACGATTACGTTCCCGACGCGACGTCAAAGGGGTAAAACGTTCATGTACCGATGGTCACTTTCTGAATATGAATCTAGCGCCTTTTTTGGATATAATGGGTCACAATATCAAGGTATGACTAATCTGAAGCAAATTTCTCATCTCTCTCGCAGCAAGTATCAAGCGGATGATTAGGAAAGGAGGTAGATCTCCAAGTGCTTTCCTTCCCGTTTTTTGAATGTACTATTCTTCAGTTGGGAGAGAAAATTCTCATACTATTTTCAACAGGAAGCGGGAAAAATTACCACCGTCCACCATCTTCCCGGAAAGTGGTCGCTTCGAGAGGAGCGGAGCCTCTCACTTACTTCGAGGACTTGAAAAAATGTCGAATTTTAAGCCATAATAAGACTTTGAAAAATCCTATTATTTAGATATAATCTTCTTCTTCTTCTTCTTCTTCTTCTTCTTCTTCTTCTTCTTCTTCTTCTTCTTCTTCTTCTTCTTCTTCTTCTTCTTCTTCTTCTTCTTCTTCTTCTTCTTCTTCTTCTTCTTCTTCTTCTTCTTCTTCTTCTTCTTCTTCTTCTTCTTCTTCTTCTTCTTCTTCTTCTTCTTCTTCTTCTTCTTCTTCTTCTTCTTCTTCTTCTTCTTCTTCTTCTTCTTCTTCTTCTTCTTCAAACACCATTTCCCTGTATGAAGTTGACGAACCACAATGCCGTCTGTATCTTCGAGGTGGACTTTCGGAATAATTCCATCTTATCGCACCCACACCATCTTTTCAAATCCTTCGTCCAGGAATTTTTTTAGATGAGATAAATTACAGTACTGAGTGGGCGAGGGCTCAGACATACCTCTTGGACCTCGAAAAATTCAGACCACCGAGCTATTTGAAATCGAGAGAGGACTTGAGAAAGTTTTTGATCAGGAAACTCTGTGTGAAGAATGGAAGGAGGAGGGCGAAGGCTCTGAGAATTGAAATACGGGCCGGCCACCCGCTTTATAATAGATAGGAAAATTTGGAAAAATTTCTGATTGTCAGCCCATAAATAAATCGGTATCAATTTGTAGTTCGTACGAATCTATTTCAATCATTGATCAAGTTACTATGACTGTATATGTATTTCACAGTGTACAATTTAATCTTTTTTGTCTTTTGCTTTGCAGAGGCACAATCCTTGAACCCGGAAATCCTTAAAGTGAGTATTTTTAATATCAGTATTTTTATAGGAGTGTGGAACAAGGAGAAAAATAAAAATAACGGTAAGTTTTTGAGTAACCGCAGAAGAAATAAAAATTGACAGAAAAAAGGAACGACAGTTCGAGAAAGATATCAACATCACCATCAATACATATTGGCTTTTTACTTTCCCTTATTTTATGTGAACGTGTTCACTATACTGATAATTTATCTCTTTATTTCCTTAGTATGATAAATTCATGAAGGATTTCGAGGCAACAGGCCGAGTTTTAAAGCATGAAAAAACAAACCAAGTGAGTTTTTGAATTAATTTTATTTTTACAAGCTATTCAACAGCTAAGATCATTAGCTCGACGGGCGGGGCGGGTTAAATGAGAAAAAAAAGAAGAGTGTAAAATGAAAGCATTGTGAGTAATTCGTCACTACATGTGTGTTTTTTTTAATTACATCCAATCAAAAATTACTAAAAAAAAAAAAAAAAAAAAAGAGGAAAAAATACGAAAAAAATGGAATAGGAAAAAATATATTAAATACAAATAAATGTAAAAAAAAAAAAAACTCCCACACACCTATCTGTTGTGAGGACTGGAGCCGAGTTTGAATTCATGGCAGCACGGGAATACGATTTAATCGCTCTTTAAAGTTTATAAAGAGTAAAATCATAAAGAAAGAAAAAAAAAAAAAAAAAGTTGGAAAGAAAATGGCTACTGAGTCTTACCTCGAAGGAAAATTGGAAAAATTGATTTAAATGTCGATAAAAGGAGGTTCTGAAATAATTTTGAAAATGTGTGAGAAAATTGAAGGGTTTTTGGATGATAGGAGGTCGGCAACTCTGAAACCTAGGGTCAGTCTCAGAGAGGAAATAAGGTGACCGTAGTTTTATTTATCGTTGCTCCGTAATCCAACCGAGAACGAGTTAAGTTTTTGTAGAGTTGGATAAGTAATTTCTCACTGTAGCCTTTTGAATGGTATGATATGAATTTTAGGATAAATTTTGCTTCAAGGCTTCTTATTTGAGGGGTCCCTGTGAGTTCCTGATCAAAATAAACACGGACGAGTTTAGCAGAGACGCGCGTAAATTAATTTGAAAATTTTGTAAAAGTACATTAGAGGATACTGAGATTCTATGTTTAGAAATCACCATAATATTATTATGTAGTACATCGAAAACATCGAAAATGTCTGAGGAGTTATTCATCAAGAAATATTGCCTAGTGTTTCTTGAAGGATTCGATGGGTTGTAGAAGGATAAAAAAATTGAGCGGTGATGTTGAAATCATCAGCGAAGACAGGTGGGATGAGAGGAGGGCATAGTGGATAAAATGCCCCGGTCCCGACTTTCTGGAGGGCATTTCTGCGGGTCAAGGAACAAGATGAATTGGAATAAGAAAAGGCCCATGTAATTTTCTCCTGGACCCACTTATTCTCTCCATGGGGTTGAGGCGTTTTGAAACAGGGGAATTTGCACATTTGTAAAATCGGAGTAGAACACAGAAAACTTCACCTTCAGGGAGGCCATTTCGAGGAATAACTTTGTTTTATATTTGCTCTATTAATGAGCATTCTATTGTTGAGGAAACTTTGTAAAATGTTTGGTGGCTCAAGTCGTGAAATTTTCGGATGATAATAATAAAAGGTTTCATATCTTGCGGGAAAGCTCCCTACAGATCGATGAACATGGTGATAGAGTATAAGTAAGAGTTGGAAGAGGCGGCTTTGTTCAAATACGGCCCGAGTGGAGTTACACCCCTTTCAGAATCAATATCGGAAGAAAGAGATCAGACTGTTATAGATTTCAAACACCAAAGAAGTTTTTTGTTGGGTGTTTTTTGCAAGAACTTACTAAGAATACTTGAAGATATTGGGCGGTATGAGGCGGAAGGAGGGGGTGGGTAAAATTAAGACGGTTTTCCTGAAAAGTGGGTAGACATTCTGATGATTTTATATATTGGGCGCATTGACCCGATAGAATCCACATTTATGATACATATTTTATCGTATTTCCTCCTGTTCCTCTGTTTTCTCTAGAACATGGACGGATCACCCGTTATGAAACGCCAGACTAGTAAGTAATGATGAAAAAAAAAAAAAAAAAAAAAAAAATACCGACCGCACTTACCAATTGATGTTGAAACACAAGGAGATAGATTTGAAAAGATGAAAACAAACTCAGCAATAATTATTCTCATAAAAATCACCGATAATGATATTCATTCCCAAGGATTTTAAAATTGAATCACAATTTGTAAGTTTTCAAATTATTTCAAAAATGCAATACAAGAGTCGCTTGCTTGGAGTTTTTACGATGACGGGGGCTAACAAATTGTAAGGGGACTGCGCGAGAATCTTATCTTCCATTTTCAAAATAATTCAACTTGGAAATATGATTTAATTTCAAAAACTCCCATATTATACCAATATTATTAGCGTAATCTCCATATTGTTTGTGACCTTGTTTTTGTCTCTTTTTAATTGCGGTCGGTATTTTTTTTTTCTCACAACATTTTATTTGATCTAAGTATGTTTTGTATAGAATTGTCTGAAATTTCTAGTAAAGCTCTTCATAAGAATGATTCCTTATAAAAATGTGCATTATCTCAAGCAAACTCTATTTTTCTGACATAATACGTATGTAGGCCTAATAACAATCAAAGTTTTTAAAATAGTTAGAAAACGATGTGTATAATGTTCGATCAAAACACCTCCTCTAAAGAACAAACATCTACTAATGCTGAACCAAAAACGTTGAAAGGCGTTAGGATATTTGAGAACGAATTAAGGAGCTTGATTTCTGACAAAGAAAGGAGGAAACAGGATAGATCGTAAAATTGTCAAAATATATTATTTTCTTCTTACAAAGAAGATTGTACAACCCGAAGGTGTAACAAAATTTATATTGAACCACACTAGAAACAGCCGCTAAATGTTTTCGGTTAAACAACCATCATCGGAGCGGAGCGTAAGTGCCGCGCTACATAAGCGGCAACCTACGAGAAACGGGCAACGGGCAACATCCAATGAGCAACTGGAAAAAAGTGAGCAACCGAATCAAAATCTTTTGATTCGATTGCCGGTTGCCGCTTATGTAGCGCGGCCCTAAACGAAAGCGACCGAATCCAACATCAGCAAAGACAGAGTGAGTTGACCAGAAGATCATAATTTAACCAACGAGTCATCGAGCTTTGAATCATTCTCATATACTAGCTCAATCAGACCCTCATCAGAAATAAACCTGTTTAACACAGTGAAGTCTTCGTTATTCCGGTGCCGTATGATTTCTATATTTTCTAAAGCCAGTCGCTTAAAATATGAGTTCTCCCTATGGAGGAGACCAGAGCCCTCCTTGAATCTATTGCCACTCTCACAACACGACTTAATCTGCTGGTTCATTCAAGGCTTCCATGCCTCCTTAACCCTGGTGAGTTTGATTCATTTATAATATCCGTCAATGGTGACTGTCGCGTTTTTGAACGAAATTTAAAAGAAAAGAAAACTCGTAAACTTGCCTCCCTCCAGAGCTCAAAGGCTACGGCTGAGAAAAAAGACCGTCCTGGAAATAATTTAATCCAGCAATTTCAGCCACGCATTATCAATTATAGTAAAGTTCAGTTTGATAGTGATGAACTATACCTGTTGGAGAAAGGGTTGAAATTTAGCCCCTCCCCCCCTCTTAAGAACCAAGAGACCCTTGCGAATGTAGCAGCTGACATGACAGTCAAAATTGGACCCGGAGTGAATATCCAAAAAAAAGTGCGCCGAAATGGCTTGCAACTCTCCCCTCCCCCGCATATGTAATGCCTGTAGTGAGGTGATTAAAGGCTTAAAGAGGAAGGTTAGGGAGGAGGGCTTAATCCTTACTAAGGCGGATAAAAGTAACGCCGCAGTGATTATGGAGAAGTCCTCTTATGAATCCGGGGTTCATGAAGTGCTAGATCAATGTGGCGCTAAGGAGAATAGCCTCTTTTGTTTCCCCAGTTTTGTCAAAGAGGTGAGGAACATCATTAATAATTGTAGTGTGATTATCAAGAGTCCTTTGACAAAGAAAGCTCTCTTGGAGCCTAACCCGTTTCCTCCCCTCCTATATGGATTACCCAAAGTACATAAAAAAGATGTGCCAATGCGGCCGATCGTGTCATTTGTCTCGTCACCAACCTACTTGTTAGCCAAATATACAGATGAATGGTTCAAATCGCGAGTAGATTTTACCTCCCCTCATTCAGTAAAAAACTCAGGTTCTTTGACGGAGAGGTTGAAGGATATAACCCTCCCCGAGGAAAAGGTTTTGTGTTCCTTTGATGTGGTGGTATTATTTCCTCGCATCCCGAAGGCTGTCGCTATCCAACATATGGGCGAATTGCTTGTAAAAACTGGTGTCCCTCATGAGGTGTTGGTGGAATTCTTCGACCTTCTAAGAGTTTGTTGGACTCCCAATTTTTGTAAATTCGAGGGAAAATTTTTCAAATTTCCAGAAGAAGTGGGGATCCCTATTGGGTCCCCTTTGGCCTCATTGATATCGGAGGTATTCATGTCCAGATTTGAAATCGAATTGTTAACAGGGAACCTGTTTTGTGGGGGGCTTTTTGAGAAATTTGCCGTGCGCCGTCCAGCAAAAAACTTGGAAAAATTTCGACTCTCGAGCTGTATATGATAGGAGGGGGACTTGGCAAAATTTCGACTCTCGAGCCATATGATACGAGAGGGACTTAAAAAATTTCGATTCTCGAGCTATATATGATATGAGGGCAGTGGCGGATTAAGCCTTCTGCCACTTCGAAGCACTTTCCAATGTGCCGCTCCCTTAAAGTGAATTTTTCAATTTTTTTATTCTTCACACGCATAATTCATCGTATTTTTCATTTTTCGTTCGATTTGCCGCCCCGAAAAATTTGCCGCTGGAAGCACGTGCTTCCTGTGCGTCTAGGGTAATACCCCACTGAAGGAGGGGGACTTGGAAAAATTTCGACTGTCGAGCCATATATGATAGGAGAGCGACTTGGAAAAAACGACGGCTTCCTTAAAGAAGTTGAACGAGGAACGCAGGGAACCTGTTTTATGAGTCAAATGGGATTTGGTATTGAAAATTCAAGGAAGTCTAGACCTAGATAAAGCTAGTATAAAGAAGGCCTAGACCTACTATAAACCTAGTATAATATAGTTTGAGAGTCTAAATTTTTCCAAGTCCCCCCCCCTATCATATATATGGCTCGAGAGTCGATATTTTTCCAAGTTTTTTGCTGGACGGCGCACGGCAAATTTCTCAAAAAGCCCCCCATAAAACAGGTTCCCTGATAAAATTTCGACTCTCGAGCTATATATGATAGGAGGGGGACTTGGAAAAATTTCGACTCTCGAGCTACCATATAGAGCTCGAGATAGACAAATTTAGACTCTCAAACTATATCACACTAGGCTTATAGTAGGTCTAGGCGTTCTTTATACTAGCTTTATCTCGTTCCCTGCGTTCCTCGTTTAACTTCGTTAAGGAAGCCGTCGTTTTTTCTTCAAGCCAGGTACTTTTAGATTACGTATTTTACTGGCATAGGTACGTAAACGACATATTGTGCGCGTGGACTGGCCCAGTGGAACTCCTTAGTGAGTTCCTTTCTTACTTAAATGGCCGATATCCTTCCATAAAATTCACTCTGGAAGTTGGCGGCTTACTAATAAATTTCTTGGATTTGTCCATATTTATTAGAGATGGCGTCCATGAATTTGGTATTTACAGAAAGGAAACCTCGACCGATATAACAATCCACGGGTCATCTTTTTGTCCCACTGAACACAAGATCGCTACATTCAATATCTTGATAATCGACTGACTCATATTCCTTTGAGTCAGGATGCTTTCAAAAACGATTAAGTACCTGGCCAGAGTTAACCACGTTAGAGTGGAAATTGACTTAATGGTCCGAAGGAGGCTTACGAGAAAATGCCTCGATTCCACCACCTCCCTCCCTAGGGATTTGCACTACAATAGAAAACGTTGGATTAGACTCCCTTGATTGGGCAGGTTTTCGTTGAGGTTGGCCCGTGTACTCGGTCCTTTTGGATTCCGGCCGGCATTATTATAATACCAATACGGTAAAAAACTTGTTTGTGAAATTGAAGGACCCGATTCCTCTACTCGAGAGGAATGGGGTATACAGCATAGCTTGCAACGATTGCCCGGGTATTTATACAGGGATGACCGGGCGTCAGCTGCAAATAAGAATTGAGGAGCATAAAAAAGCGTGGGAGAAGGGTAATTTAGGTGAGTCGGCTTTTGCCGATCATCTACTTAAGAGTGGCCATAGATTCAAGGAGGGCTCTTGTAACCTCCTCCATAGGGAAAGCGGCTGGCTTTAGAAAATATAGAAATCATACGGCACCGGAATAACGAAGACTTCACTGTGTTAAACAGGTTCATTCCTGATGAGGGTCTGATTGAGCTAGTATATGAGAATGATTCAAACTTCGATGACTCGCTGGTTAAATCATGATCTTCTGGTCAACTCCCTCTGTCTTTGTTGATGTTCGATTCAGTCGCTTTCGTTTACGCTCCGATGATGGTTGTTTAACCGAAAACGTTTAGCGGCTGTTTCTATAGTGTGGTTCAATATAATTTGTTACACCTTCGGGTTGTACAATCCTCTTTGTAATATAAATAACCATAAACTGCAAGAACGCATCGATTCTACTTTCTTCTCTTAGAGGTGCGCGTAATTGGTCGCAATGGACAAGTGATTGTATGTTTGTATAATATTATCGAAATATTACTACAGTCTGGAATGAACAAGTAACTAATTAAAGCTTTCTGTAGGAAGTTCATACAATTTTTCATTTATGTACGAGAAATGTTGAAAATCGAACAGTATCACAGTCTTGAAAGAGAAACTGTGTATACAATAATCTCAAAATGATCAATAAAAAGAATAAGAAAGACCATTATAATTTAGAAAAACTGAATACGCTGACATTTGGAAGAAACTTTGCAAAAGCCCATTCAAGAATGAATCTAGCGGGGACAATGATTGAAAACAATCGGATGAGTACAAGAAGAATTCTGCCACGACAGGCGGGTGCCAGCGCACCATCACCCTGTCGAGTCCCAATACCATGAGAAATTTTCAAACATACAGCCGGGCTACGAAATTTTTTCGTCATTCAGCACACTTCTCGAACTCCAATTTCATTCTGTTTATTAACGTGCTGTACGTGATGGGATTCCGACTCAATTCGTTTACCTTTTATTTGTATCTTTTTCAACAGGTCTCAATCAAACTGCTCATAAATTTGTGCCATCTAAACTCGTGCACAGTACACCGGTGAGCCACGACTACAATACGATGCTGGTCAAAGTGTTGCCCGCTTTCGCCGATAGTTACATGTATTTACTTATCGACAAAAAATCGAGAGAAGCAGCTCTCGTCGATCCTGTAGAACCGAGAGTGGCACTTCGCGCCGCCGAAGCCGCTAATGTTACCATCACTACAATACTCACTACTCATCACCATGAGAATCACGCGGGTGGAAATGCTGACTTGGCAAAAAAGTTCAAGGGTCGTGGCCTAAAAGTGGTCGGAGGTGACGATCGAATACCCGCTATGACAAAAAAAGTATCGCATAACGACGAATTGTTCGTAGGATCGTTGTCGGTAAAGTGTTTGCATACACCAGGCCACACTACTGGTGACATGTGCTACTATGTGACGTCGCCAGAAGCTCTCCATCCTGTAGTTTTTACCGGAGACACGTTATTCATTACCGGAGGTGGGCGATTTCTCGAAGGTACCGCCGCACAAATGGATACGGCTTTGAATAAAACACTCGGGAACTTACCCGATGACACGAGAATTTATTGCGGTCACGAGTACACTCGAAGAAATCTAGAGTTCGCTGAAGAAGTCGAGCCTCGCAACGAAAGGATCAAGATGAAGTTACACGCAGTTTTACAAAACAGAAATTCAAAAACACCCACCGTACCGTCGACTATTGCCGAAGAGAAAAATACCAACCCTTTCATGCGACTCTACGCAACAGAGGTGCAACGTTTCACACATCAGACCACGAATAGAACTGCGATTATGCAAATTTTACGGAATAGCAAAGACAATTTTTGAGACATTGTGACTTAAGGATCAAAAGTATCTACAAGGAGTACTGAGTTCGCGCAACACTGGATATCCTCATCGGTAAAACCTCGAAAGAAGTAACCGAAAGGATTTTTTCTCAAATTCAGAGTTGAAATATCGATGAAATGTACATTGGGAAAGTACCCAGCTCAATAAATGATGAAAGAAAATGAAGCAAGTTTTTTATTCATGATGCAATGCTATTCGATTTGGGTCCCATTTTCGTGCTGATCGTCTTTCAGCAAGAATTCGTCTCTTAACGCGTCAGTCAAATTTAAAATCGTTATTCTACGTCACCACTGACCATGAATGATTTCTTTCCTCTCATAGAAAGTATTAATCAGAATCGGTGTACTTTGGTCAATATTTCTCATAAAAAAACTCACGGGTTCTTTGACGGAGTTAAGCGACAGGTGGTAGGAAACCTGTTGTATGGGGCACGTGACAGGCCCGAACTTTGGAGCTGTATATAATACGAGGGGAACTTTAAAAAAAAACTGATATGTGACATCATCAGATTGTGACGTCATAATACTGACCTATATGACGTAATCAATTTGTGATGTCACAGGCTCCGTGTCCTAAACTATATATTATGATAGGAGCTGGGAAAATTTTCGAGCTCCGATTTTCCTGAAAAACTCCCCTATAAAACAGGTTCCCTATGGAAAGACTAGGAAAAACTCAATTATATACATAGATGAATAATTTTGTTTGTCGTAAGTACCTCCTCTCCCTCTCCGTATTTACATCTAGTCGACTTCAAAAATTTATGCGAAGGTTTCTGACATGGGTATGTCTTTTCTGGGAGGGTGTCCGGGCACAATTTTTTCATAAGAAATATGAAGTCATGGCTTGAGGTTACGGGTGGTGACGTCACTAAATCTTTTAGAGGAAAGTTGAAACGTTACCCTTCATCTACAGTACCCTAGATACAGTTTGAAGAGGAGCGATGCTATAGGCCAAACGCGCAGCTTAAATAACTGTTTGAAGAAAGTTTTGTAATACTGTTCGAGAGTGCTAAACTAAGCAAGGTGGGTTGAGGCAGGTAGCCGGATAGTTTGCACTAGGCTAAATGCGTAGCCCAATACGAGGCCATGAAATACTGATGAAGATTTATTTGGCCAATCGGTTGTTTGGGTAACTAAAATACAAGTCCATACTGAGTGAGAAACTTTTTTTTTTTCGATGAGAAGCGATTTCATGAAAAATTATTCTTGGTAAGAGCACGACAAATTCAACTTTTGAATGCAAAGTTTGAAGTCAGTATTGAAAGTCGAGAGCTAGGGTATATCTTATTTGATGAGTCGTTGGAACTAATGTCAAATCCCTTTTTGGGAGGTTTTTCACGATTTTTCACCCTAAAAACCACATCCAGTAAGAAGGTCACGTTCCAACAGAAATTTTTTTTCTTAAGGTCAAATGTAATGACGTCACGGGTTAATGAGGTCACTAAAATTGAGGGCGATGGAGTCACGGGTTTATGACGTCATCAAAGTTGATGGCGACAATGTCACAGGCTGATGACGTCATTAAGGTGGGGAAGATGATGTTACGGGCGAGATGACTTCATCAAGGTTCAGGATGATGACGTTACTAAAGTTGAAGAGATGATATCATGGGTTGGTGATGTCATCAAGATTACAGGTGATGACGTCAGGGGTTACAAGATCAAGGATGATGACAGGTTAATGACGTCACCAAGGTTAGGCGGATGTTCTCCTAGGTTAATATTAATGACGTTATCAAGGTTACAGATGAAGACGTAACGGGTTAATGACATCACTAAGGTTGGGGGACAACGTCACAGGTTGATGAAGTTGTCAAGGTCGGGGGTTAATGACGTCACAAGTAAAGATGTATTGGAGAGAATTTTTTTTTCAATTAGATTGTTTTTTGGAGAGAAATAATGGAAATTTATGGAATGTTTAAAAAATTTAAAAAGCAAAAAAATGTATTTTTTATTTTTTCGAAAAAAAAACCTTGTTTTGTACCAAAACATAAAAATATGTTTATTCAAATTTATGGAAATTTTGAAAAAGAAAGATAAATAAATTAATTTCCTCCTTTACATTCTTCTCTTCCCAAGTAATTTTCCAGGAAATTTTTTCGATAAACCCATGTACATCCCTAGTCACAAGTTCATGTCACCAGTGTGATGACGTCACCAAGGTTAATGGGAATGACGTCACGGGTTGATGACGTCACAAGTCAGGATGTACCGGGATTTGGTTTTCAATTAGATGTTTCTTTGGAAAGAAATAATGGAAATTTATGGAATGTTTGGAAAATTTGAAAGACCGAAAAATATATCATCTTGTGTACCAAAACATTTTTTCAAAACATAAAAACATGTTTCTTTTAATTTATGGAAATTTTAAAAAAGAAAGATAAATAAATTAATTTCCTCCTTTACATTCTTCCCTTCCCAAGTAATTTTCCAGGAAATTTTTTCGATAGACCCATGTACGGATCTAGTCACAAGTTTATGTCACTAGCGTGATGATGTCACCAAGGTTAATGGGAGTGATGTCACGGGTTGATGACGTCATCAAGATTAGGTGTGATGACGTCACAAGTCAGGATGTATTGGAGAGATATTTTTTTTTCAATTAGATTTTTTTTTTGAAAGAAATAATGGAAATTTATGAAATGTTTGGAAAATTTGAAAGACCAAAAAATTATTATTTTGTGTACCAAAACATTTTTTCAAAACATAAAAACATGTTTCTTTTAATTTATGGAAATTTTTAAAAAAGAAAGATGAATTAATTAATTTCGTCCTTTACATTCTTTCCTTTCCAAGTAATTTTCCAGGAAATTTTTCCGATAAGCCCATGTACATCCCTAGTCACAAGTTTATGTCACCAGCGTGATGACGTCACTAAGGTTAATGGGAATGATGTCACGGGTTGATGACGTCATCAAGATTAGGTGTGATTACGTCACAAGTCAGGATGTATTGGAGAGATTTTTTTTTTTCAATTAGATTTTTTTTTTTGAAAGAAATAATGGAAATTTATGAAATGTTTGGAAAATTTGAAAGACCAAAAAATATTATTATTTTGTGTACCAAAACATTTTTTCAAAACATAAAAACCTGTTTCTTTTAATTTTTGGAAATTTTAAAAAAGAAAGATGAATTAATTAATTTCCTCCTTTACATTCTTTCCTTCCCAAGAAATTTTCCAGGAAATTTTTCCGATAAGCCCATGTACATCCTAAGTCACAAGTTTATATCACCAGCGTGATGACGTCACTAAGGTTAATGGGAATGATGTCACGGGTTGATGACGTCATTAAGGTTAGGTAGACAAGGTGACAGGTTGATGACGTCATCAAGATTAGGTATGATGACGTCACAAGTCAGGATGTATCGGAGATTAGATGTTTTTTTGGAAAGAAATAATGGAAATTTATAAAATGTTTGGAAAATTTGAAAGGCAAGAAAATATATAATTATATATTTAAAAAAAAAAAAAAAAAAAAAAAATCTCACTTTTTACCAAAACATTCTTTCAAACCATAAAAACATGTTTCTTTAAATTTTTGGAAATTTTAAAAAAGAAAGATGAAATAAATTAATTTCCTCCTTTCAGTTCTTTCCTTCCCAAGTAATTTTCTCCGATGTACCCAAGTACATTCCTAGTCTGAGTTTACGTCACCAGCGTGATGACGTCACTAAGATTAATGGCCGGAAGGATTTCACGGGTTGATAAAGTCATTGAGGTTAGGGTTGATGACATCTTGAAAGTGTAACAAGACATGTCAAATGTGAAATTTTAGTAACATGACATAATTATTCAGATAATAGAAAATGGTGCATGATAAACAATATCAATGTGAAATGCTAAATAGTGAACAATAATAGAAAGCAAGCAGTAGAGAATGAAAGCGAGACGTATCCAAGTTCGATACTAGTTATTGAGGTCATAGGCAGGCGTTATTGTAGGGCCAGGAGAAGGCTGGAATCTTCGGTGGCGAGGTCCACCACGTCATTTTCTGGTAGGTTGATGTGGCCCGAAATCTAGAGGAAGGAGACTGTCGTAGAGTTGGCAGAAGTAAATGAATACGATAATTAAGAAATTAGTTGGGTTCGGATCCCGCGTAGTTAAAATTGATGAAAGTTAATGAGTTAACGGTAAGAATTTGAGCTGAAGGGTGAGGAGAGTAAGATTAAAAAAAAGAGTACATGGTGTTCAGTTCGGCAGTGAAAATGGAGGCAGAATTTGTCAATCGGTGCTTGGTTATGACCAGAGCCAGGATTCCTCGGCATTTGCCGAATCATTTTAGTTACCGGTAGTCCGAAAAGCATGAAAATGATATAGAAGTACGTATTGGGGGGTAGTAGAGGCTAGGGAAAAAAATTTATTTGCCGAAAATTGCCGAAAATGAAATAAATGCTGAAAATGGGGTTTAAAGCCGAATAATGCCGAAAAAGACCATTCTGTCAAATACTGTCTAAAATAATAAAATTTTGGACAAAATTTGTTTAATTTTGCTTAAAATTCGGCAATTTTGATGAAAATTGAGCAGTTTGTTTTTTGAAAATATTTTTAGTTCAAAGTTGAAAAATTGAAAAATTCGATTTAAAAATTACTAGAATTTTTCATTGATTAGTTTAATGCCCAGAAATTTTTTGTTTTGGTCATAAATTGAATAATTCTGATTGTAAGTTTGTAAAAGCACTGAAAACGCATGTTTTTACCATTTTTTTACAAAAATACCGAGTAATGCCGAAAGTGGAACATTAAGAGCCGAGATTTTTAATTTTTAATGCCGAAAAATCCGGGCTCTGGTTATGACGCTTTGGATCAAGTATGTGGAACCAGTTTTGGGTGTGCATTCAGATTCTTGGGTAAAGCACTCTGGTGGGTTGACAATTCGGTAAAGATTCACCCTTGTTTGTAATTTTGATGATATTTCAGAGCAAATTTATTAGTCCTGGGCCTCTTCCCCTAACTACGTCACTGGTTGGATGAAGTAGAATGATTCAATTCTGCGTTCTTTAGATTGTAAATTTTACCATCAATAATTTCTTTGGGTAAGTGATTATCTTCGAGAGATTAGCGAATGATAATTTTTCACAATAAATTCTATTGTGAAGTCCACTTCTTGCTTAGTTGAAAATTATTGTTCATCTATTTTAAAAATTATATAAAAATTGAAGAGAATTTAATTTACTGAGTTTTATGTATTCATGTTAATTTCGAACAAAAGTTAGATAGGATCCTATTAGCACACCTACTTTTTCTTTCTTGTTCGGGCAAATTAGTCTACATCTAGTTTTCTTTGTATGATTATAGGTGAAGGAATTGTAACCTACGATGATATAATTAGCTTATTTCAAGTCAGAGCCGGTTACGTTATCGACGTTCGAACGGCACAAGAAATTCAAATGACGGGCTCTATACCGAATAGTTTGAATATCCCTCGTAAGTTTTACAATTCGTGAATAAAAACACAGGAATCATTAATTATAGTTAAAATTACAACGATTACCATAATTCGAAACGCAGTGAACGATTTAGAAGGAGCGTTCAATCTGTCGTACGAGGATTTCTTACAGAAATATGGACGCGTGAAACCGGGCCCTCATACAAAAATCATATTTACGTGCAAGAGCGGAGTTCGTAGTGCAAAAGCAGTGACTATAGCACGGGCTATGGGATACTCGGAGTAAGAATCTATACCTGTTTTAAATCTCAAATTTTTCTTTTGTTTCTTGAGTAACAATACACTCTTCATTTTCAGTCCACAAAATTATAAAGGTGGCTGGCTGGATTGGGATGCTCATGTGAAGGCAGAAGAAGAAGCGAACCGAAGTGATGCTGGTGACTAAAGTCATCACTGAAATTGTGAAAAAAAGACGTGTTTTGTACAAGCGCTTATCTGCGAATAAAAAGTTTCGTTTTCATCATGTCATTTTGAATGAGTAGAATAACTTCAGGGAAAGATATTAAATTGATTGATAATGACTTTTTTACCATTACAATCTTTGATAAGCTTATACTCGTACTGTAATCGGATGGCTGCCACGTTCGGACGAAGAAACTCATAAATATTGTGATAAATAAAAATTTTATCGTTTTAATGAAATTGATGATTTCACAGATTTATTACTTTTTCTTCAGCGGAAATGCACTACCTCTTTTGTTGGGGGAGCAGTTTTAGAAAACTTTTGCGAGCACGTTCGCGTCCAACTTTGATGACGTCATCAAGCTATGTTAGGTTAGGTTACAAATGAGGAGAATTTCCGCAATTTCCTCTTTCGGATCTGTCACCCGACGCTAGTCGATCTCTCACTCCGCAAGCACTCAACGGAAGACGAACTTGTCGATATTCCTTCCATCCCCTGAATCAACAATTTTACTGCAGAATGAGTATTTTTGATTTTTCATTTTGGAGATCATCTAGGGCCATTTCAGTATTCTTTTTGGACTCGGCGCCAAAATTTACTCCAACATTTGAAGATTATGCAATTATTCATCTTGGAGGAATTTTGATTCTCTTCGAGCCCATCAACCCATTTTGGTGCTCCGAAGTATTATTTAAGCTTTTTTTTTTTGACTCAGTGCGAAATTCCACTTGAAAATCGAATTGAAATTTAAAAATTTAAACAATTTTCCAATTGGGCGAAATGTTGACCCTTTTTGGGGCCCATTAACCCGTTTCGGTGCTTTGAAGAATTTTTTAAACATTTTTTTCGGACTCAGCGCGAAATTCCACTCAAAAATTGACTTACAATTCAAAAGTTTCAACTTTTTTCCACCTTGGGGAAATTTTGACCCTTTTTGGGACTATTAACCCATTTTGGTGCTTCTTAGGGTTTTGTTACCATCTTTTTCGTTTTCCCCGTCCAAATTAACTTAGGAAACAATAATTTAATTATTAAAATTTTCGAAATTCAGATCAGTACTGTAAATTAATTAATTTTCAAGCCCTATTTTGGTAACCCTGACGATTTAATGAATTTTCGGCACATTTTGGTCCATAACTCAGCTCAGATACGTCGTAGAAACATCGGGTCCGACTCAAATTAAAGATAAAATTAAGATACAATATTCGTACGTTTAAACTATATGTCTAACGTTTTTCGTTTTCGCGCTACAACAGATGTAGCGCAAACTCCCACTTGACTGGTAACATCTTTTTGCTCCACCCTGTATACTCATGTTTAGTCACCGCGGTTCGTTGCAAGGCGTAGCGTATCTTATGGAGCAGCAAAATTTCAGTGCGCGAGAAGGTACACTTGTCTGTCGCAATGAATCGCGGAAACTAAACATCGTAAAACGGCAAATGACAAAACACCGTGGCGGTTTTTTATCACCCTTGATGACGTGATCGGTGACCTTCATCGTTACTTTGGGACCTGCATGCCAAGCTTTTATCATACTAGACCGGCTTCCTTAGACTGTATCTAATCAGCTCATCCTGCCTTTTATACCGGCAGTGTCGGATTTACGGGGGCGGGGACTCAGAAAAGTCCTTCCCAACTTAAAAAATGAGAGGAAAACCGACGGCTTCCTTAACAAAGTTGAACGAGGAACGCAGAAAACCTGTTCTACGGGTCAATTGCACTGAGAAAAAAAAAATGCTTCAAATGACTACTGATTGTAGTCCCGGCCCTCCGCTCTGCAATAATTGTATGACTCACAGAAAAAATAGTTGAAACTACTGTAAAAAGTTGCGACCATTGATAAATTTTAGTAATATTTACTATTTTTTAGGGTAAAATTGACCATTGTTTGTGAGTGGAGCGCCAGGACTACGTTTATAGTCATTTAAGGGTGTGCTTTACTTGTTCGGAAACTCCGAAACGGTGCACGATAAGTTGCATAAACATCCCCAAAAACCCTGCAAGTTTCGGGAAGCCAGCGGCCACTGCGCGACGCTTGTCGGGCGTGCGTGGGTAGTCCTCGTAACAAATGACGAGGAATGATTTTGCAAGGTCACATCTCAGGGCTCCATTTTCCGACGAATTTTTTCGATCTTTGGAAATGTTGTACAGGAAAGGCGGTATCAGAACATAATCCTAAATTTTGGCTCCAGAAGAATTTCACTCTCATCAGAAAATAGACAAATTTTTACCAATTTCAACGTTTAATTGAAAATTTATAAAAAGAAATTTTTTAATTCTGCTTCGATAGCGCTCCTGGTTGGACCTTTCTGGAAAGCATTTCAATTATTCAGAAAGATCCGTTAAAAATTCGAGTAGTAAAATGTGATTTTTGGTACCATGTTTTACGAGCATATTTTCACAAGTAAAGCACACCCTTAAACTGTAGAGATCTTTTTTGTGTAGTTTTGATATTGAGAATTCGGATTGAAATCTTGAAGAGTCTTAAGTTTTTCTGAGTCCCTTGTGTCATCTTATCAAATATTATGGCACGAGAGTCAACATTTTTCCAAGTTATTTTCCTATTACATATATATGAAGTCTCGAAAGTCGAAATTTTTCCAAGTTCAAATTTTTTATTAGGGCAGTACGGTACATTTTTTGAAATAACCCCCAGTAAAACAGGTTCCCTTTGGAAAAAAAACTACGGCTTTCTTAACGAAGTCAAATTGGATTTGGTACTGAAAATTCGAGAAGCCTATGATAGGACGGGGACTTAGAAATAGGACGTTATCAGTGACCAGGACCTATTTTAGGGACTTCGAAATATGTTAGTAGGTCTGTTGGAATTCTTCTAAGTCCCCTTCCTATTAAACATAGCTCGGAGGTTGAAATTCTTACAAGTCCCTTTCCTATCATACGTATAATAGTTGAAATTTTTCTAAGTCCTCCTCCTGTCATAATATATAGCTCGAGTGTCGACATTTTTTTTAGTCGTCCGCGAGCGCGAGCGGCCTAGGGTTGATGACGTCACAAGGTTGATGACGTCACGGAGAGGGGGGAGGGGAGTTAGAAAAATTTCGACTCTCGAGCTATAGATGATAGGAGGGAGCCTTTAAAAAATTTCGACTCTCGAGCTAGGGACTTGGAAAAATGTCCACTGTTGAGCTTTATTATGACAGGATGGAGACGTAGAAAAACGACGGCTTCCTTGAAATTGCAGCGCGTTTAAGTTGTCACGTCATCATTTTCGGGACTTTGAAAAAGTCCAGGCTCCAAGATTTATATGATAAGAAGGGGACTCGGGACAGCGGGTTCCCCGCTACCATTGCAGTCCTGCGATGGCATCTAATTTTTCTTTTTTTAATTTTACTCTTTATAAACTTTAGAGAGGGTTTAAATCATATTCTAATAAGGGAATATAGTACCTTTTTTTCAAATTTTTCAAATTTTTATTTTATTAATAAAATTAGAAATTTTTATAATTTTGATAATAGTTTTTAAATCATTTTCCATAAGGTTTATTTTCATGATTTTTTTTATTATCACTATAATTTTATTAATTAAAATTAAATTAGTAATTAATGTGAATTTATTTGCATTGAATTCTTTTAATTTTAATGGGTTATTTTATTTCTATAAATTTATTTTTTATACAAAATATTAGAGTAATAATAATTAGAATTTTAATAATTATTTATTACAATTAAATTTATTTAAATGATTATCATTATTATAATTATTATTTATTTTTTGCTTTTTCAAAAAATTATTTATTATTTCATTTCAATTACAATATTATTAAATTTCTCATAAAAAGATTTCAATTTTATAAAATAATTTATGATTAACAAAAGCTATACGTAGTCTAATTGCACCATTACCGATTTTCCCATTAGTTCACTCATAAACTTTAGAATTACAAAAAGGGTTCATTTCATTGTTTGTTATCCAAGTTTTTTACATTTGAAATGAAATTAATATTATAATGTTATTGGGTTTTATATTATTATTTTTTTTTGATGTACAAAAATTATTAACTTTATCAACAATAAAATATTTGAGTTTGATAATAATTGTTTTTTTTTTTTCCTAACAATTAATTTGCACATTTATATATTTAGACACATCATTATTCATATTATATTATTTAAATCAATAATATTTTTATAAAAGAAGGAAAGATCGAGGCTTTTACCGCACAGCATTTGATTTATTTGTGGACGTTTCGGCCCAACTAATGGCCTTTATCAAGACAAAACTTGAATGCTCTTTGTTTTTTATTTGTTTTATTGAGCTTTAAAACTACTAGAGGCTTATTACATGAATTAAAACTCGGCTCCAGTCCTCACAACGGATTGGTGTATCGGAGTGTCATTGTTTTCGCTGTGCGTGACTTCTTAACAACACTGAGGCAGAGAATCAAAAATGAAATACATCTGTGCATCGTCAAGAGTCGACTATCTTGTTGTTTGTAAACTTGCAAAAGAGGTCAACTCATTGCAATGCACACCGTAAAACGTCTTCAACAAAATGTCAAAAAGTCAACCACAAGTTCGATAAAAGATGGGTTTTCAAATTATCGAACAGGAATGAAATAGGAATAGGAGCAATGGCTGATAATATCTCGGCTTAGTTCCCTGGATGTAACTCCATACGAGTGTGAGGTGTCGAAAAGAAAGAACAAAGGAGGGGTCACACGTTTCTACGTGCAAGCTTAAGATATCAAGATATTGAGGTTTGTCTGAGAGGTAAAAAACATGCTTTCGGAATCATACATACTAGGCTGATGAAGAAAAGTTGAAGTCGGTGTTCTTATATTTGGTAACACCAGCAAAGAAGCAAAGAAATTGATCAATCCTTCAGGAACTCGATGTTTATTTTTAAAAAAAATGTTCGAATTAAACGTCGTTAATTTTTCGTTTCTACCTTTCGCTCACGAACCATTTCTCTCTGGGACGTACGGGCCATTTGCTGCTAACGGAGGAATTTTTACCTTCCCCTTCGTAAAGATTGATTGGCAACATACAATTCTTGGGTGAATGGCCAGTAAAACACAAAATCACGTTGGGCGCCAAGAAGTTACAAATCGTCAGGTGTACGTCTCGAGATATCACGTTTACTCGTACGAATATTTTCCAGAAAATATACCTCACGAAAGTATAAACGTTGCCAAAAAAAAAGGTTCGCGTTTTTGAACTTTCAACGCAATTTTCGTGTAGGCTATAATATGTATATGCTGCTGAATAAAAAGCCCACGCACACTTTACAAAACAGAACCAAATAAGCTTTTTCGTTTTCTTATATGTACTTATAGAGTTTCTCTTTTTCAAAATTATTACCGTTCGTTGACATCAAGATAAAATCAGCTACGGGGGTGATTGAAACGTACGTAATTTGGGAACTAAAAAGAATGGGGAAGAGATACGCGGAAGTTATGGAGCTTTGCAGAGGTGAAAATTGTATCGAGGAAACTGAAAATCTAGATATTTTGAGAAACTTTGCAAAAATTCGTGAAAAGTTGATATCTAGCGAGGACTAGCAGTGGCTTACTTTTGCGAGGGTGGGGACAAAACTCCCCCAGAGGACCTCCAAATTAACCAATAAGCTTTTTTTTTTTTCAAATATCCTTGGACCCCGGAGACAATTTCTAAATACGCCATTGAGGACCGGAATTAGAAACAAATGGGCTCAAGGAGAACTTCGTAAGGCTAGTTGCATTTCATTTGATGATTCGAATCAGTCAAGACTCAAGAGAACTTCTGTAAATGTGAGGTAGATTTCAAATGCCACCACATAAAAATCTTCTAAGTCGTTAATTGGTAGCAATACCAGCATGCCATTGCCCGGTAGAGTCCCGTATCAGAAAATTCCTGGCATTTCTACTCCAAAAACCTCGCTATCATCAATCACTACAAACACAGCCTCAGAAATGCATGTTTGAAGAAAGAATTTACCTCGTTAAAATTTCTCGGGCAAAGCTTTGAATTCAATAATTCTCCATCGGAGTCAGCAAGATAATGAGGGACAGTATTGTATTCAAGTTCTACTCCAGGACCATCCTACTACTCCCTTCTAAAAAACGATCTCCTATAACATATTGAAAAATCAACGATGCATCCTATACAAAAACAATCGAATGGATGATCTAGTGCTTATTACACCATTATAGCGTTACTTTATGTAGCTTAAATGATTTCTCGGACGAGTCTTTCGTATTTAAAAGCTACACTCTCTATTGTTATTGTTTCCATTTATTCGCCTCGGGAAAGTTATATCGTACGAATATAAGCTACTCTTTTGCTTGGCCGTTATAAGTTAGCAGCGGACGACGTCTATACATACGTACAATTAAATTGATTTATACGTAACACAAAACTTTTAACAATAAGTTAACATTATATACACACTCGTACTGCCCCAACAGCGCGATGATTTTGTAAAAGTTGTCGTTTCGCAGTTGTATCTGTCTTCTAATTACATACCATGTATAGAAAGAAGGTTCGAACTATTCAATTCTCGTGAATAATACATATATACGATATTTGTGAACTGAACTAAAGTCTGATGATTTTATGAACCTAAAGTAACTTATAAGCACAAAGCCCGTACGGAGCATTCAATAAACGAGACAAACTTACCTTATAATAAATACTGCAGTCACATTCCTTATACGAGGAAATCTTAATAGTGCGGTTATGGTGACTAAATTTCCGATCACACCCACGACCATAATGAGAATCGTAATGCAGCCAGCAATTTGTAGCCATACTCTGCGAGATATAAAACAATAAAACAAATTAAATAAACAGAATCAGGCTGTGGTAGATAATTAGAGAAATCTGGTGACAAATCCTGCTTGAGCACAATATTGAATCACCGGTTCTTTTAAGTCGCTTTAAAATTCTTGGGGCATAATTAAGAAGAAGTCTCCAGCATAAAAAAAACCAGAAAGTCTTAGGTCCTCCGGCTCTAAATTACAGACATCAAAATGTCTCACCAGATTATAACATTTTGGCTTGGAGCTCAAAATTTTTTCATTCATAAAACAGTTACACAACCTTCTCCAGACAAGCCCGGCACTGGTAAATACTTGAAGCGCTGTTACAGTTTTCACTATCCAAACTGCTACCTACATTAACTTCGAGCTATGAACAAGTAGACCAAGAAATGAAGCCACAAAAAGAGGGCCATCTAGACATGAGAAATACAGAGCTGATTTTTTAATGGAATATTTGAAACCCTCAAAAATCCCGGTGAAACCACAGTTTTTCTTTCCATTTTACATGGGCGGTAAGAGAAAATAGAGTTTTTCGTCAATTATTCAATAACGAGTGATCCTACAAAACTATTCTGCGTTAAATTTTCAACAAAAAATGTTTAATAAGTTCAAGTTCATATTTCATCCGCTAGAGCGCATCGCACCTACTCGCTGCCTTCTTATTACGTACAGCTCAAATTCGACCTGAAATTGACACGGGATGAGTCAAAATAGAGTTGTTATTTGTCCACCCCATATCGACCTGATATCGACGTCGACGTGAGGTCCATTTCGATCAAAACTTTGATAGAAATAATGTCGAATGAAAAATGACGTCAAATCAACGGTCGACAGAGTTCATCACGATTCCCTGACTTCAGAGTCTTAGGCACAGCTTTTGTTTCCTAAAAAACATCCAAGTTGCCGATCAAGCTATCCCAAAAACCTCTCCTTCACCAAAAAATTGTCCCGTCCCCTGGTGGTCCCCTGAAATAAAAATAGTATTGAAACCCCGAAACAGAGCCCTCAATCGTTACAAAAAGACCGCAGATGTATCAGACCTCATTAATTATAGAAGAATACGAGCCAAAGCCCGTTGTCTACTTCGTTCCGCCAAGAAACGAAGCTGGAACTCTTTTGTCTCGCCAATTAATCGACCTGTCTTTTGCTCCGCCATGTGGAGTAACATTAAAAAGTTAACAGGTTCGAAACAAAAATCCTTCTTCCAACCTCTCTATCAAAACAACCAAACCTATCAATCACCATCAGAAATTAGCGAAATATGTACTCGCTGAGAATTATTTTCAAATTTCTTCCAACCCTTTCACTCTACTCAAACAACAAGCTGCAAATACCCCAGTAGATTTCTCCCTTAATCTGTCACAAACTCTCACACTTTCCCTCAACAAACCAATCACCAAACAAGAAGTCACCCACACCATCTCCCTCTGCTCCAGAAAATCAGCTCCCAGTCTCAACCAAATTAGTCCTGCTATGCTACACAAACTTCATACAAATGCTATCTCACACCTCGCCTCACTCCTACACCGAACTTTTTTCTCCACCTCCTTCCGCAATAACTGGAAAACAGCTCTAATCATCCCAATGCCTAATCCATCGACTGACTAGTATTCCTCTCAATCAGTCAGCCTTCCAAAAAGAGGTATTAACTATAAAGCACTTGGCCAGAGTGAATGAAATGAACTTAGACATTGACCTTATGATCCAAAGGAAAGTTACTCGAAAATGCCTCGATTCCACCACCTCCCTTCCCCGCAATACGACCCTAAACAGTAGAGAGCGTTGGATAAGGCTTCCGTTCTTGGGGCAGTTTTCATCTCAATTGATTCGTGTCCTACGCCCCTTCGGATTTCGGCCTGTCCGCCAGAAAACCATTAAATTTCCCCCTCTCACAATAGCTAACTACCCCATCCCACAAATTAAAACTACTAAAGTTCTTGGCCTCAATTTCCACAACTGACACTCTTGGATCCCCTACATCAAACTAACTAAATCAAAATGCCAGACGAAGTCATACTCAAGCGAGTAATTCTATCGGAGGCTGTCCAGGAAGTGAGACCTGAGGTCAGTGTTATCCAAAACTTCCAATCGCGCATTATAAATTGTAGTCAGGTTGAGTTCAGTTGCGATGAGATGAATTTATTACAGAAAGGACCCCCTCTTAATAATAGTAATGCTTTGGCTAATGTTGTTGCCGACCTCGAGGTGAAAATCGGACCGGGGGTTAGTACTCAAAAAAATTGTGCTGCTTTTGTCCGCAATACCCCCCACCCTCGCATAAACAATTACGCAATTGAGGTGATTAAGGGATTAAAGAGGAGGGTCAGGGAGGAGGGCTTAATCATCACGAAGGCTGACAAAAGTAATGCCATTGTCGTGATGGAGAAGTCCTCCTACGTCTCCAAGGTCTATGACGTTCTCGGCCAGTGTGGTGCTAAGGAAAACGCCAGTTTCAATTTTCCTAAACACGTAAAAGAAGTTAGACGTGTGATAAACGAGTGTGAATTTATTATTAAAACTCCCTCGCTAAAAAGATTGCTCCTGGAGCCCAACCCTGTGCCTCCCCTCTTGTACGGGCTACCAAAAGTCCATAAAAAAGATAACCCGATGCGTCCGGTCGTATCCTTTGTGTCCTCCCCCACGTACGCTCTGGCGAAATTTTTGGACCGATGGTTTAAATCGAGAGTTGACCATGAGTCACCTTACTCGGTGAAAAATTCGGTCTCCTTGGCTGAGAGGCTTAAGGATAATATTCTTCCGCTGGGATCGACCCTGTGTTCATTTGATGTGGTCGGCCTGTTCCCCAATATCCCCAGAGCAACCGCCATGCAACATATGGGAGACCTTTTGGTTCAAACAAATGTTCGCCAAGAAGAATTGGGTGAATTTTTCAATCTATTAAATATTTGTTGGTCTCCCAATTATTGCAAATTCGATAACAAGTTTTTTGAGTTTCCTGAAGAGGTTGGAATACCCATCGGTTCTCCTTTGGGTTCTCTCATTTCGGAGGTCTTTATGTCTAAGTTTGAGATCGATTTGTTCTCCTCTGGCAGTGCGTATTTAGATCAGATTTTATTATTGGCACAGGTATGTCGACGATGTGTTGTGTACGTGGACTGGTCCCAGAGGGCTCCTTTTGGAGTTTCTCCAGTATCTAAATAATCAATATCCTTCTATAAAATTTACTTTAGAAATCGGTGGCGCATCTATTAATTACTTGGATTTGACGATCTGTAATAGAGATGGTATCCATGAATTCGCCATATACAGGAAAGATACTGCGACCTATATTACTGTCCACGGCAAATCTTTCTGCCCTGTAGCCCATAAATATGCTGGATTTAACAGCCTAATCCATCGACTGACTAGTATTCCTCTCAATCAGTCAGCCTTCCAAAAAGAGGTATTAACTATAAAACACGTGGCCAGAGTGAATGAAGTGAACTTAGACATTGACCTTATGATCCAAAGGAAAGTTACTCGAAAATGCCTCGATTCCACCACCTCCCTCCCCCGCAATACGACCCTAAACAGTAGAGAGCGTTGGATAAGGCTTCCGTTCTTGGGGCAGTTTTCATCTCAATTGATTCGTGTCCTACGCCCCTTCGGATTTCGGCCTGTGTATTACAACCCCAATACCATAAAAAGTTTATTGGCTAGGCTAAAAGACCCCATCCAACTGGCCGAGAGGAGTGGTGTGTATAAAGTTGAGTGTAAGGATTGTAACGGAATTTATATTGGCGAGACAGGCCGTCAGTTGAAAATTAGAATCGCTGAACATAGGAAGGCGTGGGAAAAGAAGAATATAGGTGAATCGGCGTTTGCGGACCATCTAATCACTAGCGGCCATAGCATTAAAGAGGGGTCCGAGGTCCTCCTCTATAGAGAAAACGCTTATCGTTAGAACACATCGAAATAATCCGTCATTTAAATAACGACGACCTTAATGTGCTCAACAGGTGCATGCCTGATGAGGGGTTGATTGAACTAGTTTACGAGTATGATTCACGTCGTGATGACTCGCTGGTTCAATCCTGATTTCCTCGTATGTCTCTAGTTTACAGCCGGAGTTGGTTCAGTCGCTTTCCAGTCCCCGTTGACAATGATTGTTTAATCGAAAGCGCTCCGGCATCGTTAAAATTCTGTGGCTAAATTTTGTAAATTACTCCGATTGAATTACTCGCTTGAGTATGACTTCGTCTGGTATATCTGGTCATAAATTGAGAAACCGCATTGATTCTAAATCAAAATGCATTCGAGCACTCAATGTCCGGAAATTCCTTTCCCACCCTGAAGAGGGTTGTACCGAAAAAACCTTCTCCACCTCTACCAGAGCCTAATCCAATCCATCCTCGATTACGGATCACCTATTTACGGTCTCGCCCTTCCCTCTCATTTAAAACTACTCGACACTATCAAAAATTCTTCACTAAGAATAGCTACTGGAGCATTCCGAACCAGTCCCGCTGAAAGTCTCAGTGCAGACACTGGCTTACCCTCACTTCATTATCGACGCCTCAAACTGACAACCAAATTCCTCACAACTGTCCTACAATATCTGCAAATCCCCGTCCACCATCGCATATTCCCCCCCTCACCACAACCAAAATTCCATGAACAATCTACGTTCCAGCCTAGAACTCCAATTAGCACGCCCCTTCAAGTTCCATTGTCTTAACCACATCGTTCCCTCAACCCCTCCTTGACTCTTCATTCCACTCAAAATATTAGCGACCTAAAACGCCTCCCTCGTCTTTCAACTTCTTCCGAAGAATACCAGGCACAGTTTAACAAAATTCTTAACAACTTTCACAACCCTACACTATGTTTCACCGATGGATCTAAACATCAAAACAAAACCGGCTTCGCATACTCAGTAGGTCACATCACAGTCTCTCACCAATACCGCAACACCGCATTCGTCTTCACCACTGAACTACTAGGAATCTTCAGCTGTTTAGAACACATCCTCACCAACCTACCCTCCCGTCGTCCTCTCTTCCCATTTTTGGTCATTTCCGACTCCCTATCGTCACTTGACGTCTTATCCAACCACACTTCCTAGTTCCTCCCACCCACTCATGAATTGTAGACACACTCTCATTGCCACCTTTCACACCATCCCCATCCCATTATTCTTCATCTGGGTACCTGGTCACAAGGGTATCCTAGGAAACGGAAATGTCAACAAAGCAGCCAAACTAGCAACCCACAACCCTTTCAGTCAACCGCTCTTTTCTCCCCTCATGCTCAGATCTCTCCAAACACATCAACAAATTCATAGTTCACTCAGTGGTGTAATCTCAAACCACACACAAACAAACTAGCCCAAATTAAAAATATTCCCATCTCATGGGACTCTTCAAATCTGTCAACACGCAGAGAAGAAATAGTCATCACCCGTCTCAGAATCGGCCATACCAGACTCACACACACCCACCTCATCTCTCATCTTATGCTACTCTCATACCCTCATTGAGAATCTAAACCCCCTCCCCGATTCGTTCAACACATCTTCTGGTGCCCCAACTTGACCCAACTTCGTAATTCCTTATCCATCCCTCACAACCATACAGAGGCACTATCGATGACTTACCTCCATCCACAACATATTCAACTTTTTACAACAAGCAAACTTCCTCTCACGCATATAATCACGCAATCTCGCCAAGCTCATAGCTCTGAAGGCAGGCTGCTAGTAGCTCGGAAATTAAAATTAAAAAAAAAAAAAAACTCTTTCAATTTCTCGTTCATGAATTAGCGTTATGGCAGTACTTCTTCCTGACCGAAAATACATTCCAAATTTTCTTCACTCCGGTTGATCCATGAATGGTACGAACGTCTATCGAACGACCGAAGAGCACTTGCCCCTCAATAAAACGTTTCGCGTGATTTCTTACATTATAGCCATTACGGATAGCGCGACTTGTTAAAACCATCACCCGCATCAATTAAGCGTGTCTGCAATTCAGCTATGACTCTCTCGGTCGCACACTCCAGACATTATTTAATAAATATAAGAAAAAAGAAAAAATGCATTTCGGTCTACAACAGTAGAGATGCTTCTTGCTCGCTCTTTGGGAGACTGTATACTACATTATCTTCCATCATAGCACACGTTTCTGTATTACTATATGAAATTTTCCGTATTCGTTTTCGTTGTTCAGCATATAACCAGAATAATGATGTACTTAACTATTTCGCTGAAAGCACTTCCGCGTTTCGTTCCACTTCCTATTACTTATTCGACGCTTGGTTCTTTATTTCCCTTTACGGTGTTCCTCTCGAGTGGCTGAGAAAACAAACTTGGAAATAAATACCTTCATTTATAAACGAAAATTAATAGAAAGTGGAGGAAAAGACTTGAAAATTGTTTTCCAATGCAATAACGTCGCGGCGAGAAGTAAAACAACGGTCGTTGTTGTTTTCCTGTCATTCTCAGCGTTCGTCTAGATGAGGAAGATCGAGTTCTGCGTAAAGTTAAGGCAAATAAGGATAAAATGAGTCGCTTCGGTTCAAATTACTTAACAAATAGCGGAGGATTAGCGAAGAATAAAATGAAAACGAAAGCGTAACGACGCAACTCTCCGGTTCTTTGTGTTACAGACGCACTTTTTTCCAGAAATCTTTCACATTTCAGCATGCACAAGTAGAACTCTATTGGACAAGCAATTTCTGCGATAGACTGATGAGAAGCAAGATGTACAAGAATGAAAGTATGACATCATTCGGGTTAGGCCTAATTTGAAATCCTTAAAAGCAGGAGAGCGTGACGTCATCAAGGGATAATTTCTTGTTCAAAATTGTCGCGAGAGTCTTTTAGCGCGGAACCCGCTATCCATTTTGTTAGGAGATTACATCGTCAGAAAACGTCCGCGTCCGCAGGTTAGAGTCTCGAGCTATATATGATAGGAGGGGGACTTAGAAGAATTTCGAGTCTCGAGCTATATATGAAAGGAGGGGGACTAAGAAGAATTTCGAGTCCCGAGCTGTATATGATAGGAGGGGGACTTGAAAGAATTTCAAGTCTCGAGCTATATATAATAGGGGGGGGGGGGGACTTGGAAGAATTTTGACTTTCGAGCTACCGTCCGCCGTCCAACCAGAAACTTAGAAAAATTTTGAGACTCGAGCTATATATGATAGGAGGGGGACTTAGAAGAATTTCGAGTCTTGAGCTATATATGATAGAAGGGTGACTTGGAAGAATTTCAAGTCTTGCTATATATATGATAGGAGGGGGACTTGGAAGAATCGTGACTTTCGAGCTATATATGATAGGAGGGGGACTTAGAAGATTTAGAAGAATTTCGAGCCTCGAACTATATATGATAGGAGGGGGACTTGGAAGAATTGTGACTTCCGAGCTATATATGATAGAAGGGGGACTTAGAAGAATTTCGACTCTCGAGATATATATGATAGGAGGGAATGTAGAATGATAATTTCGATTTGAATTATATGACAAGATTATCAACTCAGTTCCACACCACCTGAGAGGTCGAGTTAAGGAATTGCGGGTTCCCCGCTGCCATTGCAACGTCTGCAATGGCTTCTAATTTCTTTTTTTCAGCCGGGGGGGAGAGGCATCCTCAAAAAACGGGAGCGTCCGCATTCGACTTTTGTGACGTCATCATTTTTGAAAAAATGTCCAGGAGAGGGACTTGGAGAAATTTCTACCTGCAACTATAGATGATAGGAAGGGGACTTAAAAGGATTTCGGGCTTCGAGCTATGTGTGATAGGAGGCGCTGTATGTTTTAATGAACGTGACGTCATATAATTGTATGTAATTGCATTTGTTCGTACACTTATGTTTGTGATATGAAAAGACGAAGTGCGCTCGACCAGATCGTGTCACACATTATACAGTTCTGATTCGACTCGAAAACTTTTATACTCTCGAGCCATAATCGCGTTTATGTCGCATTTGCAAACACCACCCGACCTCCGTGATGGATTAGGTGTGTGTTGCGTATGCATTTCAATTTTGTTTCCTCCAACACCGGAATCGACCCTTTCGGGTATAATTTCAGTGAAGGAAGAATGCCCTCTTCTACTCGGTACTGCCAAGCTGCAGTGCCCCCGTAGCATACAGAAGAACATAAGAATACAAACAACGACAACACCACCACAATATTATACAAAAAAGTAGGCCACTGTTGGAGCTTCTTCATCTACTTCTTTCTTCAGGGATGATCTTAGTCCTCTTCTTCCTGCAAATCTGGATGTTGAGGCCATAGCATGGTTCTGCATTTGCCTATTCCATTCCCGGACCATCTTCCTCTTCATGACGGTGGCCGCAAAGGCAGACACCTGGTTCCATGCTTCTTTGGAACCTAGCATGGTGGATACCAGGCTACTCGGGTCAAGCGCTTTATGTACCCCGATCTCTTGGAGAGACCGACTAAGCTTGTCCAGCTCACGGCTCCACGCCTCACAGTCAAATAAGGTGTGTTGTGGCCCATCATCCCACCCTTGATTACAGTGCGAACACGTTGCTGCTCCTTAACTTCTCGTGAAGGTACTTGTTGAAGTAGCCATGGCCGCTTAATACCTGCGCCAGGTGAAAGTACAGCTGACCATGATGTCGGTCCATCCCTCATCAAGGTCGGGTATTAGCACAGTACCCAGCTCGCTCTGGGCAATTCTTTCTTTCCACATTACAAGCAAGGAGCGCCTGGTCTCCTGCTTGACCCGTAAAGGTTCTTGGTTCGTCGTCGTCCTCTTCTTTGCTTTGAACACCACCGGTCTCTTCTCAGCAAGGAGCTCGATTGGTTGTGAACGTGCTAATACACAAAGAGCCTCCGTCGAGACAATGCGGTAGGCACCAACACACCTCAGCGCAGGTTTATCATCTCTCTCCTTCTGTATGCTATTTTCATGGAGTCGGTCCACACTGGTGCACCACATAGGAGGATCGACAAGGCGGTATTCATCATGATCCTTCTTCTTCGAATCGATGCGTTCTTGCAATTTATGTTTATTCATATTACAAAGAGAAGTGTACAACCCGAAGGTGTAACAATTTATATTGAACCACACTAAAAACAGCCGCTAAACGTTTTCGGTTAAACAACCATCATCGGAGCGTAAACGAAAGCGACTGAATCGAACATCAATAAAGACAGAGGGAATTAACCAGAAGATCATGACTTAACCAGCGAGTCATCGAAGTTTGAATCATTCTCATATACTAGCTCAATCAGATCCTCATCAGGAATGAACCTGTTTGAAACAGTGAATTGTCTTCGTTATTCCGGTGCCGTATGATTTCTATATTTTCTAAAGCCAGCCGCTTTCCCTATGGAGGAGGTTACCAGAGCCCTCCTTGAATTTATGGCCACTCAGAAGTAGATGATCGACAAAAGCCGACTGACCTAAATTACCCTTCTCCCACGCTTTTTTATGCTCCTCAATTCTTATTTGGAGCTGACGCTCGGTCATCCCTATATAATAAATACCCAGGCAATCGTCGCAAGCTATGCTGCATACCCCACTCCTCTCGATCAAAGGAATCGGGTCCTTCAATTTCACAAACAAGCTTTTTACCGCATTAATATTATAATACGCCGGTCGGAACCCAAAAGGACCAAGTACACGGGCAACCTCAACGAAAACCTGCCCAAGCAAGGGAGTCTAATCCAACGTTTTCTACTGTTGTGCAAATCCCTAGGGAGGGAGGTGATGGAATCGAGGCATTTTCTCGTAAGCCCCCTTCGGACCATTAAGTCAATGTCCACTCTAACTTGGTTCACTCTGGCCAGGTACTCAATCGTCCCTAGTTTCTTCTGGAAAGCATCCTGACTCAAAGGAATATGAGTCAGTCGATGTATCAAGCTATTGAATGTAGCGACCTTGTGTGCAGCGGGACAAAAAGATGACCCGTGGATTGTTATATCGGTCGAGGTTTCTTTTCTGTAAATACCAAATTCATGGACGCCATCTCTAATAAATATGGACAAATCCAAGAAATTTCTTAGTAAGCCGCCAACTGCCAGAGTGAATTTTATGGAAGGGTATCGGCCATTTAAGCAGGACAGGAACTCAGTAAGGGGTTCCACTGGGCCAGTCCACGCGCACAATATGTCGTCTACGTACCTATGCCAGTAAAATACGTCATTTAAAAGTACCTGGCCTGAAGAAAACAATTTGATTTCAAATCTGGACATGAATACCTCCGATATCGATGAGCCCAAAGGGGACCCAATAAGGATCCCCATTTCTTTTGGGAGTTCGAAAAATTCTCCCTCGAATTTACAAAAATTGGGAGTCCAACAAACTCTTAGAAGGTCGAAGAATTCCACCAACACCTCATGAGGGACACCAGTTTTTACAAGCAATTCGCCCATATGTTGGATAGCGACAGCCTTGGGATGTGAGGAAATAATCCCATCACATCAAAGGAACACAAAATCGTTTCCTCGGGGAGGCTTATATCCTTCAATCTCTCCGTCAAAGAACCTGAGTTTTTTACTGAATGAGGGGAGGTAAAATCTACTCGCGATTTGAACCATCTATCTATACACATATATTTAGCTAACAAGTAGGTTGGTGACGAGACAAATGACACGACCGGCCGCATTGGCACATCTTTTTTATGTACTTTGGGGAATCCATATAGGAGGGGAGGAACCGGGTTAGGCTCCAAGAGAACTTTCGTTGTCAAAGGACTCTTGATAATCACACTACAATTATTAATGATGTTCCTCACCTCTTTGACAAAACTGGGGAAACAAAAGAGGCTATTCTCCTTAGCGCGACATCGTTCTAGCACTTCATGAACCCCGGATACATAAGAGGACTTCTCTATAATCACTACAGCGTTACTTTTATCCGCCTTGGTAAGGATTAAGCCCTCCTCCTTGACCTTCCTCTTTAAGCCTTTAATCACCTCACTACAGGCATCACTTATGCGGGGGAGGAGAGTGTTGCAAACCATTTCGGTGCACTTTTTTTGGGTATTCACTCCAGGTCCAATTTTTACGGTCAAGTCAGCTATTACATTAGCAAGGGTCTCTTGGTTCTTAAGAGGTGGGAGGCCAAATTCCAACCCTTTCTCCAACAGGTATATTTCATCACTATCAAACTGAACTTTACTATAATTGATAATGCGTGGCCGGAATTGCTGGATTAACGTCTCTGCGTGGATTTCACGACAGCTAAGATAGCTGCTGATCATCCTGAGCAGGTATGCGGGCACTTCTGCGTCCACGAGAGCTTCCAATATCCTCTTCCATGGGATAGAATTGAACGCATTTCTTATGTCAAGGCTGATGGCTGCGTAAAATTGACGCATAGCAATCGCTGACCCGGCTATTCTTTTCAGCCGGATCCCAGCACCTGATGTGCAGCGTACAGTTTGGAAACCGTACTGGCTACTAGAGATTATATATCTTCCCTTCAGATAGCTCTCCATTCGATTGGCTATCACTCTTTCCAGGAGTTTTCCAACATTGTCCAGCCGTCAAAGTGGGCGATAAGAGGATGGTAGACCAGGTGGTTCATCCTTCTTATCAATCAACGCTAGTCTGGCTTTCTTCCATCGCATAGGGAACAATCTCCCAGAAATTGCCGCATTGAATGTATCAACAAGCACTGCTGAGTCAACTAGACTGGATTTGGAATCTCATCCAGGCCTAAAGTCTTCCAATACTTACCCCGCAGTTTATTGACTGCTGCATCCACCTCCTCGGTACCTAGGAGGGGTATACCACCCTCTTCTACTATTGGTAGCGTTATCATTGGTGGTGGCTGCTGTGGGAACAAGGCATCAATGATTTGACCCACAACATCCGGCTCCATTCGGCTCATTGCTGAGAGAGCCTTTAGCTTCTAAATGTGTCGTCCTCTGCCATCTCACACAGCGCTTGCCACACAGTACTTTTGCGGTCTTTGATGGCCTTCTTCAGCCTTTTACGAGCCAGCTGGTATTCAGGTGGAACTGACTGCGCCCCTTCGCGGCCTCATCTGTTCGCGGTGAATGAAGAAGCAACAGAGAAGGTGGATCACTTCTGCTACCTGGGGAGCACTGTCACAAAGAAGCTAGACATGGAAGCTGAAGTACAAAGACAAATACAATCAGCCATAAGGGCTTTCTACAAGCTGAAAAGCCGCTGGACCACCACAAAAATAGCAGTCTTCAAAGCGGTGGTGCTATCCTCGTTACTCTTTGCCAGCGAGACTTGGACGCTTCATCGGAGGCAGATTAAAGAACCAGAGAAATTCCAGCAACGCCAGCTGCGTAAGATATACAGAATCAGATGGGATGACTTTGTCTCAAATAAGGAAGTGTTGGATAGAGAGGGTCTAATGCCAGTGGAAACAATTATAGAGAGGAACCAACTGCGATGGGCTGGTCACATTCGACGAATGGAAGACACCCAACTCCCAAAAATCACTCTATATGGCGAGTTGGAGCATGGTGCTAGATGATCTGGGGGACAGCGGAAGCGCTACAAAGACCAACTGCACGCAACTTTGAAGAAACTGAGGCTGGAAGGTAGTTGGGACAGACTTGCACAGGATAGAAACCAGTGGCAGAGCATAGTACCGAACCACAGAGGAGCAGAACCTAGCAGAAGGGAAAGTTCAAATACAATGACGGACTCTCTGATATGTGACACGTGCGGTAGAGTCATCTCATCCAAAATTGGAATGATCTCGCATCTCAGGACCCATATGTAGCGGAGAAATGGAGGAGCAATAGTCGATCACGACTGGCTGGAAGAAGGAAGAAGACCCCTCTTTTCTTAACTCGGCAATCTTGTTGGTCCACCATTAAACGGCTCTCCTCTTCTTTGGTGGACCTTGCCTGGGCATGGCTACGTCGCATGCTTTGGTGACAGTCTTTATGATCCTCTCTGCTGCCACCTCTGCATTAACTTCTTGTTCTTGCTTTCGATCCCATGTAAGAGCAAGGTAGCTAGCCTTCAAACGGTCGCTATTCCGCTTCGGAATGAAGTTGGTTCTTCCGGAGGTCTATCTGTTTTTGGCAGTTTTCACGGTTTGAGGACATGTCAAAGACTTAGTACCGCACCGAATCAATTGTAAGTCATCATTACTTAGTCCGTTGCAAGGGTATTCTTGCAATATGCCAGCCTCCCGGGAGTCTTGAACAAAATTTTATGCAGTACTTTATAGAGTACATTTAAAGCAAATTTTTTTTTTTTTTTTTTAGATCAAATTATCCGCTTCCGCCCCAATCTTCACAAATAACTATTAAATCTCTAGGCAATATATCGAAACTCGAGGGTGAATGGAGTACCCCGGTGAACACATTGCGATAAGGGAACTCAGTAAACGGAGAACGAGAATTTTTAAGGATCTACCCAGATGTACCGTACTTTACGCAAATAAGAGAGTTCATACCAACCTCTGGCAAGCACAGGAGCAGGGAGAGTAAAGAATTTATTCGTTGAAATTTATCCCGATTAAAATTTCGGATACTAAAACGGTCAATGACTCTGTTGAGAGAGTGTATCGCGGATTAAGCCGGTCGGTTCGACATTTTCCAGTCTTCGCGCCCAGACCACACGACGCGAAATGTTTATAAAAATTCGAGGATCTGGACGCTCTCATTTGCTCTAATTTATGGTTAATCGTTACGCTACCTTTCCAACATACAAAAAGTAATCCTAGCAGCGGAATATATTTACCCATATTACGAAGTACGCGAACGCGTGCAATGAAAAAATCCAAGTTTCTCGCGCAAAATAAGGGCAAACTTCCGCTTAATAAAACGTTATTAAACCCTATACGCCTTAGGCGAGCAGAGACAGAACAAAACGCCGTCTCTAATTACACCTTGTCAAAAGTACAAAAACCAAAACACGCCTTTTACACGCTACCGAGATTAACGTCGCCAATTTTCGTTTTTTTTCTCTCTTTACTCTCCGCGTAAAATTTCGACAACAACGGTAGGTCGAGGCGCCTATCTCGCCTCTAAATTTTATACTTTACATCTCGGTATATCGAATTAGGTATATACTTTATTACTTATATAACCTTACCCGTAATCAGTGGGGTCTTCTGAATTTGCGTTTTGCGGTTGACTATTCATTCTAGCCGGATACACTTACGGCCGCATCATTCGTACGCTCTGAGAACAGAAATGGAAACAAAGATACAGTTAATACTCGCCATTTACTGAAATATATTCTTCCGGTTTGGATTTACATTTTATAGTGGCTAGCGCTTATTCGAATCTTATGATAATCTCAGCGCTTTATCAGCTTTGTATTGCATTCGTTCGACGTAGAAAAGTATTCGGTGAATTGGAACGGCCTGAATGGCTCAATGATCCGAGTTTCTTTCGAGGCCAATGATTCCTACTGGGAAGTTGACTGATATTTTCCTCGAATGGTGTTGAACGCGATTGCTCGAAAGTTTCTCAAATTTCCTACTGTTAAACAAGGGATATCGGAGAGCAAATGGGAGATTTCGATGTGTAATAATGGTTCAAGTGTCCTTCCGATTGCACCAAAGTCCTTATATGATGCAATGAACCAGAATAGTCTTTTGTTCACTATTTTTTTGAGTAGTTTGCCAAGGACAGAAGTCAGAGCGAATGTGAGGAAGGAGGAATCTTAAAGTTTAAAGAGTCTCCGAAGCTAAGAATTATGTTTCTGCAGGTACATGCATACGTAATTTACAAGATGATAAATTCGTGATCAAGTGTGCCATTGACAGGCGAGAGTTAAGTCAGCGAGAACAGGAAGGAAAGAAGGTTCGTAAATGTGAGTTATAAGAGAATTATAGAAAGTGAAGGAGAACGGTTGAGGAGGGGGACGTCAACTTCCAACTTTTCGAGCATATTCATGAGCCTACCTTTAGAAGCGGCATGAATAAACTTGACCTTTAAGAGATCCACGTCGTAACCTGTTTCGAGTACGCATTCTGCAACAGCTCAGGAAGAAGACTCTTTTCTCCTCTCGTATGTGTTTGAAGCGCGTTTTGATGCCTTAATCATTCTGGCCCATATATACGGCGTTGCATGAGCTGCAAGTGATCCCACACTTCTCCTCGGGTAATACAGGGGTCTTTTAGTGCGAGAAGATGACCTAGACTCCCAAACGAGTATTTCAGTTTTCATCAAAATGGTTGTTAGACGAAGAGAAGATCGATCTAAATACGGAAGGCGAAGATAGCGTTGTATCTTCTTTGTGTTCAAAGGAACCAGAATAAGGATTCAGAAAAAGAAGCACGAGGGAATTTTTGATGAACGGCCTTGTCGACACTTTGACTCCGTTTTTGAGAGCGAGAACCTCGATAGTGTGACGTTCCTCCTCAAAGTCTTCTTTCTCCACAGGAATAGAGTACAAGTGGCGCACCGTGACGTTGAAGACCGTGAATTCAATTGAGGATGAGGAGAGTGATGTTGGATACGTCGTCGTCGTATAAAAGGGGTTCGTGTTATGTGGGTCCGAGATAGAGTGGAGAGAAGAGAGTGAATCAGTGTGAAGGAAGAATTTACCTTTAGGAGGACAGCGAGAGGATTCATTAGCTAAATTATATACCACGCCTCCGTAGTCTAATCTGGAGCGAATGAGGTTTTTGTAAAGTTGTAAGAGCAGTTTCCTGTTGCATCCCATAGACGGGTGCGATAAATACACTTCAAAATATTTAGTGCCCTAGTGCATTTAGTTTCAAGGATTTTGATGTGGGAAGTCCAGGTGACTTTTCGACCAAAATGGAAGCCAAGAAGTTTTACAGAAGTGCGATGAGAAATTTGAAGGTATTGTAAAAACTCGCGGGTTCTTTAACGGAGTTAAACGAATGGTGGAAGGGAACCTGTTTTATAGGGCACGTCGGATCTCAAAAATGTTGACATACCAGATCCATAAAGTAATCAAATTGTGACGTCACAAGCCCGGATTATAGAGCTGGAAATTTTCCGAACTCCGAGCAGGAGTCCTTAGAATACCTTAGAACGACATTCTGAGTCTTATGGTGTTTGAAGCATTGCATATCTGGCTCATTGAAGGGGCAGAGTCAATTGGTATATGAAGCATTGCATATCTAGTTACTGAGGGGGCTATCTTTCAGGCTATATACACCGACCACAAAGCTATACATATATGATATCGTAGGAGGGGGACTACGAAAATTTTCGAGCTCCGAGCTTTGCCAGCTGGACGACGGACGCTTCTTCGGACCACCCCCCCCGCCGATAAAACAATTTCCTGTTAAAATGGAGGTTGTTCCCAATTCCCCTATTCATGCCACGTACAGTTAAAAGTCGGAAACGTGTCGAGTCTCTTATTGAATAAAATTTAGGCCATAAGAATTTTCCGAGCAAGAAAAATTTTGTAGAAGTATAGAAATTTTTTTTTCTTGTATATTGTTTCTGTCCGGTAAGTTGTGATCGAACCAGCTTCGATCCAACAGGATAATATTAAGAACACTTGGGAGTGGAATTTATATTAATGAGATATCAAGAAATTCCCTATCTTGAAGCAGGAGAATGAGATTTGGAGAAATTTCCGCAATTTGGCTACAACCACCAATATCCACCCACAAATCAATTGGAATCGGCGATGAATATGTTTTAGGTCCACTTCCTCATAAGGTGTGTCGCTTAGATCTTGAATTTTTTCGATTCGAGTGGTCCGGCCAGGAAATTTTCGAGGATGAAATTCTTTATCCTTATCTGTAATTTTGATGGCGTTTGGAGGCATATTTTCTATTTTATATGAGATTTTTCACCTTCCAACTTTCCTGGCTACGCCTCTGGAATCCTCCTTCTGATCTATGTAGCTCCAACGTCGAAATTTAACAGTCCAATCCTGTCATAATTTGTAGGTGTGAATAATAGTCTCACGTTGCAAAAGTTTCCGAGAATCACACATTCCTACATCATCAACCCTCATCTTCTAGCTCCCCCAATGTCTCCATTCTGCGAAGAAGAAACTCTAACAGTCGAATATTTCTTTTCCTGCCCTCTACTTGCACCTCTCCGCTCTTCGCTAAATATTACTTCCTCCCATTCTCAAGCACTAATAAATAATTTTGATCAAAATCATTGAAACCCAAAATTCTCACGTTTCGTTTTCTTGCTATAGTGCGATAACTGTTCTAATGGAGAGGAACACTCATGAGGACGTATCTGGCAATAGGGCGTCCGCGCAATGTATTTCATATGGGACGGACACCCTTTTGACAGAACTCTCCTCATATATTCTCGTACAATTTTTGACAAAAATTATGCTCTTTAGGTAGGAGTAAATCTTTAGTCTCAACTCGATCAAGATTAAACTAGCCCAGCGTATATCCTTTGATATCAAGAGTCTACTTCTCGCACTAAACTAAAGCCCTTACTTCGTGAGGTATTTGAGAAGTTATGATAGAGGTGACCGAAATTGAAACGTACCTCATTAAATGAACAGGATTCTACCTGGCTCTATACTTTTCATACTTATTCATGCACAATGACAATCATTTTACACTTCTTTGAATGATCAATCTGGTAAATGTCTTCGCATTCGACGGTTGAACATTGCTCTTATGATAATCGTCATACTTTAATTTGTATGATGATTTAATGTATCAATTGCGAGCTTTGATGAAGAAGAGAAGTCGTTAGCAAATAAGGTAAGTGAGTAGCCCTATATGGAATTTATGTACTTTAGAAAAGAGTTAATCTTGTCGACGATAATAAGCTTTGTTCTTGGTGCGTCGTTAAACAAATAAATAAAAAATTCGATAGAAGATTTTTATCTTTCTCTAACGCCCACTTTCACGAAGATAAATCTCCTTCCCTCACCTCGAATACATGGAAATTTCTCCATTTCACCTATCTCCATTGAAGAAAATTTTCATTCTCTCCTTCTCCGGTAACATTCTTTTTATTGTCTGAACCAACGAGAATTTCCTAACGTTTTATCGCTCTGACCAGATACAAAATTTCAGCCAATTTTCAATCTTAAGCTTACAACAAAAGATAACATGTGATTGAAGAACAAGGGCAATAGTACCACAAAAAATTTGATATCGGTATTTTTACTTGGAAAAATTCATTAATTGTCCAAATTATGTTCCGCATGTCTTCACATCCCTCAAAGTTTGAAGGGAAAACGAACGAGCAGAACCTAGTACAAATATGCAGCAATCATTCAGTTCGCTCTCAGGTCAAATTTTTGTCGATGGTGAGGATGGGAGACGGGTGATATGAATCTGAACATATCCTCACCTGTTAACGTCTAATTATAATCTCTTGTTGAATTGTTAATTTCATCGCGTCAGTTTCTTTTCAGGTCACTGAGAGGTAAGTCAGTTCCATATTCTCCACTTGTTCTTGTCTCAGTTGGTTGTACGTACATTCCTGGATAATATTTCCGAAAAAAAAACTGTAACCGAAGCCGGGATAAAATGGACTCAATGGTGAGTACCGAAATTCAAGAAAGATATGAATTTTTAAAACAAGTGGAGGACGTAATGAAGCTATTTTGTATATTGAGAAGTGATACTGTGTAAACTTGATTCAATTGGATAATGCCTTGACTAGTAGCCTCATTTTTTTTTGAGAATGAGTTCATGAGCTGGTGATCTCTATTACGAAAATTAAGTTTACTTCCTTTGTGGAGTATTCTAGAGTTTTCATTCAGTCAAGTATGTTTCATAATTTATAGACTCAAATATATGAAAGAGAAGCTTGTACGAAAGACGAAAAATGCCCCTACTGTCCGGCGGTGTTCAAACATATCAGCAGCGCCTTTGAATTCCGTGATCATCTGCAGCTCCACCTTGAAGGCTCTCTGCGTGAGCATCAAATGTATGATTTCTTGATGAAGGAATCGGATATGCTCCGCTGGCGCTGCCATTATCAATGCAATTTTAATTTACTTTCCACGACAACCCCTGACGAAGGAGATAACAAGAAGAACGATTTCTACAATAAGTTCCATAACGCTAGAGAACATTACTACGGTGAAGATCGTAAGTTAAAAATAATTTTCATTGAAGTAGTTTCATATTGTGACCATTGTGCGCGGCCCGTAGGATGATGCTTTTAGAATAAAATTTAAAAAAATTAATCAATGGTAACTCAATTTTTTCAACCTCAACTGATTGTGAAAATATGACATTTGTGTTGTCCACTCACTTCAATAAAAGACTCGGACGAACTTCTTAAAACTATATTTATACTCAAATTCATTATTATATATTCCAGTAATGGTGCCGATAGAAAGTCGAATCGAATGTAACAGATGCCCGTTCCGATGTAGCCAATCGTATAAGCATTTCTCGACCCGATTGTTTCACCACGTAAGAATGCACACGGAGGACAGAAAGGTATTTACGGGCAGTAAGTAAGTTTTTTTTTTTTTTTTTTTTTTTTTTTTTTTCCCGTGGGAAAACCTATCACTCTTATTGAGTTTCTCAGAAGTAGTTAGTGTCCTTCTTAAGGGTATACCCAGAGGACAACCTCATCAACCCGTTCAGATCTGAACCCAGCTTTTGTGAAGAAAAGTAAGCAATTAAGGACAGCTACGCCGCATGTACATAACTGTTTTCTTTTCTTTATACATTACACAACAATGACGCATAAAGTTAACCATACGCTCGCCCTCATTTAGCTAGTATACTTATAGGAACTCTACATAACGAACTGTTGTGATCTATATTTTTGTAAGGTATGTCAGGCTGGTGTAAAAGCCTCCAATTTGAATTTTTGTAAAGTCCTGCATGTATGTTCGCTGATAAGAAAGGTTGTATTATCGACATTTCAGCTGTTCTTCTGATGCTACTTCTCAATTCCGTAATATGATTTGTACAAAAGTGGAGATAAGTACTCTTTGATCATCTTCTAGTACTGACATATAAATAAATTGTCTGGGTATTCATTTTTTCAGGAAATTTATTGTTGTTGCAACGGTGCAAGAAGCGATGTCTCCAACAAGAAGGCCATGTTGGCCACCCAAAAACTGACCTGGATAGTAAGTTTTTTATATTTCAATATGATAATCTTGGTTAAAAAACTTGATATGATATAATGAGGTAACGCAAAGTAAAAAATACTTGAGTCGCAAATTTAATTAATACAAAAAATTAACGTTTTTCAACGAAGGTCATTATCAACTAAATAATATTATAAGTTACTAACCCAATATAAATAAGTTCAATATTCCATATGCACGTACTAGTCCAAATTATTAGAAAATTGAGAGCGGAATGTCAAGACTTTGCTCTCCCATGAATGTAAGCTTTCAAATTGAAAGAGGGGATAAACACAACAATGTCGTTATATCTCAAGTTTTTTCATCTTTTCACACAACTAATACTGGAAGAAGTCCATGTTCCCATCACCTTTCTCCTCCCTTCTAACCATTGGTGACCAGGTGGTAAGACGGAAGACAATTATTATTGAAGGGTAAGGGTTCGAGAACAAATGAAGCACTTTGAATCCACAAATCCTTTAATTGTTTCAATTGATCTTGCATTTCTGCATCTTCCTACCATAGCAAGAATTTATGGTGAAGAAAATCAGCATACCTAATTCAAAAACTCGACACGTAATGTAGAGAAAAAAGCAACACACACGATTTAACCAATTTGCCTAATTGTGAAGTTGTGGAGGGTCGCATGTCCATAACCCCTCCCCCCCTTCTCCAACCGTTGGCGTAAAAGGAGACGAGCAGAAACGAAAAACTTTACAGCAAAATCCGACGTAGACAAATCTGCCAACTCTCATCTAAAAATTTAATCCGCGTGGTGCTAGGAACGTGGACTTCTGAGAGTGTTGTTCAAAGTGTCTTAAGAAAATGTAATATGATAATGTTTGCAGTATTCCAGAAGAATGATTGGAATCAATGTCGAAAGCAGTGTCTCGGATTTCCGCCTTCCAGTGATTCCAATTCCGCGTCCGTTTGACGCGCTATCGGAAACAATGACGTGACGGCTGACTCACAATACACTGTAATCATTTCGGGATTAGAATGTGAAACAGTGGTATGAAGATCCTGAAATAGGTGAAGAGAAGAAGGTCTAAACGTAAATTTTCTATTTTTGTAATAAAAAGGAATAATATTTTAGAAGGTGACGGTATAATTTTATGTTTCCCTATCACTAATTTCGAGTGATACGTGAATAAATTTCACAGGGCGATCAGAGATTTTTGTGAATTCAATTTGTCTAGGATGAATTTTTATTCAATAAATAATTTGAAGCAGTTATTGTCCCATTATTATTATCGTTGTGGTTATTTGTAGATAGAGTAGCTACGGGCAAAACGGTATTCGTAGTTACGGAATGTCCAGAAGGTGATCTATTCGTCAGTGATGTTAACGACCAGTCTGAAAGAACATTAAACAGCAGGAAAAAATACAACTACTCGATGTTACCAGTTGTTATGGAAATGCCAGCCTAGCTTCTTGCTTCTGAATGGAGCAATTCATGGGCCACTTGACAGCCATGAAGAAGGTGGCTAAGCTGGTGCGAGCAGGGGACAATATTGGGTGCTACTCTAATATGCGTTCTACCGATTATTTCACCATTCTAATACGCATTCTACCATGGAAATGTGTTCTAGAAGTTGGAACAAACGCCATTTTTATATGTGTTCTACCTCTCACTCTCTTCACTCTCCTCACTCTGTTCCCCTCTCCCTCCCTCTCCACTCTCTCTCTCTCTCTCTCTCTCTCTCTCTCTCTCTCTCTCTCTCTCTCTCTCTCTCTCTCTCTCTCTCTCTCTCTCTCTCTCTCTCTCTCTCTCTCTCTCTCTCTCTCTCTCTCTCTCTCTCTCTCTCTCTCTCTCTCTCTCTCTCTCTCTCTCTCTCTTTCTCTCGCTTACAAGTGGGTGAGTTGTTTAGATAAGTCAGCCGCACAAGTGAGTGCGTTGTTCAGATACATTGTCTATCATCATAGTGTCACATGTAGATAACCTGGATATCTTTCAAGAAAGCCAAAGACATGTCGACCTCATTTTTGCGCCCCATTTGCCAACAGTACCGATTGAGGAGCGATTTGAACGTAGAAGGGGGCACTCCACTCTTTGATTTCACGATGTCAATTTTCGAATCCAGCCGAGATCGTCCGATTGCCTGCGTATGTACACCGGTTTCAGGGTCAACATAATTTTGCTTATGGTTGACTGTTTGTAACCTTTGGACGACAGGCATCAGTAGGCCGGCCACTCGTCGGAACGGATGTAGGATCCAGCTTCGCATCCTCTTTTTGTAGATCACATATTCATGGTAGAATGCATATTAGAGGAGCACACAATATTGATACACGAAAAGCAGTAGTCTCCATTAAACCCTCAGAAGACGTCACGGCTGAAAGTCGACATTTATTCAACTTCCTCCTCCAGCAGGATTATATCGTTTGAAAGAAACGTTCCCAATTCCACTATTAATTCCATGTACAGTTAAAAGTTGAAAACGTGTCGAGTCTCTTATTGAATTAAATTTGGGCCTTAAGAATTTTCCGAGACAAAAAGTTTTGTAAAAGTATAGAGAATTTTTTTTTCGCGTATATTGTTTCTGTCCGGGTAAGTTGTGATCTAACCAGCTTCGACCCAACAGGATAATATTAAGAACAATTAGGAGTGGTATTTATATTAATGAGATATTAAGAAATTCCCTATCTGGAAATAGGAGAATGGATATGAAGATATTTCTGCCGTTTAGCTACAGCTCCCAGTCCCCACCCCCAAATCAATTGGAATCGGCGATGAATATGTTTTGTGTCCACTTCCTCATAAGGTATGTCGCTTGGATCTTGAAATTTGTTCGATTCGAGTGATCTGGCCAGGAAATTTTTGAGGAGAGGTATTGAATAAGAATGTATGAAATTCTTTATCCTTCTCTGTAATTTTGATGGCATTTGGAGGCATATTTTCTTTTTAGAAGAGATTTTTCTCTCTTCATCTTTCCTGGCTTCGACACAGGAATTCTCCTTCTGATCAATGTAGCACCAATTTCGAATTCCTTTTTTCTCTCATAATTTGAAGGTGTGTTAATACTCTCAAGTTCGAAAAGTTTCGGAGAATCACACATTCCTACGAGTACATCATCAACTCTGATTTTATAACTTCCCCATTCTCTCCTAACTGCGAAAAAGAAACTCTATAACGGTCGAATATTTCTTTTTCTGCCCTCTACTTGCACCTCTTCGCTCTTCGCTTAATGTCGCTTCCTCCCACTCTCGAGCACTGATAAATAATTTTGATAGGATAACCCTCTGCCTCGAATACAATATCCTGACCCAATTCTATTCTTCATTTTAAAAACAATTACAATAACCTGCCAACACAGACCTTCTTCAATCAGATTTATAAATTTATACCATTAAGACTTACCTACTATCAACACATGTGTGTAATCGTGGCGAGAAAATAGCCCCCAGCGTAGTATCTAAAATTTTAAGGGGAAAAAAAAATTCTTTTACCGCTCTTCTGTAATATGGATGCATTAGAAACAACTATTCTGGGACGAGGAAGAAACATGTAGTAAATAACAGCACCTAAATGTTTACAGGGAAAAAAATAAGGCTGAAATATTTTAGAGGGGGAATATGCCAAATTTTTGACGCTCAATTTCAACTTGTAGCGCCCCTATTTCGAATATTTAAAAAAACTGACCGAAAAGAAATATCTTGTGATGCCCGGAATTAGTCGTGCTATTTGTTTTCACTTTAGATAAAACCTCGAAAATATTCCATTGAAACTCAAAATTCTTACGCCTCGTTTCCCGGCTGCAGAACGATAAATAGCCTAGCGTCTATTTTCAGATATCAAAAGCCTACTTCTTGCACTAAATAATGCGCATTCTTTGTGAGGTGGCATTATTGTTGTACTCGACGTTTATGAAATTAAAATTTCATTTACATGGATTTACACTTCTGATACTTATTCATGTACGTTGGCCAACCTTTTACACTCCATCGAGTAATCATACTGGCGAATGTCTTCGCATAATGCGTGTCCTAGGCCCGGACTATGAAGCTATGCATAAAAGGAGGAAGAATGGAAAATTTCCGACCTCCGAGCTTTGCCGGCCGACGTTATTTCTAAGAAATCGGCCTCCTAAAGGTCCAAAAAGTTGTAGTGCAGGCAGGATTTGTTGAGGAATGAAACGTTAATTTGTGATCAGAAGTCAATATGAGCTTGAATGGTGTTGTGGCCTTTTCTAAAGGCGCATTGAAAGGGAGAGACGGGTTTGTTTGATTCTCATAGAGGAAGAGGAGGCACCATAAAGGTAAGAATAAAAAATTTATTAGTCGTGACTGACAGATTATAATGTCAATAGAAACAACAAAAATACGAAAAAACTTTTATTTAGGCCTAAAGGAAAAGGAACGAATAAGATTTTAGTAAAAATAAACATAAAAGTAGTCAAATTGAGGTCAAAAAAACGAAAACTATGGAAAATGTTTTTAGAAAAAGATGAAAAAAATATTAGAAAAGAATAATTCGTCGTCGTCGTCGTCGTTGCCTTGTAAGCGGTAGGCCTATTGGCCTGTCTGCTGTGGCGTTGATGCCCCCGATGACGAATCCGATGTATCCACCAGCCTCTTCCTCGGTCTCCCCTGCAATCTCTTACCAACTGGTGTGTATTGGAGCATCTGTTTTGGTGACCGATCCTCGTCCATACGGTCAACGTGTTCCCTCCATTTCTTACGATAAGCTTTAATCTTTGATATCACTGGTGTTGTTTGGAGTTCGTTCATGATGTCAACATTTCTCTTCCTATCGCGCAGCGTATACCCAGCCGTTCTCCTCATGAACCGCATTTCCGCAGCTGTAATCCGTTTCTTATCTGCCTTCCTCAGGGCCCAAGCTTCGCATCCATACTTCAACATGGGTACGGCAAAAGTATTGTAGATTTTTAGCCTTGTTTCGCGTCGGACATTGTTTCCTGCTACCACTCGGTTTATGAGGCCGGCTACCTTCAGAAACTTGGAAATTTTACTGTTTACGTCAACTTCACCCAGGTACGATACATCACTTCCTAGGTACTTGAAGCTGTTAACTTGTTCTATTATGTGCTCGTCTATGACAATTTTTGATCTTACCGGATCCTTTCCTCGGAATGCTATCACTTTGGTTTTCCCGGTTGATATTTTCATGTTGTACCGTTGCGCTGTTACTGCCAGATTATATACTGCTCGCTGTAGTTCATCCTCTGTCTCAGCCAATAGAACTTGGTCATCAGCAAACAAGACCGTTTCCATTCGTTTTGTTCCCTCAATTTTTACGCCCTAGATTCAAAAACAGTGACAGACGGCTACAGAATTATCTACTACCGGTTTTGGCCGTATGAGACGACCATCTTCAGGTAGAATACAGAAGCAACTAAAAGGGGTTGTTTGATGCTAAGAACCAACGATTCTCTGGTTAAGTATATTTTGGAATTCCTGTTTATCGAGAACTTTGGATAGAGTTATTGGACGATATGAGCCACGGAGAGGTGGGTCTGAGTTGGGTTTCAAAATGAGGAAAGTGATAGCGATTTTCCAAGAGAGGAAGTAGGAGTTGTTAGTGAAAATAGAACTGAACAGGTGGGAGAGACATTTCTTAGATTTTTGGTGATAGTTGCCATGAGATCTTCTACAGAAACGAGATAGTTATATCAGAGTGGGTCGCTTGATGGGAGGCTGAAGGTTATACATGCATTTTCTTCGGGGCGTTTGTAAGATAAGAAGGAAAAATCATAGTGGAGTTAGGAGAGGCAGGGAGAATTTGTTTTTGAGGAAATACTCTTCGTCTATCTTGATGATTTTCGATGAAAAATTAAAATTTGGTTTTTGCGAGTTAGAACTATGGGAGATGCTTCCATATATCCAAAGGGAATAAATGAATTACTTACGGTAGGACTCAACCATCAGCAGTTCTTTCGCAATTCGAATGCATTAGAGGCAACTATTTTGAGGCGAAAAACACAAAAATATTTACATGAAAAAAAAAAGGCTCCTTTTGGAGGGGAAAGTATAGAATTTTCGACGCTCGATTCGTAGTTATCGTTCCGTTATTTTGAATATCAAGAAAACTGAACGAAAAGATATTTCTTATGATGTTCGAACCTGTCCTTGATAATTTTTTCCTCTTTATAGATCACGCCCAGAAATTATATCAAGAGTAAAGGTTGACCAAATCTCACAATTCCTTGACCTCCTCGCCATATGAATCAAAATCATTGAAACCCAAAATTCTCACGTTTCGTTTTTCTGCTATAGTAGGATAACTGTTCGAATAGAGCGGAACACATCTCTTCTCCTACAATTTTTGTAAAAAGTTATGTTCTTTGAGCAGGATTGTATCCTTAGTCTCAACGCGGTCAAGATTGAACTAGCCTAGCGTCTACTCTTAAATATCAGAAGCCTACTTTTTGCACTAAACCAAAGCCTTTACTTCGTAAGGTGGTTGAGAAGTTATACTCGAAGTACCTGAAATTGAAACGCACGACATTAAATGTGCAGGATTGTACCTGGCTTTATACTTTTCATACTTATTCATGCACAATGACAATCATGTTACACTTCTTCGAGTGATCAATCTGGTAAATGTCTTCGCATTCGACGGTTGAACATTGCTCTTATGATAATCGTCATTCTTTAATTTGTATAATGATTTGATGTATCAATTGCGAGCTTTGATGAAGCAGACAAGTCGTTAGCAAATAAGGTAAGTGAGTATGCCTATATGGAATTTATGTACTTTCGAAAAGAGTTAATTTATAGAATTTGATAGATGATTTTTATCTTTCTCTAACGCCCACTTTCACGAAGATAAATCTCCTTCCCTCACCTCGAATACATGGAAATATCTCCAATTCACCTATCTCCATTGAAGAAAATTTTCATTCTCTCCTTCTCCGGTAACATTCTTTTTATCGTCTGAACCAACGAGAATTTCCTAACGTTTTATCGCTCTGACCAGATACAAAATTTCAGCCAATTTTCAATCTTAAGCTTACAACAAAAGATAACATGTGACTGAAGAACAAGGGCAATAGTACCACAAAAAATTTGATATCGGTATTTTTACTTGGAAAAATTCATTAATTGTCCAAATTATGTCCCGCATGTCCTCACATCCCTCAAGGTTTGAAGGGAAAACAAACCAGCAGAACGTAGTACAAATATGCAGCAATCATTCAGTTCGCTCTCAGGTCAAATTTTTGTCGATGGTGAGGATGGGAGACGGGTGATATGAACCTGAACATATCCTCACCTGTTAACGTCTAATTATAATCTCTTGTTGAATTGTTGATTTCATCACATCAGTTTCTTTTCAGGTCCCTGAGAGGTAAGTCAGTTCCATATTCTCCACTAGCTCTTGTCTCAGTTGGTTGTACGTACATCCCTGGATAATATTTTCGAAAAAAAAAAACTGTAACCGAAGCCGGGATAAAATGGACTCGATGGTGAGTACCGAAATTCAAGAAAGATATGAATTTTTAAAACAAGTGGAGGACGTAATGAAGCTATTTTGTATTTTGAGAAGTGATACTGTGTCAACTTGATTCAATTGGATAATGCCTTGACTAGTAGTCTCATTTTTTTTTGAGAATGAGTGCATGAGGTGATCTCTATAACGAAAATTAAATTTACTTCATATAAGGTTTAAATTATCTGCTAAGGTACGAGCCATAGGTATCTGAAGGTGAGAAATAGAAGTGCGGACACGTAAAAAGAAAAAATTCTAATTAATTTTTAAAATTCTAATTAATTTTCTTTTTACGTGTCCGCACTTCTATTTCTCACCTTCAGATAAGTTTACTTCCTTTGTGGAGTATTCTAGAGTTTTCATTCAGTCAAGTATGTTTCATAATTTATAGACTCAAATATATGACAGAGAAGCTTGTACGAAATACACAAAATGCCCCTACTGTCTGGCGGCGTTCAGAATTTTTAGCGCCATTAAATTGCGTAAACATCTGCAGCTCCACCTTGAAGGCTCTCTGCGTGAGCATCGAATGTATGACTTCTTGATGAAGGAATCGGATACACTCCGCTGGCGCTGCGGTTATCAATGCATTTATAATTTACTTTCCACGACAACCCCTGACGAAGGAATTAACAAGAAGAACGATTTCTACAATAAGTTCCATTACGCTAGAGAACATTACTACGGTGAAGATCGTAAGTTAAAAATAATTTTCATTGAAGTAGTTTCATATTGTGACCATTGTGCGCGGCCCGTAGGATGATGCTTTTAGAAAAAAATTTTAAAAAAATTAATCAATGGTAACTCAATTATTTCAACCTCAACTGATTGCGAAAAGATTACATTTGTGTTGACCACTCGCTTCAATAATACCATTTCAACCTTACATCAAGATTTTCTGACTCAGACGAACTTCTTAAAACTATATTGATACTCAAATTCAGTATTACGAGTTATATTCTAGAAATGGTGCCGATAGAAAGTCGAATCGATTGTAACAGATGCCCGTTCCGATGTAGCGAATCCTATGAGAATTTCAATGGCCGAACAGGACACGAAACAGCTACTCACAAGGAGGACAGAATGGTATTTGTGTGCAGTAAGTTTTTTTTTTTCGTGGAAAAAACCTATCACTCTTATTGAGTTTCTCAAAAGTAGTTGGTGTCCTTCTTAAGAGTATACCCAGCGGACAACCTCATCAGCGGGTTCAGATCTGAACCCAGTTTTTGTGAAGAAAAGTAAGACTGTTTTCTTTTCTTTATACATTACAACAATGACGCATAAAGTTAATCATACCATCGCCCTCATTTAGCTAGTATACTTATAGGAACTCCACATAACGAACTGTTGTGATTTATGTTTTTGTAAGGTATGTCAGGTGTAAAACCCCCAATTCGAATTTTTTTCAAGTCCTGCATGTACCTATGTCCGCTGATAAGAAAGGTTCTTAGTATCTACATTTTAGCTGTTCTTCTGATGCTACTTTTCAATTGCGTAACACGCTATGTATGGAAGTAGAATAGGTACTCTTTGATCATCTTCTAGTGCTCACATATAAATAAATTATCTAGGTATTCATCTTTTCAGAAAATTTATTGTTGTCGCAACGGTGCAAGAAGCGATGTCTCCACCAACAAGGCCATTTTGGCCACCCAGAAACTGATCCCGATAGTAAGTTGTTAATGTTTCAATATGATAATCTTGGTGAAAAAACTTGATATGATATAATGAGGTAACGCAAAGTAAAAAATACTTGAGTCCCAAATTTAATTAATAGAAAAAATTAACGTTTTTCAACGAAGGTCATTATGAACTAAATAATATTATTCTAAGCCAAAGTAAATAAGTTCAATATTTCATATGCACGTACTAGTCCAAATCATTAGAAAATTGAGAGCAGAACGTCAAGACTTTGGTTTACCATAGATGTAAGCTTTCAAATTGAAAGAGGGGATAAACCCAACCAGGTCGTTACATCTCAAGTTTTTTCATCTTTTCACATAACTAATACTGGAAGAAGTCCATGTTCCCATCACCTTTCTCCTCCCTTCTAACCACTGGTGACCAGGTGGTAGGACGGAAGACAATTATTGAAGGGTAAGGGTTCGAGAAGAAATGAAGCACTTTTATTCCACAAATCCTTCGCTTGTTCCAATTGATCTTGCATTTCGGCATCTTAGCAAGAATTGAGGGTGAAGGAAATCAGCACAATTCTAAAACTCAACATCTAAATCTAGCGAAAACGCAGCACACACGATTTAACCAATTTGCTAATTGTGAAATTGTGGAGGATTGCATGTCCATAACCCCTCCCCCTCCCTCCTTCTCCAACTAATGGCGTGAAAGGAGACGAGCAGAAACGAAAAACTTTACAGCAAATTCCGACATAGACAAATCTACCAACTCTCATCTAAAAATTTAAACCGCGTGGTGCTAGGAACGTGTACTTCCGAGAGTGTTGTTCAACGTGTATTACGAAAATATAATATGATAATTTTTGCAGTTTTCCAGGTGAATGCTTCCAATCAGTGTCGAAAGCAGTGTCTCGGATTTCCGCCTTCCAGTGATTCCGATTCCGCGTCCGTTTGACGCGCTATCGGAAACAATGACATGACGGCTGACTCAAAATACACTGTAATCATTTCAGGATTAGAATGTGAAACAGTGGTATGAAGATCCTGAAATAGGTGAAGAGAAGAAGGTCTAAACGTAAATTTTCTATTTTTGTAATAAAAAGGAATAATATTTTAGAAGGTGATGGTATAATTTTATGTTTCCCTATCACTAATTTCGAGTGATACGTGAATAAATTCAACATGGTGATTAGAGATTTTTGTGAATTCAATTTGTCTTGAATGAACTTTTATTTAATAAATAATTTGGTGCAGTTATTGTCCCATTATTATTATCGTTGTGGTTATTTGTAGATAGAGTAGCTACGGGCAAAACGGTATTCGTAGTTACGGAATGTCCAGAAGGTGATCTATTCGTCCGTGATGTTACCGACCAGTCTGAAAGATAATTAAACAGCAGGAAAAAATACAACTGGATGTTATCAGATGTTGTGGAAATGCCAGCCTAGCTTCTTGTCACGGAATAGAGAAATTCATGGGCTACTTGACAGCCACGAAGAAGGTGGCTAAGCTGGTGTGAGCAGGGGACAATATTTGGTGCTACTCTAATATGCGTCCTACCGGTTATTTCACCATTCTAATACGCGTTCTACCATGGAAATGTGTTCTAGAAGTTGGAACAAACGCCAATCTTATATGTGTTCTACCTCTCACTCTCTTCATTCTCCTCACTCTGTTCCCCTCTCCCTCCCTCCCTCTCCACCACTGTCGCTCTCTCTCGCTTATTCGCCCCACAAGTGTGTGAGTTGTTCAGATAAGTCAGCCACACAAATGAGTGCGTTATTCAGATACATTGTCCTCCATCATAGTGTCACATGTAGATAACGTAGATATCTTTCAAGAAATCCAAAAACATGTCGACCTCATTTTTGTGCCACATTTGCGAAAAGTACCGACTGAGGAGCGATTTGAACGTAGAAGGGGGCAGTCCACTCTTTGATTTCACGATGTCAATTTTCGCATCCAGCCGAGATCGTCCGATTGCCTGCGTATGTACACCGGTTTCAGGGTCAACATAATTTTGCTTATGGTTGACTGTTTGTAACCTTTGGACGACAGGCATCAGTAGGCCGGCCACTCGTCGGAACGGATGTAGGATCCAGCTTCGCATCCTCTTTTTGTAGATCACATATTCATGGTAGAATGCATATTAGAGGAGCACACAATATTGATACACGAAAAGCAGTAGTCTCCATTAAACCCTCAGAAGACGTCACGGCTGAAAGTCGACATTTATTCAACTTCCTCCTCCAGCAGGATTATATCGTTTGAAAGAAACGTTCCCAATTCCACTATTAATTCCATGTACAGTTAAAAGTTGAAAACGTGTCGAGTCTCTTATTGAATAAAATTTGGGCCATAAGAATTTTCCGAGCAAAAAAAGTTTTGTAAAAGTATAGAGAATTTTTTTTTCGCGTATATTGTTTCTGTCCGGGTAAGTTGTGATCTAACCAGCTTCGACCCAACAGGATAATATTAAGAACAATTAGGAGTGGTATTTCTATTAATGAGATATTAAGAAATTCCCTATCTCGAAGTAGGAGAATGGAATTGAAGAAATTTCTGCCGTTTAGATACAGCTCCGAGTTCCCACCCCCAAATCAATTGGAATCGGCGATGAATATGTTTTAGGTCCACTTCCTCATAAGGTGCGTCTATTGGGTCTTGAAATTTGTTCGATTCGAGTGATCTGGCCAGGAAATTTTTGAGGAGTGGTATTGAATAAGATTGTATGAAATTCTTTCGGCCGTACGAGACGACCATCTTCAGGTAGAGTACAGAAACAATTAAAAGGGGTTGTTTGATTCTAAGGACCAACGATTCTCTCGTTAAGTATATTTTGGAATACATAGTTTATCGAGAACTTTGGATAAAGTTATTGGACGATATGAGGCACGGAGAGGTGGGTCTGAGTTGGAGAGAGGGAGGAGGGAGAAAGAGAGAGAGAGAGAGAGAGAGAGAGAGAGAGAGAGAGAGAGAGAGAGAGAGAGAGAGAGAGAGAGAGAGAGAGAGAGAGAGAGAGAGAGAGAGAGAGAGAGAGAGAGAGAGAGAGAGAGAGAGAGAGAGAGAGAGAGAGAGAGAGAGAGAGAGAGAGAGAGAGAGAGAGAGAGAGAGAGAGAGAGAGAGAGAGAGAGAGAGAGAGAGAGAGAGAGAGAGAGAGAGAGAGAGAGAGAGAGAGAGAGAGAGAGAGAGAGAGAGAGAGAGAGAGAGAGAGAGAGAGAGACGGGGAGTTGGGATGTAGGTCCTTAAACATAGCTCAATGATTGTCTTAGATTTTTGGTGATAGTTGCCATGAGATCTTATACAGAAACGAGATAGTCATATCAGAGTGGGTCGCTTGATGGGAGGCTCAAGGTTATACATGAATTTTCTTGGGGGCGTTTGTAGGATGAGAAGGAAAAATCATAGTTGGAGTTAGGAGAGACAGTGAGAATTTGTTTTTGAGGAAATACTCTTCGTCTACCTTGATGATTTTCGAAGATAAAATGAAAATTTGGTTTTTACGAGTTAGAACATTGGGAGATGATTCCATATATCCAAATGGAATAAAAAAATTACTTACGGTAGGACTCAACTATCAGCAGTTCTTTCGCAATTCGAATACATTAGAGGCAACTATTTTGGGGCGAAAAGCACAAAAATTTTTACATGAAAAAAAAGGCTCCTTTTGGAGGGGAAAGTATAGAATTTTCGACGCTCAATTCGTACTTATCGTTCCCTTATTTCGAATATCAAGAAAATTGAACGAAAAGATATTTCTTATGATGTTCGAACCTGTTCATGATATTTTTTTCCTCTGTATAGATCACGCCCAGAAATCATATCAAGCGTAAAGGTTGACCAAATCTCACAATTCCTTGACCTCCTCGCCATATGAATCAAAATCATTGAAACCCAAAATTCTCACGTTTCGTTTTCCTGCTATAGTACGATAACTGTTCGAATAGAGCGCAACACATCTCTTCTCCTACAATTTTTGTCAGAAATTATGTTCTTTGAGCAGGATTGTATCCTTAGTCTCAACGCGGTCAAGATTGAACTAGCCTAGCGTCTACTCTTAAATATCAGAAGCTTACTTTTTGCACTAAACCAAAGCCTTTACTTCGTAAGGTGGTTGAGAAGTTATACTCGAGGTACCCGAGATTGAAACGTACGACATTAAATGTGCAGGATTCTACCTGGCTTTATGCTTTTCATACTTATTCATGCACAATGACAATCATTTTACACTTCTTCGAGTGATCAATCTGGTAAATGTCTTCGCATTCGACGGTTGAACATTGCTCTTATGATAATCGTCATACTTTAATTTGCATGATGATTTGATGTATCAATTGCGAGCTTTGATGAAGAAGTGACGTCGTTAGCAAATAAGGTAAGTGAGTATGCCTATATGGATTTTATGTACTTTCGAAAAGAGTTAACTTATAGAATTCGATAGATGATTTTTATCTTTCTCTAACGCCCACTTTCACGAAGATAAATCTCCTTCCCTCACCTCGAATACATGGAAATATCTCCAATTCACCTATCTCCATTGAAGAAAATTTTCATTCACTCCTTCTCCGGTAACACCCTTTTTATCGTCTGAACCAACGAGAATTTCTTAACGTTTTGACCAGATACAATATTTCAGCCAATTCTCAATCTTAAGCTTACAACAACAGATAACATGTGATTGAAGAACAACAGCAATAGTACCACAAAAAATTTGATATCGGTATTTTTACTTGGAAATATTCATTTATTGTCCAAATTATGTCCCGCATGTCTTCACATCCCACTAGGTTTGAAACCAGCAGAACCTTGTACAAATATGCAGCAACCATTCAGTTCGCTCTCAGGTCAAATTTTTATCGATGGTGAGGATGGGATACGGGTGATATGAACCTGAACATATCCTCACCTGTTAACGTTTAATTATAATCTCTTGTTGAATTGTTGATTTCATCGCGTCAATTTCTTTTTAGGTCACTCAGAAGTAAGTCAATTCCACATTCTCGTCTTGTCCTTATCTCAGTTGGTTTTACGTACATTCCTGGATAATATTTCCAAAAAAAAAACTGTTACCGAAGCCGGGATAAAATGGACTCGATGGTGAGTACCGAAATTCAAGAAAGATATGAATTTTTAAAACAAGTGGAGGACGTAATGAAGCTGTTTTGTATATTGAGAAGTGATACTGTGTAAACTTGATTCAATTGGATAATGCCTTGACTAGTAGTCTCATTTTTTTTTGAGAATGAGTGCATGAGGTGATCTCTATTACGAAAATTAAGTTTTGTGGAGTATTCTAGAGTTTTCATTCAGTCGAGTATGTTTCATAATTTATAGACTCAAATAAATGACAGAGAAGCTTGTATGAGAGACGAAAAATGCCCCTTCTGTCTGGCGGCGTTCAAACTTCTCAGCGGCTTTGAATTGCTTAATCATCTGCAGCTCCACCTTGAAGGCTCTCTGCGTGAGCATCGAATGTATGATTTCTTGATGAAGGAATCGGATACGCTCCGCTGGCGCTGCCGTTGTCAATGCGATTATAATTTACTTTCCACGACAACCCCTGACGAAGGAGATAACGAGAAGAACGATTTCTACAATAAGTTCCACAACGCTAGAGAACATTACTACGGTGAAGATCGTAAGTTGAAAATAATTTTCATTGAAGTAGTTTCATATTGTGACCAATGTGCGCGGCCCGTAGGATGATGCTTTTAGAAGAAAATTAAAAAAAAATTAATCACTGGTAACTCAATTTTTTCAACCTCAACTGATTGTGAAAATATGACATTTGTGTTGTCCACTCACTTCAATAAAAGACTCGGACGAACTTCTTAAAACTATATTTATACTCAAATTCATTATTAAGAGTATATATTCCAGAAATGGTGCCGATAGAAAGTCGAATCGAATGTAACAGATGCCCGTTCCGATGTAGCCAATCGTATAAGCATTCCACGACCCGATCGAAGCACGAAGTAAGAATGCACAAGGAGGGCAGACAGGTATTTACGGGCAGTAAGTTTTTTTTTTTTTTTTTTTTTTTTTTCGTGTGAAAAACCTACCACTCCTATTGAGTTTCTCAGAAGTAGTTAGTGTCCTTCTTAAGGGTATGCCCAGCGGAAAACCTCATCAGCGGGTTCAGATCTGAACCCAGCTTTTGTGAAGAGAAGTAAGAAATTAAGGACAGTTACGCCGCATGTACATAACTGTTTTCTTTTCTTTATACATTACACAACAATGACGCATAAAGTTAGCTAGTATACTTATAGGAACTCTACATAACGAACTGTTGTGATCTATATTTTTGTAAGGTATGTCAATCTGGTGTAAAAGCCTCCAATTTGAATTTTTCTAATGTCCTGCATGTATGTCCGCTGATAAGAAAGGTTGTATTATCGACATTTCAGCTGTTCTTCTGATGCTACTTCTCAATGTAGAAGTAGAGATGAGTACTCTTTGATCATCTTCTAGTACTCACATATAAATAAATTATCTGGGTATTCATTTTTCAGAAAATTTATCGTTGTCGGAACGGTGCAAGGACCGATGTCTCCAACAAGAAGGCCATGTTGGCCACCCAAAAACTGACCTGGATAGTAAGTTTTTTATATTTCAATATGATAATCTTGGTTAAAAAACTTGATATGATATAATGAGGTAACGCAAAGTAAAAAATACTTGAGTCGCAAATTTAATTAATACAAAAAATTAACGTTTTTCAACGAAGGTCATTATCAACTAAATAATATTATAAGTTACTAACCCAATATAAATAAGTTCAATATTCCATATGCACGTACTAGTCCAAATCATCAGAAAATTGAGAGCAGAATGTCAAGACTTTGCTCTCCCATGAATGTAAGCTTTCAAATTGAGAGAGGGGATACGCCCAACAATGTCGTTATATCTCAAGTTTTTTCATCTTTTCACACAACTAATACTGGAAGAAGTCCATGTTCCCATCACCTTTCTCCTCCCTTCTAACCATTGGTGATCAGTTGGTAAGACGGAAGACAATTATTGAATGGTAAGGCTTCGAGAACAAATGAAGCACTTTGATTCCACAAATCCTTTAATTGTTTCAATTGATCTTGCATTTCTGCATCTTCCTACCATAGCAAGAATTTATGGTGAAGGAAATCAGCATACCTAATTCAAAGACTCGACACCTAAATCTAGCGAAAACGCAACACACACGATTTAACCAATTTGCCTAATTGTGAAGTTGTGGAGGGTCGCATATCCATAACCCCTCCCCCCCTTCTCCAACCGTTGGCGTAAAAGGAGACGAGCAGAAACGAAAAACATTACAGCAAAATCCGACATAGACAAATCTACCAACTCTCATCTAAAAATTTAATCCGCGTGGTGCTAGGAACGTGGACTTCTGAGAGTGTTGTTCAAGGTGTATTAAGAAAATGTAATATGATAATTTTCGCAGTGTTCCAGAAGAATGATTGGAATCAATGTCGAAAGCAGTGTCTCGGATTTCCGCCTTCTAGTGATCCCGATTCCGAGTCCGATTGAACGCGCTGTCGGAGACAATGACGATTGACTGCTAAATACACTGTAATTATTTGCGGATGAAACAGAGGTATGAAGATCCTAAACTAGGTGAAGGGCTGAAGGTCCAAACGTGAATTTTCTGTTTTGTAATAAAAATGAATAATTTCCAAAGGTGACGGTATAATAAAATTTTATAATTTCCTGATAACTGATGTCTAGAGATACGCGAATACATTTAAGAGCCTGATCAGAGAATTTTGTGAATTCAATTTCTCGTGAATCAATTTTTCTTTTTAATTAATAAATAATTTGATGTAGTTATTGTGCTATTATTAGAGTATCATCAACGCAGTCATTTCCCGTAAACCGCTCGAAATTATAAGCGGCCATCAATCGACACTCAATACGTATTTCCGAGCAATTTCATCTAATTTTGTCTAAGTAGAAAACTCTCATTTACGCTCTCCCATATCAGTTTGTCCATCCGGTGTTCCTTGAATTCAAACCTAATGGCACCTTTCGTCTTATTTTAAACCTCAAAGCCCTCAACTCCTTTGTGTTAACAGAACACTTCAAGCTGGAAGATTACAGAGTAGCAGCTAAGCTGGTGTCAGCCTCATGCTACATGACTTTAAGGACGCCTACTATCTAATCCCAGTACATCCTGACCACAGACGTTTCCTTCGATTCGAGTTTAATGGCGAATTATTCAAGTTCAACTGGGTTAACGTCAGCGCCCTTCGTCTTCACAAGTCTGTTGTCTACCTAGACGATATTTTCCTCCTTGGGAGGACTGAGAACGAGTGCCTTGCCAACACCACAGCCACGTGCGCCCTCCTGTGGAATTTAGGCTTCATCTTTGCGTTAAATAAGTGCGTCTTTCCCCCAACTAAATGCTGCCCCTTCTTAGGTTTTGAATTCGACTCCGTTCAGATGGTCATGACCCTGCCCGCTGCCAAGCGACAAAAGATAGCGGCGCACCTATCGATGGTCTCATGCACACTTTGCGTAAGTAACAAAAACCTGATTTTACAGGAGAGCGTTTTAAAGTTTTTTGTTAGTTTCACATAAGTTTCACGCTCCCTGTGGCCCTCACATAGCTCCAATTTTCAATTTTAGGATTATAATTTAAAGCGTCAACATTCAGGAACCCGTGAGACGTAAAGCGAATTTTTTTCACAATTTACTAGGTCATAAATCCATCATTTCTTGGATCGTGTAGGCACTTATCACCTTTGGCTTGCGGAATTTATTTGAAACTAATGCACTTAGTACCTTTGGCTTGTGAAAATTAATACCAGTGCGCATACAGTTGAAACTATATTCAACCCTTGCTCTTTTGTCTCCTTTACCTTTTTTTTTTTTTTCACCAATTTTTTGTTATCTACCTGTTTGGGGTATGAATAGAACCCTAGCCTACAGCCGATTGTAACAATGCGTGGAAATCATTCTAATAAACTGTCTGGCCTCTTTAAAACGAAAAAAATAAAGAAAAAAAAACAGAAAAAAAAGAAGGGACAATCTTCATAGATTTGCTCTTACGTTCCAAAAATACGCATCTCGAAAGAAGACACAGAAGACACGCCAAACGAATAAGTTTTACCTCGAAGATGGTGTGTACCTATTTCAAATGAAGTAGTATGATATCTAAGTGATTGTGATATTCTAGGAAGATCGAAAGGAGAGAAAGGAGTGCGACAGCGGCCGATGAACGAGAATGAGAAAGAGAGTCTAGTCACAACAGATCACACTTTTTATAATTATCATAGTACATCCAAAGATGGAACTGTAATACTCTTTTTCTACAAAACTTGTTGGATAGGGCCAAGTCTTCTATTACGCTTGTAATTTTAAAACGAGTGAAAATAATACAATTACCTGATACATTAGAAATATTCCCTACTGTCAACTTTTTGAGATGGAAAGAAATGACGTCAGCTTCATTGATTTTTTGGAAGCTGAGAAGACAAAGCTTCATCTCATACTACATACCAACAAGCAGATGAGTCATTCTTAGGAGAAGGTGGGTTTAGGTTCGAAATTATAAGTCCCTATCTGATTGTTTAAAGTCTGTGATTATTCCAACTTGAAATCGCTCCTTCTAAATGTCTTAAATGATAGCAGGATGAGTTTTACACCCGCGGCGATACAAAAATTACCAACTGCGTCGATACTAATATGACATACAGATACTAATATGACATACGATCAGAGTTGAAATAATATTTAAGGTATCAAATAAAGGTAAACTACACATGTCCTACCTGCTATTATATTCTCTTCCTAGGTTTCAAAGACTGACTCCCGTTTCTATTATTTTTTATGTGTACAAGGTCCTATTATTTTTTATGTGTACAAGGTCATGGACCATCCAATCGATTCGAGTCTAGCGATGAAACTAGGCTGGCTACTGTTACCGACATAAGTTAAAGAAAAAATTTTCCCTTTTTCATGTTCGAAGCATAAAGTCATCATCGGTCCGGAAGATTTGTACTAGCAGATTTGCACTACCAGTACAACATTATAAGATTTCAGTGTTCAGATGATAAAATAGCATAGTCCTACGAGGTATAAAGGGGAAAAAAACAAGAGAAAAGGTTGAAAAAAAAAACACCCTCGCAGTAGGTTTTCTGCAGAGCACCTTCTTTACACGCGCCAGGTATGAATGATTTTTTCTGTGGCCATATAGATTCCCGTGCCGATAGTCGTAAGTGCGCTTAGCACCACTGTGCACGAGAAACTTATTGAAAGTTATTGAAAGTGTACTTATAACAAATGCGCACTAGCTCTCCCACGGGGGCAGGATTGAAAAATTGAAAATTTTTTCGACGCAATCCGATAAATTCCATTCTTTAGGACCCATTTCTGCTCTTAACTCATTTTCGAAAAAATGTCACTTACGCAAAGTGTGCAGGAAGCCATCGCTATCAAAAATGGAAATTCAGCGATCTGGAACTATCCGAAAATTTGCACAGTTCATCGGCTCTCTAATCGCCGTCTGCCCTGCCATCAAATACGGGTATGCCTATACAAAGAAATTTCAAAAGGACAAACACCTCGCCCTCCTGGCCTCAAACGGAAGTTATAATGCTACATTCACCTTCCCTAGACGGGAATTAGAATTCTCCTGGTGGCATTCGAACATCTTAACAGGAAATACTTCCTTAATTACACCACCCTACACCCTCGAAATCTTCACGGACGCTTCCAAACTGGGGTGGGGGGCCATGTGCCAGGTACAGACTGCCCGTGGTTCTTGGACAATGGCCGAGAGTGTCCTCCATATCAACCAGCGAGAACTTCTGGCTGCCCTGTTTGGACTAAAAATCTTCGCTAAAAGACATTCCAAAATCAGTATTTTACTCCGTATAGACAATACTACGGCTATTGCCTACATCAACAGGATGAGAGGAATAAAATTCCCCCACCTCAACGACACCGCCCTTAAGATCTGGCAATTTTGTGAAAAATCTGATTTATGGGTTTTTGACTCTTACATCAAATCTAGTCAGAACTGCATAGCAGATGCCGAATCACGAAAATTAGACGAAGAAAAGGAATATGAGTTATACAACAGTGCCTTCAATAGAATCTCGCACAAATTTGGGTACCCTGAAGTGGATCTGTTCGCCTCCTGTTAAAAACGCCAAATGCGGGCGTTACTTTTCATGGAAATGTGATCCCGGATCAGATGTAGTCGATGCGTTTACGGTACCTTGGGATAGTTTAAGATTCTATGCCTTCCCACCCTTCAGCATCATTCTGAAAACTCTCCAAAAAATAAAATCCGACAGAGCGGAAGGAATCGTCCTCATCCCGAACTGGCCGGGCCAGCCGTGGTTCCCCGAATTTTTAGTCTTGCTTATCTCGGAACCACTAGTCCTACAACCTGCTAAATATCTTCTCCTTTCTCCACACAGAAAACCACACCCGATTTGGAGAAACATTTCCTTGGTAGCAGGAATATGCTCAGGGAAGCATATATAAAAAGAGGCATTTTAGCGACAGCAGTAGAGGTCATCCTGGCCTCCATTCAAGAATCCATTCTGTCTACTTACACCCCGATCCTGAAGCGCTGGTGGAAATACTGTCATCAACATAATATCCTACATTCAAAACCGTCTGTAAACGACGTTCTAGCCTTCTTCACCATGGAAATCGAAAAAGGACTTTCGTACAGCACGCTCAACTGCTCCAGAGCGGCTACCTCGCTTCTCACAACGTCCCCTCTTTTTCAGATCCAATATTGAAATGATTTTTCAAAGGCATCGAAAAGCTGCTCCCTATGCCACCGAGATACGAGGATACATGGGACCCCCAATGTGTACTCAAGTTCCTGAAAAACCAACCACACATAACGACCTTATCAGTCGAGGCAGTAGCAAAGAAGCTGACCATCCTCCCCGCACTCGTCACCGGACATCGACTACAAACGTTACAACTTATCAAAATTGAAAACATCCGAGAAGTTCCCACTGGATTCAAGATTTTCATTCCGGACCGAATAAAGACTTCACGTAAAGGAAGAGCTCAACCACTACTGGATATTCCCTTCTTCACGGACTATCAGATTTGTCCAGCCTTCACCCTGAAGCACTATTTAAGTATCACGAGAAACATTCCCGTGGCAACATTCAAAAGCTTTTTATCTCTACCCGCCTTCCATCAAGAGCGGTATCCACCCGGACGGGTGGATAACACAAACCTTACTCGCAAGTGGGGTCGACAATAGATTTATACCTTACAGCAGACGTCATGCTGCCACTTCAGCCGCTAAGCGCTGTGGACTTTCTACAAATGAGATTCTCAAAGCGGCAGGGTCCGGAACTTTCGGCCGTTTTTACAATCGACCAGTACACCCTACCACCACTTTTGCCTGGGCGGTCCTCGGAGGATCCCCATAACTCCCAAATGGGGAAAGAAGAACAATTCTTTTGTTTCAATATTAAACATACTTGGAGAAAAGTATGATAATGTAAAATACAAATTTAGTTGTATTCTTGTACGAAGTTATGTTACAAAGTTATGTTACGATCAATTAGAAAGCACAGTACTATACGATAGTCTGGTTCCCTTTCAATGCATCGTTCATCCGACAGGACTATTGCGGTGAATACTTTAAACACCTACATGTTTTTCTGATTGGAGAAGGCATGAAATACAATTGTATAATTGAACTAGCTTAACTGTAACGTTCAATTGAAATTGTATGAAGGAGTACTCCAAGCAGAACAGGCCCACCCCGCCGGAGCCCCCCCCCCCCAGGTTGCTCACAGCAATAGTCGGCTTTCAAGAATGATGCGATAGAATCAATGCGGTTTCTCAATTTATGGCCAGATATACCAGACGAAGTCATACTCAAGCGAGTAATATAATCGAAGTAATCTACAATTTTAGCCACAGAAATTTAACGACGCCGGAGCGCTTTCGATTAAACAATCATTGTCAACGGGGACTGGAAAGCGACTCTCTTTCCAGTCCCAGAAACATCTGACTTTCGTCCCTCGCCACGGCTTTGGAAGGTTTTTTTTTTTATTTTAACCCCCTTATTCTCGATTCTGCACTAATAGAAAACAACATTCAAATTTCAAGAAAATTGGTGCCGTTCAAACGGAGCCTATTCGTCTAAAAAAACAGCTATTCTCCTTTATTATAACAACCCCGGATTTAGGATTTTTGAGCCCGGGGGCCAGCGGCGGTGGAGGCCCCTATTAAATTTTTCTACCCAATTGCCCTCCCCCCACCAAAAAAGTGAGGGTGGTTGAGGCCCCTCTTTGGTGGAGGCCCGGGGTCATGGCCCCCTTGCCCCCCCTAAATCCGGGGTTGATTATAAAGAATATTCGTAGATCAGAAATTGAAGTTTTCCCAATGTCCACTCCAGCTCCAGGATATTAAAGGTAGGAACCAACACATACGTATTGTAGAAAGGGCCAAGAAAAAATAGAAAAATAAATAAAATAAGAGAATCGGTTTTGTGGGCTCTCCATTATTATAAATATCAGACACTGAACGAAAAGATATCTCTTATCAGTTTCTAACTTGTTCTTGATATTTTTTTCTCTGTATAGATAAAGCCTTGAAATCATTTCAAGCGTGAAGGTTCACCAAATCTCAAAATCCCTTGACCTCCTCGCCATATGAATCAAATCTCACGTCTCGTTCTCCTGTTATAGAGAAATATAACTGTTCGAGTGGAGCTGAACACATCTCTTCTCGTACAATTTCCGTACAAAAATATGCTCTTTAAGCAGGAATAAATCCCTAGTCTCAACTCGATGAAGATCGCACGTAGCAAGAGCATAGCACTAAACGAAAGCGTTTACTTCGTAAAGTGGTTGAGAGGTTGTACTCGAGGTGCCCGAAATCTAAACTTACCTACGTCATTAAAAATGTGCAGGATTGTACCTGGCTTTATACTTTTCATACTTATTCATGTACAATGACTATCATATTACACTTCCTCGAATAATCAATCTGGTGAATGTCTTCGCATTCGACGGTTAAACAATGCTCTTATGATAAACGTCTTACCATCTTAATTTGTATGACGATTTGATGTATCAATTTCGAGCTTTGATGAAGCAGACAAGTCGTTAGCAAATAAGGTAAGTGAATACATCAATATAGAATTTATTGTCTTTCGAAAAGAGTTGATTTATAGAATCCATTAGATGATCTCTCGCTGGTGGAACGGTGTCTTCTCCTTCTGACCAAGAACGCTTGTGCTGAAAACTATCTTTTCTTAGCGAAGAGGAATGATTATCCAAACTACTATTTTCTAACGGCCATTTTTCCGAAGATAAACTTTTTCCCTCACCTTGAATACATTTGAAATTGCTCCAATTCAACCATCTCGATTGAAGAAAATTCCTATTCTCCCCTTCTCGGTAACATTCTGTCCATTGTCTGAACCAACGAGAATTTCCTAACGTTTTATCGCTCTGACCGGATCGCGACTTCAGCCAAGTCTTAATCTTATGCTTACAATAAAAGATAACACACCATTGAAGAACAAGAGTGAAAGTATCTACCACAAAAAATTTGATATTGTTTAAATTTCCAAAAATTCATTCATTGTCCAAATTATGTTCCACTCGTCTTCATATGCCCCAAGGAGTGACAGCAAAGCAAACTAGCAAGAGGTGCACCAAACATTCGGTTTGTTCTTAGCTCGAAATTCCATCAACGATGAGGATGGGAGGCTAGGGTGATGAACCTGAACGACCTTCAAATGCTACGTCTAATCACAATCCCTTGTTGAATTGTTGATTTCATCGCGTCAATTTCTTTTCAGTTCAATCAGAAGGAAGTCAATTCCACATTCTCCGCATGTCCTTATCTCAGGCGGTTGCACGTACAAATACATTCATGGATAATATTTCCGCTAAAAAAACAGGAACCGAATACGGGATAAAATGGCCATCGATGGTGAGTACCAAAATTCAAAAAAGATATGAATTTTGAAAACAAGTGGAGGACGTAATGAAGCTCTTTTGTATATTGAGAAGTGATACTGTGTAAACTTGATTCAATTGGATAATGCCTTGAATAGTAGCCTCATTTTTTCTTGAGAATGAGTTCATGAGGTGATCTCTATTACGAAAATTAAGTTTACTCCCTTTGTGGAGTATTCTAGAGTTTTCATTCAGTCAAGTATGTTTCATATTTTATAGACTCAAATATATGACAGAGAAGCTTGTACGAGAGACGAAAAATGCCCCTACTGTCCGGCGGTGTTCAAACTTCTCAGCGGCTTTGAATTGCTTAATCATCTGCAGCTCCACCTTGAAGGCTCTCTGCGTGAGCATCAAATGTATGATTTCTTGATGAAGGAATCGGATACGCTCCGCATTCGCTGCCGTTATCAATGCGATTATAATTTACGTTCCACGACAACCCCTGACGAAGGAATTAACAAGAAGAACGATTTCTACAATAAGTTCCATTACGCTAGAGAACATTACTACGGTGAAGATCGTAAGTTAAAAATAATTTTCATTGAAGTAGTTTCATATTGTGACCATTGTGCGCGGCCCGTAGGATGATGCTTTTAGAAAAAAATTTAAAAAAAATTAATCAATGGTAACTCAATTATTTCAACCTCAACTGATTGCGAAAAGATTACATTTGTGTTGACCACTCGCTTCAATAATACCATTTCAACCTTACATCAAGATTTTCTGACTCAGACGAACTTCTTAAAACTATATTTATACTCAAATTCATTATTACGAGTATATATTCCAGAAATGGTGCCGATAGAAAGTCGAATCAAATGTAACAGATGCCCGTTCCGATGTAGCAAATCGTATGAGCATATCCAGTCCCGGTGGAAGCACGAAGGAATAATGCACAAGAAGGACAGAATAGTATTTACGGGCAGTAAGTTTTTATTTTATTTTTTTTTTTTTCGTGGGAAAAACCTATTACTCTTATTGAGTTTCTCAGAAGTAGTTAGTGTCCTTCTTAAGGGTATACCCAGCGGACAACCTCATCAGCGGGTTCAGATCTGAACCCCTGAACCCAGCTTTTGTAAAGAAAAGTAAGCAATTAAGGACAGTTACGCCGCATGTACATAACTGTTTTCTTTTCTTTATACATTACACAACAATGACGCATAAAGTTAACCATACGCTCGCCCTCATTTAGCTAGTATACTTATAGGAACTCTACATAACGAACTGTTGTGATCTATATTTTTGTAAGGTATGTCAGGCTGGTGTAAAAGCCTCCAATTTGAATTTTTGTAAAGTCCTGCATGTATGTCCACTGATCTATTATCGACATTTCATCTGTTCTTCTCATGCTACTTCTCAATTCCGTAATATGATTTGTATAAAAGTAGAGATGAGTACTCTTTGATCATCTTCTAGTACTGACATATAAATAAATTATCTGGGTATTCATTTTTTCAGAAAATTTATCGTTGTCGGAACGGTGCAAGAAGCGATGTCTCCACCAACAAGGCCATGTTGGCCACCCAAAAACTGATCCCGATAGTAAGTTGTTAATATTTCAATATGATAATCTTGGTGAAAAAACTTGATATGATATAATGAGGTAACACAAAGTAAAAAATACCTGAGTCGCAAATTTAATTAATACAAAAAATTAACGTTTTTCAACGAAGGTCATTATCAACTAAATAATATTATACTAACCCAAAGTAAATAAGTTCAATATTCCATATGCACGTACTAGTCCAAATCATCAGAAAATTGAGAGCAGAATGTCAAGACTTTGCTCTCCCATGAATGTAAGCTTTCTAATTGAAAGAGGGGATAAGCCCAACAATGTCGTTATATCTCAAGTTTTTTCATCTTTTCACACAACTAATACTGGAAGAAGTTCATGTTCCCATCACCTTTCTCCTCCCTTCTAACCATTGGTGACCAGTTGGTAAGACGGAAGACAATTATTGAATGGTAAGGCTTCGAGAACAAATGAAGCACTTTGATTCCACAAATCCTTTAATTGTTTCAATTGATCTTGCATTTCTGCATCTTCCTACCATAGCAAGAATTTATGGTGAAGGAAATCAGCATACCTAATTCAAAGACTCAACATCTAACGAAAACGCAACACGAACGATTTAACCAATTTGCCTCATTGTGAAGTTGTGGAGGGTCGCATGTCGATAACCCCTCCCCCCCTTCTCCAACCGTTGGCGTGAAAGGAGACGAGCAGAAACGAAAAACTTTACAGCAAAATCCGACGTAGACAAATCTACCAAATCTCATCTACAAATTTAATCCGCGTGGTGCTAGGAACGTGGACTTCTGAGAGTGTTGTTCAACGTGTATTAAGAAAATGTAATATGATAATTTTCGCAGTATTCCAGGAGAATGATTGGAATCAATGTCGAAAGCAGTGTCTCGGATTTCCGCATTCCAGTGATTCCGATTCCGAGTCCGATTGAACGCGCTGTCGGAGACAATGACGATTGACTGCTAAATACACTGTAATTATTTGCGGATGAAACAGAGGTATGAAGATCCTAAACTAGGTGAAGGGCTGAAGGTCCAAACGTGAATTTTCTGTTTTGTAATAAAAATGAATAATTTCCAAAGGTGACGGTATAATAAAATTTTATAATTTCCTGATAACTGATTTCTAGAGATACGCGAATACATTTAAGAGCCTGATCAGAGAATTTTGTGAATTCAATTTCTCGTGAATCAATTTTTCTTTTTAATTAATAAATAATTTGATGTAGTTATTGTCCTATTATTAGAGTATCATCAACGCAGTCATTTCCCGTAAACCGCTCGAAATTATAAGCGGCCATCAATCGACACTCAATACGTATTTCCGAGCAATTTCATCCAATTTCGTCTAAGTAAAAACTTTCATTTACACTTACATAATCCACGATTAAAAGATGCAGCCAGAAACATCTGACTTTCGTCCCTCGCCACGGCTTTGGAAGTTTTTTTTTTTCATTTTAATCGCCTTATTCTCGATTCCGCACTAATAGAAAACAACATTCAAATTCCAAGAAAAAAGGTACCGTTCAAACGCAGCCTATTCGTCTAAAAAAACAGCTATTCTCCTTTAGAATAAAGAATATTCGTACATCAGAAATTAAATTTTTCCCAATGTCCACTCCAGTTCCAGGATATTAAAGGTAGGAACCAACACATCATACATTGTAGAAAGGGCCAAGAAAAAATAGAAAAATAAATAAAATAAGAGAATCGGTTTTGTGGGCTCTCCATTATTATAAATATCAGACACAGAACGAAAGGATATCTCTTATCAGTTTCTAACTTGTTCTTGATATTTTTTTCTCTGTATAGATAAAGCCTTGAAATCATTTCAAGCGTGAAGGTTCACCAAATCTCAAAATCCCTTGACCTTCTCGCCATATGAATCAAATCTCACGTCTCGTTCTCCTGTTATAGAGAAAGATAACTGTTCGAGTGGAGCTGAACACATCTCTTCTCGTACAATCTCCGTAAAAAAATATGCTCTTTAAGCAGGAATAAGTCCCTAGTCTCAACTCGATGAAGATCGTACGTATCAAGAGCATAGCACTAAACGAAAGCGTTTACTTCGTAAAGTGGTTGAGAGGTTGTACTCGAGATGCCCGAAATCTAAACTTACGTCATTAAAAATGTGCAGGATTGTACCTGGCTTTATACTTTTCATACTTATTCATGTACAATGACTATCATATTACACTTCCTCAAATAATCAATCTGGTGAATGTCTTCGCATTCGACGGTTAAACAATGCTCTTATGATAAACGTCATATTTTAATTTGTATGACGATTTAATGTATCAATTTCGAGCTTTGATGAAGCAGACAAGTCGTTAGCAAATAAGGTAAGTGAATACTTTAATATGGAATTTATTGTCTTTCAAAAAGAGTTGATTTATATAATCCATTAGATAATCTCTCGCTGGTGGAACGGTGTCTTCTCCTTCTGACCTAGAACGCTTGTGCTGAAAACTATATTTTCTTAGCGAAGAGGAATGATTATCCAAACTACTTATTTCTAACGGCCATTTTTCCGAAGATAAACTTTTTCCCTCACCTCGAATACATTTGAAATTGCTCCAATTCAACCATCTCGTTTGAAGAAAATTCCTATTCTCCCCTTCTCGGTAACATTCTGTCCATTGTCTGAACCAACGAGAATTTCCTAACGTTTTATCAATCTAACCACATCGCGACTTCAGTCAAGTCTTAATCTTATGCTTGCAACAAAAGATAACACACGATTGAAGAACAAGAGTGAAAGAACCTACCCCTTTGATATTTTTTCAATTTCCAAAAATTCATTAATTTTCCAAATTATGTTCCACTCGTCTTCATATGCCCCAAGGAGTGAAGGCAAAGCAAACTAGCAAGAGGTGCACCAAACATTCTCAGTTTGTTCTTAGCTCGAAATTCCATCAACGATGAGGAATAGTAGGCTGGGGTGATGAACCTGAACGTCCTTCAACTGCTAACGTCTAATTATAATCTCATGTTGAATTGTTAATTTCATCTCGTCAATTTCTTTTCAGTTCACTCAGAAGGAAGTCAATTCCACATTCTCCGCTTGTCCTTATCTCAGGTGGTTGCACGTACAAATACATTCATGGATAATATCTCCGCAAAAAAAACAGGAACCGAATACGGGATAAAATGGCCATTGATGGTGAGTACCAAAGTTCAAAAAAGATATGAATTCTTAAAACAAGAGGAGGAAGTAATGAAGTTGCTTTGTATATTGAGAAGTGATACTGTGTAAACTTGATTCAATTGGATAATGCCTTGACTAGTAGTCTCATTGTTTCTTGAGAATGACTTCATGAGGTGATCTCTATTACGAAAATTAAGTTTACTTCCTTTGTGGAGTATTCTAGAGTTTTCATTCAGTCAAGTATGTTTCATAATTTATAGACTCAAATATATGAAAGAGAAGCTTGTACGAAAGACGAAAAATGCCCCTACTGTCCGGCGGCGTTCAAAATGCTCGGCTCCATTGGTTTGCGTAAACATCTGCAGCTCCACCTTGAAGGCTCTCTGCGTGAGCATCGAATGTATGATTTCTTGATGAAGGAATCGGATACGCTCCGCTGGCGCTGCCGTCATCAATGCAATTATAATTTACTTTCCACGACAACCTTTGACGAAGGAATTAACAAGAAGAACGATTTCTACAATACGTTCCATAACGCTAGAGAACATTACTACGGTGAAGATCGTAAGTTGAAAATAATTTTCATTGAAGTAGTTTCATGTTGTGACCAATGTGCGCGGCCCGTAGGATGATGCTTTTAGAAGAAAATAAAAAAAAAATCAATCACTGGTAACTCAATTTTTTCAACCTCAACTGATTGTGAAGAGATTACATTTGTGTTGACCACTCACTTCAATAATACCATTTTAATCTTACTCGTACATCAAGATTTTCTGACTCGGACGAACTTCTTAAAACTATATTTATACTCAAATTCATTATTACCTATATATTCCAGAAATGGTGCCGGTAGAAAGTCGAATCGAATGTAACAGATGCCCGTTCCGATGTAGCAAATCCTATGAGCAACACACGAACCGATGTAGACACGAAATACTTGAGCACAAGGAGGACCGAATGGTATTTACGTGCAGTAAGTGTTTTTTTTTTTTCGTGGGAAAAACCTATCACTCTTATCAGAGTCGTACTGGCCTGGCCGGGAGACCGGGGATCCCCGGGGGCCCGGCCGCCTGTGAATGTTTTATGGGGCCAGCCCGCCCGCGAGAAAATTCTTGAAAGTTTGAGTTTGACCGCGCGCACGAAAAAAAATAGTTTTTGGGAGCCCGACGAGCTGGTTACCCGGCCTAAAAAATGTGAGCCAGCACAACACTGACTCTTATTGAGTTTCTCAGAAGTAGTTAGTGTCCTTCTTAAGGGTATACCCAGCGGACAACCTCATCAACCCGTTCAGATCTGAACCCAGCTTTTGTGAAGAAAAGTAAGCAATTAAGGACAGCTACGCCGCATGTACATAACTGTTTTCTTTTCTTTATACATTACACAACAATGACGCATAAAGTTAGCTAGTATACTTATAGGAACTCTACATAACGAACTGCTGTGATCTATATTTTTGTAAGGTATGTCAGGCTGGTGTAAAAGCCTCCAATTGGAATTTTTGTAAAGTCCTGCATGTATGTCCACTGATAAGAAAGGTTCTATCATCGAAAATTCTTCTGTTCTTCTGATGCTACTTCGCAATTCCGTAATATGATATGTATAGAAGTAGAGATGAGTACTCTTTGATCATCTTCTAGTGCTACATATAAATAAATTATCTAGGTATTCATTTTTTCAGAAAATTCCTCGTCGTCGCAGCGGTGTAAGAAACGATGTCTCCAGCAACAAGGCCATGTTGGCCACCCAAAAACTGATCCCGATAGTAAGTTTTTATTATTTCAATATGATAATCTTGGTGAAAAAACTTGATAATATGATATAATGAGGTAACGCAAAGTAAAAAATACTCGAGTCGCAAATTTAATTAATACAAAAAATTAACGTTTTTCACTAAATAATATTATACTAACCCAAAGTAAATAAGTTCAATATTCCATATTATGCACGTACTAGTCCAAATCATTAGCAAATTGAGAGCAGAACGTCAAGACTTTGCTTTACCATGAATGTAAGCTTTCAAATTGAAAGAGGGGATAAACCGAAGAATGTCGTTATATCTCAAGTTTTTTCATCTTTTCACACAACTAATACTGGAAGAAGTCCATGTTCCCATCACCTTTCTCCTCCCTTCTAACCATTGGTGACCAGGTGGTAAGACGGAAGACAATTATTATTGAAGGGTAAGGGTTCGAGAACAAATGAAGCACTTTGATTCCACAAATCCGTTAATTGTTTCAATTGATCTTGCATTTCGGCATCTTCCTACCATAGCAAGAATTTAGGGTGAAGGAAATCAGCGTAATTCTAAGACTCAACATCTAACGAAAACGCAACACAAACGATTTAACCAATTTGCCTCATTGTGAAGTTGTGGAGGGTCGCATGTCCATAACCCCTCCCCCCCTTCTCCAACCGTTGGCGTGAAAGGAGACGAGCAGAAACGAAAAACATTACAGCAAAATCCGACGTAGACAAATCTACCAAATCTCATCTACAAATTTAATCCGCGTGGTGCTAGGAACGTGGACTTCTGAGAGTGTTGTTTAACGTGTATTAAGAAAATGTAATATGATAATTTTCGCAGTGTTCCAGAAGAATGATTGGAATCAATGTCGAAAGCAGTGTCTCGGATTTCCGCATTCCAGTGATTCCGATTCCGAGTCCGATTGAACGCGCTGTCGGAGACAATGACGATTGACTGCTAAATACACTGTAATTATTTGCGGATGAAACAGAGGTATGAAGATCCTAAACTAGGTGAAGGGCTGAAGGTCCAAACGTGAATTTTCTGTTTTGTAATAAAAATGAATAATTTCCAAAGGTGACGGTATAATAAAATTTTATAATTTCCTGATAACTGATTTCTAGAGATACGCGAATACATTTAAGAGCCTGATCAGAGAATTTTGTGAATTCAATTTCTCGTGAATCAATTTTTCTTTTTAATTAATAAATAATTTGATGTAGTTATTGTGCTATTATTAGAGTATCATCAACGCAGTCATTTCCCGTAAACCGCTCGAAATTATAAGCGGCCATCAATCGACACTCAATACGTATTTCCGAGCAATTTCATCCAATTTCGTCTAAGTAAAAAACTTTCCCTCGCCACGGCTTTGGAAGTTTTTTTTTTTTCATTTTAATCCCCTTATTCTCGATTCCGCACTAATAGAAAACAACATTCAAATTTCAAGAAAAAAGGTACCGTTCAAACGGAGCCTATTCGTCTAAAAAAACAGCTATTCTCCTTTAGAATAAAGAATATTCGTAGATCAGAAATTGAATTTTTCCCAATGTCCACTCCAGCTCCGGGAGAATAAAAGTAGGAACCAACACACACATTGTAGAAAGGGCGAAGAAAAAATAGAAAAATAAATAAAATAAAAGAATCGGTCTTGTGGGCTCTCCATTATTATAATTATCAGACGCTCAATTTGTATTCATCGTGCCCCAATTTCGAATATCAAGGAAACTGAACGAGAAGATATTTTTTATGAGACTCTAACTTGTTCTTTATATATTTTTCTCTGTATAGATCAAGCATCGAAATCATTTCAAGCATGAAGGTTCACCAAATCTCAAAATTCCTCGACTTCTTTGCCATATGAATCAAATCTCACGTCTCGTTCTTCTGTTATAGAAAACGATAACTGTCCGAGTGCAACTAAACACATCTCTTCTCGTACAACTTTTGTCAAAAATTATACTCTTTAAGCAGGAATAAATCCTTAGTCCAGTGTTTCTCAACCGATGTGCCACGGCACATCACTGTGCCGCAAGCCCGCCTTAGGTGTGCCGCCAAATATTAATCAAAAAGATAAATCAATATGAGCTAAAAAAAAAAAAATGTCATTTTTTTTTATTTATTTGAAAAGGTAATCATAAACACTATCTGACCAATGTGTTCCAATTTTTGAATGATGTCACTTCCAATTACTTGAACTTAAGTCCAGACCTGCACTCAATATCAAATAAATCAAGAACTTTCTGCGACTTAGCCAAGAATACAGGTTATATGTCATGTTTTCTCATAAATTTCGGAATTAGCAGAGCCCAGTGGGTTTCCAGTAAATGCAAAAAACATGCAGACACTTTTGCGTATATTGGTAGCAAAATTTACTTGATTCCCGGCGGAAGTTCAAAGCTCTTGTTTCCCGCAACCGCAGTGTAGAGAAAGACGGGTAAGGCCTCGTATACCCATCTGGTAGGCCACAAATTCTGAAATTAGGAGGAGGAAATCGGAAGAGACACGAAAATTTCAAAACGCAAAAAAAATTTCGATACAATTTGGAGTTCTGGAAATGCTGTGCCGCAGTAATAATATCGTCTTATGGAGAAATGTGCCGCGATGTAAGAAAGGTTGAGAAACACTGCCTTAGTCTCAACTCCATGAAGATGTTAGGTATCAAGAGCGTAGCACCAGACCAAAGCATTTACTTCGTCAAGTGGTTGAGATTGTATTCGAGGTGGCCGAAATCTAAACTTACGTCATTAAAAATGTGCCGGATTGTACCTGGCTTTATACTTTTCATACTTATTCATGTACAATGACTATCATATTACACTTCCTCGAATAATCAATCTGGTAAATGTCCTCGCATTCGACGGTTGAACAATGCTCTTATGATAAACGTCTTACCATCTTAATTTGTATGACGATTTGATGTATCAATTTCGAGCTTTGATGAAGCAGACAAGTCGTTAGCAAATAAGGTAAGTGAATACTTCAATATAGAATTTATTGTCTTTCGAAAAGAGTTGATTTATAGAATCCATTAGATGATCTCTCGCTGGTGGTACGGTGTCTTCTCCTTCGGAACCAAGAACGCTTGTGCTGAAAACTATCTTTTCTTAGTGAAGAGGAATGATTATCCAAACTACTTATTTCTAACGCCCATTTTTCCGAAGATAAATCTTTTTCCCTCACCTCGAATACATTTGAAATTGCTCCAATTCAACCATCACGATTGAAGAAAATTCCTATTCTCCCCTTATTCTCGGTAACATTCTGTCCATCGACTGAACCAACGAGAATTTCCTAAGTTTTATCGCTCTGACCAGATCGCGACTTCAGTCAAGTCTTATAATCATATGCTTGCAATAAAAGATAACCCACGATTGAAGAACAAGAGTGAAAGTACCTACCACAAAAAATAGGATATTGTTTCAATTTCCAAACATTCATTAATTGTCCAAATTATGTTCCACTCGTCTTCATATGCCCCAAGGAGTGAAAGGAAAGCAAACTAGCAAGAGGTGCACCAAACATTCAGTTTGTTCTTAGCTCGAAATTCCATCAACGATGAGGATGGGAGGCTGGGGTGATGAACCTGAACGACCTTCAACTGCTAATGTCTAATTACAATCCCTTGTTGAATTGTTGATTTCATCGCGTCAATTTCTTATCAGTTCACTCAGAAGGAAGTCAACTCCACATTCTCCGCTTGTCCTTATCTCAGGTGGTTGTACGTACAAATACATTCATGGATAATATTTCCGAAAAAAAAACAGTACCGGTAACCGAATACGGGATAAAATGGTCATCGATGGTGAGTACCGAGATTCAAAACGATATGAATTTTTAAAACAAGTGGAGGAAGTAATGAAGTTGCTTTGTATATTGAGAAGTGATACTGAGTAAACTTGATTCAATTGGATAATGCCTTGAGTACTGTCAGAATTTTTTTTTTTTTTTTCGAGAATGAGTTTATCAGGCGATTTTTCTCGAGTTGAAGTGCTCTTATGAAAATTGGATTTACTCCCTTTGTGTAGTATTTTAGAGTTTTCGTTCACTCACGTATGTTACATAATTTATAGACTCAAAAATTAGAAAGAGAAGATTGTACGAGATACCAAAGGTGCCCCTACTGTCCGGAAGCTTACAAATATACCGCCAACATGTATAAACATCTGGAGGAACACCTTGACGGCTCTCTGCGGCAGCACCAAATGTATGATTTCTTGATGAAGGAATCGAATATATTCTTCCGCTGCCGTTATCAATGCAATTCTGAATTACTTACCACTTCGACGCATGACGACGAGAATAAAAAGAGATGCACTTTTTGGAATGAGATCCACAACGCTAGAGAACATTACTACGGTGAAGATCGTAAGTTGAAAATAATTTTCATTGAAGTAGTTTCATATGACCAGTGGACGTGGCATGGGTTGATGCTTTCAGAAAAAAAAAATTTAAAAAAAGAATCACTGGAGTCTCAACTTTTTCTAATCTCAATGATTGTGAAATGATTTGATGTGTTACTTCCAGTCACTTCAATAATACCATTTCAACCTTACACCAAGATTTGCTGACTCGGGCCAACTTCTTAAAACTATGTTTACACTCAAATTTATTATTATTTGTATATTTCAGAAATGGTGCCGACAGAAGAACGAATCGAACGCAACAGATGCCCGTTCCGATGTAGAGAAACGTATCAGAGACACGACAGCCGAGTCTCCCACGAAATGAGGAACCACAAGGAGGACAGAAGGTTGTTTGCAGACGGTATGTTCTTTTTTTTTTTGTAAAGGAAAACGCTATTACTGTTCTTGAGTTTCTCAGAAGTCGTCGGTGTCCTTCTTAAGGGTATGCCCAGCGGAAGATGTCATCAGTGGGTTAAGATCAGAACCTAGCTTGTCCAAAGAAAAGTAAGCAGAAACGGACAGATACGCCGCATGTACATAACTGTTTTCATTTCATTACAAATTATTTATAAACATGATCACACGCTCTCCCTCACCAAGCTAGTGTATTTATAGGAGCTCTACATAATGAGCTGTTGTGCTCTATGTTTTAATAAGTTATGTCAGGATACGATTTGAAAGCTCCCATCTCGAAATTATTTCAAGTCCTGAATGTATGTCCGCTGGTAAGAAAAGTTCTTAGTATCTACATTTTAGCTGTTCTTCTGACACTACTTCTCAGTTGCGTAACACAATATTATATGGAAGTAGAAATAGGTATACTCTTTGATCATCTTCTAGTACTGACATATAAGTATATTATCTAGGTATTAATTTTTTCAGAAAATTCATCGTCGTCGCAGCGGTGTAAGAAACGATGTCTCCAACAACAAGGCCATGTTGGCCACCCAAAAACTGATCCCGATAGTAAGTTTTTAATATTTCAATATGATAATCTTGGTGAAAAAACTTGATAATATGATATAATGAGATAACGCAAAGTAAAAAAATACTTGAGTCGCAAATTTAATTAATACAAAGAATTAACGTTTTTCAACGAAGGTCATTATCAACTAAATAATATTATACTAACCCAAAGTAAATAAGTTCAATATTCCATATTATGCACGTACTAGTCCAAATCATTAGCAAATTGAGAGCAGAACGTCAAGACTTTGCTTTATCATGAATGTAAGCTTTCAAATTGAAAGAGGGCATAAACCCAATAATGTCGTTATATCTCAAGTTTTTTCATCTTTTCACACAACTAATACTGGAAGAAGTCCATGTTCCCATCACCTTTCTCCTCCCTTCTAACCATTGGTGACCAGGTGGTAAGATGGAAGACAATTATTGAAGGGTAAGGGTTCGAGAACAAATGAAGCACTTTGATTCCACAAATCCTTTAATTGTTTCAATTGATCTTGCATTTCTGCATCTTCCTACCACAGCAATAATTTAGGGTGAAGGAAATCAGCATAATTCTAAAACTCAACACCTAAATCTAGCGAAAACACAACACACACGATTTAACCAATTTGTCTAATTGTGAAATTGTGGAGGTCCATAACCCCTCCTCCCCCCTTCTCCAACTAATAGCGTAAAAGGAGACGAGCAGAAACGAAAAACTTTACAGCAAAATCCGACATAGAAAAATCTACCAACTCTCATCTGAAAATTTAATCCGCGTTGTGCTAGGAACGTGGACTTCCAAGAGTGTTGTTCAACGTGTATTAAGAAAATGTAATATGATAATTTTCGCAGTATTCCTGAAGAACGATTGCAATCAATGTCGAAAGCAGTGTCTCGGATTTCCGCCTTCCAGTGATTCCGATTCCGATTCCGCGTCCGATTGAACGCGTTGTCGGAGACATGAGAAAAACACTTCTTACTTTTTTTTTCTGTTTCTCAACAATATTTATATTTTTAAAATAAAAATAATTGATAAATCTTCATGTAATTCCACTGAAATGAGTACTTTTTTCAAAAACGACACAAAAAATGATTTCCATAAGAAATTCTCACTTAATGAGGTACTATCATTTTGTGACATAACAAAGTCCATCTTGCGCTTTTTCGTGCATATAGCGCGGACCTCCTACAAAAATAAAATGAATTGATGGGATAAAATAATTATGTTAATTGATTATTTTTTAAATTGTTTTGTAAATTTCTGTAGATTACCAGTAAAAGTAGAAGGTAATTTAACGATTTTTCCAGCCTTGGCCCGTGAATCGTTTGTTAAAGAATCTTTCAGATTAACATAGCTATCACATCGCAGCTCTTTCTGGTGAAGTCTCAAAAACAATAATTTTTCGCTCTCAATTCTGGCTGCAACGCCTACACTAAAAACGTTCAGTAATTGACGACAGTACTGCAAATAATTGCGCTCGTGTGTCATGAAGTGAAAAGAATAAAATTCTGTGGCCGATACTCTTTTTCCATTTTTCTTATAAATATTCAGATGATACCCGTTATTGCCATCTGGAAACATTAGAGGCATTTCTTTCAAAATCACCTTCACTTAATCCGGACATGGATTTTGACTAATTCTCTTGTCCACAGATTTAAATTCTCTTACATATTCATTTTCAGAGTGCAACATACCTTGCAATGCTTCAATCAAATTCAATTGCAATAGGGAAGACGTATCTTGCCGTCGTTTTTCCGCTTCCAAATCGGCGTTATTTAGAAAATATAATTGCAGAAATCGAGGGTCATTGGATACTGGACACAAACTACCAATTTTATGAAACATCTTTCGACAAATTTTAAACATTAAATTGTTACAGAATTCTTCTTGACAACCAAGGGAGGTTATTGCCAATGAATTATTATAATTACAAATTTTATTGAAAAAATGAGGAGAGTTGCAAGACTCATTTAACAAAAGACCCATCAATAGATCCGGAGGAATTGGGTGTCTGGGAAGTTCAAAACTACCGTTGTTGCAACACGTATTTAAACTTTCACCTTTAAAAAACTTGGAACCACATTTCAAAAAAAATTTCATTTCACTTACACACTCCACAATGAAAATATGCAGCCAGAGAGGATGTTGTAAAAATCTCGTTAAAATCCGTCCAATAGATTTGGAGTTTACTTGCTTCAAAAAAACGATAAATTCTTTCATTTCGACATATATCCGGTCGCTTGTCAATAATCAATACATAATTAGTCCATAAACACGATAAAACGGAAATTTATTATCGTATCAAAAATATACGTAAAAAAGCCGTGGCCAATATACGTTTAACTTTGAAGCTTTATTACAACTTTTAGAAGAGGGATTTCTATTTTTTAACCCTCCTATAGCGATTTCGACACCTACGCAAATGTCTCTACCAAGTTTGGAAGAAATCGGTTCGGTAGGAGTCGAGCCTATTCGCGTCCAAATTCCGACTCTTCTCCTTTATAATATAGAGATTACAGAACAATGACGCATAAAGTTAATCAAACGCTTTAGCTAGTGTACTTATAGGAGCTCTACATAATGAGCTGTTGTGCTCTATGTTCTAGTAAGAGATGTCAGGTGTATAAGCCCCCAGTTCGAAATTTTTTCAAGTCCCGCATGTATGTCCGCTGGTAAGAAAGGTTCTTAGTACCTATCTACATTTTTGCTGTTTTTCTGATGCTACTTCCCAACTGTGTCGTATGATATGTATAGACGTTGAAATAGGTACTTTTTCATTATGTGCTGGTGCTGATATATAGATAAATTAACTAGGAATTCATTTTTTTAGAAAATTCATCGCGGTCGCAGCGGTGCACGCAGCAATGTCTCTACCAACAAGGCCATTTTGGCCACCTAAAAACTGATCTGGATAGTAAGTTGTTAATATTTCAATAATATGATAATCTTGGTAAAAAAACTTGTTATGATATAATGGGGTAAAGCAAATATTCCATACACAGTAGACACGTACTAGACCATATCATTAAAAAATTGAGAGCAGAACGTCAAAACTTTACTCCACCATGAATGTAAGCTTTTAAATTGAAAGAGAGAATAATCCCGAACGCGTGGTCATATTTCAATTTTTTTCAGCATTTTACACAACCGGCAATGAAAGAGGACCATATTCTCAGTCTCATTCATTTTCCCTTCTATCCATTGACGGCGAGGTGGTACGACGGAAGACAACTATTAGAGGGTAAGGGTTCGAGAACAAATGAAGCATTTTTGGTCCATGACACCAGTAATTTTTCCAATTGAGCTTGCATTTCTGCAGCTTATTACCATAGCAAGAATTGAAGGTGAAGGAAATCAGCCCAATTCTGAAACTCAACACCAAAATCTAGAGAAAACGTAACAGACAATTTACATAATTTTGAAATTGTGGAGGCTCGCATATCTACCCCCCCCCCCCTTTTCCTCCTATTCCAACCGTTGGCGTGGGAGCAGACGAGTACGAACGAAAAACTCTACAGTAAAATTCAGCACAAACAAATCAACCCACTCCCATCTTAAAATTCGATCCGGGTGGTGCTAGGAGCGTGGGCCTCTGATTTTGTTCAACTTGTATTCTGAAAATGTAATAATTATGATAATTTTTACAGAATTCCCGGGGAATGATCTGGATCAATCTCGAAAGCAGTGTCTCAGATATCCACCTCCCAGTGATTCCGATTCCGCGCCCGGGTGACGCATTTTCAGAGACGGCTGAGTGTAATAATTTTCAGTGTAGAACGTGAAACAAAGATATGAAGATCCCGAATTCTATGAAATGAAGAAGGTCGAAACGTGAATTCCCTGTTTTTGTAATAAAAATAAATAAGGAATAATTTCAGAAGGTGACGGCATAATTTTATAGTTTCTTAATAACTAATTTCTATAGATACGCGAATAAATTTGAGAATTTCGTGAACTCAATTTGCTTTGAATGAATCGTTATATTATAATAAATAATTTTATGTAGTTCTTGTTCTATTATTTGATTTTTGACATGTTCCATGTTATTTCTCTCGCCGGACCTCGATTTTGAAACTCGCGAGTACACCCCCCTCCCCCCCCCCCCCGTCAAGAGAAATCTCTACCCCGTGGGTGATTCAGAAATTCGCGAGTACACCCCGCGTAATGATAATAAATAATTATATTAATAAATTAATAGATAATTAATTAATAAATAATTAAATAATTAAATAATTAAATAATTAAATAATTGAATAGGTAATTAAATAATTAAATAATTAAATAATTAAATAAATAAATAAATAAATGATTAAATAATTAATGTAATTATTAATTAGAAAATCTCTACCCCGTGGGTGATTCAGAAATTCGTGAGTACACCCCGCGTAATAATAATGAATAATTAATTAATTAATAATTAAATAATTAAATAAATAAATAATTAAATAATTAATATAATTAATAATTGGAAAATCTCTACCCCGTGGGTGATTTAGAAATTCGCGAGTACACCCCGTGTAATAATAATAAATAATTAATTAATTAATAATTAAATAATTAAATAATATCATTAATAATTGGAAAATTTTCTAAGTCCCTCTTCCTATCATATATGGCTGGATAGTCGAAATTTTTCCAAGTCCCCTAGACTTGAATTGTCTCATACCATTCAAATACAACAACGAGACAGGGGGCGAACTCGTAATAAATAATAATAAATAAATAAATAAATAAATAAATAAATAAATAAATAATATTAAATAAATAAATAATTAAATAATTATATAATTAAATAATTAAATAATTAAATAATTAAATAATTAAATAATTAAATAATTAAATAATTAAATAATTAAATAAATAAATAATTAAATAAATAATATAATTATTAATTAGAAAAAAATTACGGCTTCCTTAACGAAGTTAAACGAGGAACGCAGGGAACCTGTTTTATGATTCGAATGAGATTTGGTATTGAAAATTCAAGGAAGCCTAGATCATATATAGCTCGACAGTCGAAATTTTTCCAAGTCCCCCTTCTATCATATATAGCTCGAGAGTCGAAATTTTTCTAAGTCCCTCTCCTATCATATATGGCTCGAGAGTCGAAATTTTTCCAAGTCCCCCTTCTATCATATATAGCTCGAGAGTCGAAATTTTTCTAAGTCCCTCTTCTATCATATATAGCTCGAGAGTCGAAATTTTTCCAAGTCCCCCTCCTATCATATATAGCTCGAGAGTCGAAATTTTTCTAAGTTCCCCTCCTATCATCTATAGCTCGAGAGTCGAAATTTTTTCTAAGTCCCTCTCCTATCATATATGGCTCGAGGGTCGAAATTTTTCTAAGTTTTTCGCTGGACGGCGCACGGCGGACGGCGGACGCCATATTTCTCAAATAGCCCCCCATACAACAGGTTCCCTGTTAAAATTTTCGAAGTCCCTCTTCCTATCATATATGGCTGGATAGTCGAAATTTTAACAGGGAACCTGTTTTATGGGGGGCTATTTGAGAAATCTGCCGTGCGCCGTGCGCCGTCCGCCGTCCGCCGTCCAGCGAAAAACTTAGAAAAATTTCGACCCTCGAGCCATATATGATAGGAGAAGGACTTAGAAAAATTTCGACTTTCGAGCTATATATGATAGAAGGGGGACTTAGAAAAATTTCGACTCTCGAGCTATATATGATAGGAGGAAGACTTGGAAAAATTTCGACTCTCGAGCCATATATGATACAAGGGGGACTTGGAAAAATTTCGACTCTCGAGCTATATATGATAGAAGAGGGACTTAGAAAAATTTCGACTCTCGAGCTATATATGATAGGAGGGGGACTTAGAAGAATTTCGACTCTCGAGCCATATATGATAGAAGGGGGACTTAGAAAAATTTCGACTCTCGAGCTATATATGATAGAAGGGGGACTTGGAAAAATTTCGACTCTCGAGCTATATATGATAGAAGAGGGACTTAGAAAACTGTCGACTCTCGAGCTATATATGATAGAAGGGGGACTTGGAAAAATTTCGACTCTCGAGCTATATATGATAGAAGAGGGACTTAGAAGAATTTCGACTCTCGAGCCATATATTATAGGAGGGGGACTTGGAAAAAATTTCGACTCTCGAGCCATATATGATAGGAGGGGGACTTAGAAAAATTTGGAGTTGGTCTAGGCCTTCTTTTTACTACTTTTCTCCAAATCTAGGCTTCCTTGAATTTTCAATACCAAATCTCATTCGAATCATAAAACAGGTTCCCTGCGTTCCTCGTTTAACTTCGTTAAGGAAGCCGTCATTTTTTCCAAGTTCCTCTCCTATCATATATGACTCGAGGGTCGAAATTTTTCCAAGTCCCCCTCCTATCATATATGGCTCGAGAGTCGAAATTTTAACAGGGAACCTGTTTTTCCAAGTCCCCTAGACTTGAATTGTCTCATACCATTCCAATACAACAGCGAGACAGGGGGCGAACGAGCGGAGCGAGTTCGCTACCTCATATTTCTCATAGAAGACTTGAATTTTCTCATACCATTCCAATACAACAGCGAGATCGCTCGTTCGCCCCACGAAAGTTGATACCTCAAAATATAGAACACCCACAATTACCTCAAAATATTTCTCATACAAGACTTATACGACGCCAAGATAGGTAAAGGGGTAAACAAATAATATCTCACGAACACTTGACCTAGTAGAAGAATTAATAATAAATAAATAAATAAATAAATAAATAATATTGAATAATTAAATAATTAAATAATTAAATAAGTAAAGGCTGGATAGTCGAAATTTTTCCAAGTCCCTAGACTTGACTTGTCTCATACCATTCCAATACAACAGCGAGACAGGGGGCGAACGAGCGGAGCGAGTTCGGGCTACCTCATATTTCTCATAGAAGACTTATACGACGCCAAGATAGGTAAAGGGGTAAACGAATAATATCTCACGAACACTTGACCTAGTAGAAGCCTAGAATGAAATATTTCAAGATGACTGATAAAATATAAAAGACATGGAACATGATTTTCATTTATTTGTCTATGCCAGAAAATTTTTTTCTTCGAAATGCTCCAGCAGGTACACAACAGAGCAGGATTCGGAAATATTCTGACCCTCGCGTAAGACATAAAAGGAGCGAAATATTTGTTTTAATGTACATGATTTTATCATAATAGATATAAGTGTAGATTGGCGGTCGGACGGCACTTTGTATCAATTAATAAACAAAATAAATGTAAGACATGTTAGAATGTTGAAAGACTGGAGGTACGTACGAATATTTCTGATCCCATACATTACATTCCCAACTGTCTCATACGTTTCATTTTTGAAATTTTCTCCGCTAAACCCCCAGAAGATGTTACGACCCGAAGTCAAAATTCATTCAACTTTCTCCTCGACGTTTATACAGATTAAAAAAAGATTTCCCAATTCCACTATTCGTGCCATAAACAGTTAAAAGTAGAGATCGTCCCGAGACCTTTATCGATTAAAATTTAGGCCATAAGAATTTTCCGAGCAAGAAAAGTTTTGTTAAAGTAGCAGATAATAATATTAATAATTTAAATAATGCATTTGAAGAAATTTAATAAATTGTAAACTCTCGAATAAGGTAAAAATGAAAAAACAAAAAACTAAGAGGCGCGCCTGACTTGCTAGTAATTATTAAGAACAAACGGGAGTGCAATTTATACATTTAGAAAATCAAGAAGTTCCCTCTCTCGAGGTAGGAGGATAGAATTTGATAAAATTCCCACCGTTCGGCTACACCTCGCAATTCCGACCCACAAACTAATTTGAATCGGAAATCAATATGTTTTGGGTTCATAACCTCATAAGTTGTGTCGTACAACTTTTGAAGAGTAAATCCTTAGTCTGAACTCGATCAAGATTGAACTGGACCAGCTTCTATTCTTAGATTTCAAGAGCAGCAACTTCTCGCACTAAACTAAAGCGTTTACTTCGTAAGGTAGTTGAGAGGTTGTACTCGAGCTGCCCGAAATTGAAACCTACGTCATTAAATGTGCAGGATTCTACCTGGCTTTATACTTTTCATACTTATTCGTGTACATTGACTATCAAATTACACTTTCTCGAATGATCAATCTGGTGAACGTCTTCGCATGCGACGGTTGAATTGACGCGTTGATTTGGCGTATTGAAGAGGACGAGTAGTTAGCGAACAAGGTAAGTGAAAAATGTCAATTATGGAAGGTATTTTCTTTGGAAGTGAGTTTATTTATAGAATTCAACTGATGATTTTTATCATTTTCTCCCCGGTGAAACGGAATCTTCTCCTTCTGGCCTAGAGCGTTTGTGCTGAAAACTTTCTTTTCTTAGAGAAGAGGAATGATTATTCAAACTTGGTTCTCACTAAACTTATTTCTAACGGCCACTTTCCCGAAAGTAAATCTCCATCTCTCAACTCGAATACATCGAAATTCCTCCAAATCACCCATCACGATTGAATAAAATTCCTTTTCTCTTCTCGGTACCTCGACTGAACCAATGAGAATTTCCTAACGTTTTATCGCTGTGACCAGATACGGGACTTCAGCCAATTCTTAATATTAATGATAACACGCGATTGAAGAACAAGAGCGAAAGTACCACAAAAAGTTGTGTATACATATTTGTACTTCCAAAAATTCAGTAATTGTCCAAATTATGTCCTGCATGACTTCACATCCCTCCAGGATTGAAGGGGAAGTAAACCAGCAGAATCTAGCACGAATGTGCACCTTCTATTCAGTTTGTTATCAGTTCGAAATTCCCTCGATATGATGGGTGGGAGGCTGTGGTTGTCAACATGAACGTGTCCTCACCCGTTTTAATGTCTAATTATAATCTCTTTAATGAATTTTGGAATTCATTGCGTCAATTTCTTTTCAGGTCACCAAGAGGCACGTAAATTCCATATTCTCCGCTTGGCCTTATCACACTTAGTTGTACGTACATTTATGGATAATATTCCCGAAAAAAAAACAGTAACCGAAGGCGGAATACAATGGCCATCGACGGTGAGTACCGCAATTCAAGAAAGATATGAATTTTTAAAAAAAGAAGAGGAAGGAATGAAGGACCTTTGCATATTGAGAAGTGAAACTGTGTAAACATGAATAATGCCTTGACTAGAAGTCTCAATCGTTTTTTCTTTTTTGAGAATGAGTTCATGAGGTGATCTCTCTTACGAAAATTAAGTTTACTCCCTTTGTGGAGTATTCTAGAGTTTTCATTCAGTCAAGTATGTTTCATAAATTATAGACCCAAATATATGAAAGAGAAGCTTGTACGAAATACGTAAAATGCCCCTACTGCCCGGCGGCGTACAGACTTTCTACCGGCTTTCCATTGCGTAAACATCTGCAGCTCCACCTTGAAGGCTCTCTGCGTCAGCATCGAATGTATGATTTCTTGATGAAGGAATCGGATACGCTCCGCTGGCGCTGCCGTTATCAATGCAAGAATAATTTATTTTCGACAACGACCTACACACACGGATGGATATACAAGGAGAACGGGTTCTGGAATCAGCTCCACTACGCTAGAGAACATTACTACGGTGAAGATCGTAAGTTTAAAATAATTGTCCATGAAGTAGTTTCATATGACCAGTGTGCGAGGCCCTTCGGATGACGCCTTCAGAAGAAAAACTAAAAAAAAAATTATTGGAATCAGAATACATTCAATCTCAACGATTGTGAAAATATTTGATTAGTCACGTCCAGTCGTTTCAATATTACCACTTCAATCTTACACCAAGATTTTTTGACTCGGCCCAACTTCTTAAAACTCAATTCCATGATTATATTCTAGAAATGGTGCCGATAGAAGAGCGAATCGAATGCAACAGATGCCCGTTCCGATGTAGCAAATCGTATGACTATAGCCGGGGGCGAGATTTACACGAAAGAAGATCGCACAAGGAGGACAACATAATGTTTGCGGATGGTAAAGTTTTCTTCTTTTTGAACCTATTACTCTTATTGAGGTTCTTCGAAGTCGTTAGTGTCCTTCTTAAAGCTATGCCGAGCGAATGACGTCATCAGCGGGTTCAGACGTAAAACTCGCTCGTGTGAAAAAAAGTATGCAGTTACGCCGCATGTACATAACCGTTTTCATTTCTTTACATATTACACAATAATCACGCATAAAGTTAAGCCTACGCCCTCCCTCATCGAGCTAGGGTACTTATAGAAACTCCTTAGTTTAATGCCTACATAATGAGCTGTTGTGCTCCATGTTCTAGTAAGTATGTCTGGATACGATATAGAAGCTGACAATTCGAAATTTTTCTGCTGCTGACATAATATAGATAAATTAACTGGGAATTCATTTTTTCAGAACATTCATCGCAGTCATCCCAGTCGCAGCGGTGCAAGGAGCAATGTCTCTACCAACAAGGCCATGTTGGCCACCCAAAAACTGATCTGGATAGTAAGTTGTGAATATTTCAATACGATAATCTTGATGAAAAAACTTGATATGATATAATGGGAGTAACTCAGGGTAAATAAGTTCAATATTCCATACACACGTACTAGACCGTATCATTGAAAAATTGAGAGCAGAACGTCAAGACTTTGCTCTACCATAAATGTAAGCTCTCAAATTGAAAGAGGGGATAATCCCAATCGTTTCGTCATATTTCAAGTTTTTTCAGCATTTTACACAACTGACAATCAAAGAGTTCCATGTTCCCAATCTCCTCCCATCTCCTTTCTATCCATTGATGGCGAGGTAGTCCGACGGAAGACAATTATTAAAGGGTGCGGGTTCGAGAAGAAATGAAGGACTTTTAACAGGGAACCTGTTTTATGGGGGGCTATTTGAGAAATCTGGCGTGCGCCGTGCGCCGTCCAGCGAAAAACTTAGAAAAATGTTGACTCTCGAGAATATATGATAGGAGGGGGACTTGGAAAAAATTTCGACCCTCGAGCCATATATGATAGGAGAGGGACTTAGAAAAAATTCCGACTCTCGAGCTATAGATGATAGGAGGGGGACTTAGAAAAATTCCGACTCTCGAGCTATAGATGATAGGAGAGGGACTTGGAAAAAATTTCGAATCTGAAGCTATATATGATAGAAGAAGGACTTGGAAAACTTTTGACTCTCGAGCTATATATGATAGGGGACAAATTTTCCCAAGTCTCCCTCCTATCATAAATAGCTCGAGATTTGAGAAAAACTTGGACTTTCAAACTACATTATACTAGGCTTATTTTACGTCTAGGCCTTCTTTATACTAGCTTTATCTAGGTCTAGGCTTCCTTGAATTTTCAATACCAAATCCTATTTGACTCATAAAACAGGTTCTCTGCGTTCCTCGTTTAACTTCGTTAAGGAAGCCGTCGTTTTTATTCTATAAATCCACTAATTGTTCCAATTGATCTTGCTATTCTGCAGCTTCCAACCATAGGAAGAATTGAAGGTGAAGGAAATCAGCACAATTCTAAAACTCAACACCACAATCTAGCGAAAACGTAACCCACACGGTTCAACCAATTTCCTAGCCTCATTTCTAAATATTGGATGGTCGAATGTCTAGACCCCCTCTCCCCAGCTTCAACAGTTGGACAAACGAAAAAACGACGACTTCCTTAACGAAGCTATACGAGGAACGCAGGGAATCTGTTTCATGAGTCAAATGGGATTTGGTATTGAAAATTCAATGAAGCCTAGACCTAGATAGACGGCCTAGACCTACTATAAGCCTAGTACATATAATATAGTTTGAGAGTCTAAATTTTTCTAACCCCCTGTCCTATCATATATAGCTCGATAGTCGAAATTATGCTAGGTCCCCCTCCTATCATATATATAGTTCGAGAATCGAAATTTTTTCCAAGTCCCTCTCCTATTATATATATAGCTCGAAAGTCCAAAATGTTTTCTTCTAAGTCCCCCTCCTATCATATATAGCTCGAGAATCGAAATTTTGACAGGGAACCTGTTGTATGGGAGGCTTTTTGAGAAATTTGGCGTGCGCCGTCCGCCGTCCAGCAAAAAACTTGGAAAAATTTCGACTCTCGAGCCATATATGATAGGAGGGGGACTCAGAAAAAATTTCGATTCTCGAGCTACCATATATGTCTCGAGATGGACAAATTTAGACTCTCAATCTATATTATACTAGGCTTATAGTAGGTCTAGGCGTTCTTTATACTAGCTTTATCTAGCCCTAGGCATCATTGAATTTTCAATACCAATACCCATTTTACTCATAAAACAGGTTCCCTGCGTTCCTCGGTTAACTTCGTTAAGGAAGCCGTCGTTTTTTCTCAGTCCCCCTCCTATCATATATCGCTCAAGAGTCGAAATTTCAACAGGGATAACCTGTTTTATGGGGGGTTTTTTGAGAAATTTGCCGTGCGGCTTCCGCCGTCCAGCAAAGAACTTAGAAAAATTTCGACTCTCGAGCCATATAAGATAGGAGAGGGATTAGAAAAAACGACGGCTTCCTTAACGAAGTTAAACGAGGAACGCAGGGAACCTGTTTTATGAGTCAAATAGGATTTGGTATTGAAAATTCAAGGAAGCCTAGACCTAGATAAAGCTAGTATAAAGAAGGCCTAGACGTAAAATAAGCCTGTAGTTTGAAAGTCCAAGTTTTTCTCAAATCTCGAGCTATTTATGATAGGAGAAGGACTTAATTTGGACTCACGAGCTATATATGATAGGAGAGTGAAAAAATTTCGACTCTCGAGCTCGAGAGTCGAAATTTTTCCAAGTCCCCCTCCCATCATATGTGGTTCGAAAGTCGGAATTTTTCCAAGTCCCTCTCAGCTCGAGAGTCGAAATTTTTCCAAGTTTTTTGCTGGACATCGCACGGCGGACGGCGAACGCGCAAATTTCTCAAAAAGCCCCCCATAAGACAGGTTTCCTGTTAAAACATTGTTTTACAGCAAAATCCAGCACAAACACATTATCCCACTCTCATCTCAAATTTCGAACCGGGTGGTGCTAGGGACATGGACCTCTGAGAGTGTTCTTCAACGTGTATTACGAAAATCTAATATGATAATTTTCGCAGTATTCCAGTGGAATGATTGGAATCAATGTAGAAAGCAGTGTCTCGGATATCCGGCTCCCAGTGGTTCCGATTCCGCGTCTGTATGACACGCTGTCGGAAATAATGACGGCTGACAGTAATAATTTGCGGTCCAGAACGTGAAAGAGAGGTATGAAGATCAAGAATTCTATGAAGAGGAGAAGGTCGAAACGTGAATTTCTTATTTTTGTAATAAAAATAAATAATTTTTGATGATGACGGCATTATTTTATAATTTCCTAATCACTAATTTCCGGAGATATGTGAATAAATTTAATAGAGTGATCAGAAAATTTTGTGAATTCAATTTGTCTTGAATGAATTTTTATTTAATAAATAATTTGGTGCATCGATTGTCCTACGTAGTAAGGTCCTAATCGTAAATCCGCTCGATGTGGCTGTTAAAAGCAATTTTATGATTGATTATTATTTTACATACTCGGACGAACAAATATAGCCTGTATGCCTATTTTTCTCACTCCCCGTTTTCCGAGGTACCACCCCCCTAATCTAAAAAGCTCGTATATCTCGAGAAATATTGACTTTTTGAAAAAAATTTTCAAACAAAAGTTGCTCCATTGTGTCTCCTCTACAACTTTACCTCTTATAGAAATTTCATTTTGAGCAATCCATCTCGGGAAAACTTCCGACAAGCTCGCTGCCATCCTTCGCAAATATGGGTACAAGGCAGGCTTCTACCCCCTATCCACTTTGTCCAACCTCATAGCGCTGAAGGACCCTATCTCAGCTATGGACAAGTCGGGCGTGTATCGTCTCTCATGTGGCGAATGCCAAGCTTTCTACATAGGTCAAGCCGGCCGAAAATTGCGCCTCAGATTTCATGACCACCTCTCCGCCATTCATCCAAATAATCAGAAGAAATCGGCGTTCGCGGATCACTGCAGAACCACAGGGCACAACATATGGACTGCCGAGTGCGAACTCATTCATGCGTGCAGCAAAGGGCGTCTGCTAAACAGATTAGAAGAAAACGAGACGATAAAAGCAGCAGTTGCAGCAAGCTCCAACTTGCTAAATGACTTACATTCCACCTTCGTTAACCCATTCATCCGATTCTATCATCATCTCTCCACTTCTTTCGCCTCGACGATTACCTGATGATGACCTCAACCTGTAGGTCGAAACCGGTCGTGTTCGCTATGATATGGAAAAGATTCCTACTATAATTTAACATACCGGTATTTATTCAAATTTTCGTTTCCTTTTTTCATTTTCGCTATGATATGGAAAAGATTCCTACTATAATTTAACATACCGGTATTTATTCAAATTTTCGTTTCCTTTTTTCATTTAAATTCCAAATTATTTTTCGTTTTTCGTTCTTTCGTTCATGTTCCTGTACTACGATTATCGTATGCAAAACATAATTTCAAAATTTAAATCGACTCGTATTCTTGACCATTCGTATTTTGATCTTCGTTTTATTTATTTATTTATTTATTTTGTTTATATTCCATATCATATTAAAAACGTTACGTTCCTGTGGACCTTACTATATTCTAATCATTATGGATCGTACCCATGAGGATACCGTAAAACTTCGTAAGGTAGTTGAGAAGGTAGAAACGTATGACATTCAATATGCAGGATTCTACCTGACTTTAGACTTTTCAGTTTTATGTATATCATTTTACACTTCCTCGAATGGTAAATCAGGTGAATGTCTAATTCACATATGCGACGGTAGAAGAATGCTCATTTGAAGAACGTTATACTCGTACTTAAATTTGTATGGTGATGTGATATACTAATTTCAAGCTTTGACGCGTTGATTTTGCGTATTGATGAAGAAGACAAGTCTGTAACAAATAAGGTAGGTAAATGGAAATTATTTTCTTTCGAAAAGATTTGATTTATAGAATTCAATAGACGATTTTTGTCTTTCTCTCGCTGTGAAACGGAGGCTTCTCTTTCTGACCTCAAGTATCATGAAAGTTTGGGCTGAAAACCATTTTCTCTTGGCGAAGAGGTATGATTATTCAAACTTGGTTCTCACTTATTTCTAACGGACACTTTCCCGAAGGTAAATCTCCTTCCCTCACCTCGAATGCATCGAAATTCCTCCAATTCACCCATCTCCATTGAAGAAGATTCCTATTCTCCCCTTCTCGGTAACATTCTCTCATCGTTTGAACCAACAAGAATTTCCTACCGTTTCATCGCTCGGACCAGATAAAGACCATCAGCCAATTCTTGAACTTAAGCTTACAACGGAAAATAAAACGTGATTGAAGAACAAGAGCAACAGTATCACATAAAATTTGATAGGTTCTTACTTCCAAAAAATTTATTAATTGTCCAAATTATGTCCCACATCTCTTCACATCCCTCAAGGATTGAAGGGAAAGCAAACCAACAGAATCTAGCACGAATCTGCACCTTCCATTTAGTTTGTTCTCAGTTCAAAATTCTCGCGATGTGATGGGTGGGAGGCTGTGGTTATGAACATGAACGTATCCTCACCGCTTTTAACGTGTAATTATAATCTCTTTGTCGAATTGTCGAATTCATTGCGTCAATATTTCTTTTCAGGTCACTCAGAGGTACGTCAATTCCATATTCTCCGCTTGTCCTTACCACAGTTAGTTGTACGTGCATTCATGGATAATATTTCCGAAACAAAAACAGTAACCGAATATGGGATAAAATGGCCATTGGTGGTGAGTACCGAAATTCAAAGAAGATATGAATTTTTAAAACAAGAGTAGGAAGGAATGAAGCTTCTTTCTATATTGAGGTGTCATCCTGTATAAACTTGAATAATGCTTTGACTAGTGATGTCGATTTTTTTTTTGAGGATGAGGTCAGGTGGTGGCTTTCTTAAGTTGAAGTGCTCTTACGTAAATGAGGTTTACTCCCTTTGTGGAATATTCTGGAATTTTCGTTCAATCAATTATGATAATTCATAATTTATAGGATCAAGAATATGAAAGAGAAGATTGTACGAGGTACGAAAGGTGTCCCTTTTGTCCGGCAGCGTACAAATATCCCGCCGTCCTGATTCGACATTTGAGGCTCCACCTTCACGGCTTTCTGCGGAAGCACCAAATGTATGATTTCTTGGTCAAGGAATCGAATATGTTCTTCCGCTGCCGTTATCAATGTAATGAAAGTTCACTTCCGACGACATGCGCAGACGAAAGGATTAACAAGGTGAACGGGTTCTCGAATCAGGTCCACCACGCTAGAGAACATTACTATGGTGAAGACCGTAAGTTGAAAATAATTTTTATTGAAATAGTTTCATATATGACTAGTGTGCGTGACCAATAGAATGATGCACACAGAAGAAAGATTTAAAAAAATGAATTACCGGAAACTGAATTTTTCAATCTCAATGATTGATTTGGTTTGTCACGTCAAGTCATTTCAATAATACCATTTCAATCTCACACCAAGATTTTCTGACTCGGATGAACATCTTAAAACTATGCGTATACTGAAATTTATTATTATATTCTAGAATTAGTGCCGACAGAAAAACGAAACTTTTGCAACAGATGCCCGTTCCGATGTAGCAACTCGTATGCGAATATCGTAGACCGATATAACCACGAAAAATGGGACCATAAGACGTACAGAATAGTATTTGCGGACGGTATGTTCTTTTGACATGTTCCATGTCTTTTCTCTCGCCGGACCCCGATTTTGAAACTCGCGAGTACACCCCGCGTAATGATAATAAATAATTATATTAATTAATTAATTAATTAATAATTAAATAATTAAATAATTAAATAGTTAATTACCGTGCGTCCGTGCAAGCGTGCGTCCGTGCAAGCGTGCGTCCGTGCAAGCGTGCGTCCGTCCACATCACTACCCCGCGGGTGATTCAGAAATTCGCGAGTACACCCCGCGTAATAATAATAATTAATAATAAATAAATAAATGAATAAATAAATAATAAAATAATTTAATAATTAAATAATTAAATAATTAAATAAATAAATAATTAAATAATTAAATAATTAATATAATTAATAATTAGAAAATCTCTACCCCGTGGGTGATTCAGAAATTCGCGAGTACACCCCGCGTAATAATAATAAATAATTAAGTAATTATTAATTCAATAATTAAATAAATAAATGATTAAATAATTAATATAATTAATGATTAGAAAATCTCTACCCCGTGGGTGATTCAGAAATTCGCGAGTACATTCCGCGTAATAATAATAAATAATTAATTAATTAATAATTATATATTTAAATAAATAAATAATTAAATAATTAATATAATTAAATAATTAAATAATTGAATAAATAAATAATTAATATAATTAATAATTAGAAAATCTCTACCCCGTGGGTGATTCAGAAATTCACGAGTACACCCCGCGTAATATTAATAAATAATTAATTAATTAATAATTAAATAATTAAATAAATAAATAATTAAATAATTAAATAAATAAATAATTAAATAATCAATATAATTAATAATTAGAAAATCTCTACCCCGTGGGTGATTCAGAAATTCGCGAGTACACCCCGCGTAATATTAATAAATAATTAATTAACTAATAATTAAATAATTAAATAATTAAATAATTAAATAAATAAATAATTAAATAATTAAATAAATAAATAATTAAATAATAAATATAATTAATAATTAGAAAATCTCTACCCCGTGGGTGATTCAGAAATTCGCGAGTACACCCCGCGTAATATTAATAAATAATTAATTAATTAATTAATAATTAAATAATTAAATAATTAAATAATTAAATAATTAAATAATTGAATAATTAAATAATTAAATAATTAAATAAATAAATAATTAAATAATTAAATAAATAAATAATTAAATAATCAATATAATTAATAATTAGAAAATCTCTACCCCGTGGGTGATTCAGAAATTCGCGAGTACACCCCGCGTAATAATAATAAATAATTAATTAATTAATAATTAAATAATTAAATAATTAAATAAATAAATGATTGAATAATTAAATAATTAATATAATTAATAATTAGAAAATTTTCCAAGTCCCTCTTCCTATCGTATATGGCTGGATAGTCGAAATTTTTCCAAGTCCCCTAGACTTGAATTGTCTCATACCATTCCAATACAACAGCGAGACAGGGGGCGAACGAGCGGAGCGAGTTCGCTACCTCACACTTCTCATAGAAGACTTGAATTTTCTCATACCATTCCAATACAACAGCGAGATCGCTCATTCGCCCCACGAAAGTTGATACCTCAAAATATAGAACACCCACAATTACCTCAAAATATTTCTCATACAAGACTTATACGACGCCAAGATAGGTAAAGGGGTAAACGAATAATGTCTCACGAACACTTGACCTAGTAGAAGAATTAATAATAAATAAATAAATAAATAATAGTAAATAATTAAATAATTAAATAATTAAATAAATAAAGGCTGGATAGTCGAAATTTTTCGAAGTCCCCTAGACTTGAATTGTCTCATACCATTCCAATACAACAGCGAGACTGGGGGCGAACGAGCGGAGCGAGTTCGCGCTACCTCATATTTCTCATAGAAGACTTATACGACGCCAAGATAGGTAAAGGGGTAAACGAATAATATCTCACGAACACTTGACCTAGTAGAAGCGTAGACTGAAATATTTCAAGATGACTGATAAAATATAAAAGACATGGAACATGATTTTCATTTATTTGGCTATGCCAGAAATTTTTTTTTTTTTTTTGTGAAGGAATGCGCTACTTATTACCCTTATTGAGTTTCTTAGGACTCATTAGTATCTTCCTTATGCCCAGCGGACGACCTCATCAGCGGGTCAAGATCTGAACCTACGAGTAGCTTGTGTGAATGAAAGTAAGCAGTTACGGACAGATACGCCGCATGTACATAACTGTTTTCATTTCATTACATGTACTACCCAACAATGACGTATAAATTCAATCATACGCTCTCCCTCATTTAGCTAATGTACTTATAGAAGCTCTGCATAATGAGCTGTTGTCCTCTATATTTTAGTAAGGTATGTCAGGATACGAGGTAAAAGCTCTCAATTCGAAATTTTTCAAGTCCTGCATGTAGGTCCGCTAGTGAGAAAGGTTCTTAGTATCTACATTTTTGCTGTTCTTCTGATGCTACTTCTCAATTTCGTATCACGGTATTGTCTGGAATTAGAAATAGGTATACTCTTTCATTATCTTCTGATGCTGATATAAAAATTAATTAACTAGTAATTCATTTTTTTAGATAATTCATCGTCGTCGCAGCGGTGCAAGGAGCGATGTCGCTTCCAACAAGGCCATGTTGGCCACCCAAAAACTGATCTGGATAGTAAGTTAATTTCAACATGATAACCTTGGTGAAGAAACTTGATATGATATAATGGGGTAACGCAAAGTAAATAAGTTACTCATTAAAACGCTGAGAGCAGAAGGTCAATTCCTCTACCATGAACGTAAGCTTTCAAATTGAAGGAGGCAATAATCCCAATCACGTCGCCATATTTCAAGTTTTTTCAACATTTCACACAACTGACACACTAAAAGAGGTCCACATTCCCAATCTCCTTCCTTTTTCATTCTATCCATTGACGGCGAAGTGGTATGACAGAAAACTATTATTATAGGGTATAGTCCAGCGTCTTATTGCAGAATTTGTATGAATTGTGCACTCCAAGTTAAAAGCATGAAACTTGGCACACGTATTGTTGTTACCGAACAATTTGATTTTAAGATTAGAGCCCATCAAAAAATCCAATATGGTGGCCAGAATGGGGGTATATACGGCAGCCATATTGAATTTTTATTATTATTAGGTAGATTTAAATAATGGACTGAAAATGTCAGTTATGAATGTGTACGGGTTTATAAGTATACTCAACTTATTTTGGAGTTCATTTTTGACCTCACCCCTCTTCAAAATACTCCACAAGGGGGTAGGACCTCAAAACGTCTCTCAATGTACGCATGGTTTGTTATATTATATATATATATCAAAATAGTGATTTTATAACATATTGAATCCATTCCTCATTTTTTTTTTTTAGTCTCTCCCTATCCAAAATACTCCACAGGGGGCCGACCCCTCAAAAATTCTCCCTTCAACTAATGTATGATTCGTTACATATAATAGGGCAGTTTCTTAACGCACATAATCTAATCTCATAAAAATGAAAATTTGAATCGAAAAAATAATTCATAGGAATGCAATATTTTGAAAATTTGTTCGTGGAAATAATTAAAGAAAAATAACTGAGGAAAATCATCATAAATTATCCTCTTCATAGCCATTTTGACAACCATTGCGTGAAGAAAATACAGTAATGTCTTGATGCACGGAATTTAAAGTCAATATTATAATTTCTAGACTAGCCGTTGGGAAGAAGAAGGGAGGCTTGGTGAGGCAAGGTAATTAACATAACTTATGAAGCAACCAAGGCTAAAGTAAAAATTTTAATTCCATTTTTCTCAACTTGTTTCAAGAAAAATACCTATTTTGGTTAAAAAAATTTAAATAAAAAAGGAAAAGTCTAATTATTTTTCAAAAATAATGAACTACAAATTGTTACTAGACAAGAGGTACCTTTTTTGTCCAAATTCAATGGTTTGAATAAGCAAATGTGACCCGCGATAAGAAAAGGATGCTCATTGCCCAGTGACAGGAACACCATTTCTCTCTTATTAGATGTCCAATCAGAGAGAAATGGTGTTCTTGCGCCAATGGGCAATGAGCATCCTTTTCTCATCGCAGGTCACATTGATTAATTATGCTAGTTGGCTGCAACTTTATTACGACAAATTACTGGCTCCGAAAAATAATACGCTGCGTTTAAATTATGACATTGCTGGCCACCAAAGATGGTACGCGTATGGTAAATTACTTGTCACTAAACTTGAGAGATCACATCTTTGAGGAAATTGTTTCTTATTATTTATGTGAAACAATGTGTTTGGTTTCATTTACCTACGGAAAATTATAGTTTTTGAAAGTTTTTGTATTCGATATTTGTGAGGAGAATTCTTTGAACGTATCACCTGAGTTATAAATGAAATAAAAATGGGTGCATTTGAACCAGGTAAGTGTAGTAATTATTGTTCTGTTCGCGTCAATCAAGATTAGTTTTTAGTATTTTACAAGACAGTCAATTAAGTATTCCTTTGTGCAGAGAAAAATATAAAATTTTCAACATTTTTATGCTGAGAGCATTGCACACGTAGTCTATTTAATGTATTCAATTGTCTTATTGCAAAATTTTTTTGTTGTTTTGATAGAAACCAAGAAATGCAAGATAGAAACATTTGAAAAACCTAGGCTTAAAAAACAAGTCATCATAATTATGCGGTTTTATAGGAGCCAAAATTAGAAAAAAAAACGAAAAAGTTGACGCTGAATTCAGTGTGAAAAATATTTCCACAATTGCCTTTTTCTGTTTTTTATAATTCTTTGGTATTGAACTTCAGTTAGGAGGCAAATTTTAGCGTAAAAATCTTATGTTTATTAATGTCACTGTCGCTTTCTCAATCTAAGTTTAAGGAGGAGATAGTGACTTCTAACCTTTAGTGATTGAATTGAACGCCTAGCTTCTGTCAGTAAATTAGAAGGGTGGGTTTGAATCTTGTTGAGTTCTATTCCCCCCCCCTCCCACTTCTCATTGTAAAGTGAATGGGTTAACTAGATCTTATCAAGTATTTCTGCTTTTTTAAGGTACATCACTCGCTCGATTAGATGAAGGCGCTCCGTCACCCAGCGAGTTTGGAGGGGAGAAGGTCGATTCAAAATGGAATGTAAGGGTCTACTTATCTCATCTTTTTAATAATCATGCATAAGTTGATTTATCGACATTTTTGAAGTTGAATGAAATAAAATAGAACAGAGGTTTGTTTTACAGGTGGTATGGACAAAGCAACCACCAACTTTAGTCGCATGTTGAGAAGCGTGCTCAAGTGTGGCTGTAAAACAGGGTGCACTGGAAATTACTAATGTGCAAAAGCCTGTTTGCCTTGTACAGAACTTTATTCATGCAATGTCAAAATGGCTGTGAAGAGGATAATTTATAATGATTTTCCTCAGTTATTTTTCTATCCCGTTAAACCATGTCGACCGTCGATTTAGGGTCGATTTTGAGTCGACGGCAATGTCGACTCGAAATCGACTGAAATTCGACGTCAAATCGACGTCTTTATTGAAGTCCATAAAATTACAGTCGATTTTGAAGGTAAATCGACTGCCTAACGACGTCGATTTGGAGTCGAAATATCGTCGACTTAGAAAGCATCTTGTCCAATATCATGTCGACCGTATAACGACGTCGATTTTGAGTCGATTTCCAGTCGACAATTGTGGTATTGTGATCGACCAAAAATCGACCGTATATCGACGTCGATATATGGTCGATTTTTGGTCGATCACAATACCACAATTGTCGACTGGAAATCGACTCAAAATCGACGTCGATGTACGGTCGATTTTTGGTCGATCACAACACGACAATTGTCGACTGGAAATCGACTCAAAATCGACGTCGATGTACGGTCGATTTTTGGTCGATCACAATACTACAATTGTCGACTGGAAATCGACTCAAAATCGACGTCGCTATATGGTCGATTTTTGGTCGATCACAACACGACAATTGTTGACTGGAAATCGACTCAAAATCGACGTCAATATACGGTCGATTTTTGATCGATCACAATACCACAATTGTTGACAGGGAATCGACTTAAAATCGACGTTGATGAACAATGAATGACAAATCATTTGGTGAATATAATAGCCTACCTGTCACAAAATAAGGGACCCATGTTTCACAAAATACTTTTGGAGAAATGAGTCTCATGCACCTGTGCACGAAACCTCTTTCTCCAGAAGTATTTCATAAAAGATGGGTCCCTTATCTCGTGGCAGCACAATGGTACAGTACCAAAAATGAAAGAAATTCAACAATTTATTTCCATGAATACCTGTTTAGAATCTTCGTCACAAATACCATCATTCAAAGTATCCTCAGCTGAACTGGAAGAGGGAAGTGAGGAATAAAACAATTTATAACAGGGTCAAGTCAGTAATAAATAATAATTTTGAGAGATTCAATGAAATATTCTTCAATCACAATTGCGCGAATTTTTAATCGCGAAAATCTATACTGGAATTATACCTCTACCATCGATAGGTCCCCGTAGGTGTTAGGCTAGGTTCGTTCGCGCAGGATAGGCAAGGAATTGTGATGCGCAGTTCGAGCCCCGGTGATGATGATAGAAAGATTCTCATCGATAGGTTTTTTTTTATTTTTTTGTTCTCTTTTCTTTAGTGAATATTGCGTAATAATGATGATAATAATATTAATAATAATAATTATTATTATTAATAATTATTATTAATAATTATTGCGAGACTTCATAACGACGTCGATTTTGGGTCGAAGGCCACCGCTCACCTTAAATCGACTCGATATCGACGTCGAAATCCAGTCGTTTGCGGTCGATTTACGGTCGACATACCCGGAACTATTTCGACTCGAAATCGACGTCGAATTTGGGTCGATTACTTATTAAAAAAATGGGTCGAAATGACGTCGATTTGACGTCAGATCGACGTCGATTTGCAGTCGACATGGTTCAACGGGATTAATCATACTAATTACTATTTAATTATTTCCATGCACACATTTTCAAAATATTGCATTCCCTATGAATTATTTTTTCGATTCAAATTTTCATTTTTAAAAGATTAGATTATGCGAGTCAAGAAACTGCCCTATTATATGTAACGTAACATATATTAGTTGAAGGGAGAATTTTTGAGGTGTCGACCCCCTGTGGAGCATTTTGGATGGGGTGAGACTAGAAAAAAAACACAAGGAATGGATTTAGTATGTTATAAAACCACTATTTTGATATAATTATAGAACAAACCATGCGTAAACTGAGAGAATTTTTGAGGTCCTTCCCTCTTGTGGAGTATTTTGAAGAGGGGTGAGGTCAAAAATGAACTCCAAAATAAGTTGAGTATACTTATAAACCCGTACACATTCATAACTGACATTTTCAGTCCATAAATTTAGATCTACCTAATAATAATAAAAATTCAATATGGCTGCCGTATATACCCCCATTCTGGCCGCCATATTGGATTTTTTGATGGGCTCCAATCTTAAAATCAAATTGTTCGGTACCAACAACACGTGTGCCAAGTTTCAAGCTTTTAACTCGAAAGTGCACAATTTTGCAACAAGATGCTGGACTAGTAAGGGTTCGAGAAGAAATGAAGCACTTGTATTCCATAAATCCACTAATTGCTTCAATCGATCTTGCATTTACGCAGCTTGTTACCATAGCAAGAATTGAAGGTGAAGGAAATCAGCACAATTACACTACAATCTAACGAAAACGTAATCCACACGATTCAGCCAATTTCCTAGCTCGAAATTTTGGATGGTCGAATGTCTACACCCCCTCTCCCCAGCTCCAATCCTTGGACAAACGAAAAACAGCAAAATCCAGCACAAACACATTATCCCACTCTCATCTCAAATTTCGAACTGGGTGGTGCTAGGGGCGTGGACCTCTGAGAGTGTTCTTCAACGTGTATTACGAAAATGTAATATGATAATTTTCGCAGTATTCCAGAAGAATCTTTGGAATCAATGTAGAAAGCAGTGTCTCGGATTTCCGCCTCCCAGTGATTCCGATTCCGCGTCCGATTGACGCGCTGTCGGAGACAATGACGGTTGACTGTAATAATTTTCGGTCCAGAACGTGAAACAGAGGTATGAAAATCCCAAATTCTTTGAAAAGAAGAAGGCCCAAACCTGAATTTCTTATTTTTGTAATAAAAATAAATAATTTCTGAAGGTAACGGCATTATTTTATAATTACCTAATGACTAATTTCCAGAGGTATGTGAATAAATTTAATAGGGTGATCAGAAAATTTCGTGATTTCAATTTGTCTTGAATGAATTTTTATTCAATAAAAAATTTTGTGCGGTTTATTGTCCTATCATTATTTATTTATTGTTTTTTTATTACATCCAACCAGAAAAAACTTATAAAAAAACACACAAAAAAAAACAAACAAAATAAAACAAAGAAAAAAACAAAAAAGGTGAAAACAATAGTATGTACTCCGACATAGCAATCCGTTGTAAGGTCTGGAGTCGAGTTTGATTTCTTGTATTAAAAGAGTATGATTCAATCGCTCTTTAGAATTTAAAGAAAGTAAATCATAAAAAAAAAATTAGAAGCCATTGCAGACGTTGCAATGGCAGCGGGGAACCCGCAATTCCTTAACTCGACCTCTCAGGTGGTGTGGAACTGAGTTGATAATCTTGTCATATAATTCAAATCGAAATTATCATTCTACATTCCCTCCTATCATATATAGCTCGAGAGTCGAAATTCTTCTTAGTCCCCCTTCTATCATATATAGCTCGGAAGTCACAATTCTTCCAAGTCCCCCTCCTATCATATATAGCTCGAAAGTCACGATTCTTCCAAGTCCCCTCCTATCATATATATCTCAAGACTTGAAATTCTTCTGAGTCCCTCCTATCATATATAGCTCGAGTCTCAACATTTTTCCATGTTTTTGGTTGGACGGCGGACGGTAGCTCGAAAGTCAAAATTCTTCCAAGTCCCCCCCCCCCTATTATATATAGCTCGAGACTTGAAATTTTTCCAAGTCCCCCTCCCATCATATATAGCTCGAGACTTGAAATTCTTCTAAGTCCCCCTCCTTTGATATACGCGGACGCGGACGTTTTCTGAGGATGTAATCTCCTAACAAAATGGATAGCGGGTTCCCCGCTAAAACGAGAGTTGGAAAGAGGATGGCTACTGGGCCTTACCTCGAAGGAAAAACGGAAAAATGAATTGAATTTAAATGTTGATGGAAGGAGGTAGGTCAGAGAAATTTGAAAATGTGTGAGAAAATTGAAGGGTTTTCTGATGAGAGGAGGTCGGTGGCTCTGAGTGGTGTAGCGAATTGTAGATAGATGGCTTCTGAGTATAGTATTTGTCTAATGTTGGATATTTCGGGGCATTCGAAAAGATAATGATTGATGCTGTGTTTTTCTTGTTGTGAAGAGTAGTCATGAGTTCGTCCAACCCTCGGGTAATACATGAAAGAAGCGACATCTTTGTATTAATGTACATGAATCATCATAATACGTAAGGATAGAAAATGTAAGACATGTTAGCACGTTGAATGACTCGAGGTACGCACGAATATTTCTGATTCCATGCATTATATTCTCAATTGTCTCATGCGTTTCATGTTTTAAATCTTCTTCACTACTCATAAGACGTCACGACCCGAAGTCGAGATTCATTCAACTACTTCTCAATATCCTTCGACCGAACTCCACCCCAGTTAAGGAGGGGGAGTTGGCGAATCTCCGACCTCCGAGGTACTATATATACGATAGGAGGGCGACTTATAATACCTAAGAAGGGCGTGCTGAGTCTGTGAGTTTTGAATTGTTGCATATCTAGCTCATCGAAGGGGCTGAGTCAATAGGTATATGAAGCATGCATATCTAGTTAGTCCAAGGAGCTATCTTGTGGGTTATATACACCGACCACCGGGCTATATTTTATGGTAGGTGGGGGACTTGGAGAGATTTCGAGCTCCGAGCTTTGCCAGCCGGCCGGACGGCAGACAGCAGGTGGTTCCTCCGAGAAAACAGCCTCTTGAAGGTCGAAAAAGATGGAGTACAGGCGGGATTTGTTGAGGAATGTGTTCGAAGGTCACCGAGAGCTTCGGTGCTGTTGTGGCCTCTTCTAAAGCCGTATTGAAAGGGAGAGATGAGGTTGTTTGATTCTAAGAACCACATCACTCTTTCGTTAGGTACATTCTGGAATACATACTCGTAGTTTATCGAAAACGCAGGATAGTGCTATGGGACGATGTGAGCCACGGAGTGAGGGGGTCTCAGTTGGGTTTTAAAATGGGGCAGATGATTACGATTTTCCAGGAGAGCGAGTGGGAGTTGTTGATGAAGATGGAGTTGAAGATGGAGAGGAAATAAGAGAGGGAGAGGTGGGATGTATTTTTGGTGTTGGTTGCCATGAAATCTTCTTCAGAAATGAGTAGTTATATGGGAGTTGGGCGCTTGATCGGAGGCTGAAGGATATGTAAGTAGAAAGAAAGATCACAGTTGGAGTTAGAAGAGACAGTAAGAATTTGTTTTGGAAGGAATACTATCTATCTTAATGATGATTTTCGATGATAAAATGAACATTTGGTTTTTACTAGTTAGAACTTATCGTGATCGTAAAATTTGCCTCGTAAATAGAAGTTATAGAATAATTTTTTTTCTTGTGTTGTGTTTCTGTCCGGGTAAGTTGTGATCGAATCGGCTTCGATCCAACGGAATAATGAATGAGACATTGAAAAATCCCCTCACTCGAGACAGGAGGATGGGAGTTGAATAAATTTTCACAGTTTCACTACACCTCCCAATCCCCACTCCCAAACCAATTTGAATCGGCGATCAATATGTTCTCGGTTCACTTTGGATAAGATTCTATGCAATACTTTATTCTTCTTTGTAATTTTGATGGTATTCGGAGTAATATTTTCAAATTTATAAGAGATTCTTACCCTTTCAAATTTCCTGGCTACGACACTAAAATCCTCCTGCTGATCTATGTACCTCCAACGTCGTTTAAAAGTCTTATTCTGCTATAATTTTTAGGCGTGTATCTCATTTCCAGAAGTTTCCGAGTCTCCCATCTATGGTTGAAATTTAATTTTCCCAACTCCTTTGCTTATAAACATATATACATTAGTTCTCAAAATGAATTTTTTCTCAATATCCATTTCAGTTCCAGGGTACTAAAGGTAGGCACTAACATTCGTATTTTAGAAAGGGGAAAAAGAAAAAAAAGAAGAGAATTGGTTTTTTGGGCTCTCGATTTTAAATATCATTCTAGATTTCCTGGCACTTACTTGCCTGGTGAAGGAAGAACGTAATATACGTGTAGGCGCTAGAAGACGGTGAAGTCATTTTGTTTTAATGAATAGGATTATTCTTTTACAGCTGTTCTGCAATGTGGATGCATGAGAAGCAATTATTTTGGGACGAGGAAGAAACATTTTGTGGATAAAAGAACCAAAATATGTACAGGGAAAAATGAGGCTTAGAGGGAACATACAAAATTTGGCACGCTCAATTACAACTTGTACCATCAAAAAGGTAGAGGAAATTTTTACAAGACAAAACAGGCGGAAATATTTTAGAGGGGAAAGTATAGAATTTCCGACGCTCGGTTTGTTTCTTATGATGTTCGAACCTGTTCTTCATATTTGTTTTCTCTGCATAGATCATGCCTCGAGATCATTTCAAGCGTCAAAATTCACCAAATCTCAAAAATTCCTCGACCTCCTCACCATATGAATCAAAATTATTGAAACTCAAAATTCTCACGTCTAGTTTTCCTGTTATGAAGAACGATGACTGTTCGAATAGGGCGGAACACATCTCTTCTCGTAGGTACAAGTTCAGTCAAAAATTATGCTTTTTCAGAAGGAGTAAATTCTTAGTCTCAACTCGATCAAGTTTGAACTAGCCCAGCGTCCAGTCTCAGATATCAAGAGCCTACTTCTTGCACTAAACCAAAGCACTCACTTCGTAAGGTAGGTAGTTGAGAAGGTAAAAACGTACAATGCAGGATTCTACCTGACTATGTACTTGTCATATTTGTTCATGTATATCATTTTACACTTCCTCGAATGGTCAATCTAGTGAATGTCTTCGCAAGCGACGGTAGAAGAATGCTCTTATGAAGAACGTTATACTCGTGCTTAAATTTGTATGGTGATGTGATATACTAATTTCAAGCTTTGATGAGTTGATTTTGAGTATTGATGAAAAACACAAGACGGTAGCAAAAGAGGTACGTAAGTGAATATGCCAATATGGAATTTAATTTCTTTCGAAAAGAGTTAATTTATAGAAGAAATTATTATATATGATTTTTGTCTTTCTCTCGCTGAGAAACGGGGTCTTCTCCTTCTGACCTTAAGTATCATATACTCATCAGAACGTTTACAATGAAAACTGTCTTTTCTTAGAGAAGAGGAATGATTATTCAAACTTGGTTCTCCTTATTTCTAACGGCCAATTTCCCGAAGGGAATAAATCTCCCTCCCTCACTTGGAATATACATCGAAATTCCTCCAATTCACCTATCTTCATTGAAAAAAATTCCTATTCCCTCCTTCTCGGTAACATTCTCTTTATCGTCTGAACCAAAGAGAATTTCACTTACGTTTTATCACTTTCACCAGATACAGGACTTCAGCCTTTTACTAATCTTACGCTTACAACAAATGATAAACGCGATTGAAGAACGACGAAAATTCTATATGTTTGCACTTCCGAAGAATTCATTATTTGTCCAAATTATGTCCCGCATGTCTTCCATCCCTCATCCAAGGATTGCCAAGCAGAATCTAGGACGAAGTGCACTTTCCATTCAGTTTCTTTTCAGCTCGAAATTCCATCCATGTGGTGGGTCTTTGGATATGAACCTGAACGCGTGGTTTCACCAGATATCGTCTGCTTATAATCCCTTGTTGAATTGTTGATTTCACGCGTCAATCTGTTTTCAGGTCATCCTGAGGTAAATCAATTCCATATTCTCCACTTGTTGTTGTCTCAGTTGGTTGTACGTACATTCATGGATAATATTTCCGAAAAAAACTGTAACCGAAGCCGGGATAAAATGGACTCGATGGTGAGTACCGAAATTCAAGAAAGATATGAATTTTTAAAACAAGTGGAGGAACGAATGAAGCTCCTTTGTATATTGAGATGTGATACTGTATAAACTTGAACAATGCTTTGGCTAGTAGTCTCATTTTTTTTTTTTTTTTTTTTTTTTTGTTTTTGAAAATGAGTTCATGAGGTGATCTTCCTCAAGTTGAAGTGCTCTTACGAAAATTAGGCTTATTCCCTTCATGGAGTATTATGGAGTTTTCGTTCAGTCAATTATGATTCATAATTTATAGTTCCCAAAATATGACAGAGAAGATTGTACGAGATACCAAAGGTGCCCCTACTGTCCGGCAGCGTACAAACAAGCCGCCGTTTTGTCTGGTCATCTGAGTCTTCACTTTCAAGGCCTGCGCAAGCACCGAATGTATGATTTCTTGGAGAAGGAATCGAACATGGTCTTCCGCTGCCGTTATCAATGCAAAGAAGATTTATCTTCGACGATGACGAACACAGACGGACGGATTAACAAGGAGAACCGGTTCTGGAATGAGGTCCACAAAGCTACAGAACACTACTACGGAGAAGACCGTAAGTTGAATGTAATTTTTATTGAAGTATTTTCATATGACTAGTGTGCATGACCCATATGATGATACCTACAGGAGAAAAATTAAAAAAAATAAATTACTGGAATCTAAATTTTTTCAATCTCAATGATTGTGAAAAGATTTGGTTCAATCTTACACAAAAATTTTCTGACTCGGACGAACTTCTCACAACTATGTATAAAATTTATTATTATATTCCAGAATTAGTGCCGACAGGGAACCGAATCGATTCCAGAAGATGCCCGTTCCGATGTAGCAAATTGTGTGAGAGAATCGTAGCCCGATATATCCACGAAAAATGGAGCCACAGGCTTGATACAAGGGTGTTCGCAGACGGTATGTTTCTTTTTTTTTTTCTAAAGGAAAACGGTATTACTGTTATTGAGTTTCTCAGAAGTCGTTCGTATCCTTCTTAAGGGTATGCCAGGCAGACGACCTGATTAGCGGCTTAAGATCAGAACCTTGCTTGTGTGAAGAAAAGCGAACAGTTACGGACAGATACGCCTCATGTACATAACTGTTTTCATTTCATTACATAAATACCCAACAATGACGTATACACTTGATCATGCGCTCTCCCTCATCCAGCTAGTGTACTTATAGGAGCTCTACATAATGAGCTGTTGTGCTCTATGTTTTAATAAGTTAGGTATATCAGGATACGATGTAAAAGCACCCAATTCGAATTTTTTTCAAGTCCTGCATGTATGTCTGCTGATAAGAAAGGTTCTTAGTATCTCCATTTTTGGTGTTCTCCTGATGCTACTTCTCAAATGCGTAACACGATATTGTCTGGAATTAGAAATAGGTATACTCTTTCATTATCTGCTGATGCTGATATAAAAATATATTAACTAGTAATTCATTTTTTCAGATAATTCTTCGTCGTCGCAGCGGTGCAAGGAGCGATGTCGCTGCCAACAAGGCCATGTTGGCCACCCAAAAACTGATCTGGATAGTAAGTTGTTGATATTTCAACATGATAACTTTGGTGAAAAAACTTGATATGATATATTGGGGGTAACGCAGGGTAAATAAGTTGAATATTCCATACACACGTACTAGACCGTATAATTGAAAAATTAAGGGCAGAACGTCAAGACTTTGCTATACCGTAGGCTTTCAAATTGAAAGAAAGGATAATCCCAATCGTTTCGTCATATTTCAAGTTTTTTCAGCATTTCACACAACTGACACTGAAAGAGTTCCATGTTCCCAATCTATTTCCTTTTCCTTTCTATCCATTGACGGCGAGATGGCCCGGAAGACAATTATTAGAGGGTAAGGGTTCGAGAAGGAATGAAGCACTTTTATTGCATAAATCCACTAATTGTTCCAATTGATCTTGCTATTCTGCAGCTTGCAACCATAGCAAGAATTGAAGGTGAAGGAAATCAGTACAATTCTAAAACTCAACACCACAATCTAGCGAAAATGTAACCCACACGATTCAACCAATTTCCTAGCCTCATTTCTAAATTTTGGATGGTCAAATGTCTACACCCCCCCCCCCCTTTCCAGCTCCAACCGTTGGACTAACGAAAAACATTTTTTTACAGCAAAATCCAGCACAAACAAATATACCCACTCTCATCTCAAATTTCGAACAGGGTTGTGCTAGGGACGTGGACTTCTGAGGGTGTTGTTCAACGTGTATTACGAAAATGTAATATGATAATTTTCGCAGTATTCCAGGTGAATGCTTGGAATCAATGTAGAAAGCAATGTCTCGGATTTCCGCCTCACAGTGATTCCGATTCCGCGTCAATTGACGCGCTGTCGGAGACAATGACGGTTGACTGTAATAATTTTCGGTCCAGAACGTGAAACAGAGGTATACAAATCCCAAATGCTTCGGAAAGAAGAAGGCCCAAACCTGAATATCTTATTTTTGTAATAAAAATAAATAATTTTCGAAGGTAGCGGCATTATTTTATAATTTCCTAATGACTAATTTCCAGAGATATGTGAATAAATTTAATAGGGAGATCAGATAATTTTGTGAATTCAATTTATCTTGAATGAATTTTTATTTAATAAATAATTTGGTGCATCGATTGTCCTATGATTATTATTCTTACTTTTTTAAAGCTTAAATAGGTACGCAATAGACCAGGATTCGGAAATATTCTGACCCTCGGGTACTACATGAGGAAGCGATATTTTTATACTAATGTACATGATTTCGTCATATACATAAGGGTAGAAAATGTAGGGCATGTTGGAATGTTGAAACACTGGAGGTATGTACGAATATTTCTGATTCCATACATTACATTCTCAACTGTCTCATACGTTTCATTTTTTAAATTTTCTCCACTAAAGACGCATAGAAGACGTCACGACCCGAAGTCGAGATTCATTCAACTTCCTCCTTACAAATTGAATGTAAAGTTTCTGATTCCACCCATGCTCCTACTGACCCGAGTTTATGTGGGTGAATCTATGCAACATTTACGGTGAAGGATTTCTCAACATAAATACGATGAAAAAAAGAATAATGATGGGACTGGTCTAGCTTCGCATGGTAGGGAGGAAAATCATAAATTTAATTTTGATAATGTTACAATTTTGGCATATGAAGAAGATTGTAACAAGCGTAAAATTCGTGAAATAATTGAAATAATGAAACGAGAAGATACTGTCAATTTTAAGAGCGATACTCTACGAATAGAACCGTTCTACTCGCCGGTGATTAATCACATATGTACGGTACAGGCAAATACTTGACCTGTATCTTTTTCAAATATGTTTATTTTTCTTTCTCATTCTTTGTACGACTTTCGTTCAGTTTTATTTTGTACTCTCTTGATCTTGGTTACGAGGTAACCGAAACTTCGGATTAACAATTTTTTGTCTTTTTAAGGAGTACCAGCAAAACCTAAGTGTTTTTCTATAATACTATTAATTCCATGTACAGTTAAAAATCGAAATTGTTCCGAGTCCCTTATCAAATGAAATTCAGGCCATATGAATTTTCCGAGCCAGAAAAGTTTTGTAAAAGTATAGTAAATTTTTTTTTCGTGTATAGTGTTTCTGTCAGGGTTAGTTGTGATCGAACCGGCTTCGATCCAACGGGATAATATTAAGAACAATTGGGAGTGGTAGTTTCATATGAGACAGTAAAAAATTCTCTCTGTCGAGGTAGGAGTATGGGATTCGAAGAAATTTACACAGTTTCGCTGCACCTCTCTACTCCACCCCCAAACCAATTTGAATCGGCGATCAATTATGTTCTCGGTCCGCTTCGGGTCTTGAAATGTGTTCGACTCCAGTGGTCTGGGCCGAAAATTTTTGAGAAGTGGTATTGGAAAAGATTGTATGATCATCCTCCAAGCTCTCCTTGGACCTACAACGAACCTTCCATTCGACTTGATATTACACAAATCCCTAGTCAAAATAAATCTACCTACGTCACCCACATCAACCACATGATTCAGGAATACCCCGACCATACAATCTGTTTCACAGACGGATCCAAATCTGGGAATAGAGCTGCGTACGCTTATTCTGTGGATGGTCTCCTTGTCTCTCATCGAGTACACAACATAGCATCGGTATATACTACTGAGCTCATGGCCATCCTCGCATGTCTTTCTCACCTCACTCAATTTCCATCGAATACTAACTTTTTACTTCTCACTGACTCACTATCCTCACTTCATTCACTACTAGACCCTGACAACTCACATCCACTCATTCAAAGAATCCATCTACTACGAACTACACTTAACACAATTAACTGCAACATTACATTCATATGGATACCGGGACACATAGACTTTCACCAACATGACCTCGTCGATCAAGCCGCCAAAAAAGCCATCACCCTCAGAAAAATCACGGATAAATCTCCCCTACCAGCTTCAGATTTCAAAAATCACTTCCGCTCTCTCATTACCCAACAATGGCATTCATCTTGGAAAACTCAACCTCTCAATAAACTTCTCTGCATAAAAAAGGACCCCATACCTTGGTCAAGCTCCGATAGAAATTCACGAAGAGAAGAAGTCATCCTCACTAGATTAAGAATAGGTCACACTCGCATAACACACTCTCACTTAACCAATCCTTACATATTATCTCCTCCATCTTGCCCATACTGTAAAGAAGAATATCTCACAACTGACCATATGTTTTCATGCTCTCATCTCCAATCACTTCGCTCATCACTACAGGTCTCTTCCTCCATCTTACAAGCTCTCAAAAATGATTGCGATACTGTTACACTGTCACTACAATACTTACGTCTCACTGAATTCTACTCTCTCATCTAACTGTCCTACCTCAACAAATTCTTAACGAATACATCTAACCTTAATTACTTGTCAACATAACCCACTCGACTCAAAACAATTTCACAATACCGTATATTAAAATATTTCCTTTACTTTATAAATATTAAGATATTTTATCAACTTTCGTTTATACTCATACTGTAACTGTATATTATGTCAAAAATCTGATTGTCGAGCTAATAACCCATTTGTGTAGTTACAAAGCTCGTTAAAATAAATTAATAATAATAATAAAGCTTTATTAAACGGATTTGGAAATTTTCGGCGTACGGTGCACGGCACACGGCAAGTTTCTCAAATAACACCCCACAAAACAGGTTCCCTGTTGAAAATTGCGAAAATTTATGACCTTCCTCAACGCTACATTTGCAACTTAGGTTGTACCTGATTTTTCAGACTATTTAGCGAAGTTGCTCGCGAAAGAGCTACGTACAGTCGTCTGTAACTAAAGACATTCTCGAATAGATATATCCCAACCTTCTCCAGCGTCAGTCGCTGGACCTTCTTGATTGTCACACAAAACACCACCTTATTGGAAATTGTATCCTTTTGAATGGAAATAGGAAGGTGGAAACTAGAATTGATCCGGTTCTCAAGTTTACGGTCGGACATATCGAAGAAAAGCTCCACAGTACTTGAAAAAGTAAACTGGAGGGCAATTTGCAAGAACCGCAGAAAAATAAAATAAAACGGAAGCCGCGAGCGCGCTTTCGGTTAAACAACCATTTTCAAGCGTAGATAAAAAGCGACTCGACGAGATGGGAAAAAAGTACAGTCACAACGACGGAGGAGAGGAAATCATGATTGAACTAGCGAAGTATGAGACTGTGAGTCATACTCGTAAACTAGTTCGACCAACCCCTCGTCCGGAATGTACCTGTTGAGTAGATTTATATTATCGCTGTTAAGATGACGAATTATTTCAATGTTTTCCAGAGCACGGCGTTTGAAGTAAGCCTTCTCTCTGTGGAGGAGGGTTAACAGGTACATTCCGGACAAGGGGTTGGTCGAACTAGTTTACGAGTATGACTCAACGCCAACGATCGAGAAGTTGTGATAATGATTCGATCATACACGATACATCCTGAATCTCTTTCTAACACCTTTGTCAAGCTATTTTGAGGTTGAACAGGGGATATTTGAGAATGTGATGTCTATTGAGGAGCTTATGTAGATAGTGGTCGAGAGTGCCAGGTACTTTTCTACCGTTCGAATTGGTCACCCTCTCATTCTCCACATTCCAACCTAGTCGGTATAATATGATATGCCGATATGGCTTCGCACATTGACTGAGAAAGAATATTGGACCTACCGGCAGGGAAGAAAGTAATTATAAGGAAGCTGTTTCGGCAGAAATATCGATTATTATGTGTCCACATTACTGCGACGGAGTTTTTTCTCGCGTCAAAACAACGTGTAAGTAGATATTTTGACCAGAAAAACCTGGTGGTGATTTTTCTTGAATAAATTATCCCTTCCGATGCAAGAAGTTTGCGACAGTAATTAAAAAAGTTTGTCGGGTCATGTCGCATTGATTGACATAGTTCGTGATTTACGAAACACGTGCGATCTACTCTCTGTCGCACAATCCTCGCTCTTTTTTACGGAGCACGGTATAATATAAGTAAACAGAAGCTGGACTAAATATTTTTGTACATATACGAAGAACTTACAATGAAGCAAGACGATGCTGATAGTCGCACAATTCTGACACTCGAGGAAAGCAAGAAAGAAACATTATCGAAACTTACGAACACGAGAATGAGAAACTTTTCGAGAACTTTTAACCTCACGTAAAATATTTACGAAAATCTGCGTCTCGATTCGGAAGTTTATGTTCGCAAAAAAGTCACAGCATCGCGAGAACGAGGGAACGCAACAATTTGAAAATAATCATTTCACTTCGCGAGACTGACCAAGAAAGGCTAGCACTATTTGTGCTCGGACCGACTGCAGCTGCCTCCGATCTTTCGTAGAAATATCGTAATTCTGTTATCGATTTCAATCATCATTATCATCAAAATGTTATTTTTGTTGTTAGTTCATTCAAAAATGGTCTATATTATCGAGATTTCGGTACGGCTATTTCGTTATCAAAGGATAACGTAAACTTGAAGTTTTCTTCGATTATCGGTAATAAGCGCAATAACACGCTTATTGCGAGCGTTCGAGTGAAACAGGGCAGTCCTTGAAAAGGATGGCAGTTCGTGAAGAAAATACGACAGACGAGCTTAATTTACTCTTTCTCTCGTAATATCATTCAGCAACCAGAGATCGTCGTCGACGAACATTCACTCAATCTATTCGTATATCACTGCGGTTGAAGTTATATTCGTGTAATCCCGACGGAAATATCGTTTAACGTGGTCGTGAACAGCATTTCCTCGAGCGTGAGCGATAAAGGTGGAAAGTGGGTGCGCAAAGAGTACGTCAATATTATTGAAAGTGTGTCAATCAAAGCGTGTATGACCTAGCTAAGTTTTTCAATTCGATATCAACGCGGATAAGCCCACGTCATAAGAATGTATTTGTTCAAAACCGCGAGGATTTTGCATTTATTTTTCAAGGGGATGAGTCGACCTCGCTCTGGTTCTAAGTTATTTCCCACCTGAAATATGTAAGAGAAAATATCTAAATTTATCGAGACTTTAATTTTGAGTAGTTTCTGTGTTCTCAGTCACCAGACCTAACTCAAAGACTCTAGCCGGGTAAGGGGGGGAAAATGGCCTTGGTCGGAAAATGTTTCAAATGTCCATCAAAATGTTGTCTCCAATGAGAAAACTCGAAATACGAAAAATTGGACCCATCCGCTCACCCACATGGGCTGCAGAGTCATTTTTAGGCCTAAAATCCAAATGGCTGTATCTTAGGCAATAATGATCGCACAGCAATGAAACTTGGGGAAATTTTAATATATGTGCACGTTCATCCATGGTTTTTTTTCAAAAAAAATCATTCATATTTTCCCTAGTTTCTAGCAATAACCAAACTTCAAACTCAAATATTTAGAAAAATCGGGGGGAGGAGGCACGTGGGGAAAATCATTCATTTGAAGCGCCATACTCTCTACCACAACATACATGAGTACCATAATCCTCGGTGAGGTGGAACATTCCCAAAAAAATCAATACCTATTTAATGAATTTCTGTGATTTTTCCATGAATAGCGGGGTGAGCTATGACTGTTACCGCAATAGACCCCGAGAAATCAATAGTCAATGATCGAGCTGAAAAATACGCACTCCTGTGGGGGATGAAATGGGAATGTTGATAGACCAAAATTATATTTTTAGTATTTCGTTTATCGATTTGGTCAATTCTCATGTAAACACGTCCACCAATTAGGTGGAGTACGTTAGACTGAGAAAAATAGTTGAAAAATTCTCCAGTCGCTGGATCAGTCTGAAAATAGTGGAGAAATGAGAAAATCCATTTTTTCAACCTGGAGAACTGCGATTTTTCATATTTCATTCATCAGTTAGGTCAATTCTTAAGTAAACATGTCCGCCGAGTTTGAAAACAATAGTGAAAAATTTTCCAGGCGCTGAAATGTTTTGGAAGTGACAAAAAATCTAAAAAACCCACTTTTTCAATGTGGAGAGCTGTGATTTTTCATATTTTGTTTATCAATTACGTCAAATCTTATGTAAATACATCCGCCGAGTTGGGGAAAAAAAAATCAACAAATTTTCCAGTTTCTGGGATGCCCTGGAAATAGTAAAAACTCTAAGCAATCCACTTTTCCGTGATTTTTCAAGTTCTGTTTATCAATTAAGGTCAATTCTTATGAAAATACAGCCGCCGAGTGGGGAAAAAATAGTAAATAAATTCTTCACTTACTGGAACGATCTAGAAATAGTACCAAATCCAGAAAATCCACTTTTTCAACATGGAGAGCTCTGATTTTTGGTACGTTGTATATCAAAAAGTCAAATCTTATGTTAATACCTCCGCCGAGTTTGGAAGAAATAGTCAATAAATTCTCCAGTCGCTGGAATAATATGAAAATCATAAATTGAAAATATTTACTTTTTCAACTTGGAGAATCGTGATTTTTATATTCTATTTATCAATAAGGTCAATTTTTGAGTAAAATACATCCCTATTTCGAATAAAATATTCAAGAAATTCTCCAGACGTTCATTGGTATGGTCGATTCTTCTAAGAACACTTACGCCGAGTTTTAAAAAAATTGAAAAAAATTCTCCAGTCGTTGGGACGCTCTGAAAATATTAAAAAATCAAAGAGACACACCCGCCACTATGATTTAAGTGTTACTTTTTTCCCCTCGAGTCGCGCAGCGGTACAAATTGTGTTACTGGTAGCCGTGTACTCGCATGATGTGAACCTTTCCCGAGACACAATAGAAGACAATCATCTCCTTTGTATTGTCATGTTCATGAATTCCAATATTTGAAGCATTGTCACCTCAACTTAAGAGGAGATTCCTCGACTTCATGCAAGTGCACGGCTCCTAGTAACACAGTTTGTACCACTAAAACTTCAGGGGAACAAAAATAAAAATTCTACATTTTAAAGTAAAGGAATTGAATCTTAGGGGTGGGTGTGTATCCTTGGTTTTTTACTATTTCCAGAGCGTCCCCGCGACTGGAGAATTTATTGACTATTTTTTTCCAACTCGGCGGATATATTTACTTGAGAATTGACCTAATTGAAGAATGAAATATGAAAAATCGCAGTTCTCCAGGTTGAAAAAGTGAATTTTCTCATTTCTCCACTATTTTCAGACTGTTCCAGCGACTGGAGAATTTTTCAACTATTTTTCTCAGTCTAACGTACTCCACCTAATTGGTGGACGTGTTTACATGAGAATTGACCAAATCGATAAACGAAATACTAAAAATATAATTTTGGTCTATCGACATTCCCATTTCATCCCGCAGAGGAGTGCGTATTTTTCAGCTCAATCATTGACTATTGATTTCTCGGGGTCTATTGCGGTAGCAGTCATAGCTCACCCCGCTATTCATGGAAAAATCACAGAAATTCATTAAATATTGATTTTTTTTGGGAATATTCCACCTCACCGAGGATTATGGTACTCATGTATGTTGTGGTAGAGGGTATGGCGCTTCAAATGAATGATCGCCGAAATTTTTTCCAGCTCCTCAAGTACATCATCAAGCGTGACAGAAGAACGAGACGGGTTTTCCAATAGTGTTATAAGTATAATATAAAACGGTAAATTTCTTTCAGATTCCTACATTGAGTTAGAATCTTATGACCCCATAAAAAGAGAAACGAGTAGCCTCTCAGTGAGTGAGCAAATCTAATGATAGTAACAACGCCGATTAGTAAATAATTTATTCCTTTCTTTGCTACAGTCTTATAACCTTGACCCACATTACGTTTCAACAGGGAACTTGTTTTATCGGCGGGTTTTTCGAAAAAGACGTCCGCCGGCCGACCAGCTGGTAAAGCTTGGAGCTTGAAAATTTTATGAGTCCCCCCCTATATGGCTTGGGGGCGGGGTCTGTGACGTCACAGTTTGATTACGCCATAGATAATTTTTTTCCAAGTTCCCCTCCTATTATACATAGCTCCAAAGCCCAGGCCTGTGACGTCACAATTTGATGACGTCATAGGTCAGTCTTCTGACGTTACAATCTACATTTTCAGATTCCACATACTCCATAAAACAGGTTCCCTGCCACCCCTCGTTCAACTTTGTTAAAGGAACCGTGAGTTTTTGGAGAGAACTCGACCCATACATATGGGACTTGGGCATTACAGGAGGCGGGAGGTGACGCTGTACGTCGAATACCGAGTCTAATAATCGCGACTTACACTGGAGTTGTGGAAAAATTTTCAAATTCAGGAGCTGTCATCGGAGGAAGGAGCATAGCCTTAGCTCCCTACAGAGCTTAATAGCCTTATACTTGTATCATGGGCTTGAAAATATTTTGACTACGAAGCTAGGCTTATGTACATGGTATCTGAAGGAGGGTGGGAATAAATGCCCATTTCCCTGAATGTTTTCCGATAAATCTTATATACATTCGTGAATTACTCGTACTTCGATAAAAATCGAAGTCAAGGGTGAGATTCATCCCCTGGGACCCTGGAAAGGAAGAGAGAAACAATTTCATGATATTGATCAAAATTAGTGGCTTTGAAAGGTTCCAAATTTGGAGGTCAACTTACGTATATGGCACTTGACCATCAAAAGAGAAGGGAACTGAGACTTATTCTTAGCCCCCGGTCCGGTGTGAATCCAATGATTGTGATTTAAGTGAAAGAATTTCGAAACATCGACCCACGAACTGAACTCAATCATCAAAGAGGGAAATCGGGGCAAGGAGATGGCATTTTTGTTTCATTATGGTGAATCTGAATGCATCCTACAACCTAAATTCAAATAGTTCCAGCCTTCCTTGTGAACAAAATGATCTGGACTCACATAAGGACTATTGACCTCGGAACTCGGACTGTATATGAGACTTGGCTATCACCGCGGGGATGGGGTGGGATATTATCCTTCCAGACTATTTTGTAGAATATTGATTACGTCATAGCCAGACGAGACTTTCTGGTGTTTCGCGGAAATTCATTCTTTTCTGCATCAGCATCCGAATCAAATTTCTATCTTTACTTCGGTTCTGAGCTATGGTTAAAGTGAACAACATCAATACGAGAATAGCTTTTTCGGATATTCTTTACCCACCCGTAGGACGATCAAATAATGATTCGTACGCTAACAATGAGAATTACTGCACGAAAACTCATTCAATAAAAATTCCTCAGATTTGAAAACAAAATAGAAAAGAAATAAACCGTAATCTGATTAAGCGCGTTATCTGCGAATCGCCCCCACAGTAATATAGATGTCAGAAAGGAAGAACAACACGAGTCACGTTTATTCGACTCCACACGAGCTAAGAGATATAATGACGCAAGGGCAGGATGCACGTGAACGAGGATAGCAAAGAATGATCATTTAATTAGGTGTCCACTCTGATTAAAGGGATTCGTGGCTTTTCTAACAGAGCGAATTTCTATTTCAGAAAACGTCACGTTTGGTCGGGCAAAGGGTTTTTTTTTCCTCGCAAAGGGAACAGCTGAGAGGAATGATGGAACATAAAGAAGATTGTAACACGAAATTACCGAATAATCCATCAATGTACACGTACGTGTTTTTCTATACCGTTGGCGTCGTTCCCACACGCCATCTTTTCGAGTATTGTTAATACGAAAACAGTAGAACGAATTTTCCACCTAGGAAGTTCCGGCGTAGAGTAAAGTTACGTTCCAGTCACTGTTCCAGTGGTTCTCGAATCAAAATTGCACGTAATAAAATACGTAGATACTGTCGTTATAGTTCTTGTTCGGGCAGTCAAGGTCCAAAACTCGTCCTCGACTGGGATTCAATCTTATGCATGAATACAACTTTTTGACCCCGAGATCCACTTCAGAATCCTCTTCGGGGAAAGGGCTGTCTAATATGAAATTTAGCTTTGCACAGGGACGCACAAAAAAACAACTAGTAGGGACTTTCTTGCTAATTATGTTGATTGATGCGAGTAGACAATCTGTTCAACGAGGAGGGGAGGTGAATTTTGCGATTTCGATAAACTGACAAGATCAAAGGGCAACATTTTTCAAGTCGGTAGAAACCAGTAAAGTATAGTGGCAGACTGCAAAAACGACGGCTTCCTTAACGAAGTTAAACGAGGAACGCAGGGAACCTGTTTTATGAGTCAAATAGGGTTTGGTATTGAAAATTCAAGGAAGCCTAGATAAAGCTAGTATAAAGAAGGCCTAGACGTAAAAAATAAGCCTAGTATAATGTAGTTTGAAAGTCCAAGTTTTCCTCAAATCTCGAGCTATTTATGATAGGAGGGAGACTTGGGAAAATTTGTCCCCTATCATATATAGCTCAAGAGTCGAAATTTTTCCAAGTCCCCCTTCTATCATATATATAGCTCGAGAGTCGAAATTTTTCTAAGTTTTTCGCTAGACGGCGCACGGCAGATTTCTCAAATAGCCCCCCATAAAACAGGTTCCCTGTTAATAACTGGCTATTAAGCATGAAAATTGGTACGAAGGGCAATAATATCGAAAGAAAATATCAGAGATAAGGACCCCTGAAAATTTCCCATAGGAGGGACTGGAGGCCGTTTTCTCAGGTTCTGCCCCTCTCAGTAAAAGTGGGCTGAGCAATTTCGCTGTTATTGGGGTCGATTTTAACAAAGAACCTGTTCTATGGGGGGCTTTTTCAGAAATTTGCCGTGCGCCGTCTGCCGTCCGGCAAAAAACTTGAAAAAATTTCGACTCTCGAACTATATATGATAGGAGGGGGGGACTTAGAAAAAATTTCGACTCTCGAGCCATATATGATGAGGGGGTGGGACTTGGAAAAAATTTCGACTCTCGAGCCATATCTATTACATAAAGAGAAGTTGCAAAATCGCAAATCCATTTAACTTTATTCCTATTTCACCTACAAACTTGGAATTTGTTTCCATTGCTTTAGCTTGCCTAGGAGAAGGTTTATGCGTAATAAATTGGAAGTTACGAAATCAGACAAATGGCGTATAGAATATATCTTTGTGCTTGGCGGGAGGTGGGTCATGAATGATTCAAGAGATGAAAAATCTGTATCATTCATTAATTTATTGATTGAAAATGCTAAGCAATCATTTTTGTTGACGTTCATCTAAAATTAATATGTGCTAGGCAATCATTTTTGGAAAATGGTTCTTTTCAACCGGAGAAGTTTTGAGTACCTATACTATGAGTAATCGAATAGTGTAGGGTTACGATAAAGATTTTGCTTAGCAATTATCTGAAAAATTGGTGGTTGTCTTTCATTATTTCAAATTTAATGTGAGGACTAAGAAAAGAAAAACAATTCACGTCAATTTCGAAAATTCAATATCGAAGTCACGGATGTCTCACTTTATTGCAATCTAATTGGAATGCCAAAACGCAAGAAAGCAAATCTAGGGCGGTTGACAAACAAAGGGAAGAGGGCTCATGTCAATTCCGAAATTTTGACATCAGAAAATAATGTGGAAAATGATTGTCAGAACGATAATAGTCCATTCATTAGGTACATTATTGAGATAGAATATACCAGTATAAGTTCAATTGCGAATCTGGCAATTACGTGCACATTTTGTGATGGAAAATTATTTGAAACTGAAAATCAAAATTTCTGTTGCGGGAATGGTAAGATCAAGAATTTACCCTTAATGTCAGATCTTCTTCAAAAACTATTAGACGGAAGGGATAATAGATCTTCTTATTTTCTTGAAAATTTGCGTAAATACAACAATGCGCTTTCAATGACTTCCTTAGGGTGTAATGAAATGCCAAACATATTCACAACTTTCAAAATTTTTGGACAATTGTATCATTATATAGGAAGTTATCTACCTCCTCCAACAATCCACAAAAAATGACAAATTTTTCAGCATACACCTAGAAAGAAGAATGCGCAAAGGATCTTCTAAAAAGACGACATCCAACTATCAGAGAAGATATTAACAATAAGATTGAAAGTGTAAAACAAAATATCAACAATAAAAAAATGAGATTGAAAAATTGGAAATCAGAAGAAATAGATTACAAATAGAAATTGAATGATAAATAAATATCAAGAATTTTGAAAATAATTTGAAATTTTATAATATTTAGCGGGATTACGGCTTGTATATGATAGGAAGGGGACTTGGAAAAATGTCGACTCTCGAGCCATATATGATAGGAGGGGGACTCAGAAAAAATTTCCACTCTTGAACTATATAATTATGATAAGAAGGGGACTTGGAAAAAATTTCGACTCTCGAGCCATATTTATGATAGGAAGGGGACTTGGAAAAATTTTGACTCTCGAGCTATATATGATAGGAGGGGGACTTGACAAAATTTCGACTCTCGAACTATATATGATAGGAGGGGACTTCGAAAAAATTTCGACTCTCGAGCCATATATTTTAGGAGGGGAGGGGGGGGGGGGACTTGGGAAAATGTCGACTCTCGAGCCATATATGATAGGAGGGGGACTTGAAAAACTTTCGACTCTCGAACTATATATGATAGGAGGGGGACTCAGAAAAAATGTCGACTCTCGAGCCATATATGATAGGAGGGGGACTCAGAAAAAATTTCCACTTTCGAACTATATAATTATGATAAGAAGGGGACCTGGAAAAATTTTCGACTCTCGAGCCATATATGATAGGGGGGGGGGGACTTGGAAAAATTTCGACTCTCGATCCAGATAGGGAGGGGACTTGGAAAAAATTTCGACTCTCGAGCCATATATTGTAGGAGGGGGGGGGGGGGGGGCTTGGAAAAATGTCGACTCTCGAGCTATTTATGATAGGACGGGGACTCAGAAAAAATTTCGATTCTCGAGTCTTATATGATAGGAGGGGACTCAGAAAAAATTTCGACTCTCGAGCCATATATATGATAGGAAGGGGACTTGGAAAAATTTTCGAGTCTCGAGCCATATATGATAGGGGGGGGGGGAGACTTGGAAAAATTTCGACTCTCGAGTCATATATTGTAGGAGGGGGGGGACTTGGAAAAATTTTCGACTCTCGAGCCATATTTGATAGGGGGGGGGGGGACTTGGAAAAATTTTGACTCTGGATCCATATATGATAGGAGAGGGACTTGGAAAAATTTCGACCTCGAGCTATCATATATAGCTCGATATTCGAGAAAAATTTAGACTCTTAAACTATATTATACTAGGCTTACTCTAGGTCCAGGCCTTCTTTATACTAGTCTAGCTTTATCTAGGTCTAAGCTTCCTTGAATTTTCAATACCAAATCCCATTTGACTCATAAAACAGGTTCCCTCCGTTCCTCGTTTAACTTCGTTTTTATATATATTTTCACCCTCATTGCTTTCAAGATCCGACTGCGAGAAAGACTCCATATTTCAATTTGAAAATTTCTAAAATTTGTGATTTCTGTGATAAAGAACTCGGTAGCTTATGTGCTCGCAACTAGTGGTAAGAAATATCGATACAAGTATCAATACTACCGAAATCTCCGCGGTATCGGAAGTATCAATATCCAAAGTATCATATTGATACAATTATATCCACTGGAGCCGTTCTGGAGCTATTTTGGAGCTGGATGGAGTCATTCCGGAGCTGATAGAAGCTTCTCCGGAGTAGTTTAGAGCCGTTTAGGTCAGTATTGAAAGGTAGAAAGCAAGGCTTAATTACGTATTATAGTTTTATTGTCACCATGTCTGTAATTGTTAGGAAATACTGAACCTGAGGGATGAAAGAAGGGGAATAACAGATAGAAGCAGCACCGAATACAGAGAAGCTAATAAAAGAATAAACAGAATGTGCCAAAAAACCAGATGGTTCGAGGAAAAATGCCAACAGATAGAGAAACTGGTAGAAGACGGTAACATGTTTGAAATGCACAAGGAAACAAAATGGATGAGAAGGACATAAAAAAGGGAGAGATCCAAACTAATGAAGATAGAGACGACGAACTCAGAGGAGAAATTCAAGAGCAGCGTTCAACGACATGGGACGGGTCCTAAGAGACAGGAAGTTGAAGATGCAGACAAGAATGAAACTGCTCAGATGGTAGCGCGATACGGAGTAGAGATATGGATAACATCGAAAGCTGCTGTGAAAAAGTGGAGTCCTTCGAAATGTGGTCATATCTAGGAGAATGAGGCGAGTAAAATGCACGGACAAAATGACTAACGTGGAAGTGCTGCGCCGTGTACGCCTAACGGAACAAACAAGAAGAAGCAAACCGAAGTTCATGACTAAGCCTAAATGCCAAGAAGATGAACTGTTCAAACTTGTTGTACAAGGGAAGATGGTCGGAAAACCTGTATCCACAGGGAGAAAAAGACTATCGCTAATGAGTGTAGTATAACACCCTAGATTTAAAAACAAGTTGTGTAACTTAAGGTTAAATATACATTGTGTTTATAGCAACCTCCTATCAAGGAGACGGTAATGAATGAACGAATGACTGTGAGAACAATGAAAAACCTTCAACTGAATTATACCTAAAGAAAAGCAGTGGAACCTTGAGAGCCAATAGAAAGCCAAAAATAGGTATATGTACCGCAATGTAGTCTCATTAAAATTTCAAAGCTTCAACTTCGATCTAATTTTATCCGCGTTTGAGATTATAGTACGAGAAGAAGACTTACCAGACCAATTAATATTTGTAGGAAGGCAAATCAGCTCACCTCACAATTCTCAAGTTCCTCCAACGTGAATTGAACACTTCCAGCGAATTTCTTCAGCTCTTCTCAATATCAACTTGACAACTTTTTACACGAAAATGACGCGAACAATATTCATCATACACGAAGAACGAGTATTGCATCCGATTTGAAATAAAACTTTGAGTCAGCACTTCGACGTAGGTACGCAGTATTATTTCGATTAAAAGTTTGTACTTTAGCCATCATTATCATGCCATACGATCGAGAATAGTACCTAACTTATCTCAGAACGATATTTATCGCGTAGGTCACGACGCACGTATACGTAAGCATCCTGAATACGAGTGCAGTATTAATGAAATCATATGTACTTCGCAAAAATTCCCAGACACTCCTATGTGGTGGCATGCGGATGATTCACCAAATCAGTATAATAATGTCTATATTATGTTTTGGACATCGTAAAAACCGCGAAGTGAAGAAGATTCTTAAGCGCTGCGGGCGCAAAACACGTCCGAGAACATTTTCATAATTGTCGTTAATGATTATTGTCACGATAACGGGGAGAAGAGACGTCAAATCAAGCGGTTCATAATGTGTATACTTAATAGATAAGTTATTTCCTCATTGTATATCCAGGTCTTGGCTTTACTAGGCCATCAGCCTCGATGTTACAAGGTAATTTCAAGCATCGTATATGACACGAGTTTTCCTGATTTTGAACTCTAAAACATTATTTTTTTTTTTAGTCTTGGCATTTCGTCGTTCCATAAATGCAATAAATTTTTGTACCGTACCACCGCCTAGACGCTTGAAAGTACGAAATGATAGACGTCATCTTTCTGCGGGTCAGTTTGTCGAAATTATTCATATGAATGAATATTACAATAATATTTAAACTGGTATAGTCGCTGTTTCTCGGTAGCCTTCAAAAGTGGAACCGTAGGTATCCTCTTCCAACAACTATAACGACTCTTTTATTTTGAAATACGATAAAGTAAACATACTTAGTGATCGAGTAGAAAATTAAATTCGTTCGGCTGACCTGCTCAAGAATAATGACGAGGAAAGCACGATTTTGTTGCCGGGAATTTCCAACAAAATATAATTTTCGTGGCTAAAGTCGAATGCTATCTGACAAGACAAGGATGATTCAAATAGGTACCTCCTTCAGCAATTAGAAAAAAGAGCAAATAAGTGAAAAGCTGGAAATAATTAGAACAACATTTTATACGCCTTAAACAGGATACCTTTCCTTCACATTTCAATACTTTCAGCCTACAATAATGTATGCTAGAAGTCAAAAGATGGGTATCCCGCACAAATCTTTCGGGATAATTTCATCCATGTTCACAGAATCGCTATATAATATTGCAAAAGGCAACGATGGGAACCATCTTGATGATCAGAATCTGCGATAAAATTCCTATAGTACCGGTTAACTTTGAAGATACCACAATCAGACTGAAAATAGAGTACCGTATGTGGCTTCGATCGACTCTCAAGTCAAGATGTATTTCAACAGCCCCGAAAATAGATTTTGAGGACGACCTTGGTATCAATTTTACACTTTAGTGCTCGTCTACATTTGAAGCAATTAGGTAACAGTCAAGAAGACAATTTGCGCACACCAAGCTATCACTCATGTAAGCACCAAGTAACAAAATCCAAGTTGCCTGATTGCTGTTGCTTATGTAGCCGAGCATTTATTTTTTCGGCTGTTCCTGGATTATTTTTAAGAATGAGAGAGGCAAACATTCAGCTCTCCTTCCAAAGAAGCTTAAACATATAATTAATTTCCAAATTCAAATTTATGTATCTCCAAATAATAAAAGATCAAAATGTTACACGGACTCACAGACTTGAGCACATGAAGCACAAAATAAAAGTCAATTTTTTTTTGACATTTCTAATATCCATCAAATTCATTGCTAAACAGTTGACAGATTATTCTATAGGCTAGTAGGGATATTCTTGGAGTTATAGCAATGTAGCAGTGCTGATGTATAGGCCTAATTGATGAATAATAGAAATTAGAACCTTGATGTGAACAGTAAGACTTCAATAATCTGTGAATTGTTTCGTGATGTAAAATTAGAATAAATTGATATTACTCGTATTTTTCATTACCAGGACTGTCAAAAAAGTTTCCGGAGGATTATTTGTACGCGCCAATTGGCAACACTGGCAAGGAAACCTAATTGAATCTTGTTTTGTTGTACTATCGACCATCAATATTCAAAATTTCATGTTGATTCATGGCATAGTTTGTCATAAATTAATTTTTTGGAGGGATGTCCTTAAGAATCCGTGACGATTCCGTCTTGATGCCTTCTGTAGGCCCCAAATGCCCCCATCCCATGGCATCTCATAGTCGGTCAATTAGGAAGAAGTCCCTACAAGTCAAATCAGGAGAATACAGGGGGTGGTCAAGTACCGGTGTTTGATTTTGGAAAAAAAAAACCTTTGATACCAAAAGCCATACCATAGTTGTACACGCCAAAAAACCTTCATGGTTGTCTTCATGTTAAACTCATCCATCAAAAATCACAATTACATAGTCAAACGCTTTTGTGACTGCCGCTGATACTACTAGCAACATCTCTCGACGATTTCCGGCGAGTTTCCGCTTCATACCATTGACGACAGATAGCGCGCACGCACAAACCGGTTTACCAGCACATGCAACAGCTATTACCGACTCTTGCCCCACTCTGAAACGACTGAACACGTGATACGACGCTGCACGCTTCATGGTGGACTCTCCAAATACAGCAGATAACATATTTTTCAATTTGTCATTTCCTTTTCCTCGTTTTACAAGGAATTTGATGACAATTTATTGCTCAAGCTCTTTTCCACACAAAAAAATTGGCCTGAATTCGTCACGGATTCTCAAGTACATTCCTCCAAATGCCATAGATCAACGTGAAATTTTGAACATTGATGGTCTTGAAATTTTTAATTTTTTTTTTTTTTTTATTTAACGAGCAATGCAGCTGCGCTAAGGGCTATTTGCTCGGCAGACAGTTCTGCTTTTACATAAACTTAGTATTTAAGTAGAAAGTTGAAAACAAAATACATGTAAAAGAATTGAGATGAAATAAAAATATAAAGGAAAACAAAAATATTCTTTTTTTTTTTTTTTTTTTTTTTGGCGTCATCGGTTGGAGTTAAACGTGGTTGTAAAAGTCAGTAGATCATATTGATAGTCGATAGTACAACAAAACAAGATGCAATTAGGTTTCCTTGCCAGTGTTGCCGATTGGCGCGTACAAATAATTGTCTGACAACTTTAATAATAATAATTAATTTTAAAAAAATGAAAAGAAACGGTATTTTACACCACTATTTTTTAAAATTTATTTTATTTTAAATAAAAATCGACGTTTTGTCGCTCACGCGACATCATCAGGAACGACAAACATTTTATTATATTTTAAAAATGATGTTTAAATTAAATTTTAAATTTGAAAATTAAATAATTTTATTTTTAATTAATCATATTTTTAATTCTTTTGTACAATAATATGAAAGTTATATAATTTCCAGAAATTTGCTTTATATGTTTCAATGATTCTTCTTTAATAGGAAAAAGATGAAGTCTCTCAATTCCATCAACGCTTATTAATCCATTATTATTTATTCTATAGCATTTAATTTTAGCATTTGATCTTTTTTATTCTATTATTCAATTTTAGCATTTATCCCTTTTTTTATTTTTTATTTATTTATTTTTTTTATTTATTAAAGAAGGTTATCAGCTTGACGGCTTATAATCCTAGATAATACATCTTATAAATTAAACTTTTAGATTATTGAAAAGTAGTAGTAGTGAGTTGGAGGAAGTTATTTTTTATCATTATGATTATTTTTATTATTATTATTTTTTTTCTTTATGTTGGTTTAGTAGTGAGTACTACGTAAATAATCGAGAGATAGAGACTTTGAATCCGAGTTGTTTCCCAGAGCTTGCGCGAGGGTTGTTACTTCAACATTTAATCTTTATCATTCTAGTATTTAATTTTAGCATTAATTAATCTCCTTAGTATGTCCCAATAAAATGGGAAAATTGTATTATTTTCGATTTTTAGCGATAAAAATGGGCCAAAAATTGTTTTCTGATAAGAACTTTGAGATCACGATACCTTACCTTCAAAATTTACTACAACAAAACGAAAGTAAAATAATACTTTTTCAATCTTTCCTCTTGAACTTATGATACTTCTGTACTAAGGTCACGATTTAGAATTTATAATCAATATTATATTTTAGTAAAATTTTATTTAGGTTTGGTATTCCTTTTCTAAACAGTTACACTTCTGGTTAAGCAATATTCCAAGGACTCACAATCTGGCTCCTCCACCCCTTGGCGAGGGAACCCAGCGCAGTACTGCGGGAACGACGGCGCAGCGGAGACTACAGTGGAAGCATTACCATCACCTCTTCCTCAAATTCATGGAGAATCCACTCCCCTACCTTAGAAGTTAATGAAAACAAGGAGGTCGGCCGGATCCCTTGGACATGGTCGGTAATGTATTAAAAAAATTCCACAAGCTGGTAAGAATTTTAGACCCACAAAGGCAACATATACCGCAGATGAACAAAGTCGCTGAGGTGAGTAACATCGAGGGACTCGCAGGGATGCACCAAAATTTCACAGGTTCTCTAGGGCGCAGCGAACCTGCTTTATGGGATTTCCGTTAAAAGTAAAAATATTCTAGGTCTCTGAAATATCATAATATAACACAATATTTTGCAATTTCAAATTTTCATCACAATAACCCCCCATGAAACAGTTTGAACCAGGGACAAAGGGATAAAACTATGTTTTCTATACAACGACGACGATTTTTTATAACTCATTTAATCTCTTCTTTTCGTTCTTAAGCAATTAAAACGTATTATGAGCAGGAAGACGATGCTCGGGTCCTCCGCTGGAACCACTGGGACCTCGTTCGAAACTGTGTCAAAAAAACAACCCACAACCCACGGAACCGACAAAGTAAAATGTCGCTTTTGCCACCAAGAATGGAAAAGGAGCACACATTATAATTATGCTGAGTACCAGGGGGAACCTCCCAAATTTCATGCTGTCGAACCAAAAATTCGTCTGCGACCTGCATTGCAGTATTTAAAAAAACTCAAACATGAATTCATAGGTGAGCACTGGTACCAAAAAGAGCATGAGTACAGAAATCGTGACATACCGACATGTATAAGGTTGTTGTCTCTTTTACAGGGTACACTGGACAAGACGTGGACAATACAAGATGCCCTCTGGTGTGCTCTTTTAGGACTTCAAACAGCTACACTCTTACATCGCATCGTTCTCAGAAGTATAAAATATTATAGGCAGCCTCCGGATGTTGGAAAAAGCAAGACAAAGGAGGATAGCGAGGCTGGAAAAAAGGTACAAAAAAGACGAAGCAAAAGTAGATCCGGTAAGAATAATAGAAATTTTTGTGTAGAGGCGAGTGCGGCAAATTTCTGTAATTATTGTACTTGAATTAATTGAATGAGTCGAGAAAATGAAGTTCAACAATTTTTGTTTCTAGTTCACGTAAGATGAATAAAACAAATCCTCATATTATTATATTTTGATTGAATTGTGTTTGAATTGTTTGTTTGAATTAAAGTATTTTAATTGTAATTATATTCTAATTGAAGTCGAACTCCAGGAGATAAATTGTAGGCTTATACAATTGGCTCATACAAAATTTTGAATATTCTATGCTGCTGTGTTTCTATTTTCTCGTTTCTCTTTCTTTTTTTTTTCTTTTTTCCTATTTTTATTCTTTCTCTTCCTTTTTTTTTTTTTAGTATATTATCCAACTATCAAGAGAAACTATAGTATTATAATACTTGATTAAGAGAGTTAGAAAAAAATTGGTTATAAATCAACAAAAACATAAAAATCATCTGGAATTCATGTCATAAAAATTCTTGGTTAAGTATTATGTACTCCACCAAACAAATTCATTTTTCCATTAATGAATTCTGTGGTAATTTAGCTTATAATTTTTGTATAATTTACTCATCAAGATGTATTGCTTTTAATGTTGTTGTTATCCTCTTTGTAGAATTAATTAAAACTCGTCACTTCAAAAAGTTGAATAGCGTTATTCATGTTTATTGCATTAGGTATACTAAATTCTTTTTCGAAATATTAATTAAAATTACTTTGGGGAAACACGTTGAAAAGACTCGATTTTTTGTCAATATTGAAGTAATTCTTTTCTGAATTTAAAACCCATGAAAATATTGAATTGAAAATCATATTAGCCTACTTCGCTTTCCTTAAGGCGAGATGAATTTCTGAAAAATTTTTCTTCTCACTATGAACAGTTACCCTCGAGAATTCTTTCAATCCTTAGCCTAAAACATTAAATCAATTTGGAAAAATTCTATACTATTGACAATGTACAAAATCAAATTATAAATATAGGTAGTATCCTATTTTGAGGTTCATTATTGGTATCATTAATTTCAGGGGTTCAGCGTTGCCGGATGTCAAATGCCAATGACCTCTCTAGACAAAAATAAATTTCATTTTTAAGAAAACGAAAGTACCAATAATCCAATCATCGAATGTCTGCATTTTTATAAGGAAATCGAATTGAAAATAATTTTTTATCGATGAAAAATCGTTTACGAGCTTTTTTTTTCTCTCTCTTTTCCACGAGTGCTTAGAGAAGCTCGATTCACGGGAAGAAGCTTAAACGAATTTCTAAACATTCGTAATGGGTTTAAAGCATTCAGTGAAAGTGAGACACAGACGTTATATTAGGAAAATGAAAACGAATCGTTGGCATAAATTCAAGGATTTAAAAACCCGAGAATAAGGGCCACAGTTGAAAAGGTTTTTTCCCACTCCTAATTATTTCCGAAAACTGTAACGTAAAAGTGAAAACAGTGCCAGTGTACTTCGTTGAAAATTAGGTCGACGAAGAAAACTTTGAAGGAAAAATTTGATATTTTTTTTACTCGTACTTTCTCGAAATAATATGGAAAACGAAGTCGTTCCAAAAGAAAATAATAGAAAACGCGAACACGAAGTATCTTCGTTAAAACTGAAAGTTTTGACATTAGAAATTTTGTAGAATAATTTTCGTTCCGAACGGCTGGTGAAGAATGTTTTTTTTTCTTTCAGCTTTGGGACGAGACGTTCATTCTAAACGTCGACTTAGCACACCCACACCCTCCTGATCTCAAAGTATGAAATCTCAACAGGAAACTAAAATTCTGTGGTTTTTAGTAACACGTGATCTGTTTCGTCGAAAAAGTTTCTTTTTGATGAACAACCGCAGAGGTCTTCGTGCACAGAAGGTCTTAGACTGTTTCATCTTGAAACCGAGGAAAGAGTGGACGGCATTTGCCTCTCTGATGGTGACCATACCAGTCTCAAAGGCTATAAATTGCACAGCCTGTACATTAAAACAAGATCAAATCGTATGAGCGCTTTCGGCATCAACATATGCAAATTACAAACTGAAAACTATTGTACACAAAACCTGTTTCGTAGGTGATTCACTGAATACACTTTTTATAAATGTGTCGGTGTGTATGTGTCGATCATGTCGGTGAGAGATTTTAGTGATTTTGATATATTCAAAAGCCATCCGGCGCCGGTAACTGCCCTCAGACTGGAGGATCCTTTCTTCATCCCTAGTGTGCCCTTTTTCCAAAAGATGTTTTGAGAACTCAGATTTGATCGGATTTTTGTACTCGTATGCACTACAAGGTCCGCAATCCATGTTTCGAAAGATTTTCCAGTTTCGCCAGAACACTCCACTTCTTGACAGAATCTTCCCTCACATGTGAGCGCATTGAGAAGATATTATGCGAGGCAAAAGTCCCCCACCCTCTTATTTAAGTGTTTAATCGGACCATCTACCGGCTTCCCTGTGACATCGGTATCCCGATTAGATCACCGTTGGGGTTCTTCACTTCAGAGGTTTTCATGACCTGATTAGAAAACCACGTATTTCAGTTCGTCCGCCCTCTTCTCACCCGCATCGCCGTTACGTCGATGACGTCATCTGCGTATAGACTGGACCCTACTCACTACTGCAAGATTTTTTAGAATTCCTTAATACCTTCAACTCTTCCATAAAATTCACCATGGAAATCGGTGGTGACCACCTCAATTTCCTGAATCTGTCGAGGTATTCTTTCGGCACTTACCGGAAACTGACTACCCTGATCTTCTAATCTATGGGTCTTCATTTTGTCCGTTTCAGCACAAAATAGCCACCTTCAACTATTTCATCCACCGGTTGGTCATGGCCCCGCCAACTCCCCCCAAGCCTTCGCGAAGGAAACTACAATCCTTAGGTGCCTTGCGAAGGTGAGCATGATCAAATTGGCATTGATGGTATGATTCGGAGAAAATTGACTAAAAAATCATTCAATGTGACCACCACTTTTTAGCCTTCCCTCCGAAGTACCAAGAAGAGCAAGCTTACCCGAATTCCTTACCTCTCTAACCTCACTTCTTCCTCACATTGCCAGTAAGCTGAGAACCATCAATGTCATACATAATTTCTACCCCTACTTACAGCTTAAGAGGCTGTTCCCCAAAGGTTAAGACTCGACCCTCCCCCAATCAGGAACTGGAGTGTATTTGTTGACTTGCCGTTAGTGTCCAGCTGCACATGTATAAGAGACTGGAAGATAAACAGGTTTATACCCGGGAAACACAATCGACCGTCGAAATTACGTCTTTTTATAGTCACTCACAACATCGACCATAAATCGACGGAAAATGAGTAATGAAGACGTCTTTATTGTATCGATCTATTTTTCGAACCAAATTAGACGTCGATTCATGGTCGAAGTTTGGTTCCTTGACTTCTCTATGACTAATCGACCACATTTTGACGTCTTTTTTCAGTCAATATAAAAATTACTATATTTCGTCCTCTTTCTTCAGTACAAATGAATCTTGAACTGTCGACCATACTTATTTTGATGTATTTTTTCAATACAAATAAAATTTTTATTCAGATTTAAAAAATACTTCGAATCTTCAGTCAATTATTGGTCAAAATAAAATCAATTTTCAATAGATTCAGAAAAGACATCAGTTCTTCGTTCGATTATTGGTAAAAAAAGAGTCGTTCTCCAACCATAGATTCAAAAAAAACGTCAATTCTTCAGTCAATTATTGGTCGAATTAGAATCGATTTTCATTTAGATTGGAAAAAGATGTCGATTTTTCGTTCGATTATTGGTAAAAAAAGAATCGATCTCCATCTAGATTCAAAAAAGACGTCAATTTTCTTCGGTCAATTATTGGTCAAATTAGAATCGATTATCCTTCAGATTCAAAAACGACGTCGATTCTTCATCAATTATTGGTCAAGATAGAATCGATTTTCATTCATATTCAAAAAAGACGTCGATTCTTCGTTTGATTATTGGTAAAAAAAAAGTCGAGAGTCGATTTCCATCCAGATTCAGAAAAGACGTCAATTCTACAGTCAATTATTGGTCAAAATAGAATCGATTTCCATCTAGATTGGAAAAAGACTTCGATTTTTCGTTCGATTATTGGTAAAAAAAGAGTCGATCTCCATCCAGATTCAAAAAAGACGTCAATTCTTCAGTCAATTATTGGTCAAGATAAATTGATTTTCATTCAGATTCAAAAAAGACGTCGCGTCGATTCTTCGTTCGATTATTGGTAAAAAAAGAGTCGATTTCCATCCAGATTCAGAAAAGACGTCAATTCTTCAGTCAATGATTGGTCAAAATAGAATCGATTTTCATTTAGATTGGAAAAAGACGTCATTTTTCGTTTGATTATTGGTAAAAAAAGAGTCGATTTCCATCCAGATTCAAAAAAGACGTCAATTCTTCAGTCAATTATTGGTCAAATTAGAATCGATTATCATTCAGATTCAAAAACGACGTCGTTTTTTCAGTCAATTATTGGTCAAGATAGAATCGATTTTCATTCAGATTCAAAAAAGACGTCGATTCTTCGTTCGATTATTGGTAAAAAAAGAGTCGATCTCCATCCAGATTCAAAAAAGACGTCAATTCTTCAGTCAATTATTGGTCAAATTAGAATCGATTATCATTCAGATTCGAAAACGACGTCGTTTCTTCAGTCAATTATTGGTCAAAATACATGGTGTCTACTAAATTTGAAAATTAAAAATATTGGACTTTTATTGGACCTTTTGTCGCAAATCTCCTGATTTAACAAACAAAAAAAAAAAAAAAAAAAACCTCTTGATTATTGATTTTTATTGAATATGTATGAATATGGAATAAAATTAGAACTTTTATTCTCGATTATTAATTTTTATTGGACTTGCATCAAAATTAATGGACTTTTATTGACTTATTGGACCATTTTTGAAATAGTGAACTTTTATTGGACTTATGGTAGACACCCTGAAATAGAATCGATTTTTTTCAGATTGAAAAAAGACGTTGCCTCTTCGGTCGATTATTGGTAAAAAAAGAGTCGATTTCCATTCAGATTCAAAAATGACGTCGATTCTTCAGTCAATTATTGGTCAAAATACAATCGATTTTTATTTAGGTTGAAAAAAGACGTTGACTCTTCGGTCAATTATTGGCCAGAACAAAGTCTTAGAGGAAATTACTTGACCTTTAATCGACCTAGAAAATCATTTCATGACTATAGACAAACTGAAACGATTAATGGTCGATAAGAGGTGAAATCGACAGCTTTTCTAGGTCGATTGTGTTTGCCGGGTAGTCTTCCTAATTCTGGTCGTAGCTTGTAACGGCGCTCATGCAATTTGATCTTATTTAAAGACGATGTATTTGTTTTAATAACGGGCTGTGCAATTTATGACCTTTGAAATTAAAATGTTCTGTAAAATACAGAAAATCATTAAGCGGGCCACACCAGTGTTAGTCCGTCTTAAAATGCTTGATAAGGCTTCTTTCGAAGAATTTGATGATCAAAAGCGCATTTCATCCCCCTCTCCCGAAGATGAGGAATTCAACCCTCTTCTTAGTTCGCTCTAAGTGCCTTCCGACTCTCTAATGTTAGTTTATTTGCTTTCTGCAAAAGAGGTCGACGAAATAAACAGCTGTAACGCGCTAAGAAAAAATGGAAATTAAATTGTAACTCTCGGTACGATCGCGTCGTACACTTTTGTCTCTGACCTCGAAATTTTTCTCTCGTTCGAACGGACGAAACGCGTTCAACCGCATGTAAATTTAAAACCCAGAAGGGAGAAACATTCCTCCATTATTATTCACTTGAAACACATTAGCCATGGCTGTACGAAAAAGAGAAAAAATAATAGAACGGTAGCTTGTTATGCAATTAGTAATAATTATGACCGTCAATATATATATAGGAGAAGCGCCGAGAGACAGTGTACTTGGAACTCGGTAAAGCATCGTATCAACAACAATACGCACGTAGACCCTGTACATTATTCATAGAATTTAGTGACATAAATATCCTGTTAGAAACCTCCATACTTTGTTACTGCCCTTTAATGCGATAATTTTGCGTACCAGTATGCAGCACACAAATCATCTTCTGCTAACAAGTGTGCGGTGTCATTTCACTCGGATTAACGTATTTGTGGTCAATGCTATGCAGTTCCTCCATTTAAACGAGATACGTTTACGACCAAAACACTTCGCTATATCGCTTGCGATGCCCTCAGTATAGTAAAAATACCGAAACTCATACGTGTGAACGCATATCTTTATTCATTTTCTATTGAATCAGATTTCTTTTTATGTACTTTAGTATGATTCATTGTGCTCGTGACTGGATATCTCTCGTGCAGCGGTTCACTAATACTACAATATGGCGATAACGGTATTTGAAGTCGTTGCATACGAATCCTCTTCCGAAAAGCTGGTCGATTTCGTGTACGCTTTCTTTGCCTGTGGAAGACTCTGAGCACTAAACTGTATTCACCGGTATCAGCGAACATACGTATGTAAAAGACTGCACTTGCAAGCATAACAACGACTCCTTCAATCATTTTATGAGTTCACTTGGCGCTACAAGGACACGGATCACTAATCATGGAAAGTGGCCAAAACAACACAAAAACCTCTTAGTTATATTCCCATTCCGACAACCAAATAACACGTGTGCACGTAGCGAGACGACACATAGAGCAACGGTTCCACCACAGCGTAAATCCAAGTATCCAACTGCATTATACTTTTCTCCGCTCAAGAAAATCTTTCGGTCGCATCCAATCAAACGCAAAGCGCTATTAATCAAATTGCAACTAAGGCACAAGGACTTAATCTGCCTTTCTCTTCTTCCAAGTCAGCAATAATGGTATTTTCTCTTAAGCCCGATAACTTATCAAATGCTCTTCTTACTATCTACAATACTCCACTTCCATTAGTTTCTAAAATAGAATATCTAGGCATTACTCTCGATCCCAAATTATTATGGAATGAACATATTCCCAAGCTCATTTCAAAAATCGGTCCCTGTATCAATGTCCTAAAGATGCTAGCCTCCACCCGATGGGGTGGAGATCCAAGCACCCTAACACTCCTTTATAACGCAATTATCCGCTCTAAACTAGACTACGGCTCTTCTCTTTACGGTTCCGCGAGTAAAATTCACTTGAATAAATTTAATTAGAAACTCTCCAAAATAAATGCATTCGACTCATAATAGGAGCTCTAAATTCTACCCCTATTCCAGCCCTTTGTGCTAAAACTGGCATTACTCCCCTTCAATTTCGTCGAAACTATCTCACAGATAGGTTCTTATTTCGCAGTATTACCTACCAAGACTCAAACCTTACAAACAATATATCATATCTTCTTAACCGCTGGAGATATGTAGACTGGCGATTACCACTAATATGAAGAAGAGCTGCCCTTATTTTTCGCTTCCAAAACCTCATCGTGTCAATTCCATCTTATCATCTATCGGCCTTTTCCTTTCAACAACTCTTCGAACGTATTGAAATTCACCAACTTCCCAAAACTTCTGGTCCAGATTTTGAAGAACTCTTCCAGTTATACACGCAAGAACATTTTCCTCATCATACACATATTTTCACTGACGATTCTAAAGACCATCAGGAAGTGAGTATGGCCTTTTGGATCCCCTCAACTAAGCTTCATTGCTCTTTATCTCTACCAAACTTCACATCTATTTTTTATGCGGAACAGATGGCGATATTCCAAGCCCTTTACTAATAAAGCAAAACTCTCAAACAGGACAGTTTCTCATAATATCTGACTCTCTCTCCGCTCTCCAATCCATTTCTTCCATCCCTTCACGCGTTAATTCATCCTTAGCTTTATCAATCATCTACTTGATCAATTCTCTCAACCCCATTCAAATTAATTTTCTCTGGATCCCCGGTCATGCAGGAATATTCAACAACGAAATTGTAGATGTTTTAGCTAAATCAGCCCGCTCATCACCAGTCTCATCAAATCTGCTCCCTATGTCAGAACTATTTTCTCTTATTCGATGCTCCACGCGAGATGACTGGGCAATATCCTACTCGAAATCCGCTAACAATCTGAAATCTTATTATTTCCTCGTTCAGCCTCTACGTCCGGCATTCCCTTGGTATAAACTTTTCAACGATATTCCCCGCTCCCTTATAGTTAAACTCAGCCGTGTTCGTTCTGAACACAACCGTCTCCCCACTCACTTGAATCTTTCCGAATCTGATATGTCTCCTCCATCCAGACAATCCTTCTAAAGGCGACGTCAACTCGATTTCATCAACTACAAAAAATTAAGAGCCAAAACAAGACTCCTGATCCGTTCAGCAAAGAAGGAGTCATGGAGATCCTTTGTCGCCAATATCAATGAACCTGTTTCTAATGCCTCTATGTGGAGAGACATTAAGAAATTATCAGGGAGGTTCTCTTCTCATCAAATTAACCACATAGAAATGAATGATTCAATCTTTACACACACACAGGATATAGCCGAAGCACTGGTCTCCCACTTTTCTTCTGTCTCATCAAACTCAAATTATTCCGTCTCATTCGTTCGACAAAAATATGAATCAGAATCCTCCCTGATAAATTTCGATTCCTCCGACAACACTCACTGTTACAATCAACCAATCACTCAAATCGAACTTACCTCAACCCTATACAAAAATCTCAAAAATGCATCCCCAGGACCGGACAACATACATGCCACTATGCTCAAAAATCTTCACCCTACCGCTCTTGAATATCTCCTTTCTCTTTTCAATTCAATTTTATCAGAAGGTATCTACCCTTCAGACTGGAAATTGGCGTTCATTCTACCTATTCTGAAACCTGGGAAGGATCCGTCTTCCCCCTCTTCATATCGGCCCATTGCCCTCACCAGTGTGTTGGGCAAACTGTTTCAAAAAATAATTAACAAAAGACTTTGGTGGTTCCTCGAACAAAACAATCTACTATCCCCTGTACAATATGGCTTCAGAAAAGGTCGTAACTCAATTCAAGCTCTTGCCGACCTCCACATCCAAATTCAACAAGCCTTCCTTTCGAACTCCCCCCTCTATACAATATTCTTCGATCTTCAAGAAGCGTACCCGCGGGTCTGGAGACATTACATATGTAAACAACTATTTACATTCGGTCTACGAGGAAATCTCCCAAAAATTCTCCAAAGTTTCCTACAAGACAGATTCATCTCCGTCAGACTACAGGATAAGCTCTCCTCTCATTATAAAATTGAAAACGGTGTTCCGCAAGGAGAAGTACTGAGCGTTCTTCTCTTTTTGGTCGCCATTAACGACCTTCCATTAAACACCAGCTTCCCAATTTCTCAAAGACTTTTTGCCGACGATTACAGCATTTCGCTCCGCTTTTCAAATCCTATCAGGGCTCACAGACTCTTACAAGAATCCTTGGACAATATTTCCTCTTGATCATCTGACCGCGGCTTCCAATTTTCCCGAAACAAAACATTCCTAATTATCTCCAATAAAAAAAAGAAATCTCCTCCATCTACTCCCTCACTTTATCTTCTAATTAAAACCACTGATTCAATAAAATTTCTAGGACTCTTACTTGATCAAAAACTAACTTGGATTCCACACATCAAATTACTAAAAGCCAAATGTTTACGCTCGATGAATACCCTAAAATACCTTTCTCACCCTCGACTGGGTTGCAACCGAAAATTACTCCTAAATCTGTACAAAAGTTTAATCCGATCACAACTGGACTATGGAGCCCCTATCTACAATCTCGCCAATAAATCGTCTTTAGCTCTTTTGGACACAATCCATTCCTCATCTCTTAGGCTGGTTTTGGGAGCATTCAGAACGAGCCCTAGTCTTAGTCTGTGTGCCGAGACAGCGGAACCACCTCTATCTGTTCGCCGATCCACTCTCTCTTCGAATCTTCTTATTTCGATATCTCAATTTCCAAATTCCCCCGTTTACAAATCTTTAATCTCTGAAATTAATCCAATTCTTAATCGTCAACCAACGAAACATATCCATACTTGCTTAGAAACTTCTCTCGCTCGTAATCTCAAAATTTCAACCCTTCCGCCTATCCTGACAGCTACTCCCCCCTCATGGCTCTTCTCCATTCCTGATATCAGACGAGACCTTACGGAAGTTCCTAAAGTCAGCAATTCAATTTATCGAAAGCATATAGCAAAACTTATCGACGAATTTGCAGGTTATACACTTCTCACAGATGGCTCAAAATATCGCCATAGAACATCTTACGCGTTCTCCATTGGTGGCGAAATGGAGGCATACCGCATACGAAATTCAGCGTCGGTATACACAGCTGAATTAAACGGTATCCTTGCCTGTATATCACAAATTGCGCAACTACTACCGGAACAAAAATACCTTCTTTTGACTGACTCCCTCTCGTCTCTACAAGCCATTGCGGATCCTTTCTCAACTAACCCCTTAATTCAACGTATATTTTTGGCTCTCCACACTACGAAATTAATAAACTCTCATATCACTCTGGCTTGGATTCCTGGACACGTTGACTTTCCACCTCACGACTCAGTAGATAAAGCAGCCAAACAAGCAACATCTCTTCCTAAAATAACGGACCCTATTCTCTCACCGGCCAAAGACCTAAAAGTATATTACGCTTCCTTTCCCAACTTTGGCTTTCCTCTTGGAAAAATTTAACTGACAACAAATTGAAAAAAATTAAAACGAATCCCTCTTCTTGGTCCTCATCCCACAGACATTCTAGACGAGAGGAAGTCATCTTAGCTCGACTGAGAATAGGACACACTCGTCTTACACATACTCACCTTCTAGCAAACCTTGGCCCACCATCATGTCCGCACTGTCTCGAAGACAATTTAACAGTTGAACACTTTTTCTCTCGCCCGACTTTACAACTTCTCCGATCTTCCCTCAACATTTCTATTAATATACAACAAACTCTCAATAACAACTCAGAAACAATTGACTCAACTCTAACTTACTTACGATCTACTGACTTTTACAACCACGTTTAACTCCAAACGATGACACCAAAAAAAAAAAAAAAAAAAAAGAATATTTTTGTTTTCCTTTATATTTTTATTTCATCTCAATTCTTTCACATGTATTTTTTTTTTTTTTTTTTTTTTACGAGCAATGCAGCTGCGCTAAGGGCTATTTGCTCGGCAGATAGTTCTGCTTTTACAAAAACTTAGTATTTAATAAAGTAGAAAAATTGAAAACAAAATACATGTAAAAGAACCGAGATGAAACAAAAATACGAGTACAAAGGAAAACAAAAATATTATTATTATTATTATTATTATTTTTTTTTTGGTGTCATCCTTTGGAGTTAAACGTGGTTGTAAAAGTCAGTAGATCGTAAGTAAGTTAGAGTTGAGTCAATTGTTTCGGAGTTGTTATTGAGAGTTTGTTGTATATTAATAGAAATGTTGAGGGAAGATCGGAGAGGTTGTAAAGTCGGGCAAGAGAAAAAGTGTTCAACTGTTAAATTGTCTTCGAGACAGTGCGGACATGATGGTGGGCCAAGGTTTGTTTGTTTTCAACTTTCTACTTAAATACTAAGTTTATGTAAAAGCAGTTAAAGATCTGCGGATCGACAGGGTCACCCATGCCCAGCACCACTGCTGCACTCAAGCCCAATTCCACAGCCTTCACGTGGCGGCCCTGTTAAGCCAAGCGACATAGTCGGGCGGCAACCGATGTGGATGGACATAGGAGAAGGAAAACTCCGATTAACAGACCCGGCCAAAGTCGTCATCGGAAAGGTTCCTACTTTCCCTCGCATTCAAGAGCGGGTACCTATGAGACGGAAGAGTTGAGGTATAGTAACGGAGAAAGTAGGTCAAACCACTGCCTTGTGGAGGGAAAGAAAACCCAAAGGCTAAGGGAAGGTAAACCCCTACAGAAAACCAACCTGCTGCCTTGCAGTGAAGGGCTGGCGTCTTAAAGGCTATGGGAGTAAACCCAAACAGAAAATCCTCAGAGAAAGCAACGGGAAACTACTCTGAGTATTATCCCACGAGAATCCGTCATGTTTCGGTTCACTGTTAAATGTTCCGGAGGTTTAAATAGCTCTCTGATCGGATCTCCGGGGAGAGCGGCCGTGAATGAAGCAGTAAAAATACGGAATAATATCCACAAGATAGGTACGTGGAACGTCCGTGGTATGATGCAAACTGGAAAGCTCCAAATAATCGAGAGGGAAATGGACAAGGCCGATATTGCGGTCCTCGGAGTGGCAGAGACCCACTGGAGAGATAGTGGCCACTTTCGAACTTACACCGGGAATACGGTATACGCATGAGGGAATGGCTTGGAGTCTCGGAATGGAGTTGCGGTAATTGTCTCTAGACAGTGGGCAGATCCGGTCATGGAGTACCGTCCAATTACCGACAGAATAATAACCCTTCGTTTCGACACCCAGCCATGCAGAGTTAATGTCATACAGGTGTATGCTCCAACTCTCGCGGCAACTGAGGAAGAGTCCAATGAATTCTATAGGAAGCTACAACAGGAAGTTCGGACCTTACCAAACAGGGACCTCACCATCATACAGGGTGACTTCAATGCTAAAGTAGGTAAGGAACTTTCGGCATGCAGTATATTCGGATGTTTTGGCTTAGGAGAGAGGAACGAAAACGGTGATAGGCTGGTGGAATTCTGCCAGGAGGATAATTACGTCATTCTAAACACTTGTTACCAACAGCATCCGCGAAGGCTGTATACATGGACCTCCCCAGGTGGTTTGTATCGGAACCAAATCGACTACTGCTTGATCAATGGACGGTGGAGATCTGCTATAAGAGATGCTAAGACAATACCAGGAGCGGACTGTGGCACAGATCACCAGCTGTTATGTATCTACATGAAACTAAAGTTGACGAAACTGACAAAGCAAAGTCACACAGCCAGGAAGCTAGAGGAAAAGGACATGGGGAAGTTTAGGAGCAGAATCCAGCCAATATTGCAAAACCAAGAAAGGAGCGAATCGACAGCCCAAGTGTGGAAGACCTTTAAAGACAACACTCAGAAGGTAGTAGACGAACTGGTAAAGGAAAGAAAGAAGAAACCACCCAAAGCTCCCTGGATATCGCAAGAAACGATCTGCGAGATAGAGAGCAGAAGGGACCTGAAAGCAGAAGACAAACAACATACAGAAGAATACCGTAGGGCCTCGGCGCGAGTGAGAAGAGGATACAGAAAGGACAAAAATGTGTACTATGAAGATATCTGCAAGAAAATTGAGGAACACAGCGAGCAAAACGAGACCAGAGCCATGTTCCAGGAAATAAAAAGAATTACAAGAACATTCAAACTCCGCACGAACGCGATCGAGGATGAAAACGCGGTACTTCTCACGGAACAAAGCAAAATTGCAGAGAGGTGGAAAAGTTACTGTCAGAAGCTCTACGAGGATCATGAAGGAAAACTTGGCAAAATACCGTTACCAGCCGAAAAAGAGCCACCAATCCTAAAGGATGAAGTCCGGGCAGCTATTCGAAAGCTGCGAAACAACAAGGCACCTGGTGAAGACGGTATTACGGCAGAAATGATAAAGGCAACCGGAGAAGTGGGAGTCGATATAATGCACCGAATCTGCTGTGATATCTGGACGGAAGGAGTATGGATAGAGGATTGGACACGGTCCGTATTTGTCCCACTCCACAAGAAGGGAAGCACAAATAACGTTTGTGGGAATTACAGAACCATATCATTGATGTCCCACGCGAGCAAGTGCTCCTGAATGTCCTGCATGAACGAGTACGCTACTTCCTGAATGACCAGATTCCGAAGGAGCAGGCCGGTTTTGTCAGAAATAAAGGTACACGTGAACAAATACAAAACGTGCGACAGCTGGTAGAGAAGTGCAGAGAGTATAATGTTCCGTTGGTGATGGGGTTCTTGGACTATAGCAAAGCCTTCGATTGCGTCCGTTGGAAAATGCTGTGGCAAATTATGGAGGAAATGGGGGTGCCGGCACACCTGATTGCACTTATCAGAAACCTATATGCAGACAGCAGAGCGGCGGTAAGACTCCAGGAAGAACACTCGCCCGATTTTGAAGCCTCTAGGGGTGTTCGGCAGGGCTGCATTCTGTCACCGGTCCTCTTCAATATTTACGGCGAATATATAATGCGGAAAAGTCTGGAAGGATGGAAAGGTGGAGTACGAGTGGGGGGTCAGAAAATCAGCAATCTAAGATTTGCCGATGACACGACCCTATGCGCTAGCTCTGAAAGCGAACTGGAACAATTGCTGAAGCGTGTCGAAAAGACCAGCAACGAGCTCGGGCTCACGCTAAACAGAGGAAAGACTAAAATCATGATAGTCGATCGAGCGCACGTACTCCCACAGTCAGATGTTCTAAAAGGTTTCGAAAAAGTGGAAAAAATGTTGTATCTGGGCTCACTGATTGATAGCAATGGTGGAAGCACGGCGGAAATACGAAGAAGAATCGTCCTGGCAAGGGAAGCCACTGTCAAGTTGACAAAAATATGGAAGGACGGAAATCTGACGAGAAATATAAAACTGCGCCTCTTGAGAACCCTTGTATTTCCCATCTTCCTGTATGGCGCTGAGACATGGACAATCAAAGCCAATGACCGCAAGAGGATAGACGCTTTCGAGATGTGGACATATCGGAGAATGCTGCGGATACCATGGACTGCAAAGCGCACAAATGTCTCGATCCTAAACGAACTGCGGGTAAAACAGCGGCTATCATCCATATGTTACCAGAGAATTTTACGCTTCTTTGGACATATAGTTCGGAGACCGGGAGACAACCTGGAAAAGCTGGTCGTCCAGGGCAAGGTTCAAGGGAAAAGGTCTAGAGGTCGCTCGCCGAAAAGATGGCTCGACCAAAGGAAATGACCGACCGAAAACTGGAGCGACTCGTGCGGGATGCCGAGGACCGAGAGGAGTGGAGAGCTATGGTCGACGGAATAACAGTCGAGGAAAATGACGGATCCCGAAATGCTCAGCCATGAGCAATGGATTTATGATGATGATGTAAAAGCAGAACTATCTGCTGAGCAAATAGCCCTTAGCGCAGCTGCATTGCTCGTTAAATAAAAAAAAAAAAAAAAAAATCATTATCTTTTCGAATGTCCAGAAATATCCAACATTAGACAAATACTATACTCAGAAGCCATCAATCTACAATTCGCTACCCCACTCAGAGCCACCGACCTCCTATCATCAGAAAACCCTTCAATTTTCTCACACATTTTCAAATTTATAACTGACCTACCTCCTTCCATCAACATTTAAATTCAATTCATTTTTTCCGTTTTTCCTTCGAGGTAAAGCCCAAGTGTCATCCTCTTTCCAACGCTCTTTTTTTTTCTTTTTCCATGATTTACTTTCTTTAAATTTTAAAGAGCGATTAAATTATACTCTTTTAATACAAGAAATCAAACTCGGCTCCAATCCTTACAACGGATTGCTATGTCGGAGTACTATTGTTTTCACTTTTTTTTTCTATACATTTATGCATGTGTGTAATTTTTTCCCCCTATTTTTTTTCTCTTTTCTTCGTTTTTTTTGGTTTGTTTTATTTTATTTTGTTCTGTTTTTTTTTTGTTTTTTTTTTGTGTTTTTTTTTTAATAATTTTTCTCTGCTTGGATGTAATAAAAAGAAAAAAAAAAAACTAGTAGTATACTTTATGCTAGGCCTACAGGTCCCGAAGTAGCAAAGGTAAAATTTTTTCAAGTCCCTAAAACGTTATCAGCTCATGATGACGAAAATGACTCCCACCCTTATTAGTATCACAATTATCAACCCGCCTCTTCATTCCTGAATTTCGGAAGAAATCCATCGTTCGTTCGAAAGAAACTGTTTTTTTGTGATGAAGAAATTGTTCCGAGGGTACTTTCCAATAATATTATGTCAGTAAATCATTCAAAGTATATCTAAAAAGCAAAGTCTCCGATTGTAATTATGTCCAGCTGGGGTTTAACTGTACCGGATTAGGAGGAGCTAGACGTTTAATATCAGCAGTTCACGTATGTACGGTCTGAGGTAACAATATCCGCATTGTACCTTTGATTGCACACGAACACAACATTTTTCAGTTGTCTAAACGCACAAAAAAAAAAGGAAGACGTACACGTACAGTAAAATGATAAAACGTTTATTCTACCGTTAAATAAGGTTTTGGACGGAGTGTAATGTTTTTAATTTTCGTCCTCGGAATATTCACCGTTACCTTTAATGGTCGAATGAAAAACGGAAAATGTCTCGTCGTGTACTACCTACAAAAACACTAGCAGCAGCGGGGTGTCACCACCTTCGCGTTCAAAAATCTAGCTTCCGCGGTCTGTGGACGACCACTTCCCGTCTGCCATTTACCAAGTTGTGGATGGTAGCGTTCGTAGGTACGCCTTTCTCTCTCGACTGAAGTGTAATAAAGAGTAAAATATTTATGACGGTGAAGGTGCGACTTCTGTTTTTCTTATCCCCCCGCTGCCCTGCTCATCAGAAAAAACATTATTTCAACAACGCCAAAAAACATCAACGGAACGTTCCTGCGACTATACATCAGTATAATATAATGGCCCCGAAAACGACTAATTTTTTATCTGAGACCCCTTTAAAATCTATGCGCCGTTGGTATTTATCCTCGCGCCTTTATTGTTCTTGCTTGTGTCACATTACCGCTTGAGATGATATACATTATAACGAGTTTTCGCAGAGTAATGGTGAACTCATCGTCTCATAACCGGGTGAGAATCCTCAAACGGAGAAACGAAATTTTAGTATTGTTATCGTGTAGATGAAATATTTGCAGAAAATTTAAGATATTACCGAAGGCTAGCAGTAAAACAGGATTAGGACGAAGTAAGTCAGTCCTGAAAACTAATCACGAAATTCAATGCTTCTCTACCTACTCTCGCTTTTCAAGCAACCACTCAAGACACTCATGAAATGTTGTTGGTTGAATAAGGAGGCTAGCTTAGGGCACCCGTGCTCGCAATTGCCTGTAGTGCAATTGGGAGCTTGGCAATACTCGTACGTTTATTATGAAATTTTCCAGTTTAGTTTTTTGTTAATTCTACTCAATTCCACCATCGTGAAGCAGGACATACTCCAATGAACCATAAAAGTTAGATGCCATTGCAGGACTGCAATGGCGGCGGGGAACCAGCTGCTCCGAGTCCCCTAGAGCCTGAAATTTTTCCAAGTTCCTCTCCTATCATATATAGCTCGGAGGTAGGAAGTCCCCCTCCCCTCTCCGTGACGTCATCAACCTCATCAACCTCGCTCACGCGGACGAAAATTTCCTGGAAGTACCCCAAACAAAAGGGATAGCGGGTACCTCGCTAAAAAAATCCTCAAGTGGTCATTATGATCGGGGATTTTGCATTTTCAGACGAGAAAGTCGTTATGGTTTCTTTCGCTGCGTCTGCAGAAATTCATAATTACTACCCGATTCTTTGCCCAATTCCTAATCTGGCATGAGCTCCCGTCCTTTTGTTCCGCCAATAAGCTCAGATCTACTAAAGAGTCTTTAATGCCTTGGTCTACTTCAAACCGTCTCACCCACCCTTAGCATTTTTATGCTCAAGACTGGCACTACTTTTGGAAAAACCGTCAAGGTCTTTGTCCCGCCTCATGACGCCATCAGTGATTTTGACCTACTTCATAAACATGAAAATTTCTAGCTTAGCCTCCGAGATGAAGCAGCTTATGGCTTGAAATTTTTTTATTTTCAGTCCTCTCAATCTCTTCATGCCTATCTATCCATTCAACACTGTCTTTTTCTGTTTCCTAGCTTTTCGAAACATTCGGCTTCATCGTTCTGTCTCTCCCTGCAATTCGTGAACTCTCTCTCAAACAATTACGCGATGAATTATCTCTGACCCCCGCCCCCCTCTTCCTCTCTATCAATGTTCATTCTTATTGTCCTCATCTGTCCACTTCGAGTCTAAAAACCTAAATTTAAGTGCAAGGCTTGTTAATTTAATGAAAAAAAAAAAAAAAAATTAATGGAAGACTGGATTTTTAGGAAGAACTGATTCTAAAGAACAATATTGTATGGCTTTGTCTGCACATAAGGAAGCTACTGACTGGGACGTATCAAAAATGAGAAAAAGTCCGACACAAATGGGTCCAATTTACGCATTCCACTTGTCCTATTTTCCTAGAATATTCTTTATAAAGTTGAACTTCTATTTTCTTTAATGCAAAGGCGCACGACTTCGAAAAAACACTTCAAGAACTGTTAAGGCTACTTACTCGACGTCATTCTATCGAGTGCTCGGCGTCGAATGTAAATTTTGAAAACATTCTCCGCATGCCGACAGAAGCGGAAATAAAAGAAACAGAATTTATCGTACAAACGCACACAAACAGCGAACCAAGTGATGATGTTCTACAAAAACGAACGCGTCAACTATTTCACATTTCGGTATAAAAACAAATTGTAGGCGACGCCGAACAGAAACAGGTGCACAGCTGGGGGAGACGTTACATTTTACGGCGAAAGAAAGAGTGAGAGATACGAGAGTGTATTCTGCTCAAGAACTCTCATTCATATGACGAATTGCACTTACCATAAGTTACGTATAAAGTATAGAGTACTTACTGTATGATCGAGCCGCCGATGCCGACGTATTTTTTATTCATTTAATTTTTAATTACCAATTTTATTAAACCTAGTTACTCTTGTTGTACGAGTCGACGAACTTCTTTCACTCTTGAAAAATCTTCGCAACACGAGCGAGAAAATATTCACTGAGAACTTCCGGCGATAGCGAAAAACGTCGAGAAAAAAACTTTTGAAGAAAGGCGAAAAAAAAAAAAAAAAGTTGTAGAGAGATCAAATCTCAGCGTTTATACAGCACCAGTGAGTTAGAATATTCCAACTAGATGGATTTATAAAAACTCAACTTCGAGTTTACTCGTACTTTTTTTTTACCCAGTAGGAAGTTATTAATTGATGGGGTTCCGCATAACTTCCTGACAGGGCGCGAAGCGACAAAATATGTGCGACCCGACGCACGACTCGATGTTCGGCGATTCAATTTTCATGCTGTACTGTGTTCAGAAACTCAAGTACTATGGCTTCTAATATTTTTTTTGTAATTACCGAGTCATTAATCAATATGATTGTTCATCTCCGACGTAACGCATCTTTTTGATACGTATTGTATTAACGTTTTGGTATTATTAGTTAAATTACTCGTATGGGTCGCTTTAATATATTTTTATAAGAGCGATGTGAGAGAAATAAATACGAAAGTATGAGTGCTTTAGAGTTGGTGCCCAACACGTGTCACAACAAAGCCCCTATGATTAAACTTTCAGCTCCTCTCATGGAGTCAAATCTCTTGCTTCTTCCAGCCTCGTCTTCGATACAATTTTTCTTTTCAGATTCCAACACCATCGACGTTCGCAGCATCAATACGTTATTAAGACTATTATACAAAAAATGAAAGCAAAAGACTCGAGGTCCAAATTTCCTAAACAAAGAAACCGATCATCCTTGAAGTTTGAATTTTCGTGAAAATATCTCATTATGGAAGATGGCTCCATCCGAAAATAATTGAAACATCAGAAGAGTACTCCTTATCTTAAATCCATAAAGTCACAAATGTTGAAGTACGGTACTAGGGAGAGAAAATTTCAGAACGATGGGAATTCCACAAGTAGATTATCTATCTCTCAAGGTCAGTCACATTTACCACAGTACACATTATAATTATTGAGAGCTCACTTTTCCTAAGTTTCCACGATCATGAGGTTAACGATTTTCCAAATCTGTGTACCTAGTAGCCAGGAGAAGGTGACACAGAAGAAATTTTCTGGAGGTAACATAGTAATAAGGAGTATTAGGCATATAGACGTCGCTTATATTTTATGTCATCTTGAAATATTCTAATCTAGGCTTCTACTGGGTCAAGCGCTCGTGAGATATTACTTCACTTTTGCTCCTACTTTCATTGAACTACACACCTTTTGTGACGCTTCTGAAAAAGCTTATGGAGCAGTTTTACCGGACGGTGGTTGGGGGACGTTTTGGCGGGAGAAAAATTCGTGACCTTCTATGGGCTAGTATAGGGACTTGGAAAAATTCCGGGCTCTTCTATCCCCTCTATTGACTAGTACAGTGACTTGGAAAAATGTCGAGCTCTTCTATGCGACTTTGAAAAATTATCGCGGCTCCTGTGTAGTTATCTGTGGAACTTAGAAACGGGAGACCCGCCATCCGTTTAGTTACTGGGAGCCCTCAGAAGAATTCTGTCCGCGTACGCATAACGCTGTGGGGTGTAACGCTGGCGAGACTTAGAAAAATTAGTGACCTTCTATGGGCTAGCATAGGGACTTGGAAAAATTCCGGGCTTTTCTATACCTATCTTATACCCCTATATGGGCTAATATAGAGACTTAGAGAATTCCGGGCTCTTCTATACCCGTCATACTGCCGTCAGCATCATACCGCCGTCACCGCCATACCGCAGTCACCGTCATACCGCCGTCACACCGCCATCACCATCATAGCGCCGTCACCGTCATACGTTTTTCAATTGGAGGGATTTAAAATTACCGTAAACTTATTTTTTGAGTATTTTGTATGAGAAATGACGTCTTCGAAGTTTTACAGCGCTTACTGGCCGGAGACGAAAATGGCGTTACCCGCAAATGGGCAAAAATTGTTGTATTTTAATTGGAAAGATCTATGGCTGAAATTTGTATCAAATTGTAGTATAAGATGTACACTTTAAGAATCAATCAGTCTGGCAGATCTGACAGGCCGGATTCATAGTCCCAGACGAGGTCAAAGTGCGAAATTTGACCTTCGAATCACGATTTTATCAATAAACGTGTAGAAAATCTGACATTATCCTTTTCTCATCGCAGGTCACATTTGGTGATCTGAAGTATTTATTTCGTATTAATTTTTTGACGGTAATGGTCATTCTTTGATGGGAATTTTTATTTCTCTTTGCGGGTGATTTTATATCCCCCCCCCCCAAAAATAAAAAAAACCCTTTTCCGTTAAATTAATTTTTATTTTATTTTATTTATTTATTTATTTATCTATTTATTTATTTATTTATTTATTTATTTATTTATTTATTTATTTATTTATTTATTTATTTATTTATTTATTAATTAATTAATTAATTTATTTATTTATTTATTTTCATTTATTTATATATATTATTAGAGTGCCCTCCAACAGCCGATCGGCCAATGACAAGAGGGCACTATAAATAAAAAATAAAAAATAAAAATAACAGAAAAATATGGATAATAAACAAAATTCAAAATTCAAAATAAAAAAATGAAAAAATAAAAACAATAAAAAAACAATAATGATAATATGTCCACCACTAAAAAGCCCAACCCTGGTTCCACGTCTAACTCCCCACCCTTTCCACAAACCAATCATTTCGAAGAATAAACAAAAAAAATAAATAAATAAATAAATATTATAATAATAATAATAATAATAATAATAATAATAATAATAATAATAATAATAATAATAATAATAATAATAATAATAATAATAATAATAATAATAATAATAATAATAATAATAATAATAATAATAATAATAATAATAATAATAATAATAATAATAATAATAATAATAATAATAATAATAATAATAATAATAATAATAATAATAATAATAATAATAATAATAATAATAATTACAGATATATGGAGGCCATTTGTTCACGGGGGTGCGGACAAGATCAGACTGAAAGATTTAGAGAAAAAAAAAATTGCTTCTTCGAAATCTTACCCTCTTCTCCACAAAAAACAGCTTCCAATGTATGCTCGCTTTTGCAATGGAAAAATCATATGCCAAGAATTTACTTTTTGTGCAGTTAAGCCTCTTCTCCTAACTCTTGGGTCGGATCCACCCACTAGATCTTTTGAGAATTGGACAGGGACTCCGGTATCTCCACCAGCCCCCTCTTAACATGTTCCACGCTCAAGTTCGAAGGTAATTTATGATACTGGAGACTTTGTAAGTCTCGTTGGATTCGAGAAGCTGCCTCTTTGGAAAGAAGTTTTGCATTAGAAGCCGCCACAAGATACTGAAGTTATTCTGCGCTCAATTTTGGAGTGTAGACAACTTTTTTTTGGTCCCACTTTTGAAATAGGTAATTACAATATCGGGGGAGAATGAATTTTTTCTTCCAGTTTTTGGGTAGTGTAACTGCATTCTTGACCTTCAATCATGTCATCGTGAAAAATTAAAGAAAAAAGAAAACACGGCTCTTCCCGCACAGTGTGAAATACGAAAAAAATTTTTTTATTATGTAAATGACGTTTCGAGTAAACTTGTAATCTTCTTCAGATCATAAACTAAACTAGTGTATGATCTGAAGAAGAGTACAAGTTTACTCGAAACGTCATTTACATAATAAAAAATTTTTTTTCGTATTTTACACTGTGCGGGAAGAGCCGTGTTTTCTTTTTTCTATAAATAAACCTTGCACGCAAAAATAAATATATTTAGTGAAAAATTAAAACACTCAAGACGAAGTTTGATATCTAGTAACACGTGTGGCCTTCGTGTATACGATGTATATATTGTCGATTGCAACCTCCCGCAACGGAGACGCATAGAAATACAAATACAACATTTCGATCTTTTGGCTCAGTTGCAGGTTTTGTTTTAACTTTTCTTAGCAATTGCAATGAATTTACGGTAGCAATCAACATGGTAACCCTCGATGTTATCAAAGTCCAATTGAAGAGTTAAATCTGCATTCTCAAAATTAAGATCACGTCTCAGTTCCAAAACGTCCAAACACTTTTGAAACATTTCAATCGGTGAATTTCCCGTTTCACCTGCACAACAAAACAAATCGCCATAGTTGATAATAATTAACGTTGGTTCACTCATGACGCAAACGCAACAAGTTGAAACGCTACTTAACCCGCAAGTTCAATACGGCCTTTTTTTCACTAGTGAGTAAAACTCGGCTGTTGAATGAGGAATATTTATGTTGGGATTCGTGTATTCATGTACGTAATAACATATTTTTGATAATATTCAGTAAAGAACCCCATAATGCTCAGATTAGCGGGGTGAACTACGACTGCTACCGCAATAGACCGCGAGAAATCAATGGTCAATGATCGAGCTGAAAAATACGCACTCCTCCGGGGGATGAAATGGGAATGTTGATAGGCCAAAAATATATTTTTAGTATTTCGTTTATCGATTTGGTCAATTCTCATGTAAACACGTCCACCAACCAGGTGGAGTACGTTAGACTGGGATAAAATAGTTGAAAAATTCTCTAGTCGCTGGAACAGTCTGAAAATGGTGGAGAAATGAGAAAATCCACTTTTTCAACCTGGAGAACTGCGATTTTTCATATTTCATTCATCAATTAGGTCAATTCTTAAGTGAACATGTCCGCCGAGTTTGAAAAAAATAGTCAAAAAATTCTCCAGCCGCTGGAACCTCCTGAAAATGACAAATAATCAAGAAAATTCTCTTTTTACCCTGGAGGACCGTCAGTATTTGTATTTTGTTCATCAATTAGGTCGATTCACATGTAAACACATCCGCTGTGTTTGAACAAAATGTTCAAAAAATTCTCCAGTCGCTGGAACGTTCTGGAAGTGACAAATAATCGATCAAATCCACTTTTTCACCCTAGAGGACCGTGACTTTTGGTATTTCATTCATCAATTACGTCAGTTCTTACGTAATTAACATGTTCGTCGAGTTTGAAAAAAATAGTCGAAAAATTCTCCAGCCGCTGGAATGTTCTAGAAATGACAAATAATCGAAAAAATATCCACTTTTTCACCCTGGAGGGCCGTGAGTTTTGGAATTATGTTCATCAAGTAGGTTCATTCTCATGTGAACACATCCACCTAGTTTGAAAAAACAGTCAAAAAATTCTGCAAACGAGGAGATGTTCTGGAAATCATAAAAAATCGAAAAATCCGATTATTCAACCTAAACGACCGTGAGTTTTGGTATGTCGTTCATCAATTATATCCATTCTTAAGTAAACATGTACGCCGAGTTTCAAAAAAATAGTCAAAAAATTCTTCAGGCGCTGGAACGTTTTGGAAATGAAAAAAAAAACCGAGAAAATCCACTTTTTCACCCTGGAGGACCGTGAGTTTTGGTACCGGTATTGTGTAATTCGCTTCCATGGGCATGACGTAACGAGAATTTTCATAAATTCCCCCCTTCATTCGAATTCCGGGTCGTAGTTGTTCTCTCACTGCGGACTGACAACAGAAAAAATCTTTCTGGCATCATTTCCTTCGATTGGCATAACACAATAATCATTTTTGCATACTCCCCTGCTTCGACTGACTGCGTGGCTATCACCATTCCCTCACCGCGGACTCGCACCTGAAAAACTCTTATCACTATCATTCCCTTCCATCCGCATAACAGAAGTAGATTTCCTCGATTTTTTATCATTTCCAGAAGGTTCCAGCGGCTGGAGAATTTTTTGACTATTTTTTTCAAACTCGGCGGACATGTTGAGGATATATGAAAAATCGCAGTTCTCCAGGTTGAAAAAGTGGATTTTCTCATTTCTCCACCATTTTCAGACTGTTCCAGCGAATGGAGAATTTTTCAACTATTTTTCTCAATCTAACGTACTCCACCTAATCGGTGGGCGTGTTTATATAAGAATTGACCACATCGATAAACGAAATACTAAAAATATATTTTTGGTCTATCAATATTCCCATTTCATCCCCCGGAGGTGTGCGTATTTTTCAGCTCGATCATTGACTATTGATTTCTCGGGGTCTATTGCGGTAACAGTCATAGCTCACCCCGCTATTCATGGAAAAATCACGGAAATTCATTAAATATTGTGGGAATGTTCCACCTCACCGCGGATTATTGTACTCATGTATGTTGTGGTAGAGAGTATGGCGCTTCAAATGAATGATTTTCCCCAGGTGCTTCCCCCCCCCCGATTTTTCTAAATATTTGAGTTTCAAGTTTGGTTATTGCTAGAAACTAGGGAAAATATGAATGATTTTTTTTGAAAAAAATACCATGGATGAGCATACTAAAATGCTCCAAGTTTCATTGCGATCATTATTGCCTATGATACAGCCATTTGGATTTTAGGCCTAGAAATGACACTGCAGCCCATGTGGGTGACCGGATGGGTCCAATTTTTCGTAATTCGAGTTTTCTCATTGGGGACAACATTTTGACGGACATTTGAAACATTTTCCGACCAAGGCCATTCCCCCCCTTACCCGGCTAGAGTCTTTGAGTTAGGTCTGGTGACTGAGAACACAGAAACTACTCAAAATTAAAGTCTCGATAAATTTAGATATTTTCTCTTACATATTTCAGGTGGGAAATAACTTAGAACCAGAGCGAGGTCGACTCATCCCCTTGAAAAATAAATGCAAAATCCTCGCGGTTTTGAACAAATACATTCTTATGACGTGGGCTTATCCGCGTTGATATCGAATTGAAAAACTTAGCTAGGTCATACACGCTTTGATTGACACACTTTCAAGCGACCGGAGAATTTTTCAACTATTCTATTCAATCTAACGTACTCCACCTCAGCGGTGGACTTGTTTACATAAGAATTGACCAAATCGATAAACGAAATACTAAAAATATATTTTTGGTCTATCAACATTCCCATTTAATCCCCCGGAGAAGTGCGTATTTTTCACCTCGAACATTGACCGTTGATTTCTCGCGGTCTATTGCGGTAGCAGTCCTAGTTCACCCCGCCATTCGTGGCAAAATCACGAAAATTCATTAAATATTGATTTTTTTTAGAATGTTGCACCTCACCGAGGACTATGGTACTCATGTATGTTATAGTAGAGGGTATGGCGCTTCAAATGAATGATCTTTCCCAGGTGCCTCCCCCCCCCGATTTTTTTTTTATTCGTGTTTGAAGTTTTGTTATAGCTAGAAACTAGGGAAAATATGAATGGCTTTTTTTGAAAAAAATACCATGGATGAACGTTCACATATACTAAAATTTCCTCAAGTTTCATCGCTGTGCGATCATTATTGACTGAGATATAGACATTTGGATTTTGGGCCTAAAAATGGCTCTGCAGCCCATGTGGGTGAGTGACCGGGTCCAATTTTTTGGATTTCGAGTTTTCTCATTGAGGACAACATTTTGACGGACATTTGGAAAATTTTCCTACCAAGGCCATTTTCCCCCGCTTACCCGGCTAGAGCTTTTCGCACTTTGACCTTGTCTGGCACCATGAATCAGGCCTGTCAGGTCTACCAGACTGATTGATTCTTAGAGCGTACATCTTATACTACAATTTGACACAAATTTCAGCCATAGATCTTTCCAATTAAAAATACAACAATTTTTACCCATTCGCGGGTAACGCCATTCTCGTCTCCGGCCAGTAAGCGGTGCAAGACTTCAAAGACGTAATTTCTCATACAAAATACTCAAAAAATAAGTGTACGGTAATTTTAGTTCCCTCCAATTAAAAAACTTGATGCAGTGAGCTCCCAGTTTAATAGAAAACTTGAATTAGGTCGCACCCTTCTCATCCTCAAAACAACAATTTGAAAAAGTGAAACATGTCCTGCCAACTTTAGAATAGGAAAACTTTTCAACCGGAAACCTATTTTACCGGGGGAGGAGTCGGAAAAAACGTCCCCCAACCGCCGTTCGGCAAAACTGCTCCATAAGCTTTTTGAGAAGCGTTACAAAAGGCGTGTAGTTCAATGAAAGTAGGGGCAAAAGTGAAGTAATATCTCACGAGCGCTTGACCTAGTAGAAGCCTAGATTAGAATATAAGAGACACGAAACATGATCTTCATTTATTTGGCTACCTACGCCAGAAAATTTTTTATTTTTTTGTTACTTTCAGTTAATATCGTACATTTGAATTTTCTAAATATGAATATTAAAATGAAATCTTTTGATACAGTGAAAGTTACTGGGAATCTAATGCAGGGTTCAAAAACAATGTAATTTTTTCACCATATACTGCAAAAACGTAATCGGGCACTACATTTGGAGCTAGATGATGTTGAAAAAAAATGTTATAAATTCGTATTTCATCATTCTCAAGCCAAAATACACCTTCATTAACTTGAACTTGTCTTGCATAAAACACGAACATATTATTTTCTTCTGGAAATGGAACTGCATATTTTTTACATTTACCTACTTCACCACCTGCGTATGTTGTGTTCAACTTCTCTGCGGCTCCTTTTAAGACTTGATCACCCGCAGTAAAGTTTCGAAATCCATCACATTGATCATCTGGTGCGCGCTCGTCTGAAAATATAAATGAATGTAAGAGAATAATCACTGTTCGCGCGCATTCTGATTACAAAAGTTCGACTTTGTGACTAATTAAAGTTTGCTTCGGTATCTCAAAAACAGGTGATAAATTTTATTGACAATGCGCTTACGCACAATTTTGAAGCATCGCGTACTTACTTTCAATGACCTCTGAGACTTTTACCGTACGATAACGAATTTCTGCGTCCACGTTGATAAATGTCAACAAAATTGAAATTCCGAGTGTTAAATTTTGAACTTCCATAATTTCTTACTTGAAATCAGCGGCCAAAATCTATGGAGAAGAGAATAAATCCAACCAAAAAATATTTAAAAAGTTCATTTAAACTCCCAAACCTTTGCGTTGGTTCTCTTGCATAATTTGATATCTACTTTCATAAAAGCTTAGGGATGGCTGCAAGAGTCCTTTCTCCTACATAAAGTTTAAGGTATAAGTAATTTAGATATTACGAGTATTTCATAGAGCTGTTGCTTAATCAGTCCTTTTCCATTTTTTTAAAATTTTTAGAAAATTGTAAAATCCCGCGTAAAAAGTTGTTTCCGTTTTATATTCAGCACTGTGCATAATATAATACTTCTAGTACATAAAAGATATGAAGATATCATATCGATAAAAATATTGATATTTCATCTCCGAACTTGATTTTGACGCGTCCGAACTTCGGAGTCACCGTCACGAGAGGGAAACCTTGTCAAAAATTCTAAGGAGTTATAAAAATTCTAGAAGAATATATTATGTTGAAACTATATATAAAGTGGAACGTGAGTTTACCTAGCGGCACCTATTGTGATTTGTAGTACAATTTCAAAATCCTTCTATGATGGAGAGCTGTAAACTGAAACAAGAAACAATTTTTTTTCAATAACGATGAATAAATAGTTTGTGGTTTCCTAAAATCCGATACATTGTGATGGATTTTCGTTATCAGTTTATTTTCAAATTCCAAAGAAGACGAACTACTGGAACAAGAATCGTGATTAAGAAAACGATTATTAGAAAAAATTTCTTTAATGAAGATTCAAACTGTTGTATGATACATTTTTAATGGCAAAAATTAATTTATTTTGCGGTAGTAAATACAATTTAGGAGACGATGTACCTAAGCGAAAAATTTAACGAAAGAATAGGAAACAGAAAATGGAAGAAATTTAAAATTGAAAAATTGAAAATGAGAAAAAGTAGAACTAGAAGTATTTGAAGGTACTCTGAAACGTTGGAGATAGTAAGTCCTTGCACCTTATGTGGACCAAAATAAATTGAAGCACACTTGTATTTCTTTGTAGACTGTCATTTCTGAGTATTAATTATATTTACTGACGATATAAAAATAAATTTTGTTTCCTGGTCGTAGAAAAAACACGTTTTTTTCCTTCAAACACATCAGACACACTTGAGCTAATACAGATCTCTAATTTTAGAGTCTGAAGTCGATAGATAAAATAGTCGAAAAACTCGTCCAAATCGTCAACTCTGATTGTAGTAAGATCTCGCGTGAACTGCGTTCGAAAAAAGAGGCTAAACTTCAACGACTGAGAGCGAGCAAAAGAAAAACTGAATCCAATACGTTCAATTTTTACAGTCGAGTCGTAAACCAATCCAACCTAGATTTCAGTGAAGAAGAGAAGAACCTTCTTAGTCGAGGACTAAAACACGCCGTCCCCCCTCCTCCTCCAAAGTCAAATGGATCGCAATTCTGCAACTTCCCTTTATATAATAGATACATATATTGTAGGTACTAGATTATAGTGCGACTAAATACATTATACTAGATTTGCGATTGTCTGGCTTTCACCATACTACACCATTTTGCACAGGGCAGATTATGACGTCATCAGTGACCATAAAGGATGTACGTAGCCTATATGTATACTCATTATTCATATGAGTACAAGCAGGAGAGCACAACGTCATCAGGGGATGGTTTTGGCTCATGTCTATGCGCGTGCAGACACTCTACAACCGAAGAAAGAATAAAGTTATTCGAGGACCCAGAATAAACCTACAGTTTAAAAAAATCTGTGCAATTTGTTCATATCTGTGAAAACACTTAGTCTGCCGCTGGTAACATTGAACTACACTTACTTGTCTAAGTTTGAGTAAAACCCTTTTGCAGAAGATCTTGAGCACTCCAAGATAAGAATTTTCAATTTTTTTAGATCCAACGTGCCCAATAAAACAGTTTCCCTGCCACCCCTTGTTTAACTCTGTTAAAGAACCCGTGAGTTTTCTTTTGGCCAAACCCTGACGCGGGGAAGTCCCTAGATAACCTTGGTCACCGTTTCTTTCTTACTCGGATAAATTTTTTCAAGTCCCTAAACCAAACCTTTTTAGCTAAGCTCAAGATAATTTTGACCTTACTTTAAGGAAGATAAAATTCTGTGCTCTAGATCACTATCGAAGACGCCTAGCGTTCCTTAGAGAGGGTAGGAGGAGGTTATGACAATATGCCATTTTAATAGCAAAAAGAAGGATCCAAAGCACGAACGCGTTCCACCCAGCAAAGCGGGGAAAGGGTGATAAACGATCTATGTCGACACTGTACGATTTAGTTCCGCGATAGTGCGCCGAACGCGTTCCTGGTGTATCGCAATACTCCTCTCTACAGTACCTCAGGTTGTCGTCGTGAGCGCTACACTATCGGAAGGTAAAAGTGAAAGAGAAAACGTTGCCAACTAATGCCCTTTTTTAGTCAGGAACCCTCTATCGGCTTCATGAGGGAAGGAAAAGGTATTCTCAGAAGATGTCCACGTCTGTCTCTGTGTCCAACCTTTACCCTTGAGCTTATTTAGAGACTTGAAAAGTCTTGAGGTCCGATCCTCTATATACAGCGATTCCCAATCTGTGGTACATGTACCACTGGTGGTACGCGAAGTGTGTGTAAGTGTTACGCGAGATAGCACGGAAAATACAAGCGGGGAAAGCTCTATAAAGATGTATTGAGGAAAGTTCAAGCTATGAACTTCTAAAGAAGTCGAAAATTTTGGAGATACTCGTATAAACTCCAGATCTAAGCTATAACTACGAATTATCAGTTTGAGAGGGAGACACAAGAACGTAACGGTAACAATTTTTTTTTTTTTTTTTTATTCCAAAGTCTAGGGGTTCAAGTTGAAATAAAAAAAAGCAAAAAAATTTTTATAAAATAATAAATTAAGGTCAAAAACTGAATAGGCGTCCAAAAAAATTTAAAAATTAAAAATAAATAAATAAATAAACATTAAAAATTAAAGCGAACAGAAACACAATAAAACACGAAATACCTAAACAGGAAATTTGACAGTAATTTGGATGTAAAATTTGGAATGATAGAAGTTGAAATCTACCGGTTTTGAGACATACTCATCTCAAGAATAAAAGATTGACGAAACGTGTGGTCAAGTGTCGATCGGTGAGTAATCGAGCAGGAAATAGGAAGTTCGCGTTTAGATCCATCACTTGTAAACGTGACTCGCGTGCATGCGAGTGATGCCGCGGGACTTGGAAATATTTTCGTACTTCTTGGACTTGTAAAATTTTTAATTTCCAATTCTTGGACTTGAAAATATTTTCAACTGTTGGACTTTGAAATATCTTCAACTGTTGGACTTGGAATTATTTTCGAATGTGACTTTGAAATATTTTCACAAGTGGACTTGTAAAATTTTTCATTTTCAACTCTTGGACTTCGAAATATTTTCAAGTGTTGGACTTGAAATTATTTTCAAATTGTGGGACTTTGCAATATTTTCAACCGTTGGACTCGTAAAATTTTTCATTTTCAATTCTTGGACTCGGAATTATTTTCAAATTGTGGGACTTTGAAATATTTTCAACTGTGGGAGGTAATCAAAAATGAAAAATTTTACAAGTCCAAAAAGTATGAAAATATTTCAAAGTCCAACAATTGGAAAATAATTCTAAGTCTAACAGTTGAAAATATTTCAAAGATATACAATTTGAAAATAATTCCATGTCCAACAATTGAAAATGTTTTGAAGTCCAACAGTTGAAAATATTTCCATGTCCGACAATCGAAAATGAAAAATTTTACAAGTCTAAGAAGTACGAAAATATTTCGAAATCCCGCGGCATCACTCTTACTTGCCTCTTACTCCGAGCATGGCAGTAAACCGACGCGTTACCGCACGCGAGTCACGTTCACCAGTGATGGATCACGCCGTGGATGGACCCAAACGCAAACCTTTCTGTCAACAGACGCTCCTCATGAAACGAGCTAGAGGGTCTACAAAGGTGGCCGATAAATAATTTAGCAAATTTTGACCGGAATTTTTAACCACGTTAATAGTTTCGAATTCGTCTAAACAATATTTAGATATCCGTTCTTCGGAGAGGGGTGGATTATTTTCCTTTGTAAATCGTCGAAGTTGGGTTTTGAAGTTGCACAGTGTCGAGCGAATGCAGATATATCATTTTTGGCGTTAGAGAAGGGAGGTGAGGCCAAATTTCTGTAGTCGATGCGGTTATTCAGTTTTTGACTTTATTTTATTATATTATAACTACGAAGTCGTTGGCTAAACATAAGCTGAGTATAGAGAAGCACTTCATGTTAATACTCCTTATGTTAAGACTAATTTCAAACTATGGAGATCACATCTCTAAAAAAACGTCCATGTTTGATCTATATGACGTCAACCTAATTCAGAGACTTGAAGACATTTTGAGTCCCGATCCTCTAAGGAAGGGCAACTTGAAATAATTTGGACCCATGAACCTTTGTCAAAAGTTTGAGTATTGGACCTTCAAACTAGGCTATAACAATAGAATATCGAGCTGAATTTTTCCTGTCGTAAGCAACAATTACCATAAGCTACGGTCAATGGAAAATTCCAGACTAAGACTCCTAAAATAAAATTGTTTCTGTTACTATAAACAGGGTTTAGCCTCGTTCAATTGATTGTTAAGAAAAAATGCAAGTTGAAAACGGTTGTTCATTTTTCGGGTTCCCGGTTGAGGTGGGGATTTCCATTGGTTCCCCTTTGGGCTCTCTAACATCTGAGGTATTCATGTCCAAATTTGAGATCGATTTATTTTCCTCAGGTCAGGTGCTGTTAAACCATGTATATGTGGATGACATACTTTGTACGTGGACCGGTCCAGGGGAACTCCTTCATGAGTTTCTCACTTACTTAAATAGCCAATACCCTTCCATAAAATTCACCCTGGAAGTTGGTGGCTCATTAATAAATTTTTTGGTGTTGGCGTCCATGAATTTGGAATTTATAGAAAAGAAACGTCGACCGATATTACAATCCACGGGTCGTCTTCCTGTCCAGCTGCACATGAGATCGCTACCTTCAATAGCTTGATCCATCGCCTGACTCATATTCCTTTGAGTCAGGACGCTCTCCAAAAGGAACTAAGAACCATTAAGCACCTGGCTAGAGTGATTCAAGTGAGGGTGGACATCGACCTAATGGTCCGTAGGAGGCTTACCAGAAAAAGCCTCGATTCTACCACCTCCTTCCCCAGAGATTCACACCTAGATAAGAAGAAACGTTGGATTAGACTTCCTCACCTGGGTAGATTTTCTTTGAAGTTGGGCCGTGTGTTCAGTCCTTTCGGGTTCCGTCCGGCATATAATAATACTAACACGGTAAGACGTTCTTTTGTAAAATTAAAGGACCCCATTCCTCTAGCCGAGAGGAGTGGTGTTTACAGCATAGCCTGTAACGATTGCTCTGGAGTTTATGTAGGAATGACCGGCCGTCAGCTCCAAATAAGAATCGATGAGCATAAAAAAGCTTGGGAGAAGGGTAACTTAGGTGAGTCGGTCTTTGCCGATCACCTTATCGAAAGAGGCCACAGAGTCAAAGAGAGGTCTGGTACCCTCCTTCATAGGGAGAACTCATACTTTAAACGTATAGCTTTTGAAAATATTGAAATCTTACGTCACCGAAATAATGAAGACTTCACCGTCTTAAACAGGTATATTCCTGATGAGGGTCTGTTGAAGTAGTGTATGAGAATGATTCACTCTTCGATGACTCACTGGTTTAATCATGATCCTCAAGTTGGTTTCTCTGTCTTCGTTGTTGTCGGACTAGTCTTCTTCGTCTGTGCTCCGAAGACGGTTGTTTAACCGACAGATCTTAGCGGCTTTGATTAGTGTGGTTTTAATATTTCGCTACTCTCTCGTAGAGCACAACTTTTGTATCAATAACAATCCTCGCTTTTTCGGAATCATAATCCACTCTTTCACTCTTAAACTCAATGGTCGAGGTTCGTCTGAGTGCTGTGAGCGCTCTCGCTCTCATTCAACTCTTTCTCTGAAGTAGGTCGCAGCCCTTGCTTCCTCGGAACCTCAATTTACCCAATGGTCGATATTTTTTCTGGTCAACCTCCTGATTTATACAGCTCTATGCTCGGAATTTTTTCAAGTCTCTACTGGTCGAAACTCTTCCAATTCCTCCTTCTGATTAGTATGTTCAAGTCCACCCTCTCTGGAACCATATTGTCTGGAGAGACGGCTTACATTTAATTTCCTATTTAAAAACAAAACTCTCCCCAGACTCACGTCTAATTTGACTGAACAGGACCACTCGCACGCAGTTCGACAACCAGGCGCTTCTGTTCCTATACGTATTACCGTCGTCGCAACGTAACCACGACCACAGATAAAAATAATATTATTGTTGCAGGAAAGCAGATCGTCGTAAACGTCGGAAATGCGGACAGGTCAGTGGCTGTCAGAAAACAATCGAGATTGCGGTGTGAGCGTCGCAAAGCGCGCGCGGATGGGCTTTCGCGAGAGTTGGGAGCGAAACGAGAGAAAGAGCAGCCTTTTCATTATCGAGTATGACGGCGACGAGGTGTATCGTAAAAATGCTGGTTGTCTTAATTATTCTTGGGGGTTATCGTACGTACACGCGGGAAGGTTGAAGGTACGCACGTTGCGATGCACACGAGAGTGTACAAACATTTGCGCGCACGATAGAATGCGTGCGTAATTTGAGGAATCGCTTGCCTTCCTCGTACAACGGCTGCGTTGAATTTCCTTCCCGTCTTCATCATCACTTTTTCGTCCGTCGTTCGCTCGGCATTTTCACTCCTCGTGGCTCGCAGTCAGTATTTCTCGAGGCGTCCTTACGTACACTCTTTCAAGCTTTTTCGTTCGTCGTCTAGAAAATAGTCTACGTAAAATACTCGCGGCGAATGTTCCACGTCATTTCGATTTTCCCTTAGAATATGCCGGAAAACATAAAAACCAAATAGTGATTTTTGTTAAGTGAATGGTGATCACTTATTTTTACAATGAGAAAAACGATACATTTCCGTGTAGGCCAGGTGTAAATTATATTTCCGGGTTAAGAATCTAGTCTATGCGATGGTAGTCTCGTCGAGTGCCGTCGATCTAATCTTCTTCGAGGATGGGTCGTCGTCGGTCACGTGCGATACGATAAACTGCTCGTCTCCGACAAATATTTCGGTCGAGAATATAGAACTGTTCCCCGAATATTCGCCACTTTTACTCCAGTTCGCTGCCATGTGTTGTGTACTCTTCATGATTATCGGGATCCTCGGAAATCTGATAACCATCGTCGCTTTACTAGGATGTAAAAAAGTAAGTACCCACAGTTTTGCGCAGAAAATCGCTCTCTTAATAGAAATCTCAGTAATTGGGTCGTCTCTTAAGTACACTCTAACTGATCCAGATATTATCGACTCGTCGTATTTTTTTACGACTGACAGAAAAACTACCTCTATAAAGTAAATTCTCGATATCGGAAGGTGTCGACGAAAGAGGAAAAGCAACACGTATAAAAAAGCTAAAAGACTTCCGTACGTAACTTTTTATCGACTGAGTAATTTTTTTATACCATTTTGTAGGCGTTCTACCGCAATCTACGGTTAATTCGACGCTAAAAATAACCCTCTTTTTGAAATTTTTCTTCGCCACCTCGACTGGACGTCGTCGTGGTCCCAATTTTACTCGCGTACATAATTCGTATTAGATGACCAGCGCCGCATGGAATGACGCGACCGGCACACGATGCTGCTCCAGAAGTGATCGTAAATTTTTTATTCTAACCGATTATACGAAGGCAGCATCGACATTCTAACCAATTATACGAGGGCAGATCGGACACGTCGGCGGCGGCGTAATACAGTGTGCGCGTTAATTTTAATTAAAATTTTTACGTAAATTCGCACGCTACATTTGACGAAGCATCAGCAGCGTTCGATAATACTATAATGACGATGCAGACGGAAGTTTAGAGAATCGCGACCGAGTGACGAACTCGTAGACTCGTAGACTGCGACGAGTACGTTTCGCTCCTCCGGCCCCAAATCGACGTTTTACGTATGTCTTTTTTAGGATATTCGAGTGAGTAACTCGGCAATATTCGTCCCGTGAGATGAAATTCGTACAACAGGTTGCAGAAAAATGATAGGTGAAAACTACTCTTTGAGAAGAAGTCATCGTCCTCTGTTTCACTCTTCATTCGGGTGTAGGAAAGGGACTAAAAACAGTGACGCTGCGAGCGCTACCCTATTCAAAGGGAGGAGGGCGGGGAAAAATTTGCTAGCTTTTTTGTCGATATGTTCCATCACTTCCTTAATTCCGGGGTTCACGTCCGTAGGAAGTCGTTAGGCTCAAGCCCCCCCTCCCCTTAAGTTGGTATTTTTTACGGAGCTTGAGGCCTAAACGCTTCCCCTCCTAGAACCTTAGAATTGTTTTATGAGCAACGTCCTGAAGCACAATTCTGTCTCTCAAGATCGACTCTCCTCCCCCCCCCCAATTCAGAATTCGTATCCGCATGAGCCCCTTTTCTGACCTGTGGACTGAATAAACTGTTCGATTTGGAAAACTTTTGGGTACATGGGAATGAGGGAGGAGGGTGAGATGGCTCAAAAAATTGACTTTTCCTTCGTCTACATTCTTCGAGATACTGGACCATGCGATCCGCGTTCCGCTTCCACATCTCTTCATAGGGCAAACTCTATTTCTGTTTTAAATTGCCTCTTTACTTCTACATCTGATACACTCGTCTGCAGTCTTGGGGCACGTTTCACTTCCGCGTACTTCTTTATTTCCCAATAGTCCAATTTAGATCGGCGTCACTTGGGGTCTACGCTGGATTTCGTCATTTTTAACTCGATGAAGTAGAATGAGGCGAGAAGTCCCGCTAAAATACTAGAATTCGGACAAAGAAAAATTTCACTCTACAACCAGCGGCGGATTTACCCTTTGAGCCGCCATAAATGGACACAGAACCGCCACTCACTTGGTAAATTTTTCAATTCTTTAGCCTAAAAAGAAAAAAACAAAAGTAAAATTTGCAAATTTGCTGCATTAAGCGGCCACTTCTTCCACCTGTTCATAAATCCGACCCTGTCTACATCGTAATAGTCTACATAATATTATCTTATATAAGCCGTAGAGACTTGGGGATTAAGGCGAAATTTGAAGTTATTCCCCAATTTTTTCTTTCCGTTTGCCTGAAAGTTCGAGTAGGCCCTAATGAGGAAAAACCTCAAGTCTCAAAAAACCAACCAGTGGAATTACTTTGAAGGTGCCAAGATCTGTAATAATATTTTTTGACATCATGCTCTGGTCTTTGTAAGTCTCTCACTAAAATGGGTTTGAACTGAAAATAATCCTCTGATGACGTCACACTCTTCTGCTTGTATATTCATCGTCTTTAGGGTTGCTCGAGTCTCTCCTCTATCTCCTTCTAATCACCCCAGTACATTGATGACGCCGCGCCCATCTTCAACTTGTATTCTTCCAGTGAACCATGTCGACTATCGATTTGACGTCGATTTTCGGTGGACCCTGATCGAATTCAAATCGATCTAACAAAGTCTCAGTTGAAAATGCGTCGATATTTTGTTGAGATCGACCCATCGTCGACGTCGTCGATAACAGGTCGGTGTGGGGTTGACAAATATCAACTTCATTTCAACTTATTTACTACGTCAATTTCAAGTCTCTCAAACAAGATTATCGATTTCAGGTCGATAAAAAATTTTGGAAGAATCGACTCCAGATTGCCGTCGATTTCAGGTCAATTTAAAGTCGACCAGCGTAGATTCCATGATAGACTGACAACCGATTGTTAAACGATCCAACAGGTTGAAAGCAAAGTTTGAGGAAATCGACACGAAGTTGATTCCACATCAACGTCGGTTTGAGGTCGTTTTGAAGTCGACCAGGACCAGCGTACATTACCAGAATACTAACAATCGACTTGAAATCGACACATGCTGTCGATTTCAAGTCGATACAAAAATTTGTATAAATCGACTCGAAATCAACTCCAGATTGACGTCGACTCGAGATCGATCAGCGCTTAGTACTACAAATCGACGTAACAATGCAGCCGATTTCTGATCGATAAAAGAATTTGGAGAAACCGCTCAAAATCGACTCTAGATTGACCTCGATTCACTAAAAATCGATTGTTAATCGATCCAAGAGAGCAATCGATTTCAGGTAAGTAGGGAATTTGGGAAAATCGATTCGAAAGCGACTCTAGGTCGATATCAATTTGAGGTGATTTAAGGTCGATAGGTGTGCATTTCCAAAGAAACTAAAAATCGACTTAGAATCGACTCAACTCGATATCGTTAGATACATTTGGAAAAATTGGCTCAAAATCGATTCCAGATTGACGTCGGCTACGTAGAGGTTGCTTTGAAGTCGACTGTCGCATTAGGCCATTAAAATACGATGGTCATCTCTGAAACGATCTCAAATCGACTCAGTCTGGAGTCGATTTTGCTTCAATTTCTCCAAAAATTTTCCAACAATCTGGAATCGACTTCTCTAATGCGTCGACTAACTAACGGTCAATTTTTAGTTTTCTGAGAATGTGTACTGGTAGACCTCAAATTGACCTCAACTCGACGTCAATATTATGGAGTCCATTTTGATTCGATATTCATGAATTGTTTTGCGAAATCGCTTGCTCTGTTGGGTTGATTCCAAGTCAATTTGTAGTTCCCGTGGAATGTATGTCGGTCGACCTTAAATCACCACAAATTGACATCGATCTAGAGTCGATTTTATGTCGCCTTCTCCAAAAATTTTCTACTGACCTTCGTCGGTCAACAGTCATATTATTTTAGTTTTCTTGGAATGTATGCTGGTCGACTTCAAATCGACGTTCGATTTTGAGTCAATTTTTCCAAACTATTTTATCGACCCGAACTCGATTGCTCTGTTTGGTTGATTCCAAATTGATTATTTTGTAGCTCTAGAAGAATGTACGTCGATTGACTCGAAATCACTTCAAATCGACATCGATCCGGAGTCGATTTCGAGTCGACTTCTCCAAAACTTTTCTGTCGACCTAAAATCGACATCTATATTGCGTCGATTAACAGTCACTTTTTAGTGTTCTGAGAATTTGTGCTGATCAACTTCAAAATTTTTCAAGTCCCTAAATCAGGTCAATGCCATTGATGACGTCACAAAGGACGAACGGGGGAGTTTTCTGAGGATAACCCGTCCTCCTCCCAAGAAGAATATAGTGAGCTGCCACCACAACAAAAATAAAAATGATCTTTCGATTTAATATTATCTTCTATTTCTAGAAAATAAAGGCAAAAAGATATACTTATTAAACTGATAAATCATAATAAATTTTCACAATTCTCTTCTTCCGTATTCCTGTGTCTTTTTTTGTAATTCTCGATAGGGAGCGATCGTTCGATGTTTCCAACCTGAAAACAATCACCGAATAAAAATATGTAATTACTTTTTATTTAGGTAGTTATATTTTCATAAGAACTAAAAATAAAATGAGTTGATGATGAAATAACGTGATGAGAATTTATCCTTCTGAAAGGAGACGATCAAATTAAGGTCACGGTATTCGGCGGTGAAACGTTCAGTCTGTCTGGCGCAAAATAATGCGTGTGTGCATCTAGCTGGAAACGAAATTTAATGAGCAAAATCTTCTCAAACAGTTTCCTTTATAGTTCATTAAATAAATCATGCAGCGTAGCGTATAATCGAGGGTATAGAGACGAAGACCATCATTTACAATATCGTATCTAGCCTACAAAGCATTTTCTCTTCCGCGGATTTCCTCGTGATGGTCATCATTTAAAGAAGAAACTCTACTCCTTTATGCAATTATGCGACGACCCAATTCTATAAAATAATATGCATTTTTAAAAATTTAATTGTTTTCGAAAGAAGAGACTAGATTTCAAATTATTCAAATCCCGAAAAATTAGGTGAACTTCTAACATTGTTTATTGACCAGTCCAGAGTTACGATGGAAACCAAGGGAAAGAAGGCAGTCAATGCAAGATTTTCAGATAATATGCCACAAAAATCATGGGTTCTTTAACGAACCGATATATGGCGGGGGATCTGGAAAATGTAGATTGTGACATCACAAGGCTGACCCATGACGTCCCACACCCCGCCTCGCAAACTATATATGATAGGTGGGAGACTTGAAAAATAAAACTGATCTGTGACGTCACAAGGCTGATGACATCATCAAACTGTAAGGTCGCAGGCCCCCACCCCAAGCTATAAATGATAGGAGGGGAACATGGAAAATTTTCGAGCTCCGAACTTTGCCAGCCGGCTGGACGGTGGACGTTTTTCCCGAAAACAGGTTCCCTGTTAAAAAGCCAAGAAGCAGAAATATGAGAGAAACACACGGACGAGGGGTGGCAGAGAACCTGTTTCACGGACCACCTGGGATCCGAAAAATGTAAATTGTCACTCCACAAGGCTGACCTAAACCCTCATCAAACTATTACGTCACAGTCTCCGTCCCTCAAGCTATATATGATAGGAGGGACTTGAAAAAATGTTGATCTACAAACTGTTATGATAGGGAAGGGACTTAGAAATCACGGGACATGTGGGATCTGAAAATCGAAGATTGTGACGTCACAAGGCTGACCTATGACGTCACAGGCCCTACCCCTGAAGCTATATACAATAGAAGGGGGACTTGGAAAAAATGACCTATGACGTCATCAAACTGTGACGTAATAGGCCCCACCACCCTTGCCAACCGGCGGACGGCGCACATTTTTTCCAAAAAACCTCCCGTCCTAAAGAATTAAGTTTCATCCAAGCTTGTGCATCATCAGATTTCTTCGGTATTGAAGACTGATTCACTTCAGCTGTCAAAGTTTCTGGTGTCTTTTGGATTGGGTCACTGATGATCTTAAGACTAATCCAAGATCAAATCGCTCTGTTAACAGGGAACCTGTTTTGCCGGGGGGGGGGGTCGGAAAAAACGTCAGCCGTCTGCCATCCGGCCACCCCGCAAAGCTCGGAGCTCGAAAGTTTTCCACGTCGCCCTCCCCTTCCTATCATATATACCTCAGAGGTCGAAATTTTTAACAGGGAACCCGTTTCATCGGGGGCGTTTTTTGGAAAAAACTTCAGCCACCCGCCGTGCCGGCAAAGCTCAAAGCTCGAAAATTTTCCAATTCCCATATATATCAGAGGTCCCCGTTGGATCGAGTCGGCCGGATGAAGCTTGGCAGCTGACAAGACAGAGGCCATTGTTTTCACGACCCGTCGAAAGTTTAATCCACCCACCGGTGTGGAAGTCATGACTAAGAAGACACTGAAGTACCTGGGGCTCTGGTTCGCCATTTTGTGAAAGTGGCGGAGAAAGCTTACAGCAGGCATGGGCAACCTTTTTCCTAGCGCGGGCCACATTGCAAAGTTGGTAGGAAGGCGCGGGCCGGATCCAAAAATTGAAAAGTTACCTTTTGAAGTTCTAACTTGTATCAACTTTTTGAAATCAGTTTGTGTGACTTATGCAAACGTAACGTTATTTATAAACATGAGAATACGCAGTCTGTAGCTGTAACCGATTTCAAACTCAACTTTCCAAAACTGGTGCAGGAACTCAAGTCTTCCATTAAGTACTTATGTATTACAACTCATTTGTACTTGTAGTATGCTTCAGTAAAAGTTCGTTTTTTTATATACATTTTATGAAATGTTTGTGATGTCTCTGCGGGCCGGATTGAAGGTCTTTGCGGGCCGTACGTTGCCCACGCCTGGCTTACAGGGTGGTGACACACTTGTCCTACCTAATGTCGAACCAGAGAGGACCAAGAGAAGCTACAAAAAGACTCTATATGAGCGTAGTAATGTCGGTCCCCGGTAGGAGTCGACTCCGCAAAGATTGAGTTCAGAAGAAGGGGAATTGAAGCTGCGCTTTGGTGTGTTAGTGCCTACCGCAGTGTGTCGACGGATGCTTTTCGCAAGGACACCCCAATTGATCTGCTGGTAAAAGAGCGAGCAGTGGTGTTTGAGGCAAAGTAGAAGACAAGCACCACTCAAAACTCCTTGCGGGTCAAGAAGGAGGTCAGGCGTTCCTTGCTTGCCAAGTAGAAAGAGCGACTTGCCCAGACAAGAAAGGGTGAAAGGACTTGCGTGCTGCAAGTGGGTGGACCGAGACTATGGCCAGCTGAACTTCCATCTTACAAAAATGATGAGCGGCCATGGGAGTTTGAACAAGTACCAGCATAAAATGGGGAAGGTTGAGCTACAGCCGTGTTGGAATGATGGACCACAGCACACCTTCTTCGAGTGTGAGGCGTGGAGACGTGAGCGAGGTGAGCTAAAACGGACTCTCTTTGAAATGGGGGAAGATGAAGAACTCACCCCAAGTAATCTGGTTCCATTTGTACAGCGAGCAACAGACATTTGCCGCTAAGGTGATGAAGAATAAAATGGAGCAGTAAATGTAGAGCCACTTTCTGGCCTCTCAAACTTAGGTGTACCATTCCCTATGTTGCTGCTGCATCTTTCATCAGCACCACCACATATGGGACGCTCAAGAGAGATTTTTGATAGGACTTCATCGACAGCAGAGCAACACCAGCTTTTTTTTATGTTAAGTAGGTAACATCATTGAATCGCTTCGTCTTCCGGGAGTATTTTCAACCATTTACAAGCTTTCCATAAAGTGTCTGTCTGGAAGAATTTTCCCCCAATCATTCTACAGACACGTGGATTTCGAGCTAACACGGATTCCGTAAGGTTAAAGTTGATGGCTCCCTAGAGAAATAAAGTCCTTTCATTTGAACCTAATGCTCTGCACTTGTCATTTATTCCCAAAGGCTTTTGGCCTTGTTTTCTTTTAAATGTGACATTCGCTGTAATACAATGGAATTGCCTTAACTCTGCAATTTCGGTACTGATCAGCAGATTTTTACATCTAGCGTAGTTGAAATGACAATCTTGATGGGTTAGCGAAATCATCGAATTGCGGTACGCATCTGTCTCGGAAAAATTATTTTTCTTTTTGTGTGCGCAAACCTATAGCGGAAATTCACCGCCGCGAAGGAGACGAATTCTTGTCAATATTTTAAACTCCGTAGTCTATATTCTCAAATTCTCATTTTCACATCATAATAATGAGAAGCTATACTTTTTGAAATCGATTTCCTATCCGAATGCCGGTTTTCAAACGAGAATATGTTGCCTTTCCGAAGCAATATAAGAGTGGCGCGGAGATGTGGTGTTTTCACACGAAAATATTCTCTGGGTTGGAACGCGAATGTGTGAAAATTTTTCATCAAGAGATGAAATAGGAAAAGAAAAATTCAGCTTCGAATGTATTTTTCTTTTCTACTCGGTTTTTCTTCGACATGGAAGAGATTCCGAGTCGAGTGCGAGAGGGGGAAGAACGAGAAAAGAAAAATGACGGAGGAGGAAAATGTAAACAAACAAAAACGATAATTTCATCGTCTTCCTCTTCGGTTATTTCATTTGAAAATGTGTAGAATGGCGCTACAGACGGTTAAAGAATTTTTCAAGACCGGCGAGGGAGAGAAAAAAAAAATCGTATATAGCGCGGCCAAGATGGGCTGGGTTATTTTCGTTATCCGTATAGGTTATCGCGTTGCTGCGAAGAAAGTACATTATTCGACGTCTGCGGTACGGTTACCGAAAAAAGTTTCAAAATATGTTAGGGAAATGAAAACGAGATTCTTTTGGCTTCTCGAATGTCTGGAAATTGTGTATCGCGTAGATGAGTATCGTATTGCTCGAGAGAGAGAGAGAAAGAGACGCAACTGTCGCGTCGTGAACTAATCAACTCCATTCCCCCCTTACCCGAGAGGTAAATCGAAGATTTCAATTCGCAGTGCGAAAATATTTTTTCTAATAATAAGGATCTCGTGCGCGATTTAGAAAGGTGAGCTTGAGAAAAAAAGGCTCGTGGTCTGAACCTGACATCGGAGGCCCAGATGTTACCCCACCTGTTGTACCTGTGTTTCAACAGTCAGAGTAGGATTGTGTGCGCGGAATCTTCAAGATGCGGTTGTGAATCTAGGGAGGCGAGTACAACCGCGAGGGCGATAGAAATGTCGAGGGTGAGGCTGGATTGGAACGGTGGACGACATAAATCGAGCTCAAGATTCGATCGAAGATTACAAATCATCCAAAAAGAACAAATTTTTTAATTCAAATGAATTTACAACCGTATAAACATTAAAATAATGCAGGCTGAGCCAGCTTTCGGCTAAAAAGCCATTACCAAAGCAATACGAAGCGCAGACTGAAGTAATTACAAGTACAACACGAACAGGAAACCGAAAACGCGTGAGGGAAGGAAGGAAGAAGATGACGGAATCATGGTGATTCATGACTAGAGCAATAAACTATCTTGATAAACTCATCTTCTAGAATAAACTGGTTAAGAAGAGTAACTTTAGTATCATGTTTATGGCGGACGATTTCAATATTTTCAAGAGCACTACGTTTCCCATAGGAACTCTCATTATGAAGCAAGGTAATAGAGCCCTCTTCGAACTTATGATTTTGCGATATAAGGTGGTCAGCAAAAGCAGACTCACCTACAGAATTGGACTTCCAAGCATTCATATGCTCTTTATCTCTTATTTTAAGTTGGCGACTAGTTTCACCTATATAAACACCCTCACAATCCTGACATTTAATTTTATAAACACCACTCGACTCTTTCTTCGGGATGCGATCCTTAGTATTACTAAAAATTCTTTTAACAGTAGTGGGACAGTAATAAATTGGTTTAAAGCCAAAGGGTTTTAAGACCCGACTTGATATAGAGGAAAATTTGCCCAAATGGGGGAGGCGAATCCATCTATTAGATTTATCATTAGTATTACGAGGGAGGGAGGTAGTCCCATCAATAAGTTCTTTGATTAATTTTTTTCCTTATCAAACCATCGATATCGATATCTAAATGATTGGGAATGGCCAAGTTTTTAATGACCGAAGCCTCTTTAGAGAACTCTGGGGAGCTCAGAGGAACGTGGACAAGCCTGTGAACTAAGGAGTTATAAGCAGCATATTTATGGGAAGGGGGGCAGAAAGAAGACCCATGTATGGTCATGTCAGTGCACGTCCCCTTCCTAAAGATGCCGAACTCATGATGGTTATTAAAGGCAGTAATGGAGAGGTCCAAGAAATTGATGTGAGAGCCACCAACCTCTATGGTGAATTTTATAGAAGGATATAAACTATTGATGTATTCAAGGAACGCATCTCTCCGATGGTCAGGGCCGCTCCATAGACACAGAACGTCATCGACGTACCTGTACCAGTAAAGGATATGGTCTAGGGGGGCTGGAAGGCAGGAGAATGACTCGGTTTCAAGCCTAAACCAGGGTTGCCGGTGGTGGCACATTTGAGCCACATTGGCACATTTCTATTTCAGTAGCACATTGTGGCACATTTACAGGTTTTTGAGAAAACAACATGTTTTTATTTTAAAAAACATACTTTATTAAAAAAAACATGTTTTTTTTTCAAGAAAAAACATTTTGAAGAACATTTGCGCGCTCCGGATCCAGTTCATATCGCTCCGGAGTCAATCTATATCGTTCCGGAGCCGGTTTATATCGTTCCGGAGCTGTTGAACGCAAGTGGCACATTTTGGCACATTTTTTTTTTCTGTGAGTGGCACAATATCTAGACCTTTTACCGGCAACACTGGCCTAAACATGAACACCTCAGAAATGAGGGAGCCCAAAGGGGAACCTATAGGTATCCCCACCTCCGAGGGGAACTCATAAATTTTACCATCAAATAAACAAAAGTTAGGGTTCCAACAGGTATTAAGCAATTCAAAAAATTCAGAAATCTCCTCGTGGAAAACTTGAGCAGAAACTAAAAGCTCACCCAAACATTCAAGCATAGGGGCCTCTGAAAGAGAGAAGAGACCTACTACATTATACGAGAGCAAAGAGGAACCCTGAGGAGGAGTACTATCATCAATATTCTCAATAAGATTAACAGAATTTTTCACAGAGTGTTTAGATATAAAGTCAACCCTAGACTTAACCACCGGTCAAGGAATTTAGCCAAGTAGTAAGCAGGGGAGGAGACATACGAAACTACTGGCCTCATAGGAGTACCTTTCTTATGGACCTTAGGGAGGCCATACAGCCTAGGCGACACAGGGTTTGGTACGAGAATCATCTTTTCCAAGGGTACCTTCCTGATGAGAGATTCACTTCGGTCAACGACCCTCCTAACTTCGGTCACATAAACATTAAAATTGATCTTTTCATTAACGACAGCGTTCATATCACGAAGTGCTTCATTAACTTTACTAACATAAGTAGCTTTCTCAAGAATAACTACGGCGTTACCTTTATCGGTTTTAGTCATAAATAAATCACTATCCCTCATCTTCCTCCTTATCCTCTTAATCAACAATTTGGTATTCTGATCGGCGAACGGGATTTGGGCTGTTTGGTTATTTGATGGTAAAATTTATGAGTTCCCCTCGGAGGTTGGGATACCTATAGGTTCACCTTTGGGCTCCCTCATTTCTGAGGTGTTCATGTTTAGGCTTGAAACCGAGTCATTCTCCTGCCTTCCTGCCTCCCTAGACCATATCGTTTACTGGTACAGGTACGTCGATGACGTTCTGTGTCTATGGACCATCTGAGGGATGCGTTCCTTGAATACATCAATAGTTTATATCCTTCTATAAAATTCACCATGGAGGTTGGTGGCTCTCACATCAATTTCTTGGACCTCTCCATTACTGCCTTTAATAACCATCATGAGTTCGGCATCTTTAGGAAGGGGACGTGCACTGACATGACCATACATGGGTCTTCTTTCTGCCCCCCTTCCCATAAATATGCTGCTTATAACTCCTTAGTTCACAGGCTTGTCCACGTTCCTCTGAGCTCCTCAGAATTCTCTAAAGAAGCTTCGGTCATTGAAAACTTGGCCATTCGCAATCATTTAGATATCGATATCGATGGTTTGATAAGGAAAAAATTAATCAAAAAACTTCTTGATGGGACTACCTCCCTCCCTCGTAATACTAATGATAAATCTAATAGATGGATTCGCCTCCCCTATTTGGGCAAATTTTCTTCTATATTAAGTCGGGTCTTAAAACCCTTTGGCTTTAAACCAGTTTATTACTGTCCCAATACTGTTAAAAGAATTTTGAGTAATACTAAGGATCGCATCCCGAAGAATGAGTCGAGTGGTGTTTATAAAATTAAATGTCAGGATTGTGAGGGTGTTTATATAGGTGAAACTAGTCGCCAACTTAAAATAAGAGATGAAGAGCATATGAAGGCTTGGAAGTCCAATTCTGTAGGTGAGTCTGCTTTTGCTGACCACCTTATATCGCAAAATCATAAGTTCGAAGAGGGCTTTATTACCTTGCCTCATAATGAGAGTTCCCATAGGAAACATAGTGCTCCTGAAAATATTGAAATCGTCCGCCATAAACATGATACTAAAGTTACTCTTCTTAACCAGTTTATTCTAGAAGATGAGTTTATCGAGATAGTTTATTGCTCTAGTCATGAATCACCATGATTCCGTCATCTTCTTCCTTCCTTCCCTCACGCGTTTTCGGTTTCCTGTTCGTGTTGTACTTGTAATTACTTCAGTCTGTGCTTCGTATTGCTTTGGTAATGGCTTTTTAGCCGAAAGCTGGCTCAGCCTGTATTATTTTAATGTTTATACGGTTGTAAATTCATTTGAATTAATAAATCTGTTCTTTTTGGATAATTTATTTTTTCACCTTCGTTATCAGTATGTGCCGTAATTTAGAAGGAAGGATTAATTCTATCACGTTTGGGGTTTGGACACGCAAGATCCTAGGTAAGAAGAAATAGATTCAAAAAAGTTTCATATTTCTGGAAAAAGATTAGCATATCTCTTGCTTTATTTACCCGAAAGTAAAGCCTAGTAGCCCAAATAGAAATACGTGTATCTTATATTATTATGAAGGCGATCTGAGAGTAAATCGAAAATGTATAACGCGTCTCTTTTCCGTAAGTAATTTTTCATTCCCGCAAGTATGAATACTACCCTTTTATTTTTCTATATACCGTTTACAGCGTAGAATATAAAAATGTAGACGTGTCGTCAACAAATTAGAGAAAGAAAAAATCGAGCTTTTGTGCACCTTATTACTCATGCTGGTCACTTTTTCACGATCTCAATATACTTTGGTCAAACAGTGGCGGAATTTTTCTTTCCTCATTATTACAGCTAACTTCGCCGTCGACGTTGTAAATGCTGAAATTTCAGCCTCTTCGAGGTACATGTCTCGAATTAATTACGAGCTAGTAGTAAAAAATATAACGGTCGCCGTAAATCTAAACGCGTACTCGTAATTTTCGGAGTCAGTCGTTCGGGGCCTATAATGACTATGGCCGTCGAAGGGCAAGGTACTTTCTCAATAGCAATGTATGGTTACGGGGTGTGTTTTTATTCAAAAGATACGATACACTATCATTCTTACGCTGCATATATATATATTCTACGAGAGCGAATTAATAGTTTTGTATTTTTAGTCCGACGGCGTTAAAGCTGCGAGAAAATTCGACGACGGAGCGGCGGCGATAAAATAAAGAACCACGACCATATTTATTTACTTAACAAAAACTATCCTTTTTTTTTGCGAAAACATCGTTGAATTCTCTGGCGAATGGGATAAAAATTTTTAAATTTTTCTATCGCCGACGAAATCTTCTCGAAAAAGACGAGAGGAATAATCATCCGTAGCGTTCTGTCCGAAAAACGGGGACCTGTGCGATTTTATATTCAAGATTTTTTCAAAATGATAGTCTCTGCTTTCGAAAGAATTTTTGAATGAAAGAAAAACATTTTTACAACTTTTAGAGACCTTATATCAATATTTTTCTTCCCTATTTAAAGTGGCGTGAACGATACACTTTTTTTTTTTCTCTCTCTCTCTCTCTCCGTGCCATACAGATTTTTCGATTAATACGATAAAAATTCTTTCGGAGTAAGAATATTATTTTCATCATGCAAACTTCAGGAAATCTCATGAGTACAATTATGAATAAAAAACTACGACTGGAATAGTCAGTAAACCATGTTTAATTAGGTATATAAAAGTTTTTTCGCGTTATTTTTTTCCGTATATCGTAATGTTTTCTTTTATGATTCACATGAGTTATTTTCATTTTATAAAAATGAAAAATAAAAAACCTACTACGAATTTTCTTTTCTTTTTTCTTATACTTAAATTGAATTAGCGTCTCCCTTTCTTTTTCTCCTAATTTACTTTCTTTTTTGTTTGATCTAATCTAAAACCTTGTATGTAGTTTTTTATAATATTTGTTTCAATGTTTTCACCTGTCTTTATTACAGTTTTTCTTTTTCACGTTTTCGATGCATTTTAATCGACTAATTATATTTTTGGCTCTCCCTCCGCAGTTTCCACGGATCGTATCCCAAAACACAATTCATAGTCTTTTGAAAGACACGCCAGCCAGGCTCTGAATGTCACCCTCTCAAAATTGCTAAGGAACACCATCCAACAAGTGGAAGTCATCAAAATGTATTATGACAATTCCAATAGGGATTTCAAGTAATTGCAGACCTTCAAAATCAAATTGGACAGGCCTTCCTTTCCAAATCCCCTCTACACACAATTTTTTTCGATCTTCAGCAAATAAAAGTTCTTGCTTTACATGGACATGCATAATATGTGCATGAAATTTCCGTTCCTTTCATACCCATCAAAAATTGCCGCTACATTCTTTGATAGTCGCAAGAGACACCCAAGAGCTTTCCCCAATTGACATTTGACGGCCATACAACTTTATGAAATAAAAAACCACCATCTATGACGTAATGACAATTTGTTAAGTTCATCGAACTTGACTTGCTCTTTTTGGGAACAGAATCGAACTTCGATTTTTGAATTTTCCTCATTCTGGCTTCATCAAATGAACTCAGCGAAATAAGGTGCCAGCTCATAATGGAAATAATTTTTCAGCTCAGAAATGGATATGCTTGCTAAGGATGCGACTCTATCTGTTCTCCTTATTTTGATGTCACGTATTGGGACGGAATCAGCTTCTTTATTGCTACCTATGTCGCTCAGAATTGTCCAGAAGTTATTGGGTCTCTGGAGGAGTCAAATATGGTAACAAATTAAGGGTGTGCTTTATTTGTTCGGAAACTCCGAAACGGTGTACGATAAGTTGCATAAACATCCCCAAAAACCGTGCAAGGTTCGGGAAGCCAGCGGTCACTACGCGATGCTTGTCGATCGTAACAAATGACGAGGAATGATTTTGCAAGGTCACATCTCAGAGCTCCATTTTCCGATGAATTTTTTTGATCTTCGGAAATGGTGTACAGAAGGGTTCAACGAAAGGCGCTATCGGAACAGAATCCTGAAGTTTGGCTCCAGAAGAATTTCACGCTCGTCAGAAAATAGACGAATTTTTAGCAATTTCAACGCTTAATTGAGAAAGTATAAGACAAATTTTTAAAATTCTGCTTCGATAGCGCCCCTGGTTGAACCTTTCTGGAAAACATTTCAATTATTCAGAAAGATCCGTTAAAAATTCGAGTTTCCTTATAATTTTCGCTTCGAGAAAAATGAGAAAAACTAGAATTTATTGTGTCTTTACTCGTACGTACGTATCAACATGAAAAAAGAGTATTATCAGTTAAGAGGTCTTTTAGCTTGAAGCATTTAATTTTAAGGGGTTAAATATGGCACCAAATTATAGGAAATTTTATGAGGAACAATTTTTGTATCCTCATATTTTTGGCTAGGAAGCATATTCTTCGAGAAAAATAAAGGTAGAAAAACCAGAATTAATTTTGTCTTCAATATAAGCCAAGAAAAAGAATTGACCAAAATTGACCAGGGGTTTTACTTTGAAGCGCAGAACTTTCAGGGATCAAATATGGTATCAAATTAAAGGAAATTTGATGAAGAGCAATTTTTGTGTCTTTAGAATCTTCGCTAGGAAGCATATTTCCGGGAAGAATAAGAAAAACCAGAATTAATTGTGCTCACTCGTATGTATAACAAACCAAGAAACAGAATTGTCCAAGAGTTTTCAGGTGCTTGAAGTGTTCCGTCAAATATGGTATTAAATTGAAAGAAATTTTAAGAAAAATTTTTGTATTCCTATATTTTTGGCTAGGAAGCATATTCTTCGAGAAAAATGAGGGTAGAAAAACCAGAATTGATTTTGTCTTCCGGAACTAACCAGGTCTTTTACTTTAAAGCGCACAACTTTCAGGGGTCAAATATGGCATCAAATCATAGGAAATTTTAGGAGGAACAATTTTTGTATCTTCATATTTTCTGCTAGGAAGCATATTCTTTGAGAAAAATGAGGGTAGAAAAACCAGAATTGATTTTGTCTTCTCTTTCACATAATATAAACCAAGAAAAAGAATTGACCGGAACTAACCAGGTCTTTTACTTTGAAGCGCACAACTTTCAGGGGTCAAATATGTCATCAAATCATAGGAAATTTTATGAGGAACAATTTTTGTATCTTCATATTTTCTGCTAGGAAGCATATTCTTCGAGAAAAATTAGGGTAGAAAAAACAGAATTATATTTGTCTTCTCTTTTACAAATAATATAATCCAAGAAAAAGAATTGACCGGAATTGACCAGGTCTTTTTCTTTGAAGCGCACAACTTTCAGGGATCAAATATGGTTTTAAATTAAAGAAAATTTGATGAAGAGCAATTTTCGTGTCTTTAGATTCTTCGCTAGGAAGCATATTTCCGAGAAAAATGAGAAAAACCAGAATTAATTGTGCTCACTTGTATGTACATATAACAAACCAAGAAACAGAATCGTCCAAGAGTTTTCAGGTGCTTGGATCGTTCAACGTTTAGGGTTCAAATATGGTATTAAATTGAAAGCAATTTTAAGAAAAATTTTTGTATCCTTATGAAGCATAACTATTTTTTGATAAAAATGAGAAAAACTAGAATTAATTGTGTCTTCTCTTTTACATAATATAAACCATAAGAAATACTGTACAATTGTTCAGAAGTTAGCAGGTCTTCCTCAGTTTGAAGGGTACAACTTTCAAGGGTTGAATATGGCGTCAAATCATGGGAAATTTTATGAAGAAGAATTTTTATATCTTTATATTTTTCGCTGGAGAGCATATTTTTCGAGAAAAATGAGAAATACTAGGATTTATTGTGTCTCCACTTATACATATAATAACTCGCGAAGTACGAATGAAAAGATCAAAACGACCGGAGGAATGAGTTTTTATTTGTTCTAAACTAATTCCAAAACAAGTCGTTTCATGAACGACAGCGGTAGCGAGTGCCGCTAAGCTATGAAGAATGAACAGTGATTGACAGAGGAAAGACGAACGAGGATGAAGGCGATAAACGATAGGCCTAAAAGATAAGAAGTGATTCGGAAGAATGACGGATGAATCTTACATACATACATTTCAACTTGAAAACAGTAATATCAGTTATCAGGTATTTCAGCTCGAGGTATTCAACGTTGAGTGGTCAAGTATGGTATCAAATCACAGAAAATTTTATGAGGAACAATTTTTGTGTCTTCATATTTTTCGCTAGAAAGCATATTTCCTGAGAAAAATGAGAAAAGTCAGAATTTGTTGTATCTTCACTTGTACAGATTATGAATTAAAAAGCAGAATAGGTCTTTTAGCTTGAAGTGTCCAACTTTTAGAGGTCAAATATGATAAAAAATTAATGGAAATTTTATGAGGAATAATTTTTGTGTCCATACATTTTTTACCACTAATCATATTTTCTAAGACAAATGAAAAAAACCGAGCCTCCGGGAAGGTCAAGGGACAGTGAACTTTTACACCATTATGTAGATTACCCAAGGGACAAATTCCATCAAAAAAATCACTGTCCTCAATTTTTCTTGTATTGAGGGTTTTTTCATTCATTTTCTCTGGACTAATGGCAAAAAAAGAAATGCGTAACATTACAATCGCGAAAAACGGATTTTGTTGTAAGCGATACCAGCGCTGACCGACCCAAACGAAGTGGCTCTGATTCCAAGTTAGAAAGGTTGACTCAAAATCAATGTGACAAAAATGAGTCAGAATAATTTGATCTCGCGTCAACTTCATAACAACATCAATATACAAGCATAAACAAAGCAATTTTGACCATGACAGTACTCAAGCAAAAATCAACGTTCAGTGCAATTTGAGTCAAATATTGGTGACCAATGCACCTAACTCAGAATCAAGCACCAACGACAGTCAATATTGGTTCGTGGGGAAAGGGGGATTTAGAAAGAGGTTGAGTTATGAGATTTATACGAGGTAAGGTAGGCTAGGAAAAGTTTTGAGCTTTAAAATGAGATTATAGAAGGAAAAGCTGGCGAGAGAATGAGATCACAGAGGAGGAAGCTGGAAGGGAAGATGAAGTTATCAAAGAGAAGTTGAATATTTTTATGATCCTAGATTTAGGGTAAAGGACCATAAAACTCATTCACTTGCTTATTTTACTCTACACTTCAACAAAGATTTTTTGGGGAAAGCTGAGCCTAATTTTCTTATTTTTGTCTTTTGTACCACTTGTGGGAGGAAGGGAACTAATTTGTTTTTCGAGACACTCCTTAAAATTCTTCCTAAGACTTTTTCTCAAATTTGATAATCGATTGTTGTAAACTTATTGATAGAAACTGTCTTTCTGAAGAGCAAAATCACAGACGTAAAACACAAACGGCGATACTCGGAACATTTCGATTTTTTTTAGTATAGTTCATCAAGCCAATAAGAAATAAAACTTCAATTTGAGCAGTTCCATGTCTTACGATCTACGATCTCCTGTCATCAAAATTAGGTATTAGACACGCTCTTTGTCAATATCTTCTCAAAATTATCGAAGTAATCGTACTTGTATGAGATATAGTGTATTACAACAAGCAGAAATCTTTCTCAACATTTTACATACAGCTCTACAAATGTCGGGCTCCAGTCCCTTGTACTCTATTCGAGGGAAAAAAATATGTATGATGAATGATAGCGTGTAGGCTCTATTCAAATAGATATACGAGATCATTGTCTCATCGGAATATTATATTTCGAACCACCAAAATTTTTTCAATATTTTTTTCCGCGCGTTTTCGAAACAAGCCGGCAATTATACGAGGCCTATATACAACTTTCAGAAAAGGAAATCCGCCGCGTGAGTCGAGCAGGAATTATTATTATAAATCATCGACGACGTTAGCTAGTCTCGACGTGAGACGTACTTAAAATATAATTTGTCAATAAAAATATTTAAAACGGGGGGAATGAAAAAATAAAAGGAAACGAGAAAGAAGGAAAAATCGAGCCGAAGTTCGCCGTTCGGAGCAAATGGAAATAAAATGATAATGTGGAATAATTTTTCTTTTGTTTCATACTGTATAATATAAGGCTAGAAGGCGAAGACGCGACGGGGTTGTTGTAGTAGCGACGAAATTAATTACGCGAACTTACGTTGATTTTTTCTCAATTTGAAAAGAAAAAACCGTTTCCTATTATTTTTCCGGGTCGGCTTGTCGCCCCGGCAAATTCTTTCCGAATGTTTCTCGGTGACAAAATTATTGTAAGTTCGAAATCAGAGGATTACAGAATATCGAAGCTTTTTTTCCCCCTTTTGCTTTCAACGTGGCCGGGCCTATAACTTACACACCGCGAAATTAATTCAAAATTAGGTCATCAAGGTAATTATAGGTTGCTTTTCGAGAAGCGAACGTACGAATTTCAAACAGGTCGAAATTAAAGCGAAAAATTTCCGTTCGTACTATGGATGACGGTGGGTTGTTGCCTTTCTCACTTTCACTTTCAATCGATTCATTCTAATTTTTTTTTTTTTTTTTTTTCTTCGAAATGTTGACAGAGTCTATAAGGCGCGACACGCGAAACGCGTGAAAGAGGCTCGAATTTCGCGAATAAAAGTCGTCTCCAATTTCTTCGATATGAGATAATACAAAGGTAGCGCAGACAACGAGTATATCTAGAGAAAACGATGTGGAATCTGTCTTATTTGCTCTGGTCGCAGTAACTGAGACAGATGTGAGGAAGGTGACTGACTCCAGAGCATGTGAGTACAGAAGCGAACGTAGAAGAATGTGAGGATCACATAGGGATGTCTTACAGTTGGATATGTGAGTGCGAGTTGTGAGTTTGAAGAAGCAAATAAGACGGGTGAAAGTGGGCTATTGTTGTACTACCCTGGAATGTGTGCGGGAGGGAGTCTAGTAGCTTTTTTTTTTTTTTTTTTTTTTTTTTTTTCTATACACCCTTTATTGTGAAAATAATAAAAAAAATAGACAAATAAACAAATAAAAAATAAAGATAAAAAATAAAAAGAGAAACATTACAAAACAAGGAAGAGAAAAACAAAATTACAGAAATTTAGAAGCAAGAAAAAAAAAAAAATTACAAAAATACAAAATAATGATACCTAATAAAAAAAAAAAAAAAAAAAAAAAAAAGGTGTTGGAGGATGGCAATAAGGCCTCACCTCGTTTAACAAATTTGTTATATAAACTCTCCTATATGACCAAAATTTCCACCGTTTACTTACGAAAGTGATATTTTGACGGAAAGTCTGTTTTATAGGGTGGTTTTTTGGATGTCCGGCTGGCAACCTGTCACTCTCCTATCATATTATAGTGTTTCTTAACCGGTGTGCCGCGGTACATCGCTGTGTCGCAAGCCCGCCTCAGGTTTTTATCAAAAACATAAATTAACATGAACTAGAAAAAGGATTGCCATTTTTTTCTTCATAATTTGACAAATAAATGATATTATTCAACTAAATAAATTGAAAATATTTTATCAATATAAATAAATATAATAATTATTTAATTTCGAATTTAAAAATTTTATAAAATAAAAATAATTTCAATTCTTGGTGCAAAGTAAATTTTTGAAATTCAATTTATTAATTTAAATAAGAAAATAAATTTAAATAATTTATATAATTTAATCTGTAATTCTATTTAATTTATGGTAATGTTCATGAATGAATAACATCTTGATTCAAATGGAATACCCCGACGATATATCATTTTCTCTGATTTTATTCTATTTTGAAATAGTTTATCAACAATAAATTATAGAATAAAAAAATTCTATTAATAATATAACATATAAAAAGAATTCAATTTAAATATAATCAAATAAAATTTTTTATTAAAAAATAAAACATAAATAAAATTGAAATAAATAAAATTAATTGTCTATTTTGTATTCAATTTAATTGATATAAATTAAATTTATAATTTATTTATTAATAATTATTTTAACTTTTATTATGATCAAAATATTGATTATTAATTTTTTTCATATTAATTTATTATTAAAATTTATTTTAAATCATTTTTTAAATATTTTTTTTTTAATTTAAATTATTTCGATGTGTTCCAATTTTTGAATGCCGTTAGTTCCAGTTATAAATTACTTAAACTTGAGTCCAAACCTGCACTCATTGTCATAAAAATCAAGAAATTTCTACGACTTGGCTAAAAATACAGATTTTATTTCATGTTTCCTGATAAATTTTGAAATTAGAAGAGCCCAGAGGGTTTCCAGTAAATGCAGGAAACATCCAGACCCTTTTGTGTACATTGATGGCAAAAATTTTTTTAGTCCCGGTGGAGGATCTCTTGTTTCCCGGAACTGTAGTATAGAGAAAGAAGGGTGAAGCCTCCTATAGCCATCTTGTAGGCCACAAATTCTGAAATTAGAAGGAGGAAATCTGTAGAGACATGCAAATTTCAAAACGCACAAAAATTTTCGCTACAATGTGAATTGCTCTGGAAATGCTGTGCCGCAGGAATATCGTCTCATGGAAAAATGTGCCGCGATATAAGAAAGGTTGAGAAACTCTGGCTTAGAGGTTGTATCATAGCTTGAGAGTCAAAATTTTTCCAAGTTCGCTTCGTCCCAAAATTTTTCTGAACCCCTCCTATCATTATATCGCTTGTAAGTCGACATTTCTACAAGTCTTCCTCTTACCACTAGTAACAATAATTTGATGACGTCATCCTACCAATCCTCGTTTAACTCTGTTAAAGAATCCGTGTTTTTCCTCCTATATTTGTTTTCAGCCTACCCACCCCCGAATTCTATCTTGGGCTGAGATTTTCCTGACTACGAAAGCTATGGCCGTTCCAAGTGTACAATTTGAGATCTTCACGTGATGCTCAAGCGATAAGACATTCCGACCAATATTTTTACGTGCTGAGATCAGTCGTACATATAAAGCATTTTAGTTTTCCTCGAAATCAATTGACTGTAGATAATTCGGTAAATCTAATAATTAGTAAGAATGACAATACGATAGATCACTCGACAGACCGTCGACAAAATTTCTGTAGATTCTCGTTCGGACGAAATTGAGACAAACATTCATTTATATGCGAGCATAGAGAACTAATGTTGAGGAAAAGTCGTAAAAAAAGTTTTCCGTATCCTCGCGGAGCGGTATTTCCTCCTATTTTCTATTCTTTGTGCTACTTATATGTTCGTATCGTAATGATTTTCAAGCGTTTCCCTTCCAATGGCAGCGTTGTTCTTTACCATTTTTTTTTTTCTTTCTTTCTTTACCCCCATTGTACATCAGTAAGTTATACCGTAAAGCCTCGCTAATGTACCGACGTTATTTAAAATATTTACTTTCGTGATCGATTTAATGACTTTCTTATAGACCTCTGAGGAGCTTAGTTGTAAAAAAAAAAGTTATAGCTTTTCTTCTTTTTCCTCGAACGCGGTTATACTGGATATATTTTCTCTACGCACAAATACTGATGCCTTCGGGTATCCTTTATATTTTTCACGATTCGGGGGCTTTGACACGTTGCGGTATAGAGAATTTAAGTTTAAAATAAACCAAATAATTGTCTCAACACTAGAAGTAGGTTTGCGTTCAGAGAGATTGAGTGATTTTTCAAGAGGGGGAAGAAGTTTAGGGAGCCAAAAACTCCACATCTTCTTCAGCGTATTTTTCGTTAGGAGGCCTACAACAGTTGGAGGCTTAGCCCTTCACCCTCACCCTTTGGCTACGGGCTTGTCTTCGTAGATAATGGAATTACAGCACAGGTTTGAACACCTGAAAATTTATCTCGGAGTTTGATGAGGTAAAGGTGAGAGTAAAAAAAGAGAGGTCTTCTGGCAGAGCCAAGTACGTAAAGATCATGTTCCATGTCAAGTGACCTCATTTATATTCTATGGCCACGCCTGCCTTGTGATAAAATCACGGCTTAGCTGTGAATTTTTCTCACAGAGCCGTATAAATATAGGCGTGGTGTACTCTGAGTTAAGCTGCCTAGTCCACGGCATCGGCAGGCGAACCCACTTAGTCAACGCTTTTAAACCATTGTAACTCCTCTTCGAGAGTATAAAATCCAGGAGCATTTCGATAAAGATTGACTGAGGGGGGGTTCTGCATAAGACTCATTGTTCTGGTCCTCTTGAATCTGGAGATGTCGATGGAATAAGACCAAATTCAGGGCGCACTTCGTTGAGAACAGTTCTACATAAAGCAACAAATTCTAGTGCTCTTCCCGAAAACGTTGCTTATATCGCAACGGATGAAATTTGAGAGGGTCGAATCTACGTCCAGCTTCAAGTAATGTTCGGTAAATGTAGACCTCCTCTTCTGCAGTCTCGAATCAAAGGCAACTTGATGCTCTTGAAAACGAGCAGAAAAACGTGTTTCCGTCTCCCCAATGTAAACCGCCGGGCAATTAAGACAATATTTTCCTGAAGAAGAGGTCTTTGAGACCTAAGCCATCTCTCTCTCTCTCTCTCTCTCTCTCTCTCTCTCTCTCTCTCTCTCTCTCTCTCTCTCTCTCTCTCTCTCTCTCTCTCTCTCTCTCTCTCTCTCTCTCTCTCTCTCTCTCTCTCTCTCTCTCTCTCTCTCTCTCTCTCTCTCTCTCTCTCTCTCTCACACATGAGAAAATCATTGGTCCGATAGACTACCTCCGATCAATTTATTTCTAAAATACCATCGATCGGCTTTCTTGTCTCCATCTGCCCCCTCCGAGCCCTCAACCGTACGTTTAGTTGCAAGGCTTTTCAATATAATGAAAAACAAAAAAAAATCGAAGACCACTGCAAACCTTTCAATGGCAGCGGAGAACCCGCAAGCTCCTCTGCCCCCAACTGCCTCCGGCGAATCGTCCGGTTTCCTACAAAAATATTCCATGGGGTGAAACGGGTCACGATCTTCCGTCAAGCCTAAATTTTTTCAAGATGTAGCCCAAGAAAATTCCTATAATCTAACTTAGACAAATTTTCTTAATCTAGCCTAAAACATTTCAACCTATAACTTAGGTTTATGACGTCATTAAAGGCAGACGCGCACATTTTCTGAAGATGTGCCCACTCCAAACAGAACTGATAGCTCGAATGTAGTATGAGATAAACTAATTATCTCCTCCCTGAGCTTTTGGACTTTCATGTTTCTCGAGCAGCACTATCGAAGGCAACTTCCCACCACTCGCATGTCTCAAGACGAAGCAATCGTCCCTCTCGAGAAAATATTTCGTTTCTTTTTTCACGAGTTCCGACTTTAATTTAATAAAGTCACCACCGAAAAATCGCTTCATACACGAGAAATTTGGCTAGATGGTTTCGCTTTTATGATTTTTCACTCGTGAAAGAGGTACTGTAGATCGTAAAATAATGCACATAATAACGTTAGAATGAATGCGCGACAAAGAGAACTACGACTTCGCCGAACTTTAGAACGTGGCTCGAAGTTCGAGTGCGTCTTCCGTAGCTTTTGGTCGTATACAAATTTTGATCTATAGTTGTGGCGGACCCGTGCGTGACTGAGAGCGAGCAGAATTATATAGTAATAAAATTGAGGAGAAAAAAAAAAAACTTGTCGGCTCTTTTATGAATATTGATGTTCGCGAGTTTTATATCGTTTCACTTGCTTTTCTGGTTCGTAAATTTGGCAAAAGTTCGTTGACAAACTGTGGTGTATAACTTATAGACTTCGTGTGGAAGCGAATTTTCTAGATTGATACCACTTCGCTGATCTGCTTCGTAAAGACGATTTCGTATGATAATATAAAAAAAAAAAAACTTTCTGAGAAAAAAAGAGAACCGCCGACTTCTAGAAAAGTACAGCAGGAATGAAATAACTTCGAGGAGACAAATACACGTACTGATTGTAAGATAGAACAACGGTGAGTAGACTTTTTAATTACGAACTCATACCAAACATTTCAAACTTTCCTTCGTCTCCATGGAACAACGAATGAAGTCACATTCGAGATACGCAACACGCATACAATCGGCGTAATTTCCGCGCGCAATCTTATCTGCTTTTTCTAAAAGAATTCGACTGACTGGATATATAAGTTGGCTTTCTTGAATATAATTTTAAAACGCCGCAGCATACCGGCCTACCTTTTCCGCCGTACGTTCGCAAATCACAAAAGTTTTCGCACTTTTTTGGCTCCTTCGTAGTCATTCTTCGCTGAGGATCTCAATCGTATCGCTTCCGCCTTTTTCGCTCGTTGTAATAAAGCCAAAAATATGTTTTTTTTTTTTGCTACATTTACGATTTTTCAAGAAGAAGAAAAAAAAAATGCAGAAATATGAAAATACAAAAGCGGACTTTAACGACTTTGTAGATGGGTACAATTTTATCGTGTTAATACAGGAAAAATATGCCTGGTGTGGCAAGCATTTAACAATTTTATCTTTTAGGTATTCTTGGTTTTTTCTCAACTTTTTCAAAACGTGGATAAGCTGTGAACTTCTTGACATTTAGAATTACTCGAAAGTTTTCTCTTCCTCTGGTTGTTTAAATTACTCCAGTAGGGAGTAATTAAGGGCGACGTCATTTCATTAAAACGTGGGTTGTTCTAAAGAATTGGGCAACGTTCGGTATCTGGAGGGAGTTTCAAAGCTCAACCTTCCCCGGGACAATCTCTATAGAGGTTTATGGCCCCAGATTTCTCGAAGTCACTCCCACCCCCTATAAAGGATCGGAACTCGAAATTTTTTCAAGTCCCTAAGTCGGACGTGGACGCGTACGTTCTTTGAAAATTTAACTCACAGAGCCTGAAACTAGTCTTAGCCCAGTTTGTTGCTCTGGGCCAAGCTTATTTCAGCTCAAGACTCCGTGCAGGTTTATATTCAACCTTGTCAATAGCTTGAAATGTTTTCACCTCGACAGACGTTCAAAGTTCGACATTTTTTAAAGTTGACGTTCACAGCTCAAACTTTATTCAAGTCTTTTCGTAGAGTATTGAAGCTCAAAATTCTTCCAAGTCTTTGAATAAGGTCAAGGTTATTCATGACGTTATACACTACGAAGGTGGGACGGACGTCTACCTCTGATGGGCTGCTAAGGGAGCACTTGGATAAGAAAATGACAGTGTTCACTTTTTGCAAAATTAGATTTTATTACGTTAATATGGTTCACTGTATTGCGTGATTGACAAGATACCTATAAAGTTCGACTGAGAGTAATCTAAAAACGGGTATTGGGCGTGACTTAGGGTACTAAAGAGAACACGCCAGGCTACTGAAAAAAATTAGATACCATTGCAGGATTGCCCCGCTGTCACCTGATTAATCAGCTCAAAATTATTCTGCGTCCTCCTCTAATTATTAAATATGGCTTGAGGGTCAATATTTTCCAAACCGCAGTAATTTAAATAAAATTAGGTTAATATTATCATAAAATTTGGACGCAACAGGACCCCAGCCGACATGTTCCTCAGTTCTATTCCCATCGTTTCAGAAGTCAAATTCTTTTAGAGTCGAAGTTCTATAATATACAGGTCGAGAGTCAACCTCTTTCTAAGTTTATTCTATATAGACGGATGGAGATTTTCCTGAGTTCCCTTCTCATCATTATATAAAGCTTGACGGTTAGTATTTCAAGTTTCACTCTTACTCGTATATACGTCCCTTTCATACCATGTGTAGGTAGGAAGCCAAAATTCCCTTTCTTACCACATACAGCTCGGTAGTCGAAAGTTTACCAAGTCCCCCTCCCATCATATATGTATAGCTTGACATTCAAAATTATTCCAAGTCCCCTTCCTATCATCTATAGATCCAGGACGAAATTTTTCCCGAGAATTTTCCAAGTCTTCCTTCTATCATATAAACTATAAAGCTTAGAGCCTGAAGTTTTTCCGAGTCCCGAAAATGATGACGTGGAAACTTGAACGCACTGCAACTTCAAGGAAGCCGTTGTTTTTCTAAGCCCCCCTCCTGTCATATATAGCTCAATAGCGGAAATTTTTCTGTCCCTTTTCTTATCATATATAGCTCAAGCCTCCAAATTTTTCTAAGTCCCCCCCCCCCTCCTATCAACAAATCTTGAGGGCTGAAATTTTTCCAAGTACCGCCCAAAACAATCATACATAGCTCAGAAGATGAAACTTTTCTAAGCTCCTATCATATATAGCGGGAGAGTCAACATTTTTTGTAGTCCCCCTGTTTCCATACAAGGTTGAGAAACTGAAATTCTTCTAAGTCCTCTCCCCCCTATCATACATAGGTCGGAAGAAGAAACTTTTCTAGGCTCCTATCATATGTAGCTGGAGAGTCGACATTTTTCTTAGTCCCCCTCATTCTATATAAGGTTGATAGGCTGAAATTCTTCCAAGCCCTCCCCCCCCCCCTATCGTACATAGCTCAGAAGATGAAACTTTTCTAAGCTCCTATCATATGTAGCGAGAGAGTCAACATTTTTTGTAGTCCCCCTGTTTCCATACAAGGTTGAGGAACTGAAATTCTCCTAAGTCCTCTCCCCCCTATCATACATAGGTCGGAAGAAGAAACTTTTCTAGGCTCCTATCATATGTAGCTGGAGAGTCGACATTTTTCTTAGTCCCCCTCTTTCTATATAAGGTTGATAGGCTGAAATTCTTCCAAGCCCTCCCCCCCTATCGTACATAGCTCAGAAGCAAAAACTTTTCTAAGCTCCTATCATATATAGCTCGAGACAGGAAATTTTTGTAAGTCCCCTCCTATTATATAAGTCTTGGGGACAGAAATTCTTCCAAGCTCCCCTCCCTATCATATATACCTCAAAAGCTGAAATTTTATCAATTCAGTCTCCCACCTATCATATAAGGCTTAGGGGCTGAAATTTTTCCAAGTCCCAAAAATAATGACGTCACAATTTAAATGCGCTCGCGCTTGCACTCATTTCTGTGAATACCCCCTCAACAAATGAGGTAGCCGGTTTACCAGGTGGTTGACTTAGAAATATTTCGATCTCCGAGATATATATGATAGGAGGGGGACTTGGAATATAATGATCGAACTTCCAAACTCCGATTTTAACCGGCGGCGGACTTTTTTTTCAATACACCCCCCCCCGCCCCCTTCCCCCGATAAAACAGGTTCCCTGTTAACACTCACCTAAGAAGTTCTATTGTGTGAGTGTTTTCTACCGTTCTTATCATTACCTTACCAATAGTAATACTGCTCCAGTTTCCCTCATACTAGGCCTCTAGGTCACGGCTGATGAAGTCATACTTGTAAATTCCAGAATTGGAGTATTTCTCCCCAGCATCAATTATGCTGGGCTGTACAGTATATTGAACTATATTAGGCCTACTATTAGCCTTCATGAAACCTGGTCTAACCGAGAAGCACAATATATCCGTAAGTTAGAAAACGACTTCGTCATCAGAAAATACGTTGAGAGAAAATGCCCTCGAGGGGGAGCTAGGATTATGCGTAACTTGGTAAAACATTGTAGGTTGATCTAGTTTGAATATTTGTTTACTACAACTCTTCTATTTCTAGCCTATTTCTATTTTCTGGGCAAAACAAATGTCTTTTTCGAGAACGTGACTGGCCTCAACCAAACATGCTTAGTCTCATGATCAATTCGTCACATGAAGATAGAACTCACACATACTCCAGGGTAATTCAATACACACAGAATGAATGTAATTTGAGAATATTTTACCTCCCTGCAGATTAACATCCTATCTTAAAGACTTTTAAGTAATGAAATTCTTACACGCAGAGGAACTTTCGTGGCAAGTATGAAAAGGGGAGATTAGCACTGGTTGATATTTGCCTCAGTGAGTTCGGCACAGTATCTAAAGTTGGAGAGACTGGTTCAAAAATCAAAGTGTCAACATTGTTACGTCACTTTCTTTCGTCCTCGAAATGTTGGAAAATGGGTAGTAAGAAACATGTCCGAAAAATGAAGTTGGAAGATTGTCCCACGACGCTCTGGAAATGTACTTCTTGCATTTCCTGAAAGATGAAAATATCAGCTACAATGTTGAGATTATACTCTCGATTCGTGATATTTATTAAAACATACTAATTATTTATACAATTACACATCTAGGAAGAAATCACGCAATAAAAAATCTAATAAAATTGTACGTCTCATCTGAAACATCGCAAATGCTTGAATTTAATAATAAGTAATTTAACGTGATAGTAAAATTAGAAAAATGCAAAATATTTTGTTGGTGTCATAAAACTCACGATACAAACTCTACTAAGAAAGATTCTACTTGAAAAACGTACAATACAAAACTTATAATAATATAAATCAAATCGAAGAATAAATTTTTCATTAGTGTCACACATGATAGAAAGCTCCAGCAATCGCAATCCGGGGACAAATACTTCGAATTGAAAGTTGCGCCCTAGAAAAGAGAAAGGAAATAATCGTTAGCTATGGTTCGAATATTTCTCGAAGTAGAGTACCAATACAGATATGTAGACGACACGACGTCTAGCTCATTTGCTTGGAGTGGTGCAACTAATGAATTCCGGCCTAAAGTCTCATAAAACGTCCACCGAAGTCCTTCCATTACGAGCTCCGCATCTTCAGGAAACCGACTAGCACCGACGGCGGTTCTTCCTTTCATTCCTTCCCTCACGAGCACACGCAGGCTTCGATTCAATGATTCATCTAATAGTGTTCATACCCCTCTCTCCTCTAGACACCACTCATTCACTACTTCGAGACACGAAAGAGAAAGAAAATTAAATCCGGCTAATTCCTACCTCCGCACCCTCACCTCCAAAATCTCTCGTCTCGCCCTGTATTCTATTCTATGAACACCATCAAGAAGATTCTCTCGAAGCTCAAAGATCCCATCACAACGAAGAACAGTGGTGCTCACTATCTGTGTTGGACAAACTAGTCGGAAGCTAAGAGGAAGAATCTCGGAGGTCACTTCTGTAACTTTGCGGAAAGATCCCTTCCTCTCCTCCTAATATCATTATCATCTTATTTACACATCCGATTATTTTGGAAAAAAGATTCCTCCTCCTCGGCTACTGCTAAACACTTACTCTAATCGGGTCACAGAGATCTCCTAACCGACACACTTGCCTATCAAAGGTAGACTCATGAATAAGTTTGATGAGTTGGAAGTGGTAGTCGAAAGTCGGTACGCGTTGACCTACTCAACCTTTCTCCTATTTTCAATCCTTTCCTCCTCCTACTCTCTTCCTTTCTGTTCTCACTGACTCAAGCTGTACTTTTTTCTTCTACGTCTGCCTTCCGCCTATCGATGGCTCACTTTTTCGTGCGGAAACCAGTAGCAAATCAATTTATTTTACAGACTTGTGCAGTTGCCGCACCACGCACCAGCCCTTAACTCAGCTCATCAAGTATCCCGCCTCTCCTTTACCGCGCTCTTTCATTCACTGCTAATTTTCTAACCTCAATATCCAAATTTTTGCTCTAAACATCGTCACATCAATTCCGTTTAGGCACTCGTCCCAAACTTTGGCCTTTACTTCCTCTTTTTTCATCTACTTTACTTTGATCAACTTCATCTTACAGAAATTCGCAAGGTAGCCAACTTTATAATAAACACAACACATCACCAAAATCATTCCTCGAGAAGTCCCCCCCCCCCCTCCTTCTCTTCTAAACATACAAGTCCAGATTGGGTCCCAGAACAGGATATGCAATCTCCATTTAGCGTAATATCCTTCCGTAAGAAAAACTAGTTCCGCTCCCATATCCACCGTCGAACTCCCCGCTACATTTACCTACCCCTTTCTTCTTACTCATCTTTACTGCTTGTTCCGCCTATCTTTCGACGAATCCTCATTCTCATTTACTCTTCAAGTTCTTCCTCTTCCTCCATCTCTGGGGCACATTGACACCTTATCTCGTGAATTCTACCCCTATTCCCATCCTGGCGTGATTTCCTCCCATTCTATCAAAACTATCTCCAATTACTCGTCCTGCTTCAAATCGCCTTTCTCAAGCGTTCGTAACTTGTCTCAGAATAGGCCAGACTCGTCTTACCCCTTAGTGTCTACAAGTAACTTGGAAACGTCAAATTTTAAATATTTTAGGTCCCTTATTAACAGGATGCGAGTATTTTTGATTCTCCCCATCATTCTTACGTTGACTCATTCACTTGAGGAGAGCCTTCGTAAACATATTTTCTAGGAGATTGAAAACATTACACTGAACATACTGAGAAACCAATAACTACTCACCCTATTCACTACAACATATGCGCATGTCCATTTAGGCTGTTATGTAACGGTACGTTAGGATCAGGTACAGGTATCGGTTCGATAGCAGGTTGCCTCCCACGCCTAAATTGTTGAATAAGTACCCATAAACCGAGCGCCATACAAATACCGCTGTAAATGACCCATAAATTGATAATCCGAGGACGACGAGTATGGATTCCTTGTCTTCCAAATAGAAGCATCTCAATATTATCATCCGCATCTCTAGGTCCAACCAACATTTCCCAGCACGTTTTAACTGTATCTATCATAAAATCAACCACAGTTGAAGAAAAATTCGAAATCCTTTGATACGCCATCGTTACTCGGTAATCGACTTTAATAATTTGAGGAAAGACGCAGAAATAAAATTGTACGGTATTTCAAAGATTCTTGTCATAGAAAATCAAACGATATCGATACACGTTCACACCTTACCGAGATATCAGAAAGAATGATGTAGAAGGAAATGAATTACAGTACGAAAATTTTTCAGGAATAAGCCAGTTTGATGAATTACAGAACTACTCGAGTTAATCATGAATCGGTAGGACCTTCAAAACTATTCATGAAATCTACAAATGCATGTTACTTTGAAAACTCTCTTCAATGTCAGTCTCTTATTCTCGTCCGTTTTTTTTTTTTTTTTTGAATGATGATCGACGAAGAGATGGAGCTGAGAGGCAAGGTGCTAAAAATTGATGACTATACGCGAAACAGTTTAGTCAGTTTAATATGCACCTGAATTGAGTCACCGATATGAGTATTTCCATCGCTTCTTTGGTAAATTAAAATTACTGTCACTTGTATAATATGTATAATATCTGCTGATGGGAACTGTTCGACAGTCAACTATGTTTTCCAAAATCATCGACATGTCTTTTCCCTATCTCAAATCACAAAACTTTCTTTTGTTTTCTCATCCGTCATGAGCGGCCAGCCCCATCTTTCGACAGATCTATGTGATCTAGGATGCAAAGGAATGATATTTGAACGTCGGTGAGTAAATTTGTGGCGAAAAAGGAGAAATCTACACGAAAATGAGATAAGGAAAGAGGAGAGCAATAGATTTTGAGTAAGGTAGGAGACAATTTTCAGAATTCCAACTCTCTGATACATATACGGTGGGGTACTGGGAGACTGTCGAAAGAATATAGGCGTAACCACTTCCCCGAAGGCCAGTGTCGTATTTAGAAATCCAAAAATTTTCGAAAACCAAATTTCCATCAAGCAAGGAAAAAAAAAGAATTAGTTGCCATTTCAGGACTACAATGGCAGCGGGGAACCCGTTGTCCCGAGAATTTTTCCAAGTCCCCCTCCTATCATATAAAGCTTAGAGCCTGAAGGTCTTCTAAGTGCCGAAAATGATGATGTGACAACTTGAACGCACTACAATTTCAAGGAAGCCGTCGTTTTTCCAAGACCCCCTCTTGTCATATATAGCTGAAAAGTGGAAAATTTTTTATGTCCCTAGCTCGAGATTCAACGTTTATCCAAGTCCCCTTCATATCATATATAGCTTGAGAATCGAAATTTTTCCAAGCCCCCCTCCCTCTCCGTGACGTCATCAACCTCGGGCCGCTCGCGCTCGCGGACGAAAATTTCCTGAAAGTACCCTCAACAAAAGGGATAGCTAAAAAAGCTTGTGGGTTAGTTGAAAATTAATGATTCTACAGGGGGGAGGTTTCCCCAACTTGAAAATTCCTCCCCCCCCCGAAAATACGCTACTGCCAGTAGCTCGCCTCAATCGTCTAAAAGATTCAGTTTGCCAGAGAAGTGTTGACATCATTCTGCCCTCTTTTGATGAGTCTTTATGGTTTGGATTTTTCTATTCTCTCTCTCTCTCTCTCTCTCTCTCTCTCTCTCTCTCTCTCTCTCTCTCTCTCTCTCTCTCTCTCTCTCTCTCTCTCTCTCTCTCTCTCTCTCTCTCTCTCTCTCTCTCTCTCTCTCTCTCTCTCTCTCTCTCTGCCACTGCCTCTGCCTCTGCCTCTGCCTTTATAAGTTGCAGAACATCGCGAAGGTTCAAAATTTCAGTAGTTTATAAAAGAGTAGGTCGTCTTACGAACATAGCTCTCCTTATACTTCACTTAATTATTTATTGTGGACGCCCAGCTGGGTGCTTTCATTCCCATGCTAGAAGTGATCAGCCTCTGACAGTGGTTGCTGATGAAGGTGACGAAATCCGGCGCGTTCCTTCTCGGTTTTAGAGCATCCATCTCCTGGTAATCATGGATCATCTTCCGCCAGACAATTCTGTCCCCCCGCCAGCTGCTCCCATCATTTGGCAATTCCTGCTCGCTGAAGCAAAATGTAGAGCTGATCCTTGTACCTTTTCTTCTGGCCACGACTCTTTCTTTTCCCGTCTGCTAGTTCAGCGTAGAGGACCGTATTAGGGAGCCGCCTACCCATGCGTTGAATGTGTCCTAGCCAACGAAGTTGGTTCTCAGGGGCAGAAGCCCTGCTCTGTCAAGTATTTCCTTGTTCGTGATGAAGTCGGACCATCGGAAGTCCTCCGCAACTGCCTTTGCTGAAATTTTTCAAGCTCCTCGGAGGGCCCACGACTAGGAGCCATACAGAAAGGAGGGTAGCGGTACTGCCTGGAAGACCGCAACCTTACTGTCGAATATCCTACGTCTGAGGCGGTAAAAGGCTCGAGCAGCGCTTGCGATTCGAGTGCGAATTTCATCCTCTGAGGGGGGTTGTCCCCAACCTGACACCTCCCCGTAAATACGCCACGGCCAGTGGCTAACTATGAAATGATTAGAAGTGGTAAAAGTCTCCTTCTTCTATACGTGCAACTATCGTGATCTTTCTTGACACCTCAACCTATTTCTGTAAGTCCCTTCTCTGCGAGGATTACAATCAAAAATCATCTCCAAATGACGTCATCACACTCTTCTGTTTGTACTGTCTTCGTCTTCAGGAATTTTAAATCTTATCCGGCCTTTATAATCTCATACCCTCATTTTCGTAATTTTTCCAAATTCCTTCGCTATCTCTCACTAACCACTTGAGTACATCGATGTCTTCAACTTATATTTCTCCTGAAGTTTCCTGAATCCTAGCCCTTAATTCCAAAATCTGAGAGTTCACACCAGCCCGAAAATTGGTCCCCCACTCCTCGAAAATAAATCCTATACATGAATCTAAAAATCTACGAGTTCCGCTAGTTCTGAATCCTAGCCCCTGATTCCAAAATTTACGAGTTCATACCAGCCCTAGTAATCCTGTATACTGTATCCTGCATCCCTTATCTTCCTTATTCAGGGTGTCTACTGTTTCTCTGAAATGAAATTCCCTGACTTTTCTATAACTTTTCCAGGTTTTTCCAAAAAAAAAAAAAAAAAAAAAAAAAAAAAAACTTCTTAGCCGAACTTTTTTTGACGTATCTCAAAAAATTCCCTGACTTTGAATAAAATCCCTAAAATTCCCTGACTTTCAGATCTCACAAAATTCCCTGACTTCCAGATTTTCCAGATAAGTGGACACCCTGTTATTTATAATAATAACGTCATCAGCCGTGATGCGAAGGTCGAACGCGAACATTTTCCGAGGATCCCTCTCCCTTTTACAACACAGCGAGTTTCCCTGGAAAGAATTTCGACTCTTTTCCGGTTGAGTTTGAACCCAAAACCTCACGAGTGCTCCTCAATGAGGCGTCGACCAGGCCTTTTTTATCAAATAGTTTGATTGGAGTGAGTGTGGGGAGGTTTCCCGATTCCAATAATCGATTATTATTATGTGCTATGAACCCCTGTATCATTCTTGTTCTTATATCAATCGTCGATTCAACTACGTTGAAAATAAGAACGTGTAAAGAATTTGAGAGTTCGTTGAAAGGGGGAGGGGAGGGCGTAATTACATTACTGAAGTTAGAAAAACATCTATCAATAGCTCCTCTGAGATAAAACAATGGTTAGAAAAACGTTTTTGGCAACATATTCCTTGCTGGTCATTATCAAAGGACACTTAGGGGGAAATATCTACAGAGGCGAGATACGATTCTTCGCTGCTTTGGGTGGAAAATCGAAGGTCGATGTAATCCGAATATTTGTTTACTCCAACTCTTCTATTTTTAGCATTATTTTTATATTCTGTGAGTCCAGAGTGGGTGATTTTCTTGACTTTCTCGAGAGTGATTTGTCAAAATTACGCATAAATGGTTTCAAGACCAATAAAACTCACCTCCTTCTGGGTAATACAATAAACAAAAAATAAATGTAGTTCGAGAATTCTTCCTCCCTATAGAACAGACTGGACCTTGCGTGGCTGGAGCGATATCTGGCCATTCTACTCCGGAATTCATTCAAGTTATCAGCGCAGAGTTGAGCATACATTGAGCGTACCGGATAACATTTTTAATAATTATGAATTAATTGTGAGAGTAAAAAATTACCTTAAGTCTTCACTTTGAAATATTATTCCAAACATTGATTTTAGCGAATCGAATTTGTAAAATATACCGGTAATGGTCATCCTGATGAAGGAGACGAAAGTTTCCGAGTACGAAAATCACAATTAAAAAAATTCATTGAGTTACCTTATCAATTGATAGCAGCTGGAAAAATAATTGCGGGAGGGAGCTGAAGAGTGGAAGGTGGAAGGAAGGAGCAGATGAAAGTTCACATGACTGTAAATTTTCCTCTTCTGTCCATAGTTTTTGCTATAAAGACAAATAATAAAAATTTGATGTATTTTTGGAACACATTTTCCAAATTTGCGCCCCTGGAGTTGCTTTAAATAATATTATCATTGTACAAGAGTTTTCAAGAAACAACTTTTGTTTGAAAAATTTTTTTGTAAAACTCATACGAGAAAAGGGAGTGGTTCCTGTGAAGAAAAGGGGCTGGAAAAATGGCATTGAAGCTCTATTAAGATTGTAAATACTTCTAGATTAGGAATCAGTCATCAAAATGCTTTTAACATGCCAATCGCACGGATTTGGAAATTTGACTATTATTTTGCGAGTGTGCGAGAATATTGCGTTCTACCTAAACAAAATATTTTTCTATGACACTTTAAGGAAGTACTCCTTGCGTTTCCTGAAAGATGAAAAAAAAGTCGAAATTCACCCTGTCGATTTACAATATTTATCAGCATAATAATTATTTACACACCCACGAAGAAATCACAATAACACTTCTAATAAAATTGTACATCAAATCTAGAATAACGCGAGTGCTTGGTAGTAATGATATAAGTAACTTACATGATAGTAAAGTAGAAGAACACAAAAATTCATCGTCGTTATCGTAAGATTCACAAAATTAACTTCTACTCAGCTTGAGAAACGTGCAGGAACATAGAAACATTTCATAGTAGAAAACTTAGAATGTAAATAGAAGAAAACTTAGAATGTAAATAAAGTTAGATAAATTTGTCAACTGAATGAAACAACCGTGAAGCGAGTAACAAACGCCACAAATTGAAGATCGCGCCCTAGAAAGCAGAAAATAAAAGCGATGGTATATTTTGACAGTCCAAGAATTTGAAACTTTTTACTATAATCTGTAAGGATGAAAAGGATGGTATTCTAACAACAGAGAGCACGAATGAAAAGATGCTGATGATGGGATAACACCCGAAAGTATTCTTGTAAACGCAACTAATAAAGTAGATTTGTACATTTGGAAAGACCCTTTTTCAATATTAGTGCTCTACTTACACCTTACTCACACATTATGAGTTCCAATAAAGATGATTGGGTTAAAACAGAAAGATGGAAGTATAACCTAATAAAACAATGATTCTTTTTCTCCATAACCACCTGCTATTTGCCGAGTATAGTTCCGTAGCCATCATACAAAGTAGGTGATATCACGAAGAAAAGTTTAGAAATAGATGAGTTTCCTCCCACTTATCCTACACAAATATGTATCTTACTTTCACTAAGATTTGACCAAACACACTATTTTGACACAATCAATATGCTTTATCAAACCTTTCATGTCGATGGCCTCGTGCACACATTACATAAGCGACATTTTTTCGAAAATGAGTTAAGAGCAGAAATGGGTTCTTGAGAATGTAAATTATCGACCTGCACTGGAAAAATTTAAAATTTCTCAATTGCCTCCCCGTGGGGAGCTAATTGACAAATGTGTTAAGTAAAGTTTCACATAATGTTTCAATAAGTTTCTCGTGCACAGATGGGTTAAGTGCACTTAACACGTTTGGCACGGGTAAAATACAGGTACAGTGTCAGTATTGTTGAATAGAATTTAACCTTTTTTTTTTTCTTCTTCACTCCTTTTATTTACTTTTTTTTTCCACATTGGGTCACTGTCCTTCTTCCTATTATAGTTTTTACTCTCTTCATCAGAATATAAGGGTCACAACAGTTTCAGATATACCGTCGATCGATTATAGTTCCCATGCGTACGAAAAGATGTTACTAGGGCTACTACCTAGCAAATGAATTACAGATCAGCGAGACCATAGCTATGGCTAGACACAGAAATAATGGTTTTCTGTACATCCAGTTTACATTGAATTTGAGGGTGAAATGTGAATCATTAAATCTGCCAATACAGCAGAGGATGAAAGGAAAGAATGTGGAGAAAAAAGTTGTTTTACAGGTGCAGCAAATGCACTTGATATCGCCCTCTTTATTTTTACAGGGAACTTGGACCTCATCCTTTTTGCATATACCTACTCCAAATTACTTACCTCATTGTACTGATGATTAACATTATGCTCTGCCATTCTGTACGTAATTATCATTTTTATTCACGATTTCCACCAAATTAAAATGTATAGTGATGAAGCAAAAGAAGAAGAAAGAGATTTCTGACCTATGTCTTTATATTTTTTTTATAAACTATCGGAAAGAAGTGATACCCGTCCATTCGACCATTTACCTAAGTTAAACACTATATTCTGTTCGAAGGATCTACCTGTTTAAAGGACGGGTTGGTGAAAGAATAGATTTGTATTGGGTTGATTTTTTTTTCTTCTTCTTTTCAAAGAGTGACAAAAGAAGAGAATGAAGAAAATCGGAGACCCTACGCCATGTCTACGTAGTTTCATCAGTTTCATAGTGCACAGATGTATTAAGTACATTAGTTTCATTTTTTTCCCATGCCAAACGTGTTAAATGCATAGGTTTCACTTTAGTTTCACTATATTTCCCGTGCCAAATGTGGTAAGTGCGGGTAGGATGGGAAAAATCGTCAATTTAAAGCATAATTAAGATTAATATGTGAAAAGTTTTCCTCCTGATATATTCTCAGAGGTAGATAGATCTTATTGCTCGATTTACTTTTTTATTTTAATAAATTGTGAAGGCTATAGAGAGCCTGAAACTTATAAAATCTTTAAATCGCTCTCCTGTAAAATTAGGTTTTTGTCGCTTATGTAATGTGTGCACGAGACCATCGATGTAATTTCTTGCTGAATAGAAAAATCCAAATACTGTGATACTTTTGTTCAACACAACTGATATTGCATACACGCCGGTCAAGTAACGAGGCTCGCCTCGCTGCTCCGCTTAACACCATGGCAAGTACGTACAGACTTATGTGATAGTGATCATTTCCCCATACTCTTAACTACAGACATTCCTTCCCCGTTGGAAAATTCAGGAAGTCAACTGGTCCAAATACTATGACATCACTAGCGACATCAGCTCTCAACCCGACCCCCCAAACGACCAAACAGCAATTTCTCAGTTCACAAAGTTCGTAATTGAAGCTGCAGAGTCCTCGATCCCCCTTACTTCAGGAATAAGAAAACCAGGCCAAGTCCCATGGTGGTCCAACGAAATCAATACTGCCTTCAAGAATAGATGTAAAGCTTACCAAAAATATCATTACACTTGCGACCCACTGGACTTCATAGTTTACAAAAAACGTAGAGCAAAAGCTAGACTCCTAATTCGTTCAGCTAAGAAGGAATCTGGGAGATCGTTTGTCGAGGGTATCAACAAACCCGTTTCGAGTGCCTCTATGTGGAGAGACATCAAGAAATTATCGGGGAAAATCACCTTTCATCGAATCAATCACATTGAAATAAATGACTCGGTCCTCTCTGATCCACAAGATATATCAGACGCTCTCGCTATCCACTTTTCCTCTGTCTCATCAAATGAAAATTATTCCTCATCATTTCTTCAAGAAAAGCTCCATGCAGAAATGTCTCCAATAAATTTCGAATCTCCCGAGAACTCAATACGCTCATATAATCTACCAATAACACTAGCTGAATTCTCCACAACGTTTCACAAAAATCTTAAAAACGGATCACCAGGACCTGATAACATTCATGCTGCCATGCTAAAAAAATTACATCCAAACGCTCTCAAATATCTTCCATCACTCTTCAATAATATTCTTTCATAAGGTATTTACCCCTCAGATTGGAAACTAGCTTTCATCCTCCCTCTTTTGAAACCCAACACAGACCCCTCACTTCTGGCATCTTACCGACCCATCGCACTTACCAGTGTTTTGGGCAAACTATTCCAAAAAATAATTAATAAAAGACTCTGGTGGTTTCTGGAACAAAATCACTCGCTATCACCAATACGATGTGGCTTCAGAAGAGGTCGAAACACAATACAAGCTCTTTCAGACCTTCAAAAGCCTTCCTTTCAAAATCCCCTCTATACACTATATTCTTCGATCTTCAAGAAGCATACCCCCGAGTTTGGAGACATTATATTATACAATTTCGGTCTTAAAGGCAATTTAGCAAAAATTTTACAAAGTTTTTTACAGGATAGATTTATATCAGTTAGACTACAGGATAAATTCTCCTCATCCGACAGAGTCGAAAATGGTGTCTCACAAGGAGAGGTCCTCAGCGTCCTCCTCTTCCTGGTCGCCATAAATGATCTCTCACTCAACGCAGATTACCCAATCTCAGAAAGACTGTTCGCGAACGACTATAGCCTCTCACTCCGTTCTCCTCTTGAAAGGGCTCATAGACTTTTACAAAAAACACTAGATAATATTTCAACATGGTCATCGGAACGTGAATTCCAATTTTCCTAAAAAAAAACATTCCCCGTTATCTTCCACAAAAAGAAACCTCTTCAATCTATTCCACCCCTTTTTCTCCAAAACTTCGAAATTAAAATCGCAAATTCAGCAAAATTTCTAGGACTTTTACTTGATCAAAAACTATCATGGGTTACTCATATTAAATTACTAATAGCCAAATTCCTACGTGCAATAAATGTTCTGAAATACCTCTCCCATCACCGTAAAGGGTGCAACCGAAAATTACTGCTAAATTTATACAAAAGTCTTGTTCGATCTCGGTTGGATTACGGATCCCCTATCTATAATCTAGCTAGTGCGACTACTTTATCGCTACTAGATACAATCCAAACCTCATCGCTCAGACTCGTACTGGGAGCATTCAAAACGAGTCTGAAACTGAGCTTGTGCGCGGAAGCGGCTGAACCGCCTCTCTCTGTGCGTAGAACAATACTCTCCTCAAATCTTCTAATTTCGTCTATATCTCAATTCCCCCATCTTCCAATTCACAAATCCATTTTATCACATACTAATCCGGACTGTTCAACTGATGATGCGATGACGACCTATTCACCGCGAAACTGCAGTCTCACAATAATATATTTTTACTGCGTGTGTACGTAAAACCGTACTCTTTTCCTTCAGTCTCTACACGTCAACCACACAAACATATTCTCACTCACTTACCATCCTCACTTTCTCATAGATTCAAAATTCAAGCTCTCCCCCCCCCCATAATTTCAGCCGTCCCTCCGTGGCTTTTCACCATTCCCAACATTCGACTAGACCTTACAGAAGTTCCTAAAATTGACAAGTCAATCGTCAGGCAACCTACAATTAAATTTTCCAAGTCCCTCATCTCCCAAAATCCCCCCACCCTTTTTCCCATGAAAAATAGGTCAAAGTCGAAATTTCCCTACCATCTGTCCGAGAGTCGAATTTTTCCAAGGCCCCCCCTCCTATCATATTCATCTCAAAAATCAAAAATTTTTCCTAGTCTCCCCCTCCTATAATGTATAGCATCTAGGCCTAATTACTAGGCCTATTAAGCAGTATACAACTTCCTTTGAACTACAATCTAGGCTACAAAAATTCTTTCAATATATAGCATAAACAACGTCAAAATCTAGCCTACAAAAATTCCTACAATTAAATTTTCCAAGTCCCTCTTTCATCTTCCAAAATCCCCCCAGCCCTTTTCCCATGAAATATAGATCAGAGTCGAAATTTCCCTACCATCTGTCCAAGAGTCGGATTTTTCCAAGGGCCCCCCTCCGATCATATTCATCTCAAAAGTCAAAAATTTTAACAGGGAACCTGTTTTATTGGGGGTCTTTTCGGAAAAAACGCCGTCCGCCGTCCAACCAAAAACTTAGAAAAATTTTGAGTCTCGAGCTATATATGATAGGAGGGGGACTTAGAAGAATTTCGACTTCCGAGCTTTATATGATAGGAGGGGGACTTAGAAGAATTTCAAGTCTCGAGCTATATATGATAGGAGGGGGACTTAGAAGAATTTCGACTTCCGAGCTTTATATGATAGGAGGGGGACTTAGAAGAATTTCAAGTCTCGAGCTATATATGATAGGAGGAGGACTTAGAAGATTTAGAAGAATTTCGAGTCTCGAGCTATATACATATGATAGAAAGGGGACTTGGAAGAATTTCGAGCCTCGAGCTATATGTGATAGGAGGGGGACTTGGAAGAATTGTGACTTTCGAGGTATATGTGATAGAAGGGGGCTGATAATATATAGCTCACGGCTCGAATTTTTCCAAGTCCCGTAACCTAACCTAACCTAACCTTAGGTTAATAACTTCACGGACGCGGACGTGGACGTTTTCTGAGGATGTAATCTCCTAACAAAATCTACATAGCGGGTTCCCCGCTAAAAAAAATAATAATATCAGAAGGAGAGAGGGAGAAAAGTTATTGCTAGGTAGTCTACCGGACTCAAAGACGTTATGTAGGATTTTACGGGTTGGGAAGTGATGAGAAACTCAGTTTTGAAACTTACCAACAGTTACATAGTATACCACTTCAAGAGTGGAAAATCAAATTTTAAAACTGACGTCAAGAAAGTGATTCAGAAATGAGTTGATAAGGGATGTTTGCTACGGTTCACGCCATCTAGTTAAGCTGAAAATTTTGCAATAAGCGTGTGATTTACCTTCTAGCCCACACTAGATAAAAAATTCACAAAATTTTTAAACAAGACACGAGGAGTGGCGATGCGAACACCCAACAAGACCGTTAGAACCTCAAAACTTGGTATTTTAAAATTTATTGGTTCAACTTCTCATCCCACTTCATACCTGAATACATGCCTCATCCAAACTTTATCCTTTCTCTATTCACATTGGCATCTGTGTTAACTCTTCTATGAAATCTTTGCTCGCCGATTTTGAGAAAAAAAATTAAAAAAATACTCTCTTTCTCCTTATGACGTTTGTAATCTAGCTTTCTCCAGACCCTTCATGACTTTCTCTCTCATATAAACAGCTTTTATACCTCCAAAACTCTCACTGAGGTGATATGAGAGGCCGAAACATCAATTTCCCCAACATTTCCATTTCTCTAACGCGAATATTTTGATATTCTCGCAATTTCATTGATTTCAGCGGGTTTTTAATTAATTTCCAAAGATGTGACAAACACCACCCGACTTTTACGACTCGACTCGTTTGAAACAAAAATTCCTAAATTACGCGGGTTATTCGGGGGAGGGGGCGGGGGTCAGATGATTCCGTAAATATTTTTTTTCTTTTAAAATTCAGTGACTACTGTACTCACCTCAATCACTGCAATTGATGCGCATCAAATACAGCAGGTATTATTTGTATCCGCAGAAAACGGAATAATTCCCATAAGAATATTATGGCAAGATAACGAAAACCAAACTCACACACAAGTATCAAGATTTCGGGCACCGGAATTAACCAAATAATTCGTAGAACTTCGTCTCTAATGGTACTCAGCTCGGTGCACACCTTGTCACAGCATTCTACGACTGCATACACCACAATTCCAATCAACTTTGAGAAATAAAATGAAATTATCGCCCAAAAATTTAACAGCCACGCGGATGTGCCAATAGGACGAAAATTGAGTTCTTCCCAAAGTTCTTCAACTTCATCCACCACAACTTCGTCTGCATTCGTATGCCAATCCATGGTCACTTGATAATCGGGCTTAATACTTCGAGAAAAGGTGTATAAATAGAATGGTAGGTACGGTATTCGAAAGATTCTTAACGCAGAAAATCAAACAATACACGTTCTTGTGGCGCGAAGATATCAGACTGAATGATGTCGAAAGAAACTAATGCAGTGTAGAATACGAAAATTTTTCAGGAATAAGCCAGTCTGCTACAGTGAATCATGAACCATCAAGATCGGATCTAGCTTCGGAGTATCAAAAGAAATCTACTAACACACACTGCCGTTGGTTACTCTTCTCGTTAGTTTTTGAGAAACGAGGACCGACAATATGGGCTGCACTCATGTCTATACACGCGCTAAATCACCGATATGAAAAGTACCTATTCAACCTTTTCCCATTCCTTTCGTACATTATTTAGTCGGTTGCATTTCTTTCCGAAAATATAAAGTGGCTATAAAATGACGTTTCAGCTAATCAATCATCGGTCCTAAATTACTTATCTATTCTTTCTGCGCCAAGAGCCCTCAATGTTCACTTCCTCTTTGCGACTATTTTAATTTTTGATGACGCCTTAAGTCGCTCCTCTATCACGAAGACTTAAACTTTGAATCATCGCCTGAAAACGTTACACTCCCTTTTCTCATATCCCAATGATGGAATGTACTCACGCTTGCAATTTTTTCACATCCCTCCCATAATCCTTCGAACTACTTAAGTACATTGATGACGTCACGCTCTTTTTTCACTTGTAAATTTTATCGACAATCAGCAATTGACCGTGCTAGGAAAAAGAAGTCTTAGCCTAGAATCCTCCTTCAGGTCTTAGCTTGCGCTAATTGAAGCCCAGCTTTCATTCCCAGAGTATTAATTTAACTTGTGACTTAATCGTTATGGTTTGACTTCAAAATCCGCAGAGCTCAAACTTCCTCTGGGCCCCGAATCCTTCCAAGCCCCTCTCGCTAAAAAGGATTCAAGTCTCTAAATTAGGTTGAAACCGTTTATGACGTCATGAAATAACTTGACATTAGTCTGCAAGTGTAAAGTCTTACCCTAAAATAGTTTATATTCACTCTAACACTCCATAGTTACAAGCTAGCTTATAAATGGCTTGAGATATTTTTTCCTCACTACAGAAATTCAGAGCTCAAAATTTTTCCAAATTCCTAGATAAGGTCGAGATCATTGATGAAGTTACATAAAGTTTGGACGCGGACGTTTGGGGATACAACCTCCTTATCTCGAAATTAGACTGCACACGGAGAGGGTTAGGACTCCTGAATTGTAAACCCCTACTTATAGAGGAAGGCTTTCGTCATTGGTTATCGAACAAAGACTGAATCCTCCCTTAACCTTATGGTCCACCAAATCTCCCCTAGATTACTGCTGCTAACTATATTTGGGCCATAAAACCTCCTCCGGATATATTTCTCGTTCGATTTCTCGTGGAGACAGGCGGAAAAGGTGCAAATAGTCACCGGTGAGCCAAATACGACTGACGCCAGTGATACCAAGAAGCAGGTGAGACCAACCATCAAAAAAGGAAACAAGCTTGAACATTCAGACAAATCTCGAAGAGGAGTTCGATCGTGGTTGGAAAGTGTCAATTAACCACCGTCAACCGTCTTTAGCTGATTCCAGCCATGACCTCGGTATTCTCTGTCTCCTAATGTGGTTTTTCTAACTAATTATATTCAATATTCCTTCATTTCCTCTCGTCCAGGACTCCTATCACTATTATTGATGCGGACTTCTCAAAATGAATCCTAATGCTATCTCCATCACTACCTCTCCTTCACAAAAACAATGATGAAGAGGTCCAATGTGTCATCAGGAAGAGGAAAGATTTAGGTAGAGTTTTGTAGGTGGAGGTGTAAGCGATGATGTGACTTTGGTATCTTGTGGGACGTTCGTGAATAGTAAAGCAATCTCCACCGGCTGTAGATAAAGTCGATTCCTTGTCACCTTATAACTCTCTTTCTCCGACCTCTTACTGGTAAAAGTACATTTATGACGTCATCTCTGCTATAGTAATCAAGCTTTCTTCAGATCCTCCTTGACGTTCTCTCCCAATTAAAAAGTTTTCATCCCTTCACAACTTTTACTTAGTGATGAGAGGCCAAACGGACGTCATACGTAGTTTCATTGGCCTCAGCGTATTTTTCACTGATTTCCAAAAATGTGACAAGAACCCGACTTTTACGACTCAATTCACTTAAGACAAAATTTTATTAAAAATTCTGAAATAACGCCGGGTTTTTTGGAGGGGAGGGGGGTGTGGAAGATTGTGCAGATGGAAGATTTTCTTTTCATTGATGGCACTACATTGAGAATATTGAAAACTTGGTTATTACTCACCTCAATGACTACAACGGATGCGCGTCTCCGTTAACGTTAAGTATTACAATAGGTATATCTGGATGCTGAGGAACACCAAATACTCGTTGGTGTATCATGTGTAAGGCATGAACAACCCACAAAAATAACAAGATTCCGGTCCAAGGAATCAACGATATAATTTCTGTAGTTGCTTTTCCAATGAAGTACAGCTCCATACCCATTTTGTTGCAGCATTCTACGACTGCATCCGTCACAGCATCAATCAATATTGAACAATAACTTGAAATCATTATGCAAAGATTGAACAGCCACGGAGATAAGCCAAAGGGACGAGAATTGATTTCTTCCCAAATTCTGTTAACTTCATCCATCCCAACTTCGTCTTCATCAAGTTCATCCATATACCACTCCATTGTTACTCGAAAATCTACCTTAATACCTCGAGAAAAACCGTAAAAGCAGAATTGTAGGTACGATATTCGAAAGATTCTTTCCGCAGAAAATTAAACAATCTATATGTTCTTATGGTGCAAAGGTATTAGACTGAATGGTGTCCAAGCAAACTTGAGCAAAATGAGAAAATTTTGCAAGTAGAGGCCAGTCTGCTATTTAGTGACTCAAAAACCATCAAGGTTGGATCTAGCTTCAAAGATATGCAGGTTACTGTTGGTTATTCTTATCGTTAATTTTTGAAAATCAAGGACCTACAATTCTGCTCATTTTTGTCTACACACGTACTAACTCACCGATAAAATAAGAAATTCTCCATCTTTTTCCCCATTTCCTTGATACATCAATTTTTCGGTTGTATTTCATTCCAAAACTGTAGTGATATAAATACAAAATTCTTCTATTAAATATGTCAAGTGGGTAGGAAATTATCTTCAATCTAATATTTGTAAGCATTCTTCCTTACTCTCATCAACTCCTTTTGGAAAAGTTGTCAAGATGGCCATGATAGGAAGGAAGGGGCGGTATTTAAACATGAGGGAAGTATTTCCTCTATCTCCATTGATGACGTGATTTCCTTCTTCAACTCGTATTTCTCTGCAGAAGAAAAATCCACGAAAAGTACAATACTCGTATTAAGGAAACTAATTCTTATAGGTAGAGACGTCAGTCTCAAGTCAGAATGATGGAAACTTACACTGAATGGGTTGATTTTCGCCTCGGAAGGATGAGGGTAAGATCAGGATTTCGACAACGACATATAACTTACTTTTGCCCCCAGTATAAACTACAAAAAATGAACTTGGAAGATTTTCCCACGACTTTTCAAAATTTACTTCTTGTAGCTCCTGAAAGATATTAATATTGTCAAAATTAGTTAGAACATAATGATTTGTCATATTGATTAAAACACGGTTATTTACATACGTACCTACAAAGAAATTACAATAACGATATTGATAAAATTGTAAATCATATCTGAAACAACGGCTTGATACTCATGATAAGACACTCGATATGACAGTAAAATTAGAAGAACACAAAACTTCATTGTCACTACCATAAATTCCCGAAATTATGTAACTTCACAAGCTTGTAAAAATAAATTGAAAAAAAAAAAAAAAAAAAAAAAAAAACTAAGCGAGATTCTTTTTTAGAAAAATAAGAAGAAAACGGACAATGGAAATAAGATCATACACACAAAGGTGAATATTTAATTTTTTTTTTTTTAACACAAAATAAATAATTTTCTATTTTATCATTACAATATTGTAATAATAGTATAGTATGCAACTAGTGCAAAAATGTGAAAAATGGCCAACAAGTGCGAAGTTTGATTCCCGAGGCAAAGCCGAGGGTAGCAAATTGCACGAGTAGCCATTTTTTACCGTTTTGCACGAGTTCCATACAATATTTTATTCAAAAAATGCAAATAAAGTAGCGATATTATTGCTCTGGTACTATAATATCGCTACTTTTTTGCACTAGTTGAATAAAGAAAATTATTCTTAAAATTTGAGATAATAAAATTATTATTAAAATAATACTTATTGAATTTTCAAGTTAAAAATTAATATTACTGTTGAAAAAATATAATTATTATTCTTAAAGAAAATGATTATTAAATTAGAAAAATTATTATAATAATAAATCATATAATTAGTAAATTCGTTACATAATATTAATGATTTACAAAATAATTATTTTAATTCAGTTTTTCAAATTAAATTAAAATAGTTTCAAATTTTGATAATAGTTTTTTTTATTGTAATAATTTTTAATATTAAAAATTTATTATTTTATTATATATATTTCATTTCAATAAATTTAATTTTTTTATGATTACAGTATTATTAGTTGGAATTTCAATTATTTATTATAATTTTTATTTATATCAAATTAGGCGTATATTATTTGGTTTCATAATAATTATATTAATTTCTAGAACAAATTTAATAATAATAATTTTTCAATGAGAATTAGAAGGTTTAATATCTTCTTCATTATAATAATTTTATTATTATAAAAATAAGAACTTTGGTAATATTATTTAATTGATTAGGAGATATTTTGATTTTAATAATAATTTTTAATTTTTTTCCTTTTTCCAAAAACAACTTATTGTTAAATTTTAATAAAATTGAAGCGCTGCGTGGAAAGGGGCCTCCGTCTAATGCATTTCTTATGGAACGGAGGCCCCTTTTCCACGCAGCGCTTCAATTGTAATATTGACCATTTATTTATATAAATATTTTTTCAAATAAAAAGAATCACAATTTGCTTTTAATTTATGCTTAACTGAAGCAATAATTGCTCCTTTATCTATTTCTTCTTTAATTTATTCATCAAATTTAGTTACAGTTAAGTATATTTCATTTTTCGATACTTGATTCCTTTGAATTTAAAATGAATTGAATATTATTTAGTAATTAGAATTCTTTATTATAGAATTTTAGTATTATTTATTTTTGATATAAAAAAATTATTAGCTTTATCCACAATACATAGTTCAAGTTCCATCATTCTTTTTTATTAATTGATATGTATTTTATGTATTTAATTATGGTGTTATTATTCGTGCTATATTCAAATTAATAATATTTTTATGTATTGCTCAATAATTTATAATAATTATGATTGTCAAGATATTTGATATATAAAATAGATATTTCTTATTGAGTCTCATTACACATGATTGAAAACTGCAGCAACCGCCGTCTAGGTCGCAAACGTTTAGAATTCATTGTTAATTACTGGAAAGAAGAAAAAAAAAAAGTACAGACTTTATAATTACTTATACTTTCTAAATCTAAAATTTTTCTTTCAGCAATCTGTGAATGGAATTTGAACGAAACAGAACAGGTTTGGTCTTAGAGAAATAAGAAGGGAAAAAGAGTAACGTGACACCAGAAGCTCGAACCAGAATTAGGAAAGTACTGTTGAATTCCAAGAAGGATGCTTGAGAGAAAACTACCAGTTTGTCCCTAGCATCAGACAGAAAAAAAGGGGGGCGGGGTGATAAATCGAAGCGACAAACCAGACCAACCGAAGAACCTTCTCACCCTACTGCGAAACAACAGATACTATACAAATCCTGGCTGGACAAAGTACGCCAAAATAGTGGAAGATATCATGGACTACCAACCACTGCAGATTCAATAAAAAGTTCTACAGCCATGGAAAAAAGACTAGCAATGGAATCATCGCTGTCATCGAATACTGGTGGAGATATTCATGAATGACATTGAAAACGAGATATTGAAAGGCAGCAAGTTCAGAAACTCGATCAAACATTAGGCCAGATATGTAGATGATATTATCTTAATTGTCTAATAGACAGGTAGACCAATTTCATCTGAAACAAATGCGATGGATGAGAGATAATATTAAATTCACAGTGAAAAAAGCAAATGAGATCACAAACTACTTGGACCCGATACTCCCACTGGAGAACGGCAGAATAAATCTGAAGAAAGCCAACAGCCCAAATGACTTCTACCTACACTCCTGGCACGATTCAGAACTACTGCTACCGATCAAGAACAATGAATAGAGGAGGAAAGAAATCGAGATGGTAAAGCAAATCGTAGCAGTCGACTTCTCCAGAGGCGTGGTTGGGGGGACACCTATTCAAAAAACTTCACTTCTTTCAGTTTTTAGAGTCTGTAATTACCTTAGACAAGACAGTGCAGTGGGAAATGGTGACGTCAGGAGACCAGTAGGGAGGACCAAGTTTCAGCTTTTATGTTCTCAAGAAACTCTCATTGAATGATACGAGTACAACTTGCCTCTCATATATGTCTAATAAAGTACTTCTATCAATCATTTTTTGTCGAATTTTGCTACTTTCCACGATTGTCCGTCAGAAAATGAGAGTTGATAGAATACTACGCCCCCAGAAACTGAATTTATTAACTAAATATTTTGCTCTCGTCTCAACCAAAAAAAGTATCTCATCTCATTTGAAGGAGAACGCAACTAGCAAGAAAATTCAATTCAGACTCGTGACTGAAATATAACTCGATACAGTGTAGGCTGTATTAAAACAAGAAGAGAGAGAATTATAAATTTTTTTTCTTTCTCGTATTTTTCATCCTTTCCGTCATGAGCGATTAGGAATTCCTTTTCGTGCGAGCGAAAGAGAAAGAATTCACTTTTTCTTTATCGAAAAATATTTCTCATTTTTGTTTACTCTCTGAGCGAGCCATTGTTAGAAGCATCTGGCACGAAAATCGCGACAGTCTTTCCTCATTTTCGGCAGTAATTTAAGGCTTACGTACATAACGCACGTTTCGGAAACGTTCCGGGCGTTCAAAGGCGAATGTCTTTTGTATTTTTTAGAGGTTTAGGAAGTAATATACCTTTCTTCGTGGTGCTCGATATACATCTTTAAGGACGTGAAGAACAAGCCTATTCTTGTCAGCCTTTTGTATCGCTTCTAGTTAAATAACCTCCCCGCCTTGGTAGAACTGCCCACTATCTGCAATTCGATGCGACAGAAACACCTTACGATGTTGCTCGTTATCTCGTCAACGTTTTGGAATTCGCATCGAGTAATTCATCTTGGTATTGGAATCGCGTAGGAATTGAACCCCTCATTCCGCGCCACACCATTCGCTCGCGATATTTCCTCGATATTTATCGTATTATGAAAGTGGGTCAATGAAATTGTACGAAAGTAAATGAGAAATTTGAAAATGCGAGTAATGTAGACTATAGCACTTTAAAGTCTTTTCTCTAGTTCTCATTCGCGAGAGGAGAGAAAGAAATGCGCTTCTCGATAGTTTGCAAACGCGATTATTTCATTCGCACAGCGTACCCGATATAGGAAAATACTGTGTGCCACCTATGAAGGAACTAATTCGCCAGACTTTACCTTTGCAGTCGCACAGAAAATGAGAAGATTAGGATCTCGTAAAAATGGGTCAGGGATGGTGAAATTTAAATATTCTCGAGTATAGGTACATAGCGTTAATTTAGGGAATGGGTGTATAAGGTAAGCGGATTAGATTAGGAATTTGATAAAGTAGGCAAGGAATGTGAGGAGGTGTACGATCTGAGGACTTAAAGAGTGGATTTAAGTCTTTATTTTTTTTTCATACGCGAGTTTGTATTTAACCGCTTTCTTTCAATTTTGAAAAATATCGAAGTCTACGTACATAATTGAAACCCTTTCTACTGGAAATATCAATTTGCTCCTCATCAACTACCTCAGAAGCGTCTCACTTCTTGAGATATATCAATTTAGATAAGAATACGGCGTGCTGACTCACATTTTCTAGGCTGGGAGCCGGATAACTAGCTCGTCGGGTCCCCACGAGAACCTTCGCGGGCCTTTTCTGGCCGGGATCTCCAGCCCACCGCGCCGGCCAAGGGAGCACGACGCTGGTACACGACTTTCTTAGCTTGGAATAAAATTACGGTCACGTAACGTTTTTTAAAGAATTTCTTAATGGAAAAAAATTTTCAAAAAGAGCAAAACACGTGTCTCATGTCGACTTAGAGGCACATCATCAAGTGAATAATTAAAAACGGTACAATACAAGCGTGTGAAGAAGAAAGAGAGAGGAGGGGGACGAGATCATATTAGGTAGAAAAATGATTGTACACATGAGCAATGAAAGAATTGACGTTGTTGAGGAGAGAATCACCTGAGAGTGAAGCAGCGGCAATTATCCCAACTTCTTCAAGTCTGTTGAAAAGGCGGCCTTTGGTAACTTTATGATTAAGTTTGAACAATAGGAAATCGAAGGAGTGATTATTGTCTATACAATGTTTGGCAATGATTGATTTTTCCGGAAGTTGACGTGGGAAAGCAGAGCGGTGTTCGGAGGAACGTCCGCGAAGGGTGCCACCAGTTTGTCCATTGTACACAGCAGAACAGTTATAGGAGCTGTGCAGCTCGCGCGATAAACTCCACTGTTCCTTCAGGAGGAAGTTGATCCTTAAGAGAGGATAAGTGCCTCAAAGTAAGAAGGTGATAAAATGCACAGTGAGACTTATGAGATTCGAATCTGCGGACCGTTTTGTAGAAGGGCAGACGAACCCATGAGAGGGGCGACGAAGAGAAAGGGTACGCTCTGAGGAGAGATTTCGTGAGGTTGACTTTGTCAATATCGATGGAGATATTATTGAGGCGCGCTAGGTTGTTGATGTTGGCTTTCACCTTATTGAAATCTCGTGGTAAGAAGGAATGGCGAGAAGACGGTGAATAAAGGCGAGTAAAATAGAGAATTTAATATGAGAAAAGTGATGGAAAGCGGTACCGTTGATGAGAACTCCAGTATTGGTGGGCTTACAAGAGATGAAGAAACAAGGAGAGAGACGGTCATTCTCGAGGTGGAGAAAGATGATGAGATATAATAGAATTAACACGGTCCGATATATTACGGCTCGACAAACAAAGAGTAATCGAATTTTATGGAGGGACACATTTTATTTAGATGTTTAAGAAACTCACCAAGTAGTTCTTGAGGACCGGTCCACGCACACCAGTAATAGATGTGACTCAGTAGCACTTGGTCCGAAGAAAACAAGTCAACCTCAAATCTGGACATGCATATCTCCAAAACGAGAGAGCCCAAAGGAGAGCCGATGGGAATGCCTACCACCTCAGGGTACTCGTAAAATTTCTCATTGAACTTACAGAAGTTAGGTGACCAGCACACATTAAGAAGGTTAAAAAATTGTAGTGACCCGTTACGAGGAGTATTGAACTTGACAAGTAGGTCACCTATATACTGCATAGTATGGGCCCTTGGTATATTGGGAAAAAGGCCGAATACCTCAAATGAGCGGAGGCTTGTACCCGGAGGTAGAGTATCATTTTTGAGCCCCTCGGCCAGAGAACCCGAATTTTTAACGGAGTAAGGGGATTCATACTCGATTCGAGATTTGAACCAACGATCCAAAAACTTGGCCAGAAAATAGGCGGGGGAGGAGACGTAGGACACGACAGGCCGCATAAGAGTATTCCTCTTGTGCACCTTAGGCAGCCCATAGAGGAGGGGGACAAGGTTGGGTTCGAGCAGGGCTGATTTGAGCGAGAACTTCTTATAACAAACTCACTCCTGTTCACAACTTTTCTAACCTCTTTATGACGTAGTTAGGAAATTTAAAAGACCTATTTTCCATATAGCTCCGCATTGAGTGAGAACTTCCTGAACCTTGGATACGTAGGAGGATTTCTCAAAAGACTACGATCGCCTTACCCTTGTTAGCTTCAGTAAGGATTAACGCCTGGTGCCTAACCCTCCTCCTCAGATTATTTATCACCTCACCTGAGTAATTGTTTGGGTGCTGCGGACGAGTTCGGCGCAAGCTGATTGAATATTTACGCCAGGACCAATTTTTTTGCTAAGGTCGGCAACAACGTTAGCAAGAGTTTCATCTTTCGGAAGGGGAGGGAACCCAAATTTTAGACCCTTCTCCAACAAGTACGTTTCATCTTGCGAGAATAGCGCCTGGGTGCAATTAATTATGCGGGGCTGGGAAGCTTGAACAATACCATTATCAGCACAATTATTTTTGAGGGCAATAGCCTTGGAGTTCAAAAGGGAGGAGACTTTCTTTTCTTTTTTGGCTTTGAGCTCAGCCTCAAAATCCCAACAATCCTCATTAAACTTCCGAATAAACAGGTCTCGACATAGTTACAGAATACTCAGAGAGTCGTCCTTCTGTCCATTTTCTCATAAGATCGCTGTCTTTAATACTCGTAGTTATATTCATCGACTGACCAGCATTCCGCTGAGTCAGCCAGCTTTCCAAAGGAGCTTGCGATCATTGAGCACTTGGCCGCTGTGAATGAGATCAACTTGGGTATTGACCGTATACGAGGAAGGGCCTTGATTCTACCTCCTCCCTATCTCGCGATCTGAGTTGTAATAATGATAATAAAAAGAAGCTCCCGTTTTTGGGTGAATTTTCATCCAAGCTGACTCGTGTCCTCCGCCCTGTTGGCTTCAGGTCTGCCTTTTATAACCCCACTACGGTGAAGGGTTTGGTTACTAGGCTAAAGGACCCCATCCCGCAGGGGGAGAGGAGTGGGGTGTACAGATTGGAGTGCAAGGACTGTGACGGCGTATACATAGGTGAGACAAGTCGTAAGCTCGGAATTCGAGTAGAGGATCACCTTAAGGCCTGGAGAAAAGGAAATTTAGGTGATTCGGCCTTTGCGGACCACTTTGTCTCCAAGGGTCAGCTACCCTCCTCCACAAGAGCTCTTTGAAACAGTGCGTCATCTGAACAGTGACGATGTTACCGTACTCAACAGGTATTTTCCCGACAAAGGTTTAGTTGAATTGGTCTACGAGCTTGAGTCAACTCGCGAAGGCTCGCTCGTTCAATCTTGATCTCATTGGTATTCTGTTTTACGAGTCGCATCTTCGTTAGTGGCGTTCTAACTTTGCCCGATGATGGTTTGTTAACCAAAAGATCTCGCGTCTTCTTTTGTTTATCTGCGGTCATTGCAATCAGTCTTTTCAATTACTCTTTGAGTATTTTGTAATCATGAGATTTAAGTAGTTGATGTAGGAGCCGCCAGTTTCGGGAGAGAATTTGTTTCAGGTGAATAGAGTCTAAGTGTGGGAGGTGAAATTCGAGATCGGACGAGGAGCCATCCCAGACACAGAGAATGTCGTCGATGTAATGAAACTCAATAAACAACACATAAATATAGTTTGAGACTTTTCTCAATATAGGAACAGAAACTTCAGTGCCAAGTCTGAAGAGTGAGGATCGGCCCTATTGGGTTGACATTCGTTTCAGAGGGTTTGGCTACCTTATCTAACGTTGGGAAAGACTGCTGCAAAAATCATGGCGTTCAAATCGATACATCACTTTCTTCCACCCTATGGTTGGTGAAGAATCTCTCTGAAAAAAGAACTCGAGAGATGTTGACTGAAATTCTGGAGGATGAATCGTTTGAATTGATCTCTTGAACTTTTCAAGACAATGACAGTAAACTCAGTTGAAATATTACAGCTGCGACGACGGTATTTCTGATAACCATAGGCCTATTTTTGCGAGAATGAAAGAATTTTACGTTCTACCTAAACAAAAAATTCTTCCACGACAACTAACGAAGTACATACTCGTACTTCTTGTGTTTCCTGAGGGATGAAAATATTGTCGAAATTCACTATAAAATTTTAAGATTATGCAGTCGATTTACAATATTATTTATTAATACTTAATTATTTATACACCCACGAAGAAATCACAATGAAAATCATTTTAATAAACTTGTGCATCGAATCTGAAATAAAACGAATTTTTGATTGTAATAATAAGTAACTTAACATGATAATAAAAATTCATTGTTGCTATCGTTAAAATTAACTTGATCCGGCGAGATTCTACTGGATAAATGTCCAAGAATAAATATTTGATGAAACAAATTAACTCAGAATAATACAAATAAAATCATAGCCATACTTATAAGATAAATTGGTCAATTGAGGGCTGCAGCAACCGCGATCTGAGTGACCAACGCCTCAAATTAGTTATCGCATCCTAGAAAACGGAAAATAAAAAGGATGAGAATGCGACATACTTTGCAAGTCCATAAATTTGAGATCATTCATAGCAATCTGAAAGGATAGCATTTTAACAACAGAGAACCACATATAAAATGATGATTGGTAGTAGGGTCCCAATTGTACAGAAAAACCCGTCCGCTCGATGTGGCTGTTTTTTTTTTTTTTATTTATTACATCCAACCATACAGAGAAATTATAAAAGAAAAACACATTAAAAGCAATTTTATGATTGATCATTATTTTACATACTCAGACGAACAAATATAGCTTGTATGCCTATTTTTCTTACTCCCTGTTTTCCGAGGTACCACCCCCTTAATCTAAAAAGCTGGTTTATCTCGAGAAATATTGACTTTTTGAAAAAAGTTTTCAAACAAAAGTTGTTCCATTATGTCTCCTCTACAACTTTACCTCTTATGAAAATTTCATTTTGAACAATCCTCGCCTTTCAAATTTGAAAAAACATGGTAAAAGAAACAAAGAATCACGTTGTTTTACATTTTTAATGAGAAATTTTGAACATGCAGTCAAATATATGATTACAGAAAATGTTTAGAATTCAGTTTTCTTTTGAATTATGAGTGTCAAGAAGACTTGACCCCACCCCTCCCCCATTTCGAAAGCTCAAACCCCGCCCCTCCTCTTAGTCAAAATCGAAGTTTTGAATAGTAATAAGTCGAACCTCCAGCCTATTATGTTACCCTTCTGAGCTGATGATGTAAAAGCTGAACAGGAAATTGAAAATTAATCTCAATTGATCTCCTCTGAGCTAGAACTTGTAACTTCTTAAGGCAGGTACTTTTTCAAGGAATTTCTAAATTTATGGTAAAAAGGTGAAGCGAACAATCATGATAAATTAAAATAAAGCATTTTTTTTTTGAAAATTCATCATTAATTAAATGGTTTCGAGGCAAGAGGAGGGGCGGGGTGGATATTTTGAAATGAGGGAGGGGTGGGGTGAAGTCGTCTCGTCTTGATACTTATTCGAAAGGAAACTAAATTCTAAACATTTTTTGTGGCTGTATGTTTGATAAAAATGTACAAAATTGTAATTCTTTGTTTTTTCTACCATGTTTTTTCAAATTTGAAGTGCGAGGATTGTTCAAAATGAAATTTTCATAAGAGGTAAAGTTGTAGAGGAGACATAATGGAACAACTTTTGTTTGAAAACTTTTTTCAAAAAGCCAATATTTCTCGAGATAGACGAGCTTTTTAGATTAGGGGGGGTGGTACCTCGGAAAACAGGGAGTGAGAAAAATAGGCATACAGGCTATATTTGTTCGTCTGAGTATGTGAAATAATAATCAATCATAAAATTTTTTTTAACAGCCACATCGAGCGGATTTACGATTAGGACCTTACTATGGGCTGAAAGACAAAATGAGAGAAAGAAATACGAGTACCCTGAAACGGCAATGATTCTTTTTCTGCAATTCCACAATCTCCAAACCCTATATTCCAACTTATAAACACCACTCCTTTCATCAAAGGGTATGAGGTCCTTCACCCTCAAAAACAACCCTTTGACTGTGGTAGGGTTGAAAAACGCGTATCTGAAGCCCAACGGGCGGAGGGCCCGACCCAATTGGAGGAAGAACTTCCCCAGGAAAGGGAGATTGATCCAACGCAAACGACGATCGCGGGGGAGGGAGGTGGTGGAATTAAGAATGTTCCTTGTAACTTTCCTCCGAACCATCACGTCAACATCGACATTGACGCCATTCACTCTGGTCAGGTGTTTTATTGTAAGTAATTCTTTCTTGAAGGCAGACTGACTCAAAGGAATACGAGTCAGTCTGTGAACTAGGCTGTGAAAAGCAGCCATCTTATGAGCAACAGGACGGAATGTACCTCCGTCGACTAAAACATCGGTCGTAGTATCTTTCCTGTAAATTCCAAACTTATTGATACCCTCGATAAATCCAAAAAGTTGATGGAAAATTCCCCTTATTCCCAAAGTAAACTTTATGGAAGGGTACCAGGAATTGAGATACTCCAGAAAGTCACCAAGGAGATCTGGGCGACCAGTCCAGGTGCATAGATCGTCGTCAACGTACCTCTGCCAGTAGTAGATATGATTAAGTAACACCTGGTTCGAGGAAAAGAGGTCAAGTTCAAACTTAGACATGAAAATTTCGGAGATGAGAGAGCCTAAAGGTGATGTAATGGGGATCCCTACTTCATCAGGGAACTCGAAAAATTTCCCTTCTAGTTTACAATAGTTGGGCGACCAGCAAATATTCATGAGATCGAAAAATTCATGAAGATCATTGCGGGGAATGTTAGCTTTGACGAGTAGCTCACCCATACGCTGGATAGTAGCAGCCTTAGGAATATTCGGGAACAAACCAACAACATCAAACGAGCAGATGGTCGTTCCTGGGAGAAGATTTACATCCTTGAGGACGTCAGTTAAAGAGGCTCAATTCAAGACCGAGTGGGGAAATTCGGAATCAATGCGATGTTTGAACCAACGGTCCAGGAATTTGGCAAGTTGGTAGGTGGGAGGGGAGATGAATGAAACTACAGGTCGGATCGAGGTATTATTCTTATGCACTTTGGGCAGCCCGTAAAGGAAGCGGGGTGTAGGGTTAGGAACATGAAGGGTTTTTTTCATGGTTGGAATCTTGATAATAGCCTCGCACTTGTTGACGACACACCTAACTTCTTTAACATGCTTAGGGAAGCTGAAATCCTTACTCTCTTCAGCACAACACTGCTGAGCACTACATGGACCTCAGAAGAATAAGCGGATTTCTTTAACACCACAACAGCATTACTCTTGTCAGCCTTAGTGACGATTACATCTCCCTCTTTAATTTTCCTCTTTAAACCTTGGATCACTCCTCCCAATTTGTTACTCATGCGAGGGAGGGGGTTATTGCGGACTATTTCAGCACAAACTTTCTGGGTATTCAAACCAGGGCCAATTTCAACAGCAAGATCCGCAAAAATATTCGCCAAAGTTTCATCCTTCTTGAGGGGAAGTAGACTGAATATCGAACCTTTCTCAAGGAGGGCTGTTTCGTTGCTATTAAACACCACCTTACTATATTTATGAGGGGGATGGAATTTCTGAACGACAACGACGTCACTGATTCTTACTTTCGCTTAAACAAGGAACAACTTTGCGAACATCGAACAAGACCACTAGAACCCTAAAACATGGTACCCTCCAGTACTTTCAAAATGTATTGGTTCAACCCCACATCCCTCTGGCAGTAGTCCGTGAGTTCATCTATAACCTCGGTACCTGATAACCTTTCAACATTTGTCTCTTCCGCACTACATTCATTCTCTATGAGCATTGGCACCCCTTTTAACTCTTATATGGAATCTTTGATCGTCGCTATTTTCATCCTCAAACTTGAAGAAAGAAAGATTTCTTCTCGTCACCTCATAACCAACCCTACCTCTTATTGGTAAAAGTACATTTATGACGTCATATGCTATAGTAATCTATAAACTTTTCCGGATCCTCCATGGCGTTATCTCCTAAATAAACAGTTTCTACACCACCACAACGTTTACTTAGTGATGAGAGGCCAAAACATAAATTTCCACGTCTATTGCGAATGGGCGTCATAAGTTAGATATTCCCGCAGTTTCATTGGTTTCAGCGCACTTTCAACTGATTTCCACCCGACTTTTACGATTCAACTCACTTGAGACAAAATTTCATTAAAAATTCTGAAATGACGCCAGTTTATTTTGAGGGGGGGGGGGACGGACGATTGCGTATATGGAAGATTTTTCTTTCATTGATGGCACTACATTGAAAATATTAAAAATTTAGTTACTACTCACCTCAATCATTACAACGGATGCGCGTCTCCGTTTACGTTAAGTACAGGTATTTCATCAGGTAGTTCTGGATACAGTAAAACACGAGTTATTTGCCATACCACGTATAAGGCATGAATACCCCATAAAATTATCAAGATTCCGGTCCAAGGAATGAAGGAAGTAATTCGCACAGCCTCGACACCAATTGCACTCAGTTCGGTACCCAAACTGTTCGAGCATTCTCCGACTGTATCCATCACACTGTCAATCAATACTGAACAATAACTTGAAATCATAATCCAAAGATCGAACAGCCACGGGGATAAGCCAAAGGGACGAGAATTGATTTCTTCCCAAATTCTGTTAACTTCATCCATCCCAACTTCCTCTTCATCCATATACCACTCCATCGTCACTCGATAATTTACCTTGATACCTCGAGAAAAACCGTAAAAACAGAATCGTAGGTACGATACTCGAAAGATTCTTTCCGCAGAAAATTAAACAATATAGGTACGTTCTTATGCTGCGTAGATGTCAGACTGAATGGTGTTCAAAGTAACTCGAGCAAAATGAGAAAATTTTGCAGGAAGAAGCCAGTCAGCTACCTAGTGAATCATTAAACATCGAGGTTGGATTCAGCTTCAAAGCTTCAATGATATCTACAAAATTAATGCAGGTTACTGTTGGTAATTCTTATCGTTAATTTTTGAAAATCGAGGACCGACAATGCAATGTCACTCATGTCTACACAAGCACTAACTCACCGATATGATAAGAACTTTTATATTTTTTCACCCATTCCCTTGGTACATCAGTTTTTCGGTTGTATTTCATTCCAAAATTGTAGTGATGAGATCAGATTCGAGTTTGTCCATAAAAACGTTGGCGACGAGTGAAGAAAGAGGCGGACCCACAGGGAGGCCGTCGGGGAATTCGTAAAGAATATTACGACATTACTAAGACAGAGAGAAACGAGGGCTCGGAACCCTGCGATGGTGTCAAGGTGGATGTTATTAGATAGGAGATGGTCCATCTTGTAATTAATATCTTGGAGCCACTGGGATGTTGGTACACATGCTGGAAACATCGAAGGATATGAGAGAGGATCGGTAGGAGGGAAGGATGAGTCTTTCAATTTAGAAGCCAGATTGGAAGAATTTCTGATGGCGTATTGAGGTGAGAAGTTGGAGTGAAGACGGAATCATTTGCCAAGGTAAGAACCATCGTTGTAGAAAGCAACAACTGAACGGATGGGAAGATTCAGCTCATGACTTTTAAGCTGGCCGCATAATCGAGGTAGTGGACAAATTGGGAGGAAGCAAGAGGATTACTGATGGTGTATGATTGAGATGGAGTGGAAAACTTTAATTGAAAATTATCTCAGCCAAAAAATGATTACGGTACACAACTCAACAAAGTAAAATTTTTTGGCTCTCAAGAACGAGAATATCCGATTCTGAAAGTATTTTTCACGTTGAATTCGATGCCATTCTTCGCTTTTAGTGATTCCCTCGTTACCTTCTGAAATCTTGATATTTAGTTGTGGCGGCTTGCAGAATCGAGTATTCTCGTTCTTCACCTCTTCAAAAAATTTTACTTTGTTGAATTGTGTTATCAAATAGCTTCTCATGGGTCATTTTTATACTTCGTGCTCATTCGGGCTGGACAACGCTAAAATCGTGCACTGCGAAAACAGGAAATTTGATGGGCGGTGTTGGTGAAGGGCGAAAGATCCTTGCAAATCGACCTGAATCAATTTTTATGATCGAAGGGTATACTTGCAGGAAATGTTACACTCTATAGAATTTGTTGTCTTCAGCATCTTTCTCCTGAATTGCTCTGCTGCCAAGTTATTTTGGGACTACTGCCTGAACATTTAAATGGAAAAATTACCCCGCACCCGTTTTTCAATTCTGCCGATCGTAACGCTCCTAACTGGTGGCAAGATATTACAAAAGTCGCAGTCGACGACCTTATAATTCGAGATGTTCTTTCTCTGAATAGTTCTGCCTTTCATTCATAAAAATTACTTGTAAGAATACCAAGGAACTTTTCATCCAAAGTTCTAGAAAAAAGCTACAGCTACGCGAATTTAAATTTTTAATTGTCACTACGTGAATAACATTTTGCAATAATTTTAACACTTACAGTTGTCTTAAATTTTTACTCTTTATCGCAGTTGGTTTTCAAAACAATTTTTATCGTTTTGCATTTTCGATTACCGATTTCAACCAGTCTCTTGACTGTTCAAATCGGAGACGGAATACGTTCTTCTCCGGGATTTTAGGAATTACATCGTCGAGGAAGTCCAAAAATTTCTTTCTCACTTCAGGAGTGAGGGCTTGAATACTCTCATGAACCTTGTGAGGAGCGATGAAGAACTGGAGGAACGTTTTCATTCTTTCACCTGTTACTTTCTCCGGCTGAAAATGTATAAAGATGTATTAATTGCGTTATAATTAGAACAAATTGCAAAAATCCATTCGCCTTTATACATCTCCTAGATTCCTAAAGAAATTTCCTCAATTTGAAGAGTCTGAAATACAGTATCTATATCATACTTAAGAAATGAGGTAGGATTTCCAAGCAGTAAAAATTGGTCAAACGTGCAGTGAAAGCACTGAAAAATGCAATAAGAACGTGCGACAAAAATCAAGAAGCGGCAATAATGCAGTATAAGATACACTAAAAAGTGACCAGAATTGACCACAAAACGATAAGCACGGTATAAAACGAACCAAACACAATCAAAATTTTACAATAAGTGGCCAAAATCGGACAAAAAAATCATCAAAATCGAGGGAAAGCAACATGTAGATGACCTGAATTGACCAAAATTATCCTCAAACTTTGAAAACCGCGCAGAATAGCATGAAAAACGACCACACATGATTAGAAAATTATCAAAACCAACAAAGAACTGACCCAGACCAAAATCTACCAATAATGTTCAAAATGAACCACAAACGACTGAAATTGACCATAAAATGACGAAAGCTGACCACAAAATTTACTACAAGCAAAAAAAAAAAAATAGATACCATTGCAGGACTGCAATGGCAGTGGGGAACCCGGGGCGATTGTACGACATTTTCTCGAAAAGACAAATTCTCGAAAACCATGTTCTCGAAAGACATTTTCTCGAAACGACATTTCCTCGAAAATTTTTTTTTACAATTTGTGAAACCGACAATTTTTCGAAAATGTAAAAACGACGTGTCTAAGAATTAAAACGACATAAAATTTGATAACAACGATTCTATGAAATGTCAACATTTGCACCGATAGTTTTCAAGTAATCCAACAAGGGCCTCTGGTCATATTCTGTTGCAATGGATTCCAACCGTCTTTGCCGATCTACCCACTTTTTTGCGGGGGCTGCTTTCACCTTTTTCCCCATTGCCAGCTCCATTATACAAACCTCCATGTATCCTTGTTCTTTTTGGATCTCGCCTATTGCAGTATACAAATCTGGATGAGTCTTACCAACAACGGTCCGGAACCGGTTGTGCCAACCTTCGGACACGTTGTTGGTTAGATGTGATTTCGTGAGTGCACTGTCGTAATGATTCCATAATTCAATACTGTACCTCGGCGGTAGGGCTGGGGTACGGTTTCGTCCACGGCCACGGGCCGGCTTGCCGGTAATGTAATACTCTGCGAAGTCATCATACAGATCGTGGAGAGCAGGAGGACAAGCTGCACGAAGTGTGGTGAAGGCGTTCGGGACTTGTGCAACGGGCACGAAAGCCAACGCAAGGAGCTGGTGGGTATAATTCCTAATCGATCGATCGCATGTATCGCGATATTGTGCCTGTAGGCCGCTTTCTTGCACACGCCGATACACGATCTGCCCAAGGTGAAAGTAGCATCTACTCTGCGGTATGTTCGGGAATACCTCGCGGCACGCGTTGATAATTGCCAATTCGAAATCTGTCATTATTCTCGTTGGTAGACATGGGTCTACGTTGTAACGAATCACCGCATCTCGTACCACTTCCAGTACTTCTTTATACAACGCCGTCTTCTTACCGGAAAGGAAAGCGTACACTAAAGGTATCGGGACAACCTCATTCGGATGCCCTGTTCGTAGGCGGAGACAATGACGGTGAAGACCTGGACGAAAATGTTTGGTGCAGTTTTAAATGTGCCGTCCAGAAACCAAATGGAACTGGCACACAGGAGCTCGATGTTTTTGCGTGTTGCGAAAACTATGACTCGATCGTGAGGTGGTCTTTCCTCACCTTCATCATCTTCCTCATCCTCTGAGTCGGAGTCCTCAGGAGGTCCTGAATCGTGCAACAGGAATTGCTCTTGTAGCAATATTTTCATATATCGCTCTGGGATGTCCCCGAGATCGGACAGTTTTAACGGATTAGCTGGTAACTCTTTCTTACGGATTCTCTGCATCGTTCTGACTAACGCAGGTTGAGAGGGCAATTGGCTTAGTACCTCTTCAGGTACACCTTGTAACTCGGTGCGCAGCAACTGAGCCGGCGGCAGCTCCGGGTGCTCCTCGGCCTTTCTTTTCAATGACTGCGTAATTTTTGAGGCGACGTTTTCTTCCACATTCGGTGGATGGAGGTGTTCGGAATTATCTGGCCCCTTGAACACCACAACGGGTACGCCAGCCGCAGGGTCACTCGTGATGGCACGGGCAGTGCACTCCTTTGTGTAATACCTCTTGCAAACCCAATAGGCGCGCCCATTCGATACGTTCGTTCGTTGGTAGACATACCCCTGTAGGAGCATCTGTTTGCCGTCGATTTCAGCCATACTTTCTTCGAGGATACTGAACATTATTCGGCCAGTAGCCAGGACCTCAGTATTTATAATTATTTTCTAGGCAAAAACTTAATGCGGGAATGACGTCACTGGTCTCCGAGAAACACAAATACTGCATTTATAAATTTTCGAGGAAATGTCGTACATCAATCTTTCGAGGGAATATCGTTCGAGAATTTGTATTCGAGAAATTGTCGTTCGAGAATTTGTTTTTCGAGAATCCGTTTTTCGAGGAAATGTCCCTCGAGAAATTGTCTTTTCGAGAAAATATTTTCGAGAAAATGTCGTGAAACCACCCGGGGCCCCTAAAGCCTGAAGTTTTTCCAAGTCCTGAAAATCATGACGTGACAACTTGAAAGCCGTCGTCTTTCCAAGTCCCCCTCCTATCATATACAGCTCGGAGATCGGAATTTTTATAAGTCCCCTTCCTATCATATATGGCTAGAGGGTCCAAATTTTTCTAAGTCCCCCTCCTATCATGTATAGCTCGGAGGTAGGAATTTTTCCAAGTCCCCCTCCCCTCTCCGTGACGTCATAGACCTCGCTCGCGCGAGGTGGACGAAAATTTGCTGGAAGTACCCCCAACAAAAAGGGGTTCCCCGCTAAAAAAAAAAAAAACTAGGGAAGGTCCTAATTGTGATCAAAGAACGACCAGACACGCCTGAAAAATTGAAAATTGATCCAATATACGTTCAAGAAATCCTTTAAAAGTATCGAATCTGTCCATTAAAAACAAAATAAGTAAAAACGTGCTATATCAAATTTAAGTCTTTAAAAAAAAAAAATCATAGGAAGCCTCCCACATGTATGAATCTTCCAGATTTTTTTATTAGGTTTAGCCTACCCCTCCCCCCCCACCAAAAAAAAAGTGCAGTATTATGGGAACCCTAACTCCACTTATGAAAAATGTGCAGGTGTACCTTTTTCTTCAATTGTATGGGGAGAACAACTTAACTACGACCAGATCTACTTTCAAATAATCAGGGCTCAGAATAATCCTGAGCCTTGGTACCTAAGTAGCTGAACTCTGCATTTAACTTTCAACTCCCTCGCATCCCCAGCTGAACTCTCCAAACTTTGCATCTGTACTGTGTACCATAGTCGCACAACCACTTCGTTGTTCTCTCTCAGAACTTATCTTCGTATTACGATTTTAGACGGAGCCAAATCAGGCAGGCTCGATCTTCCTGGATTAGGTAGAAGAGTTCAATCAAAGACAATATCATGCTTGTCCTTTCCTCCACCATTTTCCTCATTAAAAGGCTACGTTTATGAATATAAGTAGTAATTCTCTCTTACTTGCGTTTGCAAATCTCTTCCAACTTCGAAACCATGCCGGATTAAATTTCCTTCGGGCATCTGAGGGATGATGTCATTGTAAAAGTCCAAGCACTCTTTTCGGACGTCCGAACTGAGCGAAAATCCTTTCTCGGAATAGTCATTCGGATGGGTCATCATTTCTCTCCACTGCTCATAACGCGTATGTAGAAAATTCTTCTCCGGCATTTGTGGAATGATATCGTTGTAGAAGTTCAGTATCTGTTCTTTCTGACCTTCATTCAAAGCTTGTACGCTCTGACTGATGAGGCCGGGATTCACAAGAAGCTTAACGAACTGCGCAATTCTCTCGCCATCGATGTGCTCCACCTGTAAAGTTAAAATCGAAGAGGGTAAATAATTACATCAGCAGAAACACACCCACCAAAAATAACTTCAAATGCAAGTGGCTTAGCCTATCTATGTGACGATGTTTGGATTGTTATTATTTCAATATAAGGTACTTGTTTAAAAATAATTAAATTTATTGAAATTTTCCCATATTCGAAAGAAAGCACAAACTTACTGGCGTCGTCAATAGCTCTCTCACAATCTCAAAACCTCGACGGATCAAATTATCCTCCGGCATCTGTGGAATCATGGTATCGTAAAATTCCACAATTTTTTGTTTGACCTCCGGAGGCAGGTACGACTCCTCCTCAGACGCATTATTCTGACCAATCTAAAAATTAAAGAATGAATTCCGAATTTAAATACGAATATTTTCATGTTATTAAAAAAAAAAGAATAATTATTTGCTTGAAAAATAGTTCATGACAGTAGACCTATTGGATTATTTTGAAGTCTGAAACTTGCAAAGAACGTCTCAGGGTCAGAATAATTGTAGACGAGCAGAATACCCCCCCCCCCTCCCTACACACCTTGGAACGAAAAATAATATTTGCTTTGAACAACCATAAAAATTAGAGCAAAAGATGGCTTACAGCCTAGCTGAGTTCTGGATCATATCATGGAATTCGGCGCTGAATAATTCAGCTTTTGAAACGAATATTTCCTAGTTTTTGGAGCGAGTATAAAAATTTGAAACTCGGTCGAGTCGGACTCAATTCTGAACCCCGTAATCCAAACTAGACTGATGATGATGATCGGGTGAGACAAGATAATGTGCTCCAGATTAAAGAGTAGGTATAGGCCCTAGGTTGTGAGTTCGACTTCAATGGGTGACACTGACTTCCAAAAAAAATATTCTAAGTCTAGAAAATGTCAGGTCAAGTTTCAGAGATTCTAGAATTTCTAATCAATAGGGTAGCGAGAAAAATTAGATCGTATCAAATCCTAAGAAAAAGAAAAAGGTCTACATAATTGTAAGGAATCAGATGAATATTATTATGTACTTACTTGAGACAAAGATAATAAGACCACCACTTTGACGGCAATCATACGAATATTTATCATATTATTCGTTAAGTTGTAATATAATTTTTCAGAAAAAAAAAAGACGATAATGAAAACACTATAAGGCTCGTTCTATTGAATTAATTCTCGAATCGTTTCTTTATCGTACATTCGAAATTTTATGGAAACTAATTTATTTTTCATTCCAAATTTAGAGACCAATACAATACGTTCTAATTTTCATTGTTTTGGGCACCTGCGTTACTAAAATAAATAAGAACCAAAGACACGTAAACATGAAGACAAAATTCACCTCAATTGTAAGTTAGAAATTTAATTAAGAAGAAAACAACATAGTATTAATTCTTAATTTCGGGTTACGACCAAATGAAGGACGGCTCTCTCGTAATTCTCCGTTTGGAAAAAACATGTTTATGGAAAATAATTTTGGTGAATAGCCACATCACACGTAAATACACGAGCTTCTAAGAATGTTCTCCATCAGGATTCCGACAGAATAAACAATTGATTCAAGAATAATATTTTTCGCTGTTCCTTTTTTTTTTTTTTTTTTTTTTTTTTTTTGGATTGTAAGAAAGTTAATGATGGAAAAAAGATAAATCTTGAAATACGTACGAAACTCAGTATTCTCACACTCGCACTCTCGAACGTTTTTTATTCTGCAAAGAGCCATTACGCGTAACGAAAGCCAATATAGGAGCTTCCTCAAGGCACCTTGGGACTTACCTTAAAGATTCCTTAAACGAGGCATGGGCAACCTTTTACGGCCACATTCCAGCAACTGACAAATGTCGCGAGACGCACACTCGTATTCACGATTACAGGCCTCAAATTACAACATGAGAAAAATAAATGAATTTTTGACACTCATTTCTTCTCCAGTTGAAATACAGATACGCACTGTGAGCAAACCTGTCTATCAGTTTTTCAATACGATTCCCATGAGTTGTGATTCAGGTCAAAAATCTAATGCTCGAGTTTTAATTTCCTCTTCGCGAGCCTCACGATGCTCATGTCTACCTTAAATCAGAATATAGTAGGCTGGCAAAACTTGAAACACGAGCTGATTGGATTAGTGAATTTGAATCTGGCTGCGGATAAGCTGAAAACCTAACTTCATTATTTGACCTCGTCAATAAAATGCATTCACCTGGATTTTTTGCCATTGTGTCTTCATCGATCACGATACCCATAGTACCAGTGATGCAGCCTGTTGACGTCACAAACTGCCTTTGTCTTATGATACAGGTATAGAATATGGAGTGAGAACGAACTATGAGTGCCATCTACTTGAAAGGCCATGTGTATCGAGCGACGTAAAGAGATTTTGACCTCCATGAGAAGGGGAAGGGAAGGACATTGGGAGGTTATGGTCATTCGAGTATCTTTTAAGAAAATGTAAAGGAATTTTATGACTTGATTTGAGGACTTGAGAAAATTTGACGGAAGTGGGAGGGGGGAACCTATTCAAAAATTTTAACCACCCAGCTACAAGGCCTAAAAACGACGGCTTCCTTAACCATTTAACGAGGAACGTGGGAAACCTGTTTCATGAGTCAAATTGTATTTGGTATTGAGAATTCAAGGAAGTCTAGACCTAGTATGAAGCTAGTATAAAGAAGTTCTCACCTTTAAGCCTACTTTCAAGGTTATACATATATGATAGGAGGGGGACTTGGAAAAATCTCAACCTCTCAGCTATATATGATACAAAGGGGCTCGAGTTTCGAAAATATTCTGTCCCCCCCCCATCATACATACCTCGAGAGTCGACATTTTTCTGTCCTCCTCCTATCATATATATCTCGGAGGTCGACATTTTCCAAGTCCCCCTCCTATCATATATACCTCGAGAGTCGACTTTTCTGTCCCCCTCCTATCATATATATCTCGAGAATCGAAATTTTTTCAAGTCCCCCTCCTATCATATATAGCTCGAGAGTCGATATTTGTCTGTCCCCTTCCTATCATATATAGCTCGAGAGTCGATATTTGTCTGTCCCCCTCCTATCATATATATCTCAAGAATTGAAATTTTTCCAAGTCTCCCTCCTATCATATATAGCTCCAGGGTCGATATTTGTCTGTCCCCCTTCTATCATATATAGCTCGAGAGTCGACATTTCTCTGCCCCCCCCTATCATATATAGCTCGAGAGTCGACATTTGTCTGCCCCCCCCCCCCCTATCATATATAGCTCGAGAGTCGATATTTGTCTGTCCCCCTCCTATCATATATAGCTCGAGAGTCGACATTTTTCTTTCCCCCTCCTATCATATATAGCTCGAGAGTTGATATTTGTCTATCCCCCTCCTATCATATATAGCTCGAGAGTCGACATTTGTCTGCCCCCCCCCCTATCATATATAGCTCGAGAGTCAATATTTGTCTGTCCCCCTCCTATCATATATAGCTCGAGAGTCGACATTTGTCTGCCCCCCCTATCATATATAGCTCGAGAGTCGACATTTGTCTGCCCCCCCTATCATATATAGCTCGAGAGTCAATATTTGTCTGTCCCCCTCCTATCATATATAGCTCGAGAGTCGACATTTTTCTTTCCGCCTCCTATCATATATAGCTCGAGAGTCGACATTTGTCTGTCCCCCTCCTATCATATATAGCTCGAGAGTTGATATTTGTCTGTCCCCCTCCCATCATATATAGCTCGAGAGTCGACATTTGTCTGCGCCCCCTATCATATATAGCTCGAGAGTCGACATTTGTTTGCCCCCTATCATATATAGCTCGAGAGTCGATATTTGTCTGTCCCCTTCCTATCATATATAGCTCGAAGGTCGATATTTGTCTGTCCCCCTCCTATCATATATAGCTCGAGAGTCGACATTTGTCTGCCCCCCCCTATCATATATAGCTCGAGAGTCAATATTTGTCTGTCCCCCTCCTATCATATATAGCTCGAGAGTCGACATTTGTCTGCCCCCCTATCATATATAGCTCGAGAGTCGACATTTGTCTGCCCCCCCTATCATATATAGCTCGAGAGTCAATATTTGTCTGTCCCCCTCCTATCATATATAGCTCGAGAGTCGACATTTTTCTTTCCCCCTCCTATCATATATAGCTCGAGAGTTGATATTTGTCTGTCCCCCTCCCATCATATATAGCTCGAGAGTCGACATTTGTCTGCGCCCCCTATCATATATAGCTCGAGAGTCGACATTTGTTTGCCCCCTATCATATATAGCTCGAGAGTCGATATTTGTCTGTCCCCTTCCTATCATATATAGCTCGAAGGTCGATATTTGTCTGTCCCCCTCCTATCATATATAGCTCGAGAGTCGACATTTGTCTGTCCCCCCCCCCCCCCTTCCCCTTATCATATATAGCTCGAGGCCCTCCTATCATATAGTCGAAATTGTTCTGAGTCCCGCTCCTATCATATAGTCGAAATTGTTCTGAGCCCCTCTCCTATCATACATAGCTTGGAGGTCGAAATTATTCCAAGTCCCCCTCCCATCATAAATAAGTCGGGAGTCGAAATTTTTCCAAGTTTTTCGGCGCACGGCATAATTTTCAAAAAACTCCCCATAGAACAGGTTTCCTGTTAAAATTTGGCGCAAAGACACCTGAAAGAATTTAAACCATCGAGCGAGTGTCATTTGGGTAAACGAATAGGAACTCACCGAGTCCACTTTAGGGACAAGGAAAAATTTCGACCTTTGAAGAATTGAGAGGGGTGGGGTCGTCCAACGCAGCACAGGCTCTGCCCTAGTCCTGTGACTGAGTAAAATTCCAGGCATCAAGCAACTTGGAAAACACCTCTTCCCAACACTCACTGCTAATTTTCTTGCATCCACAGCTCAATCTACCCAGCTCTGTAACAACGAACCTGCACTCTATCGACAAAACTCCTCCTCATTCTGTGTAAACTTGCCAAACCTTTACCTTCTTCTCATATCATTATTCCTCCATCACTACCCCCTCCCCAGATACTCGAGTTGATTCAGTCAACATTCTCAAAACTCAATAGAAATTTCAAACCTACCAGCTTCGCTTTTCCGACGGATCTAAATCTGGGGTCAAGACTGTTGACGCATACTCGATCCAGGGTGTCATAACCAACCACAGATTGAGAAATTCCGCCTCCATTTTCTCCACCGAACTGAACGCTTTATGTTCTAGTCTTTCTCAGCGCACTCCCCTTACCTCTCAGTTCAAAATCCTGTAGTTAACTGATTCACTTTCATCTCGTCTGGCCATGCGGGGTCCTCATTTAACTGACCTCTGATTCACTCCGTCAAACACTATCGTCCACCTTATAACACCAGTCTCCTTTCTCTGGATTTCGGTCTATATCAACCTTCCGAAAAATAAGGCGAGCGACCATGCCGACAAAGATACCCTTCTTCCCATAAAATTTATGACCCCGTACTCACCCCTGCTTATGTCTCTAATTCTCGACTCCTTACATTATTTCTGGAAAACTCAGTATTAAAACAAACTTACGGCAATCGAAAAGAAGCTGATCCTCTGGACATCCTCTCGTCGAGCCACCCATCATGAATCCACGTCAGACTGAGTCATACCCGTCTCACTCATTCTTACCTCTCTGTAATCTATGATCTGTCCCCACCTCTTTTCGTGTCTTACTCTCTTCACATCTTCCATCTGCCCTTTGTAGCGATTCTGATACGGTCACTAACTCTCTTATCTACTCGCGCTCCACTTACTTTTAACGTCCACTATAGTCTCTAATCTTTCCATGTTACCTACCACAATTTCCACAAACTCCCCACAATTATTCATCTCGAGCTGATAATCTTAGGTGTAAAGCTCGTGTAAGAGAAAATATTTTTTTCCGTCATCGTATATCTGAAATAAGGGACTAAGAGGGGAAGGGGATTATGCTAAGAATCACCACAAAACGATGGGAGGTCCCTCATTGTACACTCCGATTTGACCCAACTCTAGACCATAAACTTGCAAACAAGTTTTTCTGACAAGCGGCAAGAGAAAATTAAAGAAGCGACAACATTACTCAAGTTTATGGGATATCGCAGAATTAAACTAGAATGCAGTTGACAACTAAGCGTCCGTGGAATTAGAAAAATAACGAACAGCGTCTTCGGCGATAGGATCCATTCTGCCCAGCGCTACAGCCGACACAAAAGTATGTCGGCGACCATACGACGAGTTGAATCGACCTCGAACAAAATATTGGAATAATGAGCAAATATTGGAGACGAAATTTTGCAATCCAAATCTGGAACTCTCGCCTGGGAAACCGATCGCATTTTGATTAACAGGTCCCGCGATGCTCTGGTAACTGTACTCGTGATACGTCGGATTTTGAAGAAGCGCTGGAAAATAGTTCTCGACGTTTCTACGATTTCTTTTCGTCGTCGAAGCACTCTCTAGGCATTCGATCACACGTCGATCAGACGCTAATTGCGCGGCAGTTTTCCCACACTTGGTCTTGGCGTGAATATCAGCTCCGTGCTCGATTAGATACTTGCATATTTTAAAATCGTTCTTAGAGGCTGCGCAATGTAAAGGCGTCCAATCGTCCGTCTTTCTTCGATCATTGATGTCGACTTTCTCTACGCGCACTAGGTAATCAAGAAAATCGTTCCCTTTCCAAAGGGCCGCTAAATGTACGAGTCGATTGCCTTCTTTATCGGTTGTTTTTGGGTCCGCACCTTCTTCCAAAAAAAGTTTGCATGTTTCAAACAGCAAAGTTTTCGGAAGGTAAAATTCGGGCGAAATTTTCTCCACCAGAATATCCAACGGAGTTTTACCTTCCTTGTTCCTGATGCCAATATCAGCATCGTGTGCTAATAGGTCTTTACACAGCGACAACCCGTGATATCCCAGAACTCTAGGAACCGCTAAATGCAACGGAGTATCACCATTAATATCCTGCTTATTTATATCAGCACCGTGCTGGATGAAAAAGAAAACCCATCTGATACAATCATACGATTTTGTGTTAGCTGCCATGTGCAAAGGAGTCCTTTTTTCTACGCGACTAAGAACATCGATATAAGCATATTTTTCCTCCACTAACCAACGCAGAAAGTCGTCTGGCTCTTCTATTTGGGTTTCGACAAATATGTAGTGTAATAACGCATAACCCGCATTATTCAGATGGTTGAAGTCGATTTTGGCTTTTCTATCTTCGACAACGTATTTCATGAAATCATAATCCTCGGTCAGGAGTGACTTAAACAAAAGAGTTTCGCCAAGTTGATCGACCACACTCAAGTCCGCATTTGCGTCCTCAATAAGATATCTCAGGACTTCCGCATGATTGTAATCCCTTGCATAGAATATCATCGGTGGAATAGTAGCAGCATACTTGGAACCCTTCCTTACTGGCGGTTTATTGACGTCAACCCCTCTTTCGTCGACAAAATACCGCAAAATATGCGCGAAATCTTTAACGGCCGCGTAATTCACGGGTGTATATTTCTCAAGAAATTCGTCATATAAGTCCGCATTGTGATGCTCTACAAGATACTTAACAATACGCAGATGTCCGGAATCAACTGCTAAGCCAAGTAAGGAACAATTTCCTATTTGTGGTATGATATCGTACCTAATGTCCAGGAGTGCAGGGTATTTCTCCAACAGGTATTTCAACATATCCAGATAATTCTTCTTGATAGCGGTATGCGCGAGTGTTTCTCGTGGTACTTTATGATTCATAATTGTTGGTGAAACACCTTTCTTTTCTAAATACATTTTCACTGTTTCGATATCATTGCCGTAAGCCGCGTTGAAAACCTTCAATTCCGTGAATTCCTTATGCGCCTCGAAATTCTTCGTTTCCCAATGGGGCACTTCCTCCTCCAGCGAGCCCCAATGGTGGATTCTGCCCTCCATATAGGAAGCACTTTTTCGTTAGTTGTCACCGCGATATTCCCGAACAAACTAACACACTGAATGCTCAGTAGCTTGTTTGTGACCGCATTTTCGTATCGTACATCAATGTGAGATTTGGACTCGAGATATCGAGACTCATCTTATCTCGCATGTGCGGAATGAAAATTCGTTTGTAATGAGTGTTTTTTTTTTCTAATTGCGCGGTATTTTACTCACTTACTCTTCACCATAAAAAATTCTCGCAAAAATTCCTTACTGGCAGGCGATTAACAGTCAAACAAACAGACAAGATTTTCTGATATAAATTTCTTGATAATTGCTCTCACTCATTTTTTTTTCAGTTGAAATTTTTGGAAAGGTTGAGTCGCCTTGCACTGTACCAAATTTCATCATTTACGGTGGTCATTCGATACTCTCTCCACCCACAATCGTTAAGCTAAACAATTTTCTCGATTCCAAATCGACTCGCTAATTCGACCACAAGTCGACTTAAAACCGGCGTCAATTTTGAATCGATGCGATGTTCGAACGTAAATCGACCCAAAGTGACTGGAACTTGTCTCAAATAGTACAGGAAAATTAGATGAAAAAAGAAGGCTACTCGGAAAAAATTAGAGACAAAGGTTTCATTACTGCAAAGTGTTCGTCCAGATGCCCTGAACATACCCTGAAAGTTCACCGCCCCTAGTCCCCTGGCGAACCACAGAAGGGGCCGGAACTTCTCCCAAATTTTAATTTTCTACCATTAACTTAGAAAATAATACGCCTCTGAAAAAATTACGAGACACCAAAAGTGTTTCCTATAAAATTTTCTACCAGATAGTGTCACATTTTTCCGCCCCCACAGCCATGAAAGTCCACAGGAAGCCGAAACAATTTCGGACAGTCCATATCCATAACCAGTACTCCTCCCTCCATCACATTTATAATGGCGACTCCAGGGAGAGGTTTGGAGTGTTCCTCTCTACCTAATCGCCATAAATGATCTAATAAACTGAACGCCAGGGTCTGAATTTTTCTCGAATCTCGAGCTATATATGATAGGAGGGGGACTTGGACTCTCTAGCTATATATGATAGAAGGAGGATTTAGAAAAATTCATATCATACATGGCTCGAGAGTCGAAAGTTTTCGAAGTCCCCCTCCCATCATTTATAGCTCGAGAGTCGAAATTTTTCCGAGTTTTTTGCTGAACGGCGCGGCGGACGGCAAATTTCTCAAAAAGCACCCCCTAGGATAGGTTCCCTGTTAATAAGCCGTTTATGAAAAAATCACAAGACACAAAAAGTATTCCTTATAAAATTAATGTCAAACTTTCCCACCCCCAAAGCCATAAAAGTCCATAGGGGGCCGAAACAATTCTAGAATTTCAGTTTTTCATCCGTAAATCCATCCAAAGAGGGAAAAAACGTCTTTGAAATTTTCCTTTTTCTCAATTATTTCGGAAATTGTACGGTTAGGAAAAAATTACAAGAGACCAAAATTATTTCTTATACAATTTCCCATCAAGTGATGACAAATTTGACCATCTCCCGACTTCAGGAGTTCCACAAGAGACCAGAACGTCTTTTTTTTCGTATTGCTGCAATTATTTCGTCATTCTGAAGAAGGAACATAATAGTAAGGTCCTAATCGTAAATCCGCTCGATATGGCTGTTAAAAGCAATTGTATGATTGATTATTATTTTACATATTCAGACCAACAAATATAGCCCGTATGCCTATTTTTTTCACTCCCTGTTTTCCGAGGTACCACCCCCCTAATCTAAAAGCTCGTCTATCTCGAGAAATATTGACTTTTTGAAAAAAGTTTTCAAACAAAAGTTGTTCCATCATATCTCCTCTACAACTTTACCTCTTATGAAAATTTCATTTTGAGCAATCCTCGCGCTTCAAATTTGAAAAAACATGGTAGAAAAAACAAAGAATTACAATTTTTTACATTTTTATCGAACATACAGCCACAAAAAATGTTTACAATTCAGTTTCCTTTCGAATGAGTATCAAGACGAGACGACTTCACCCCACCCCTCCCTCATTTCAAAAGATCCAACCCCCTCCCCTCCTCTTGCCTCGCAAACATTTGATTAATGATAAATTTTCAAAAAAAGATGCTTCATTTTAATTTATCATGATTGTTCACTTCACCTTTTTACCTTAAATTTAGAAATTCATTGAAAAAGTACCTGCCTTAAGAAGTTACAAGTTCTAGCTCAGAGGAGATCAATTGAGATTAATTTTCAATTTCCTGTTCAGCTTTTACATCATCAGCTCAGAAGGGTAACATAATAGGCTGGAGGTTCGACTTATTACTACTCAAAACCTCGATTTTGAATAAGAGGAGGGGCGGGGGTTGAGCTTTTGAAATGAGGGAGGGGTAGGCTGAAGTCTTCTTGACACTCATCATTCAAAAGGAAACTAAATTCTAAACATTTTTTGTGATCATATATTTGACTGCATGTTCAAAATTTCTCATTAAAAATGTAAAACAACGTGATTCTTCGTTTCTTTTACCAAGTTTTTTCAAATTTGAAAGGCGAGGATTGTTCAAAATGAAATTTTCATAAGAGGTAAAGTTGTAGAGGAGACATAATGGAACAACTTTTGTTTGAAAACTTTTTTCAAAAAGTCAATATTTCTTGAGATAAACGAGCTTTTTGATTAAGGGGGTGGTACCTCGGAAAACAGGGAGTAAGAAAAATAGGCATACAGGCTATATTTATTCGTCTGAGTATGTAAAATAATAATCAACCATAAAATTGCTTTTAACAGCCACATCGAGCGGACGGGTTTTTCTGTACAATTGGGACCCTACTAATATTATAATCTTCCTCATTATTTCAATATTTTGAAAAAGCTTTCGCATTTTATTTTCCCAAATTACGTATTTTGTCTGCGAGTAGCCAGCGTGCAAGAATATGCAGAATATGCAAGCATATTCCTGCATCTAATTTTCATGTATATATGTACCGTGTGCTCGAATATTATTGAAAATTATTCAGCGTATTACGCTTCACTCTACCGTGCAAATTTGAGGTGAAAGGACTGAAAATGTGATATCAATATTTGGAAAACATTATACCAATAATTCCCGTATGTGGTCTTCATTCCACGAACAACTTATTTTCCGAAATAATTGCAACAATACGAAAGGGAAGACGTCTGGCCCTTTGTGGTTTTTCTGAGATCGGGGGTGGTCAAATTTGGCATCACTTGATGGGAAATTGTATAAGAAATAATTTTGGTCTCTTGTAATTATTTCCTAAACCGTGTATTTTCCGAAATAATTGAGAAAGACGAAAATTTCGAAGACGTTTGGCCCCTTTGGATGGATTTACGGATATTTGGGAGGGGTAAAAACGGGCATCAGTTGATAGAAAATTTTACGAAGAATAATTTGTGTTTCGCGTAATATTTTCATAAAGAGCGTACTTTCCGAGATAATTGGGACAATAGAAATGTTGAAAAACGTGGTCTCTCCATGGTGGACCGATTACCATAAGTTGGGGGCGGTGGAATTTGGTGTCAACTGATAGAAAATTTTACGAGGAATAATTTTTGTGTCTTGTAATTTTTTCATAAACGGCTTATTTTCCGAGATAAATGCAAAAAAATGAAAATCCGAAATGGTTTCGGACCCCCGTGGACTTTCATAGCTGTGGGGGCGGAAAAATGTGTGACACTACCTGGTAGAAAATTTTATAAGGAACATTTTTGGTGTCTTGTAATTTTTTCAAGGACGGCTTATTTTCTAAGATAATCGTGTAAAACTAAAATTTGAGAGACGTTCCGGCCTCTTCTGTGGTTTGCCAGGGGGCTGGGGGCGGTGAACCCAGGGCATCTAGAAGAACACATTTCAGCAGTAAAATCTTTGTCTCCAATTTTTTCTGAGTAAAATGCCATTTTGCCTGGGCTAAAAATCGGCTTCTCGTTTTTACCACCGACACATCGTCGCGTGGACGTCAGAATTTGGTCGACTCCTGGTACTTTGTACTATAGATTGATGTCGACTGTTGACTAACGCTGGTTTTTGGTCGATTATACCTCATTGATCGGTAAAAAACTTGCAACAAACTTGGACATTGCGTCCACTGGGCCATTGTTGCACTGGTCAAGCATGAGTCCTCGATGTATAATTATGAACTTCCTATACTGTCTGTGAGTAGCGAGATCACCAAACAGACAGAATGACACAAGGGAGTGACTGTACATCAGCTTCATATTGTTATTGATTTTAGATCGATTTAAAGTCGACCACAGCACAGAGTACGTTATTAGAGAACCTCACATCGACTTCAAATCGACTCAACAGAGCAGTCGATTTCAAGTTGAAGAAAAAAACAAAACATCGCAGCCCTCCAAGAGAGCTGTTCAAGGTTGTTATCATTAACTTTTCTAATTGAAAACAGGGAACCTGATTTAAGGAAGTCACTCGCGTGCAGTGTCAAGCCCGAAGGTCGGACTTTGTTCAAGTCCTACTCCTTGACATATAGTGTTAAAGTCGAAATTTTATCAAGTCCGTTCCCCACCATATGTAGCTTGAAAGTCGAACTGTTTCCAGCTTTAGGGGGCCATTCAATAATTACGCGAGGGCCTCAAGCAGAGAAGGGTTGAAAAATCTCGACGAGTAAACGACTTTACTTGGGAAAAGGAAGGGAAAAGGGAGTAAAAGCCAATCTTACGTGAGTTTTTTCAAGAGTCAAGATTAGCAAAATTCATCTAAATCACACGTCACCAATTTAAAAATTCATAGACTTTTTTTAATAGAATTTTTGGCAAGATCTTACTTAAAAAGGGGGAGAGGGGAGATCAAAAAATCTTTTGTGGAATAGGGGATCCAAAAATAGGAAAATTGGTCCTCACGTGATTAATGAATGGCCTCTTACGCTTGGATAGTTACTTGACACAGCAGTCGAGTTTGAGTAGATACGAAATTTGGATAAATTGATTTCAAATTGACTCCGAAGCGACGTCGATTTGAGATCGAATTAACAGAGCAGTCGATTTCGAAGTCAACTCGAAATCGACTCCAGATGGCGCAATCGATTTCAAGTCGATAGAAAAATTTAAAGAAGTCGACTCAAAGTCGACTCTACATGGCTCCGTCGATTTCAGGTTGATAGAAAAATCTGTAAAAATCGACTCTAAACTGACCTCAATTTGAGATCGATTTAATGTCGACCAGCGTACATTTCCAGAAAACTAAAAATCGATTGCTGACCGAAGCAATGGAGCAGTCAGTTCAAGGCTGATGAAAAAATTTGAAGAAGTGCCCTCGAAATTAACTCCAGATAGAGGTCGACTTATTATCAGAGAATTACAAATCGACATCCAACAAATCAGTTGATTTCAGGTCAAAAGAAAAATTTGGAGAAGTCGACTTTAAAGCGACTTTAGATTGACGTTGATTTGAGGGCGACCCCAGGGTACGAATCGACTCCAAATCTACGAAACAGAGAAGTCGACTTCAGGTTGATAGACAAATTTTGGAAAGTCGATTTGAAGTCGACCTCAGTGTACATTACCAAAGTACTACAAATCGACTAAATCTAGAGCAATCGATTTTAGGTCGATAGAGAAATATGGAGAAGTCAACTCGAAATCGACTCCAGATTGACGTAAATGTCGGGTCAATATGAAGTCGACCACTACCAGACAACTAAAAACCAACTTTGAAATCGACGCCACAGAGCAGTTGACTTCAGAATCATAAAGAAATTTAGAGAAGTCGACTCAAAATCGACTCCAGATAGATATCGATTCTAAGTCGACCAGCATACATAACTTGAAAATTAGAAAATCGATGGTTAATTGAACTAACAGAATAGTCGAGCTCAAGTCGATACAGAAATATGGTAAAACGATTTCAATCAGCATCCAGATCGATGTCGATTTAAGATCGTGATTTTAAGAGGACGCAGCAGAGCAGTCGATTTCAAGTCTATACTAATCGACACAATGAAGTAGTCAATTTCAGATTTATAAAACAATAGAAGTGCCCTCAAATCGACTCTGGATTGACGTCAATTTGATGTCGATCATTGTACATTATCAGAAAATTACAAATCGACATCAACCCGACCCAGCAAATCAATCGATTTCAGGTCAAAAGAAAAATCTGGAGAAGTCGACTTGAAAGCGACTGTAGATTGCTGTCGATTTAAGATCTACCCCAGTGTACGAATCGACTTCATATCGAATAAACAGAGCTGCCGATTTTAGGTCATGGAGAAGTCGAATCCAAGTTGACTCCAGTTTGATGTAAATATTGGGTCAATTTGAAGTCGACCACTATCAGACTAAAAACCGACTTCAAATCGACGCCACAAAGCAATTATTTGGAAAAGTCGACTCAAAATCAACTCCAGATACGTAGATGTCGATTTGAAGTCGACCTGCATACATGACTTGAAAACTAGAAATCGATTGTAAATTGAAGCAACAGAGTAAGTCGAGTTCAAGCTTCGATACAGAAACTTGGTAAATCGATTTCAAATCGACATCCAGATCGACGTCAATTTGAGATCTCGATTCAAGGCAGGAGCAACAGAGCAATCGATTTCAAATGAATAAAAAATTTAAAGAATTCGCGAATCAAGGTCGACTCAGATCGACTTTGATTTGAGTTCGATTTGAAATCGACAGGCGTGCATTCATATAAAACTTGAAATCAATGGCTTATCGACGCAATGGAGCAGTCAATTTTAGGTTGACGAAAAAATTCGAAGAAATGCCCTATTGACGTCAATTTGAGGTCGATCAGAGTGCATTACCAGAAAATTACAAATCGACTCGAACCCGACCCAATAAAACAGCCAATTGCAGGTCAAAAGAAAAATTTGGAGAAGTCGACTCGAACACGACTCCAGCTCGACGTCGATTTCAGGTCGATCTCAATGAAACGTCCGCGAAATTTCCACCAAAACTTTGAAAGAAGCAGATTCTTGTCGTCAAAGCGACGGGAATCCGGCTATAAGGACTTCAACTTTTGAACAAAGGAACACGTGTTATCATGTATTAATCATAAACTTGAGTCGTTGTACCCCAATTGTTTTTATTTTTCATTATTTTTTAAGGACTATTCAGTACATGGATTATTGGCTCGGGAAGAACCATTGGAGTTGTAATAATTAGTGGATCAGAAAACGTTCAGAGTGTTAGTCATGGATTCTGAGTTTTTAGAAGAGGCGGAGGAGGCTTGAGAGGAAGGTTTAGAAGGTAAGGGCGGGAGGGAAAAGGGGGGACGGTATTGGTATAGAAGAAGGGAGCGGACTCGGCGAATTTGCCCAATTTGTATTCGTGCTACGACTATTATTTTATTCATGGCATGAAGAACAAATTGAAAGGAACCAAGGGATAGACGATTTTTTATTCAAACAAAGTTTATTGTGGGGTTGAGAGGACCGGAGGTTGTAATGAGGAGGAGAGAAGGGCTTGCTCGGCTGCTAAGTCTACTGCGTCGCGTTCCAAGTGACTTCATGACCAGGCAGAGGAGGACAATTGAAGATGAAGAAGATGTAAAGGTGTGCAGCCTTTTCCCTGATCCATCCGCCTCAAATGCTAGTACTGACTGAATATTTATGGCAAGAAACCTTTCACATCTTCTAATTATTGTTGATTGATTTAATGAAGACTTTTCCCTTACTATTGTCTTTTTTCGTATTCGATAATGACATTTGGATGAAGAGTCAAGTGTTGAACAGAATAGAACAGATTATTTCAAAATCTGATGATATATTTTTTTATCGAAAGATGTCACATTAAAAAATCTATTGTTAATAATTTAGTTGAATAAAATGATTCTCGATGTTCGAGTGTTGGTTACACACACAAAGGCTTCTAAATTGTTCCTCTAGTTCATTGATTCGATTGTCAGAGCTCTACCCTGTTCGAAACGTAAACGGAACAGACTCTTCTCCGGCATTTGTGGGATGATGTGGTTCAAGAAGGTGATCATCTTTTGTCTAACTTCTGGGGTTAGATCGCGCAAGCTTTCGCGTACTTTTTCGGGAGCGAGGAAGAATTGGAGGTATTGCTTCATTCTTTCACCGCTGACTTTGTTTGGCTGAAAAAAAAAAAAAAATCGTTAGATTAAATTAGTGAAAAAAATGTGTGATTATTTTGATCCCTACGAATTCCACGCTTACTTGTGTTTGTAAATCTCTTCCAATTTCGAATCCTTGACGGACTCCGTTATTCTTGGGCATTTGAGGGATTATTTCATTGAAGAATTTCAAAATTTCTTTCTTTACTGCGGTGCTTGGAGTGAAATCTTTTGCAGAGTACTTGTTCGGATGGGTGAGCACTTCTTTGGACTGTTCGAAACGCATACGGAGCAAGCTATTCTTTGGCATTTGAGGGATAATTTCGTTGTAGAAGTTCAAAAGTTTCTTCTTCTGGTCCTGATTCAGAGACTTCAAACTTCCGTTCACGCTTCCAGGGACCATCATAATTTTGACGAATTTGCTAACTTTGTCACCGTCGACTTTCGCAATCTAGAAAAATTACAAATACGAACACCAATGAATACCCTCCAGTATACACTAGATTACTCTTAAGGAATCAACAATAATTTCAGTCATAAGTTGACCTTATAACTTACCGGCATGGTCAAGAGATCTCTTACAACCTCAAAACCTTGACGCAAGACACTGTTTGAGGGCATCTGAGGGATCATTTCATTGTAGAACTTGACGATTTTTTGTTTCACCTCAGGGTTGGAAGCGGCCATCGAGTCGCTAGCACGAATATTGCCAATCTAAATATTAAAAATCTCAGATTAGGATGAATAAATAACTTCATAAAAAATACTATCAGTCTCCTTAATTAATGAGAATAGGGTATTAGATATGATTGACTGGTGTCTAACGGACTTACTCCGTTATTCTAATTATTAAAGCCTATTTCAAAAATTATTTGTTTACCAGGACTGTGCGTTAGATCCAGGAACACCATAACTGATTATCAATTCTATCGTACATATTGTATAAGGTCAATCAAGAGGTCTTTTTCTCTCGAATCTGAATCAAATCTGATAAATGGGGAGAAAAAAAACTTGATTTGGATTGATGGAGAAATATCCTTTCTTCCCGGTTGCGATCCACTACATCTACACCTCTTTCAGACAAGATTTTCAAAAATATTATAACTCGAATCAAATAAGAGCCTCTTCTGATCCAACATTTGGTATTTCTTTCTGAATAAGAAATGCCAAATAGAAGAAGAAAAAGTGAAGAATCCCCAGTGACAAAGAATATAAACTTTCTATCTCATTAGGTAGTAAGAAAAGAATGCTTATGGAAAAAAAAAAGTTTCAATAATCATAAGTTAATTTGAAATTGCTCACTTGAGACAAGCATAGTAATGCTGTCAATCCAAACGCCACCACACTAATCGAATTCATAGTTTTGTAATTTGAGAAAAATATTAAGCACGATAGTAAGACACTGAAGCTCTGCTCACTCTGTCAAATTACTCCACGAACATGTCTTTTTATACCTTTAAAAGTGTGTGGAAAAATTATTTTCATTCCAAATTTAGAGCAATACAATATGTCATTATTTTCTTTGTTCTAATTCTCATTTCATGCGAGCGCGTCAAAGTGTGGTGAATAAATAGACCAAGTAACGAGCGAAAGACTTTCAATATACAAAGACAAACATCGTCTTGATTATAATTGTTTATTGAAGATGAAATTCCTGTCTTGGAAAAAAAATTAATAATAATAAAAACAAATAGGCAAAAAATATGTTTCTCAAAAATAAGGTAGGTAATACGTAAACAATACTCGAAAATTTCCACACGGCACCAAAAACTTTCCTCAGAATTTTTGAAAAATAAAAATATAGACTATTCATACTGTCGTTTTTCTTTCCTTCTGTTACCTAGTGCTTCCCAGGTAAATGAGTTGACAATTTTGAATGGTATAACTTTGCTGAGTTTTTGTCACACGAAAACAATTTCATTTAATTGGAAATTTTTGACATTTTTTTTTTTTTCTTGAATTGATAAAACTAAAATCTCAAATTTGCTTAATTCAATTGTTCACAGTACGAAGAATGATTTTTGAATCCCTCTCAGATGAAAGTATGTTCCACCAAAGATTTGAAATCTCCCCATCTTTTTTCTATGCTAAAATGAACTGCAGATCATTCACTAGATATCCATAAAGACACTTCATAGGAATCGAGGGTAAAAAACTAGAAACTATTGCTGTGTTTCCATATTTTTTAAATCAAAGTTCGAAGCATTACTAGCCTAAAAAACGAAGCTTATCAACGATTTATAACATGTGGTGCTGAAACATCCGGGTAATTCACAACTTTTTGTGAATTTTGTTCTTCTTATTAGAGCAATAGTTCACTTCTCCTAACTTGCTCCTAAAATATCATTTCCAAGATATCAATCTCTCTTACCTCTCAAGAATTATCCTTTTTGTCATTATCAGATGTTCAAAAACTCAACAAAAGATGCTCGCTTCCTTTCCTTTCTAAAATCATTTCTTGAAATCCTCACAGGAAAAATATTCCTCTACTGTGAAAGGGAGAAGGAGAAGATTACAAAACTCAGACAAAAAAAGAAAGAAAGAAAGGAAAAAAAAAAAAAAAAAGGTGTAAATACTATTCCCAAAAATTGATAAGAGCCATTGAAATGTTCGCTGGGTTAATGATTTCAAATCAATTTAATGGCAGGTTTTTATGTAAGGAGGTCAGAGATTCCTCTGATATTGTCGAGTCCTTTGTCCTTGATACCCATTCTGTGCAATTTAGGACTTCTCTTTTTGTGTGTAGTCCTCTATCTCCATTACACATGTTGCCTTGGTCAGGACCAGCTTGCTCTGTTAAATCAATTGTAGATTTGTGACCTTCCTCTGCATGTCTAACAATACTTTTCCAATTTCGATTTGTGCATTTGGTGGTCATTCTTTCTAGCTCAAACTAATTCAATTTCTCTGGTTGAACGTACTTGATGCTATTTTCCAGCAATCTTTCTATCTTAGTCAGACGCTTGATAGGCTCTCGGTTCTGAGAGCAAGATTCTGCTTTGGTGTCACTGTCTCTTTTCTTCTTTCTCCTTCGTTCTGGATCAGTTTGATAAGTTTGTTTTTGGTCTATCTGCTATGGGCTCCTCGACGATTTTTCACCTACTCCTCTCCTCTGTTGAATACCAATATTCTTCAGGTCCAGTAACTTGTTCGGATAAATTATTTAGCTTGGTGATATTCTTGTACAATTCAAAAGAATATGAGTATGGTCAAGGACCTTAATTGATACAAAACTAGAGATTTGATATCTCACTTGCAGAAATGACTCAAGTTTCTCGCAGGTCGTGAGTCAAGAGGAGCGGTAGACAAGCCACAGAAGTTAAGCAGCTGATTTGATTGCATTCAATGACGATAGGAAAGATCAAAGTTCCCAACAACAGAAATGACTCGAAATCAAACCCTCGAAAACCTTCATTCGCAAGATTTGGAATCAGGGTAGCTAAAAAAGTTAGATTGAGTTTAGGTAGAAAATTTGAATTTTGTCAACAAAAATTTTTCAATATCAAACATTCGCAGGCCACGATTCACATCGAAGGATGGAGAGAAAACCAAGAGGTCTACAAAAGTCACATTGAGTTCGAGGTAAAATAAACATCTCCAACTTCTGCAGATTTGAGGAGTGAGGCTTCAGCTCGGAAGAGCTGTCCGGAAGCTTGAAAAAAGTTGCTAAGCACACTAAAAAGTGATTTTATTTGACACTACACGTAACCTCACCGATGCATTTTCAAGGAAAAGGGGGTAAACATTCAGGTTTTCTACTTATACCACTGTTAGGCCTGAGCCCGGCCAAAGTTTCCAATAGGGATCTTTTGGAGAACCCATCAAATTTTCATCTAAATCTTTACAAGAAGAAGATCAAGTCTCAAAGACGTCAGGCATTAGTGAAACGTATTTGCAATCAATTACGCTCTGATTTCGGATAATTTTAAACTTCCAGTGAAATTTGATACCACTGTGTTCCGACTTCTTGATATTCAGGGCTGCCAAGAGCCGAATGCGGCCCGAGGAAAAATCTGCTATCAGAGGGTGCACACCAGGACTGGGAACCACTTTTATTTTCTTTACCATCCGGCTCTTGAACCAAAATCATAGAATCGGTTTTAAAACTTAGAATAACGATTCCGGTTCTCAGTCCTTGAGAAAAAAACACCGACCCTGAGGAGTTATAAAATTCCTAATGGTCCTTTTCAGTTTCGGTTCCCATAGCAAGTGAAGGAAGGCAGTTCTTTAATGGTTCTGGTTCCCGAAACCAAATGAAAGAAGCGGCTGTTTTTCGTTCCGATTCTTCAAACCGAGAGAGCCAGTTCCAGAACAGATAGACGAGGTTTCGACTTCGGTTCTGAGCACTAGTCCACACTGAAATTGTACTATTACAACTTTGGAGATGATAATTATGAATTTATAGTTTCTTCATGAGTCCGCGAGCCCTCTGAAAATCCAAGGCCTGGCAGAAAAATTACCTCTCTTCTTGAGCTTGTTAATAATACCGCTATACTCGTAAAGATCTTGATAGGAACCTCAGAGTCAATTCGAACCGAAATGATCCCTGAAATTTTCCCAAGGCAAAATAAATTCCGACAAGAGACACAGTCAATTCTAGGGCGTGATATTTGTCTCATAGACCGTTTTACCAAATAGAAGCCAGCTGCATCCAAACCATCGCGAATCAGGCGGTCAGGCTTATAAGAAGTTTACCTGATTCAAGGTCAACAGTGAACAATGGCAGGTAAAACTGGCTCTAGGAGAGTTCAGTCTGTACCGCACAGACTAGGCAATATTGATCAGGAATCAAAGATCAATACTTCTAAAATCGAAAGAAAGAAAGAAGCGAGAAACTAATTTGTGCTCAGACTGGTATGCATTTAATAAGAAGTTGCGATGGCCAGTTTTGAGATGCTAACATCTCATCATCAGGTACAAATCGCAACTGGCCCGAGAACAGTCACACGAGATGCGAATCATTCAAGTTCTAACTCGAAAATGTACATCACGAATGTGCCAAACAAATCATGCTCGGTGCCTTCGGGTAATTTACAGGCCTTATTTGATAATCTCTTAACCCCTGTTGGCGAGCTGTGGAAAAGAGAAACTTTGATATGTGCAGGAGTGGCCCAAGGAGAGAATGTGGCGTGCGAAAGTGAACTTATGGTGCTGAGCATTACGGGTGGCAGATTCGTACTCATTAATACGATTTCCAAGAGTACGACCCGTTTGATCTATGTACCGCACTACAGTCACCACAACTGGTCCTATAGAACCCTGTTTTTTGTAGGAGAGGATAGGATCCTTAGGGTTAAACAGGTGGTAAAGAGAGTGAGGACTCTGGACGGCAGTCATATAGCCATGATTCGTGAACAATTTTTGAATGTTGTGGGAGGGTTACCCACCGCGTCTTATCTCGACTGCAGGTTAGGTTGTACAGGGAGATGCCTCTTTGTATGGCAATGGCCTCTTCTTTTCTATGAGCTAGTCTCTGAACATCGATATTAATGTTGTCAGAAGACGCGATGTGGAACAAATTTTCAATTTCTTTCTTATAGTTGAAGTACGAAATAACGGCTCTGTCTGTATAGGATCGAAAATTCTTTAATCTCAAGGCAGAGATATAGCAAAAGGGGCCTCTTTAACCATCATCGTCGGCATTCAAGCCTAGCGTGGGATGATGGGTAAATTCCTAGTTTTTTAGAGGAGACTCCGCAACATGGACTTTGGTATTGCGAAACTGCGATCGCGCCGCTTTACTAGAGAATTTACGCTGCAAGTCTTTCACTGAGTGAAAATAAAGGGTGAATGAAATGATAATGGAAAACGAAAGACTAAGTATGGATCAAAGAAGTTGAAAATGGCTGTCAATTGATAGAGAAGCTTGGATATTATAATAACAGCCTTTATTCATAATAAATGCATATTTGATTACAAGTAATCAGCCCATTGTCGGGGATAGGCCTCTCCGAACCTCCGCCATCTGTCTCTGCCACGAAGTCCCTACCCTATTTCTTATTTCGTCCCTCCATCGGATCTTGGGTCTCCTCCTCCCTCTCGTTGCTTCGTATGGGGTCCAGTCAGTTGTAATTCTATTCCATCTCGCTTCCTCTACTCTGTACGTATATGTCCTACATACGAGCGTATTTGAATTTCAGTTCTTTGATTGTCATTCCGATATCCTTACATTCTGTACTTCTCCTTATCTCCATGTTACTGATTTTATCCTTGAGTCTTATCCCTAGAATCTTCCTCACCATCGCTCTCTGCGTCGTTCGCAATTTTTGTGTTTGAACCCTTGTTAGTGCCCATGTTTGGGAACCGTAGCTAAGCACCGGGAGAATGCAGCTTTCCAATATCTTTTTAATCCCAGATTTCTATTTCTAAAGGTCTTATTGTTGAGAGCCCAAACCCTCATAGAGAAATATACTCAAAGAGAGTAACGAACAAATACAAGAACCGCACAATATTATAAACAGACCGAGCGCTTTCGACTAAACAGTCATTCTCACGGTATAGAAAGCGACTCCCAAACCCTCCTCATTTTCAGCTCTTTCTTTTCCCTTTCATCGAATGCTACATTTTGTCCTAAGTATGTGTACTCATTTACTCTTACGTCTTACTATTTCCACTTCTCCTATTTTGAATTTGTGTTTTTCCTCTAACCCTTCCCTTCTATTGCTTATGTAGCTTGTTTTCTACCTCACCGCTCGCTTCTATTACTTCTCCCATTCTTTCCAGTTCCTCTTTACTTGAGCTTAACAGGACCAGACCATCTGCAAATTGTAGACTGCTTAGAAATTGACCATCAACCTTGATACGAGGCACAACAATTGTCATACCCTCAAGATCAAAAACATTCTCTTCTGTAGAGGAAGACGAAGTTGTACAGTTTTCTATCCTCTAGTCGTGGTGATTGGAAGCTTATAAGGAGAGCAAAGCCACAGATGGGACTTGGTTGCATATTTGCTCAGTATCTCATTAACTATTCGCGAGAAATTGATGGGCTCCTACTCATTTCTTCGATGCATCCGTCAGCAGCCATAATAAAAAAGTTTATCATTTTGCAACGAGTTTTCAACAATATATTTGTAGTTTCCAGTTTATGATGATCGTCATTAATCCCCGGCACTACGAAAATTCTATTTCATGAAACCGGAATTCGCCCACAATAATGAAAAACCGAATTATTTAAAAATTTGATGGCATATTTTTTTTTAAAATTAACGGAAGATGTCACATCCAAAGATCTATTGTTAGTGTTTAATAAAAAAATGCAATGATTTTCACACCGATTGCAAGAACGCTTCTATGCTTTCTAGTTCTTGTTCAATGATTCGATCAAATCTTTTCCCTGCTCGAAGCGTAGACGGAAAATACTCTTCTCAGGCATTTGCGGGATGATGTGATTGAAGAAGGTCACCATCTTTTGTCTAACTTCGGGTGTAAGAGCGCGCAAATTTTCACGTATGTGTACTTTTTGAGAAGCTTGGAAGAACTGGATGAATTGCTTCATTCTTTCACCATCAACTTTGTCTGGCTGAAAATCGAAAATTCGCCAGATTAAAAATCATAAGTATAAAAGAATTGTGATTATTTTTATCTTCCCTCTACTCGTCTTATTACACGCTTACTTGGGTTTGTAAGTCTCTTCCGATTTCGAAACCTTGACGGACTCCGTTATTCTTGGGCATTTGCGGGATCATTTCATTAAAGAATTTCAATATTTCCTTCTTCACTTTAGGGCTTGGAGTGAAATCTCTTGCAGAGAACTTGTCTGGCTGGGTTAGCACTTCTTTCGATTGCTCAAAACGCATGCGCAGTAAGCTGGTATCCGGCAATTGAGGGATCATTTCATCGTAGAAGTTCAAAAGTTTTTTCTTCTGGTCCTGATTCAGGGACTTCAAACTTTCGTTCACGCTTCCAGGAACCATCAAAGTTTTGACGAATTTGGAAACTTTGTCGCCATCGACTTTCGCAATCTAGAAAAATTATGATGGTCAATTCGCTTGAATCTGAAATAAGATTTTAGTCACCAGTAGACTTGAGAACTTACCGGGATGGTCAACAGATCTCTTACAACTTCGAAACCTTGACGCAAGACGCTGTCTTCGGGCAATTGTGGGATCATTTCATTGTAGAAATTGACGAGTTGCTGTGGTACATCAGGTTTAGCAGTGGGTATCGATCGAGTAGCAGCATGGATACTGCTAATCTGAGCAAAAAAAAATAATGATATCTACGATAAGAGACGAGTGAACAACTTTTGTAAAGATAAAAACTACTGTGAGGATGATATTGATGTGTTCAGAGCAAGATGAGTGAGAGTGTAGTGACTGGCAAAACTGAACTTTGTATTCGATTATCGCGCCTGAGCTTTTGTCGCAGTATTTGTTGAATTAAGTTGTGTGCTATGCTCGTCGCGCGTTTCCTTGTTTGTATATTTTTCAGGAGAACCCTTCAAGAGAATGGTGTGTCAGTGAAAATGACGAAGGATCAGGTTTATTGAATGTGAAACACCGTACACGAAAAAAAGTTCGTTTCCCATATTGAGGTTTAAGATTTCAGCACGAACCCAGAGATACCATAGTTTCTTTTCGTTATGAGTCCAAGAAAGCTCTCTTCGGGAAATTCGAAAAATCCATCATCCGTATTGAATATTCCTTACCTGAGACGAGCACAGCGATACAGCTACTCCCAATATTATACTGAATGAATACATAGTTGTTTTATAGAGGAAACTAAGCACACAAGTGAAAGGCACTATAAAGCTCACTCTACTAAACTATTTCGCGATTTACCTCCTTTTTATACCCTCGTTTTCAGAGGGAATCAACAGTTATACTACATAGTATAATTTTACACGTTACGTGAATACGAGTATTATTGTCTAGATCGGAATTTTACCTAGGTACTTATTGCGCATCTGCGGAATATATTATTTTAATTGTTATAGAATGAATTAAATAATTATCGTTACTTTAAAAAAAAAAAAACGAAAGCTACGTAGACACCATATTTGTTTTTCGAAATTTGTCTATTTTCGTAAAAAACAAAATATGTTTCAGACGACGACATTATTTTCGAGAGGTCTGTAAGCCGAAAGTGGAAATTTAAAAATATTCGAAAATAATATTCAAGACTTTACGTATAGACGAACGCAAAAGAGATCTCAAGCCAACGCACTTGCGACCTTGAAACATATGCTTGTTAATGACGAGCTTTCGACTGTACTTTCTAATTCGCCATCAAGTTTTCCACGAAAAAATTAGACAGCTGTATAGAAAATGGAAAGGGAATAAAGTTACATACTACGTTGCGATACTAGAGAAGACGTTGATGCTCTATTTCTTGGTAATCATTTGGAAATAAAATCAAGCATTTTCATTTTCCATTTCACTCTGAATAAAGGAAAGGCCACAGAAATTACTGAAATGAAGAAGTCGATACAATCTGGAATTTCATTGCGGTCGCTGGGCTATAGTATGTTGGCTTCCCATTAAAAATACATGGCATTATGGGGACTTGAAAAGAATTTGATCATTAAGCTATAAATACGAGTGATTGCGGTTACGAAAGAGGAGGGAGGATTATTTAAGAAAAGATATTTAAAAAAATGCCAGTGAACCCTGTGATCTACTTTGAGTCTTGCCTTCAATTCCCTCAAGGACTGAAAATTTAGAGTTTTGAGCTTTATATTTAAGGAAAAAAGAAGGGTTAGAATTATTTCAATAACAACGTCTACACTTGCCCTGAGGGAGGTTTGATCTGTCGAGCTCACGCAGATAATTCGATGGGGTTCCCCGGTACGAATAATGATTACAAAATACGAGCGTTCTCGAAAAACAAGAATATAATACGAACCAGTTTTAAAGGGGGGGGGGGGGGGAGAGTTTTCGGAAAAAACGTCTACCGTTCGGCAAAGCTTGGAGCTCGAATACTTTCCAATTCTCACTCTAAGTCCCCTCCTAGGTCGAAATTTTGACATGTTACATGTCTCTGCTAAAACCTGCCCCTTAATTCGAAATTTTCCGAGCCCCCCCCCCCCTCCGTTGATGGACTGTACTGCTCGCCTCTCACATGTACGAACCTCTTGTTTCTGTGGATTTAGCTTTTTCAGAGTATGAATATGTTTTAACCGATATCCGTCATAATATGACGCCTGAGAATGTTGAAAAACACCTCATTGTGATGCACAATGAGAAATTTTTGTAATATGGTGCTTTCATGAGAAAATTTTGGAAACATTACAATCATATTTGCTTTCTTTATCTTACTATAAAAATTAGTGTATTTTATGTATTTCCTTTTTCTTTTGCCGAATAATGCCGAAATATTGAATTATGAAGCCGGAAGGCACGTGTTTTATTGCCGAGAAATCCGGTCTCTATGTATATGATTTTGACTCTCCAGCTATATATGATGGGAGGGGGGGATAGGAGGGGGACTTGGAGAAATTTCAACCTTGTAGCCATATATGATGGGAGGGGGACTTTTAGCTTGAAGGTCGAAATTATTCTAAGTTCCTCTCCTATCATATACGGCTCGATAGTCAAAATTTTTCCAAGTTATTCGCCGGACGGCCCACGGCAAATTTCTCAAAAAAAAAAAGCCATAGAACAGGTTCCCTGTTAAAGTTTCAACTCTCGAGCTATATATAGAAGAAGAGGGACTTGGAAAAACCTGTCTCGTGGGGCACATGGGATCTGAAAAATGTTGACGTATCGGATCTATGATGTCATCAGACTGTGACGTCACAAGGCTGATCTATGACGTCACACCGGCCCGAACCTAAAAACTATACATAGTAGGAGGAAAATTAAAAAAAAATTAGATGCCATTGCAGGACTGCAATGGCAGCGAGGAACCCGCTGTCCCGAGTCCCCTAGAGCCTGAAGTTTTCCAAGTCCTAAAATCATGATGTGACAACTTGAACGCGCTGCAATTTCAAGGAAGTCGTCGTTTTTCCAAGTCCCCTTCCTATCATATGGCTAGAGGTTCAAAATTATTCCAAGTCCCCCCCCCCTATCATATGTAGCTCGGGGATCAACATTTTTCCAAGTCCCCCTTCTACCATTATATAGCTCGAGAGTCGAAAATTTTTCCAAGTCCCCCTCCTATCATATATAGCTCGAAGGTAGGAATTTTTCTAAGTTCCCTTCCTATCATATATGGCTCGAAGGTAGGAATTTTTCCAAGTCCCCCCCCCCCCCTATCATATATAGCTCGAGAGTCGAAAATTTTTCCAAGTCCCCCTCCTATCATATATAGCTCGAAGGTAGGAATTTTTCTAAGTCCCCTTCCTATCATATATGGCCGGAGGGTCGAAATTATTCCGTCCCCCTTCTATCATACATAGCTCGGAGGTAGAAATTTTTCCAAGTCCCCTCCCCCCTATCATGTATAGCTCGGGAGTCGAAATTTTTCCAAATCCCCCCTCTATCATATATAGCTCGAAGGTGGGAATTTTTCCAAGTCCCCTTCCTATCATGTATGGCTAGTGAGTCGAAATCCGTGACGTCATCAACCTCGCTCGAGCTCGCGCTCGCGGACGAAAAATTCCTGGAAGTACCCCCAACAAAAGGGATAGCGGGTTCCCCGCTAAAAAACTAAGTGATGAAATTATCAGATTGTGACGTCACAAGGCTGACCTATGACATCATCAAATTTTGACGTCACAGACCCAGACTTTAGAGCTAGATATGATAGGCGGGGAACACAGAAAACCTCTTTTATGGGGCACGTAGGATCTGAAAAATGTAGATTGTAACATCACAAGGCAGACGTATGACGTCATCAAATCGTTACGTCATAGGCTTGGATTTTGAAGCTATATATAATAGGAGGGACACTTACTTAGAAAAATTTCCACTCTTGAGCTATATTATGATAGGAGGAGGACTTGAAAAAATCTCATCCTCAAAGCTATAATATACAATAGGATTCGAAATTTTTTCATGTTTAGAAAAATTTCATCCTCCAAGTCATCCCCTTTTTCGCTGGACGGCACACAGCGAATATATGTTGGGAAAGGGACGGAAAAATTTCAACCTCCGAGCTATATACATAATGATAGGAGAACGACTTGGAAAAATATCTACTCTCGAGCTTAATATGAATAGGGGGGTGGGGGACTTAGAAAAATGTCGACTCTCGAGCCAAATAATATTATAAAAGGTGACTTGAAAAAATCTCATCCTCCTAGCTACATACAATAGGAGTCGACATTTTACCAAGTTTTTTGCCAGACGGCCCGTGGCGCTCGGCAAATTTCTCAAAAAACCTCCCATAAAACAAATTCCCTGTTAAAATTAATTTTCCTGTTCATGACAAATTTGTATGCAAGTAATAATAGGGCCCCTTAGAACTGTTCCAAAAACCGGCCAAGGTGTCCAACGCGTCTAATGTATGTCCAATTATGGTCGCATTTCGTCCATTTTCGGAACAGTTCCCAAGATGCACTATCACTACTTATGCACAATTTCACGTTCTTTCCGAAATGGTACTGATGATAGGGCACATAACAAACCCCCTTCAGAGTATAAACAAATATTGAGAATTCATGGAAGCCTAGACCCACTGTAAACCTAGTATAAAATAGGACGTAATCAGTGACCTGGACGTATTTTAGGGACTTCAAAATATATGGGTCAAGAATCGAAATTTTTCCAAGTCCCCTTCCTGTCATATATAGCTACAGAGTTGGAATTTTTCCAAGGTTTTTTGCCGGCCGGCACACAACGGACGTCGCACGGCGATTTTCTCAAAAGCCCCCTCCTCCCTTAAAAGAGGTTCCCTGTTAAAAGGCTTGACGCTGCTGAATGTTTTAGTCCACGGACGTTCGTTCAGTCCTATTGCTCATAAGATGGCTGCCTTTCATAGCCCTGACTCGTATTCCTTTGAGTCAGTCTGCCTTCAAGAAAGAATTACTCACAATCAAACACCTGGCAAGAGTGAATGGAGTCAATGTTGACGTTGACGTGATGGTTCGGAGGAAAGTTACAAGGAGCCTTCTTGATTCCACCACCTCCCTCCCCCGAGACACGATCCGTGATCGTCGTTTGCGTTGGATCAATCTCCCTTCACATCGCGATTTCTCGTTTGGTCAATCTTAATACCGTGTCCTTCTCTTCTGTTCATCGTTGCTTTTATTTGAGGCTTGAAGATGGTTTATTAAACGAAAGCTCTCGTCGTTTATATATTTTTCTGCGGTTTGCATAGTTTACCCTCCCTTCGGGGTATTCGTCCTTTCGCGTTTATTATGGATAGCCGTAACTTGGCGGAACAGATTCGTTTAAAATCTACACCACTGGGTAGCTCCCAAAGAATGGCAAACGTCAAAATTCATACGATGCTACCAACGACCCCGTAACCAAAATCGTGCTCCGAGTATATGCTAATTAGCTTATGAGCCATGATTTAAAAATATTTTTGAAGATAGTACAAAATAGAATACGAAACAAATGCGAGGAAAATATTGGAAGAGAACAGTTCTGCTTCCGGAGCGGCCTCGGAACTCGAGAGGTACTATTTTGTATCAACATTGTATTCAGAAAATGAAAGAGTCATCGCCAAATACACCTCTGCTGGATTTTTAAAAGACCTTCGATACAAGCTGTTCAAACCGGCCTGGATGAGGCGGACAAACTTATTATCAGAAACCGCTTTCAAAAAATTCGCGAAAAACTTAATATTAGACTACTTGAATGAACTTTCTAGGCGAACAGTGAAACAGTCTAACTTATAAAAAATTTTACGAGGAACATTGTTCGTGCCGAAAGTTTTTCTCTAAGCCTAACAGAACTCGAGATATTTACAAAGAACTGATTTTAGGGGACAGCTCCGTGAGCCATGCATTAGAGGGTCTCGACTTTTAGTACATTATTTCACACACCAAACCTGAGACATTTCCGTCAAAACTAGCACTTGTACCCAAAATGTGATGACCGATGTTTTTATCGACTAGATACTGAAACGAAACCATTGGCTTGTTTTATTCTTGTCGATCTTGACACATTTTCATTACGCATTATTATAGCGCATATTCGTTCAGCAATCGTATAGGGTATCAGTTTAAAATTTGATTTATATTACAAAATTGTCGTGGAATCTTTCCGCAAAACTTATTTTTCTCATTGTTTTTTTTTCCTTCTCCGTCTTTTCTATTTCGCCTTGCATTTTCTCGTCTTCAGCTCGGAACTAGGTTCCCATAAATAACGTGGCTGTCATCGCGACCAGAAACAAATTGTACAATAAGAGTTCACGCGTTAGAAGAAGCACTATAGTATTCCAATAAATGCTGGCAACAAAATAAGGATAAGTTACTCATTCCACATTGTTTATCTGTTCGTTAGTAACCTTTATTCATACACCTATTTTCTGGTTATTAGCTTACGAGATTGGAAACCATCTTACTGTAGTAGTGCACCTTCCTTATTGCAGAAAGAGAGTTCTAGTATTTTTCCATCGATCCTCTCTGCTTCTACTCGTTTGCTCGCCATTCTGCTCTCATTGTGATCTTTCACGTCCTTTTTATGTATGAATATTTTAAATACGATTATATAGGTTGCGTGCATTCCCCATACGTGTCGAGTCGCGCAAACATGCACTCTTATCGCGTGTATACTTTCGCGCCAATCTAACCGTCACTTTATTTTTACGATATATCTGATTAGGAAATTTTATACGCACAAATAAGTGTGAATTTCTGTCTCGAACAGAATTTTAGTCAGCTGCGGTGGAGCACACAGATTGTTTCTCCCGTATATAAACCCCGGCCCTGTAGGGATATGATGGGTACACGCTGGCGTACAAAAGTACTTGTATACGCAAATTAATGTGACCGCGCGTGTATATTTCGCTCAGACCGCGCGCACTGTACTTAAGATGAGTATCGTCGCGAAAATTTAAATTCCCTTTAATATCGCGAGGAGAGTGCGAAAATTGTGGTAATTGAGAGAAACCACGAGACGCGTTACATTCGCCGCTATGGTGTTTGACTTCTGTCGGTCCTGGTACAGTGTTTTTGAGCGATATATACTCTCTGGGAATATTACTTCTTGCTGTGGGACTCACGTTGACATTGTACGAGCGGCACGAGTGTGTCTCTCTGCCTCAGCGTGCTGAGGAGGCGAAGAATCGTATGTTCAACAATGGAACATCACTTTCACACGTGTTCGTTGATATCGAAAAAGACGGTATTTTAGGTGCGATACCTTTTTACGGAGCAATGATCTGGTCTTGCGAAAGAGAAAAATATAAGTGAATTTTTAGGAACTGTTGACCGCTAGATTTTGGTTCATAAGATTTATTGGGACGAGGAAAGGCTCGGAAAAATTTTTGAGGGAGGGAGGGAAGGAAATACGAAGGAGGGGATAGCTAGAGTGGCTTGAAGCAGTGGAAGACGTAGAAAATACTAGCAAGTCCGGCGCGCCTACGGCGCGCCTCTTAGTTTTTTGTTTTTTCATTTTTATCTTATTCGAGAGCGCTATATAAACAGGATTCTTCCATACAACCTTCTTTTTTTTTTTCTTTCTTTATCGTTTCCTGAGTCTTCCAAATTGTTCTCTGCCTCAGTATCACACTCTTCCAGTTTTCCCTCTCTTCCTATTCTTCTTTTTCAGTCCTCTGCATCCATCTCCTCCAATTATCCATACGATGATAATTGATTCTACGTGTCATCCTCTAATCTACAAATTAATGGAAGAAAAACGTTTCGATTCTAAGATTAGTTCATTCATTTCCCTTTTTCTCTTCACTTTTTTTCTACATAAGATTTTTTTTGAAATCTTGTGTGTATTATATGTTGACAGTATAATTTGTTACTACAGTCGTTCCAATTTTCAGCGATGATTATTTCTTTGACCTCACTTTTTTACATGCAAATAATGTAACTCCTCCTATTTTCGAGTTGATTTAGTTGAGACTTTGAAAATCCCTTCCTTCATTTACCTTAATTAGAACAAAATTTCTCAAGGCCCTCAATTTATTCCTTCGAGCCCACCCACCTCCAACTAACAGTTATTCTTGACATCGAGTCCTGATTTTTGTAATTCACTATTCTCTAGGGATTCTTCTGTTAAATCCTGATGATGTTAAGAGCATCTCCAGTTTTTTATGATGTCAACTACCTAACCTAAATCGAGGTTCAATAGGAAACCCATTCCATAGGGGGAGGGATTTTTGAAAATTTTGGTGTCTCGCTATCATTTACCTAGAACGATGGTTGATATTTTTCCAAGTCCTTTTCCTGTCATATATATATCTTGGAAGTTGAAATTCTTCCATGTTCCTCTCTTAAAAAATATAGCTTAGAAGTTGAAAGTTTTTAAAGTTATCAACTTGTCATAATTGCATAGGTCGATGTACAAAATGCGTTTTCAATTTCAACTCCTCTGATGGTTCAATTTTTTCCAAGTTCCTCTCCTGTCATACATAGCTCCATTCCCAATATTAAAAATCTTTTCAAATCTGACTCCTTTGATATTGAAAATTTTTCCTATCCCTTATCTATCATAATAGAGCTCAAATGTCCCAATTTTTCCGAGTCCCTCCTGCTATAGTTGGCTTAATTTTCAAAATTTTATCAAATCTAATGCCTCTTTTTGGAACCCCTCCAATTTTGAATTCAATTCTCAATGTCAAAACCAATCCGTCCCATAGAAGAGGATGTGGGAATTCCTTATTCAACTTTATTAAACATGTGATTGTTTTCTATTACAGCCTTCAATTGAACTTCTTTTGGTTGAATCCTAGAAATCTGATTGGAAGCTTCATTACAATCCTTACTATCTTATATACAGATAATCTGAGAATCTATCACCTTTCTTCTTGTTCTACTCTTCAAAATCAACATACTTCCTACAAAGTATTTTCTCAATTATCCTCTGACCTGTGTAATCATTTTCAACACAGTTTCCAACTCTCGCAACTACCTGTGTTAGTCAGTTCCATTTTCCAAATATTTCAGTTGCTTTTCTTCTTCTACTTCTTACAATGGAAGTGATTTTTGATTCAAAAAGTTGATATTGATAAGGGATCATAATATTTTGGTGACTACTATTTTCTATTTTGCCAAGGCTATTAGCTCTCCTTCATTAGATACTTTCCATCATTATGTGGACATTTTGACGTCATTAGAACTTTTTGCCAAATTAATTATCCTTCAATTTGCAAAGTGCTAAATTGTATCGGATAAAATGAGGTATGAAGTGCAAAGAGAAGGTCGTTACCGTTATAATATTAGGCTTTAGCTATTTTTTAGCTTAATTGTATCGGGTAAATTAGGTATGTGATGGATTTCATCTGAAGCCTTCCTCTAGGGAACTGAGGTATGTTTTATGCGCTACTTTTATTCCATTCTTCAGGGTTTTCCGAAACTCTTTATACTTGTTGATATTATTTATGGTAATATTCTTCTTCAACTTTCGTTGTGCCCTTTTCTTAGAATCGTACCCCTACTTTTCCTGAATACATCCCTCTCAATTTCTCGCATGATGTGTCTATAGTTGGAATTCTGATTAGGTTTAAGCTCACACTTTTCTACGCTCATCTGTACAAAACGTATCTTTTATTTGATTCTCAGTTCACATCGGTTGCCCTCAATATGATCAAACTGATTGCGCGCCTAAAAACTGCACCCTTTCACCCAAAATTAAGGACCTCACCTTGTAACTACGTACTTACGACCATAAAAACTTTCATTATTTCTTAATCCTAGCTTAATTCTTGTATCACTCACATAAAAAAACAACCCTGCAACAAACTTGAATCATTAAAAGTTAACCTATCCTCAGTCTTCATCAAACAGAAATTCCCACCATAAAGAGGTTATTTTCACTCGATATAGAATTGGTCACTCTCAACTTGAACATTCTCATCTCCTCCTGGGTTTCCATGCTCTACCTTCACATAAATCTTATTATGCAGATAATCTGACGATCTATCATCTTTTTTCCTGTCCTACTCTCCAAAATCAACGTACTTCCCACAATATAATCTCAGTCTCATCCTTTGTCCCGTGTAATCATTCCCAACACGGTTTCCAACTCCCGCAACTACCTATGGTACTCAATTACTCCAACTTATACATATCCATTTTCTTTCTCCTGCCTTAAAATTTGAGTACCACCATCTGACTCAATTGCTACCTCTTCTTCCAATCATCTTCCCTATCCTCACGTTCTTTTCGTTTGTTTCTCACTCCACTCCAGTTATTCTTATTCTCCAATACCCTTTGTATGCTCCGTTGATCACTTTTCTTATTTTTATTCGAAATTTATTTGAGGATCAGTGTGTCAAGAACGTGTATTCAAGTAGTGTATACCTTGATAAAGAAAAAAAAAAAAAAAAAAAAAAAAAAAAAACTATCAATTAACTCGAGAACTATCAAGTAGAATTGAACTTTAAATAAGTATGCTCCTACTTTTTCGTGATTATATATTATACTCTTCCAATAATGGTAATTGACGTTCAAAATTTATCTGAGGATCAGTGTGTTAGGAACGTGTAAAATAAATCCAGTACCCTTTGGATACTCCATTGATCACTTTTCTTCTTTTTATTCAAAATTTATTTGAGAATCAGTGTGTCAAGGTATTCTGGTAGTGTCAATAACTCCAGAACTATCAAGTAGAATAGAACTTTAACGATAAATAATTATAATCTTGTCACAGTATAATAATTGACGTCGGATGCGATAACAGGAAAATGGAGAACTTTTACACGCACGTTTGTGATAAGCACGTTTGTGATAATGAATCGTTGCACTTAAATAACCAATAATTAATTTTTTATTTTCCATTTTGCCCCTGTTAACCTTCAGTTTCATCTAATTCAAACATTATCGCTGTGACGTCATTAGAATTTCACGAATATTTTTTCTTATAATTTGCTAGGCAATTCATATATATAGTAATAGAATACACGCGTTAGCTATTTTTTAGCTAAATTGTATCAGGCAAATCAGGAATGAGAGGCAAAGGGTCATTTAGCTTTTTAGTATATTAGATCGGAACATGTGCCTAAATTTTTTTTTTTTTTTTTTATTTTACAAGCTTTGAAGCTGCTCTAGAGCTATCAGCTTGACAAAAATTTATTGAAAAGACGGATACTATCATTTGGTTAAATGAGGGGGAAGATGTCGGATGCGGTAAGATATTGTATTAGTTGGTCTGTAAGTGTAGTGTCGTTATTTGTTAATGCCTCTTTTTTGGAATGAGGAATATTGTGAGTGTTTCGTAAGGTTGTTAGTTCGGGGCATGTAAAAATGTGATTAACGTCAATTTTGTCGAGGTGGCATTTGTGGCATTCTGGTGGTTCAGAGTTATTCAAAAAAAAGATATGAGTGGGTTAGTCGTGTATGTCCAATTCTGAGGCGTATAAGGACGGAAGTTTCTTTTCTTGATGGTCTGTTGGGAGTGTTTTGTAGGGGATCTATTTTGATGGGGAGAAGTTTGTTATTGATTTGGTTAGACCAGAAATGGGACCATTTTTTAAGTATATGGGCGCGATAGTTATTTTTAATATCGGATGATGGAATTTGCCATTTGAGTGTTATTTTGTTGAAGTGTGTTGACTGTTTTGCTGCGTTGTCTACTCTATCACTTTGCGATAGTCCAATGTGCGCAGGGATCCAGATTAGTGTGACAGATGATAAGGTTTGCGTTATTGAGTGAATGATGGTGTGGATTCGTTGAATAATTGGATTGTTCGAAAAAATGTTTTGTATACCCAAAAAGGACGACAGTGAATCGGTGACTATAAGGTATTGATTGTTCTGAGTGAGAGTAGATATTTCTTGTAGACATCTGAGGATAGCGAAGAGTTCGGCTGTGAAGACAGATGCACTGTCACAGATGCGGAATTTGAATATTGAACGGTCGATCGAAAAGGCAAATCCGGTCTTGTTGTTGAGTCGTGAGCCGTCAGTGAAGCAGTGGGTGTGTGATTGGTAATTGTTTAAGAGGTTTTGTGTTTCTTGTTCGAGTGTATTTTTTGGGGTGTATGAGGGAAATTTAGTAAGTTCGTCGTTGAAATGGGGTGAATTTAGTGCCCATGGTGGAGTGGAGTTGAAGATGGGAAGTAGAGGGTTAAATACAAATTTTCGTTCGTGTACGCGTTGTAAGTTAAGTTTGATATGTTTCGTAGAGTTACGGGAGAATTTTTGTTAGTTGGTACGAAGAAAAAAGTGGTCAAATGTGGGAGAATTTTTATTATCAGATATATTAGCAATCTGTCGGCGGTATTCCAGAGGGGGTTCGCCTGCCTCAGCACATAGGCTGAGACTAGGGCTGGTTCTGAAAGCGCCTAGGACTAGGCGAAGTGACGCGTTTTGAATTGAGTTTAATGTGGAAAGGATAGATTTCTTGGCTAGTCCATAGATTGGGGCTCCATAATCCAGCTGTGATCGGATGAGGCTTCGATATAGTTGCAAAAGAATTTTCTTATTGCATCCTGTGCTGGGATGTGCGAGGTATTTGAGGACGTTGAGTGTACGATTGCATTTGCCTTTGAGGTATTTTATGTGTGGTGCCCATGTCTGAGTCTGGTCGAAATTTACGCCAAGGAATTTAGTACTGTTTTTGGTGTGGATTGTGTTCCCGTTTAATTTGAGTGGGGGGATAGTTGGTATAGGTTTTCTGTGTCGGAATATGATTAGGTGTGTCTTATTCACCGAGAAACGGAAGCCGTTTTTGGATGTCCATTGAGTTAGGTTATCAAGGTTTTCCTGAAGTAGGCGGTGTGCTCGGCAGGGTAAGTCAGACTTGATAGATATGCTGTAGTCGTCTGCGTAGAGTCTTTTGGTTAAGGGGAATTCTATGTTTTTAGTTATATCATTTATGGCGACCATGAAGAGGAAGACGCTGAATACTGATCCTTGCGGGACACCGTTTTGTATAGTGTGGGGGGGATGAGGTCTTATCTTGGATTCTTACTGTTATGAATCTGTTTTCGAGGAATGTTTTGAGGATGTTAAGGAGATTGCCGCGTAGACCGCGGTCGAATAATTTTTTATTAATGAGATGTCTCCAGACTCGGGGGAAAGCTTGTTCGAGGTCGAAGAAGACTGTGTATAGGCTAGATTTAGACAGGCTTGCGTCTTGTATGCAGTATTGTAAGTCAGCTAGGGCATGTTGGGTGCTTCTTTTCTTACGTGAGCCGAACTGATATTCAGAGATGAGGTTATTAGATTCGATGTACCATATAAGTCTTTTGTTAAGAATTTTTCCGAATATTTTTCCGAGTACACTTGTTAGAGCTATAGGGCGGTAGGAGGAGGCCAAAAATGGGTCTGATCCGGGTTTAAGTAGTGGGATGATGATGGCTAGTTTCCACTGCTGGGGATATTGGCCTTGTTCGAAAATTTGGTTATATAATTTAAGGAGATAGTTTATGGAATTTTCGTGTAGGTTTTTGAGCATGAATGGATGTATTCTGTCGGGACCTGGTGATGAATTTTTTATGTCTGCTCTGATGGCGATGTTCAGTTCGAGAAGAGTTATGGGTAGATTGTAAGGAGTGTTTGTGTTTTCAGTGGAGAAGTTGATTGGAGAGGCTTCTTCAGCTAATTTTTGAAGTCTGAAGGTTTCGTCGTAGTTTTCGTCAGATGAGACCGATTTATAGTGGGAGGCGAGAATTTCCGCGATATCAAGGGGGTCAGTTGCGATTTGGTCTTCGTTTTTGATCTGAGTGATGTAGTGTGCTTGTTTCTTCCCCGTTAACCTCTTAATATTGCTCCACAAAGTGGAGTCGTGAACGGGCTTATCTATGGTCGACAAGAATGAGCTCCAGGACCGTTTTTTGCTAGAACGGATTAGAACTCTCGCTTTTGCTCTTAGTTTTTTATATTCGATGAAATCGGATTGTTGCCGGGATGAGTTATAATGTGCCTAAATGATTACGAACCATTTGAATTATCCAAATTTCATCCCGACATACTTTCATCTGAGTCCCGAGCCACGCGCGGATCCGAGGTAATGAAAAAATTGATTTAGCCGCCAAAAGTGGTACAAAACTTCCACGAATCAAGTCTCGTCTTCTTTCCACTAAAAATGATCTTACCCACATCGTTCACCTTAAAATTAGGGACGAACAAATCACACTCTGGCAAAATCAAATCTCATCGACTGAATTAGCCCAATTAAAACCATTGCCAGTTACCGAGAATCCCGCCGTCACGAAATCTACCCCGAATTATTCACACGCGCTCACCTTCTTTCCAAGCTTTTCCCGTTCTCATACGAACAATTTAGCTTCGAAATATTCGTTTGCGCCTATTCAGCTTCTGTCCGTCACACCTACTTAATATCAATATCCATCGAAACAATTCTCGCCGATGACCTCCCATCTATCCAAAACATCATCTCTTATCTAAAGGCAGCAAATTACATCTATCGCATCTACAAACAATTCACCACAAAGCTCATAACCCGAGTGCAGTTAAGAGCTTGTAAAAATTAAATCTCGAGTAATATCCACGATAAAGCTCTCGAGCGCGCGATTTTAATTATTCGATATCGATAAAAATATTTCGATGATGACGAGATCGACAACACTCGGAAATTCGTTCGCTACTCATTTCGTAATTAGGTTTTAATTTTCTTTTTATGTGTATTATTTATTGCCGTAACTTTCGGCGAGGGTGACGCGATTACAAGTTTTCGATTCGAAGAGAACTACGTAAGTGAATTAGTTAGATTCGACGAGTGTATTTCTGGAAACGTACCAAGAAGAATGGACTTCGCGGCTAAGTGAAATTAATGGCAGAGAAGGTTGTTAAATTTGTAATTTATACTTAAGTTTTCACACTGCAGAATGAGTGCCGCGAAGTAGGAACGAATAAAAAGGACGAAGAAAGAAGGTGCGGAAGAACGCATAGAAAGAATTATGAAAGATTTAAACGCGGTAGCTTAGGGTAGTTATCGTTTTTATGACGACGACGTTTGCCAGCGTTTGTTTAATCGAGTCTTCATCCATTTTCTCTCGCTCTGTTCCCCTTTTGTTTCGGAAGTGTTTAAAAATTTCTACGGTACATCGATTACGGAAAATTAGTTCCGAAGAAAATGTTTCGGACAAGATTACCTACGTTTGCGATAACGAAAGTTTCATCTTCGATAAATGTAATTCTCATTTTCGAGATGGTAGGCGGCCAAAATGTTGGCGTTCCGGCCGAGCAGGAAGAAAAGCGAACGCGGATAAAATGAAGACACTCGAAAGAAAGGACGTACAGTTTAATTCTGACCACCTGCTACGTAGAGATATGTTGAGAGGCTGAGGGGAAAGGGGAAATTGTAGTCGATTAGAGAAAATATCTGTCGCCCCATTTCCGATCGTTGATGCTATCTAAGTACTTTTGCTATTCGACGACTTATATCATGTTGATAAATTGCTTATCAGACACCTGATTTTACAAAAGAAAAAAAGAGTGATACGCCAAATTGAGTTAACTGAGGCCAGAAATACCAGTAGCTCTGAAGCGAACGAAAGCTTTTGAAGAACTAATTCGTACAGGAATGGCTGAATACAGACGAGTTGTTCGGGTGGCCTCTTTCGTGGTTGTGGCTATCTGCGCTTCACCGAAGATGATACTGCAAACGACTCTCTCCTAATTGGGACTATTTTACAATGCTATTTGCGCTCTCATCGCAAATGAAGCCGCAAACGGCTCTCCTGTGATTGGGACCATTTACGTGGCTCAAAGAAGATAGTTGCCCCTTCTGAAATCTTCGCTGTTGCCAATCTTCTGCCATAAATTAGTTCTCGAAAGTCCGCTTCCTCTAAGGTAGCTATCGTAATGTTTCTTTACATCGCGTTCTAATTTTGTTAAGCCCATCTCCTATGAGGTTCTATACCAAAAACATTCCCTGATGACGTCACTCTCTCTTGCTTGTACTTTGCTTGTCTTTACAGAGTTTAAGTGAAGTTCAGTCCTGATCAGTCGGGAACCGGCAATCCGTTTTTTTTTTTTTGGACGGAAGGATGTCTACAAGAAACGAGGCCGAGCAGTTCGCGTTCAGCTTCTGTGACGTCATCATTTTCGAATAAATGTCCAGGGATTTGGAAAATTTTCGATCATCGAGCTATAATAATAAAAGTTATATTACGAAGAGGGGATAGAATGGCAAGAAGCCTCCCACGCTTTCTCTATTTTGCCCAATTTAAAGACCGTGTGGCACAGATCTTTCGTTAACCACCTTTGCGTCTGGCATCATTTGCGAGTTCGCCATACAGCAGTTGTTTTGGGAGTCTTGAGTCGTCCATTCTTGTTACGTGTCCCAACCAGCGAAGCATGGAGCGCGTCAGCATGCATTCGATGGTACTGCACCGTGCGCGCTCAAGGACGTGGACATTCGACACGAAGTCTGACCATTTGATGTCCAGTATCCGCCATAATTGTCGTTGGTGAAATTTTTCGATCGCTTTCAGTTGCGACTTGTATGGTGTCCAAGATTGGCGCGATACACAGCAAGCTTTGTTCCTGATCGTAAGTCTGCGTTTTCAAAGACTCTTTTCTTGAGCTTAAACATGGCTGCCGAGGCTTTTCTGAGGCGCTGGTTGATCTCTTTAGTCAAGTAGCAGTCCCGCGAAACCATACTCCCTAGATAGTTGAAATCCTGGACTTCCTCGATGGTATCGTCTCCTATCTTTATGTCGGCTCAGTACGCCATTGGGTCGGAGCACTTTTGTTTTATTCACATTTATCTCCATACCGAGCGTCTTGTAGGCCTCCCAGAAGGTGTCCAACGCCCTTTACGTGGCTGGAGCGGAGTTCCCAAATATAACTATACCGTCAGTGTATTGGAGCTCGGTTACGGTTCGAGATCTTACGTTCTTCTGAGCTTTTAACCGAGCAAGTTTGAATAAGCCACCGTCAGACCTGTAGCGAATGGCGATGCCTCTGTCGAGTAGTTTTTGATCTACCACTATGAGCATCGCTGTCATGTAGGCGTTGAACAACAGCGTCTCACTCCATTTGATATATCGAAACTTTCCATTAATTATAACCTGGCTTTCATTTCCCGCGTGCAATTCTGCGACGATGTTGACCAACTTTGGTGGGCAGACAAATCTGAGCAGGATCTGCCATAGTGTATCCCTGTTGACCATGTCAAAGGCTTTACGAAGGTCCTCAAAGACAGCGTGTAGCGGCAGTTGTTGTTCAATAGCTTTCTTTTGTAGCTGCCCCAGTGCAAATATCATATCAGTGGTGCTCCGTCCCGCTCGAAAAACCCCGCCTGAAACTCGGGAAGAACCCGGAGAAGACGGACTGGAGTGGTTCAGCAGGATTTTGGCAAGGATTTTTCCTGCAAAACAAAGTAGTGAGATCCCACGGTAATTGGAACAGTCCGCACGATCCCCCTTCCTCTTGAATATGTTGATGATCGCTGCAATTTTGAAGTCCAAGGGAACATTTTCTGTCTTCCATATTTGTGCAAAGAGGGCATGCAGTCCACCATCTTTTGAAAATTTCTGCTGATAGGCCATCCAACCCAGCAGCTTTATTGTTGCGGAGTGCCTTTATTGCTTCTTCAACTTCGCTCACTGAGGGTGGTTGGTCGAGATCATTGTACACTGGATACTGAGGTGGCAGGTTGAGAATTTCAACGTTTATTACAGAAGAGGTGTTGAGCAGTTGGCTCTAATATTCCCTCCATCTCCCACGGATTTTCGCTTCGTTTTTCAGAAGATTACCTTCGCTGCTTCGAACTGGGCTCTCCTGGTTATGAGCAGATCCATATAGTACCTTGACAGCATCATAAAATGCTCGAATGTCGTTCACGTACGTCGGCATAGTTCTGAATCTCAGCCGCCTTTTTGCGGTACCAATGGTTTTTGCCGCGCCTTGTGGCATGGTAGACTTTAGATTTTGCCACATTATAAGCCTCGATGGTCACTGCAGCAGGGTTGCGTCACACTTTTTCTTGTATTCAATTGCCAGTTCAATAACTGCGGGATCTCATCATAGTATAGGCGAACTAGACACTCAAAGAAGACAATCTTGGTAGAAAGCAGGAGTTTGTTGGAATGTGTCCTGATTGGTGTCAGAAACAACCGAAAAAAACCCCACCCTCAAAGTAGATGGGAAAATTTTCTGTAGCACGTTTTAGCCCCCCAAATTTCGTTTTTTGTCAATATCTTGAAAAATACGCATCGCACGGAAAAATTTCAAATTACAAAAATTATTCCTCGTTGAATTTCTCATAAGATCAACTACTCACTATCCAACTTCAGGCTAAATCCTTAGCCTAAAAACTTTGCCAAATGAGCGCCATTTTCGAAAATTCGTTTTAAATCACCATATTTTCGTCGATAACTCGAAATTATCGACTTGTGCAAAAAACTGTGTAGGTATGAAAAAGTTTCCTTGTAAAATCTTATATAACATGAACCATATGCACATTAGCCTAGGCTCAAAATTCAGCCTATATATGTGCCTTAACTTAAAATAGGTCTACGTATCTCTTCCAATAGGAATAGGTACGATAAATTCTATGACTAGAGATTATAAAGCTTCTTCTTTCTTGATGCCACGAGTGAAAAAAACAATTCCCCCTCCCCCAGATACATTGACCAAAACCAGAAATAAACATCGTTGTATAACCATCATCAGTCAGAGGCTGACTCTTTGCCTCCCCGTTCATCGTTGACAGTTGTGGGTGCAGCATTTCATTATGAAACGCTGAGACAGTTGGTGCATAGGGCCGAACATTTCAATCTTAGAAAAAAGAAGGAAACATGAAGTGGAAAACGATTATATTATGCACCCTTACTTTATTTTCGATGGAAAAAAGGTCGATAATTACAGCTTTATGGCAGCCACAAGTAGTTGAACAACCTTTTGCGCGATCGCGGGGAACTCAATTTGGGATATTGCTAGGGCGGGTGGAGCAGTTGTTGGTATCGCTGTGAGGAGTTCTTCTTCAATGTGCCACATCCATACTTCAAGTCTGACTTCAAGTGGCCTCTCCAGTGCTACGCTAGGTAACTATGATGGCGAACCGCCTATGGAGTCGGTACTTCAAGTTAAGGCGCATATAGAGGCTGATTTTTAGCCTAGGCTAATGTGCATATGGTTCATGTTATATAAAATTTTACAAGGAACCTTTTTTATACCTACACATTTTTTTGTACAATTCGATAATTTCGAGTTATCGACGAAAATATGGTGATTTACAACGAATTTTCGAAAACAGCGCTCATTTGGCAAAGTTTTTAGGCTAAGGTTTTAGCCTAAAGTTGGGTGGTGAGTAGTTGATCTTATGAGAAATTCAAAGAGGAATAATTTTTGTAACTTGAAATTTTTCCGTGCGATGCTATTTTTCGAGATATTGACAAAAAACGAAATTTGGAGGGCTAAAACGCGCCACAGAAAATTTTCCCATCCCCTCTGAGGGCGTTTTTTTTTTCGGTTGTTTCTGACACGAATCAAGACACATACCAACAAACTCCTGCTCTCTACCAAGATTGTCTTTTTCAGCTAAATTTCATGTCTATTTCGCCTATACTATAATAAAAGAAGCTCCAGATCTATTTTAAAAAATTAAAAAATAAATTTCCTTCAGTCAATGAGAAAAAAAAACCAAGAGACCCGGATGCTGAAGCGCATGGCGACTCAGTCTTGTTTGTTGGTAAAGTCGCTCGCGAGAATAAAGGATTCTGTCCAGTCGAGCTTTTTTTAAATAATCCTTTATAAATTCAAAATAGGGTCTTTGGTTCAATTACAATGCAATGTGTAATTGCTAAAAGTACTGAAAATATAAAAGAAGTCTACAAATTATAGTTACATGATAGAACAATACTCGTAGTTTCTTACCTAGCTTTGACTTTAATTTGAATTTTTCTTCTCTGTTGCAGGTGAGTTTTTCATCATTACTTATGGTACCTAAATAATTCCAATTTTCATTAAAAATGACGCTGAAGTACGTATAGTCATAAATTATTTTGAAATGATTCTTACAAAAATATGGCATTCTATAATAGATTACAGATCGAAAAAAAGGAATGTTTGGGCGTAGCCAAATAAATGAAGATCATGTTTCATGTCTTTTATAAAGGTAGCATACTAGTTTGTCTTTGTCATACTTGCTTTCCTTGATCTGAAAGTGTCACCTTCTTGTTCTGGACATGCGAGTGAGCCCCCTTTTTGGACTAGTATAAGTCTGCTTTAGAATATTACAAAGCTTTTGGGGGCAAACCACAATCTCGTTCATCTCTGGCATGTCTCGCTGTGCTCCAATCGATGTGCTGATATGAGCTGGCCCTCTCTTTGTTGGCATACTTCTTTACTTGATCGCAAACCGTACTCGAGGCTGGCATTGAGAGTATTCAATCGCTCATGACATTTTCCTTCATTTCGAGTTTTTTTTTTTTTCACTTATGACATCAAAAAAGAAGAGGTTGTATAAACTGTCGTGTTAGTATATGTATCATACGTGTTCGTAGTGTTTGTGTTGGAAAAGATTTGTAGACCTACTTCAAGTTGAGGCGCATGTAGAGGCTGAAATTTTAGCCTAGGCTAATGTGCATATGGTTCATGTTATATAAAATTTTACAAGGAAACTTCTTTATACCCACACATTTTTTTGTACAAGTCGATAATTTCGAGTTATCGACGAAAATATGGTGATTTACAACGAATTTTCGAAAATAGCGCTCATTCGGTAAAATTTTTAGGCTAAGGATTTAGCCTGAAGTTGGGTGGTGAATAGTTGATCTCATGAGAAATTCAACGAGGAATGATTGTTGTCACTTGAAATTTTTCCGTACGATACGTATTTTTCGAGATATTGCCAAAAAACGAAATTTGGGGGGCTAAAACGCGCCATAGAAAATTTTCCCATCCACTTTGAGGGTGGGTTTTTTTTCGGTTGTTTCTGACACAAATCAGGACACATTCCAACGAACTCCTGCTTTCTACCAAGATTGTCTTTTTTAGCTAAATTAATTTTATGTCTATTTCGCCTATACTATTTAACCAGTCTGGCGTTTTCTTCGCCGGCATTTTCCCTATTGTCTTCAGACTAGCGTCAGTTATCGTCTCGTGTATGCCTTAGATCGACAAAGAAAAGAGGACCTGTTGAGGATACTGAGCCGATACCTAATTTCGGTAGCATTCTGTCTCTAGAAACGTTCGGGCAGGTTCGTACCAGTCCGATGCAGAGACATTATTCTTCCAAACTTCCATCCTTCCTATAGCTGGCGACTTGAAATTTTCCCAAACCCATGGAACAGTTCGGCAATTTCCCAATTTTTTCAAGTTCCATAGATGACGCGTTATGTCTTCTTTGCTGTTAACTATCTCCTTCTTTTGTTCTCCCAATTCCTTCCGATGACGTGACACTCCTCCACGACTGCGATTTAGGCGAAAATCCCAAATCTCTCGGATTTCTTGACAGACTCATTTTCTAAATTACGTGCATTCAACAGTGAAACGAGTATTGCGACAGGTGGTTATTCAAATCACTCTTAAATTTCGAAGGATACACGAGTTTTGTAGGTTACTACAATTTTCGAAATAGCATTGAACCGCAATAACTACAAAAGCTTCCAATACAAAATTAAAGTGCTTCCGCGAGTGAGCACGATATTTACTTTTCGAATAATGCATGTGACCGCGCTCTTCTTTCGGGGGCAGTGTATCGCGGTCACGCAATAACGGTGTAGTCGCAACGCTCTCAATCCGCGTACACACGAGTCACAAATTAATTCAGCTCGTACAAATATGTGCCATCTGTTGGTTTGTATATCGATACGATGGCATTTTTATTCGACGAAAATACCTTTCGTCGGCAACGACTTGAGGTACATTTCTGCTTCAATGAGTTTTCATTGGCACTTGACTAGCAAATATCGAGTAAGCGATGAAAATGATGACGGCTACTGCAACTCGATGACAAATACAAGCATTTTTTTCCTTCTTTTGTAGCGTGCAAAGGTCCAGAGAGCGACGACCGCGACTCGAACGCGCTCGAAATATGAATAACTTCCCTCGATCAGCCATTCTGCTCGATAGTATATAATAATGTAAACGAGTGTTCCACGCTATGTAAAATTTCTTCTCCCATCGTCGTCATCGTATTCGTTCATATTTGCAGAAAATTAGATGTCATTGTTGACAGGTGTTGAAGAAGGTGGCGACATAATAAGCTGCCGCGCACTCTTTTCCTGGTTCGCGCCGGGACTCCCGCTATGAAAAATTATACCGACGTTATAAAAACGTAGACGAGGACGACTTCAGGCTTATCACAGAATACGGTCGAGACGTGAGTAAGTGAGCGAGTGAGCGACGAGCTTAAAAGCGTACACTCGGGTACAAGAAATGTAAAGAAGGTAGAACTCCATCGAGCATCACCCATCGCTGACAATAGTGCCAATGAAAATTTTTCTTCTTTTTTTTTTTTCTCTCGTACGCGACCTAGATTATGCATTTCGTACATTTTCGTTCCACTAACCTTTTCTCTCTCGTAGTTTTTTTATTCTCTCGTCAGTTTATCAACATCAATGTCATTTCAGCTTATATCCCACGCCCCCGACGATCTCATTCGAAAACAGCGGTGTTGTTAGTCGGAGATGAAAAATTTGCGGTCCTATACAAGTGGAATTTTAATTATTTTGCGGAAGAGGACGCGATGTATCGTAGGGTGAGTGAGAAAAAAAGCTTGTTCTCGACAACTATACGATATTTACCAACTCTCCGACGTCTTATTTTAATTGAACTACCATAAATACAACAGTGGAAAAAGAGAAAATGAAAAAGCTTTCGAGAGCATGATTTTAATTAATTTTTGAGAAATATTCGGATATCTACGATGACAAAAGCGACAATACTTCAGAAGCTCATTCGTCTCTCATTTCATAATTAGATTTTAGTTCATTTTGGTTCTGTCTGCGTATAGCAACCAATTTATAGCATCGATTCTTACGACAAAAATGTTCTTTTTCAAACGTCTATATATAAATTTTTCAGCTCTATTCTCGATGGACCACCTCGATTCGAGGTCGACGACAATTTTTTTCCCCACCAAAATGAGTTTCCCCTGATTTCGACTGCCAATCGACGAAAAATGACTCAGAATATTAACCGATGAATTTTCTCCAAAAATTCATCGTTAGTATCAAAAGTGAGTTGATTTCTCGGTTTAGATTTCAGCGTCAACTTGGTCAACATTGACTTTGGTTCCGTTCACCTGAGAAAGACTTTGCGACGTTCGTCAAGATTGCGTCGATTTTGCTGAAAAAAATTCAGAATCGAGGGTAAAAATAGTCGTGACGATATCAGGAATGATTGTGTTTCCTATCTATCTCTAATCTTGTGGGTATTTTACAAGAGAAGAAGTAGGTTGATGACCTACTGAAGCTCTACTTCAGTATCTGCCTTCTACTCTGAACAATCTGAAAACAGATACATCCATGAAACGGTCATCAGTTGACCCTCAGGAGCTGTTTTCAGAGGTGAGATTGAATGATGATGACTTGGTGGTGTCGTTTGATGTATACATAGCACTAACTCCATCAGTACCTGTGGACTTGGCTTTCAATAGGTTGTGATGAAAACTTACCCTCCAATAAACAGGCAGACGTTTCTGAACATCTTGGAATTTTGTCTCTCCTCAGGATACTGGAAATAGTAAAGTTTTTTTATCCCCAAAAATCGGTTCATAGCTCTTGATCTCTTTCGACTTTGGTTCCATTCATCTGAAAAAGACCCTGGCAATCCTCATCTACAGTGCGTCGATTCTAAATACTTATACAATTTAAAAAAAGAACTAAGAATCAACAGTGAGAATAGTCGTAACGATTCTGTTTCAAAAGATGTGGGCGTAGCATCATCGTTGGTAGGAGATTGGTCTCAAGAATGATTAGGTCTCTCAATCTATCTTCACTGGAGAAGAATTGAGTTGACGACAAGGAAGGAAGTTATCGCTTATCAACGATTCAGAAAGAAGTCTCCCTTCAAGACCCATTGTCTTGACCATAAAGTCCGCTACTGAAGCTCTATCTCAGTTTCTAACTTCCGTTCTAGACGATCTGAAAAACGATAAGATGAATTTACGGTCATCAGGTGACCTTCAGGAGCTCTTGTCAGAGGTGAGATTGAATGATTATGACCTGATGGGTGTCATTTGATGTACAGTGGTGCTGTTTCCGTCAGTACCTATGGACTTGGCTCTCAAAGTAATTGTCGACCGATGGTTAAGATGAAAACATAGACTCCAACAGAGAGGCAGACGGTTTTGAATATCTTAGAATTTCGTTTCTCCTCAGGACATTGCCAGTATGAAAGTTTTTTTTTTTTTTATGTTCTCAAAAGAATGGTTTAGCCATGGGTAACCCGTCGTCTCCTATTTCGAATTCTTTTTTGAGCAGCTGAATAGTTGTGCAAGTGAAGAAATACATTTGGAACCAAGTTTAAAGAAGAGTTCGATAAAGCTTAGTTCAGTTTATTCTTGACTTTGTCTTTAATTCCTCTTAATTCTATCTGCGATGTACTTAGTCAAGTCATCGAGCATACAAAATTTCGTGAAGAGGGAGGGAGAGAGGAAGGTTGACACTAGGTCAATTACAGATAGAGGTAACAAATCACTTATAACGAAGTCGAGAAGTGTCGGTTGAATGTGAATGGCAAAGTTTGAAATAAGGATTTCGACGTCAACTTGAAGTCGATTTAAAGTCGACTAGTCATTTATGAAGTTCGAAGAAACTAAGCTTTTGGATGAATGAAGAATTCAGCCTTCTTCAGGGCAATCAGGGTGTCCACTTTTTTTCTGAAATGAAATTCCCTGACTTTTCCCTGACTTTTTCAGGTTTTTCCAGAACATAATATCCCCTAAAAAACTAAAAAAAAAAGAAAAAAAAAATTCTCAACTCGAACTTTTTTTGTTGCACCTGAAAAAATTCCCTCACTTTGGGCAAAATTCCCTGACTTTTCCCTGACTTCCAGCTTTTCCAGATAAGTGGACACCCTGGCAATAAATTTTCTCCAATTTCAACCCTATCCAAAACTTACCGTTTCTCGGAAAATTTGTTGACGGATTCTACAGACGAATTTACACAAGAATCATAGGCCATCCGCATCGACCAAAATGAAAATGCGAGCTGAGCGATTTTCGCATTTGAATGATCATTGAATAACCTCAAAATAAGTCCTTTGGAAAAACAGTAAAGAGAACAAACTTTGAAGAGCCTAAAATTTGCTACAAGGCACCTTTTGTCATAAAGATTGATTCCGATCAATTTAAGGAAACTTACCGCCTATCACCCGCACCCACAGGGATGTCAAGCCGATCGTCATTGACTTAAACTTCAACCTCGGGCTTTTAATCGATGGTCACATCGATCTGAAGTTACAGCCACCGTCAACCCTTCCTAATTAGCCTAATGACGTTTGACTTTTGGTTTCTCCGGGCGCAATCAACCAGCTCCAAGAAAAGGTCCACCACAAAAGGCCAAATCCGTACAAATGCCTGAACTTTCGTACATGGTATAAGATCCATACACAATTCCCAAAGGTAGTTTTTGGCTGACTCCAAGTTTACAGGCGATCATGAAAAAGTTGGGATGCTATTGCAAGTTTTGCACCGGCGAGCGGGGAACCTGCAAGATCCGTATTTCACTGGGGAAGGTCTTTCAAAAAGTAGAACATATAGAAAATCCTATCATTTGTAGCTCGAGAGTCGACATTTTTCCAAGTCCCCCTTCTATTGTATAAAGCTCGAGAGTAAAAAATATTCTAAGTCCCTCTCTTGTCATATATAGCTCGGGAGTCTCCAAGTCCCCCTCCTATCATAGCTCGAGAGTCGAAATTTTCCCAAGTACACCCCTCCCTCTCCGTAACTTCATCAACCTCGGACCGCTCGCGCCCGCGTTCGCGAACGAAAATTTCCTAAAAGTAGCCCCAACTATCGTAAAAGGATAGCTGGTTCGCCGCTAAGAAATCGTTAGCTGAACGGCCAAAGTTTGAGCCAATTATTACAAGCCTGACATTTCAGTCCATACCACTCATCATTTGCCTCGTTTTAGTAGTGCGGGATGCTAGCGCTGTCCTGCCCGAATCCTGATACAAAACTTTCATTGAAGTAAGTCAAGATGCCGTTGCAAGTTTTGCAACGGCGAGCGGGGAACCCGCAAGACCCGTATTCTACTGCGGAAGGTCTTCAAAAAGTAGAACGTGATATAGAAAACCCTATCATATATAACTCGAGAGTGGAAGTTTTCCTGGTCCCCCACCCATCATATCTTAGAAGTCGAAATTCTTACAAGTCCCTCTCCTATCATACATAGTTCGAGAGTGGAAAATTTCTCAAGTCCCCCTCTTATCATAAATAGCTCAAGAGTCAACATTTTTCCAACTCCCCTCCCCCCTCCGTGACGTCATCAACCTTGGACCGCTCGCGGATGAAAATTTCCTGAAAGTACCCCCCCAAAAAAAGGTATAGCGAGGTCCCCGCTAAAAAATACCAGCTTGTCGGTTAGGCACTTCTCTGTATGCGACAAGCCGCAGGTAAAGCAAAGATGCAACGCGTCTCAAACACTGCGATCTAAAACGAAACGCGTCGCGTACCTCCACGAGACTGCTACGTGTATCTCCCCGCTCAAATCGCTCCGCGCTTATTTATAATATACTTTTTCAATACCTTAATACTATGAGTTTCTTTATTTCTCGGAGAGGAACACGAGACAAACTTTTGATGAAAAAATCCAAGCAAATACAGTATTTTAGGCGCAGAAAATGATTATTTAAAAACTATAGTTCGAGGTAAAATTTCGGAAAAATTCATCAGAGTAAAAATTTTTAAACAAAAAAAATTGCAACAGAGATTTTTTGCAATATTTTTTTTTAGAGCTGAAAAAATAATTATTAAAAAATTACATTTTCCTGCAGGTAAGAGTGATGAGGGGGAGGCGGACTAGGAGTCTAAAATTTGGAATTCACAGGTTTTATATTATACACGGTGGACCAGAAAGATATCAGTTAAATGGGAGTTTGAGCTAAATCTGGTTGCACGAAAACGCAAAACATTAGACGTATAGTTTAAATATACAAATTTTGTTAATTTGAGCCATATCCGAAGTTTCTACGACTTTTCTGAGCCGAGTTATGGACCAAAATGTGCCGAAAATTCACCAAATCGCCAGGGTTCCCAAGTAGGGCTTGAAAATTAATTAATTTGCAGTAATGAGCTGAATTTCGAAAATTTTAATAATCAAATTATTGTTTCTGAAGTGAATTTGGACGGGGAAAACGAGAAAAATAGTAACAAAATCCTAAGAAGCACCAAAATGGGTTAATAGGCCCAAAAAGGGTCAAAATTCCCCCCAGTTGGGAAACCGTTCAGACTTTTGCATTGTATTTCAATTTCTAAGTGGAATTTCGCGCTGAGTCTAAAAAAAATGTTTAAAAAATTCTTCGAAGCACCGACATGGGTCAATGGGCCCAAAAAAGGTCAAAATTTCCCCAAATTGTAAAATCGTTCAAACTTTCAAATTTTAATTCGATTTTCAAGTGGACTTTTGCGGCGAGTCTGAAAAAATGCTTGAAAAGCTCTTGGAAGCACCAAAATGAGATCATGGGCTCAAAGAAAATCAAAATTCCTCCAATATGAAAAATTGCGTAATCTTTAAAAGTTGTTTTCAATTCTGAAGTAAAATTTAGTGGCGAGTCCGAGAATAATACTGAAATGGCCCTAGATGATCTCCAAAATGAAAAATCAAAGATTTTTCTCATTCGGCAGAAAAATTGTTGATTCAGGGGATGGAATGAATGTCGACAAGTTCGTCTGCTGTTGAGTGCTCGCGGAGTGAGAGATCGAAAAGCGTCGGGTGAGAAATCCCAAAGAGGAAATTGCGGAAATATTAGAGAGAGACGACAAATTCATCTTCCGTTGAAGGTTCGCGGTGAGAGACCGACTAGGGCTCTGCGTATGATCGAAGTGGGAAAAAGTGCGAAAATTCTCGTTGTTTCAGTAAAAGAACGCAAGTTGGTCTTCTGTTGCGTACTTGCAATGAGAGATCAACTGACGCCTCACCTATGAACGAAGCGGGCCAAAGTGCAAAAACTCTTTGATTCAGGCAATGGGAGGATACCGCAAATTCGGTCTTGCTCGTGATGAGCGATCAGCTACAGCTCAGTCTTTGATTGAGGCAGACGAACGCACGCCCGGAATTTCTCGGTGTTTCACCCGGAGGAGGGAATGATAGGGTCAATTTCGACTTTCTTCGTGAGCTCGCGGTAAGAGAATGATCAAGACCGCGTGTTTGAAAGAGGCAGGCGAATGATCCCTGGGTTCAACATAGACCGACTGACGCCCCGTGTATGATCAAGGCGGGTGCTTCCACAAAAACTCCTGTTGTTTCTTACCAAGAAGAGTTCAACAGTTTTTTTTTTTACCTCAGCACACAATTTTACCCTAGAATAGAGAAAAACTTTGAAAGTTGGGCGATTTTATCACTTTTGGGAAAATTTTGATCCTTTTTGGGCTCATTAGCCCATTTTAGTGCTTCGCAGAATTTTTGAACAATTTTATTCAGATTGAGCGCTAAATTTTATCTCAGAGTCGAGAAAAACTTCGAAGATTAGGCGGTTTTAACATTTTGGGAAAATTTTGACCCTTTTTGAGCCCATTAAACCATTTTGGTGCTTCGCAGAATTTTTGAACAATCTTATTCGGATTCAGCGCTAAGTTTTACTTCAGGATGGGGTACGCGATTCTTTCAATCAGGATAATTGTTTATTGATAATTCACAACCTTGGGAACCCCTGCAGTAAAATTTCAGCACATTTTGGTCCATAAATCGGCTCAGAAAAGTCGTAGAAACTTCGGATATGGCTCAAATTAATGATAAAAATTGGGATACAAAATTCGTACATTTAAACTACACGTCTAACGTTTTGCGTTTTCGCGCTACGACAGATTTAACGTAAACTCCCATTTAACTGGTAGCATCTTTTTGGTCCACCCTGTACAGCACCATCATGTAAGAGAGTTAAATTCAAAATTGGAGTGCCCAAACCCCACTTTGCCCTTCACCACCAAATAAATCCGTACAAGTGCAAGTTTTCTGAAACTTGAAGTATCTTCATCAATTAATGAAACTTTTAGTGTGAGAACCACAACTCTAATTTGTTTCGCAAAATTCTTAGACCGCGGGTATCTACAAAATTATTCATGCATCGAGACACAAGTATATGATTCTCTTGACACTGTCACTCGATTTAAGTAAGTCCCATCAATCATCTTTACCTCGCAAAATATCGCAGAATCATTCGCTATCTATTCAATTACAACGACCAATAATTCTTTCGAAATTCAATCTTACCTTCGTATTTTTCTAGATATCAAAGACGCCTCTTTTCCATACAACCTCTGACCTTTCAATTCAAAAATCTCAGGAACGCAGCTCTAGGGCCATACTTAAGTGATGAATTCATTCTCTTCAAGAGCTTTGAACTCAGTATCCAGACCTACTTGAAAGTATTCTATCTCATTTTTCATCACAATTCTTCCTGGACCTCTAAGATTGTGTCCCTTGGAAACTAGATAATTAAATTCTCCTAATATCCCCAAGCCCTCATCTCGTGCACGCCCTTGTGGCCAATCCTATCCTCAGACATAAATTTTCTCCGAACGGACTACAATCTTTTGCGCTACAATTATATCGATTTGTACCAATGTTAAACGGTTCAGTCGGTTCGGAAAAAACTTATCTGCAAGATAGGAGTGGTTAAAGGACCTAGCTGAGATGAGTGCTGAGAAGTATTGAGGGAGTTCAACCATCTAGTTTTCGTGGGACATAATGAAGTTTCAATCACAAAATTATACTCCAGAAGCGACAAGAACGACACAAGTCAAATTTATGAGACACCAGTTCAAACGTACTTGCATACACTACTCTAATTCATTTGATTATCAGGAGCCCACGAAATTAAGAGAATAATCAATTGTGTCTTCTGTGAAAGGATCCATACTTTCCTGTGCAACAGTTGGCATGAAAGTACGAGGCCGAGCACGCAACGAATTAATAGGACTTCGAATAAAATATCGGATGAGGAGGTTAATACTAAAGAAGAAATTTTGCAATCCAAAACTTGAATCGTCGCCTGCGAAACGCATCTCATTTCGAATGACAGATCCTGCGATCCTCTGATACCTGTACTCGTTATACGATGGAATTTGAAGAAGTGCTGGAAGATAATTCTCCACGTTTCTACGATTTCTTCTCGTCATCGAGGCGTTCCCTATGTAGTCAATCAGATCTTGATCAGCCGCTACTTGCGCGGGAGTTTGCCCGCTCTTACTCTTGGCGTGAATGTCAGCTCCGTGCTCGATCAAATATTTACAAATCGAAAAGTGACCCCGAAAGGCTGCACAATGCAATGGCGTCCAACTGTCCGCCTCTCTTCGAGTATTGACGTCGATCTCTCTATCACGCACTAGGTAATCTAGAAAATCCACTCCATTCCACAAGGCTGCGACATGTACGAGTTGGTTGCCTTCTACATCCGTCGTGTTTACGTCTGCACCGTGCTCTGTAAAAAGTTTACAAACTTCGATGAACACCTTCTTTTCTAGTCTATTATCCCGCGAAATTTTCATCAGTGCGATATCCAAAGGAGTTTTATCTTCTTTGTTTTTCTGACCAACATTAGCACCGGCTTGGCACAGACCTTTACAGATTCCAAGTCCGTGATATCCGATAGCTCTAGGAACTGCCAAATGTAATGGAGTATCACCGTTAATGTCCTGCTTTTTTGTATCAGCACCACAGTCAATCAGGTACTGGATTGTTTTGGGTGAACTGATGAAAGCCGCGCAATGCAAAGGAGTTCTTTTGTTTTCATTAAGAGTACTTTCAAACTCTGCATGTTTGTCACCAATGAGATACCGAAGAATTTCTTCGGCATTCTGTAACCTAGGAGTGGAGACTGCTACATGCACTAGCGTGTAACCTTCATTATTTTTCCAATTAACGCTAATCAGAGGACTTTTTATGTCAAGAATGTACTTGATAAGATCAAGATTTTCATTTCTTAGAGCGGCATACAAAATATTCTCGTTCTTCTCGTCAACCACGGTCACTTCTGCTTCCATCTCTTCCATGAGATAAGTGATGATATCGGCTCGATCGTATTCCACCGCGTCGAATAATAATGAACGAAATTCTTTAGAATTCCTATATTCTTTTCCCATCATCGGTTTATTGAGATCTACGAATCTGTCCTCGATGAAAAACTTCACAATATGGTACTGACCCATAATGACTGCCCAACTTATGGCTGTCAAATCGTTATGGAATACTTCGTAAATGTCAACATTACAATCCTCTACAAGATACTCAACGATCTTGAGATTTCCGGATTCAACGGCCATTCCTAGTACAGTACAGGGTCCGTCCACAGAAGTTTTTGTACACCGAATGTTCAGGAGGGAAGAATCTTTCTTCAGCAGATATTTCAATATATCCAGGAAACCTCTGTTGATAGCGACGTGAGCAAGCGTTTTCCCCTCGTGCATGATCGTTGGCGGCACACCTTTTTTTTCGATGAGCATTTTGACTTTTTCGAGGTCATTATGGTTGACCGCGTCAAAAATTTCAACCGATTCCATCGACTGCGCACTTCCGTTAATACACCACGATTCTTGCGAACAGACTAACATACCAATCGAAAGTTTTCGGCACGTTAAAATATACTTAAGCTTCCTTATCGAACATCAATATCACGTTTCGATTTACACGGTTTGTGCATTCTGATAGGTAGTATAGTTTGTTTCTCTACTGCCTACCACATATCTCTGTGATAGGTGCAGCGCTCACAGTTTTCCTCAATAGTGTTTTAAAAACTTTCGACGCCTATTTGAATTGGGCAGACAAATAATGGAAATTTGTGCTTTTCAATTCATTCTTATCATATCTAATAGCTTTGAATTTCTATGGAAGTCCTTCGTTGCCACTCAGGAATAACGTGAGGCCATTTTCATGAAGACAATTCTTCTTAATCGTTTTAGCGGGGGGCCCATACACTTTTTTATTCGTTTTTTCATTTTGTTTTAGCTATAAGAAATTAAAGTTTGAGGGGGGTTTCATCATTGGACCAGGGGGATCACGGCACCTCTGCTACTTGTCATCTTAGTGAAGCTATGAACGGAACGAATTAAAGAAATAATGAGTACGAAATTGTTGTCCACTCTACTTTTAATAGTTAGCACGCTTCCACTTGCGCTCTCTGTATAGTAAAAACATAACTTTAAGACTACCTAAAAATTAACTACGCCCTCCCTATAATCGTTCCCGATCCACAGCCTCAAATGAAACGAATTTCCCCATCTTTTTTATCATGGTAAACAAATTTGTGCTCGGCTTATACCAGTTGAGACAAGACAGGAAAAGCAAAACTTTTCGGCAATAAAGGCAATTTGCCTTCTTTTTCCTCCAAGACTTTGAAATCAATTTACCTGAATTTTAGTGAGGAACCTATCGTTTTTTTTGTTCGGATTCGAGTGGGAAACTTTACTTCTTCCGAAGTCTTGGTCGAACTTGCGTCGATATAGTGTTGAAATCGACCTCGCATAGACGTCGATATGACTTCGACCAATATCAACTTCATTTGGACTCATCTGCCAAGTCGACTTCTCAAAATTTGAAAAGTCGATCTCGCGTCCATTTCTCCATATTTTTCCATAGACCTGATGTGTACTGCTCGGTTGCGTCGACGCAAAAGTCGATTTGTAGATCTGTAGAAATAGGAATGAGCGCTGATCGATCTGGAGTCGATGCACAGTCATTCTGACTGTTTGGTGACTTCGCTACTCGCAGATAAAATGCGTACAGTCGGAATTATATAATGAAGGCCATTGAGAATCTTAAATTATGCTCGACCAGTGAAGCGATGGTCCAATCTTTGTAATTTCGACCTCGATTCTTAGTCGACATTAAAAATTAGTACTAAAAGTCGACTTATTTTGTACATTGATCCTGAAATTTCATCGGTTTGTGCATTTGAAATCTACGCAATTTTGACATGTATTGCAAGTCTTCTTCGGGCGATTGACGTATAATCAAACGGGGTCGACATCAATGAGTAGTGCAGATGATACTGGTAGTCGACTCGATTTCAACGTCATCTGTAAGTCGATGGTAAAAAGGAGCGGTCGATTTTGAGTCGCACGAGTTCTCGTCATTTGGCATAATTCTACGTAAAGTCTGACATTTCATGTAACGGCAATTTTTCGAGTAAACAACAGGATTATCCACTACTTCTTATACATGGTTAGATAGAGAATGAAGAGTTCTATCGAGTACAACACAGCACGGTGACTTTCAACTCAAGGGATAGTCCTCAGATTTGAGTAAGTGCTCAAAAATTCCATGGTCATGGATGTAATCGCCTTAGATCTTGAGAATATATATATCATAGAGTCAGTACTAATGAATGGAATCTTATTTGAGCACTGTTCCTGCAAAGAGGACCAATGTCAAACTCAATTTATAAAAGTGAAAAAAAATTTTGAACCCCAAATATATCTCGGAGAGGGGAGCAAATGTGTGTAATGAGATTCTTCGATTGTTTGTTCCATCGTCGTGGGTAGCATTCATAATCCCTATTTAGGATGCACAGTAATATTTTTAGATCCAAAGATGGATAATTTGGTTCATATCAAGTGCATATACAAGTCTACAATGAAGAAAAAAAATCTAGTTTGGGTGTTAAAATCAATTTTGGGAGAAAAAATTACATTCGACACTTTATCTGTTCCATCGTCATGGTAATGATTTACACTAAACAGAAAAATAGAAGCACTGCCAATTTTTGCTCTGTTACAAGGGTAACAATGGTGATGACGCTGCTCAACCTCTTTTACCCAGTGCAGGTACAGTTGCTCACTTATAATCAATTTAATTGTAAAATTTTCCATCGTCATGGATGGTATTTTTTTTCCATGGTCGTGCCCATTTTGACACGACTATGGAAAACCAATGTTAATTATATGTACTTTTCCATCGGCGTGGCTATTTTTTTTTTGACGTTTCTTATGCATGTTTGGTCCTAGTAATGTCTTCTACAAGCTTTTTCTAGTATTTTGGACCAAAAATTATTGAAAAAAAAAACACATACTTTTTTTAAAAAATGAGCGTCAAAATGTCAGACTTTTCGTAGAATTACCCCAGAACAAGTTGGAATCAAAATCAATATCGATTTTGATCAAAATTGAAGTCCATTTGGAGTCGAAATGAGGAGACGATCCTCAGTTAACGTTCACGTCCGACCTTTGTGACGTCGATAATAACCATGACCTTAAATCAGTAGCATAACGGGGGAGGGGGCGTGTTGGAGAGATTGGAATCCCCGCCCTCACAAAGCATGAAATATCAAAATTTATTCTAAATAATTTTTTAAATAATTTTTCCAACATTTTCATTCTTTGGTTCCTTTTTCATCTCTCCCCCCCCCCCTGAAAGATTTTCTGGCTACGTCGTTGCCTTATTGAGAGACATTGAAAGTTTCGAGCTTCGATTCTCCATGAAGAAATCTTGCGAAATGTTCGAGCGCTGAACTTCTATGAAACACTTGAAAAAAACTTTGAGCTCGGAGCCTTTGTAAAGGAAGAAAAAACGACGGCTTCCTTAACGAAGTTGAACGAGGAACGCAGGGAACCTGTTTTATGAGCCAAATGGGATTTGGTATTGAAAATTCAAGGAAGCCTAGACCTCGAATCCCCAGCTATATATGATAGCTCGAGAGTTGAAATTTTTCCAAGTCCCTTTCATATCATATATAGGTCGAGAGTCAACATTTTTTCCAAGTCTCCCTCCTATCATATATGGCTTGAGAGTCGAAATTTTTCTAAGGCCCCCCTCCTATCATTTATAGCTTGAGAGTCGAAATTTTCCCAAGTCCCCCTCCTATCATACATAGCTCGAGAGTCGAAATTTTTTCCAAGTCTACCTCCTGGCTCGAGAGTCGAAATTTTTCCAAGTCCCCCTCCTATAGCTCGAGAGTCAAATTTTTTCTAAGTCTCCCTCCTATCATATATGGCTCGAGAGTCGAAATTTTTCTAAGGCCCCCTTCCTATCATACATAGCTCGAGAGTCGAAATTTTTTCTAAGTCTACCTCCTATCATACATGGCTCGAGAGTCGAAATTTTTCTAACTCCCCCTCCTATAGCTCGAGAGTCAAATTTTTTGTAAGTCCCCCTCCTGACATATATAGCTGGAGAGTCGAAATTTTTCCCAGTTTTTTGCTGGACGGCGGACAGCGCACGGCTCTCAAAAAGCTCCCCATAAAACAGGTTCCCTGTTAAAAACTCAAGGTGTGAGCTTATGAGCGAGATTATAACAATGGAATCTCAGGTTAGGGTGAATGAAGTCCCAGACTAATTTCGAGCTATGGGGGATACATCCTCAGGAAACATCCGTATCCGACCTTTGTTGTGTCATGAATGGCCTTGACCTAATTGAGGGACATGAGGAAGATTTTTAGTTCCGAACCTTAGTGTCGAACCTTTAAGCTTGTGCATAAATATGCAGTTTCAACAGGAAACCTGTTTAATAGGGGGGGGGGGGAGCGCTGTCTGGCCGGTCAGCAAAGCTCGGAGCTCGAAAATTTTCGGTTTCTCTCCTATCATAAAATTATATAGCTTAACGGTTGGTGTATATAGCCTGAAGGGTAGCCCCTTCGAGTACCTAGGTATGCAATACTTCATACACCAATTGACTTAGCCCCTTCAATGAGCCCGATATGCAACATTTCAAACACCATAAGACTCAGAACGTCCTTCTAAGGTAGTCTAATCCCTCTCGTGTTATATTGGCGGATTTTAGGCTAAGACACTTCTAGTTGGAAGTCTCTCTCTCAACAAGAACTAGGTTTAAGCATGGTTGAATGATTTTCAAGAAAAAATAAAAGTTGAAAAAGGACGGGACGTTATCAATGGTACTTATATGGAAACGTACAAGCAGGAGAGCGTGTCCCCATCAGTGGATGATTCTTTCAAGTTTTTATAGAGAAAAGACTGACGATATTAAGAAAAATTACGATTGTCACACGGAGGAAGGAGACTTTCAGGACCAAAAAATTGAACCACGTAAAGAGAAAAGTTCTAACTTATATAGTAGGGTCCTAATTGTACAAGAAAAACCCGTCCGCTCGATGTGGCTGTTAAAAGCAATTTTATGATTGATTATTATTTTACATACTCAGACGAACAAATATAGCCTTTATGCCTATTTTTCTTACTCCCTGTTTTCTGAGGTACCCCCCCCCCCCCCCCTTAATCTAAAAAGCTCGTTTATCTCAAGAAATATTGACTTTTTGAAAAAAGTTTTCAAACAAAAGTTGTTCCATTATATCAACTTTACCTCTTATGAAAATTTCATTTTGAACAATCCTCACCTTTTAAATTTGAAAAAACTTGGTAAAAGAAACAAAGAATCACGTTGTTTTACATTTTTAATGAGAAATTTTGAACATGCATTCAAATATATGATTATAAAAAATATTTAGAATTCAGTTTCCTTTTGAATGATGAGTGTCAAGAAGACTTCACCCCACCCGTCCCTCATTTCAAAAGCTCAACCCCCGCCCCTCCTCTTAGTCAAAATCGAGGTTTTGAATAGTGATAAGTCTAACCTCCAGCCTATTATGTTACCCTTCTGAGCTGATGATGTAAAAGCTGAAGAGGAAATTGAAAATTAATCTCAATTGATCTCCTCTGAGCTAGAACTTTAACTTCTTAAGGCAGGTACTTTTTCAAGGAATTTCTAAATTTAAGGTAAGAAGGTGAAGTGAACAATCATGATAAATTAAAATAAAGCATATTTTTTTTTTTTAAATTTATCATTAATCAAATGTTTGCGAGGAAGAGGAGGGTCGGGGTGGATCTTTTGAAATGAGGGAGGGGTGGGTTGAAGTCGTCTCGTCATGATACTCATTCGAAAGGAACTGAATTCTAAACTTTTTTTGTGGCTGTATGTTTAATAAAAATGTAAATAATTGTAATTCTTTGCTTTTTCTACCATGTTTTTTAAAATTTGAAGCGTGAGGATTGCTCAAAATGAAATTTTTATAAGAGGTAAAGTTGTAGAGGAGATATGATGGAACAACTTTTGTTTGAAAACTTTTTTCAAAAAGTCAATATTTCTCGAGATAGACGAGCTTTTTAGATTAGGGGGGTGGTACCTCGGAAAACAGAGAGTGAGAAAAATAGGCATACAGGCTATATTTGTTCGTCTGAGTATGTAAAATAATAATCAATCATAAAATTGCTTTTAACAGCCACATCGAGCGGATTTACGATTAGGACCTTACTATATAAGAGAAGACTAAAAATAGAGAAGATTTTGGATTCCGAGGCATAATGGCCACCAAATTTTACACTCTTTCTTCCGTTTTTTTTTTTGGTTTAAAGCTCAAAATTTTTACAAGTTCGTCAATCAGGTCAAGATCATTGATGACGTTACAAATTCCATACATGCAAGTTCATACTCGTAGAAGCGATTTCTTCTGAGTATGCAACTCCAATAAAAGTGCCACGTGAGTATACGCTCAGCCCAAAAATGTTTATGAATATAAGTACGTAAGTAGTGCACTGTCCTCATCTCTCTCTCTCTCGATCCTCATAAGGCAAATGGTTTACCTAGAATGAAACGTTGAAAACTTTCTTTTTCCATCATTGGAATCATATCAATGAGGTCTACGATGGCCGGTGACGATCAACCTCGTTAGGAGGAGGTCGGAACCTTTTTTCAAACGATCCCCAATCGTTCACAGTTAACATTAGTTTTTTCCACTGAAGAACAGGAAGAAGAGAGCGTGACGTCGTCGGGGACTTGGAAAAACCGTTATGTACCAACGAGAGAGGATTTCGAAAAATGTTGAACCTTTCGAGCTACACAGGTGAAGAATGGGGGCCTAGAAAGAGTCCAACCATGTAGCGAGAGAATAACTTTTTCGGTTCACATGAATAAAAACGTGTTCCTTCGGTGCTTCCTTGGAGGATGCGAAGACGCGTTTTTTTACTTTAGAGCTCAAAGAGTTAGGTTGCGCGCATGCGCGTATTCTGTATGCGTCGAACATTTTGGCGGTCGCGGACGAAAATGATCTTTTGATAATTTTGAATACAACACTCGAATTTTTCCTTGTATTCATCAATTGTAAGAAAATTACAATTTCGTTTTCCATCAACAATGTTATGATGCTCTAATAAAAAAAAGAAAATTTTAATTATAGATCATCTCGCGTTTGCGTTTTTATTCATGTCAACCAAAAAATAGCGTACGCCACACGTGAACGGAGGAAAGCGATATACTCGCGCTGCATGGCGGCCCTCGCCGCGGCTCGGGTCGCCAAAGCGCTCGTGTAGAAATCGCTCTCCTCCGTCCCTTATAGCGTAATATACTATTGAGGCTGTCTAGGAAACCCAAGCTCTGTTTGAAAGGTTTTTTCGGTTATTCCTTGTCATCCAGTGACATACCGAGAAAATTGTCGAAGCGCTAGAAGAGAGAGGTTGGACAGAAAAATGTTTCTAGATGGGAATTGAACGAGATTTTAAGATATTTCAAAGCATATTTTTCAGTTCTGGATAAAGCAGTACATCTTTGTCATTATCAGACATAGCCACTAAAGGACTTCACTCGCTTCCTTTATCACCATCCTTTCGCGGCATTGGCTCTACGAATCATCAGTACGTCGATAGTGCATTGTCATCGAAAAGCGTCCTCAATAATTGGACAAAATTTTGCGATTTTGACCGACGTTTATCGTATTTTTACCAGATACAATATCATTCAATGATTATGAATTCCACTCGCATCTCTCTCAGGCCAACCAATAAGGCTTTCGTATCGCTGAGGGGCCTGTGTCACGCAAAAGAAGACGCGTACAACGTGCATCAAAATATAAAGTTTTACTATACGCCCCTGCCAAAGGGTATTTGAACATGTTCGTCACGTTGTTTATCCTACGTCCGCGATGTCTGAGATAGCCTCGCGAAAGTACGGAGGGTTAACGGCGCGCCGGAGACCGCATCGAAAGCGATATCGAATACACGATAAAAACAAAAAGGTCCCATACAGTCTGCGTACAGCTTGGTGTAGACTAATACGGCGCGCAAAAACTTACACGGAATTGATTTCGATGTTGCTGGGTATATATATTCATACATTATTATAATGAGTTATAAATACGAACAACACGCGATGGTTAGATATTATAATAAGGGTATAGGAAACGTTTCGGATGGACTCGATATGGAAAGAAATTTACGATAATGACGAGTATACTATTAATCTGCGGATGATTTTTATTTTATGAAACGAACTCGTAAAATCTATTTACTATATAACGAAAAAATAGAGCAACTCGTCTATCATTTTTCCGTTTCATTTCACTCGCTCTCTGTTTTCTGCTACTCTCGACGCCTCCATCCGATGTACGGATGTGGAGAAAGGAGTGTGCAGCAATTTTATTTCTACTTTTGCGCGCGAAAACGCAATTGCTGTAATGAAATAATGCTCGAACCGACGAGAAAATACTCGGTGAGAAATTAATTTGGAAATTTCGACCAAGTACCAGCGCATCATACGGAGACGTGCTACGAGCGCGATTCATCTGATTCGATATTGATATAACGAAACTATTATTCTTGTCGGGAAAAACATTTATTTCGAACGAAATATCAGCTTTATATTTTGCCGTTTATCGGGTTGGACGAGAGAAACTGCAACTTTGATGAAGGTAGGATGGAAAATAAGAAAAAGTTTTGACCGGTGTATGCAGCACTCGAGTTCAAACGTTCGTGATCCATTCCACGTATGGAGGAAACTACCTGAAATATTGAGAGCACCTGTGAGTCTTCAATAATGTTTACATTCTGTATGGACAAACTTAATTAGTGAAATTTGTACTTACTCGTACTTCACTCGATCTAGAATCGACTACGTACTCAGTTGCAACGATTTTTAGTGCGCTAATGGACTTTAACTCGATCTAGAGTCGATTTGGAGTCGATTAAACTTAAATAAACTAGGCAGTCTCTTTTGCGGCGATCAATAATCAATTTGTTTATCGGAACTCATATTGTGTATGATGACGTGTAAGTGAAGCAGTGAAATTTAAAAAGATCGCGCAATCTACTTCAATAGTCAGCTTACGAGTACAAGAGTATTTTCAGGAGGTACCCCATCATCGTTGTATCGCTATGGAAGAATAAGGCCTTTAATAAAAACTTGATCGCTTCCAGAACAGATGTCTCCGTCTCATCAGGGCAGCCGAAGGATTGTGCTGATCCATAGGTACGTTGAGTACTGTGAGTCTTGTTGTCGTGATCATGAGCACGTGAGGGGTCCATTGACGATCGTATGATCGCGGCTTGTGTGGTCAATTCTCTGAGACGGACTTCAGGGTAGGGACGGGCGTGATCATTTCAGGAGACCACTGAGGGCGAGGTCTAAAACGTGGGACTTCCGTGATGATCGACACCGGCTAGTCTGGCAGTGGAGGAGCCGGCTGAGTCGGGGGTTCTGTCGCGCAAATCCGAGGCCAGGGTTTGGCCTCCCCAGATAAGGTGGTAGTAGTGTTGCTGTACCTGTAGCCATCAGGCGGCTATCAAGTGACTTATATGGATAGTTCAGGGGAGGCGACCAGAACGTTCTATACGTGTGATGGCCGGGCCAAGACTCTGGGTCGGTCTCGGAATGAGAGAACAAATAGGAGTCTGGTCAAGTCCCAACAACGCGTGAAAGAACAATCTACGGGTAGGGCGCGGGCGTACGTGACCGCAAGTCAGGTAGGTTGAATAGGAGTAAATTGTAAGTGTGCTCAAACGAGTTTTAAAAACCTTTCACAGGAAGTTCAATGGAAAAAGGTGGAGTTGGCTGAACAACGAGATTTGTCAAGGTCAGAACTGACGTAAGTGGCTCTTCGGTGTACATTAGGTTGTATTCTTGATGGTGCAGGCGCTCCGGGCGTTTTATCAGAGTTACACAAATCATACAAAAAGTACAGATTTTTCGACTTCCTAAACCTTCTGATGTTCACACTAATTTTCAAGTACACTCCAGTGTCTTGACAGAGCGTCATTTTCCTAATTATACCTTCACTTTTACAGATGGTTCAAAAGATGATAAGGAATTAGGTTCAGCGATCTAGATCCCCTCTCTTTCCACAGATATTACGATGGGAAATATATAAGTGCACGCCTCATAAAATTATATTGACCGCCAGTTCCACTCCCGCCATGGAAAAAAAACTGACACGACGTTGAAACCATGACAAACGCCATAAATGCACGCCAGGACTGGCACACGAACCGTATTTCAAAAGAAGATAATTTTGCTGCATTTATTGTGAGAGACTGCCTCCCCATAGTGAACCTCAAACTCCCTATGAGTGAGGTATGACTGTTGATGGAGGTGTTTTCCCAGTTGTTCCATACCGGAGGAGTCAGTAGAAAAATGTATTAGACGGATAAAAAAAAATTACATGCCTATGAAATGTATTGCACGGATAAAAAAAACTTTATAGCCTACAAGCTACATTCACTATAGAAGAGATATTGACACTTTTGTTCTATTGTAATAGTAATGCGTGCTTTGCTTTGGAGGGGCGGCCGCGCTTGTTTTTGACCCATGGAGATATTTTTAGCTTCCTGGGGGACGGTACAAATTCTCATGCCAATAACGTGTTTAAATGAATTGAATGTGGATTGCACATTGTTCTGAATGTTCTCATATGTGCACTGCTTACAAGGTGTATTTGTCCGTTTCAATGGATTTTGAGTGTTTTGATTTTGTGTGCACAACTTACTTCATGTATTTGTCTGTTTCATAGGATTTCGAGTATTTTGGATCTTGAGTGCACAACTTATATGAGTATGTGTGCACTACTTACTTTCTGTATTTTTCGGTTTCATAGGATTTCCAGTGTTTTTGGTCTAGGGCGCACAACTTATATGAGGATGTGTGCACTACTTATTTGTTTATTTGTTTGTTTCGATGGATTCCGAGTGTTTTTGGGTTTAACACTCATTTGCGAACGTCCTATAGACAGTTTAAATAAACATTAAAAAAAAAAAAATATTGTGAGATGCAAGGATGGTAAATCAATTTGTCCTGAAAGTTGCGAGTTGGTAAGGAACTGGTCCGACCGCCGTGATCCTGCGTGCGTGCTTGAATGTCGTACCATTTGCGGAAACTCCTTCCATGCCCCTGAGCATGTGGACAAAGTTGTACCACTGGGCTCTCTTGAACAAACCAGTATTCCAAATGGATGATGACAAGGAGGATTCGTTGTACTTCATTGGATCTTCAAATCTCAGTAACCACTCACCGCTCAATTAACAAAGCAATAATGAAACTCGAAGGTAAATGGACATTCTTTGATACATTCAAGCAGGAACACTTTTGTGCAAACACATTATTGGCATACAAATTTGATTGAAACTTTGTACCGTCCCCCAGGAAGCTAAAAACATCCCCATGGGTCAAAAACAAGCGCAGCCGCCCCTCCAAAGCGAAGCTAGCGTTACTATTACAATAAAACAAAAGTGTCAGCGTCTTTTCTGTAGTGAATGTAGCTTGTAGGTTATAAAGTTTTTTTTTATCCGTACATTTCATATGCATATAATTTTTTTTATCCGTATAATACATTTCTTAGGCGTGTCAATTTTGTTTCTTTGGCGTATTATCGATAGGCGGGCAATTTCATTTTCTGAGACGTGCGATTAAATGTATGCCTATTACGATGTCTCTACCTATTCCACATCTATCTTCCATGCCGAACAGATGGCTATTTACGAAGCTCTCATCTACGTAAAACAAAATTTTTCTTCTGTTCGTTTCCTCATCATTTCAGACTCTCTTTCAGCTTTACAGTGCATTTCAAGATCACCAAAATCTCCAAATCCTCACTAGCGTTTACAATCATATCCTTTTATCAATCTCTAAACCCAAATTTCTATGGATACCACGTCATACTGGAACTATAGATAATGACATAAAGGGAAAACAAAGGTAAACAAAAATCGCTCCTCCCTCTTCAATAACAAACTTTTACTTCACGATGAACCAATCTCCGTTATGGTTCCACTTGGGACGATTGGTGCTATCAATACCCCTTATCATTCAATAACCAAGAATCTCAATTTCTTCGAATACTTACAACCTCATCTCCCATCCACTCTATGGTATCATTTTAGTAATTTACAACGAGCTCTCATCGTCTAACTCATTCGTCTTCGATTTGGCCATCATAGATTACCACACCACGCGATTCCGATTTGTACCCTCTACATCAAAATAACCCCACCTCAGTTTCTCTTATAATCTAATTTTTTCCAATGCTCTGAACTCAAATAAAAGAATTGAGAAACAAATTATATTCAGAAGCACTCAGATTGAACATCCATCCTCCCTTTAACGATTTTAGATTGATGGAAAGAAGCTAGATGGACTATTAGATCCCAACTGCATCGACGATCGAAAATCGATCGCGAAAGAAATTCGAACCAGAATTTTGAGACGCTACAGTCTCATACACCGAACTGTTGTTTACACACAGCCTTGCAGACCAAACTTTAGTTTGGTGGCCTTGATTATCGGTATACAGCACGTACAAGGAGAAAATCTTTTCTCTGTGAATAATTGTTGATAAATAATTTTATCGGCAACGGGATGCGAACATAGTGCTCACTGCTTGAAAGTCAGCAAGCTTAACCATTTATCGGTACACCATTCCAGCTATTTAAACTAAGAGCCCCGCAAAATTCAATTCGGGTTATTGGATAGTCTGTGCATACAGGAAGCACGTATTCTTCTTTCTCTCGTCTATGTAGTTATTCCTCAAATAATATTATTTAGTCTACTATCTGATTTTACGAAAACTGAATTTTCCGCGTTATGATAATATCTGATCGGTTATATCGTCCGAGTCTATTATTTATGGCCTATTTCTATTAATATAATTTATCACCAAGAAAGATAAGCCATGAACTCGATTCATGAAACATTGAATGCAGATACATTTACATACTAGAACCAAATTCATTTCTGTGATTCAAGAGACAAACATGAAGACGTTACGCGTAATTTTTCGCTGCACTCTTGTCATTTTTTGCGGTAAGTATTTACCTAATACCGTTAAAATGATCTACAATTTTGACACTTCAATCGCGTATATACTCTTACAGTCCACGCTTTCCTATGGGTCAACAGCGTACCAATTTCAAAGGAATCCGATGACGAAGGTTCAATGAGTGTCAGTATCGGCAGTGCTTTTGTTTCCTTTAGTTATTCAAATAACATTCAAACGTATTTGAATTCATAGATAAAATCGCACGCAAATGCTGTGCATAGTTGGATTTCCAAGCTGCCGGAACATCTACAAAAAGGCGCTGAAAAGATGAACGCAGAATGGAGTAGACGTGCCCAAGCACGAGAATCGAAGTTAACGAGTGATTTGGTGAGTACCTGTCAGTGATAGGTATTCAAATGACTCACAATTTGATTTGTGGTCTGGATGGATGCAAACTTTATGGATCAACGTGAAGAAAAATTTTACCCTTTCTGTACTTATTATGCATCCTTAGACAAGACACACCACAAATCGATAACCCAGTTTTGATTGACTGGTATTATTATTTAATAACACCTCTTCACAGAAGCCTCCACCTGGTCGAAATGGGCACTTGAGAGGTCCATCCAATATGAAATGTGTCGTAGAATAATTTTGAACTGAGGGATTTTAGTCGTAAGTATCTCGGTTTTTGAGAAAAAAACAGTTTGAAAATTGAGAAAATGCAACTTCAAGCTCCATTGTGGGGATACGGAAAATTGTTAAATGGGTCATGTGCACAATCTTTATGTAAGCCGGCAATCATCTTACTCTGAGGTACTTTTACTGTAGCTGTGACCGTTCGTCGAATAATCCCAAAAAGCCACTGGACCCACAGGAGGGGACAGGTGGGTCAAATTTCTTATAAAAATACATCAAAAGCTTATAAACAAACCATTGGCCCCTAATTACCATATTAATTTCGGTTGTACCGCTAGCACTAATTCTGTTTTCTTTTGTAGTTCTATTTTACCCATCCTAGTTTTGTTCTCACCTAAGAGCATCGATTTACAGAGAACGAATTATCAAACAAAATTGAAATTATCGGAACTCATAATGAGTGAGTGAGGTATAAGTAGAGCACAGATATTGAAAAAGGGGTTTTTCAATTGTACAAATCTACTTTATTAGTTGCTTATACAAGAGTACTTTCGTGTGTTATGCCATCATCAGTTGTGTCGCAACTGGAGAACAAGGCCTTAACCATGAGTTTTTATAGTATAACACAATGATCTTATTGGCTATAACAATGCTGTGTTGTGATTGGTTCACTTCTTAGAAACTTATTCTTACAATAATATGACAATGTGTTCTTATTGGCTGAAACATACTGCTTAGTGATTGGTTTAATCTATCGTCCTAAATGCTGCGTTTCTATTGGCTACCTGGTTTCCTGCCGTCTCATTGGTTGGTTCTGTTCTTCTTCTCTCGTCCAATCACCTGGCCGAATAATTTTTCGCTGTCCAACGTGATTACATTGTTCAAAAGGCAGGCTTTCTTCCTCTTGGCTTTTGCAATCTCCATTTCTACTGGAGTTTTCTTCTCTTTGTGCGATTCTCTACATGTACGACTTCAAATATTTCCTCTCCATCGTGGTGTTCTTCGTTACAGTGTTTCCCAAACAGAGACTTGCCATTTTCTTTCTCCCTCGACTTTATGTGCTGCTCCTTTTTCCTGATCTCAAACTTTCTCTCAGTCTCAACGATGTAGATACCCCCACACTGTTCACAACTGAGCTTGTACCCTCCCCTCAAGCTTTCCTTGTCCTTTTCTTCCGTCTGGTCATTGCTGATTCTCTTCACCATGGGTTGGTTATTCTGGATACCCATATTTACATTGTAGCCATTGAACGCCTTTATAACCTTGTTTGTGTACTTTCCTATGTATGGTATCGATCCGGAGTACTTTCTCACTATGCTATCATGGGTTCCTTTCTTTGTTTCCATTTTCCCAAAGACTCCCTCCACCACACATCTGCGGTAGCCATTGGTTTCTGCGATCTGCTTTACTATCTCGATATCTTTCCTTTTCTCTTCGTTGTTCTTGAGAATAGAAATTTCCCGATAGCAGTAGTTCTGGATTGCCGCTAACTTGTGCCAGGGATGGTGGTAGGAGTCATTTGGGATGATGGTGTCAGTATGCGTCGGCTTCCTGTAGATTTTTTATTCTATACTATTGTTCTCCATTGTGAGTGTAAGGTCCAAATAGTTGATGGTCTCATTGCCTTTTTCCACTGTGAATTTGATGCTCTCATTCATCGCGTTCATTTCTGAAAGGAATAGATCCACCTGTCTATCAGTGTTTGACCACACAATTAGGATATCATCTACATATCTGGCCCAGTGTATGATCGAGTTTCCAAACTTGCTGCCCTTCAATATCTTGTTTTCCATATCATTCATGAATATCTCCGCCAGTATTGGTGACAGCGGTGATCCCATCGCAAGTCCCCTTTCCTGACTGTAGAACCTGTTATTGAAGCGGCAGTAATTCTAACTCAAGATCTCCTCCACTATGTTGGCGTACTTCGACCCATCGGGGTTCCCATGGTATCTGTTGTTTTTGAGTAGAGTGAGAAGTTCCTCCTTCAATATGGTACCAAACATATTAGTCAAATCAAAGGATATCAGCTTGTCGTTACTCCTGATTTCCAACTTGTCCAGTTGCTCAATCAGCTCTCCGTTGTTTCTGATACTTTGTCTGGGTGCAAACTGGTAGTTTTCTTTCAGGAATGTGGCTACGATCTTTGCTATCTTGTAGCATGGTGATTGAATGCTGTTGACCAGGGGTCTCATCGGACGGTTCGCTTTGTGGAGTTTTACAAGCCCCTTGAGTTTTGGTGCAACCGGGTTCATCTCAAGCGTCCTTCCATTGCCGGGTACGTTGTTCCGTTTCAACACAGCTTTCAGGTCATCTTGGTATTTCCGTGTTGGGTCCCTTACCAGCTTTTGGTATCCATTAACTGCGATGTACGACTCCACTTTTTGGGTGTAGTCCTCCTTCTCCATTACCACTACCGTGCTGCCCTTGTCCGCCTTTGTCAAAATCAGGTTGTTCTGTCGGATCTTCTTTTGTATATTTGTGACCTTCCTCTGCATTACTTGCGTTCTGTCATAGGTTCGGCACATATCCTCTTCGATGTCCAACAGCACTTTCCCAATTTTGGTCCGGGCTTCTGGTCTCACGTCGTGTTCCATGGTTTGGATTACTTGTTCGCAGCTAATGGCCATGCTTTCAAGCCTACACTGGTTCAGCCTCTCTGGCTGCACGTACTTGATGCCTTTGTCCAGCAGTCTTCTTTCTTCTTCTGTGAAGGTGACGCTTGATAGGTTCTCGATGCTGGGAGCAAATTTGTGCTAAACTCTCGCTGTCTCTTCCTTTCTTTCTTCTTTCTTCCGGGTCAGTTCCGCAAGCTTCTTCTTGATCTGTTTTGTTTGGGCTTCCAGTTGCGACACAACTGATGATGGGATAATACCCGAAAGTACTCTTGTATAAGCAACTAATAAAGTAGATTTGTACAATTGAAAAACCCCTTTTTCAAAATTGATATTAATTCACTTCAAATAAAAGAAGTACAAGCCAAGTTCATTGTCTACTACTTTGCGTGAAATGCGGGAATCATAGTTCAGGTTTTCACTGGAGAGAATGAATTTTAGAATAAGCAAACATTGATCTGTATCACAGATTCCTATTATTCTGTGAACCGATACTAACATTTGTTAATTAATTTGCAAAAAGAAATAAAAGTTATGAATGGAAGATCAATTTTATACTCGTAACTTATTCATTAATATTTTTCAAAATACTTCTAATTTTTTCTCACGTAGGAATCTGAAAGAGAAAATTCGCAGAAGAAGGATCACCAATTACTTCAACATAGCTTGCTGGTTGAATTAAACGCTGAAATAGATAGGTTCCTCGAATTATATCAATGGCAAATCAGTTTGACGAAAGCAGAAGAGACTGCGCTGAGCAAAATCAACGATGAGAGCATGCGAACTCGGGCATTGCTATCGATGACTTGTCAACACGTGATCAATGACCTGAGAGCACAGCCTCTTATACAGGAATTAAATAACAAGATTGATTCAGTTCTGAACGAGAACTTAGCCAAGTGCACCCCAGCTGAACGGAGGAAACACACCTGTGATGCGCTTGTAATGTTGAAATTGGACAGAAGTGCAAAAATTAATGAAATGTTTATGAGTGGTCCTCAAGTGAAGTTAATTAAACTTTTTCCAAATGACCTTTGGAACGAGGGTATTACTGCTTTTTCCAATGCGCACAAAACAGGTGTAGACTTCGAAGGAATTCAGCCTTACGACGTGATATCTGCGAAAAACAGTACAACGACTAAATCAAATTGTGTAAAAAGTAGATGATAATTCTATGATAGTTTTTATATACTGTAGTTGTTTTTAATATTTTTGTCGTCATAGTCATTGCTATGAGGAGTTTACATTGTGTTCTTATTTTACGTACGAGTGCAATACAATTTATACAATTAATCAAAACTAAACCATCGCACTATCTCTATTTTATTTATTTATTTATTTATTTATTTATTTATATTATTAGAGTGCCCTCCAACAGCCGATCGGCCAATGACAGGAGGAAACTATGAACAAAAAAGATGAAAAAAAAAAAAAAATTAAAACAAAAATAAAAATGAATAAAAAAAAATAATGACAATGATAATATGTTCACCACTAGCCACTTCAACCCTGGTCCCATGTTCCATCCCCCAACCCCTTCCACAAACCAATCATTTCGAAGAATAAACAAAAAAATAAAAATAAATAAATAAATAAATATATATATATATATGTATATAATAATAATAATTACAGATATATGGAGGCCATTTGACCATAGGGGTGCGGACAGGATCAGACTAAATTAAAGATTTATGATAAAAAAAAAAAAAAAATAGATGAATACTCAACAAAAATAAGGTATGGGCAAGCATTATCAATTTGTTTCCAAGTTCATGAGGACTGTCGTCACGTTGCTACCTATCATTTCTCTACTGTCAAAAAATATATCAATTGTGCGGTCTTCTTTAACAACACGGTTCAAGAGAGACAGGGCACGAAGCAGTGGAGCAGAAGCAAATTGCTGCATTCTGTGCTGAGGAATCTGAAAGATATCTCTACACCTACTCGTTCTGGATGGAGCAAGGAAATTTATTATGACAGCTGAATATTTCTCAGCAAAGATTGGTATTTTAATAACGATCTGTGCTTATTATGCATACATAGACAAGACATACATTTCTGCAATATTTCAAACTCGGAGTATACGTCTCTCAACTTCGTTCGGGATTTGTGTATTCCGCAATGCCAAACTGACACCTTCTAATGTGTCTATTTGAATTCTCGTATCAACGAACCAGGAGAAAATGAGATGCATTTTGGCCCACCATATTTTTTGAAATTAAAGACGAAGATAGACGGAAAGTATTTTACCTTCTTCGAGGGAGGAGGTACACCCTCTCAATTTAGTCACGGATGGTACTAATTTTTCGCAACATCAAATTTTACGGTAAAAATCTCACATTACACATTTACTTCTTCTCTTTTATTCAATGAATGCCTCGACCATAAGGAACGCACGCAGACTAATAATGAAAAAGAGAGGCAGATAGTTCGAAATTCATCAGAAAAAAAAGCGAATAAAACGAGAGGAAATTCTTCTTCATCTCGAAGTTTACGAGGAAGTATCTCTATTTTACCAAATAAAAGTAACTTCGGTTCAGTCTACAGCTCGTATTTCCTTAAAGATCACTTGAACTCGGTAAACAAAGAAGAACACAGAGAAAAAAAAAGAAAAGTTCATCTTCGAAACAACTATTTGTTCGAGAAACTTTCGAGCTTCGAATGCGCCTTCTTTAAGAAGTTCCCTTTGGTAAGAAAAGTGATTCACGCGTTTTCTACTTCCTTAAGGCGTATTTTATCTTTTCTCGGTTCAATATCTGCCACGGTATGCGGATAGGTCGGACTAGCCTGTTGAAATTTATGTCACCATTTCAACTTCGATTATATAAGAATAACAACCCTATTTTCTGACAGCGCTGAAGAAAAATATTTCTTTTCGCGTACGTCTCCAGATTTATAAAATCGACACTTCGTTGCGATGATTTTTCTCGAGTTCGTGAACAGGTGGGCGAGTGAGTGGGATTTAAGTTAGGTCGTACTCCGCAGAAAAATCACGTCTTCAATCCAAATAAAATTTCTATACGTATTTTCTGGCAAGATTTTTAAATGTTTTCACTTATTCTTCAAAATGTCAAAAATATTCTGCTTCTCTGTTTCGAAATCATCGGCTGCATTACTACGTTTCTTTCGACCAGCCCAGATCAAAATTCTTCGGGCCTTGTCCACGCTCCGGTTTCGACTGCAAAATTTTCCTCAGGAGTTCTGAATTCCCTCAGATTTGATCTTGGCACCTCAGAACCTTCACTATGTTTATGAAGGCTCATTGTAAGGGCAAACGTCCGAGAATCGTTCAACAGTAAATTCATGCGAGCAGACACGTTTAAATCAATACTAAATACAGGATGAGCAGAATTTTGAGTTTGTGCTTCATTAGTTGTTTCTTAATCCTTATCCCTCTCAGTACCATGATCTCCCCCCCCCCTGTGTGATCCTAAAACAAACCCTATGTGATGTTACAGCAAACTCCTACTCTAGTCCTAAAAAAATGAGCTACAAAATCTCTCAAATTGAATCCCTTCGATTGCCAAATTTTCCGCTCCCTAGTTACACCTTGTCATACTCACCCAAATTCCATGATCTCACACTTCAATATGCTACATGCTGTCAACATTTTTGAACGCCTCGATCACACATAGGGCCGTTGTGACCAAGGGGAAAGGCCCCTCTATAATTAAGTCTTAAAATTGGCAAATTCTATGGTTATTGAAGCTAAATATTTAAGAAAAAAACAAAAACACATTGAGAGCGAAATTTGGTCAGTTGTCAAATTCGATCATTTGAACTAAGAAAAAGTGTTTGATAAAGTCCGACGTAGGGAGCTTATGAAGATACTGGAAGATGCACAAGTGAACGAATACGACCGAAGAATAATACAAAATATGTATTGGGGGCAGACGGCAACTGTCTACCTGCAGATATACAGATAAAAAGAGGCGTGAGGCAGGTGTGTATTCTCTCTATACACCAACAAGATCTTCAGTTAAGCTCTAGACATAGTGGAGTTGAGAAAAAGTTTTTCATGTGTACAGTTGTACTTTATTAGTTGCTTTTACAAGAGTACTTTCGGGTGTCACTCCATCATCGGTTGTGTCGCAACTGGAGAACAAGGCCTTAAACATGAGTTTTTATGGTATAATACTATGATCTTATTGGCTATAACAATACTGTTATGTGATTGGTTCACTCTTAGAAACTTATTCAGCGGTCTGGAGGACACCTCGTTGTAACAAGAACGTTATTCAAGGTACAAGAGCGATACTACTGGCCTTCTTGTCGGTTGGATGTGGAAGATTGGTACCGACGTTGTTTGTCATGTTCAGCAAGTGAAGGTCCCTTTACTCGTGGCGGCAAGGATGCAAGTTTATAATGTTGGGTATCCTTGTGAACGTACAGCAATGGACATAGCTGGACCATCTCCAGACAGAGATAGGGGAAACCGTTTCATACTGGTTATAGGAGATTACACGAATTTCATAAAATGGATTGAAGTAGCTGCGCTCTCAAATCAAGAAGGTACAACCGTTGCAAACGCATTAAGAGAAAACTGAGTAACGCGCTTTGGAGTACCTCTGGAACTACATACCGACCAAGATCGAAATTTCGAATCGAAAGTGTTTGGACCGCTCGCGATCGCGGACGAAAATTTCATTAGTCCCCCCTCATCATATCTTAGAAGTCGAAATAATTCTAAGTCCCTCTCCTATCATACAAAGATATAGCACGAGAGTGGAAATTTTCTCAAGTCCCCCTTCTATCATATATAGCTTAAAGATCGAAATTATTCCAAGTCCCCCTCCTATCATAAATATTTCAAGAGTCGAAATTTCAACAGGGAACCTGTTTTATGGGGGGCTTTTTGAGATTGCCGTGCGCCGTACAGCGAAAAACTTGGAAAAATTTCGACTCTCGAGCCATATATGATAGGAGAGGGATCATGGAGTCGTTGCCTCCCCCCTCCAATATTGTGAGAAAGGAGCTAAGATGAACCGATTAGAAGAGTATTATACTTTAAACTCTATAAATCGACACTGTAATAATGTTCTAAATGACTCAGACGTTTTTTTCAATCCTTTTATACGTTACATGCTAGATGAGTCACCTGTTCGTACATGAAATTTCTTTTTTCTTTTTTTCTTTTGTTTTATTCTCTTACGTATCACTCGTAGGTTATTCTCCGCAATGTTGCTCAGTTACGCCTGATGATGTACTGGTACTTGTACGAAACCGGTCGCGTTAAAATATAGGGTCAATTGTGGACTTAAAATATTAATTTTAATTTTGTGTATTTTAATTTTAATTTTGTGAATTTTGATCTTTATTTAAATTTCTATAATTTCGACTCTTTGTAAAATTCAAAATTTCGGTTTCAAAATTACACCCTGTGTTCCACCATTGACTTTCAATTTGTTACGAGTGTGACTACACTGTTAATAATGATCTCGAATACTCGTACTCACGAGGAAAATGTCATTTTCATAGGAGAGGGACTTAGAGAAATTTCGACTCTCGAGCTATATGATATGAAAGGGACTTGGAAAAATATCAACTCTTGAGCTATCATATATATCTGGAGATTCGAGAAAAATTTAGACTCTCAAACTATATTATACTAGGCTTATAGCACGTTCAGGCATTCTTTATACTAGGCTTATTTAGGTCTAGGCTTCCTTAAATTTTCGATACCAAATCCCATTTGACTCATAAAACAGGTTCCCTGCGTTCCTCGTTTATCTTCGTTAAGGAAGCCGTCGTTTTTCTAAATCCCTCACCCCTCTCTCCGTGAAGTCATCAACCTTGGACCGCTCGCAATCGCGGACGATAATTTCCTTAGTCCCCCCTATAATATCTTAGAGGTCGAATTTATTCTAAGTCTGTTTTCTACCATTATATAGCTCGAGAGGGGAAATTTTCCCAAGTCCCCCTCCCATTATAAATATTTCAAGAGTCGAAATTTTTCCAACTCCCTCTCTCCGTGGAGTCATCAACCTCGTGATGTCATAACCTTGGACCGCTCGCGGACGAAAATTTCCTTAGCCCCACCTATCATATCTTAGAGGTCGAAATTAGTACAACTCCCTCTCCTATCATATGTAGCTCGAGAGTGGAAATTTTCTCAAGTCCCCCTCCTATCAGAAATATTTCAAGAGTCGACCTTTTTCTAATTCCCTCACCCCTCTCTCCATGAAATCAGCAACCTTGGACCGCTCGCAATCACGGACGAAAATTTTCTTAGCCCCCCCCCCCCCTTATAATATCCTAGAGGTCGAAATTATTCCAAGTCCCTTTCCTATCATGAATATTTCAAGAGTTGAAATTTCTCTAACTCCCTCCCCCCCCCCCTCTTCGTGAAATCATCAACCTTGTGACGTCACGACCTCGCACCGCTCGCGCTCGTGGACGAAAATTTCCTTAGCCCCCCCCCCCCCACATCTTAGAGGTCGAAATTAGTCTAAGTCCCTCTCCTATCATATATAGCTCGAGAGTGGAACTTTTCTCAAGTCCCCCTCCCATCATAAATATTTCAAGAGTCGACCTGTTTCTAATTCCTTCACCCCTCTCTCCATGAATTCATCAACCTCGTGATGTCATAACCTTGAACCGCTCGCGGACGAAAATTTCTTTAACCCCCTCCCTATCATATCTTAGAGGTCGAAATAAGTACAACTCCCCCTCCTGTCATATGTAGCTCAAAGAGTCGAAATTTTTCCAACTCCCCCCTCCTCTCCGTGACGTCATCAACCTTGAACCGCTTTCGATCGTGGACGAAAATTACCTTAGCCCCCTCCCCTCCCCCATCATATCTTAGAGGTCGAAATCATTCCAAGTCGAGAGTGGAAATTTCCCAAGTTCCCCTTAGCTTAGAGGTCAAAATTATTCTAGGTCTCCCCCCCCCCCCTATCATAAATATCTCAAGAGTCGAAATTTTTCTAACCCCTCCCCCCCTCTCCGTGAAGTCATCAATCTTGTGACGTCATAACCTTAAACCGCTCGTGTTCGCGGACGACAATTTCCTGAGCGTCCCCCCCCCCAACGAAAGGGATAGCCGGTTCCCGCTAACAGACTCAGAAAATTTCAGATGCTTCAATATTTCCCTTCCAGTTCTCAATACTAAGACCGAGTGGACCCCATAGTATATGTTCCCTGCGTTCCTCGTCTAACTTCGTTTAGGAAGCCGTCATTGTTGACATGTTTCATGTCTTTGCTTTGACCCGTACCCTGACGAAATGTAAGTGCGTACGCCCATCCGTGCGAGTGACTTTGGGACTTGGAAAAAATTTCGAAATCCTGATCTCTACCCTGATTTTAAAATTTGCGTGCGTCCGTCACAGGTAGTTTACAGTCTTCATTATTGCCCCCAAAATCTATTAGCTTTAAATATTCTAAACTAGACTTATACTAGACGACGCGAGTGAGCCCCTCAAGAGCTATTAACTTGCCGCTTGTTCGCCCCAAAAAGCTATTAGCTTAAGATATTGTAAACTAGACTTACACTGTAATAGATCAAAAAGGAGGGCGATGAAATGGAACAACCTCCTCACATTACACTAAATTATTCAATATTACATACCTGACTTATATTTTAAACTATGATAGACATGAAATATGATCTTTATTTATTTGGCTATGCCAGAACATTTTTCAAAAGACTGTTGGCCTTGCAGCCAAACCACCAATGATCACCAACAGTCTTTTTCCCCAGCGTTTGACGTCTGTGAATTCGACGAGTCCCTTCCCGCTCGACTGCTACTTTATTCAATCGAAAGCGTAGGAGGAAGGAGGAAAAGAATATCATTGATGAAGAATCATTAATTTAAAGAAAACCTTTCACCGGGTCACTTGTCAAGTATCCGATTCTAATTGAATTTCAAGCTCCAAACGCGCTAGAGATTGTCTCAATAAAATACTACAGCAAACTAAACGCCCCAACACGGTTGACTTAAAAAGTGTGGACGAGTAAACTGAGCCCGACGGTGCACCGTTTTGCAGCGATTTACAAAAACATAATCGTACTTCCGAGACCACAGCTACGAAGATGAGATCTTGTAGGTGGTATATTTAATAGATTGTAAGAAGGACAATTTTCGATAATTTCCCATGAGAAACTTTAGCTACGTCTTACCGCCGCGCTCTCGAAAATCTTCGAAATCTTTCTCACTCTGTCTATTTTCAGGTTTTTCATAGCAAATAATGAACAATTTTACTTTTTTTATCTCCGCTAGATCAAAAATTTCAGAACTCTCATACCATTTTTGTATCATATTTTTCTCTATTTTTAACCACTCCTTCAAATAAAAAATGTGTCTCTCTTTTCTATAATCTCACGCATCTTGTTTTTGAGAACCCATCAACAAATAAGACGAAAATATGTATTTTGTGCAATGAAGATTTCCATCTATCCCCAAATTATCATCCTATCACACTTTCCCATTTTCTCTAAATTAGAGAACAATTTCTCCATTTTTTTCATCTGCGGATATCCACAGTAACTACTCGTACACAGTGTGCCGTCTTTGTGTGTTGTTTGTAGTTCCAAATTAGACTCCGTGTTCCAAATAGGCCTGACTTATGGTACCAAAGTCGAACATGATGATAGTGTAATCACGTCATCTACTTTGACGTTAAACTCGAAGGGACTGCATTTCATCACAATTTGAAATTGAAATAAAAAGAAATTTACTGAAGAACTTTAAAGAACATTGAAGATGATACAGAACCGCGACTATAAGCTTGATTTAAGTTCTTCTAATTCCTCGCGCGAGATTTTTGTCACCTTAATAATAAAGTCATCCTGCATCTTCTCCTTCAACAATTCTATTGCTACTTCGCTTCGTTCCCATTCCTTCACTGTCTCCAGTTCATCCAACCTTGCCCGTTGAAGGATAATTTCGTCAGTTGACATTTTTTGTAGCTTTTTGATGGCCGCTTGAATACCGGGACTTTTTCCCATCTTGTTCAACCATTTTTCTTCGATATATTTGTCTTTTCCAACCCACAACAACTGACACCAGCTATCCAAGAGCGATTCTGGCTTTTCTAGCTTCGACGTCTTCGAAAACCTTTTGAGATCTATGTACACAAAAGACATCATGGCGTATGTCCCCAATGTCATAAAACTATCAACCATAATATATTTTCCTGGGTGCATATGTGGCTTAAACTGTTTGACAGGTAAGCCCTTTTCAACGACAACTATGACGATTACTTTAGGAACTGCTCCAGGTTTGAAGAGATTTCCATGACTTATAGGTTTCGGAGTCACGTCTGCCTGCGGTTCCGTCTGTGCTGCTGTCTTCTTTTCCGCTTTCGTCTTATTTGCATTTTTTTGCAATGTGATGAATCTTCTATCAATAATATCCACAAATGCTCGCGCAAGTGAATACTGAAATCTGACGATGTCAAAAGTTTGGAATACTCTCTCCATTTGAACAATGTAACAGTTCCCTTTGGCGTCCTCGGCATAAACATCGTAGAAAATGTGGTACTGTTGATCAGAGTGTGACGGTGGGATTTGCCTGTCGTCCGGAACAACTATCTTGGTCAACTCACCCATATTCGGGAAGCTATCACGGAAAACTTCGCCTAAAAACTCCGCTACAATTTCGGGATCGCGAAATATTCTCTGAAATGTGTAATCTTCCGTAATGTAACCTGTGAAAATAAGTGAAAATATTTCCATCAACCATTTTCTGTGACCAAAATTCGACTCATTTTAGACCAGTATTTCTAATCAAAGTGTATAGGTATTGAAACTTTGGTAGAGTCAAATCTGTAGCTGAGGATCTCCTCTTCAAGCACACTCACACCCCCCCCCCATCATAATTCAGGACGGGGTCAAAATAGGTACCTCAAATTTTCCAAAACCGTGGATGTAATATCATCAGATAGTGTAAATTAATCATACACTGCACACCTCGCCACCTCCATTGCTGAAAAACCGAATAAACCGCTTGCATACAAGTCTGTAAGACCTGGAGTATCCACGGCTTTCATCCGTCATATCCGGATCCAACGGTGGTATTAGTAAGGAACTATATAAGATGGGTATGCGCAAGTGATAAGAAGAGGATAAAGCTCAAGGAGGAGCAATCTGAGTAATATTCTAAGAGAATTTTGAGTATTAAATATTAAATAGCGGAATTCTAACGACAAAAATAAATTAAAACTTCCTTATTCTTCTGTTTTCATCGATATAATCTTTCGAATCAACCAAAATTTGATGTTCGATTTTTGAATTTTTCTTACGGCATTCCTGAAACTGCTCCTCCTTCGACTTCATCAACATGGTGACGCACCTCTTCTTATCACTTGCGCATTACCTATCTTATATTACAGTTCCTTAGTATCAGCTAATAACTTTTCTGTTATAGAGTACCTACAGGTCTGGTTCAAAATTCGTTTTCAAGGTTTTTTCGTCAACGATAGACGTATGTGATGATGTGGATCTGGAGAATGATTCTGACTCTCAAGGCAATAGAGACGTTACTGGACAATTGAAACGTGGAGTCTCAGCATTGAGGTCTTTGTGGAGGTATATCCCACTTCTGATATAGAAATACATTCTCAATACATTTCTTATCATTTCCAACCCTCTGGAAGTCGAAACCTATTGTACTTAGCGGGACGTGTGAATAGTACGCAACTTCTTTCATCATTGAGAAGTTCTTCAATATATAATGGTGTCTTATCGATAAACACATTCTTACCTTGTCGGTTTTCGACACATGCGTCGTCCTTCTCTGGTAATGGTGGAAGCGTCGTTAATTCCGAAGTTGCTTGGGTTGAACCTGAAACCGCTGGTGTTAACGGTGTCTGGGTCGAGTCCGAAATCGTTGATGTTCGCGATGATAGGCATGGGTCGGAAACCGCCGCAACTGTTGTCTCGTGTGTTTGACATGAATACGTTCCCTCGTTGAACACATCACACCAAAGTATGACGATGATCGTGAAAACTAATGTCTTCAGTTTGTAGGAGTCTATGATGTGGAGCTACCACGTACCGTACTTCAAATCAATCGTATGTTGTTACCGGTACGTGTCACCTTCTTACAGCTCTCACTGATATGTAGGTAACTGATGTTTTTAGGCTGTTACACTGTAGAAATTTTATCAAGCTATAATCAAAGTGGAAATCATCTTTTCAATGTTTCATTAGGTAATCTTGATTAACATCTTGATGCATAACGTATTACACCAGCGTAATATGCGTAGGTTAAAACACACTTTAATACAATTGATCAGGTTCTCAAGTTTACGGTCGGACATATCGAAGAAAAGCTCCACAATACTCGAAAAAGTAAACTGGAGGGCGATTTGCAAGAACCGCCGAAAAATATAAAAGGAAGCCTCGAGCGCGCTTTCGGTTAAACAACCATTCTGAAGCGTAGACAAAAAGCGACTCGACGAGATGGGAAAAGAGAACAGGCAGTCACAACGACGGAGGAGAAGAAATCATGATTGAACTAGCGAAGTATGAGACTATGAGTCATACTCGTAAATAATTTCAATGTATTCCAAAGCACGGCGTTTGAAGTGAGCCTTCTCTCTGTGGAGGAGGGTTTCTGATGCCTCCCTGAAACCATGACCACTAGTTATAAGGTGGTCAGCAAATGCGGATTTGCCCAAATGCCTGTTTTCCCAATCTTTTAGGTGTTCAGCCACCAACCTACGTTACCAAAGTTGAAGAGGTGCTTTACCAGTGTAGGGCCATTGAAAATACTGATTTCGATTTCCCTAAGTACGTTAAAGAGGTTAGGAAGGTTATTAATGAGAGTTCTGTTCTAATAAGCAAACCCTAGACTGAAAAATGCCTGCTTGAACCGAATCCGGTGCCCCCCCTCCTCTATGGGCTGCCTAAGCTACACAAAAAGGATACTCCGATGCGTCCTGTTGTGTCATATGTGTCCTCCCCGGCTTACTCTCTCGCTCAATACTTGGATAGATGGTTTAAATCTCGCATTGAGTACGAGTCTACTTACTCGCCGATAAACTTAAAAACCATTTACTTCCTCCGGGTACCACTCTATGCTCTTTTGACGTTGTCGGCCTGTTCCCCAACATACCGAGAACTGTCACCATGCAACATATGGGTGACCTCCTCGTTCGTTTTAATACTCCTCATGAAGAGTTGCAAGAATTCTTTTATTTACTTAATGTATGTTGGTCCCCCAATTTTTGCAAGTTTAAAGGGAAATTCTACGAGTTCCCAGAGGAGGTTGGCATTCCTATTGGATCCCCTTTGGGTTCCCTTGTGTCGGAGATCTTCATGTCCAAATTTGAGGCTGACCTCTTCACCTCAGGCCAAGTATTCCTGGATTACGTCCATTATTGGTACAGGTATGTAGATGACGTTCTATGTGCGTGGACCGGTCCCCAAGATCTCCTTGGTGAGTTTCTTAAATATCTTAACGTTCAATATCCCTCCATCAAATACAGCTTAGAGGTTGGAGGTTCTAATATTAACTTCTTGGATCTCACCATCTCAGTTAGAGATGGAGTCCCCCAGTTTTCAATATATAGAAAAAATACGTCGACCGATATTGTCGTCCACGGCTCGTCATTCTGCCCTGTTTCTCACAAGTTCGCGGCTTTTAATAGCTTCATTCATCGGCTAACCCGCATCCCGCTGAACCAGGCAGCTTTCCAAAAAGAACTCAATATTATAAAATACTTGGCTAGAGTGAATGAGGTCAACGTGGACATTGACCTTATAGTCCGGAGAAAGATCACGCGGAATTGCCTTGATTCAACTACCTCCCTCCCGCGCGACTCCTCTGTCGATAGCAGGACCGGTTTCATTAAACTCCCCTTCTTGGGTAAATTTTCTTCGAAATTGAGTCGCGCCCTCCGCCCCTTCGGTTTCCGTCCGGTGTTTTATAACCCCACGACGGTAAAATGGCTACTATTCAGGTCAAAGGACCCTATCCCACCCCTTGAAAAGAGCGGAGTTTATAGCATAGCTTGCAGGGACTGTAATGGGATGTATGTAGGCGAGACTAGTCGTCAAATTAAAATTAGAGTGGCTGAACACCTAAAAGATTGGGAAAAAAGGCATTTGGGCGACTCCGTATTTGCTGACCACCTTATAACTAGTGGTCATGGTCAACGTTTTGGTCAAGCTCACTTGGCTCCCATCAGAAGAAGAGAACTCAAATACCGTCGACAGGACTGTGGAAAAAGTCTTCAAGCATTTTCAAGCGAAATCCTAAAATTAACTCAAAAAGCTTACCGAGAAGCTACTGTATCAGCCATTGAACAAACTGCGCTTGAGGCATTCATTGATGGAATATTTGACTGGGAGATTCAGAGTCAAGTTTGCATGGCATGTTGAAAAACCTTGAAAGAAGCATTATCCTTTGCCCTGGAAGTAGAAGCTGCAAGAAAGGCGTCTCATAGACGAGGTTCCATAGTTTTGAAGCAAACAAAGGTCGGACCAACTGGAGACAAACGTCGATGCTACCACTGTGATGAAGAGGGTCACATCAGCTCAATTGCCCTAGGTGGAGATCACTGCAAGGCGGGAAACTCCAACCTGGAGTTGCCAGGGACCAACCAACTCGAGGGCCAAGCAGAAGGGCCCAAGAAATAAGAATTTACAAAATGCGCACTTCGAGTGAGAACGTCTATGTATCGGGATGGAATGATAGCATTGGACGCAATATAGACATGTGCGTGGACTGCGCTGCTACTGGTTCAGTTATCAAGACACAATTGGTCAAGGACATCCCAGGCCTATCCATTAATTGGAGAGAAAAGCACCGCCTCAGGACTGCCATGGGTGAACAAGCTTGGACCAAGGGTACTGTCCAGCTATCCATCAAGATTTCCTCAATGGTAATAACTGGAAAATTCATCCTTGCTGATATCGAGGATGACTGTATTCTGGGCCTGGATTTAATGCGAAAGTATGGGTTGATTATTGATCTGAAGTATGACCTCTTAAGAGGTCCCCGTGGAGATATGCCACTTTATGAGTTGGAAGCCAAGGATCGTCTCCTCCAGACCAAAGTTGAAGAAGAACTAAGTACTGTAGTCAATGAAGTGAAGAACGATTTGGATTGTAAAACTATGTCAAGTTTCAGTAAATTTTTGGAAGATTACCAGAGCATTTTTGCTAAAGATGAAAATGACCTAGGGAGGACTTCTATATTTCAACATCGCATAAACACTAATGACGCGGCTCCAATCAGGCAGCGACCCAGAAGAATGCCGTTTGCCAAGGAAGCAGAGATGAAACGTCAACTGGAAGAGATGCTGAAACCAGGAGTTATAGAAACTTCCTCTAGTCCATGGGCTTCGCCAGTAACACTAGCACCAAAGAAAGATGGAACTTTAAGATTCTGCGTTGACTTCCGGAAGCTTAATGATGTTACTGTCAAAGACAGCTATCCCCTGCCAAGAATGGATGATCTTTTTGATATTTTAAGAGGAGCAAGATGGTTTTCAGTAGTCGACATGAAGAGTGGCTTTTGGCAAGTGGAAGTGCATCCAGATGATAAAGAGAAGACCGCGTTTTGTACCACTGGAGGATTATGGCAATTTAATGTCATGCCGTTTGGTTTATGTAACGCACCAGCCACGTTTGAACGCCTTGTGGAAAAGATTTTGTAAGATGTTATTGGAAAAATTTGCCTAGTGTACATGGATGACGTGATTGTCTTCAGCGAGACACCTGAAGAGCACATAGAACCCCTGAGGATTATTTTCCAAAAATTACAAGAAGCAGGTCTCAAACTATCCTTAAAGAAGTGCTCATTATTCAAGAAAGAAGTCAGATACTTGGGCCATATTGTTTCAGCTGACGGTTTGAAGACTGACCCAAGGAAAGTAGAAGCAATAACTCAATGGCCGACACCAAAGGATCGTGCTGAAGTAAAAAGTTTCCTAAGTCTATGTTCATATTACAGAAGATTTGTAAAGAATTTTGCAAACATTGTGAAACCGTTGAACCATTTAACTGAAAAAGAACATCCATTCGAATGGACCAGTGAATGTCAAAAGGCCTTCAACGAACTCAAGAAGAGAATGTGCTCCACGCCAGTACTAGCCTATCCAGATCCAACTAAAAGGTTTATTATTGATACAGATTGCAGTAATTTTGTTATGGGTGCCGTATTGTCGCAAGAATATGAATCAGGGGAGCGAGTCATCGCCTATTTTAGCAAGACCCTGAGTAAGACAGAACGGAATTATTGTGTGACCAGAAAAGAATTACTAGCCGTTATAAAATCAATGAAAAATTTCCACAAGTACCTGTATGGCCAGAAATTCTTGCTACAACCTGATCATGCTGCTTTACAGTGGATAATGAATTTCAAAGAACCAGAAGGGCAGATGGCTAGATGGCTGCAATACCTGCAAACTTATACTTTTGAAATAATCCACCGGAGAGGAAAAAGTCATCAGAATGCTGATTCATTATCAAGAAGACCATGCTCAGAAGACTGTAGTCATTATTGCAAACAAGAGAAGAAGGAAGTCTCAGTCAAAGCCATACAACTAAGTTCCAATGTGGATATGAAAAATGCTCAACAACAGGATAAAGATATTTCAGTCATCTTAGCCTGGAAGGAGAAGGGTGAACGACCAGTCTGGCAAGATATCAGCTCGCAGTCAGTAAATTTAAAGATTTTATGGTCACAATGGGACTCGCTTCAAGTAGAAAAATGGAATTGTTTACCGGATCTGGGAAACAACAGATGGCAGACCACACCGGCGCCAACTACTGATACCTGAAGCACTTGTTCCGGATGTCTTGAAAGGTGTTCATGATGACGCATCTGGTAGTCATCTTGGAATAACAAAAACATTGGCCAAGATTCGGGAACGGTTTTACTGGCCAGCCTGTAGAAGTGATATAGAGGATTGGATTCAATGTTGCAGAACATGTAATGCCAGTAAGGGGCCCAATACTAGGGTCCGAGCTAAGATGCAAATCTACAATGTGGGATACCCTTTTGAACGGATTGCGGCAGATATCTCAGGACCATTTCCAGAAACTGACCAAGGTAATCGTTATATTCTAGTGGTAGGAGATTATTTCAGCAAATGGATGGATGCTTACCCACTGCCAAATTGTGAAGCCGTCACTGTTGCAACAGCGCTGGTGGAAAACTGGATTTCAAGATTTGGAGTACCTCTGGAGTTACACTCAGACCAGGGAAGAAACTTTGAATCCCAGGTATTTGGAGAAGTGGCTAAGCTGATGGGATTGAGGAAAACTCGTACAACACCACTCCACCCACAATCTGATGGTATGGTCGAGAGGTTCAACAAAACAATAGACCAATTCCTATCCAAAGTAATTGATAGTGACCAGCGGAATTGGGACAAGCTACTTCCATTGTTCCTGCTAGCCTATCGGTCTTCAATCCATGAGAGCACCAAGGAAACACCTGCAAAAATCATTTTTGGAAGAGAACTTCGATTACCGTGTGATTTAGAGCTGGGCACCCCTCCACAGCCACCTCAAGAAGTCAAGCCATTTACGCAAGAACTGAAGAACCGACTTAAGCAGGTACATGAGCTGGTCAGAAAAAATTTAGAAGTTGCTAGCGACCGGATGAAGGCACACTATGACATCTGTGCAAATGAAACCAAGTTTGAACCTCAGAATAGGGTGTGGTTCTACAACCCACAGAGAAAGAAAGGGAAGAACCCAAAATTACAGTGCAATTGGGAAGGACCTTCGACAGTCGTGAAGAGAATCAACGATGTCACCTATCGCATCCAACAGGACAGAAAGTTCAAAGTGGTCCACCAAAATAGACTAGCTGTATGGAGTCCGGCGTTTGAACGGGAAGTTCAAAACTGGGGAGGGGAAAGTGTGGCGTTCTGCTATGAAGGCGCAAGCACCAAGCTTGCACATGCCGCTAAACTTTTAATAATAGCAGACGCCGCAAGGAAGCGTACTTATCGCTTAACTACTTCGCCAAATACGCTTGAACAACCTAGAACGTGCTCGATTGATTGTAAGAACTCTCGCATAACCTGTTTGCCGTTCTAGAAGAAATCTCGAGAATTCCGGAATTAAGGGTGAGACTATAAATAGCCGGCAGCAACCCGATACACTGATTCAGTTGTAATCTTAAAAGCGATAGTTAACGTGTTCTCGTTCTTTAACGCGATTGTGTTACAGTTTAACGGTGTTTAGAAGTGTTGTACTTGCGGTACCAGTAATAAAGCTCGGTTTTCGTAATTGTTCTTTATTATCGGTGTCAAGAGATATTTGGTGACTGGTAGAACGTCACACTATGATAGACATGATATGATCTTTATTTATTTGGCTATGCCAGAACATTTTTTAAAAGACTGTTGGCCTTGCAGCCAAACCACCAATGATCACCAACAGTCTTTTTCCCCAGCGTTTGACGTCTGTGAGTTCGACGAGTCCCTTCCCGCTTGACTGCTATTTTATTCAATCGAAAGCGTAGGAGGAAGGAGGAAAAGAATATCATTGATGAAGAATCATTAATTTAAAGAAAACCTTTCACCGGGTCGCTTGTCAAGTATCCGATTCTAATTGAATTTCAAGCTCCAAACGCGCTAGAGATCGTCCCAATAAAATACTACAGCAAACTAAACGCCCCAACACGGTTGACTTAAAAAGTGTGGACGAGTAAACTGAGCCCGACGGAGCACCGTTTTGCAGCGATTTACAAAAACATAATCGTACTTCCGAGACCACAGCTACGAAGATGAGATCTTGTAGGTGGTATATTTAATAGATTGTAAGAAGGACAATTTTCGATAATTTCCCATGAGAAACTTTAGCTACGTCTTACCGCCGCGCTCCTCTCGTCCAAATTTGCCTACGCTATTAGCAGTTCGGAATTAATTCAACTTACGCGGTAATATGGTACGTTGTCGCATATACATCATACAGTATCAGAGCAGCATCACAAGAGTTAGAGCTGTAGTATAGATTCTGGATGAACGAAAAAAGTTTTCAAATCTCGCTTTAATGGATTCGTGCTATTTCGTCTGGAATGTACTTTTCAACGCGCAGAAGATAGACGAGCGTCGCGTCATTTCTAGTTTAGTTTAGTGGAGTAATATCGAGGCGACCGATGCGCTCATAAAGCGAATGTTTTATTATCATTTTTCTAAAAGCACCGTATCGTTATATTCCTATACAAATAGATTACGATGATTCGAGCATCATATTGAATACAATGCTCTCCGTTCATGCATATTCAACCATCAGGATATCGCGAGAATATGAACGAAGTCGGAATAATTAGGAGGTCACATTCGTCATTTGTTTGCGGGACGGAGGGTCTCCGTTGGCTCTAAAACACGCAAAGGATGTATTAGGCAAAAGCACACGATTTTGAAATTATGTTTATGGACTATATTTTGTGTCACAAATCTCGCAATCGCGAGGCTCTAAAGTCAATAAACTAATGTAGATTTGCATGCGCTCGAAGATCTTTATCGAATTATTATTGTAATTAAGGATTTTTTCCTATTTTCTGTTTCAGGTGAGTTGACATGTTACTCTTACATTTGGCTATCGAGTGTTTTGCACGTATTTAATCAGCATCGTGAACGGTAAAATGGTAGTAAAAATAATAATTGTAGACTATTACTTTCACACTCGCCTTCAGATACATATATTCGAACTCTGAATACGATATTATGGTTGGAATAAAAGCGAAATAAAAAGTCGATAAAAGTCCGTAATCCGCTACAAATACGAGAGCGCTCTAAAAGCTTTCCGCGGACCCTGGAAATGGTACTTGATCCCTTTCTGGATTTTGTAATTTAGAAATCAGTCGCTCTCGTTCGTATTGCGATACCGTCAAACACCCATTCTGAAGATATTTGAAAAGTATCTCGGGGGGCTGGAAAAATAGCAGCCCCCCTTTTCTGAAATTTATAATTTTTGGGCGCAAAATGAATTGTGCTCAATTTGTGCTGGATTGTGCCGCAAATTTTACGTTTTGCGCTTCCTACCTTTCTTTGGAATGAGGTTCACAATTCAGCACAAAAGGAGTACAATTTATTTTGCCAAATACAAATCCAAAATTCAAAGACGGGCTGATATTTCACAATCTGAACCCCATTTTGCTAGAGAGAAGGAAGAATTTATTTTGCCGTAGACACCTTGTCTGACAAATATTGGCAAGAAATGCACGAAATCTATACCATGGGACAAATTTAAGTTTGATTAATATTTAAATTGGAAATTTGGGACACCAAAATCAAAATTTTTCCAAATTTCCCTCCTATAGTTTGAAAATTGGAATTCTTTCAAGTTTTCATTCTATTGGATACAACTTGGAGGTCAATATTATTCAAAGTGAGAATCTGTTCTACCTATATTGTTTTTCCTCAGGAAAATATGCAGGGTGGGGCAGAAAGATGTTAACAGTTGAATCGGAGTTTGCGCTAAACCTGTCGTAAAACGTTAGACGTATACTTTAAATGTACGAATTTTCTATCTCACTTTTATCTTTAATTTGAGCCAGATCCGAAGTTTCTACGACTTTTCTGAGCCGAGTTATGGACCAAAATGTGCTGTAATCTCACAGCAGGGGTTCCCAAAGTTTTCCTATTGAAAAAATCGCGTAATCTGCAAAGTGTTCCCCGATCTTGAAGTAAAATTTAGCGCTAAATCTGAATGAAATTGTTAAAAACTTCTGTGAAGCAGACCAACTTTGCGTTCTTTCCCGAAAACAACGTGAGTTTTCGCACTTTTTCCCACTTTGATCATACGCAGAGCCCTAGTCGACCTCTTACCGCGAACCTTCAACGGAAGACGAAGTTGTCGCCTCCTGCCAATCCCCAAATGAGGAGAATTTCCGCAATTTCCTCTTTCGGATCTGTCATCCGACGCTAGTCGATCTCTCACTTCGCAAGCACTCAACGGAAGACGAACTTGTCGATATTCCTTCCATCCCCTGAATCAACAATTTTACTGCAGAATGAGAATTTTGGATTTTTCATTTTGGAGATCATCTAGGGCCATTTCAGTATTTTTTTTGGACTCGGCGCAAAAATTTACTCCAGAATTGAAAACAACATTTGAAGATTACGCAGTTATTCATCTTGGAGGAATTTTGATTCTCTCCGAGCCCATCAACCCATTTGGGTGCTCCGAAGTATTATTTAAGCATTTTTTTTTTGGACTCAGCGCCAAATTCCACTTGAAAATCGAATTAAAATTTAAAAATTTGAACAATTTTCCAATTTGGAAAAATTTTGACCCTTTTTGGGCCCATTAACCGTTTTTTGGTGCTTCGAAGAACTCCGTGAGCATTTTTTTCGAACTCAGCGTAAAATTCCACTTGAAAAACGAATAAAAATTTAAAAATTCCAACAATTTTCCAATTTGGCGAAATTTTGACCCTTTTTGGGCTCATTAACCCATTTCGATGCTTCGAAGAATTTTGGAAACATTTTTTTCGAACTCAGCGCGAAATTCCACTTGAAAATCGAATTAAAATTTAAATATTTGAATAATTTTCCAATTTGGCGAAATTTTGACTCTTTTTGGGCCCATTAACCCATTTCGGTGCTTCGAAGAATTTTTTAAAGATTTTTTTCGGACTCAGCGCGAAATTCCACTTAAAAATTGATTTACAATTCAAAAGTTTGAACGATTTTCCACCTTGGGGAAATTTTGACCCTTTTTGGGGCCATTAACCCATTTTGGTACTTCTTAGGGTTTTGTTACTATTTTTTCCGTTTTCCCCGTCCAAATTTACTTAAGAAACAATAATTTAATTATTAAAATTTTCGAAATTCAGTTCAGTACTGTAAATTAATTAATTTTCAAGCCCTATTTTGGGAACCCTGACAATTTGGAATTTTTGGCACATTTTGGTCCATAAATCAGCTCAGAAAAGTCGTAGAAACTTCGGGTCCGGCTCAAATTAAAGATGAAATTGAGATACAAAATTCGTACGTTTAAACCATACGTCTAACGTTTTGCGTTTTCGCGCTACAACAGATTTAGCGCAAACTCCCATTTAACTGGTAACATCTTTCTGCCCCACCCTGTATATATTTGTTGTCCGCTGGCTGGTAGAAAAGCAGAAATTTGTGGAAATTTTTTGTTCTTTTTTGTTTTTTTGTTTGGTAATGAAAGTCAGACCTAGAAAAATTCCGACCATCAAGTTATATGGGATAGGGCTGGACAACCTTTGCCCCCAAAAAATTAAAAATTTCAAAAAGGGGGGCCATCGTATCACCAGCCCTTCCCTCTGGAGACTTTTTTGCATATCTTTGGAAGAGGGCAAGCACAAAACGTAATTTTTGCAGCACAATTCCTTGAGGCAAGTTCAAATTCAATATTCTGAAAAGGAAGGGGTGATGAAATAGACTTAAAAGAGATTCGATATTAATAATTCAGAAAACTCTTCCCTCGAGCTTCAAGTGTTGTAATATCGTTCAATTGTGTCTGTCTTCGTTTTTATTTGTCGCGTACTGATTTAAAAATCAACTTCAAAGACAGAACTTTCACTTCCTAAATCTTGATGACTATTTTTTCACTTTTCCAAGGATACATCCCCACATTACCCCCCGTAGACGCGCGGTTTCCTGTTTAATATGCTTTTAAGTTTAGCTTGATTTAGAAACAATAAAACAAAGCAAACATTGTGTCGGATCGGTTCACGTTTGTCGGTCTCCCATTATTATGACCAAAAGCGTTATTACCGTAATAAAGTCGAAAGAGAGCTATCTTGGTAGCCGAGTACATTGTTTTGCGCTAAGTTACTACGGTGTGCTAGCATTCAACTTCGTATATACACGCCTTTCGTACTTTCCATTAAAGTTATCCGATAAATAACTTTTTCAGCGGCTCTCATCCGCTTTGGCTAACTTATACAAGCGTATCCAATTAACGAAGACAGAATAATTCGCCGTCGGTATCACCTCCTCCAGTCTCCTTTCTCCTGTATCAGCGATACATCGGTAACCTTTTATCATATTGATCATCTTGAGGGAGCGAAACAATTTTTGAAAAATGAAAAACGACACGTGCATATTAAAATTGTCTACGTAGGCGTCGTAGTCGCTTGCTCCCGCAGCGTCTGATGCGAGATCATTTTTTTTTTCTCTCAATTTTCTTTCCGTGTTTACATTATTATTACGTAGGATTTTCTAGAACGTGATGTTGTACGAGGAAAGTATTATGGAAATTTTCATTACGCAAGTAAACGCACTAAATTATCGGGCGTTAAATAGACTGCCGGGTGTACACGTCTCGAATATTATTCTAGGTTCGGGTCACGGACCCGCGAATCGCATGCAAACAGGTGTAAGAAACGTGATGTAGGCCTGGTCGTTCTCGCCGAATGAAAATTTTGCGCTATTAATAAAGCGGCCTACAAAATTTAATTTACTCGATGGCAAGCCCGAAACTTATAATATAGGCTATCGTATAATTTTCGCTATTATATCTACCCGTCTCACCTTCCTTTTTCCATATTTCATTCGTACGGCGCAACACTCCCTTCTCGAAGATTTTCACTTTTCCTTTTCAATTCGTTCTCATCGGTACCTATTTGAGTCTTTTTTCCTTCTTTTTTTTTCTTTCGGAAAGACACGTCTTGCAGCGGCAAGTGTCACGCTGGCAGCTACGCTGATAAATTAGATCTCAACGTCTATTCGTTCCTTATTTTGTCATCCGGTGTAGATTATTACCGGTAGTTCTCGAATGTGATCCACGATAGCGATGAAGTAATTCGAGTGTTTCGAAAGAGCTTATATTATTCGCACCGCCGAAGACTACTGCACGATTGTATTGTAACGATGAAACTAAGGAAACTTTTAAGTTCGCGCGAACTGAGCTTAATTTTTCACGTGCAATGTCGCTGACGAAACTATTGATAATTCCGATACCTACGCAAGATGGAATTACAACGAGGTTCGATGACGTGAAAAATTGATTATCTATATCTCACGAAGATAAATTATGGTACAGTATTCAACTGCGGAGAGAAATGGAATTAATTTTATTAATAATAATTTTTACCATCCGTCATCTATATGCTATAACTAAGAGTATTGTTCCCCTTGCGTGACCAAGATCGACAACCTGCTGGTGACTTCATAGGGTGGGCGTAGCCTCGACCCACTTTGAGGACTGGAAAATCCAAGCTACACTTACAAAATGTGAGGGCAAGGGACTCTGGTGAATTAAATGTATAAGGCTTCGGTTCGAAGAGGGTAACTGCAGGTGGTGATGTCATCAAGAAGGACAGGCATTTTTATAATCTTCGATTTAGGGTAAGGAGATGCAAAAAGATAGTACAAAAAGGGTGGGATGACGTCTCCGACCAAGAATTCTTAAGCCGCAAAAATCTGTCAATAGAGAAGAACCTACTTCGATGCTTTGACCGTGCATCCCAAACAGAGCTTCCTAAAATCACCTCAAAAGGCAAAAGAGACTCTGGCGCCCAAGGAGAAGATTCAATGACCGAAGAAAGTTCCTGCGCTCAAGAAGGCCAACCTAATAAACGCGAAAAACGAATACTCCGAGGGGAAAGTAAACAGTGCAAACCGCAGAAAAATACAAGACGACGAGAGCTTTCGGTTAATAAACCATATTCAAGCCTGAAATAAAAGCAACTGACGAACAGAAAAGAAGAGCAAGGTATTAAGGGTATGCTCTACCTTTGATGAAATGGTAACTTGGAATACCTCTCAGGAGTCCAATATCGCACAGAATGCGATGAAACTTCGGAGTTTTATTGTTCAAGGTTACAGAAATACCGCTAATTACTTTACAAGTAGTGTATATTGGAAATTGTAAAAAATAATTATGAATATTACGCGCTCAGAACCAATTAGCGGTATTTCTGTAACCTTAAACAATAAATCTCCAAAGTTTCATCGCATTCTGTGCAATATTAGTCTCCTGAGAGGTATTCCAAGTTACCATTTCATTGAAGGTAGAGCACACCCTTAAGAATGTCCAAACGAGAAATCGCGGTGTGAATCATAAACCAGTTCGATCAGGCCATCTTCCGGAATGTACCAGTTGAGTACAGTGATACCGTCGGTGTTTAGATGACGCATTATTTCTATATGCTCGAGGGCGATGCGCTTATGATAGGAATTCTCCTTATGCAGGAGCTTTTCGGATCCCTCGCGGAAACTGTGGCCACTGTTTATTAAATGATAAGCAAAAGCTGACTCCATTAAGTGTCCCTTCTTCCAAGACTTCAGGTGCTCAGCTACCCTAACTTTCATTTGGCGGCTGGTCTCACCAATATAAAAGCCTCCACAATCCCCACATCCCAACTTGTAAACACCACTCCTCTCATCAACAGGTATTGGGTCCTTCAGTCTCACAAACAACCTCTTGACTGTGGTAGGGTTGTAAAACGCGGGTCTGAGGCTAAACGAGCGGAAGGCCCGACCCAATTGGATGGAGAACTTCCCCAAGAAAGGGAGACTGATCCAACGTAAACGGCGATCACGGATAGTGTCTCGAGGGAGGGAGGAGGTGGAATCAAGAAGGCTCCTCGTAACTTTCCTCCGAACCATCAGGTCAACATCGACATTGAGCCCATTCACTCTGGCTAGGTGTTTTACAGTGAGTAACTCTTTCTTGAAGGCAGACTGAATCAAACCTTGGCGAATGTTGTTCCGGATCTTGCGGTTAAAATTGGTCCTCGTTTTAATACCTACAAAGTTTGTGCCGAATTAGTCCGTAATAACCCCCTCCCTCGCATGAGTAATAAATTGGGAGGAATGATTCAAGGTTTGAAGAGAAAGATGAAAGAGGGAGATTTAATCGTCACTAAGGCTGACAAGGGCAATGCTGTTGTGGTGATGGAGAAGTCTGCCTATTCTTCCAAGGTCCATGAAGTCCTCCAGCAGTGTGGTGCTAAAGAGAGTGAGGATTTCAGTTTTCCTAAGCACGTTAAAGAAGTTAGGAGTGTCATCAACAGGAGTGAGGTTATTATCAAAACTCCAGTTTCGAAAAAAACCCTCCTTGTTCCTAACCCCACACCCCCTCCTCTACGGGCTGCCCAAAGTGCATAAGAACAATACCCCGATGCGACCCGTCTTTTCTTTCGTCTCCTCCCCCACCTACCTCCTCGTCAAATTCCTGGACCGTTGGTCCAAAAATCGCATTGATTTTGAATCTCCTCATTCGGTCTTGAATTCGGCCTCTTTTACTGACGTTCTGAAGGGTGTAAGTCTTCCCCCGGGAACGACCATCTGATTAAACGAATCCGTTCCTTAAGGTTACGGCTATCCATCATAAACGAAAAAACGAATACTCCAAAGGGAGAGTAAACAAATGCAAACCGCAGAAAATAAAAACGAAGGGAGCGCTTTCGGTTAAACAACCATCTTCAGACCTGAAATGAAAGCAACTGACGAACGAATGAGAAGAAAGAGGTATTAAGATCGTCCGAACGAGAAATCACGGTGTGAATCATAAACCTGTTCGATCAAGCCATCTTCCGGAATGTACGAGTTGAGTATAGTGATACCGTCAGTGTTGAGGTGACGCATTATCTCTATATTCTCGAGGGCGATACGCTTACGGTAGGAATTCTCCTTATGGAGGAGCTTTTCGGATCCCTCGCGGAAACTGTGGCCACTGTTAATCAAATGATCGGCGAAAGCTGACTCCCCTAAGGGTCCCTTCTTCCAAGACTTCAGGTGCTCAGCTACTCTAACTTTCATCTGGCGGCTGGTCTCACCAATATAAAAGCCTCCACAATCCTCACATTCCATCTTATAAACACCACTCCTCTCATCAACCGGTATGGGATCCTTCAGTCTCACAAACAACCTCTTGACTGTGGTATGGTTGTAAAACGCAGGTCTGAAACCAAACGGGCGAAGGGCCCGACCCAATTGCTGGGAGAAATTCCCCAGGAAAGGGAGACTGATCCAACGCAAACGGCGATCACGGATCGTGTCTCGGGGGAGGGAGGTGGTGGAATCAAGAAGGCTCCTCGTAACTTTCCTCCGAACCATCACGTCAACGTCGACATTGACTCCATTCACTCTAGCCAGGTGTCTTATAGTAAGTAATTCTTTCTTGTAAGCAGATTGACTCAACGGAATACGAATCAGTCTGTGAACTAGGCTATGAAAAGCATCAATGTCGACGTTGACGTGATGGTTCGGAGGAAAGTTACGAGGAGCCTTCTTGATTCCACCACCTCCCTCCCCCGAGACACGATCCGTGATCGCCGTTTGCGTTGGATCAGTCTCCCTTTCCTGGGGAATTTCTCCCAGCAATTGGGTCGGGCCCTTCGCCCGTTTGGTTTCAGACCTGCGTTTTACAACCATACCACAGTCAAGAGGTTGTTTGTGAGACTGAAGGATCCCATACCGGTTGATGAGAGTAGTGGTGTTTATAAGATGGAATGTGAGGATTGTGGAGGCTTTTATATTGGTGAGACCAGCCGCCAGATGAAAGTTAGAGTAGCTGAGCACCTGAAGTCTTGGAAGAAGGGACGCTTAGGGGAGTCAGCTTTCGCTGATCATTTGATTAACAGTGGCCACAGTTTCCGCGAGGGATCCGAAAAGCTCCTCCATAAGGAGAATTCCTACCGTAAGCGTATCGCCCTCGAGAATATAGAGATAATGCGTCACCTCAACACTGACGGTATCACTATACTCAACTCGTACATTCCGGAAGATGGCTTGATCGAACAGGTTTATGATTCACACCGTGATTTCTCGTTCGGACGATCTTAATACCTCTTTCTTCTCATTCGTTCGTCAGTTGCTTTTATTTCAGGTCTGAAGATGGTTGTTTAACCGAAAGCGCTCCCTTCGTTTTTATTTTCTGCGGTTTGCATTTGTTTACTCTCCCTTTGGAGTATTCGTTTTTTCGTTTAACGACCATCTGCTTGTTTGATGTTGTTTGTTTGTTCCCGAATATTCCTAAGGCTGCTGCTATCCAGTGTATGGGTGAGCTACTCGTCAAAGCCAATATTCCTCACGATGAGCTTCAGGAATTTTTCGATCTTCTGAATATTTGCTGATCCCCCAACTACTGTAAATTTGAAGGAAAATTTTTCAAGTTTCCTGATGAAGTAGGGATCCCTCTTCGGTCACGTTTAGGCTTTGTCATCTCCGAAATGTTCATGTCTAAGTTTGAACTTGACCTCTTTTCCTCGAACCAGGTGTTACTAAATCATATTCACTATTGGCACAGGTACGTTGATCACGTTCTATGTACCTGAACTGGTCCCCCAGTTCTCCTTGGTGAGTTTCTGAGGCATCTCAATTCCTGGTAGCCTTCCATCAAATTGACGTTGGAAATAGGGGTCTTTTCCATCAACTTATTTTTGGATTTATCGATCTCTATAATAGACGGTATCCATAAGTTTGGAATTTACAGGAAAGATACTACGACCGATGTTTCAGTGCACGGTGGTTCGTTCGGTCCTGTTGCTCATAAGATGGCTGCATTTCACAGCCTAGTTCACAGACTGATTCGTATTCCTTTGAGTCCGTCTGCCTTCAAGAAAGAGTTACTCACAATAAAACACCTGGCCAGAGTGAATGGCGTCAATGTCGATGTTGACGTGATGGTTCGGAGGAAAGTTACGAGGAGCCTACTTGATTCCACCACCTCCCTCGTCCGAGACACGATCCGTGATCGCCGTTGGCTTTGGAGGTCTCCCTTTCTTGGGGAAGTTCCCCATCCAATTGGGTCGTGCCCTCCGCCCGTTTGGCTTCAGACCCTCGTTTTACAACCCTACCACAATCAAGAGGTTGTTTGTGAGACTGAAGGACCCCATACCTGTTCATGAGAGGAGTGGTGTTTACAAGTTGGAATGTGGGGATTGTGGAGGGTTTTATATTGGTGAGACCAGCCGCCAAATGAAAGTTAGAGTAGCTGAGCACCTGAAGTCTTGGAAGAAGAGACACTTAGGGGAGTCAGCTTTTGCTGATCATTTAATAAACAGTGGCCACAGTTTCCGCGAGGGATCCGAAAAGCTCCTGCATAAGGAGAATTCCTATCGTAAGCGCATCGCCCTCGAGCATATAGAGATAATGCGTCATCTAAACACCAACGGTATCACTGTACTCAACTCGTACATTCCGGAAGATGGCCTGATCGAACTGGTTTATGATTTACACCGCGATTTCTCGTTTGGACAATTTTAATACCTTGCTCTTCTTTTCTGTTCGTCAGTTGCTTTCATTTCAGGCTTGAAGATGGTTTTTTAAACGAAAGCTCTCGTCGTCTTGTATTTTTCTGCCGTAACCTTGAGGAACGTATTCGTTTAAGGCCAAACTGCTCGATTAACGACCGCAAGATTTAGAAGAGGAAAGTTGGGTAGTACAGGGGAGAGAATCAGCAGACGGAGCGAGCTTAATATGAATGCTGTAGTTGTGGAAGAAAAATCACATCGAGGATGAGAATGATAGTGCATGCAATAGAAGACAGCCCGGCATTAGTCGAGCCACGGCTAACTAAGAAGAAGGGGCATTAAGACGCTCTGCTTTTTATTTAGAGGGAAACCTACTACTTGTTTTGTTGGGGGCGAGTTTCCTTGAAAATTGTCCACGTTTGACCTTTGTGACGTCATCAATGATATTGATCTAATTCAGAGACTTTGAAAAATTTTGAGCTCCGAGCCTGTGTAGAGGGGTTTTGAAAAATGTTCGAACTTTTAACTCTCTGGAAAGCACGGTATTCAAATGGTCGATCACCGAGGCATTTTCAGAATCAAAAAAACACAACAATATTATATTTGAATGACGTAATTATTCCTTTAACGATTTTTCTTCTGTAGGATGAGTGAATTTGGGAAGTAGATCGCTGCTCAGAAAAGGTTGAGTACCGCTCGACTAGAAGAAAATCTTGAGCTGTGGACCTCTATATAGAAGTGGAAAAGTTTCAAGCTATTACCTATTACGCTATAGGCGATAACTGTGGCGTCTCAGGCTAGTATAGAGTCTTAGGCTAAACATGAGGTAGTCCCAGAGCAGCATTTTACGCGTTCCGACTAATTTTGCGTTACGGAAATTACATCCTCAGAAATTGTCCACCTTCGATTTTTGTGACGTCATCAATGGCCTTGACCTAATTGAGAGACTTGAAAAATATCGACAACCGATCCTTTACAGAGTTATGAACCTCTTTAAAAAAGTGTCCAACGGAAAGTTGAGCCCTAAACTTTAAGGTTGGGTTGTAATTATAAAGGTTTAAGGTAAATTTCGCCTCTTGGTATAAAAACCTAGGCCCAGAGGAAGATTCTAGGCTTAGACAGTTTAAGTTGAGGCTCTTTCTCACTATGAACTAGATTCAAACTTGGTTAATGGATTACCAAGAAAAAATTCAACAATGTGCATACTTGGTGGATAATTTCAAGCATGAGGGCCGAATATCACTTATGAGAATCTTTAAAGGCGAGGAATGTACAAGTAGAAGAGAAAAAGACGTCAGGAGATGAATTTTTGTTTAAGCCCTGATCGCGACCTCTCTGTGCCAGGACTAGGTCGAAATATCTCAATTTCCTTCTTCTTTCTGCCGATCTCCCTCCAGAGGGAGATAACAACCCTTCCTTTGCCCATAATTTCGCCTCATGCATCTTCACGATTTTCCAGCCGGCGTTTCTCTCTCCTCTTCCTTCCATACGTAGAGTTCCACCGTTTCTTTTTGTTAGGACCTCTCATTTACGATTTTTTCGGATTTTCCGTCTTTATTTCCCGCAGGCTCGTCATTGTCTTCTTCATACGTATGTCGTCGGTATTCAGTACTTTTTTAGCTCAATGAAGTACAAAATGTTCAAAGACTAAGCGCACATACAAGCAAATCGTTCCATCCTTTGTCCCTTTCTTGACATTCTATATTTGTTTGAGCTCTGATGTAAAAATGTACAGTTTATGAATATTTCGGCGCAGTTGTTTGGGTGCAGATGTTATTTCAAAGCGAAGCTGGGAAAATTTTGGAAGTCCAATGTCGTTGCCTAGAATACACCAAGAGGGAGTGTACCGTTATGAGTAGAAGAGGGCTTTACGTTTTGTTTCATCCTAGGCTTTGTAACGGAACAACGTGAATGAAACTTCGTCAAACCCATTCACGTTCGTGCTGTTCTGTTGCAATGCACGGGAGAAAACTGGACGTGGAACCCTCATTCTGACCCGCTTGCATTCGCGTTGTTTCGTTACAGTGCCCGGGAGAAAACAGGGTATAAAACCCTAATTTGAGTTTTTTATTTTTCGAGTCCATGATATCTTCATCGTTCTTCGGATCATCCACATTTCGAATGCCTCTCAAGATGCACCGAGTTCAGTAAATACACTCCTCGGGGGAATACTAATCATCCCCACCTTATAACACTCTTGATAAATTTACTTGATACACTAATGACATTTTTAATGATATATACTGAAACCAAACGCAACATACAAGGATAGAAATTAAAGTCAACATCTCTAAATTTTGAAAATACCACCTCCTACGCCCACACAAATTGAGTCGCCACTCTTGACTTTAATTTTCGCACTTAATCTCCGAGTCGAATCACGTAGCCGTGTTAATGAGGATTCCCAATTTTATTGTACATTCTCTGGAACCGGAGCTTCGTTGTAGAGGCTCAACACGTAAAACGTATTGGCCCTATTGGGCTCGAGCTTCCTCCCTATCGCGTGGGTCTAATAAGCGTAAGAACTCACTAATAGAACGTTAACTGAAAAGCATACCGCTGTATAATTTTCATTAACAAAGACGTAAAACGCATTTCCCGAACTTTCTCGAATTAGGTGGCCTGTTTTAACGAGTGATTTGAAAATTGTATATTCCAGGAAGTTCTCTTATTACTGTATTTATTATGAGGCGCGGCGACTCGATTTTAGGAGTGTGATGACGCGATGCTATACGCGGTGAGGTGGCGGCAAGTTAACGTATACGAAAGCATTCATACTAGAGACGACTATACGACCCGGTTAATTCTCATTGTACAGTAATAATGCGTATCCGAAAACTCCATTGTGCTAATAAGTTTGGGCAAAAGGGAACCTAATTTCGCGGGAATTAGCAGACGAGCAGGAGGAGCGTAAAGGGGTCGGGTTGAAGAAGAAATTTTCTGCGTAGGATAGCTACATCGACCGGGAATCGCGACTTCCGGTTGAATTTGTTTTCGAAGCGACGAGGTTAATTACGAAAAGATATACTGTAGTGTAAGACACGTTAATTGCGGCTGTGGAAAAACCGTATCGCGGAGAGAAAAAAAGGTCAGAAACTTCGACCGAATACAATAATCCAACTTTCGACGCTAATTTAAAGCGTTTGGATCCTTTTTTTTTTTTTTTTTTTTTTTTCAGCTCAAAGAGCTCTTACGTGGGAAATGGCCTATGTAAGAAAGAAAATTATAATATTGTTACGCTACGAGTTGTTTTGTCAGAAAAGAGCCCTGGTCGTACACCTATAGAGAATAGAAAAAAAAAACTGAAGGATTCTTTAACGGAATTAAAGAAGGCATGGCAAGGAGCCTGTTTTATGGGACCCATGGAATCTGAAAAATGTAGATCGTGACGTTACAAAACTGACATATGACGTTATCAAATTGCGACGTCACAGCCCCGGACTTTGGACCTATAATATAGGAGAGGGACTTGGGAAAAAATGATCTATGACGTCATCAGATTGTGACGCCTTAAGGCTGACCTATTATGGCATCAAATTGCAACGTCACAGGCCCGGACTACTTTGGAGGAAGAGGAGGCGGACTAGGAAGGAAACTGATCTATGACGTCGTCAGACTGTGACGTCACGAGGCTATAACCTATGACGCCATCGAATAGCGACGTTAGAGGGCCAAACTTTGGAGCTATAATAATGGGAGCGGTACTTGGAAAAAATGATCTATGACGTCATCATATTGTGACGTCACAAGGCTGGGTGACCTATGACGGCAATAAATTTCAACGTCACACGTCCAAGTTTTGGAGCTGTAATAATAGGAGGGTACTTGGAAAAAATGATCTATGACGTCATCAGATTGTGATAACACAAGGCTGATCTATGACGATATCAATTTTGGACGTCACGAGCTCAAATTTGAAGCTATTAATAATAGGAGCGCGAATGGGACAAAAAGTCTATGACATCATCAAATTGCAACGTCACAGGCCCGAACTTTGGAGCTATAATAATAAGAGGAGGACTTGGAAAAACGTGATCTATATGACGTCATCAGATTGTGACGTCACAAAGCTCACCTACGACGGTATCAAATTGCAACGTCGCAGGCCCAAACTTTGGAGCTATGGGAGGGGAACTTGGAAAAAACTGATATATGACGGCATCAATTTTGGATGTCACAGGCCCGAACGGCTGAACTTTGAGGTTATAGGAGGGAAACTTTTGATCAAATTGATCTATGATGTCATCAGATTGTGACGTCACAAGGCTGACTTATGACGGCATAAAATTTCCAGGTTGCAGGCTCAAACTTTGGAGCTGTAGGAGGGGAACTTGGAAAAAAACTGATCTATGACGTCATCAGATTGTGACGTCACAATGCTAATCTATGAAGCCATTGAATAGCGACGTCACAGGCCCAAACTTGGGAGCTATAGTAATAGGGGGAGGACTCGGAAAGACATGATCTATGACGTCATCAGACTGTGACGTCATAAGGTTGACCTATGACGGCAATAAATTGCAACGTCGCGTCGCAGGCCCGAACTTTGGAGCTATAGGAGGAGGACTTGGAAAAAAACTGATCTATAACGTCATTTGTGACGTCACAAAACTGATATATGACGGCATCAATTTTGGATGTCACAGGCCTGAACGGCCGAACTTTGAGGTTATAGGAGGGGAACTTTGAATAAAATTGATCTATGACGTCATCAGATTCTGACGTCACAAGGCTGATATGACGGTATTAAATTGCCACGTTGCAGGCTCAAACTTTGGAGCTATAACAATAGGAGGAAGACTTGGAAAGACATGATCTATGACGTCATCAGATTGTGACGTCACAAGGCTGACCTACGACGCTATTAAATTGCGATGTTGCAGGCCCAAATTCTGGAGCTATAGGAGGGGACTTGGAAAAAAACTGATCTATGACGTCACTTGTGATGTCACAAGGTTGATATATGACAGCATCAATTTCGGACGTCACAGGCCCAAAAGACCGAACTTTGGAGTTATAGGAGGGGAACTTGGAATAAAACTGAGCTATGATGGATGTCACAAGGCTGATATATGACAGCATCAATTTCGGACGTCACAGGCCCAAAAGACCGAACTTTGGAGTTATAGGAGGGGAACTTGGAATAAAGCTGAACTATGACGTCATCAGATTGTGACGTCACAAGGCTGATATAAGACAGCATCAATCTCGGACGTCACAGGCCCAAAAGACCGAACTTTGGAGTTATAGGAGGGGAACTTGGAGCTATAGTAATAGGAGGGGGACTTGGAAAAACATGATATGACGTAATCAGATTGTGACATCACAAGGCTGACCTATGACGGGAATAAATTGCAACTTCGCGTCGCAGGCCTGAACTTTGGAGCTATAGGAGAGGGACTTGGAAAAAACTGATCTGAATGTCATCAGATTGTGACGTCGTCACAAGGCTGACTAATGACATCATTAAACTGTGGCATCACACGCGCCGCCTACCAAGATGTATAAGGAAGGGACTTGGAAAAATTTCGAGCTGTGAGCTATGCCGGGTGGCTGACTTGGAAGTTAGTCAGCGAGTGGACGATGGACTTGACAAATTGATTACAACTACTTATCATTAATTTGTTTCTTAATTCCTTCAGGAATTCCGCTGAACAGGTGTGTTATCCTCCTTCCTCGGCCTGCTTTATCGGTGATCTTCCTCTGTGCGGCCATTATGAATAGTTCGTCGTTTTCTGTCTTGTTTTTCAGATATTTTTCCTTGACAGGTTGGGTACTCTTCACGAAAATTTTCTTCTGTAAACCTGCGAGCCGAAGTACTTCTTCGTTGGTCTTCTTCTCTATCCGTTGTCGTAGAACACCATATTTCAAAGGCGTTTATTTTCTTTTCTATTTCTTCGGTGACTGCCCAGGTTTTTGCTGCATATTTCACTGTTGACCAAATGTAGGAATGCAGGAATCTGATCATTTTCATTTTACGGTCTCGTAATATACGTTCCAAGTTATTGAACACATTTCTTGTTGTGCCTATTCTTGCTCTGTCACTCTCTATCATTTCAACGCCAAAATATTTAAATCACTTCACGTGTTCGAGGAATTCTTCATTCACGTTGATTTTGAGTGGCCTGCCTTCTACATGGTCACTGTTTCATCTATGTTTATTTTCGTTCTAGCTTTGGCACATTCTTTGTCCAATTTGTTTATCATTCTTTGCAGCTACTGCAGTGTTTCGGCAACGACTACCCGATCATCTGCGTACGTGCTATTGTTTATTCTTTTTCCATCTTCTTAAAGCCACTGTTTTCAAATACTATGTGTTGCACTATTTCCTCTGCATAAGGATTATCTTGCTGGCAGAGGGCAGCCTTACCTCACCCCTCTTCTGATTCAACAGGATTCTGTTTGTCAATTCTGGTGTTAACGCTCTGTTGTTAATAAAGTATTTTTATGAATTGAACATCCGGCCGGTCTACTCGACATTTTAATAATAGTTGGCCCATTTATGGTGATTGACTTTGTCGAAAGCTTTTTCAAGGTCCACAGAACATACAAACACTTGGCAGTTTACCGCTATTGTCCTTTGTACTATTGTTTTGAGCAATACCACTGCGTCCCTTGTTCCTCTTTGGATCCTGAAGTGAAATTGTGTACCGCACAAGTGCTGGTCAATCTTCTCTATTCTCTTATTTATGATGACTCATCAGGCTGATGGTTATGTGCTCTGAGCATCTACGCGCTGTAGCTTTCTTTGGGACCGGGACAAAAGTGGTCGAGATCTTGAAGTCGTCGGTTGTCTGACCGGATTTATGAACTCTGTTTAGGATGGCTAAGGGTTTCATCATATTTTTTTCTGACATGTATTTAAGTATGTCGACTGATATCTGGTCCGCTCCAGCGGCTCTTCTTTTTTTTTTGGCTCATTTATTGCAAATTTTGAGTTCCTCCATCGACGTTTCTGAGCCTCTTCCAAATCTCGTAGGTTTGTCACTTTATTTATTTCCGTTCTATATCCGTCGCCGTATAATTCCTCTACTATTTTTTTAGATCTGCAATTTGTCTTTCCCACATGATTCGAGAACTTGCTTTTGATAATGAAAGAAAAAAAATGGAGCAATTAGTTATTTGAAAATTGATAGTATATTTTTTTCCACGAGATCTATTCTTATAGGTAGTATTTAGACAAAAAGTACAATGATTCTCCATTTATAAGAGTTCCTAGTTCTTGTTGAATGATTCGATCAATGCTTTTCCCTGTTCGAAACGTAGACGGAAGAGACTCTTTTCCGGTATTTTTGGGATTATGTGATTGAAGAAGATCAACATCTTCTGTCTGACTTCGGGCGTTAGAGCGCGCAAATTTTCACGTGCTTTTTGAGGAGCCAGAAAGAATTGGAGGAATTGCTTCATTCTTTCACCGTCGACTTTGTCAGGCTGAAAATAGAAAATTCATAGACAGGATTCTCGCAGAATAATCAACGTATCGCAATACAGTGACATACAAAGTATAAAATGAGGGAGCCATAGGTACGATTCCCACGCTTACTTGGGTTTGTAAGTCACTTAAAATTTCGAAACCTTGACGGACACCGTTATTCTTGGGTATTTGCGGGATCATTTCATTAAAGAATTTCAGAATTTCCCTCTTTACTTCTGTGCTTGGAGTGAAATCTTTTGCAGAGAACTTGTCCGGTTGGGTTAGCACTTCTTGCGATTGCTCAAAACGCATACGCAGTAAGCTAGCCTTTGGCATCTGAGGGATCACGTCGTCGTAGAAGTTGACAAGTTTTTTCTTCTGGTCTTGACTCAGCGACTTCAAACTTCCGTTCACGCTTCCAGGAACCATCAAAATTTTTACGAATTTGGCAACTTTGTCACCATCGATCCTTGCAATCTAGAAATCATGATAATATACAAAATTATTAGCACACACTATTAATTCAAATCCACAATTTTACCAAGGTAAATTTTGGTCAAGAATCGACGTGATAATAAATATCCAGGGATGACTTACCGGCACGGTCAAAAGATCTCTTACAACTTCGAAACCTTGACGCAAGACGCTGTCTTCGGGCAATTGAGGGATCATTTCATTGTAGAACATGACAATTTTCTGTCGTACTCCAGATTTAAGAGTATTGGGCGTCGATTCTATAGCATGGATATTGCAAATCTAAACATTACAAATCTCTTATTAAAGTAGACTAAAAGTACATACCGGCAGTAATCGAATATAAACTGCCTTTTTAAAATGAGTATAAAATGCAATATGAGAGATATTAATCTAGACCCCGAAGATGAAGTATGTATGCTTCGAAACGTCGGTCGCCTCGTAAAAAATAAAAGTTTTGACGGAAGTGGCGTGAAGTTTTTTATTAAAAAAAAAAAAAATTTTTAGATAACCGTCTGGACAAGAATTTGTACCGATATTAATTGTCATTTCTTGAACGAAAGAGTGCGAATTTTTTCGCCCTGTTTAACGCTCGTAACTCTCTTCTCAACTTCGAAAAAAAAATTAATTAGTTGAGTCAATAAACAATCAGCAAGTTCCAAGTTGCAGGCAGATGCTCAGAAATCTTCAGCAGGAGAATTAGCTGAAAGTCTACAAGACTAGCTTGCTAAATTGTAAATATAGGTGTTGCCAATCATTAAAATTTGTATTTTGTACTAAGGAAATCCTACATAGGATCAATCAAGAAGTCTTGAAGCAGTTCCACAACTGATCGAGGGGCCCGTCGACTTCGCCGCCAGCAAATTTCTCAAATTTTTAAAGATTGTGTGAAGCGACCTCCTAATGATGCCTTGTGTGTAGCAATAACTGACTCGCGTTTTTTGAAAAATTTTCAATTCAGACGAATTTTCGTCAGGCAAATTTCCCTAGACGAATTTTCTTGTCACGTCCTATACTAGGAAGAAAAATTGAGAAATATTCTTCCTTTCCGGTCGCGGTCCAGTAAGTCTACTCTCTTTTATTGTGATACCAAAAACTGGAATTTCTCTTTAAATAAGAAATACCAAAAATAGAAAAAAAAAGTCATGAATTCTTGAGTGACAATGAATATAAAGTTTCTATCTCATTAGGCGATAAAAAAAGAAGGCTTCTGAAGAAAAAAAACTTCCAATATAAGTTGATTCGAGGTTGCTTACTTGAGACAAGCACAGTAATGCTGTCAATCCGAACGTCACCACACTGATCGAATTCATAGTTTTGTATTAAGCGCGATAGTCTGGCCACCCTGTCAAATTACTTCACGAATACGTCTTTTTATATCTCCGAGACCGTAATTATTTTCATTCCAAATTTAAAGTTTTTACAATATGCCGCGTAATTTTCTTTGTTTCAACCTCATGTGGCGCGCGTGTCTACCTCTGGCACGTAAAAATACCGAGTAATGAACGAAAAACTTTTAAAAATACGAAGACAAAATTTGTCTTGGTTGTTGAATAGGTATTAAGAAATTCTATTCCTCTTTTTGGAAAAAGAAAAATGAAATAGGAGAAAAACATGTTTACCATAAGGCGATACTTACGTCAATAAGTCACGAGATTTCCACGCGGCTCAAAACTGACTTTTTAAAGAAAAAAAAACAAAAAAACAAAAAACGAGTGTTCTTTCTGTCGTTTTTCTTTTTTTTTTTTGTTATTGATTCTCTATGAAAAATTTTAGCAGGTAACTTTGCGGCGTTTTCGAAGTTGTACAAAAATTAATTTTATTAGAAATTCATGATTTTTTTGCTGAGGTTCGGTTCAAGTTAATACCCAAGGAGAAATTCAGCTCCAAGATTTCATAGTTATGGTCCAGCTTGAAAGTTCAGAACTAAACCTTCTCCTGTGCTCAACTCTGGCGAGGTCTAGAGCTCCAAATTTTTTCAAGTCTACCCTCCAGAAATAATCGGAACTTCAAAGTCTTCCAAGTTTCTATATTAGGCCAAGCCCATTGGTGACGTCACAAATGGTGGGACGTTGACGTTTTCCGAGAAAATTAGTCTGATTAGAGTCGTGCAGTCTAAAATGCTCCTTTGGACCTATGGCCTATGTTTATCCCAAGACCTTATCCCAGCCAAAGATGCCGCATGGTTATAGCCTAGCCTGTAGGTTTATAGCTTAAAATTCCTTTACCTCTACAAGGGTGAAGAGCACGGAATCCTTTCCAGAGGTTCATAATTCGGACTTTTTTTCAACTTTCTTCTATAGAGCACCGGAGCTCGACGTTCTTTAGCAAGTTCTACATCATTGATGACGTCACAAAGGTCTCACTCGTTTGTTTTCTGAGGATCTCAGACAGCAGGCGCTTCGCTAAAATGCTAATTGGCCAAGCAGAAGACTGTTTAAGATCGCGAAAGTAAAAATTAAAGTTCATGAGGAATTACAATTGAGCTTGTGTCACCTGACTACTCACAGATATTATTGAGTACGACACACGCATAAGTAGAATATGGAATATTGACATGGATATGTCCTAAGGTTGGTGGCCACTCTAAAATTTGCGTGACAAAATTGTGAGAACTACTTCAAAGACTAGGAAAAAATTTCAAGCATGACTTGTCTCATACACCTATAGTCCATATACGTGTATAGTAGACTAAGAGAAGGGGAAGGAGGGCGTTATAGTGTTTCCAAACTTGGTCTAAAAGAGATAGATTTCGTCCAATTGCCTTTCAACGCCAGACACTGGTCCATTTTCGTATTTTCTTTATACGCTTCGACTTTTTCGACATTCTTTGATACTTCTAATCATCCCACGGTTAAACTTCTTATGAAATTTTTGGATACTTTTCGACTTCTTTGTAGAGCTAATGGGTTCAGTTTGGTCCTCTTTTTTAAGATGCAGCGAAATTTTGACCCAGCTGAGTTTGGGCCATTTTTAACTGAAACCCAAATTCATCCAACGTGATGTTTTTTTTCGACGACCTAAGTATAATTATTATGAATTTATGACCAGAACGTGGATTCTTCGGCATTTGTCGAATCATTTTGCTAAGAGCGGGAAGCTTGAAAATCGGCTAGAAGTTCATTTTAGGTGTACTGGGGCCTGTAAAACAAATTTTATCTTGCCGAAAATGCAATAAATGCCGAGAACGGGGTTTGAAGCCGAATAAGGCCGAAAATAACCATTTTATTAAATATCGTCTAAAATTATAAAATTTCGGACAAAATTGGCTGAATTTTGCTCAAAATTCAGCAATTGTGGTAAAAATAGGACCTTTTTTTTTGAAATATTATTTTTAATCCACAGTTGAAAAAATAAAAATTTTGTTTGGAAGATTGCTAGGATTTGTTATTGATGAGTTTAATTCCCAAAATTCGTTCACTTAGGTCAAAATCACGTAATTTTGGTTGTAAATTGAATAATTCTAGGCGTGAATTCATAAAAGCAATAACGAATGTTTTTTCCATTTTTTTTTTTTTTTTTTTAGATGCCGAATGGTGTCGGAAATGCAACATTAAGTGCCGAAACTTTTAATTTTTAGTGCCGAAAAATCCGGGCTCTGATTATGACATATTTTCTCATCTGGCCATCTTGGACTATTGTATACTAGGCTAAATACGTATCGACTTTATAACATTGATACAAAAGTCGATGAATCAATTAATCGATAACTTGATATCATCCGTTCGGTCCTCCTCAATCCTAGAAAAGACAAGACGCATTTGTATTCATGTTAATGTTTTTCTTGGAAGGGAAAATCCGTAATATTATTGAAAAATATTCTCTCCTCCATACATGGATGTAGCTCCAAAGTCGGCAATTTGTTCGACATCGTACTTCCGGTCAAGTCTGTTAACAAAGCTCTGAATGGGTACCATATATGAATCTCTGGGTGACGGAAATCCGATCCAAGCGTCATCGTCCAGCCTTCCTGGTACGGGTAGTGCCATTTTCAGGTCCTGAAATTCAATAAGAAAATAATTAGACGTTTTGTATTTACAGTGGTTTTTCCATGTCATATTTGAAGAGTTCCCACGAATTTAGGTGAGAAATACGTGGTGCAAAATTCCGCATGAACACTGGGTTTTTACGCAATCATTCATATTCAGGATTGTTTATTCCATGCCCTATTATGGCAGCTATGGTGATATAAAAACTACACTCGTGACAAAGCCACGACTATTTGAGCGTGAGAGATAGAAAAGGAAGAGCTGAACAATGACAGATAAAGAAGTGTAAGGGAGAGTTGTGCAGAGCGGAAGGAGAAAAATAGGAGATAGCGTTCAACTAGCGTTCAAAATACTCCTGCAAACCAATAAGGTATGGGTGGTGCCTTCTCCTCCACACTAGGTAATTGTAAGAGGACCTCTCTCTTCAAAGGACCAAATCTCGTCTTCGTACGTACACATGTACACAAATTATTAACCTAGTTAGCAACAGTACGACTCGTCTGCATTCATCGTGCGTGAAAAAGTTGCTGAAGGTATCAGTCCTGGATCTTTAATTTCTGCCACTATACATACACTTCTCTCTTGCAAATTCGATTGATCACTGAGTGGCACAATTCATTATAGAAATAAAAAATTTACTACCTAATTAATTCTATCAGTCCTTGGATCTAAGATCTCAAAAAAGTGGTAACAGGTGGACAAAAATTCAAACATTATCAACGCCTCCCAATTCATTCTACCGGACAAGAAACACCGCGACGCCGTCTCAATTATGTGTCCCTCTCCTCCTCGTTTATACAGCCAGCTTAAAACTCACAAGCCTAACCTTCCCATGCGTTCTACACCGATGCTTCTTATAAATTAGCCAGATACCTCAGCAAATGGTTCCATCTCCCCTCCAACTTTCCACCTCAACACACTATCTCTGATTCTCCCGTCCTCGCTTCTAAATTGAAAACCTCATCCTCTCCTCCTCTCTCGATGTTTCCAGCATGTATACTAATGTCCCAGTGACTCCGAGTATTAATGACACCTACCACCGCCGCGTTCCAGGCCATCGTTTCTCTCTGTCTCAGTAATAACCTCTGCTTCTATCAAAATACCCTCTACCACTTTCTCGATGGCCTCTGGATGGGTGCGCCCCTTTCTTCTCTCGTCGCCGACGTCTTTATGGACAAACTCGAATCTGATCTTCTTGACAGCTCTATTCTTCCTCAACCTCACCTTCTCTCTTGGTTTCGTCACGTCGACGACATTCTTTGTGTCTGGAATGGCTCCTCGTCCGATCTCGATTCTCTCCTCTCACATATAAATTCTATTCATCCGAACATCCCACTCACCCTCGAAACCAGTGGCTCCTCTATCAATTACTTAGACCTCACCATCTCTCTCCACCTCGAGAACAACCGTCTTTCTCCTCGCTTCTCTATCTTCCGCAAGCCCTCCAACACCGGAGTTCAGTGGCGCTTTTTTCTACCATTTTTCTCACAAATTCTCTACCTTATTCGCCTTCATTTCATTCACCGTCTTCTCGCTATTCCTCTCTCACCTCGCGATTTCAATAACAAAAAAGCCCACATCAACGAGCTAGCGTGCCTCAATAATATCTCTATTGATATCAACCAAGCTGTAACTATAGAAAATCTCTGAAACGTGCTATGAAATCCGTCTTTTCCTTCCAGCGTACCCATTCTCCTCGTCGCCCTCCCTCCTGGGTTCATCTGCCCTTCCTAGGCTAGAACTCTATAAAATGGCCCGCAGACTCGAATCCCATGGGTGCCGCTGTGCTTCTTATCCTCTTCTCACTGTAGAGCATTTATCCTCTCTCAAGGATAAACTTTCCCCCGATGAGTTCAGTGGAGTTTATCGCGCCAGGCGTACAGCTCTCAATTGTTCTGCTATCTATGTCGGCCAAACCGGTTGAACCCTGCGCCAACGTTCCTCCGAACTCCCCTCTGCCTTCCGACGTCAACTTCCGGAAAAATCTGCTATCGCCAAAGTCGAATTCAAGCTCATTCATGGAAGGCCGCCTTTTATTGAACAGACCTGGAAGAAGTCGAAATAATTACAACTGCTTCCCTCTCAGGCGTTTCTCTCCTTAACGACACGCGCGACACCCTTGTCAATCCGTTTATCATGTTTCTACCTAAAAAACTTCTTCGTACTTCCTGCTCCTTCGCTTTCTTTCTCTTCCTTTCTTCGCACTCTTGTCCACAGTTTTGTTTTTTTACATGTTTTGTGTAATCTTCGTCATTCACCTGATGATGTGCCGCACAGTAGAAACCCTCCGACTTACGATCATAGATCTATTATTCACCCCAAATTTAAAAGAGGGAGGTGGCAACACGAATAAAGAAATTCTTAATGCCCCTTAAATCCGAGGAAATATTGTCGAACAATTTTCCCGTCAGTATTTCGTGATATTGGGAACCAAAACTTTTTATTCGTTTTGTATCCATGAAATTCATTATTTCCGATAATTCACAACAATGAACGGCACTTCTAAGTGAACTAATCTTGCTCACCCATTGATCGAGACAAAATCATCTTTCCGCACGAAATTCCTTGAAAGACACGCCGATGAAAATTTCCACAATAAATAAAAATCAGAATTTCTTCAACTCATTCGTACCGAGAAAACGTTCTAGAAGAAATTTATGTCACTGATGCAAACAACATTCGACAATATTTGATGTATCAACAATCTGAACTATACGAGTACATTATTTTTTTTTGTCTACGATCCATATAATCATGGTTCTCATAATACATCGATACAAACACTCATGAATTTTAATCATCGGTAGGTCAATAGAATGTTTTCGCCCTTTGCTGTCATATTTTTCGACGTTTTGGTATTTATTTCATGTAAGCCAATGGAAGGTATCACCGACTCGATGGATTTGAAGCTGAAATTTGAGGGCAGGTATTCAAAATTGCGTGAGTATGCAACATACCACCGTACTTTATTCAAGAATTCATTCCTGCTACGATACTCGTATTTTGTCACTCTTTATTCTTTTAACAGAGGACTATCCCCGAAATCGATGGACGGATTTAGATGAACTGAGTGACGCTGAACTAAAAGATATTTGTATCGAGCATTCGGTCAAGAATGAAGGAGAGACCAAAGTCGAAGCTGAAACAAACAAACTGATCAGGCACCATATACCGTATTTCAATTACGAAAGTTTAGAGAAACTTGTTCGACTCGATCTCGTACAGTGCAATATGACGTTCTTTGACGCCGATGGTAATAACACAAGAAAAAGAACTTTCTATTTGGCTCGCGGATTTCTGAAGAGACATGTGTTCAAACTCGTCGAAAAAGAAGATCGTTTTGAAGTCGAATGTGAAGATCCAATTTACAGGTGTAGGAAAAAAAGTCGAACCGTGAATATAGATGAGGCTCAAGAAGGTGCTCAGAAAGACCACGAAGAGAATGAGGATTTTGTACGACAAGGACTTCACGAGAAGCATAGAGAAGATATCGGTCCGCAGACCGACGATAAGCAAGCAGAAGTCAAAGAGAGAGTTCAAAAAGAACGAGAAGACAAAGGCAATAAAGACGAAAATCAACCTCAAGAAGGAAGTGAAGATAATAAGAAGAAAAATCAGACCGTCATATGGAATGGTATATTAAAGTGTCTTTGTTTAGATGGTTAACAGTGCCAGATATTGCTAACTTAATTCTTATGTTCCGGGCCGGGCCGTTACGTAGTTTTTCTTCAAACAACCAAAACCATTACCAGGTGTGTCATCTTTTTTTGCATACAACTCCGAACATGGCTTATCAATAACATAAAAATTGGTCTCTCAAGACTCTTGATTTCTTCAACACTCGTATTTATTCGTACTTAAGATGAAGAGAAAATTTTCATTGCAATGACCGCAGATAACTTGGAAGTTCAATCAATAATATCTCTTCTTCTCAAACAAACGTCTATCAACACTATTGTGAAGAGAGAATGAAACAATTAGAACGACAAATACTACAATGAGTAAATGTACGAGGAGAATTTGCAGAAGCCGCAGAAATAAAACAAACAAAATACCGCAAGCACTTTCGGCTAAGAAGCCATCAACGGGGGGAGAATAGAAAGCGACTGACAGAGAAACAGACGACGACAGAAAACAACGGTGAGATCCTGATTAAACTAACGACTCCTCGCGATGTGAGTCATACTCATAAATTAGTTCAACCAATCCCTCGTCCGGAATATACCTGTTGAGTACGGTTATGTTATCGCTGTTCAGGTGGCGAATGATCTCGATATTTTCCAGCGCCATTCGTTTGAAATGCGATCTTTCTCCATGGAGGAGGGTCTCCGACCCCTCCCTGAAACTATGGCCACAGGTGATTAAATGGTCCGCGAAGGCCGATTCCTCCAAGTTGCTCTTTTTCCAGGCTTTCAAGTGCTCAGCCACTCTTACTTGGAGCTGACGGCCGGTCTCACCTATGTAGATTCCGTCGCAGTCGTTGCATCTTATATTATAAATCCCACTCCTCTGTAATGTTGGTATAGGGTCTTTCAATCTAACGAGCAGTCCTTTTAATGTATTAAGATTATAGAAAACCGACCGGAAACCAAAGGGCCGAAGGACGCGACTCAAATTTGACGAGAACTTACTCAGGAAGGGGAGCTTAATCCAACGCTTTCTGCCTTCACGACTACCCTCCCGAGGGAGGGAGGGAGGTAGTAGAATGAAGGCATTGCCGCGTGATCTTCCTACGGACCATCAGGTCAACGTCCAAGTTGACCTTGTTTACCCGAGCCAAGTACTTCATAGTACGTAGTTCTTTCTGGAAGGCTGCTTGACTCAAAGGGATATTAGTGAGTCGATGAATGAAACTATTGGAAGCAGCTATTTTGTAGGCGACAGGGCAGAATGACGCGCCGTGGACAACAATATCGGTCGAAGTATCTTTCCTGTATATTGAGAACTCAAGGGCCCCATCTCTTTCGGAGATGGTAAGGTCCAAGAAGTTGATAGTAGAATTACCGACCTCCAAAGTATTTATAACACGGGTGTGAAATTTTCGGACTAACCCAACTTCATCATGGTCATCCCCGAGGGCTTGGGCCTTCAAATCCAATAGGGAGGAGATCTGTTCAACAGGGAACCTGTTTTATGGGGGGCTTTTTGAGAAATTTGTCGTGCGCCATCCGCCGTCCAGCAAAAAACTTAGAAAAATTGTGACTCTCGAGCCATATATGATAGGAAAGGGACTTAGAAAAATTCCGACTCTCGAGCTATATGTATATGATAGGAGGGGGACTTGGAAAAATTTTGACTCTCGAGCTATATATGATAGGTGGGGGACTTGGAAAAATTTAGACTCTCAAACTATATTATATGTACTATGCTTATAGTAGGTCTAGGCCTTCTTTAGACTAGCTTTATCTAGGTCTAGGCTTCATTGAATTTTTAATACCAAATCCCATTTGACTCATAAAACAGGTTCCCTGCGTTCCTCGTTTAACTTCGTTCAGGAAGCCATCGTTTTTTCAAATGTTTCTGTCATTTTCCCCATTTTTACTTGACCGTTAATGAAGATATGTGGATGACGTGCTGTGTGCGTGGACAGGTCCCCAAGAACTCCTTGGTGAGTTTCTTAAGTATCTAAATGCTCGGTTCCCCTCCATAAAGTTCACTTTGGAGGTCGGTAATTCTACTATCAACTTCTTGGACCTTACCATCTCCGAAAGAGGTGGGGCCCATGCGTTTTCAATAGACAGGAAAGATACTTCGGCCGATATTGTTGTCCACGGCGCGTCATTCTGCCCTGTCGCCTACAAAATAGCTGCTTTTAATAGTTTCATTCATCGACCGACTCAATAATATCCCCTTGAGTCAAACAGCCTTCCAGAAAGAACTACGTACATATAACTCGAGAGTCGGAATTTTTCTAAGTCCCTTTCCTATCATATAATGGCTCGAGAGTCAAAATTTTTCCAAGTTTTTTGCTGGACGGCGGATGGCGCACGGCAAATTTCTCAAAAAGCCCCCATAAAACAGGTTCCCTGTTGAAAAGATCTCCTCCCTATTGGATTTGAAGGCCCAAGCCCTCGGGGATGACCATGATGAAGTTGGGTTAGTCCGAAAATTTCACACCATAACAGTCAGATGGAATTCAGTAACGATGAGCTGAATCTGTTGGAAAAGGGTCTGAAGATCAGTTTACCCTCTCTTGATAACGGCGATGCCCTGGCTAATATGGTCGCTGATTTAACCGTGAAGATTGGTCACGGTATCAATACCCAAAAAACCTGCGCCGATTTAGTCCGCAACACCCCCCCTCCCGCGCATAAATAACACTGCGAAAGGGTTGATTACAGGATTGAGGAGGAGGCTGAGGAAGGAGGAGACTATACTTACAAAGGCCGACAAAGGGAATTCCATCGTTGCGATGGATAGGGCTACATACCACTTTATGGTGGAACACGTTTTAAGCCAGTGCGGGGCCACTGAAAACCCCCTTTTCAATTTCCCTCACTATGTCGAAGAGGTTCGGAATGCGATTAATAAAAGTTTCGTTATCATTACAAAACCCTCCGTGAAAAAACGTTTGCTCGAACCTAACCCTGTACCTCCTTTATTGTACGGGTTCCCTGAAGTTCATAAGGCCAATACTCCCATACGGCCCCTTGAATCCTACGTCTCCTCCCTCGCCTACTCGCTCGCCACATACCTGGACCGTTGGTTTAAATTTCATATCGAATACGAGTCTCCTTACTCCGTCAAAAATTCAGTCTCCTTGGCCAATAGGCTCAAAGATGAAATACTGCCTCCTCGTACTATTTTATGCTCCTTCGATGTGGTCGGTCTGTTTCCAAACATCCCGGAGGCGGCCACCCTTCAATATTTAGACGACCTTCTTGTTAAACGTAATACTCCGCATGAAGAGTTGCAGGAGTTCTTCGACAAGATTTGAGGCTGACTTCTTTTCCTTGGGCCAGTCTTTCTTAAATCACGTTCACTATTGGCACAGACATGTGGATGTCGTGCTATGTGCGTGGACAGGTCCCCAAGAACTTCTTGGTGAGTTTCTTAAGTATCTAAATGCTCAGTTACCCTCCCATAAAGTTCACTTTGAAGGTCGGTAATTCTACTATCAACTTCTTGGACCTTACCATCTCCGAAGAGATGGGGCCCATGAGTTATCAATATACAGGAAAGATACTTCGACCGATATTGTTGTCCACGGCGCCGGCGCGTCATTCTGCCCTGTCGCCTACAAAATAGCTGCTTTCAATAGTTTCATTCATCGACTCACTAATATCCCTTTGGGTCAAGCAGCCTTCCAGAAAGAACTACGTACTATAAAGTACTTGGCTCGGGTAAACGAGGTCAACTTGGACATTGACCTGATGGTCCGTAGGAAGATCACGCGGCAATGCCTCGATTCTACTATCTTCCTCCTTCGGGAGTCGTGAAGGCAGGAAGCGTTGGATTAAGCTCCCCTTCCTGGGTAAGTTCTCGTCAAATTTGAGTCACGTCCTTCAGCCCTTTGGTTTCCGGCCGGTTTTCTATAATCTTAATACATTAAAAGGACTCCTCGTTAGATTGAAAGACCCTATAGTAGGGTCCCAATTGTACAGAAAAACCCGTCCGCACGATGTGGCTGTTAAAAGCAATTTTATGATTGATTATTATTTTACATACTCAGACGAGCAAATATAGCGTGTATGCCTATTTTTCTTACTCCTTTATTTTCCTAGGTACCACCCCCTTAATCAAAAAGCTCTTTTATCTCAAGAAATATTGACATTTTGAAAAAAGTTTTCAAACAACAGTTGTTCCATTATGTCTCCTCTACAACTTTACCTCTTATGAAAATTTCATTTTGAACAATCCTCGCCTTTCAAATTTGAAAAAACATGGTAAGAGAAACAAAGAATCACGTTGTTTTACATTTTTAATGAGAAATTTTGAACATGCAGTCAAATATATGATTACGAAAAATGTTTAGAATTCAGTTTCCTTTTGAATGATGAACGTCAAGAAGACTTCACCCCATCCCTCCCTCATTTCAAAAGCTCAACCCCCGCCTCTCCTCTTAGTCAAAATCGAGGTGTTGAATAGTAATAAGTCTAACCTCCAGCCTATTATGTTACCCTTCTGAGCTGATGATGTAAAAGCTGAACAGGAAATTGAAAATTAATCTCAATTGATCTCCTCTGAGCTAGAACTTTTAACTTCTTATGGCGGGTACTTTTCCAAGGAATTTCTAAATTTAAGGTAAAAAAGTGAAGTGAACAATCGTGATAAATTAAAATAAAGCATCTTTTTTTGAAAATTTATCATTAATCAAATGTTTGCGAGGCAACAGGAGGGGCGGGGGTGGATCTTTTGAAATGAAGGGTGGGGTGAAGTCGTCTCGTCTTGATACTCATTCGAAAGGAAACTGAATTCTAAACATTTTTTGTGACTGTATGTTTGATAAAAATGTAAAAAATTGTAATTCTTCGTTTTTTCTACCGTGTTTTTTCAAATTTGAAGCGCGAGGATTGCTCAAAATGAAATTTTCATAAGAGGTAAAGTTGTAGAGGAGACATAATGAAACAACTTTTGTTTGAAAATTTTTTTCAAAAAGTCATTATTTCTCGAGATAGACGAGCTTTTTAGATTAAGGGGGTGGTACCTCGGAAAACAAGGAGTGAAAAAAATAGGCATACAGGCTATATTTGTTCGTCTGAGTATGTAAAATAATAATAAATCATAAAATTGCTTTTAACAGTCACATCGAGCGGATTTACTATTAGGACCTTACTACTACACCACCATTACAGAGGAGTGGGATTTATAGTATAAAATGCAACGACTGTGACGGAATCTACATAGGTAAGACCGACCGCCAGCTCCAAGTAAGAGTGGCTGAGCACTTGAAAGCCTGGAAAAAGAGCAATTTGAGGGAATCGGCCTTCGCGGACCATTTAATCACCTGTGGCCATAGTTTCAGGGAGGGGTCGGAGACCCTCCTCCATGGAGAAAGATCGCATTTCAAACGAATGGCGCTGGAAAATATCGAGATCATTCGCCACCTGAACAGCGATAACGTAACCGTACTCAACAGGTATATTCCGGACGAAGGATTGGTTGAACTAATTTATGAGTATGACTCACATCGCGAGGAGTCATTAGTTCAATCATGATCTCACCGTTGTTTTCTGTCGTCGACTGTTTCTCTGTCAGTCGCTTTCTATTCTCCCCCCGTTGATGGCTTCTTAGCCGAAAGTGCTTGCAGTATTTTGTTTGTTTTATTTCTGCGGCTTCTGCAAATTCTCCTCATGCATTTACTCATTGTAGTATTTGTCGTTTCGTCGTTCATTTACTCATTGTGGTAATTGTCGTACCAACAGGAACGAATCAGTTCAGAGAATGAAACATTTATTCAAGACTGCACATAAATATACCCCCCCCCCCCTCCCGTGATCTGCTTTGGGAGTTGATTTGAGTTTCTACGGAGGGATAAGCGTTTCAGAAAATTGTTTGCATGAGTAAGAATTCCTCGCACATCACATCACAGGTCTATCATGTTAGTCCTTTTTAGTCTCCCGTAAGAACAAAAACACGGCTGCAATATACGTACAAGGTGTACACACGGATCCTGATTGTAATTCCGCAGCAATATAAATTACAAGCATTCGAAACGAGACACGTGATTTGCAGCAGGTACTTGACTTTAATCGAAGCAAATTGCAAGAAGTAACGCGATGTAGTCGTGACGAGTTTTTGAAAACACACGCGTCGAAATTTGTTCGCGGCACCTGATCCGCTTGTTCACAAACTCAATCCCTTCTCATTCCAGGCTCCTGCAACTTATGCAGCAGAAATACGACTACGACTTATCGCGCTTATTAAAATTCATACGAAAGACAATGACATCGCGTTGATGTACACGTACACCCGTAGGTACCACGGGCGAGAGGAGGGAGGAGTAATGCCTAGCTTTACTTTCTAACGTTGTCTTTTATTTCGTATACAACGCTTTATTGAAGTAAATTTGTAACCGCGAGAATATTCTGACGTTTTTTGAGACGCGAAGAACGTTTCCTATTAAATATATTCGGCTGTATCGGGACCCCGCATCGGGGGCACGCACCCGTCATAGCGCGCTATAGTCTATTCGTTGACGAGCTGTTTTTAAATCTGCTAAAATTGACGCGGTCTTAGTCGCGTCGACACGAGTTTTGTGTCGAGAAAATAAAAAGCAATATTTTCGCGAAATCTTCTTTCGTCGTTCGGCGGGTGAGGAAGAAAAAAAAAAAGTTTTAAATGACTCCCGACGAAAAGAACCGAAGACGTGTCTACATTTGCGTACTCTAATCCGATTGTGAAAGTAAAGAAAGAAAAAAAAAAAAAGAGAAAAAGTCTCCTAAATCTTCTTTCATTTTTCCACAAGAAAATGGATGACGCTAAAAACATATTTATTATAAGATTATTGAAATATTTCGCGTATTCTGCTGGAGAATACGACGTAAGAACAATATTCTAGGCTTTAGAGCAGAAAAATGTATCTTTTTTTTATGATCCTTCATTTATTACGGAACACATTTTAGGGCATCCTCGAAATAGTGAAGGATCACGAGGGAGAAATGATACAAGGTATAATACACTGCACTGGCGCGAAGTCAAATCGGTATGAAGAGTTAGCCGATTGGTTAAACTAACCATCTTTTGAGAAAATTCGATCGAAACCTATTTCACAGAATCCCCTCATCTTATCGCCCTATATCGCCTTAACTTCCGTTCTTGGCGAACTCTTTCAAAAAATCCTCAATGAAAGATTATTCTGGTTTCTCGAATCAAACGGTCGGCTTCCGTAAAGGTAGAAACACTTTACAAGCCATCTCCGACCTGGACCTCCAAATCGATGAATCATTCTGTAATAACTCTCCCCTTTACACAATATTCTTTGATCTTCAGGAAGCGTTCCCCCGTGTTTGGCGGCACTACATTTTTTCTAAATTATTTGAAATAGGCCTTCGTGGCAATTTACCCTCCCTTCTCCAGTCCTTCCTCCATGACAGATCCATAACAGTTCGAATTCATAATCACTACTCCCCCCTCCACCACAGTCATAATGGCGTCCCCCCAGGGAGAGGTTTGGAGTGTTTCTTTCTTCCTAATCGCCATAAATGATCTAATAAACTGTGTCCCCTTTCCCCTCTGCAAACGTCTTTTTGCTGACAACTTCAGTTCTCCCTCGCTTCCACAAATCCCAAAAGAGCAGCTCGTCTCACCCTCGATAAGGTCTCCTGTTGGGCCTCAGATCGTAGATTTCAATTCTCTAGAAAAAAAAAAGTTCTAATTATATTCCGTAAAAGCCACTCACGTCTTTTTGAGTATTCTGTCATTCATGAAGAAGTTTGTACATTTTGAATTTTGTTGACTGGAAATCAAATACATTATACATAATTATATTCATATTTATTTAATATTTTGATTCTTCACTAAAAAATAGAAATAAAAAGGAAAAATTTTTTTCTTACCATGTGATTGATTGATTCTATGTACAACATATTTCCATATAAATTATAGTACTAATTCTTCTTTCGTTTTATTTCATTTGTCCGCAGGTAAGTTTCCCGAACTGCAATTTTACACAATAATTCATTAGAAAAACAACTGGTAAGTTAATAGAGAACGGCTACAATATAACACAGCCTGTTGTTTGAAGGATAAATGAAAAAAATAAAATTTTTTACCAGAATTTCACTTTCCATTACAATTCCCGCGAATTATCTCTCAGACTTCGAGGCATCCTCTGCGAAAATTATGTAGGGACATATTTGCTATTTTATTCGACGATAAGAAAACATTCCTTAATTAAGTCTATTTAGCTTCGAGCACGAACGGAACAATTTAATCTTGTCGCATCGACAATAGCGCATTTATTAAATACAGATGGACGCTCGTCGTACGGACCTCTCGAAACTGGGAAAATACTGGAGCGCTCGAGATAAAATTCGATAAATTCGCCGTCGAGACCGCAATAATTCTGCGGTAATGAGCGTTGCAAAGGCGGACGAGAGGAAAAGAAGCGCTGCCGGATAAAATGTGATCTCGCTAATTAGAGTTTTCCAACCGTACAGAAGCCTATTTATCTTAAACGACTTCGTTTGTTCGTCTTACGCCCATCTCCTTCTGATTATGAGCATTCCAACAGCTCGTAATGTCACGCTAGTCTACAGTCACTTATAAGAGATAACGACCTTTGCAATCGCGTAGTTATACGAGCTTATATCCTGATTTAAAACGCGTGAACTTCCCTTTTTGTTACCACACCTACATTCGTGGTACGGAGTAATTCTCTTTCCTCTACTGGGTGGAAGGTGATACTGATTGCGGCCTGCAACGTCGAAATTATCGAGCTCGCTAGGGAGAGAGGCCACACCATATTCAGGTCACTCCCTGTCAATGTCCACTGTTGTAGGTCCTTTAGAGTAACTTACACTTACCCACCTTATGATGTCATCAGTATGGTCCATACATAGGGTGAGGTCAATCAGCTGAGCTCACGTCTTCCCTAGGCTACCTTGATCCATACTATGGTATACTAGAAGTCATGAATAAGCTCAGAGGTCAACATTTTTACAAATCCTACCAGAACGTAAGTGTCCAGAAAGAGCAGAGGAATAGGGTCCCTTCCATATTTCACTTGGAGGTGGAACTCACGTCTTCTTCCCTCAAAAAAGTTTTCTATTACATTCTAAAAACGAAGAAGTACAAATTGTAGACCTGACAGCATGAATGAATACAAATTGGGGGTTACGTATGGATTTCAACACTCATTCTGGAAAGATCCGTGGCTAGGACCCTTCTTTTTCGAGATAACTGACAATAGTGATGGGTTAATAATGAAAGCTGGGATAACGAAGAGTTGCCACAAACGAAGTCGAATCTGCATCAGTAAAATAGAGTATATCTGAAATATATTTACTCGAATAATTTCGATGTCCCAATTCCTCGAAAGCTTTTGAAACAAATGATAGAAACCTGTTCAAAAGGAAACTTTTTGTTTCGTCTATTTTCTCTCTCTCTCTCTCTCTCTCTCTCTCTCTCTCTCTCTCTCTCTCTCTCTCTCTCTCTCTCTCTCTCTCTCTCTCTCTCTCTCTCTCTCTCTCTCTCTCTCTCTCTCTCTCTCTCTCTCCTCTTTTAAGGAATGTACAGATTAAATTAGCGTGAATTTATAAGCTACTCTCGGTCTCTCACCATTTCCCACCAAATAACCTGGATATCCGCTTCGAGAAAGCAGCAACGTAAATAATGGACCGCATCGTAAAGTGGCTCTAAAAGTCGCGATAATAATAGCGAAAACCTACAAACCTAGTAAAATAGTTAACGCGCCACATCCCTGTTGCAGTTCGTAGAAACTTTAACCCGATTCTGTGTGTCGAGTGATAAATTCGAATTGTTCTTTTTATTTTTGCAACTGCGATCATCCTTTACCATCGGAGTGTTGAGAAAAAATAGACCAAGTGACCGGGAGCGAAAGAGCTAGATCTCACTCGTTAATTTCTATTACTACCTTTGTGTCGTAGTCTGCCAAAGAAAAACTGTAAGTACAAAACGGAAAGAAAAAGAAAGATTTAAAAGGAGAGAAAAAAGTAAAGCGAAAAAAAAAAAAAAGTTGTTATTCGAATATCGTCATCGTTTTGTTCTCCTCGCGAACACGCAGACTATTAGGACCGAGAGGGTTTGTCGGAAATATGCATTTAATTCATGAACTCGATAGCGAGCTGAGCGAGAATGTGTGAAAGGCGCACCCAGTCATACGGAATGCTGCTGCATCTCTCTTCGAGTATGCAGTTTTGCCTGTTTAGTCGAAAACATTTACGACGCTACGAAGTTCGCCCTCGTTATACCGTACTGAAGATATCTTCAGACTGTACGTACTTGTAATTATTGGCCTTTGTACAAAACCTAATTTCGCGAAAGCCCTTCTGTATCCACAGCAGTCGGTCTACACTTGAACGGCGAAAGTATTTACGAATTAATTTTACGTACGAGATTGAAAATTAGAGCAATTAATTTGTATGATACCTTGCAGAACGCGAGAGAGAAGAAACTGAATTGCTACCTGAGGTGGAATTAATAGATAAGACGGTCGGACGGAGAAAATGTGGAGAGATATGAAACACGGATGGCCAAGAAAAGTAAAAAGAGAGAAAGGATTTTTTGATTGATAAATTGATTTGCTTACTTTTTTCTGACGTCCACACTCCTCAGCAAATAGGTCACTGTGTTCAGCGTACACGGACTTCAATTCCGCGAATTTCCAAAGGAGAGCAAAGTCACATAATCATATTTCCTGCACAAAAGCAGTGTAGCAGATCATTAACCTGACAGTATAAATGAAAGCTATCTATTTTAAATTAAAAGGTATTAGATTAAGGCTTAAGGGTGGCTCATGTCTGAGGATAAAGGCAGGTGGATTTTATTTGCCACAATGTTTGGATTATTGGAAAGAGTATACATACATGAAATTGTTGAAAGGACTACATAGAAGTTTTGGAAGGGTGGTAAATTGGAGCAGCCACAGAAATTTCCCCATAAGAATAATAATATACGATTTTGCGCTACAAACATTCCTTGTTTTTTGCGACTTATCAAAGCTCACAAAATTTAAGAAACGGGTACAAGTAAATGTGTCCAGTCTGGCTTACATGGGGACGAGCCAGAAAGGACTCATAAAATGCCCCTAGTACAAGATTATCTTGCATCTTTTTAACAGGAAACCTGTTTTATCGGAGAGGTTTTTCGGAAAAAACGTCCGGCCGGCCGGCAAAGCAAGTCCACCTCCTATCATATATAGCTTGGAGGTGGAGCCTGTTTGATGACGTCAACCTTATGACGTCACACTCTAATGACGTCATAGATCAGTTTTTTTCAAGTTCTCCTCCTACCCCTATCATAAATATGTAGCTTGGAAGTTGAAATCTTTACAAGTCCTCCTCCTATCACATGTAGCTCCAAAGTCCAGATCTGTTACGTTACGATTTGATGACGTCATGTAGATTTCCTATGAAACGGATTCCCTGCCACGCCTCGCGTTTAACTCCGTTAAAGAACCCGTGAGTATTTTTAGATCATTTATATCTAAATTTCTATGGGATATGGAGAATGAGAGTAGATCCAATTTAGGGAAACACTGGTAGTCGGTGATTTAGAAATGTACGTCGGCAGCGTATCAAGGAAGAATGACATAGTTTGAAATCCAGACAGAAACAATTAACGACTCGATTGAGTTAGTAGAGTAGGAGAGTTAACTGAGTATGGCTAGAGGATGAATGGAGAGATATCGGCACTAAAGTATTTGCAACGAGAGAAAAGTGAGGTAATACGAAAAGTGAGGGAAAGAATAGGGCTTTCGGGTATCTTTCCAATGTTAGTAAGGAGTTTTGAGACGGTAGGACTGTATCATTTTTTGACTGGAGAATGCATACCCAATTCTCAGTCCGAATTTTGTAGCCTTCATCCTCAGTGTGATTGCGATTTTTGGCAATCATTCGTTGCGTTTGTTCTCAGTGACGTGGGCTGAAATTTATGGGGGTGGGAAGGATCGACGACGAAGGTCTTAAACATGTCGACAATGAATCTATTCGCTACTTTGATTGAAAGTTGACTCAAGTTGATCGTTCCGCTCAATGTCGACTGTAAATCGATTCAAAATGACTAGCTAGATGTCCACTCCAAATGAACCACTCCTCCTAACCACCGACAACTCGACGTTGAAATTGAGTCGAATCCCGGTTTGATAGATTGTTGTTAACTGAAAATCGACTGGATCGATTACACATACACACCACTCATCGGCGAAAGCCCTCTAACCGATATCAAAATGTCACAGATTTTGGGTGCCCAACTTGATAGGGTTCTTGCTACCAACTGGAAATCGACGTCGGTTTTCGATCGATAACACATCACTACACATCACTCCTAGGCGAAAGACATGCAATCGATATCGAAATGTTGTAGATTTTGAGTGCACAACTTGTCAACTGAAAATCGACGTCGGTTTCGGATCGATTACACATCACTCATCATCAAAAGACTCGTAATCAATATCAAAATATCGTAGATTTCGAGTGCACAACTTGATAGGGTTCTTGTTATCAACTGAAAATTGCATTGATTTTGGATCGATTACACATCACTTGTCGGCGAAAGACCTGTAACCGATATCAAAGTGTCACAGATTTAGAGTGCACAACTTGATAGGGTTTTTGCTACCAACTGAAAATCGACGTCGGTTTTGGATCGATAACACATCGCTACACATCACTCCTAGGCGAAAGACATACAATCGATATCGAAGTGTTGTATATTTTGAGTGCACAACTTGTCAACTGAAAATCGACATTGGTTTCGGATCGATTACACATCACTCATCATCAAAAGACTCGTAATCAATATCAAAATATCGTAGATTTCGAGTGCACAACTTAATAGGGTTCTTGTTATCAACTGAAAATCGCGTTGATATTGGATCGATTACACATCACTTGTCGCGAAAGACCTGCAATCGATATTGAAATGTTGTAGATTTTGAATGCACAACTTGATAGGGTTCTTGCTACCAACTGAAAATCGACGTCGGTTTTGGGTCAATAACACATCACTTGATTACACATCACTCGTAGACGAAAATCGAAATGTCACAAATTTTGAGTGCACAACTTGATAGGGTTCTTGCTACCAGCTGAAAATCGACGTCGGTTTTGGGTCAATAACACATCACTCATCGGCGAAAAACTTGCTACCGATAAATCGAAATGTTGTAGATTTTGAGTGCACAACTTAGGCCTAATGGGGTTCTCGTTTTCAACTGAAAATCGACGTCGATTCCGGATCGATTACACATCAATTCTCGGCGAAAGACTTGCAATTGATATCGAAATGTTGTAGATTTTGAGTGCACAACTTAATAGGGTTCTCTTGTTTTCAACTGAAAATCGACGTCGGTTTTCAATCGATTACACACATCACTCATCATCAAAAGACTCGTAATCGATATCGAAATATCGTAGATTTCGAGTGCACAACTTGACAGGGTTTCAGAACTCAAGTCAAAAGTGAGTCGAAACTTGGGACTAGATTTTAGTGTCGACTGAAAATGAACATTGATATTGCGTCGATTCGACCATGGCTGCAATGGTCAAGCGTATTTAAAGATTCTCAATTATACATAATTCTATCTGTGAGTAGCAAAGTAACCAAACACACAGAATCGCTTCAAGGTCACATCATCGTTAATTTGAAATCAGCCACTGTACTCTTACAGAACTACAAATCGACCCCTCATTGACGTCAATTTGAGGTAGATTCAATGTTGATGAGCGTACATTACCAGAATACTACAAATTCACTAGAAGTCGACTCCAGACTGACGTTATAATAACTGGTCAATTTGAAGTCGAGCATCATCAAAAAGCTACTAATCGACTTGTAATAGACCGGCGTAGCGAGAAATTTCTCTAAGGAGGGGATGGGGGGGGGGTGGACGATCACAGTCCTGAGGCTAATACTAAATTTCTTTTCACTAGCATCGAAAGTAAATTTTGATCCTCAAGGGCAGATTCATCCCCCTCATCACCTCCTCTGGCCACGCCCCTGAGAACAGTTGACCTAAGGTTAATAAAGAAATTCAGGGATAGTCGTGGATTTGAGGTCGACCATGTGCACATTACCATCGACACAAAGAGCAGTCGATTTCAGGTCGTTAAGAAAACATGGAGAAATCGACCGTAAATCGACTTTGATTCGAGATTAATTCAATGCCGACCAGCATACATTCCCAGAGAACTAATAAACGATACGACGAAAATGTTAAATTTCTGCCTCTTTAAAACGGAATATTCTTTCATTTTCACGCCGTACAGCCCATTGTCTCCCAATCCAAGACGCTCTCCACACTGAAAGAAGTTTGATTCCTTCAAGCTCTCATTGTTTCAGTATTTGTATGCGATGTGAAAATTTTTGCTGTGACTGAAATGTGAACCAGATGAGAAAACAATATGTCCAGTTAGGGATGGCATGGATTGAGAATGGCCTCATGCAAGACCATCAAAGGGAAATCGAAGCATAAAGCTTTCACAACCCGCAACACGGAAGATCGGAAAATTTGATTTTATCTATGAGTTGGAGGAAGGATGGATGAATGCAGATGACGATGCTACAAACAAGCAAAGAGATTTGATTCAGAGAGAGAAAAAGAGATACACCGAAGAAAGGGTCGGGAAAAATATTTCTTCCAGAGAAAATCTATTACCTCATATTCATAGACGATTCATCAACCTAGGGCAGCGTGCCACAGCGAGTCGTGAAGTTAGTACAATATTATTTGGAATCAATTTACATAAATTGCTACAAAGCTTCGAAATTTCATCGCAGTGTAATCGAAATATGGCTCGTATTCGAGTGTGCTTCAGTACACCGACCGTCACGAATCGAATAGATATTTCAGAAAATCCCTCGTTTCTCATTGACCCACAACATGCGGAAAACAAAAATTCACTGTTGAATCTATATCGTAGTCAAAATTAATGGAAGCTCCCTGTTCTAGAATCCACGTCACACAGCAAGCAGGGATCTTTCATCAATTGACTCGGTAAAGCGTGTGAAGGATGTAGGTCAGTTATTAAGGAACACACAATTAGTCAACATTGGTGAAGGCTCCCTGTTCTAAGATCGACTTCACACAAAGAGCAGAGATCTTTCATTAATTGACTCAATAATGTATGCGAAGAATGTAGGTCAGTTATTCGAGAACACAATTATTATTCTTAATCCAGTTGACTGAAGAAACCAATGTCACTTATATATATCACTTGTTCATGCTTCACGATTTCTAAATTTATTCATTCGCGATGATTTACGTATAATAAAACGATCAAGATTCCGCGGTCTTGTTACGAAAAATTATGTACGCGTCAGCGAGCTTTTTAATAACTCGACAACGCCTTTTGTCAAGGAAAATAATTACATCCTATAAGACGCCCGTATATTTCGTCATAATGCGAGCCGTCAATTTACTGCCCCGAAATATTTGCACGTTCGCACGCGAACTACGAGCAGTTCGTGTGTGCGTTTCCTTAAAAATGCGTCGACTCTTTTTTTTTTTTTTTTTGATTTCATATCGCGCCAATATGCCTAAAAATCTCGCAAAGGAACAAGGTCTTCGACCGGATTGTTGGAATATTATTGTGCAGTTCTAGACTACGATTATAGCAGTTTGGATTTTCGATGCGAAATTGCCGGTTTATTGATACGAACTTTATACGAAGGGAAAAATTACCCTCGCTTTCTCGTACTCGACGCACACAATCGTTCTCGTATAACTTTTTTCCCGGTGAATGAATTGAAATTCTTCGACGTTATACTATAGCTCGATAAATGGTTCCGTTAGGAAAATAAAAAAGAAATTGAACATTTTTCGAGCAGCTCGCCAAATACCAATGAGATTGATAATGCGGCATCATCATCTTTTACGTAGGAACTATTCAGGAAAATATACACAAATACCGGGTTCTAAAATCGCGATATTGCCTATGTTTCCTCCTTCGTGACTGTGCAACGTCCTATAAACCAGATTCTAAGAATGTAAAGTTTTAAATAGAGCTTGATGTCGTTTAGAGCCCATCCCCTGTATCGAAATCAAACACCGAAACCCATTTCTTTTCGACCAACAAATAGCATCTTTTGCGGGCCATATGCCCGAACTCTGGCGATATCTTTAAATTTTTATTTCACCTACGCTCTGGTTGCGTCCGCATTCAACTTTTTCGTTCTCAACTTGATTTACTGAGCTTCACTGTACCAAATCCACGCTCAAACTCTATTCTTATATTGAACTGAAATTGACTGCTCTGCTTTGTTGCGTTAATCAACAATATCAATTTCAAGTTCTCCCTTTGAATCAACCTCAAATCAAAGTTGAATTGATTTCCCCAAATTTGTTTATCGAGCTGAAATCGACTACTCTGTATGGGTAATTTACAGACTATCGGATTTCCGAACCTTCACTGTATTTTATCATTACTTTAGTATCCTCAGCTTCCTATGTTCATCGCTGTTATTTTTCCCATTCTCCAACTATCTTACATCTCCTTAGAAGGAACTGACTCGCTCTATCCTTGGACAGCATCTTGTGAAAATTCAAACTCTACTATAATTCAAACGATTATCGCGTTCATTTCTCTCTGGCTAGAAACAACTTAAATTTGATCTCTCAATCTTTGCGTAAACACTGGAAATTAGGGGATTGATACCCCTCCTGGAGGATCACAATTTTTAGTCTTGTTGCAATGTTCCATTCATAAGAAAAAAATGATTGCCACGGCCTAGAAAAATGTTTCAGACTGTCAACTGTCAAATATCTGGTTGACACCACGTTGACCAGTAATTCATATCACATTAACCGAGAATTACTTATTTCAAAATCTTGGTCAAAATTGTGTAAATTTATTGTAGGAGTCGACCTCAAGTCAACATCGACATACATTGATAAGGAGTCGTGTCCATTCCGACTTATTTGCCACGTTGATATGAGGTCAATTTTGAGTCAACCTAAAAACAAACTGCTCTGTTAGTGAAAAATAGGGTCGGGTTTCTTGGGAACTGTTCCAAAAATTGACTAGAATTGACCAAAAACAACCAAAATCGACGAAAATCGACTATAATTATGTCCAACTATGCTCAATTTTGGTGTATAACAACCAAAATCAACTACAATTGACCAAAAACAACTAGAAAGAACAAAAATCAACCATATTCGGACATACATCGATCGGATGCATTTAATTGGCACCCAACGCGAAAAACGACCAAAATTGACCACAATATACTAAAAACAACTAAAAAGAACTAAAACGGACCACAAAAACGGCCATGAAACACCAAAAGTGACCATAATTGGACATACATCGGTTGCGTTTAATTGGCGCCCAAGGCGTCTGATGTATGTCCAATTATAGACAATTTTTGTCGATTTTGGTCGTTTTTGAACGATTCTAATCAATTTTCGGAACAGTTCTCAAGGGGCCCTATTACTACTTCTGCAGTATTGATATAAAGTCAATTTGTAGTTCTTTGGTAATGTACTGTACAATGGTCCACTTCAAATTGGCATCAATCTAAAGTTAATTTTGAGGTCACTCGCATACATTTTATTTTAGCATATAATGTAGGTATTAGATTGCTAGGCTCGGTCCCTGACTTGATCCAGAAATCTGCAAGTCCTGGTGAGTTCCCCTGCCCAAAAATATAATATTACTAGGCTGTACTAGCTTTAGACTATTGGAAGTCCACGAGTCCGAGTTGCCCTCCATACTAGGCTATATTAGGCCCAGTATTGCAGTATACCCGCAACTCAATCCTGGAATCTGCTAGTGACGTTACAGGCAAATTCAAGCTGATAACGTCATGAACTAATGACGTCACACAAGGAGATTTGAACTCATTGATATATTTACTGTGCCTTAATCTGGTCTCGAAAATTTGCAACTTTGAGACTGGGCTTCCTCTTTTTAATGTCTTTACCGGAATCGGCACTCCTGCGAGTCCAAGTCTGACTTGATCTTACCCCCAGAAAACTCGCGAGGAATCCTTCAATTGAAACTCATGTTGGCCAGTAGCTAAGTTCGATGGTTGGGTTATGTCCAAAGAATGGACGACACCAGGCTACCTAAGCAGACCATAGATCAGTACAGGAGGGCTAGAAATGGACAGACTAAACGAGGCGAGGGTGTCTACTGAAAGGAAATTCTGAAAATACCTGACATTTACTTGATATTTTTAGAAAGTAGACGAGTTAACAAGCTAGAAAAAAAACCTCACGAGTTCTTTAACAAAGTCAAGCGAGGAGTGGCAGAAAACCTGTTTTATGGCGCAGTTGGGATCTGAAAAATGTAGATTGTGACGTCACAAGGCTGACCTGTGAAATCATCAAATTGTGACGTCACAGCCCTGGACTTTGTAGCTATACATAATAGGAGAGGACCTTGAACAAAACTGATGACGTCATCAGATTCGTCATAAGATTGATGTATGAAGTCATTGAATTGTGACGTCACAGTCCAGGACTTTAAAACCATACATAATAATCGAGAACTTGAAAAAATGGATCTAATGACGTCATCGTACTGTGACGTCACAAACCCGGACTTTGTAGCTATACCTAATAGGAGAGGAACTTGAACAATACCGATGACGTCATCAAATTGTGACGTCACAAACCCGGATTTTGTAACTATACGTAATAGGAGAACAACTTGAACAAAACTGATGACGTCATCAGATTGTGACGTCACAAGGTTGACGTATGAACCGGACTTTGAAACTGTATATAACAGGAAGGAAACATGAAAAAATGGATCTATGATGTCATCATATTGTGACGTCACAAATCCGGACTTTATAGCTATACATAATAGGAGAGGAACTTGACCAAAACTGATGACGTCATCAGATTGTGACTTCACAAGGTAGAAACCCGGACTTTGTAGCTAGACATAATAGGAGAGAAACTTGAACAAAACTGATGACGTCATCAGCTTGTCACGTCACAGTCCCGGACTTTGAAACTGTACAGGAAGGGAACTTGAAAAAAATGCATCTATGATGTTATCATATTGTAACGTCACAAGATTGACGTATGAAGTCATAAAATTGTGACGTCACAAACCCAGACTTTGTAGCTATACATAATAGGAGAGGAACTTGAACAAAACTGATGCCGTCATCAGGTTGTGATGTCAAAAGGTAGACGTATAAAGTCATCAAATTGTGACGTCACAGTCCCGGACTTTGGAGCTATGTACAATAGGAGAGGAACTTGAAAAAAATGGATCTATGACGTCATCAGATTGTGACGTCACAAAGCTGACCTATGACATTATCAAACAGTGACGTCACAGGGCCCGCCCGCAAGCAATATATGATAGGAGAGGGATTTAGAGGTGCGCTTAGAACATTTTCGAGCTCCAAGCTTTGCCGGCCGGACGGACGGAAAGCAGGGGTTTTTTCCAAAAAACTCCCGATAAAACAGGTTCCCCGCTAAAAAAAAGTTGAAATGGCTAAAAATACTGTTTCAACAGGCAACCTGTTTCATGAGGGGGGGGGGTCACAAAAAACGTCCGACATCCGGCAAAGCTCGGAGCTCGTAAATTTTAAGTCCTTCTCCAAGTCCCCTCCTATAATTTATAGTTTTGGAGCGGAGCCTGTGACGTCACAATCTACATTTTTCAGAACCTACGTACCCCAAAAAACAGGTCAACTCCGTTAAAGAATCAATGAGGGTTTTTTTCTTTTTGCTTTTTTCAAAAGTTTCTGTCATTTTTCCCACTTTTACTTGACCGTTAATGAAGATACTTGACTTTTACTTGTTTACTTGATCTTTTATCAAATACTTGACTTTTACTTGACTTACTTGACCGACAGACACGCTGTAAACGATATAGCGATGTGATCCGTTTAAATTTGGAGAACGCCAAGATCAGCTGATGAATATCCTTTGGATCAAGTGACAAGGCTGCATTTCGAAGGAGAAAATTCTGGAGCAGGCAAAATGTGAGCCTGTAAGACACGTGCTGGCCAGTAGCCCACTTCGATGTTTTCAGCATGTCCAAAGAATGGAAGATACCAGGCTACCTAAGCAGATTCTATAGTATAGGGTGACCGGAGGGCTCAAGACGGACAGACTAAATGATATAAAGATATGATCTATATCACTTTGGAAAACGCCAAGATAAGCCAGGCATTCTGTGAGGACCGAGCAGCGTTGAGAGCTATCACTTACCAAAATGGAGGAATCTCCGATCAGTAACCGTACCACAGCTAAGATACCAATTACCTGCCTTGTCGGAGGGAGGTCAGTTAGATCACGGATTGGACCGGCGAGCCACATTAGGACTTTATGAGCGGATTGTCAAACCCGAGCGACGACGACTGTCGACCAAGGATTTATATTAGATCGGCTAGGACGGGAGGTTGAGGTCTCCACCCACTTGACTTGGAATTTTAGAGAAATATCGACTACCGATCTATTACACCAAGAGCTTTCGAAATTTACTAGAACTATAGATGAGACAAGTGAACGTAATAATGGCCTCGACCTAACTTAGGATGTAGAAAAGATTCAACCGTTGGATCTGAAGAGATTTAGATCTCTCTCTACCCCTTTTCCAAGAATTTTTCACTGGGATTAGGCGAGATTTTGAAAGTTGCAATCTCCTTGACTACGTCATTGCTCTTTTTGTTTTACAACAGTCATAACAACTTCATTGAGTACTAGAATTTTAGTTAGTTCAGGCTCACAATCGCCTTTACAAGACTTATTCTATCATCAGTTTTGTATTGCTGCTAGGTTGAAACTGAAATTTTATATTTATCTATGAAAACTTATCACCGATATTAATTTCGTGTACTCGCCAGATTACGACGATTTTTTCGAAGACAAAAGCAACTGTTTTGGTGGAAATGATACAATCGTTTTTTGTCGCCTGAGAGAGAAAAGAAAATACGTTGATTGAAAACAGATGACGACAAAGAAAGAAAGAAAAAAAAAGAGAAATAAAAAAGCCATTAGGAAAATAATAGCGAATAGAGGCTCTTTCTTTTTATTTAGGCTGCGGAGGAAATATTCGCGTTAATCAAAAAAAAAGAAAAAGATTGTCGTCCACGGTGAGTACATCGCAATATTATAATATACGCTCTGTCGCCGTAAAATGAATATAGTTTATTATTGAGCGAAGATTGATGGTTGTATACAGATTTCTAGCACAAAACGTAGGAAGCAACCCACACAGAAGAAAGAAACCGCAGAATCGCCAAGTTCTTAAAATGCTGTATGCAGAAATCGTCTGGAACGAACAAAATAAGATGAGTGATAGCGATAATTCAATTATATCGTTCTCGATCCCAAAACTCAAAATTGATTTGTTCGACGAAATTATATTATATTTTCTCGTGTATAACATGAACTATCGCGCTATAGTACGAAGATGTAAAAATCGTTTCCGCAGCAGCGAAATGAATTACACGAACGAGGGAAACTCTCGGACATTTCACGTGAGTACCGAGACGACAATAGAAAATCTGCTGGAAACGGGATAAGAAAAATATTACTTTCATTTCTTTGAGAAACTTATACTGACGCTCACATATACGACATACCATTACACACTACCTTATAACAGATTTATCTGAAGTAATCCGGTCGTGGTCCTCGAAACAGGATGCCATCTGATGCAGTACATTCGGAACTAATTCATGTTCGCCAGACAATACTAAGTTACACTCTTTTTTTTCGTATATCGCGTATAGACTCGCTATAATGTACGTTTTCAAGTGCGGGGGAAAAAAAAGTATTATTAATTTCCAAGGGAAGTTGTACTCGGGAATGTTATTATGAAGAGAATAAGTAGTCAAATAGAAAATTGAAAATGGTTCTTTCATACTTTCTCTCTCATTTTTATATCGTTGTTTAATGGTATTATGTCATTCTTTTATACAACGTAGAGGGCTGAGTTTCAGGATTTACTTTGCAGCAAATCTGGGTCTAGCATTAGTACAAAATGAAGTACTTGTGAAACGTTTATTCTGGTTTATATTTATTGTTCTACCTGCCATTAATATCGTTCCATTTTCTTAATTCGCGAGGGAGGAAGGCCCACATATTCTGCCTAGGAAACGGGTAAAATTGCTTCGGCGGAATTAAATCGGTATATTACGCTGTCAACCAACCCTTCGACTAGGAAAACTTGGCAGAAATATACGGTTAACACATTTCTCAGTACTTTCGCGGACTTGATGAGCACTCAGCTTTCTAGGCGAATGAAACCATGGGTAATTCAAAAAAATTTTCTGGCATAGCCAAATAAATGAAAATCATGTTCCATGTCTTTTATATTTTATCAGTCATCATGAAATATGTCAGTCTAGGCTTCTACTAGGTCAAGTGTTCGTGAGATATCATTCGTTTACCCCTTTACCTATCTTGGACACGTATAAGTCTTCTATGAGAAATACGAGGTTGCGCGAACTCGCTCCGCTCGTTCGCCCCCCGTCTCGCTGTTGTATTGGAACGGTATGTGACATTTCAAGTCTAGGGGACTTGGAAAAATTTCGACTATCCAGCCTTTATTTATTTAATTATTCAATTATTTAATTATTTAATTATTTAATTATTGCATTTTATTATTAATTCTTGTACTAGGTCAAGTGTTCGTGAGATATTATTCGTTTACCCCTTTACCTATCTTGGCGTCGTATAAGTCTTGTATGAGAAATATTTTGAGGTAATTATTGGTGTTCTATATTTTGAGGTATCAACTTTCGGTGGGGCGAACGAGCGATCTCGCAGTTGTATTGGAATGGTATGAGAAAATTCAAGTCTAGGGGACTTGGAAAAATTTCGACTATCCAGCCTTTATTTATTTAATTATTCAATTATTTAATTATTTAATTATTGCATTTTATTATTAATTCTTGTACTAGGTCAAGTGTTCGTGAGATATTATTCGTTTACCCCTTTACCTATCTTGGCGTCGTATAAGTCTTCCATGAGAAATATGAGGTAGCGCGAACTCGCTCCGCTCGTTCGCCCCCTGTCTCGCTGTTGTATTGGAATGGTATGAGACAATTCAAGTCTAGGGGACTTGGAAAAATTTCGACTGTCCAGCCATATATGATAGGAAGAGGAACTTGGAAAACTTTACCTATCTTGGCGTCGTATAAGTCTTCTATGAGAAATATGAGGTAGCCCCCTCTAATTATTAATTATATTAATTATTTATTTATTTAATTATTTATTTATTTAATTATTTATTTATTTAATTATTTATTTATTTATTTATTTAATTATTTGATTATTTAATTATTTAATTATTTAATTATTTAATTATTTAATTATTCTATTATTTATTTAATTATTTAATTATAATAATTATTTAATTATTTATTTATTTAATTATTTATTTATTTAATTATTTATTTATTTATTTAATTATTTAATTATTTATTTATTTATTTATTTATTTATTTATTTATTATTAATTATTATTATTACGCGGGGTGTACTCGCGAATTTCTGAATCACCCACGGGGTAGAGATTTCTCTTGACGGGGGGGGGAGGGGGGGTGTACTCGCGAGTTTCAAAATCGGGGTCCGGCGAGAGAACTCGTAATAAAAATGTGGGTCGCCAAAACAAAGGTGATATAGATTTTGGTTGTTAATCTGTTGATGACATGTTTTATGCCCTATTTCTAATTCAGAAATTACCGAGTTGATCTTTCTCCCCATTGATGGACTGGGAAAATTTTCGGCTGGTACTTGAGACCTGAGAGTTCTCACCCTAGGTCTAAGCCTTCCTTACACTAGTTTTATACCAGGTCTAGGCTTCCTTTCTACTAGCTATACTAGGAGGCTTGTACTAGTTTATACTGAAACTCTATAGTGTAAGCTAGTATACAACCTAAAGACATTAACCCACTTAAACCTCACTGAATAAACCACAGATACAGACGCCGAGCGCTTTCGGTTAAACAACCATCACGACTAAGAAACTGGAAAATTATATGAGAGTGGAGTGGATAAGAACGGAATTGCGTCGTTGGTACGGTAAGCATAACATTACCACTAGATTGAATCTTTTAGTCCACTCAAGACTCTCTTGTATGCTTCCCCCCGCTGATTTTGACGTCAACGAGAAGTGTCGTAAGTTTGAGAGGATTTTGAAGGAGAGGAAAATCAGGAAGATATCCTCCCTAACGAAGGAAAAGACCGATATGGTCAATGAAGGAGACAAAGACGTTGGTTCGGTTCAAGTGTTCCAACCCCCCCCTCCTTTATAAACAACAGTCTATGAGGAAACAACCATCCTGAAGAATGGGTTGAAGTTTAGCTTACCTCCCCCCAAGAAGGACAAAACGTTGGCGAATTTGGTCGCTGACATCGCCGTGAAAACTGTTCCTGGGGTTACTACCCAAAAAGTTTGTGCCGAATTCGTCCGCAATACCTCCCTCCCCCGTATGAATAACGTCATGGGAGGAGTGATCAAGGGTCTACAGAAAAATATTAAGGAGGGAGATCTGATTCATGTCACTCAGGCAGACAAGGGTGATGCCGTCGTAGTGATGGAAAAATTTTCATACGCTGCCAAGGTTCATGAAGTGGGGCTAAAGAGAACAAGAATTTCAATTTCCCTGGCTACGTCAAAGAAGTCAGGAGTGTCATTAATAATTGTGAGGTTATTATTAGAGCCCCAGCTATGAAAAAAGATCTCCTTGTTCCCAACCCTACGTTAGGGGTTGCCTAAAGTACACAAAACGAACACCCCGATGCGGCCTGTGGTCTCTTTCGTTTTTTCCCCCCACTTACCTCCTTGCCAAATGCCTGGGCCGTTGGTTCAAAAACCATGCTGAATATGAGTCTCCCCATTCGGTATGGCGAACGGCGCACGGCAAATGTCTCAAAAAGCCCCCCCATAAAACAGGTTCCCTGTTAAAACGGAGGCCGAAGACTTTTATTTCATCAACTGCGATAAGAATGGATGTGAGGAAAAGGGGTTGAAATCACGGTACAGGACTTGGATGAGGATATTCTAAATCGCGGTATGATAGCTAGTTAAGGGTGGATAGGATGGGATTTTGTAGGATTCTGTGAGCGCCAAGTTGATTATTATTTTGTTTGTATACCGGGTGGGGCAGAAAGATGTTACCAGTTAAATGGGATTTTTTGCTAAACCTGTCGTAGCGCGAAAACGCAAAACGTTAGACGTATAGTTTAAATGTACGAATTTTGTATCTCAATTTTATCTTTGATTTGAGCCATATCCGAAGTTTCTACGACTTTTCTGAACCGAGTTAAGAGGCAAAATGTGACCACAATTGACCAATTTGCCAGGATTTCCAAAATAAGAAATTGAAAAATCACCCACTTCCATGCTTCATAGGGTTATTTAGGTATTTTTTTCGGAATCAGCGTTAAAATAATTAAGTGGAGCAGGAGACACTCACGTAACAAGTATAAATTTATTCTCGGTCAATACAAAACACAATTAAAATAAAATGGGGTTAAATTTTGAGGTCAAAAGAAGTCAAAAACAAAAGAATAAACGAAAATATAGGATAAAAAATAAAATAATATAATTTTATTTTTTTTTATTTTTATTTTTATTTTTACGAGCACTAGAGCTTCACGAGGGCTATTGGCTCGGCGTTACAAAAGTTATGAATATTATAAATAACACTTGAGAAAGGGAGGTTTTAAGGAAGTTGGTAGAGTAACGGAAAGTGAGGAAGGATAAGAGGATGGAATATAATGTCGAGTGTAACTGCTTCAGGTAATGGTGTGTAAAAGTTTACATTGTGTGTATGTAGAAGGTTGTAGAGGTATAGTCGATGTATGTGTTCAGATGTGAGCGTAAAAGTCAGTTTGTCTTAGGTAATGTAGGGTATTCGAAATGATGTCCTGGTTGTTTTTGAGTGCTTGGGTGAGAGAAGAGGGGGTATCCGAAGAAGAGCGAAGGGGTAAAAGTCTGGGGCATGAAAAAAAGTGTTCCACTGTTAATTTGTCTTTTTGACAGTGGGGACATGAGGGAGGGGTTAGGATGTAGGGACTGATGAGGTGGGCGTGAGTAATTTTTGTGTGACCAATTCTGAGACGAGAGAGAATTACTTCTTCTCTTCTTGTGTTTTGAATGGAGGATACCCAAGGAACCGGGTTTTTTTTGATACTGAGAAGTTTATTATTTGTTTGATTTTCCCAAAGAGTGTTCCATGATTGTGTGATGAGAGAACGATAGTAATTTTTGTAATCTAGGGTTGGTAGGGGTGAATTATCAGTTATTTGACTGAGGGAGGTAGCTTGTTTAGCAGCTTGATCAACTGCGTCGTGGTCGGGAAAATTGGTGTGTCCAGGGATCCATATGAAGATGATTTGAGTGTTGATTGTTTCTAAAGTGTGTAGTGTGAGGAAGATGCGTTGGATTATAGGGTTAGAGTTGTATGCGTCTGTAAGGGAGTGGAGTGAAGAAAGTGAGTCAGTGAGAATAATGAATTTACCGTTTGGGGGTAGTTGAGAGAGGTGGGAAAGGCAGGAAAAAATGGCCATCAGTTCGGCTGTAGAAATAGAGGCTATATTTCGGATGCGATGAGAAGATATTTCCCCGTCGATGGAGTATGCGTAGGCTGCTTTAGTAGATGTTTTCGACCCATCGGTGAGGCAAAGTGAATGGTCAGGGTATTCTTGAAGTAGTTGGTTGATATGTTGGGTAAAACCAGGTTTGTCAGATTTTGGGATTTCTGTGAGATCTAGGCGTATTTTAGGTTGAGGGAAGGTCCAAGGGGGGAAGGTTGTGTATATGGGTTGTAGGGGATGTGCTGTGAACGGTTTGTTGATCAGGTGATTGAATTGAAGGCGAATATGTTTGGTGGAGGATTGGTTGTGATTGTGGTGAAAGATTCGGTTAAAGATTGGAAGTTGTGGGAATTGTGCTACAGAGGATAAAAAGTTGGAGGTTAGGATGAGCCTTCGAAAGTGAAGGGGAGGATCTGGGGCTTCTGCACATAGGCTAAGTTTGGGGCTGGTGCGATAAGCTCCCAGGGCAATCCTGAGAGAAGATGTCTGGATGGGGTCGAGTAAGGCCAGGACGGTTTTTTTTGCTGTGTTGTAGATCGGGGAACCATAATCTAATTTTGAGCGAATAAGACTTTTGTGTAGAAGAAGGAGTAACTTTCTGTTGCAGCCTTTAGATGGGTGAGATATGTATTTTAATATGTTTAGAGCGCGTGTGCATTTGGCTTTGAGGGTTTTAATGTGGGGGGCCCAGGTAAGTTTTTGGTCAAAATGTAAGCCGAGAAGTTTGCCGTAGTTACGAGATGGGATTTGGAAGTTTTGTAGAATTAGAGGAGGTAAGGAGGGGATAGGATTTCTTTTTTTGAAAATGACTGAGTAGGTTTTCGAGGAAGAAAATCTGAATCCTCTTTTAGATGTCCATGTAGTGATTGAGTTAAGGGTATCCTGTAGGAGTCTGTGGGCTCTTTGCGGATTTGCTGAACGGATAGTGATGTTATAGTCATCAGCGAAAAGACGCTGGGTGAGGAGGGGGTTTACACATTTGGTGATATCATTTATTGCTACTAGAAAAAGTAAGACACTGAAGACTTCTCCTTGAGGGACTCCATTTTGGACCGGAAGGGGAGGGGAGGTTATGTTATTGATTCTTACTAGAAGGGTTCTGTCGTTGAGAAAAGTTTGTAGGATGTTAGGGAGGTGGCCTCGGAGACCAATTTCGTAAAGTTCGGTAGAGATGAGGTGTCTCCATACCCGGGGAAAGGCCTCTTGGAGATCAAAGAAGATAGAGTATAGGGAGGATTTGTTATTGGAGACATCGTTGATTTGAGATTGGAGATCATAAAGGGGTTGTATAGTATTTCGTCCTTTTCTGAAGCCATATTGGAAGGGAGAGAGGATGTTATTGGATTCTAGATACCACAAGAGTCTTTTGTTCAGAATTTTTTGAAATAATTTGCCAAGAACGCTAGAAAGAGCTATGGGGCGATATGAGGCAGGGAGGAGAGGGTCCGAGCCAGGTTTCAATATGGGGAGAATGATGACTGTTTTCCAGAAGACAGGATAGGTGTTTTGTGAAAAAATAGAGTTGAATAAAGAAAGAAGATAAGTGAGCGAGTTTGGATGGAGATTCTTTATCATGGCCGCGTGAATGTTGTCAAGTCCGGGGGAGGCGTTTCTCAGATTTTTATTTATAGTATTCGATAGTTCGTTTTCGGAGATGGGGAGGTTGTATGGAAGAGGTTCATTTGAAGGAGGATCAAAAGATATATCAAATTTTTCTTGTTGGAGTTTGTATTCTAAAAAGTCGGAGTCGTAGTTAGTGTTGGAGGATACTGAGGTATAATGTTTAGCTAGGATTTCGGAGATGAGTAGGGGGTCTGAAGTTATTGAGTGATCTGTTTTTAGTTGGCTGATAGAACGAAAAGAACCATTACCCGTGAGTTTTTTAATATCTCTCCACATGGTGGAGATAGACACAGGATGGTTCAACCCCGCTACAAATGTACTCCAGGACTGTTTCTTACCGGAACGGACCAGGACTCTCGCTTTCGCGCGGGCTTTTTTGTATAGGATCAAGTCGGATTGGGTGCGAGTGGAGTTGTACGTGCGGAGGGCTTTTTTGCGGTTTTTAATGGCTAGTTGGATCTCATTTGACCACCATGGAACTTGATTTGGTTTCTTTTTTCCTGAAGAGCGCGGTATGGAAGATTCTGCGGAGTCGGTAATGAATTTTGTGAAAGTTTGTAGGGCTGTGGAACAGTTGGAGGGGTCTGGGAGGGAGGAGGTATTTGAAGTAAGGTCGTAAAAGAGATCCCAGTTTGCTTTGTTAATAAGCCAGCGAGAGGGGGTTGAGAAGTTTTCATTGGATAGAGATTGTGATTGAATTAAAATTGGGAAGTGGTCGCTGTCGCATAAATCGGGGTGGGTAGACCATGTGAGTTTGGGTGAGAGGGATGAGGATGAGAAGCAGAGGTCAATTGCTGAAAGGGAGCCAGAAGTAGAGTTAAGGTGAGTAGGGATCCCGGGAATGTTGAGAAGTGTTAGATCGTTGTTAGAGGTGAGTAGGTTGTCTAATATGTTGCCGCGTGAATTTGTACGAAATGTACTGGAGATAAGACCCCAGGTGAAACTGTGAGCGTTAAAGTCCCCCCCAATTACATAAGGGGGAGGGAGGGATTGGATGAGGTCGGCTATATCAAAAAAGTTTGTGTTGTGTGAAGGGGGGATGTATACTGAGCAGAAGGTGATAGGATGTGAGTGTAGTTGTGGGATGGAGACTGAGATTGTTATATTTTGTAGGGAGCTGGGAGTGTAGATTGGGTGGGCGTTGTATAAAGAGGATACAAGCAATGTTGTACCACCACAGGCATGATTGTTGGGAGGTTTGAAATGGTCATATCTGAAGATGTTGTAATTTGAGAGTTTGAGTTTTAGAGGGGGTTTTAGATGAGTTTCTTGAAGAGCAATGATGATAGGTTTGTATTGTGTGATCAAGTTTTGAAGTTCGGGTAGTCGTTTAAAATACCCGTCGACATTCCACTGGAGGAGAAGGGTCATACCTTAGGCACGAGGAAGAGGAAGCGGGAAAGGAAAAGAAGGAAAAGGGGAGGAAAGGAAAGAAGGGAAGGGGAGAGGGAGGAGAAAATAGTAATAATAATGAGATAAAGAAAATAAAGAAAATAAAGAAAATAAAAGGAAAGAAATAATAAAAATAAAAATAATAATAATAATAATAAATAATAATGAATTAAGTTGACACATCGCTGTCGTCACCGGAAATTGTGTCCTGCATACTCAAGTGAGAGTTGATTACCCTCATGAGTCGATTTTTTGTGCCTTTATGCTTCAAAGTTTTGTGGAGTTCCTTGATTGTGTGGATGAATGACTCCCTGTCATTCGTGTAATCTGCTAAGTCGATGGATTTGGCTTTTGTGTGTTGAAGTTCCGATATAAACTCAATCAAGTTTATTGCTTGAATTTCTGAAGAGTTTGCTGCTGAGGAACAAAAGTCTATTATGGCATCGTGAATACCAATCGGGAGACTGTGCGCATCGGCTTTCGATTTTTTAGTAGTAGTCACATCGATAGTGGAACTCGAGTTTGAGAAGCGCCTCTCTTTTTTTCGTTTTTGTGCGGGCAGAGAGTCTATATCGATGTTTTCGGTGGAGTAGGAGGTGTGGTTGTTATCAATAGCAGTCAGAATGTTGCTGGAAGTTGCTTGAGAAGTTTGGTCCTGAGCGTTGCCATTGGATTCCTCGATAGAAGCTGATTCTGGAAGTTTGGAGTTGGCGTTGGTGGGTTTTGGAATGGCGTCCCTTTTTATTCGGGCCAGCTTTATTTTTTCGTTGAAGTCTGGTTGTGTGGGTGTGTATGAGTCAGCAGTTGGATTCAATTCATCGTTAGGCAAATCAGTGGGTTTGTTCAGCGTCGGGCACATTGATGCTTGATGAGAGTTATTTTTGCAGATGTGACATCTGGGTTCTTCCTCGGTAATGAAAATTCGGAACGATTCATTTTCATAGTTGATTAAGAGAGAACTAGGGATGATCACTTCTTCGTCGTCTTCGATGTATACGGCACGACGAAAGCTAGCTATGTGAGTGTAAAGATTTAATTCGGACTGATCAACCGAGTCGCAGTTTATACCAATATGGAGCCCATGTATCGCAGAAGTAGTTTTTATGTCGGCTTTATGCAGTTCGTCCAGTATAATGGAGTTCGGAATGCAAGGGTGAACGTTTGAGATTATCAGGCGTCGTGAAGGTGCGACGAGTTTCTTTACAGGAATTGACATGTTGTTAACAGTAATGGATTTGTGTTTGGACGATAGTTGATCTGCTATTTCTACGCTAGACAAGTAGATACATATTCTACGTTTAGAAATTTTCGATGCAGCTAGAATGTTTTTTGGGCCGATGAGTCTTCCTATAGCGACTACGTATTCGATTAGAGCTGAATCGTCTTCTTGGAGCGATAAAATTGCTTGTTTTTTTGTAGGTAAACTTTGAATTATTCGAGCGTAAGAGGAATTTTGAGAGGACGTACCTGTAGTGTTGCGTTGAGAACTCATGGTGAACGTAGAGATGATTAGACGAGGGCAGTAAGCCACACGCTATCGTTCAGGTTAACAATAAAAGAAACCGAGTTGAGGCGGTAGTGTTAAAACTTGAAAAGTAACAATGTTCACTGGTTAAATCAGATAGTGTTTATCAGACTATTATACAGACAATCGTAACACGCGACTGTTCAGAAAGGAGACTTATCTTGAACTGAAATAATATAATGAAAATAAGTAAAAATAAAAAAGAAAATTAAAAATTTAGGTAACGCGAGAAACTAGAATTTTTAAAAAGAAAGAAAGGTTTGAATATTTGGTGACACGAGAGGCAACACGACCGGTTTCGTTCGACGGCGTCGAACATCATCTGGTGTACTAAAGTATGAAACCGGTACAGAGAACAACGAGAACAACGAGGGAAGCGAAAGACATCAAGAATAAACTAGACAAATTTATAGAAATTAGATAAAAAGGTGAGTAATGAAATGAGTTAAACGTATTTAAGCATATATCTGATGAAAGGGTTGAAAAACACGGCGTTCACATCGTTTAAGAGGTTGAAGTTCTCACGTTTACTGTTTAGTTGAGTTTGGAGGGTGTAGAGTTCCTCGTTCTCAGAAGGATGGAGGAGAGTTGGTACCACTCCACTGTATGGGTGACCAGTCAACCAACAGTGATGAGCCATAGCTGAATCAGAATCGGATTGGGAAGTAGGCTTAGTGGTGAGTCGGGTATAGTCCCGCTCGTGTTCCTTGAGACGCTTAGTGAGGGCTCGTCCACACTGGCCAACGTATCGATCACCGCAGGAGCATGTAAGGTTGTAGATGCCAGATTTTTCAAATTTAGGGATGCGGTCTTTTAGGGATGAAAGGTTGCATACTCTTGTTACTGGATAGAAACCAACTCGGTAACTGTAGCGTGTCAGTTCGCGTTCTAGTGCCTCCAGATGTTTCCCCAGGTAAGGGAGGCGAATCCAAGTTTGTTTAGAGGATTGAGATTTGAGAGGAGGAGGGATCGGGCGATGAGTGATAAAGTTGGCCGAACGAAAATCGGGGAACTCGGTTGACGACCGGGTTCCCTTGAGAAGGTGGTGAAGTTTCTTCCGTTTGATCATGAGCCGGACATTAACTTCGAGGTTATTTTTTGCAGCGATATCCTCAATTACTCTGGTTTCTAGCTCTTGAGCTGCTGTAGAGAGGGGGAGAGATAGCATCCTATGTACAGCTGATTTTATGATGGCTAATTTGTGATGTGTTGGGTGCCATGATTTTGCATTGATGGATACGCCACTATAGGTTGGTTTCCGGTAGACTTGGAATGAGGGGGTAAGGAATCGTCCTGGGTTAGTGAGATTGTAAGGTCTAGGTAGTTGGCATGATGTCCGGCTACTTCGGAGGTAAAGGAGATGTTGTCGTCGAAGGAGTGGAAGGTTTTTGAGAATTGATGTAACTCTTCATCGGATCCTCTCCAAACACAAAAAGCGTCGTCTACATAGCGGTACCATAAAAGAACATCGCCAGATTTTCCTGAGTTCTGCCAACGTCGAAGCGCCCAGCGTTCCAATCGATCCATGAAAACTTCTGCCACGAAAGATGATAGTGGACCTCCCATCGGGAGTCCTCCTGGGAATTTAAATTTTTTCTCGTCAAATTTGCAGAAGTTGTGTTCCACACATAAGAGAATGAGTCGTTCAAATTCATCTACCGAGTCTAGAGGTGTGCCAGATTTGACTAAAAGTTCGTACATATTAATGTCAATAGTCTTTAGGACTCGGATGTTGGTGAACATAGCTCGGACATCGAATATGATAATGCGGCAGTCCTTGGTGAATCGCAAGTCGTTGAGTTCCGAGGCGTGTTGGGTAGAGTTTTGGATAGAATGTTGGGAGGAAAACTCCGTATGTTATTGGAAGTAAAAGGCGAGAAATTTTTCCAGTTGGTAAGAAGGGCTGGTGTAGTAATCTACAACAGGTCTAATTGGCATGTCTGCTTTGTGGGTTTTAAGATGACCATAGAGGCAGGGTGTTGAATAGCACATAACGTAGAGATGTTTTTACTTTCCAGAAGGGATGACGTGGGAGGACAAAGAGATGGCTGACCGGATGGATGTTGTATTTTTCCAAGGAGAAATTGGTGTCTTCGGTGGCTCCGGATGAGGTTAGGAAGGTATGGACACGCTGGATATAGTCGGAACGATTAATGAGGACGAGGGTGTCACCCTTATCGGCTTTCGCGATCGCAAGGTCGTTCTGTTTCATGCGATTTCTCAATTTTTTGTATGCTTGGTAATCGGAGTTGGAGGAGCAGGATTTGAGGTTCGTCACTACCGACTCTATGAGGTTTTGTACGCGTTGGGTGTTCAGGCGTTGATCGGTTTTTAGGCCTGTAGCTAGATCGGTAATCAATGTCGGAAGGATGGAGTCCAATTTATCTAAAGGTGGCAGGGCGAACATTTTCCCGTAAGATAGGAGGCGGAGCTCATTATCAGTAACGGTTGTGCTAGACAGATTAATGACCGGATCAGCGAAAGTGTTAGGTGGACGGCTGGGAACTTGGTTTTGGTTTGTTTCCTCAGCTAGGAGTTGTAGTTTCTTGAGTTTGGAACGGCGCAGATCGTTAAATAGTGATAATTGGCGGCGGTCGGTATGTGTCAGGAGATGTTGGTAGTCATGGTCACCAAGTAGCATGGACAAACGTTGTTTGGCACGGAGAAGGAGGTCTAAAGAGCCCAACCTCATATATGCCAACTACCTAGACCTTACAATCTCACTAACCCAGGACGATTCCTTAACCCCTCATTCCAAGTCTACCGGAAACCAACCTATAGTGGTGTATCCATCAATGCGAAATCGTGGCACCCAACACATCACAAATTAGCCATCATGAAATCAGCTGTGCATAGGGTTCTATCTCTCCCCCTCTCTACAGCAGCTCAAGAGCTAGAAACCAGAGTAATTGAGGATATCGCTGCAAAAAATAACCTCGAAGTTAATGTCCGGCTCATGATCAAACGGAAGAAACTTCACCACCTTCTCAAGGGAACCCGGTCGTCAACCGAGTTCCCCGATTTTTGTTCGGCCAACTTTATCACTCATCTCCTCCTCTCGAATCTCAATCCTCCAAACAAACTTGGATTCGCCTCCCTTACCTGGGGAAACATCTGGAGGCACTAGAACGCGAACTGACACGCTACAGTTACCGAGTTGGTTTCTATCCAGTAACAAGAGTATGCAACCTTTCATCCCTAAAAGACCGCATCCCTAAATTTCAAAAATCTGGCATCTACAACCTTACATGCTCCTGCGGTGATCGATACGTTTGCCAGTGTGGACGAGCCCTCACTAAGCGTCTCAAGGAACACGAGCGGGACTATACCCGACTCACCACTAAGCCTACTTCCCAATCCGATTCTGATTCGGCTATGGCTCATCACTGTTGGTTGACTGGTCACCCATACAGTGAAGTGGTACCAATTCTCCTCCATCCTTCTGAGAAAGGCCATCGAATGAACAAACTCGAGGAACTCTACACCATCCAAACTCAACTAAACAGTAAACGTGAGAACTTCAACCTCTAAAACGATATGAACGCCGTGTTTTTCAACCCTTTCATCAGATATATGCTTAAATACGTTTAACTCATTTCATTACTCACCTTTTTATCTAATTTCTATAAATTTGTCTAGTTTATTCTTGATGTCTTTCGCTTCCCTCGTTGTTCTCGTTGTTCTCTGTACCGGTTTCATACTTTAGTACACCAGATGATGTTCGACGCCGTCGAACGAAACCGGTCGTGTTGCCTCTCGTGTCACCAAATATTCAAACCTTTCTTTCTTTTTAAAAATTCTAGTTTCTCGCGTTACCTAAATTTTTAATTTTCCCTTTTATTTTTACTTATTTTCAGTTATTATTTTATTTTTTATCCTATATTTTCGTTTATTTTTTTGTTTTTGACTTCTTTTGACCTCAAAATTTAACCCCATTTTATTTTAATTGTGTTTTATATTGACCGAGAATAAATTTATACTTGTTACGTGAGTGTCTCCTGCTCCACTTAATTATTTTAACGCTGATTCCGAAAAAAATACCTAAATAACCCTATGAAGCTTGGAAGTGGGTGATTTTTCAATTTCTTATTTTGGAAATTTTGGCAAATTGGTCAATTGTGGTCACATTTTGGCTCTTAACTCGGCTGAGAAAAGTCGTAGAAACTTCGGATATGGCTCAAATCGAAGATAAAATTGAGATACAAAATTCTCAATATACGTCTAACGTTTTGCGTTTTCGCGCTACGACAGATTTAGCAAAAAATCCCATTTAACTGGTAACATCGTCCTGCCCCACCCGGTATACCTGCTCAGGTCATCGGCACATAAAATTGGTTGAACGAGGATATCAACGTTACTAAAGCAGACATTTATTGCGATCATGAAAAGTGCTCCACTACGGAGTGACCCTTTGTTGTACTCACGAATTCAAATAATTATTCGAATATATTTTTCGAATAAGTATTTTCTCTCGCGCGTCAACTGTTCTTTTCATGTTGCTTTCATCTTCGTTCGTAACGAACGCGTACTCTACGCGAACTACCCCCAAAAGTAGAAAATACTCCTACCACCGTCCTCACGTGATCGCGCCGAGATCGCGCCCAAAAACACCCTATAAAATAGGCTCCGCGAGCCACTTTTCGTCACTTCTCTTTCGGCTTCACCCAGCTTACTCTCCTGCTTTCCTGCTAGCTCTCTCGCTTCTCTCCTTACCTTCTTTCTTTATTTTCATAGCTTCTTTCCACAACCTCTTCGGACTGTTCGCCGCGGTGCCCGCGGGTATAGTCTACTCTTTCTCGGCTTACTCGGCTTCCTCAGCTTCCCTCGCTTTCTTCTCGCTTACCTATCCCTTCGGGTTATTCTCCGCGGTGTCCGCGGGTTTAGCTTTCCTATCTTCTCCGAACTTCCTCCTGTTGCTCGCCGCGGTGTCCGCGGGTACAACAGCGTATCCTCTCGGTTAGCCTCCGCGGTGTCCGCGGGACTGATCTGTTCACTTCTCCGAACTTCTTCCTGTTGCTCGCCGCGGTGTCCGCGGGTACAACAGCGTATCTTCTCGGTTAGCCTCCGCGGTGTCCGTGGGACTGATCTACTAACATCTTCGAACTTCCTCCTGTTGCTCGCCGCGGTGTCCGCGGGTACAACAGCGTATCCTCTCGGTTAGCCTCCGCGGTGTCCGCGGGACTGATCTACTAACATCTTCGAACTTCCTCCTGTTGCTCGCCGCGGTGTCCGCGGGTACAACAGCGTATCCTCGTGATTAGCCTCCGCGGTGTCCGCGGGACTGATCTGCTCATCTCCCCAAACTCCCTTCTGTTGCTCGCCGCGGTGTCCGCGGGTACAACCGTACATCTTCTTGGTTAGCCTCCGCGGTGTCCGCGGGACTGAACTACTCATCTTCTCCGAACTTCCTCCTGTTGCTCGCCGCGGTGTCCGCGGGTACAACAGTGCTTCCTCTTGATTAGCCTCCGCGGTGACCGCGGGACTGGTCTTCTCTTCCCCCTCAACTTTGTAGCACCGGCCGTTCACTCTCCAGCTTTCTTTAATTCCAGTCAACCGTTCTTCTCCCTTTCTCTTTCACTCATTTGTTGTCGTATTATCGAAATAAACGTACATTGCTATACACCGAAAGAGACTTTTTTCTTTATAATGTCGCGTAACGCCGATCCTCCGCCCGAGGCGTTCAGGAGCCTTCGGAGCCGATAGGTTCCTATTTCCTCTTCATCGTGGCGTACGGACCGCCGTGCGCAACACCTTGTAGGACTCTATTGGATTGGATATAAATAGAAGAGAGTTGATTTCAAAGCTGACACATTCAGATCAATAGAGTCTGTTTCTGCTGTAAGTTGACCTTAGAGGTTCCAATCTGCTCTGTTGAGTAATCATTTTGGAACTGGAGTGAAAGTGATTTCGTATGGTGGTCCACTGATGTATTTAGTAGTTTCAACGTGATTGACTTATAATATACTTTGTAATTGCGCTCGCTCTGCATACGAAAATTCTCAGAACATTCTGAGACACCCTACATACCCTAAATTCATATTCGATCCAGTGGCTTAAACATAGTACATAAATAATATGCACGATTCGAAATTCAAGAAGGAAATCCAAAAAAATAAAACTTTTTTTACAAATTCATCGGCGATAAGGATGACTAGATAAATAAGGCCACGCGAAAGGCAAGAATAAGAACGAGAAAAGATTTACGCGAAAAGTTTGCAACACTTCTCAGGCAAAACAGGGCGCGCACACTTATAATGTAGACGGGCGAAATTTGCCGGAAAAGAAGTCGACGTGTACGAAGTAATTTACTCGAATACGTTTTAATATGAATACATTTTCCGATATTACTCTTCGTCAGCGGAGAACGGAAACGAGAAAGTACCCGAAGAATACGATCATCTCGGGCGCCTAATATCGCTTCGACAATCGGCATCGTTTTACGAGTTCGAAGGGCTTATGTCGGCTACGCTTTTATCGCTTTGCATTACGCTTTCCGAGCGGCGTTTACTTGTTTTCGTTAACTCCGTGTCGTCTAATAGGATTACAATTAAAATTTACTTATAACTGCGTCACCCAAATCTAGGTCATGTTGCGCTCTCACGCTGAATGTACAACGTGTATCCAGTAAAAAGGGGTACACGCGACGACAAAAGTCGTATAGGTGAAATGCGAATCGTAACGCAGTTTGATAGCGAGCCAAATGCGTTCGAGTTTTAGAGATGATAATTATGAAAGCATTCTGAACCGAAGCGTCAAAAGCGCTCCAGCATCCGTGCTAATACTTTCGTATCAGCAGATGCATGTTATGAAATACGAGAAACACGATGAATACTAAATAGCGGACGAATATACGAATATACTACAGCTGGTATGTACGATTCTAACGACGTATAAATGAGTATAGTAAAGCACGCTATCTCACCTGTATTTCCGACGTGTTGACGCACCAAATCTCCTTTGAAAGACACGCGATAAGAGATTAAAAAGAAGTAAACAACTTATGCGAACGGAATCCTTATCATCGTGCAAGTTGGTACAACGCGAAGTGTTTTTCTTCGGAATCGAACACGCAACGGAAAACCAACGAAGAGAGTCCTGCGGACTTGCGGTTATGCAATGTAACCAACTTAGTAGTACTTGTTGAATAATTTGCATAAGCAATTTACCGTTAATTTGGTGTGTGGATGGATCCGCGCTTAAGTGCGACTACCGGTGTGAGTGGTTTACTTCGTGAAGTAAATGACGATGGCGGGGGCAAATAAGTGTATGAAATAGATTTAGGAACGATTACGAGCGTCCACCTGCGCGCCGTCTGCGATATCTCGAACCGGGTACCTGCAAAAATATTCAAAATTTGAATCGACTCAATCTCTTGTGATTGACAGAAGAATGACTTATATTGACATTTTGTTAATTTTCGAATAAAATCAAGTCTCTTACTCGTTCGTCCTCGACCCCTCTGATTGACCCGAATCATACAGACTGTTTAGCACCGTCTTTGGATTGATTGTGAAAAATTCATCGTTCAGAAACACCAATAGCGAGGCTCGAGCAGCAATAAAATCTCTCAAGTAAGAAACATCGAGCACGCGAATACAATACAAAAAAAGAAAGAAAAACTTCATAATATAAGATGGTCTCACCATTTTTGCGCGCTCTTTTATACGATTTCGCGTTACTTTTTAAAATGGAATAAAATAATCTCGCGAGTCATTCTCAACTCGACGCTCGAAATGAAGCGAATGGTTGAAACGGCGATAGACCTTTAATCGAGACTGCCATCTAACGTTCTTAAACGGATTGTCCGACAATAAAAATTGATTTCGCATCGCTATATACCGGTCTTCGGGAGCTTTTCTTTTCGTATTATGTTACGACTTATTGACGCTATAGTGCAGTGTACACAACAACTGTTTGAACATTTTTTCACTTCAATACCTGTAAAGAAAATGGTCTCTTAAAACAGAATGCTATGATAGTTTTGTTTTGAGAATGAAAGAGCTGAAGCGATATTAGAAAGGTAATTTTTTTGAAAAGAAATCGAAAAAAAATCTGATTCGTTTCTCTCTGGCTCGCGTTCTTTCATTCGTACTTTTCGTTTCGTATGCTATTTGACGTATATTTTGACCAATAATAATACACTTCAAATAGTAAGTGAACGAATAAGATGCACGTATCATAGAAATGCACTACGAATACATAAGAAAAACAAGTCTCGACAAAATTAAATCTCTACTCAAACAACAAGCTGAAAATACCTCAACAGATTTCTCACTTATCTGGCACGAACTCTCACACTTCCCTACAACAAACAAATCACCAAACAAGAAGTCATCCATACCATCTCCCTCTGCTCCAAAAAATCAGCTCTCGGTCTCCACCAAATTAGTCCCGCTTTATGCTACACAAACTTCATACAAATGTTATCTCACACCTCACCTCAACCCTAAACCGTATCTTGTTCTCCACCTCCTTCCCCAATGACTGGAAAACAGCTCTAATCATCCCAATCCTAAAACCTCTCAAAGACCCTTCACACCGTCTATCCTACATAATCATCAATAATACACTCTCCTGGTTCCTTGATTCTAATGAAATATCAAGTAATACACAACATGGTTGCCGTAAGGGTCGATCAGCCCTAATGGGCCTGGCTGACCTCGATTCTCAAATCTACGACGCCCATGCTCACGGAGCGAACCTCGACTCAACATTTTTTGATATGGAGAACGCTTTCCCGAGAGTCTGGACATACCACATATGCGTCATCTAGCTCCAACTTGGACTTCGAGGACCCTTCCCTCTCCCATTTCAAAATTATCTCACCAATCGATCTTTTAGAGTCCGCTTAAACGATCACTGTTCCTCAACCCTCCCCCGAGAAAATGGTATCCCCAAGGATCCCTACTTAGTGGCACCATTTTTCCCATCCCCATCAACAACATAACAAAAATCATGAAATTTACAATACAAACCCTACTATTCTCTGATGGCCTAAGCATCCATTTACGTTCCAGTAACACAACACGCGTCCACCGTCTACTTCAAGAAACAGTCGATAGAATACATGCTTGGCTTTCCTTCTTAAGATTCCGCATTTCTTACCTTAAAACCAAACTCATCATCTTCCAAAAACCACGCCAGAAAACCTTTTAATTACCCCCTCCCACAATAGCTAACTACCCCATCCCACAAGTTAAAACTGCTAAAGTCCTTGGCCTCAATGTCCACAACTGTCACTCTTGGATCCGCCATGTCAAACTAACCAAATTAAAATGCATTCGAGCACCCTTTCCCCACCCTAAAGAAGGTTTTAACCGAAAAATCCTTCTCCACCTCTACCGGAGCTTAATCCGATCCATCCTCGATAACGGATCACCCATTTACGGTCTCGCCCCTCCCTCTCATTTAAAACTACTCGCTACTATCGAAAATTCTTCACTCAGAGCAGCTATTGGAGCATTTCGAACCAGTCCCGCTGAAAGCCCCTGTCTTCCCCCCCCCCCTTCATTATCGACGCCTCAAACTGACAACCACCTTCTTCACAACTTTCTTACAATATCCGCAAATCCCCGTCCACCATCGCACCAAAATTCCATGACCAAACTACGTTCCAACCTAGAACTCCAATTAGCACGCCCCTTCAAGTTCCTTGTCTTAACCACATCGTTTTCTCAAGCCCTCCTTGGCTCTTCTTTCCACCCAAAATAATTCGCGACCTAAAACGCCTCCCTCGTCTTTCAACTTCTTCCGAAGAATACCACGCACAGTTTGACAAAATTCTTGACAACTTTCACAACCCCCCTACACTACGTTTTACCGGTGGATCTAAACATTTAAACAAAACCGGCTCTGCATACTCACTAGGTCATTTTACAGTCTTTCACCGACACCGCAACACCGCATCCGTCTTCACCACTGAACTACAAGCAATCTTTAGCTGTTTAGAACACATCCTCACCAATCTATCCTCCTGTCTTCCTCTCAACTCATTTTTGGTCATTTCCGACTCCCTATCATCACTTGACGCTATATCCAACCACACTTCCACCCACCCACTCATAAGTCGTATACACACTCTCATTAACACCTTCCATACCATCCCCATCCCATTATTCTTCATCTGGGTACCTGGTCACAAGGGTATCCCGGGGAACGAACATATCGACAAAGCAGCCAAACTAGCAACCCATAACCCATCAGTCAACCGCTCTTTCCTCCCCTCACGCTCAGATCTCTACAAACACATCAACAAATTCATTACTCAAGCATGGTTCACTCATTGGTCTGATCTCAAATCACACTCAAACAAACTAGCCAAAATTAAAAATATTCCCACCGCATGCGACTCTTCGAATCTGTCAACACGCAGAGAAGAAATAGTCATCACCCGTCTCAGAATCGGCCACACCAGACTCACTCACACCCATCTCATCTCTCATCTTATGCCTCTCTCATGCCCTCACTGCGAATCTGAACCCCCCCCCCTCCTATCTGTTCAACACATCTTCTGTTGTCCCAACTTGACCCAACTCCGTAATTCCTTATCCGTCCCTCACAACCATACAGAGGCACTATCAGATGATTTCCACTCTATCCTCCAAAAATTAAATCTTCTGCAAACGACTTTTATAAATTATTTTCAAATCTACTTAACTCATGCGAAGTGCACATAAACTTGGCCCAAAAATGCTAGTAAGCAGTAAGATCAGGTGTTCACTTGTATCGAATAATTCGAGCTCACCGATTTTCCTGTTGATGGTTTGAGAGAGGTGGGCAGGGGTATCACCTGTCGATGAGACGCCGGAGTAGTCAAAAATTCCACCAGTTTGCAACGGATTTCATTAAAAATTTTCTTTTTGTACTACAAAAAAAAGAATTGAAAAATTTGAACAAGAATCAAAACGTCTTTGCTTAAAAAAATTTTCTGGCATAGCCAAATAAATGAAAATCATGTTCCATGTCTTTTATATCTTATCAGTCATCTTGAAATATTTCAGTCTAGGCTTCTACTAGGTCAAGTGTTCGTGAGATATTATTCGTTTACCCCTTTACCTATCTTGGCGTCGTATAAGTCTTGTATGAGAAATATTTTGAGGTAATTGTGGGTGTTCTATATTTTGAGGTATCAACTTTCGTGGGGCGAACGAGCGATCTCGCTGTTGTATTGGAATGGTATGAGAGAATTCAAGTCTTCTATGAGAAATATGAGGTAGTGCGAACTCGCTCCGCTCGTTCGCCCCCTGTCTCGCTATTGGAATGGTATGAGACAATTCAAGTCTAGGGGACTTGGAAAAATTTCGACTATCCAGCCATATATGATAGGAAGAGGGACTTAGAAAATTTTCTAATAATTAATTATATTAATTATTTAATTATTTATTTATTTAATTATTTAATTATTTATTTATTTAATTATTTAATTAATAAATTATTTATTATTATTACGCGGGGTGTACTCGCGAATTTCTGAATCACCCACGGGGTAGAAATTTTCTAATTATTAATTATATTAATTATTTAATCATTTATTTATTTAATTATTAATTAATTAATTAATTATATATTATTATTACGCGGGGTGTACTCGCGAATTTCTGAATCACCCACGGGGTAGAGATTTCTCTTGACGGGGGGGAGGGGGGGGTGTACTCGCGAGTTTAAAAAATCGGGGTCCGGCGAGAGAAAAGACATGGAACATGTCAACACGATGCTTATTCAATTCATTCCCGACTACGGAGCTTTTGTCCACGATCTTACAAACTACTGGATACAGTTCAAGGTTTGAGCCTCTGTCTCTCGAACAAGCCCAGCATTCTGCCTGTGTGTAGTAGCTGCCTAATACCCTCTATCATTTCAAAGACTTCTTCTCTCTGGAAAGTTTCTCGAAACAGTGGTTCCCGACAATTCCCTGTCCGTACACGAACGTATTTTTCATCCAGCCTCTCTTGCCACAGTCAACTCAGAATCCTACCTAAGCAAACCATCTCACAAGACCATAACATGCATCATTATCGAGACAATGTTCTGGCTACAATCTTCTCCCGACTGCATTTTTAATCTTTGAAAGCAACCAATTCTCCAATATACCGCTCTTATCCATCTGAAATAATCAATGAATTCACAGAACCAGTTTTATGCCACAACAACGGATCAAAAAGTGAAACAAGAACTTGCTTTGCGTGCTCCATTGAGAATCTAAACTACCTTCCCGTTCGATGCCGAACATTTCCTCTATCTTTGCTGCCGAGCTTCATCCTCAATCTGAGCGTACATTTTCCATTAAGCCAGTTTTTTCTCAAGATAAGATTCCTTGATCTTTCCAGGTTTTCCCAGACCATGCGGCAAGAAGCAAAATAAACAAACAAAAAAAAGAAAAGAAAAGAGAAGAGAAGAGAAGAGAAGAGAAGGGAAGGGAAGGGTAGGGTAGGGTAGGGAATTCTTGGCTTAAACTTTTTTTGACGTATTTTAAAAGATTCCCTGACCTTGGGCAAAATTTCCTGATTATGGGAGAGATATTGGTCTTGGAGATCTCTCATAGAGGAAAGATTTGGGTAACTTGTCTCTGAGGAGGGGGCCAGACACGGGAAACCGCTTGCTGAAGGTCGAAAAAAATGGTGTAGAGTCTTGAGTTTGAGCGTACGGTTCCTTAATTTGGAGGTTCAAGTCAGATATGGCTTGGAGGGTGTTCCGGCCTCACTGATGTGGGAAAATGATGTTATTTGATTCAATAAACCAGAAAGTCTTCTAAGTAGTATTTTTTGGAATGTCTGCCAAGAATAAAATCAGATGCGGGGAGAGAGGTATCTTCAGTAGGTTTGAAGGATGATAGCTAATTTCTGACGAAATATTGCTTACTCTTATCTTATCACGATTTCGTCTCTCGAGAGGGATTGGATTTGCAGTGTCTTTTAACAGGGAACCTGTTTTATGGGGGGCTATTTGAGAAATCTGCCGTCCGCCGTGCGCCGTCCAGCGAAAAACTTAGAAAAATTTCGACCCTCGAGCCATATATGATAGGAGAGGGACTTAGAGAAATGTCGACTCTCGAGCTATATATGATAGAAGGGGGACTTAGAAAAATTTCGACTCTCGAGCCATATATGATAGGAGGGGGACTTAGAAAAATTTCGACTCTCGAGCTATATATGATAGGAGGGGGACTTAGAAAAAATTTCGACTCTCGAGCTATATATGATAGAAGGGGGACTTAGAAAAATTTCGACTCTCGAGCTATATATGATAGGAGAGGGACTTGGAAAAATTTCGACTGTCGAGCTATATATGATCTAGGCTTCCTTGAATTTTCAATACGAAATCTCATTCGAATCATAAAACAGGTTCCCTGCGTTCCTCGTTTAACTTCATTAAGGAAGCCGTCATTTTTTTATGGGGGGGCTATTTGAGAAATCTGGCATGCGCCGTGCGCCGTCCAGCGAAAAACTTGGAAAAATTTCGACTCTCGAGAATATATGATAGGAGGGGGACTTAGAAAAAATTTCGACCCTCGAGCCATGTATGATAGGAGAGGGACTTGGAAAAATGTCGACTCTCGAGCCATATATGATGCGAGAGGGACTTAGAAAACATTTCGACTCTCGAGCTATAGATGATAGGAGGGGGGACTTAAAAAAAATTCGACTCTCGCGCCATATATGATAGGAGAGGGACTTAGAAAAAATTTCGAATCTGAAGCTATATATGATAGAAGAGGGACTTGGGAAACTTTTGACTCTCGAGCTATATATGATAGGGGACAAATTTTCTCAAGTCTCCCCCCTATCATAAATAGCTCGAGATTTGAGAAAAACTTGGACTTTCAAACTACATTATACTAGGCTTATTTTACGTCTAGGCCTTCTTTATACTAGCTTTATCTAGGTCTAGGCTTCCTTGAATTTTCAATACCAAATCCTATTTGACTCATAAAACAGGTTCCCTGTGTTCCTCGTTTAACTTCGTTAAGGAAGCCGTCGTTTTTTTCAAGTTCACAGATTGGAAAACAATGAAGAGTTATTGTTATACATATCTCTCAATTTATATCTTCGTCTTCCCAATACTTTAACAACAGTAACATCGACCTGCAAAAAAATAAATGCAGTGCAGTATAGATATGAGATTTCAATCATCGAGTTTATAATTCGGTTTACCAAATGACGCTTGTTCGACTCACTTTTAAACGATCCAGATTTATCCGTTCCATCTCTGATTCTGATTTGTTTTTCGATTTAGACCGCCACGACTTGCTAATCAAAACAATCATAGATTTTGTAAAAAAATTACAGCAAATTCAAAATTTAGGTGAAGAAAACGCGGAGAGAAGAAATAAAAGATTATCGTCGATAACGACTTAATTGAAAATTCGATTTAGGTAATTTACGGTCAACAAAATAAAAATCGATAAGAAATTGAGAATGATAGGTAGGTGACGAAATGCTGTGTGGTTGTTTGTGAAAGTGAGTGATTGATTTTCGTCTTTTTAAACAATTTATCGCAAGGTGAAAAGCAGGACGTTACAGGAATAAACTTTACACAATATTTTTTTTTTTTTTTTTTTCTATCAATATACAATGAACGACTTTGAGTAAGAACCCCTTATTCCTTTCGTTTGTTTTTCATTACAAGATATTTTGTTACGACTGAATTAGGTATGAAAAATATCCCAATAAATTCACGATACAACTGAGAATTGAATGTCACTATAGCTATATTCATGCGAGTTTTTGAAGTTCGAGTATTTACGTCAGAGTAAATAGAAAGAATGTTTGCGATTTCACGTTCAGAATTTTTTCCCCTTACTAAAAAATAAGATCAAAATTCAGTTCAGTATTTTTGTTTTCTGGTTTAGTTTCTCACTCGCTCGACACGTTTCGGTACTGTTCCGCATACATTTGAATTTCACGATGAGAATTTAATCTGAAATTATAGAAAAGAATTATCATCCGCGATTTTACTTGTTCTCCTTTCTCGTATTCAAAGTACGTGCCGTGTAAGTTATACCAAGAAAATGGGGGAGAAAAAAAAAACAAAAATTTTTGCACTATAAAAATGTCACGTTCATAGCGTTTCGAGAATAAAGAAAAAAAAAATGTGAATTACATAACGACGCTAGTCACACAAAACGAATAGACAATCGCAATAATATCGAGATGTGGCGCGCGACAATATTTTTGAAAATATTTTAGGTATTTCATTTTTTCGCCCTCGCTTTCGGGTGGAAGGTTGAAATTTTTAGACCAACCCACAATGCGTTCGTACGTGGCATGTACAATGCTCTATCCTTTAAATTTCGAGATTTTTTTCTTTTCTCGTTATCTTTTTCTACAACCGTGAAAAAAATGAAATTTATGTTCGCATACCGACGATGTGGAAGCCCGAACATGTGTTAGACTTTTTCCATTTTCTTGGGACGTGACTTTTCGCGTACACACGCTTAATTTTGCGGCAAAAGTAGCCGAAAGATTTCTCGAACTAATATTACCAGAAGGTGTGCACGTCCTTCTTATGTATCAAGAGAGAAAATAAATCGTTACGAAAATTCTAAAAATGTTGAGCTCGATGATATTTGAAATCGCTTGCAGTTGCTAATCAAGTTGAATTTTAGCCTAAAGTATCTTTCAAACGGTCTATATCGTAAAATAAATGCTTTACATCTGAAAACAATCAAAAAAGTACTCGTACCAGGTGCTCACCAGAAGGCTATGCAATATTATCGGCCCTGGGTACATAGACGTGATATTGGACTCATGCCTGCGCGTATAACCCAGCAACATGAGTTTCCACACCAAAGAAACCAAATTGAAGGCTGTTTGTGGAAAAGAGCGTAAATGCCATCGGAACTGAAAATTAGGTTTTCATTGATCCTATATTATATTTAGAGTCACAACAATATGATTTTTATGTTCCGTTGTGTCTCATTGATATTTTTGTGGTACATACACGCTTTTCCAGGACAGAGAAAACGTTTATATTGCATTCGAGAACCTCATTTTAACCGCTCTCCTGAAAAATTTTATTATTGGCACTTACGCTCTTTCCCACGAGCAGCCTTCAATTGAAATTAATAACCCTTCTATCGTGAATTTATCTAATTTATTCTTCAAGATAGGAGGTTGCAACCCTCCCAGAGCCAAAAACATGCCATCATGCGCGTTTATCTTGAACTTCTAAATTGTCTGATATTTGTCTAATTGTTTCACAAATTTGGACCTCACGAGTCCAGAAATATACAGCCACAATTCATAAAACTTAGTTAATGCCAGGGACCTAGAAATGATTAGAAAAATCAATTAATAATAGGTACATTTTAATGGATAGTTTTATACATCTGATTGAAGAAGGTGTGCGTTGGGAGGTTATTATAATTTTTTTTTTTTTTAATATATGGAAGAATAGACTTATGTATTGGAGGGAGAGCGTTATTGTACTCGAATTCTTTATTAGTGCTTGAGAGTGGGAGGAAGCAACATTTAGGGAGGAGCGGAGAGGTGCAAGTAGAGGGCAGGTTCGACTGGTAAAGTTTCTTCTTCGCAGTAAGGACAGGATGGGGGAGCTAGAAGATCAGGGTTGATGAGGTAGGAACGTGTGATTTGGGTATGACCAATTCTTAGACGGGTGAGCACAACCTCTTCCCGTCTGGGACTAGGGTATGGGGGTTAGTAGTTCTGAAAAGTTTGTCAGACGTTTGATTTTTCCAGAGTGATTCCCATTTTTGAAGGATGAGGGAACGGTAGTGATTTTTGCAATTGGAGACAGGTAGACGGGTGTAGTCAGTTATTCTAGCTAAGGAGGTGGCGTTCTTGGCGGCTCTGTCAACTGCATCATGATCAGTTAGATCGATATGACTAGAGATCCATATGAACGTGATTTGGGTGTTGTTAGAGTTAAGGTTGAGTAATGTGAGGTGCTGTAGATGTCCATCATAGAGTGTAGAGAAGAAAGTGAGTCAGTAAGGAGAAAAAATTTGCTGTTCGAAAGGAGTTGAGAGAGATGGGGAAGGCAGGAGAATATAGCCATCAATTCGGCTGTGAATATGGATGCAATATTACGTATACGGTGGGAAGTTAGGCATCCATTTATGGAATATGCGTAAGCAGTTTTATTCGATTTTTCAGATCCGTCTGAGAAGCGAATTGTACTCTTGTATCAACTTTCGAATGTTCTGGATGATAATGATGTTGTTTGATTTGGGGATTTGTATGAGGTCGAGACGTATGTTTGGTTCAGGGAGCGTCCAAGGGGGGAGGGAGGGAGTAATACGGATGGGTTGCAAGGGATTTGTTTTGCAAGGCATATTGAGGGCGGTGGAGACGGATGTGTTTATTGTGAGTCAAAAAGGGTTCATTGTTTTGGAGAAAAATTGTGTTATAGACAGGAAAATCAGGGAATTGAGAAACAGAGGATAAGAAATTGGAAGTTGGATTGAGTCTACGGAAGGAGAATGGAGGTTCCGCGGCTTCAGCGCATAAAATGAGTTTAGGGCTCGCCCAATAGGCTTCTAGGGCCATTCTCAGAGAGGAAGTTTGAATAGTGTCGAGTAAGGAGAAATCAGATTTGTTGGCTAAATTCTACATTGGCGCTCCATAATCTAATTTAGATCGAATAAGACTCTTATAGAGCTGTAGCAGTGGTTTTCTGGAGCATCCAAAGAGGGATGTGAGAAGAATTTAATGATGCTCAAGGCACGTGTGTATTTTGCTTTCAGAAATTTAATATGAAGGGTCCAAGTAAGTTTTTGATCAAAGTGGAGGCCGAGAAGTTCAACAGAATTTCGGAGTCGGATTTCAAAATTTTGTAGGAAGAGAGGTTGGAGGGAGGGGATAGGGCGGCTCTTTTTGAAAATAACTAGAAAGGTTTTAGAGGTAGAGAATTTGAAGCCGTTTTTTGATGTCCAGGTGGTAATTAGGTTTAGAGTTTCCTAGAGAAGTCAGGGTTGGAAGAGCAGATGGAAATGTTGTAATCATCAGCAAAAAGACGTTGGGTGAAGGGAGGGTTAACAAGTTTCGTAATGTCGTTGATGGCTATGAGGAAGAGCAAGACACTAAATACTTAAATTGATACGTTTCAACGAGTGTCGTACTACTCACATATCTGGTTCTTGCACAAGTGTCTTGAATATCACCTTAGACCAAATTTTGTGAAATTCCGTTCCTATTTGGACAGCGACTCCACTAAAAAAAGTTGGAAAGTTACTTAACGGTCAACTGGATAAGAACTGAACTGAGGAGGTGGTATGGACAGATTAACGCCATTACAAGACTTAATCTGCTGGTTCACTCGACGCTTTCTGCCCTCCTTCACCCCTGGTGAGTTCGAATCTTTTATAATATCGGTGAATGGTGACTGTCGCGATTTTGAACGGAATCTAAAAGAAAAGAAAAATCGTAAACTTGCTTCCCTCCAGAGTTCTGAAGCTGTGGCTAGAAAAAAGGATGTAGTCTACTCTATTATAAAAAAAATTTTCTGGCATAGCCAAATAAATGAAAATCATGTTCCATGTCTTTTATATTTTACCAGTCATCTTGAAATATTTCATTCTAGGCTTCTACTAGGTCAAGTGTTCGTGAGATATTATTCGTTTACCCCTTTACCTATCTTGGGGTCGTATAAGTCTTCTATGAGAAATATGAGGTAGCGCGAACTCGCTCCGCTCGTTCGCCCCCTGTCTCGCTGTTGTATTGGAATGGTATGAGACCTCCTTCTTCTTCTTCTTCTTCTTCTTCTTCTTCTTCTTCTTCTTCTTCTTCTTCTTCTTCTTCTTCTTCTGGTAAGTTAAGACGCGGACGGGTAAGTTAAGACGCTGAAATTCAAGTCTAGGGGACTTGGAAAAATTTCGACTATCTAGCCTTTATTTATTTTATTATTTTATTATTTTATTATTTTATTATTTAATAGTATTTATTTATTTATTTATTTATTTATTTATTTATTTATTTATTTATTTATTTATTTATTTATTTATTATTAATTCTTCTACTAGGTCAAGTGTTCGTGAGATATTATTCGTTTACCCCTTTACCTATCTTGGCGTCGTATAAGTCTTGTATGAGAAATATTTTGAGGTAATTGTGGGTGTTCTATATTTTGAGGTATCGACTTTCGTGGGGCGAACAAGCGATACAATTCAAGTCTAGGGGACTTGGAAAAATTTCGACTATCCAGCCATATATGATAGGAAGAGGGACTTGGAAAATTTTCTAATTATTAATTATATTAATTATTTAATTATTGATTTATTAATTATTTATTATTATTACGCGGGGTGTACTCGCGAATTTCTGAATCACCCACGCGGTGGAGATTTTCTAATTATTAATTATATTAATTATTTAATTATTTAATTATTTAATTACTTAATTATTAATTAATTAATTATCTATTATTATTACGCGGGGTGTACTCGCGAATTTCTGAATCACCCACGGGGTAGAGATTTCTCTTTACGGGGGGGGGGGGGGGGGGGGGGGGTTCTCGCGAGTTTCAAAATCGGGGTCCGGCGAGAGAAAAGACATGGAACATGTCAAAAGACTGTACTGGAGATAAAGTAGTCCAGTAGTTCCAGCCGCGAATCATCAATTATAGTAAGGTTGAGCTTAAGAGGTGAACCTGTTGGAGAAAGGGTTGAAATTTAGCCTCCCCCCTCTTAAGAACCAAGAGACTCTTGCTGATGTTGTGGCTGACTTTGGATTTATCGATCTCTATAATAGACGATATCCATAAGTTTGGAATTTACAGGAAAGATACTACGACCGATGTTTTAGCCCATGGTGGTTCGTTCGGTCCTGTTGCTCATAAGATGGCTGCCTTTCACAGCCTAGTTCACAGACTGACTCGTATTCCTTTGAGTCAGTCTGCCTTCAAGAAAGAGTTACTCACAATAAAACACCTGGCCAGAGTGAATGGGGTCATTTTCGATGTTGACGTGATGGTTTGGAGGAAAGTTACGAGGAGCCTTCTTGATTCCACCACCTCCCTCCCCCGCGACAAAATCCGTGATCGCCGTTTGCGTTGGATCAGTCTCCCTTTCTTGGGGAAGTTCTCCCTCCAATTGGGTCGGTCCCTCCGCCCGTTTGGCTTCAGACCCGCGTTTTACAACCCTACCACAGTCAAGAGGTTGTTTGTGAGACTGAAGGACCCCATACCTGTTGATGAGAGGAGTGGTGTTTACAAGTTGGAATGTGGGGATTGTGGAGGCTTTTATATTGGTGAGACCAACCGCCAAATGAAAGTTAGAGTATCTGAGCAGCTGAAGTCTTGGAAGAAGGGACACTTATGGGAGTCAGCTTTTGCTGATCATTTAATAAACAGTGGCCACAGCTTCCGCGAGGGATCCAAAAAGCTCCTCCAGAGGGAGAATTCCTATCGTAAGCGCATCGCCCTCGAGCATATAGAAATGATGCGTCATCTCAACACCGACGGTATCACTGTACTCAATTCGTACATTCCGGAAGATGGCCTGATCGAACTGGTTTACGATTCACACCACGAGTTCTCGTTTGGACAATCTTAATACCTTGCTCTTCTTTTCTGTTCGTTGGGGCCAAGGAGAATAGCCTTTTCTGTTTCCCTCAGTTTGTTGAGGAGGTAAGGAGAATCATTAACAAATGTCAACTCATTATCAAGGGTCCACTCACAAAGAAAGCCATTTTGGAACCTAACCCGGTACCCCCCCCCCCCCCTACGGGTTGCCTGAAGTACATAAAAAAGATGTTCCAATGCGGCCGACGGTCGTGTCGTTCGTTTGATCACCAAATTACTTACTAGCTAAATTTACAGATCGGTGATCTAAATCACGAGTAGAATGTACCTCCCCGTATTCAGTACAGAACTCGGGCTCCTTGATGGACAGCTTGAAGGACGTAAACCTTCCTCCGGAAACGACCTTGTGCTCCTTCGATGTTGTAGGTTTATTTCCTCACATCCCTAAGGCTGTTATTATCCAACACATGGGCGAATTGCTCGTAAAATCAGGTGTCCCTCATGAGGAGATGGCGAAATTCTTTGATCTTCTGAGGGTTCGTTGGACCCCCAACTTCTGTAAATTTGAAGGGAAATTTTTTCGAGTTCCCGGATGAGGTAGGGATCTCCATTGGTTCTCCCTTGGGCTCTGTGATATCTGAGGTATTCATGTCCAAATTTAAGATCGATTTGTTTTCCTCAGACCAGGTGCTGTTAAATCATGTCTTTTACTGGCACAGATATGTAGACGACATACTTTGTGCGTGGACCGGTCCAGTGGAACTCCTTCGTGAGTTTCTCACTTACTTAAATAGTCAATACCCTTCCATAAAATTCACCCTGGAAGTTGGTGGCTCATAATTAAATTTTTTGGACCTGTCCATTTTCGTTAGAGATGGTGTCCATAAATTTGGAATTGATAGAAAAGAAACTCCGACCGATATTACAATCCACGGGTCGTCCTTCTGTCCAGCTGCACATAAGATCACTACCTTCAATAGCTTGATCCATCCTCTGACTCATATCCCTTTGAGTCAGGACGCTTTCCAAAAGAAACTAAGAACAATTAAGCACCTGGCTAGAGTGAATAAAGTGAGGGTGGACATCGATCTAATGGTCCGAAGGAAGCTTACCAGAAAAAGCCTCCCCAGGGATTCACACCTAGATAGGAGAAAACGTAGGATTCAGCTTCCTTACTTGGGTAAGTTTTCGTTGAAATTGTGCCGTCTGCTCAGTCCTTTCGGGTTCCCTCCGGCATATTATAATACTAACACGGTAAGAAGTTTATTTGTAAAATTAAAGGACCCCATTCCTCTAGCCGAGAGGAGTGGTGTTTACAGCATAGCCTGCAACGATTGCCCCGGAGTTTATATAGGAATGACCGGCCGTCAGCTCCAACTTGGAATCGACGAGCGTAATAAAGCTTGTGAGAAGGGTAACTTGGGTGAGTCGGCCTTTGCCGATCACCTTATCGAAAGTGGCCGTAGGGTCAAAGAGGAGTCTGGTACCCTCCTCCATAGGGAGAATTCATCGTCACCGGAATACCGTTTTAAAAAGGTATATTTCTGATGAGGGTCTGGCTGAGCTAGTCTATAAGAATGATTCACACTTCGATAACTCGCTGGTTCAATCATGATCCTCAAGTTGGTTTCTCCGTCTTCGTTGTTGTTGGATTAGTCGCTTTCGTTCGCGCTCCCTAGATGGTTGTTTAACCGAAAGATCTTGGCAGTTTGTTTAGTGGGACCGTTTCCAGCAGGGAGAGGGGAAGAGCTTGTATTTTGAATTCGTACTTTTAATGTTCTGTCATGAAGGAAACCCTGGAGAATATTAGGAAGATTGCCTCGAAGGCCAATTTCGTGAAGTTTGTTTGCGATGAGGTGTCTCCAGACTCGGTGGAAGGCTTCTTGGAGATCAAAAAAGATGGAGTAAAGACAGGATTTTCTCAGCGTAGAGTTACTGATTTGCGGTTGGAGATCGATATGAGATAGGGTGGTATTTCGTCCTTTTCTAAAGCCGCATTGGAAAGGAGAGAATTTTGTTCGATTCTAGTGTACCAAAGTAGTATTTTATTGAGTATTTTTTGAAATAGTTTACCAGGACGCTGGATAAGGCTAGAGAACGATATGATGCCGGGAGGAGAGGGTCTGAGCTAAGTTTCGATGACGATTTTCTAAAAATGTGGGTAGATACTGTGGGCAAAGATGGAGTTGAAAAGGAAGAGGAGATAGGGAAGTGAGTTAAGGTGGAGATTTTTTAGCATGGCTGCGTGACCAGGAGAGGCGTTTCTTAGATTTTTATTGATTGTAGTTTCAAATTCACTCTCAGGTATTGGGAGGAGGACCTCCCCGAGAGGATGTATTCAAATTTTCTTGTTGAAGTTTATAAGATAATAAAAGGTGGAGTTGTAATTAGAGTAAATTAGAAAGCAGAATTCAACACTTTTTACTCGTGTTAAGCAAGTGATAGACCTGTACTCGGGTACAGCAAGATATTACATACGTCCATATTGAATAATTCCATTCACTTTCAAAGTCAATTTCAAACGCTTGAAAATGTACCATTGTAGAACACAAGGACTGAAGAGTTTATATTTGAACATAAAGAGTTAGTAATCATACATCAATACTATGATGGCTGCATATACGATCAGAAGCGTCACCTATCGCGGAAAGCCAATCGAATTTCATTTTCAATTGTAATTAAAAAGTCCAACTCGAATTTACGAGTACTTGATCCAAATAACTTGGATCCTCTTTTTTTAGAACAAAATATCGCTCGCTGTCTGTACTGTCAGCGACGTAATATACCACTTGAGCCATATTTTCTGACCTCACAACAATACAAGGTATTGCCCATACTTCCCTGTCTTTGTTCAATAATTTTATAACTCGGTTCTCACAAAGAGGATCTCTGTTATACGATGGTATGTATCTGACCTCATGTTGATCTCGATATTTCAAATTATTCATTACGATCGCGCATACTCTCCTTCTCTCAGTCGCGGACGTCTTCTTATCACAGATTTTACGACTTGTATCCACTATAAAAAACAAGTAAATTTCGTTGTACTGTAATGTGGTGATGGGGTTAGGCCTTAGGTGTTATAAGTAATTTACCCGTTTCGAGAATCGCAACTGCATCCGAGTTCGTGGTGCAATTTAACCTCTCCTTCAAATCGCATACAGGTGGAGATAATTCTGCTAATGCAACGGGGATCAATTTCTTCTCTTCATTGTACGTGAATACAAATCGAGTTTGAGCTTCGTAAACCTGTGAAATGAAAAATTCTACCACCTTTCCTGTTTCATGACTGCACGCGAAACACGGAAAGACGAGTTCGTCGACGACACGCTTTCCAATCCAGATTTGACTGTCATTATATGGATAAGTCATAGCCGTGGTAGGAATGTTCGAAAGAGATTTTTCAGAGGAGCAAGCATTACTTCGGTCACTTGTATTGGCCGTAGGATACACTTTATAGAAATCCAGAAAATGTTCGCTCGTGATTACAGTCTGACACACTTCCGATTTCGTATCATCAGTTTCAGAAGGCTCTCGTTCTGGAAGCACTACTCTCCAACGTACTGAAAATATCAAGAATAATGGATGATCATAGGACACGTATTTTAGAGTAAGCGAGTATGACTTGTTAAGCATCGCTCACAGGTAAATGTTTGCCTTCACTGGCCGAGAACATGTAGGTTCGGATCCGACCGAAAGAGAGAAAAAAATCTAGTGTTCGGTTCTCGTCGTTTTATAATTTTTTCCAACCCTCTGCACTCTCGTTCTAATTGGAATCGTTGTCATTGGATTAGAAGGTAGGTCGAGATCAGACGAACATAGACTTGTTTGCAGTTTCATTATCCCCTCTCCTCTCTCTCTCTCTCTCTCTCTCTCTATCTAGAGCAAATCTTCTCCGTCACGGCCCTTTTAGAGAGGCTCTGATTTTCTGCGTATCCTCTCAAATCACTTTCCATGTGAACATCCAATCAACCGACCCTCTTCAACGTTCATCTCTTTTCTCTCGCGGGTCCCGCACCTATCTAGAAGGTCATGTCGGAACTTACCTACAGGAGGCTTTGTATTCAAGTACAGTTGTTCTTGACCTTCAATTGGAGTGACGGCATGGTATAATATATCGCGATGGTTCGAACAATTGTTAACACAAATACATATTAATAGTATCTTTATTCTAAAAATATTTTTCAGAGTCATAATTTTCTCCTGAATTGGTTGAACATAAGGGAATATTCATAAAACTAAAAATGCAGTTAGCATACTCTTTTTTATTTCTACATAGAACACGAGTTCTATGTGGTATACGACCAACGTGAATTGAGTCTCAGCAAAAATTTCATAACAGCGACTTCTAATGATTGTATCAATAATTATCTGATATCGTATTGAATTTCATTACGGATAAAACAGATAAATTCCGGACGAAGAGAACTCTGTTTCAAACGTATGCACATGCCATTTACGGTTAGGAAGATTTATGTTTGCACGTGATGCGAAAATAGAAAGGTGCAGACACTGGTTACCATCAACTAACGTCCTTCCAGAATGACTGAGAAAGAGAGATTTTCTGGTGGAGGCAAATAAACAAAGATCATGTTTCATGATTGTCTACTAGTAAGTGACCTCAATAATAGTTCCTGCAATGTGTGATGAAATCATGACCAAATTTGTGAATTTTTCGCCCTATTCTTCGACTAATACGTGTGGTGCCCCGTGAGGGTTTGCTCCATGTTCTCGGTTCACTGCATTTTGAGCTGTCTATCTTACGAGAGTCTCACTCACTCGGCTTATTGGCCTCCGTTCTTGGATAAAAATAGACAAGGTGAACTGTAAGTTGAGCTATCTAGTCCACGGGAACATTGATGACGTCATTAACTCGAGACGTCATAATCATCCTCCATCCATGATGACTACCCGTAACGTCATTGACATTAATAACCTGAGTCCGGGTTTTTCGGCACTAAAAATTAAAAGTTTTGGCACCTAATGTTGTATTTTCGGCATTATTCGGAATTAAAAAAAGAAGTCCCTCTCCTGTCATATATGGCTTGAGAGTCGAAATTTTTTTCAAGTCCCTCTCCTATCATATATAGCTCGGGAGTCCAAATTTTTCCAAGTTTTTTGCTGGACGGTGCACGCCAAATTTCTCAAAAAGCCCCCCATAAAACAGGTTCACTGTTTAAAAAAATTTCTCGGTGCTTTTACAAATTTACGATCAGAATTATTCAATTCATGACCAAAATTACGTGATTTTCACCAAAATAAACGATTAGCAATTTTTCAATCAAAATTTTTAATTCTTCAACTTTGAGCTAAAAATAATATTTTCAAAAAAAACTGTCCAACCTTCATCAAAATTGCTGAATTTTAAGCAAAATTAAGCAAATTTTGTCCAAAATTTTATAATTGAAGGGCTGCGTGGAAAAAATTTTCTGGCATAGCCAAATAAATGAAAATCATGTTCCATGTCTTTTATATTTTAACAGTCATCTTGAAATATTTCAGTCTAGGCTTCTACTAGGTCAAGTGTTCGTGAGATATTATTCGTTTACCCCTTTACCTATCTTGGCGTCGTATAAGTCTTGTATGAGAAATATTTTGAGGTAATTGTGAGCGTTCTATATTTTGAGGTATCAACTTTCGTGGGGCGAACGAGCGATCTCGCTGTTGTATTGGAATGGTATGAGAAAATTCAAATCTTCTATGAGAAATATGAGGTAGCGCGAGCTCGCTCCGCTCGTTCGCCCCCTGTCTCGCTGTTGTATTAGAATGGTATGAGACAATTCAAGTCTAGGGGACTTGGAAAAATTTCGACTATCCAGCCATATATGATAGGAAGAGGGACTCAGAAAATTTTCTAATTATTAATTATATTAATTATTTAATCATTTATTTATTCAATTATTTAATTATTTAATTATTAATTAATTAATTATTTATTATTATTACGCGGGGTGTACTCGCGAATTTCTGAATCACCCACGGGGTAGAGATTTTCTAATTATTAATTATATTAATTATTTAATTATTTATTTATTTAATTATTCAATTATTTAATTATTAATTAATTAATTATTTATTATTATTACGCGGGGTGTACTCGCGAGTTTCTGAATCGCCCAAGGGGTAAAGATTTTCTAATTATTAATTATATTAATTATTTAATTATTTATTTATTTAATCATTTCATTATATTAATTATTTAATTATTTATTTATTTATTTATTTATTTAATTATTTAATTATTTATTTATTTATTTATTTATTCATTTATTTATTATTAATTATTATTATTATTACGCGGGGTGTACTCGCGGGGTCCGGCGAGAGAAAAGACATGGAACATGTCAAAAGAGCCTCCGTTCCATAAGAAATACATTAGACGAAGGCCCTTTTTCCACGCAGTCCTTCAATTTTAGACGATATTTTACAGGATAGTCATTTCCGGCCTTACCCGGCTTCAAACCCTTTTCTCGGCATTCATTCCATTTTCAGCAATTTTCAGCAAAATGAATTTTTTCCTCTAGCCTCTACTATTCCCAATAGAAGCTTCTATTGTATCATTTTCATGCTTTCGGACCACTAAAATGATTCGGCAAATGCCAAGGAATCCGGGCTCTGTTAATGACGTTATTATCTCTCTCTCTCTCTCTCTCTCTCTCTCTCTCTCTCTCTCTCTCTCTCTCTCTCTCTCTCTCTCTCTCGCGGATCACTCACTCCGCTCCTAAGCCTCCCGACAGTCTCCATCATACTGGGCCTCCGGCTCCCGACTGATGACGTCATAGTCTATTATAAAGGAAGAGAAGATATACGGTATGCAGGGTTGTAAGCTGGTGTGAACGATTGTGGTTCTCCATTTTATACCCACCAGATCCGACAGGATCCTTACAATTGCTGGACTCAATTCAGTCTTATGGGATTCGACTGGCCCTTGGCGCACAACTCTCCAGCCTTTGACTCGCCTCATGCGCTGGAGCAGGTACTCCTACTCTTCGTTACCACAATTTTTCACTCCCTGCTAACTTCTGGCCTCAACAGCTCTACACCCAGATCTTCCCAAGTTTCCAACTGCTTCAGTCCGAGTGATTCACGTCTTCTGTTGCTTTAATCCCATTTAGGCACACATATCAAACTTGGGCTCTCTCATTTTCTATCTTTTCATTCATCCCTATCCCTGACATCCATCTCAATCTTACTGAAATTTCCGAAACAACCAAGTTTACAGACAAAGGACCCCATCCTACGACGGAACCTTACCACAACCATCTCCGCTATTAATAACGTGTCAAGACTCCTTATTTGTCTGATCTTGGCGCGCGGGACCGACTACTGAACGCTTTCAGCCAATCGTCATGGTCGAGTCTTTTCACTATATAGCCAATATCGTAACCCAAGATTCGAGTGCATAGATATTCTCATTACCACATGGCAGTCATCAGTCCTTTGGTCATAAAAACTCTGAACTATCCACGTCCTCTCAACGGTCTAACTAGCGGCGTCCCAAAACCTGTGGTGTCTCGACAAGGATGAACCTATTACGCGCTCACTTCAACCGAGGTTAGCCAGCCTGAGCTTTGGATTTGCGTTTTCAGATCCCGATCCAAGTCACTGAAAACCTACCGTCTGGTTAGTGCCACTACACTTGCTAGCGTGGTATCCATACACTCCCTAAAGGAGCCTTCTCCAGTATCCCATCAAAGGTATAACAATTGCCGCCAAACGGACACCTGCCTCTCCTTTCGCGCCCGCTTCTCTCCCCTTGCTAATTCCGAACATTATCTGATGATGATCTCTCATCCTTACTTGCTACCCAAGACTCTCCATTTATAAAGCCTACCACCCGACTAATTCTCATTCAGACACACTTGTTGAGTTTTTCTTCACTGTCCATCTCTTTTTAAAGGATATCAGGACACTCGACCAAATAGACCTTGTCCCGCAATTACTGTGTTCTTCTTCCATAACTGATTCCTCCTCCTTCCCCTCAAATTCGATTAGTGTTGCCTCATTCTCTCTTCTGGATGATTTTTGGTCCTCCTCACCTCCCCCCCCCAACAAACTCCGATTTAAACGAATCCGTTCCTTAAGGTTACGGCTATGCGGTTTGCATTTGTTTACTCTCCCCTTGGAGTATTCGTTTTTTCGTTTAAAACTCCGATTTCTTAAAAAAGTCCAATTCCACGCTCTACCTCGAACCACCAGTCCCGACAAAGAAAAGTCATCGTAACCTGTCTCACAAAAGGTCATAGCTACTCATCCAGTATTTCCTTTCACAACAGAAAACCTGTTCCATGGAAATTTGCTGCGCACTGAGTGGCGTCCGGCGGAAACTGATCCATGACGTCATCAGATCGTAACGTCACAAGGTTGAAAGTCGAAATCATAACGACAGCAGAAGGACTCGGAAAAATGTTGACTCTGAAACCATAATAATTATATCATTAGAGTGGGATTTTGAAAAAGTTTGACTTTCAAGCTGTATACACCATAATAGAAGCGATTCAAAAAAGTTCAAACTCTTCAAGATTTCAATTTAAATTAAAATTCCTAATACCAAAACCAATGATTTCGACCCGTAGAACAGGTCCCCGAACTTCGTTAAGAAAGCCGTCATTTTTTCATGCCGCCCACTTCCTTCATGTCTACACTACAATGATCCGTTCAACACGCCTTCTCTAACTCGGCTTTCGAAAGCATCTGGCTTGACCAATACTATCGCTCCCTGCATCACAAACTCCCTCTCAAACAATCAGCATCATTTAATTTGCATTTATTTCATGTTATCCCCATCTGCTCACTCCGAGCCTATAAACCCGAGTTTATTAGCACGAATGTTTAATTTAAGGGAAGAAAAAAGTATCAAATTATCTCTAGATCGTCTTGAACAAAAACTCATCATTTCAGATGTCCAGAGAGGTGAATATCATCAAACCCACTCTTCTTTCTTACATAATGCCAGTGTGTCAATTTACTTCGAGATATCAATATTAATATATGGTACACTGAGAACTATGAGCTGAGAATGAGGAAGAGGAACTGGTAACCTTTACTTCGCATTCAATTCGTATTTATTGTCATAATTGTGCTGAAAAACACCTACTAAACATCGATTTTCGAAACAGGAAAAAACAATCTCGAGAAAAGTCACCCCCACAAAATAAAGCATCGTTTTATAGTTTGTCGTGTAGCATAATTTCGCGACCATTACCATCCATAACTTCGTTCTCGTTGCAAAAATGATATACTTGTAGAAATTTATTACACAGCGTCTAAGGTCGTCGTAAAATAGCTAAAAACACATCCCGGTGGCAAACACGAACGCGTTACACCGTTTTGCGACTCCACACAATGAATATTCTTCAAAGCCAATATAAATTTACGGATGCACAGTTGAGAGATGGAAACACGTTAACGACGTCTCCGCGGATTATTTCCCTTTCTTTTGCTTCCCAAATTGTTCGTTTCGTTGACGTTAAGCATTTCAGGTGCAGTTTGTACGAAATTTGTATACCATTTAAGCTCGACGTTGAATTTAGCTATCGTTGGGTACATTAACTTCGGAAAATGGGTGCCAAAAAATATTATACCGTACGAGAACACTCGCTTCTCAAAAGAGCTCGAATAATTATTACCAACGCGGCAACCGTTTTTCATCTTAATTGATTCATTTCGAGAGATTAATTTAGACGGAATGAAGAATTTTCATAGTGAACGTTCATCTCGACTTGGAGTATTCTCTATACACTATGTGGGTACTGTACCGGTACTGGTATTTTCGTACTCAGGATTTTCAACGAAGGTAGATCAAGTGAGCATTTAGATGTGGTTAGTGATTCTTTTTCTCTATTTTCTTGTAAAATTTTGAGCTTTTCACGAAAGAAAACGCGAAAGGACGAATACTCCGAAGGGAGAGTAAACAATGCAAACGGCAAAAAAAAATATAAATGACGAGCGCTTTCGGTTAATAAACCATCATCAAGCCTGAACTGAAAGCAACTGACGAACAGAAGAGAAAAACAAGGTATTAAGTGTGGCCAAACGACAAATCGCGGTGTGAATCATAAACCAGTTCAATCAGGCCATCTTCCGGAATGTACAAGTTGAGTACAGTGATACCATCGGTGTTGAGATGACGCATTATCTCTATATGCTCGAGGGCGATGCGCTTACGGTAGGAATTCACCTAATGGAGGAGCTTTTGGGATCCCTCACGGAAGCTGTGGCCAATGTTTATTAAATGATCAGCAAAAGCTGACTCCTCTAAGTGTCCCTTCTTTCAAGACTTCAGGTGCTCAGCTACTCTAACTTTAATTTGGCGGCTGGTCTCACCAAAATAAAAGCCTCCACAATCCCTACATTCCAAGAATCAATGCGTTTTTTAATTTTACGGTCATCCATCATAGAGAAATATACTCGCGAAGAGTAAGGAACACAAATACAGGTTCTTGTATTTGTATTCCTTACTCTTCGCGAGTATATTTCCCTACATTCCAACTTATAAACACAACTCCCCTCATCAACGGGAATGGGGTCCTTCAGCCTCAAAAACAACCTCTTGACTGTGGTAGGGTTGTAAAACGCGGGTCTGAAGCCAAACGGGTGAAGGGCCCGACCCAATTGGAGGGAGAACTTCCCCAGGAAAGGGAGACTGATCCATCGCAAAAGACGATCGCGGATCGTGTCTCGGGGGAGGGAGGTGGTTGAATCAAGAAGGCTCCTCGTAACTTTCCTCCGAACCATCACGTCAACGTCGACATTGACCCCATTCACTCTAGCCAGGTGTTTTATTGTGAGTAATTCTTTCTTGAAGGCAGACTAGCTCAAAGGAATACGAGTCAGTCTGTGAACTAGGCTACGAAAAGCAGCCATCTTATGAGCAACGGGACAGAACGAACCTCCATGGACTGAATCATCGGTCGTAGTATCATTCCTGTAAATTCCAAACTTATGAATACCGTCTATTATAGAGATCGATAAATCCAAAAAATCAATGGAAAATACCCCTATTTCCAACGTAAATTTGATGGAAGGGTACCAGGAATTGAGATACCTCAGAAACTTACCAAGGAGATCTGGGGAACCAGTCTAGGTGCATAGAACGTCATCATCGTATCTGTGCCAATAGTGAATATGATTAAGTAACTATATAAGATTGAATCCTCAATGAAAATTTCGTAGATGAGAGAGCCTAAAGGTGATCCAATAGGGATCCCTACTTCATCAGGAAACTCGGAAAATTTTCCTTCAAATTTACAGTAGTTGGGGGACCAGCAAATATTCAGAAGATCAAAAAATTCATGAAACTCATTGTGAGGGATGTTGGCCCAATAAAAAACCATTACCGATGGCCAATTTGGCAATGATGGTTCCGGTATCTCTCTGTTCCCTCTGGAGAACATATCGGGGTCACGCTTCCCTACGACAATCTGGAAGCGATTGTGCCACGCCTCGCTTATATTATTAGTTTGGTGGTACCTGTTGACAGCGGCCTCTTAATGGTTCCTGACTGAGGGGGAATAGCGCGGGGCAACAGAGGCACGCCTTCCTCTTGCGCTAGTGCCGTTGAAGTACGTTTTTTCGAAGTATTTCGATACTTACAGGTCTGCAATTGGCTTCTCGTCATGTTGTCTGAACTTGAAATGCGGCCGGAAGGTCACACGTAGGAACAAACGCCAACGCCTGCATGTGAGTCTTCTCTTCACCGTGCGGTCGTTAGGATACGTCTGAATATCGATTGGCCCATGTGGAAGAAACAGCAGCTCACTTCCACATTGGGGTACACGTCAGCACCATTCAGTATGGCTTTCTCAAAATCATTCATGAATCGGTCCGGATCACACTTCATCAGGTTGTATTATTTGTTGACGGGACCTTTCACCGGGCGGAGAAGTGTCGCGTCGCGTACTGTTCAGTTATCTTACGCTTCAGGAGTGGGTACACAAGAGGTACTGCAACGCCTCCGCCTCCTGGTGTGTTTCTTCTCCGCAACCTACGTATCGTAAATATCTGCGTAAAGAGTCTCGGCGAGGTCTTGAATCTCCTACCCAGGAACCACGTGGGGCTATTGAAGAGCGACTCGCGTTAAGAAAACTCGTTCGCGTGGTACTTCTTCATCTTCTTCTTCACCTGGTGAATCGAATATCAGAAATTTCTCATTTTGGAACGTGCGCTTGTATCTCTCGGGCAGATCCTCCTATTCCAGCAGTGACCTAGGGTTCTTGGACAAATGTCGTGGCTTTTCACGTCTCATAGCCTTAGCAAGAGCTTCGCGCTCAGGCAGTTCGTTAAAGACATCAACGCTCACAAGCTAAAACTCCGTCCGGAGTATCTACGACTACGGTTATCCGGGGTTGTCAGCGGCTTTCCGTTTGAGGGACTGTATTAAACTAATAATTGATTTTTTCTCAAGTTGAAGCAAGAGCCCAGTCACAGACAGGGGTAAAGTGTCAGAAGAATCATTGATCACATAATTATCCTAAAGATATTCTGTGATTCAAAGCACAAATTCAAAGCGCGTGGGCTGTAAAACACCAGATTGCCGCTTCAGAATCAAAACATTGCGCTTCAAATCCTCAGCGCCCGCCTATGATCAAATGCTTACTATACTTTTAAAACGCCACCCACAAACAATTTCCCACTTCACCTCCCTCCTCAATACAACCTGTAACTCATCCCTACTTCTAGCTATTCGGAAATTAGCAATGGAAGAGGAGCATACCGGAGAAGGTTTAATCTAGTCGTAATATTATATTTACCATGCCATCTTCGCAACTCTGTTCTTATCTACTTCTCCCTGATATAATTTTCCAGATACTGATTTTTCGCCCCGCACCCTGTAGAATTTTAGTATATTCAGGCAAGTTTTAAACATTGATATAATTGAAAACACATGTCCATGAGCCCAATACCACTTCCTGGCAATTCACTCGACCTACCACTCAGCTGTACCACATTCCAATTCCTTAAACTACTGTCGTCCGATTTCTTTTATAGTTTTTAATTTCAAAAAATAGCAGTTCACAAAGTTCGCGGCTCGCTTTGAACGAGGCGAGCAGGCTCCTCCAATCCTTCACCTCTAGGTCTCTTTTATTGACTGCGTTCATTGAGGCGAGCAGGGAACCTCTGTAATAGAGGGTTATTCAAATTTGATTTTATAATGATCGATTTTGATGACAGGAATACTGGAATAGAGTCGCTTTTCTCTATGTGACTAAAATTATACTACTCATTATATTATTAAATCATGCACCTCGGATTGCGATATTTCTTTGAGTCTGTTCCGAGTATGGTCATTGTCGACAACTTTTTTGAAGTCTTCCCATTTGATGACAGGTACATTCCGATTTGCCAGATGGATAACAATAAAAATTGAAATTTGTTCCAATCAGCTAGAACAAATCGGAGACTTTTCCTGCTTCGGAACCACAACTTCTTTTTCATATAACATGGAAAGTCCCTGAATTATATCGGAGCCTTCTTTCCCTCGGACCGAATCTCCAAACAAGTTTAGGGCCCTGGCTCTCATCGGGACTAATTTACCGAGAGAAAAAGGACAGTTCAATCAAATATGTTCCCTTAAAAAAAAGTTCCAATGAAAAATACCAAGTGCGGCCACATAGAGAACAAGGAAAGAAATTCGCTCAAAAAAGTGTTCAATATTATTATGGAATACGGATTTTCATTTGTTTATTCATACAGAAACTACTTGCATGTACTCTTTTATTGATTCTAATGACTTCGGAATCGATTTTAAATGTTCCATTTCTACAAAAGTTGAATCGCACTCGTTCATACAAAGTTGGATCTCTTACGGAAAAAATTGAAAGGAAAATCAAGTGACCTATCAAAAATGTAATTTGTGGTGTGAACTCATGCAATCCACATATTTTATATCTTCATCTATTGAAATGAAATAATTTTGGTCCTTAGTGCTGTCACTGATATAATATACACCACGCAACAAACTGCTTGGCTTTACAACATCACAACGTATCGCCCAGACATTCTTGCGTTCGCCTGTCACCTCGAAGACTCGTTTTTCACATGGAGGGTTCTTGTTATGCGATGGTATGAATCTGACATTATGTTCATCCCGATATCTCAAATTATTCAATAAAATTCCGCATAATCTAACTTTCTGAGCTGCCTCCTTATTACATATTCTAGGACTCGTGTCCACGTCTGTAAATCAAAAAGTTGAAAATACGTTTTGATTATTCAAGTGGTAGGATCGGGCCTAGCAGTATTATTATAATAACGCTAATAATTCACATTTGTAAAACACGGGTGTGTCGACTCCGTCTTTCGACCAATCAGTGGACCACCAGAAACGTGCAGATATTTCCGCTAATGCAGTAGGAATCAACTTCTTTTGATCGCCGTACTTGAACACAAACCGGCATTGTGCTTCATAAACGTGGGAAATGAAAAATTCTTCGACCTCTCCTGTTTCATAACTGCACGCGAAACAAGGAAAGACAAGCTCATCTACGGTACGTTTTCCAATCAAGACTTCACGTTTCTCATAGGGATAAATTGTAGCGTTATAATTGCTAGACACGTTTGAAAGAAATTCCTGACGGTGACAAGCGTTACTCTGGTCGCTTGTATTAAGAACAGGATAAACTTTATAATAATCCCGAAAATGCTCGCTCGTAATAACAGTCCAACAAATTTTCGATTCCGTATTACCGTTCTCAAATTCAAATTCTGGAACCCCTAGTTTCCAATGTTCTGAAATTGATATCAAAAATATATCAAAAGTGGGCGTGGCTTGTTACGCATCTTTGATCGAAATCAAGAGTATCATCTCATCATTGCCCTGTATGGTAAAATTTACTTTCCGGAAATTAAACGTGCAAAAACGGAGTTGAATATTATACTTCTTGTTAAATTATATTAGTCTGTGGAGTCACTTTGCTACTCGCTCACTAAATATGTAAGTTGGTCATCATAATTTAATAATCAATAATGAATAACTTTTTTCTTTTTATTTAGGATTTCAAAACTTTTGAAATTTACTCATGATGAATCTTTGATAGCAATCCAAATAAAAAAAATCTTTTGAGGATTTTAATTGAAGGATTTATTTCTGGACTAGTGACCGAGATCTTACAAAGTAAAGCGTGACGCTCATTTTCATGAAAAAATATTTCTTTTTTTGTTGTAAGAATTGTTTGTCTCCAAAAAAAAACATGTTATTTTTTTATGAAAAATATTATGTTGAAATTATACAGTGAAATTACTGTCAATTAGTTCAGATTCGGTGGTCCACAAAACGAGAAAGTTATTGTTCCACAGAATTTCCCAACAATCATGCATGTTTTTTAATTAGAGAACATTTGAATAAACATGTTTGTTGGAGTTTGGTAGCAAAATTTATGCCAAATTAATATTCAAAGTATCCAATACAGGAGTAAAATACCAACATTTTCGCAAGAAAAACAAAAAACATGGTTTTTCTCTCAAAAAAAAAGCTTTTTTTTTTTTTTTTTTTTTTCCGTGAAAAACATTTATGTTTGGTAGCATTGATTTTGACAAATTAGGATTCAGTGATCCAATACATGAGTAAGACACTTACATGTTCATAAAAAAAAAAAATTAGTTTTCCCTTGAAAAAACATGTTTTTTTTTGTGAAAAACATGTCTGTTACAGTTTAGTAGCAAAATTACTGCTCAATTTCAAATCAGTGATCACAAAATGAAAATGATTATTTCACAGAATTTCACAACAAAACATGTTTTTCAATTAGAAAATATTAGAAGAACATGTTTGTTACAGTTTAGTAGCAAAATCTTTGCCAATATGTAAGATTCAAAGTATTCAACACATATGTGTAAAATACTAACATTTTCACAAGAAAAACAAAGAGCATGGTTTTTGTTATAGTTTGGTAGCAATTATTTTGCCAAATTATGATCCGGTGATCCAATACGTAAGTAAGACACATTTTCACAAAAAAAATAGTTTTTCCTTAAAGAACATGTTTTTTTTTTGTGAAAAACATGTTTGTTACAGTTTTGTAGCAAAATTTTTGTAACACATTAAGATTCACTGACAACAAATTGAGAAAAATTAATCCTTGTCCCACAGACATTCTAGACGAGAGGAAGTCATCTTAGCTCGACTGAGAATAGGACACACTAGTCTTACTCATACTCACCTTCTAGCAAACCTTCGCCCACCATCATGTCCGCACTGTCTCGAAGACAATTTGACAGTTGAACACTTTTTCTCTTGCCCGACTTTACAACCTCTCCGATCTGCCCTCAACATTTCTATTAATACACAACACCGAAACAATTGACTCAACTCTAACTTACTTACGATCTACTGACTTTTACAACCACGAGTAACTCCGAACGACGACGCCAAAAAAAAAAAAATTTTTTTGTTTTCCTTTATATTTTTATTTCATCTCAATTCTTTTACATGTATTTTGTTTTCAACTTTCCTTCCTTTCTACTTTATTAAATACTAAGTTTATGTAAACGCACAACTATCTACCGAGCAAATAGCCCTTAGCGCAGCTGCATTGCTCGTAAAAAAATAAAAAAAAAATCCAATACATGAGTAAAATTAAAATACTAACATTGTCACAAGAAAAACAAAAAACATGGTTTTTGCTTGAAAAAAAGTTTTTTTTTTTTTGTGGGAAACATATTTGTTATATAGTTTGGTAGCAAAGATTTTGCAAAATTAGGATCCAGTGATACAATACAGTAAGACACTTACATTTTCACAAAAAAAAAACAAGTTTTTCCTTAACAAACATGTTTTTTTTTCGTGAAAAACATGTCTGTTACGGTTTGGTAGCAAAATTTCTGCTCAATTTCGAATCAGTGATCTAAAACAAGACTAAAATAATAACATTTTCAACATAATATTTTTCCCTTGAAGAAACATGTTTTTGCATGATAAAACTTATAGTCTGTTCACGTTAAGAAAGGATTTTTATGAGAAGGTAAATTTCATTATTTTAATTAGAATATCTTGATGAATTTTCTTTCTTCTTTTCTTCTGTAGGTACCTACCTAAACCATTCTCATCGAAGAAAAAAAAATTCATCGTAATGTTTCAAACGTTGAATTTTTTTTTAACGAGCATTTCAGCTGCACATAAGGGCTATTTACTCGGCGTAACTTGGATTATAAACTTAAGTCATGAAATTTACCTTCTCAGAAAAACCCATTCTTAACGTGAACAGACTATACCATATTTGGATTCTGCGACCGAAAAAACGGATATACTCGTAGTCCTTAAGTATTGGCTGCAAAAAATTATTTCTGGACCAAAGTAGATCCTATCCAGGGTTTCAAGCTGAAGTAATTGATGAGCACATCTGAGTTCTGGGATTAATTATAGAATTACGTACGATCATTAACTTACCCAAAGGAGGCTTAGTATTCTAGGGTACTATAGAGGGGGGTATGGCAATACGCCATTTTAGCAGCAAAAAGAAGGCTCTCAAACACGAACGCGTTTGCGCAGTGTCGCGGAATATTCGGCAGGGCCGGGCAACATCGGTCACGTTCGTTTTCTCGCGATGCTGTGCGATACGCATTCGTAGGTTAGACACTTCTTTTTGCTGCTAAAATGGCGTATTGCCATACCCCCCTCTATAGTACCCTAAGTATTCAGGTAGAGTTGTTCCAGACCCTCGATCGGAGTAACGGCGTGGTATAAAATATCTCGACGGTCTTTCGCATTACTTTCACCGACACATATCAATAGTATTACTATCTTACATATTTTAAGAACCATAATTTTCCATTTGTACTGTCCGAATACTGTGTACATTCCAAAAAATTTGAAAGACGACATCTTTTACTAGGTAGTCAACATGAATTAAAGCTGCGTTCAAAAGTTTGGAAAGTGTCTGCTGAACAAATTAAATCACAATACTGTATCTCATTAGGAATTGCATCAGATTTGATCTTGCAATGCATAATATAGATATCGCTATCTAACTCTCATCAAAATTGATAAGCACTGGAACGGCTACTCTCTCACAGTTATTATCGGACCCCACCAAACCGCACTTTTCTGATCGCCACTGACTCCTTACCCGTCTTATCGACAATATACAATATACACTCTGCACACCCATTTGTCTCACGTATCCATCCTCTCCTCATAACCCTTTGATTTATTCATTGTGATACAACTTTTACGTGGGTCTCGAGCCATACAAAGATCTAAGATAAAGAAAAACTCTATAAAGCCGTCACAACTGCCCAAGACTTCTACGAATCCACTAGAAATGATCTCATCCACACCATCCACTCCAAAATTTTGGACGAATGGATCACCTCTGGCAAAATAAAATCTTATCAAACAAATTAGCCCAATAAAAAACCATTACCGATGGCCAATTTGGCAATGATGGTTCCGGTATCTCCCTGTTCCCTCTGGAGAACATATCGGGGTCACGCTTCCCTACGACAATCTGGAAGCGATTGTGCCACGCCTCGCTTATATTATTAGTTTGGTGGTACCTGTTGACAGCGGCCTCTTAATGGTTCCTGACTGAGGGGGAATAGCGCGGGGCAACAGCGGCACGCCTTCCTCTTGCGCTAGTGCCGTTGAAGTACGTTTTTTCGAAGTATTTCGATACTTACAGGTCTGCAATTGGCTTCTCGTCATGTTGTCTGAACTTGAAATGCGGCCGGAAGGTCACACGTAGGAACAAACGCCAACGCCTGCATGTGAGTCTTCTCTTCACCGTGCGGTCGTTAGGATACGTCTGAATATCGATTGGCCCATGTGGAAGAAACAGCAGCTCACTTCCACATTGGGGTACACGTCAGCACCATTCAGTATGGCTTTCTCAAAATCATTCATGAATCGGTCCGGATCACACTTCATCAGGTTGTATTATTTGTTGACGGGACCTTTCACCGGGCGGAGAACTGTCGCGTCGCGTACTGTTCAGTTATCACAAGAGGTACTGCAACGCCTCCGCCTCCTGGTGTGTTTCTTCTCCGCAACCTACGTATCGTAAATATCTGCGTAAAGAGTCTCGGCGAGGTCTTGAATCTCCTACCCAGGAACCACGTGGGGCTAGTGCAGAGCGACTCGCGTTAAGAAAACTCGTTCGCGTGGTACTTCTTCATCTTCTTCTTCACCTGGTGAATCGAATATCAGAAATTTCTCATATTGGAACGTGCGCTTGTATCTCTCGGGCAGATCCTCCTATTCCAGCAGTGACCTAGGGTTCTTGGGCAAATGTCGTGGCTTTTCACGTCTCATAGCCTTAGCAAGAGCTTCGCGCTCAGGCAGTTCGTTAAAGACATCAGCGCTCACAAGCTAAAACTCCGTCCAGAGAATCTACGACCGCGGTTATCCGGGGTTGTCAGCGGCTTTCCGTTTGAGGGACTGTATTAAACTAATAATTGATTTTTTCTCAAGCTGAAGCAAGAGCCCAGTCACAGACAGGGGTAAAGTGTCAAAAGAATCATTGATCACATAATTATCCTAAAGATATTCTGTGATTCAAAGCACAAATTCAAAGCCCGTGGGCTGTAAAACACCAGATTGCCGCTTCAGAATCAAAACATTGCGCTTCAAATCCTCAGCGCCCGCCTATGATCAAATGCTTACTATATTTTTAAAACGCCACCCACAAACAATTTCCCACTTCACCTCCCTCCTCAATACAATCTGTAACTCATCCCTACTTCTAGCTATTCGGAAATTAGCAATCGTAATTCCGATTCTCAAACCAAACAAAGACCCAACCCTGTCATTTTCCTACCAACGAACCTCCTTACTAAGTACCCTCGCTAAAATTTCAGAAAAAATCTTTAAAAAACGACTCATCTGGTTTTTAGGATCGAACAATCTCATAAACAATTCACAATATGGATGGCGTAAAGGGCGGTCTTGAACCATAGCGCAGTAGCCGAAATGATACCCTTATCCATCAAGCAAACTCTAAAAAATCAAGCCTATTTCCAGTGAGAATGATTCACATTTTGATGACACGCTAGTTCAGTCATGACCTCGTAGAATGATACTGTTTCTGGTTGGTGTTGGGTTCACTCACTTTCCTGTAGTTTTTGAAAATTGTTGTTTAACCGAAAGTGCTCAGCGGCTGATCATGTGTGTTTTTTGCGTTTTTTTTTTTGTATCTGGCGATTACTCTTCTTTGAAATCAGCCCCATTAAAACCAGTACCATTCGCGTAGGCTTTATCACATCAGTGATCCCGCTGCCATGAAATCTACCTTACACGTCTCCGAATTGAGCAAACGCGACTCTTTCTAAGCTTTCTGCCGTTCTCATGCGAACATTGTAGCCTCAATTCCCCCCTCACGAACAGCCACATTTTTACATGCCCACCTTTAGATACTGTCTAACATACGCACGAAATTTCACCATTCATCGGAACAACTATCGCTGATGACCCCCCATTCCTCCATAACAAAATCTCTTATCTAAAAGTGGCCCATCTAAAATTTATTCACCCTCAAGCTCATGACCCGAGTGCAGCAGTTGAGAGATTGAAAAATGAAATTAAAAAAAAAAAAAAGTTATAAAAACGAACCTCCTGGCGGGATATAAAAATGTGTCTTCATTTCTAATCAATTTCCGGGTTCATTAAACCCCAGAACGGACACAGAAAAGCCGCTCGCAGCCCATCCTCTCACTTGGCAAACCAGTTACGTTCTAAAATATTTAAATTTACTACCAAACTTTCGATAGTGAAAAATCCCTGCAAAAGATAAACGCCGAAAAATTTATATAAGATCCGCGCGTCGTACGACAACACCGTCAGTCACCCCTTCCTCAACCACGTCATCATTAACCTTTATTAGGGAGGCCAATTTCCTATTTTTCTTCTCCTTCGAGTTCACCTCAAACTTCCGACACTCTTCCTTGACGTCCCGCATAAAGTAATCAAACTCAAGGAAGAGGAGCATACCGGAGAGTCTCGAATGGATTATAAGGTTTAATCTAGTCGTAATATTAAATTTACCATGCCATCTTCGCAGCTCTGTTTTTATCCACTTCTCCCTTATATAATTTTCCAGTTACTGATTTTTCGCCCCGCACCCCGTAGAATTTTAGTATATTCAGGCAAGTTTTAAACATTGATATATTATTTGAAAACACATGTCCGTGAGCCCAATACCACTTCCTGGCAATTCACTCGACCTACCACTCAGCTGTACCACATTTCAATTCCTTAAACTACTGACGTCCGATTCCTTTTATAGTTTTTAATTTCAAAAAATAGCAGTTCACAAGGTTCGCGGATCGCTTTGAACGAGGCGAACAGGCCCCTCCAATACTTCACCCCTAGGTCTCTTTTATTGACTGCGTTCATTGAGGCGAGCAGGGAACTTCTGTTATAGAGGGTTATTCAAATTTGATTTTATAATGATCGATTTTGATGACAGGAATACTGGAATAGAGTCGCTTTTCTCCATGTGACAAAATTATACTGTTTATTATAATATTATATCATGCACCTCGGATTGCGATATTTCTCTGAGTCTGTTCCAGGAATGGTCATTGTCGACAACTTTTTTGAAGTCTTTCCACTTGATCACAGGTCCATTGCGATTCTCCAGATGGATAACAATAGAAATTGAAATTTGTTCCAATTACCTAGAACAAATCGGAGACTTTTCCTGCTTCGGAACCACAACTTCTTTTTCATATAACATGGAAAGTCCCTGAATTATATCGGAGCCTTCTTTCCCTCGGACCGAATCTCCAAACAAGTTTAGGGCCCTGGCCCTCATCGGGACTAATTTACCGGAAGACGAAGGACAGTTCTTTCAAATAATTATGTCCCTTTAAAAAAAGGTATCAATGAAAAATACCTACACGATTGTATATAATTTCTAGTGCGGCCACATGAAGAATAAGGAAAGAAATTCGCTCAAAAAAGTCTTCAATATTATTATAGAAAATGGATTTTTATTTGTTTATTACATAAAAAAATCATACAGAAACTAGGTACTTGTGCTTTTTTATTGATTTTGATGACTTCGGAATCGATTTTAAATGTTCCATTCCTACAGAAGTTGAATGCAATTTTACTGGAAAAATTGAAAGGAAAATTAAGTGACTTATCAAAAATGTAATTTGTGGCGTGAACTTATGCTATCCTTATATCCTATATCTCCATCTCTTGAAATTAAATATGTATCGCCATTAATGCTGTCATTGACATAATATGCACCACGAATCAAACTGCTTGCCTTTACAACATCACAACGTATCGCCCAGATATCCTTGCGTTGGCCTATCACCTCGAAGACTCGTTTTTCACATGGAGGGTTCTTGTTACGTGATGGTATGAATCTGACTTCATGTTTATCCCGATATTTCAAATTATTCAATAAAATTCTGCATAATCTAACTTTCTCAGCTGCCTCCTTATTACATATTGTAGGACTCGTGTCAAAGTCTGTAAATCAAAAAGTTAAAGATACGTTTTGATTATCCAAATTGTAGAACCGGGCGTAGCAGTATTATTATAATAACGCTAATAATTCACCTTTGAGAAAAAGGTGTTCAGAGAGTGTGTCTACCGACCAATCAGTGGTCCACCATATACTTGGAGATATTTCCGCTAATGCAGTAGGAATCAACTTCTTTTGATCTCCGTACTTGAACACAAACCGGCACTGTGCTTCATAAACCTGGGAAATGAAAAATTCTTCGACCTCTCCTGTTTCATAACTGCACGCGAAACAAGGAAAGACAAGCTCATGTACGGTACGATTTCCAATCAAGACCTCATGTTTCTCATAGGTATAAATTGTAGCGTTATAATCGCTAGACACGTTTGAAAGAAATTCCTCAGGGTGACAAGCACGACTCTGTTCGCTTGTATTAGAAACAGGATACACTTTATAGGAATCCCGAAAATGCTCGCTCGTAATTACAGTCCAACAAATTTTCGGCTCCGTATTATCGTCCTCTAATTCTGGAATTCCTAGTGTCCAATGTTCTGAAATTGATATTAGAGATATCAAATGTGGGCATGGGTTGTTACACAGCTTTGATCGAAATCGAGAGTTTCAACTCATCATTGCGCTGTATGGTGAAATTTAATTTCTGGAAACTTCACGCACAAGAATGATTAGAACTTTCAACAGACAGTTCTAGCTTTTTTTTACAGAGTTGAAAATTATAGTTGATAAAATTATATTAGTCTGTTTAAAGTCACTTCGCTACTCGCTCAATGAATACGTAAGTTAGTCATCATAATTTAATAATTAATGATGAACAAAATTTTTTTGTTTTATTAAAAATTTTTTAATTCACTGATGGTAATGAAAAAAAATCTTTTGAGGTTTTTATTTGAAAACTTTATTTCTGGACTAGTGACGGAGATGTTACAAAATATAGAGTGACTCTCATTTTCATGAAAAAATATTTTATTCTTGAAAAAATTGTTTGTCTCCAAAAAAACATGTTTCTTTTATGTAAAAAATATGATTGTTGAGATTATATATTAAAATTAGTGTGAAATTTAGATTCAGTAGTTCACAATATGAATAAGTGATTGTTTCACAGAATTTCACAACAAAACATGTTTTTTTAATTAGAAAACGTTTGGATAAACATGTTTGTTTCGAGTTTGGTAGCAAATTTTTGTCAATTAAGATTCAATACAGGAGTAAAAATTCTAACATTTTCGCAAGAAAAACAAAAAATATGGTTTTTTCAGAAAATTTTTTTTTGTGAAAAACATATTTGTTCCAGTTAAGTAACAATGATTTTGACAAATTCGGATTCAGTGATCCAATACATAAGGAAGATACTGACATTTCCATAAAAAAAAAAAAACAAAAAAAAATAGTTTTTCCTTTGGAAAGCATATTTTTTGTGAAAAACATGTCTGGTACAGTTTGGTAGCGAAATTTCTGCTCACTTTCAAATCAGTGATCACTTAATGAAAAAATGATTGTTTCACAGAATTTCACTACAAACCATAATTACTTAATTAGAAAATATTTGAAAAACATGTTTGTTACCGTTTAGTAGTAAAATTCTTGCCAAATTAAGATTCAGAGTTTTCAATATAGGTGTAATATACTAACATTTTTACAAGAAAAACAAAATCATGCTTTTCGTTATAGTTTGGTAGCAACATAAGTAGGATACTTACATTTTCATTAAAAAAAAAACAAAAAAACAAAAAATAGTTTTATGGAAAAATATCTTCGTTATAGTTTGATGGCAATGATTTTGCGGAATTAGGATCCAGTGATCCAATACATAAGTAAGACACTTACATTTTCACAAAAAAAACAAGTTTTTCCTTAAAAAATATGTTTTTTTTTGTGAAAAACATGTTTGTTCCCTGAATTATATCGGAGCCTTTTCCCTCGGACCGAATCTCCAAACAAGTTTAGGGCCCTGGCCCTCATCGGGACTAATTTACCGAGAGACAAAGAACAGTTCAATCAAATATGTTTCCTTAAAAAAAAGTTCCAATGAAAAATACCTAGTGCGACCACATAAAGAACACAGTTAAAATTCGCTCAAAAAAGTGTTCAATATTATTACGGAATAGGGATCTTTATTTGTTTATCAGAAGATAATTCATACAGAAACTACATACTTGCATGTACCCTTTTATTGATTCTAATGACTCCGGAATCGATTTTAAATGTTCCATTTCTACAAAAGTTGAATCGCACTCGTTCATACAAAGTTGGATCTCTTACGGAAAAAATTGAAAGGAAAATTAAGTGACTTATCAAAAATATAATTTGTGGTCTGAACTTATGCAATCCACATATTCTATATCTTCATCTATTGAAATGAAATATTTATCGTCCTTAGTGCTGTCACTGATATAATACGCACCACGAAACAAACTGCTTGGCTTTACAACATCACAACGTATCGCCCAGACATTCTTGCGTTCGCCTATCACCTCGAAGACTCGTTTTTCACATGGAGGGTTCTTGTTACGCGATGGTATGAATCTGACTTTATGTTCATCCCGATATTTCAAATTATTCAATAAAATTCCGCATAATCTAACTTTCTCAGCTGCCTCCTTATTACATATTCTAGGACTCGTGTCCACGTCTGTAAATCAATAAGTTAAAGATACGTTTTCATTATTCAAATGGTAGGATTGAGCCTAGCAGTATTATTATAATATCGCTAATAATTCACCTTTGTAAAACACGGATGTGCTGAGTTTATCTTTCGACCAATCAGTAGACCACCATATATTTGGAGATATTTCCGCTAATGCAGTAGGAATCAACTTCTTCTGATCACCGTACTTGAACACAAACCGGCATTGTGCTTCATAAACGTGGGAAATGAAAAATTCTTCGACCTCTCCTGTTTCATAACTGCACGCGAAACAAGGAAAGACAAGCTCATGTACTATACGTTTTCCAATCAAGACTTCACGTTTCTCATAGGGATAAATTGTAGCGTTATAATTGCTAGACACGTTTGGAAGAAATTCCTCAGGGTGACAAGTGCGACTCTGGTCGCTTGTATTAGAAACAGGATAAACTTTATAGTGATCCCGAAAATGCTCGCTCGTAATTACAGTCCAACAAATTTTCGGTTCCATACTACCGTTGTCAAATTCGAATTCTGGAACCCCTAGTTTCCAATGTTCTGAAATTGATATCAGAAATATATCAAAAGTGGGCGTGGCTTGTTATGCATCTTTGATCGAAATCAAGAGTATCATCTCATCATTGCCCTGTATGGTAAAATTTAATTTCAGGAAACTAAACGTGCAAAAACAGAGTTGAATATCAAAACTTGTTTAAATTATATTAGTCTGTAAAGTCACTTCGCTACTCGCTTACTGAATATGTTAGTTGGTCATCATAATTTAATGATAAATAATGAACGGGTTTTTTTTTTTTTTTTTTTTTTATTCAAAATTTTTGAAATTTACTCATGATGAATCTTTGATCGCAATCCAAATAAAAAAAATCTTTTGAGGATTTTAATGTAAGAATTTATTTCGAGATGATACAAAATATAGCATGACGCTCATTTTCATGAAAAAATGTTTTTTTCTTGTAAAAATTGTTTGTCTCCAAAAAAACATGTTATTGAAAAATATATTTGTTGAAATTATACAGTGAAATTACTGTCAAATTTATATTTGGTGGTCCACAAAACCAAAAATTATTGTTTCACAGAATTTTCCAACAAACATGTATGTTTTTTAATTAGAAAACATTTAAATAAACATGTTTGTTAGAGTTTGGTAGCAAAATTTTTGCCAAATTATGATTCAAAGTATCCAATACAGGAGTAAAATACTAACATTTTCGCAAGAAAAACAAAAAGCATGGTTTTTCTCAAAAGATAGTTTTTTTTTTTTTTTTTATGAAAAACATCTTTGTTATAATTTGGTAGCAAATATTTTGCCAAATTCGGATCATGTGATCCAATACATACGTAAGACACATTTTCACAACAAAAACTAGTTTTTCCTTCACAAACATGTTTTAACATGTCTGTTACGGTTTGATAGAAAAATTTCTGCTCAATTTCGAATCGGTGATCTGAAACAAAACTAAAATAATAACATTTTCAACATAATATTTTTCCCTTGAAGAAACATGTTTTTGCATGATAAAACTGCTATAGTCTGTTCACGTTAAGGAAGGTTTTTTATGAGAAGGTTAATTTCATTCTTTTACATCTTTAAAACATCCTGATGAATTATCTTTCTTCTCATCTTCGGTAGGTACCTAACCCATTCTCATTGAAGAAAAAAAATTCATCGTAATGTTTCAAACTTTGAAATATTTATTTATTTTTTTTTTTAACGAGCATTTCAGCTGCACATAAGGGCTATTTGCTTGGCGTAACTTAGATTATAAACTTGAATCATGAAATTACCTTCTCAGAAAAACCCTTTCTTAACGTGAACAGACTATACCATATTCGGATTCTGCGACCGAAAAAACGGGTATACTCGAAGTCCGTAAGTATTGGCCGCAAAAAATTATTTCTGGACCAGTGTGGAACCCCCAGGGTTTCAGGCTGAAGTAAGATTTAGAAAATCGATGATCGTATCTGAGTTCTGGAGGATTAGTTATAAAATTACGTACCATCATTAGCTTACCCAAAGGAGGCTTAGTATTCAGGTAGAGTTGTTCCAGACCCTCGATCGGAGTAACGGCGTGGTATAAAATATCTCGACGGTCTGACGCATTACTTTCACCGACACATATTAATAGTATTACTATCTTACATATTTTAAGAACCATAATTTTCCATTTGTACGGTCCGAATACTGTGTACAGCCCAAAAAATTTGAAAAACGACATTTTTCACTAGGTAGGCAACATGAATTAACGCTCCGTTCAAAAGATTGGAAAGAGTCTGCTGAACAAATAAAATCACAATACTGTATCTCACTAGGAATTGTATCAGATTTGATCTTGCAATGCATAATATAGTTATCGCTATCTAGATGTGTAACTCTCATTAAAATTGATAAGCACTGGAACGGCTACTCTCTCACAGTTGATTGATTTTTTCTCAAGATGAAGCAAGAGTCCAGTCACAGACAGGGGTCAAGTGTCAAAAGAATCGTTGATCACATAATTATCATAAAAATATTCCCACCCAATGTGATAACCTTATCCACCAAGCAAAATCCAAAAAATCAAACCTATTTCCAGTGAGAATGATTCACATTTTGATGACTCGCTAGTTCATTCATGACCTCGTAAGATGATACTGTTTCTTGTTGGTCTTGGGTTCACTCACTTTCCTGTAGTCTTTTTTTATTTTTTTATTTTTTTTATTTTATTTTAATTAACGAGCTACTAGCAGCCTGCCTTCAGGGCTATGAGCTCGGCTAGATTGTGTGATTATATGCGTGAGAGGAAGTTGGCTTGTTGTAAAAAGTTGAATATGTTAGGGATGGAGGGAAAGAGATCTGAAAGTGCTTCTGTATGGTTGTGGGGGATGGATAAGGAATTACGGAGTTGGGTCAAGTTGGGCCAGCAGAAGATGTGTTGAACGGATAGGGGGTGTTCAGATTCGCAGTGAGGGCATGAGAGAGGCATAAGATGAGAGATGAGATGGGTGTGAGTGAGTCTGGTGTGGCCGATTCTGAGACGGGTGATGACTATTTCTTCTCTGCGTGTTGACAGATTTGAAGAGTCCCATGAGATGGGAATATTTTTAATTTGGGCTAGTTTGTTTGTGTGTGGTTTGAGATTACACCACTGAGTGAACTATGAATTTGTTGATGTGTTTGGAGAGATCTGAGCGTGAGGGGAGGAAAGAGCGGTTGACTGATGGGTTATGGGTGGCTAGTTTGGCTGCTTTGTCGACATTTTCGTTTCCTGGGATACCCTTGTGACCAGGTACCCAGATGAAGAATAATGGGATGGGGATGGTATGGAAGGTGTTAATGAGAGTGTGTATACGACTTATGAGTGGGTGGGAGGAAGTGTGGTTGGATATGGCGTCGAGTGATGATAGGGAGTCGGAAATGACTAAAAATGGGTTGAGAGGAAGACGGGAGGGTAGGTTGGTGACGATGTGCTCTAAACAGCTAAAGATTGCTTGTAGTTCAGTGGTAAAGACGGATGCGGTGTTGCGGTGTCGGTGAGAGACTGTGATGTGATCTATTGAGTAAGCAAAGCCGGTTTTGTTTTGATATTTAGATCCATCGGTGAAACATAGTAGGTATAGGGTTGTGAAAGTTGTTAAGCATTTTGTTAAACTGTGCTTGGTATTCTTCGGGAGAAGTTGAAAGACGAGGGAGGCGTTTTAGGTCGCAAATGATTTTGGGTGGAATGAAGAGCCAAGGAGGGGTTGAGCGAACGATGTGGTTAAGGCAATGGAACTTGAAGGGGCGTGCTAGTTGGAGTTCTAGGTTGGAACGTAGATTGGTCGAGGAATTTTGGTTATGATGAGGGGGGAATATGCGATGGTGGACGGGGGTTTGCGGATATTGTAGAACAGTTGTGAGGAAATTGGTTGTCAGTTTGAGGCGTCGATAGTGAAGTGGGGGGAAGCCAGTGTCTGCACAGAGGCTTTCAGCGGGACTGGTTCGGAATGCTCCAGTAGCTATTCTGAGTGAAGAATTTTGGATGGTGTCGAGTAGTTTTAAATGAGAGGGAGGGTCGAGACCGTAAATGGGTGATCCGTAATCGAGGATGGATCGGATTAAGCTCTGGTAGAGGTGGAGAAGGTTTTTTCGGTTACAACCTTCTTTAGGGTGGGAAAGGAATTTTAGGACATTGAGTGCTCGAATGCATTTTGATTTAGTTAGTTTGATACGGGGGATCCAAGAGTGACGGTTGTGGAAATTGAGGCGAAAATTTTTAGTAGTTTTGACTTGTGGGATCGGGTAGTTAGCTATTGTGAGAGGGGGAAATTTAATAGTTTTCTGGCGTGGTTTTTGGAAAATGACGAGTTTGGTTTTGGGGTAAGAAATGAGGAATCCTAGGGGGAAAGCCAAGCGTTGAAAATGGTTGTTCAACCGAAAATGCTCAGCGGCTGATCATGTGTGTTTTTTGCTTTTTTTTGTTTTTTTTTTTTTTTTTGTATCTGGCGATTACTCTTGTTGAGTAATTCACTTCTTCTTTTAAATAAACCCAATTAAAATCAGTACCATTCGCGTAGGCTTCATCACATCAAGAATCCCGCCGCCATAAAATCTACATTACACGTCTCCGAATTCTCACACACTCACTTTTTTTCTGAGCTTTTCCCGTTCTTATGCGGATATTGTAACCTCAATTCCCCCCTAACAAACACCCACATTTTCACATGCCCACCTTTGTATACTGTTCAACATACGCACGAAATTTCACCGTTCGTCGAAACAACTCACGCTGATGACCTCCACAACATCATCTCTTATCTAAAAGCAGCCCATCTAAAATTGATTCACCATGAAGCTCATGACCCGAGTGCAGCAGTTGAGAGCTTGAAAAATGAAATTAAAAAAAAAAAAAAGTTATGAAAAGAAACCTCCTGGCGCGACATAAAAATGTGTGTGTATTCATTTCAAATAAATTTTCGGGTTCATTAAACCAAAGAACGGACACAGAAGAGCCGCTCGCAGCCCACCCTCTCACTTGGCAAACCAGTTACGTTCTAAAATATTTAAATTTACTACTAAACTTTCGATAGTGAAAAATCCGTGCAAAAAGATAAACGCCGAAAAATTTATAAAAGATTCGCGCGTCGTTTTTTTCGCTCGCCTCAACCACGTAACAAATCATGCGTAAGACGTTCTCACGTAGGCGCGAGTAAAAAAAAATGTGAAATTTTCTCGTCTGCACGATCTACCTCGCGAGTCTTCCGCTGCACGGCGATAGGAGAATTCCACCCCGGAAAATATACGAAAGCGTGAAAATTTATTCCATTAGACGAAAGTAACGCCATGCTGGCGATCTCGTATCGGGCTTTTGTTTATAACCGAAAGGATGTACAAGAGTACGTTAACATAATACACACTCCGGTCGCGTACATAAAAGTGAACGTACTTGCCATAAGTGGCGGATACCACAACGATTTAGTGAGCATTAAAATTAAAAAGCATAAAATTTTCCGGCTAACATTTCGCGATTTATATACGCAGCTATAGTGTATATTTTTACTACCACGCTTTTTCATTCTGCAGCGTATTCGTGCGCGATATCGTCGTCCGCCGCCGTGATAAATTCAGCACTTAAGCAAAAAGCGTGCTTCGAACCGAGCACACACACACACTCGTACGACTCTCTAGCGAAAAATTGAAATAATTTCTAGTCATTGAGGGCCGCTAGAAAGTGTAAATTTATACGGCTAATTTTGGTCCTTTTTTCACAGCTCAAATCGCAGTCGAAAATTAAATACTATAAGTCCTGACGGGAATATCAACGACTCCCTTTGCAAAGGCTAATTGATGTCAAAGGTCTTCTCCTTTTTTATTGTTTTCCTCGGAAGGGAAGACCGGAAGAATGCTCTGGGGAGCGGAGTATTGCAGCCAGCTGAAAGCCTGCTTTATTAACAGGGAACCTGTTTTATCTAATTCGAGAAAAACGGCCGCCATCCGACCAGCCGGCAAAGTCCGAAGCTCGAAAATTTCCCAAGTTTCCCTCCTATCATTTATGTACAGCTCGGGACGTCCTTCTAAGGTATTCTATATCCCCCTCTATCCCCCTCGTATTATACCATAATATACAGCTTAAAGATCGGTGTGTACAGCCTGAAAGATAGCCTCTTCAAGTTAAAATTTTAACAGAGAACCTGTTCTACGGGGTTTCATTTGAAAAATTTGCCGTCCGACATTTTCTTGAGCTATGTATGATACGAGGGGGGCTAAGATTTATTCATTTATTTATTTACTAGCGGTTGGCGGCCGGCGCGCCTGACCGCCAGCTGTGTGTTGAGTAGATATCTGTGTTTCGTAAATATTTCGATTTTAAACGTAAGAGCTGACTTGACAGGTAAGGGCTGTACTAATTCATCAATACTTTACCAGTCACAATGATTAAGGAAATGGATGGACTGTAGGTAAAAAACCTGCCATACCCATGACGCGCATCACATCAGGATGTATAGAGGCATGAGACACACTCAGTCGTTTCCTACATGAGAAACCGGACGTAATTTTCCCAATTCTTTCTCGAACGCAGTACCGTTTCTTAGGTAGTTTCAAAGTCTGACAACAAAATTTACCTGATGTATAGTTACTTATATCACAAAAGAAGAGTGAATTTTCAAGAAATTATTTCACATAAACGTATCCTTTTAAAAATCGAAAATTGGATACGTAAAACTTGAATGGTCTCTATAGATTCATCCAGAGCAACCGGTTTAAATGCTTTCTCTGTCTGAACACAATGATGATTATTGAATACACATCAGTCAAAATACCAATAGTTCACAAATTTCCTCCTAAAAATCTGGGGTTGGGCTCATTCGAGAGGAAATTAGAGGGGCTACAATTTTTGTGCTCTTCAATTTTTCATAAAAAATGAGTGAAAATCGAGTTATCACGATAATTCAATTTTTAAAACTGTGCCACTCAACGCGTCGGAAATACAATCGGCCGTCGAAATTAGGTCTTTTTATAGTCACTCACAATATCGACCATAAATCGACGGAAAATTAGTTATTAAGACGTCTTTATTGTATCGATGTATTTTTTGACCCAAATTAGACGTCGATTCATGGTCGAAGTTTGGTTCGTTGATTTCTCTATGACTAATTGACCATTTTTCGACGTCTTTTTTCAGTCAAAATAAAAATTACTATAATTATTTCGATGTCTTTCGTTAGTGAGAATGAAAACTATGCTGTATTTTGATGTCTTTGTTCAGTCAAAATAAAAATTACCATATTTCAACCTCTTTCTTCAGAACAAATAAAACTTGTACTATATTTAGATGTTTTTATTGAGTCGATCTATTTTCCGACCCAAATTCGACGTCGATGTACGTCAAATTTTGGTTGAGTAATTTTTTCTTCTTAGCTAATCGACTACATTTTGACGTCTTTTTTCAGTCAAAATAAAAATTACTATATTTCGACCTCTTTCATCAGTACAAATGAATCTCAAACTGTCGACCGTATTTTGACGTATTTTTTTCGGTACAAATAAAATTTTTATTCAGATTTAAAAAATACGTCGATTCTTCAATCAATTATTGGTCAAAATAGAATCGATTTTCATTCAGATTCAAGAAAGACGTCGATTCTTCGTTCGATTATTGGTAAAAAAAGAGTCGATCTCCAACCAGATTCAAAAAAGACGTCGATTCTTCAGTCAATTATTGGTCAACATAGAATCGATTTTCATTTAGATTGGAAAAAGACGTCGATTTTTCGTTCGATTATTGGTAAAAAAAGAATCAATCTCCATCCGAATTCAAAAAAGACGTCAATTCTTCAATCAATTATTGGTCAAAATAGAATCGATTTTTTCTTATATTGAAAAAAGACGTTGACTCTTTGGTCGATTATGGGTAAAAAAAAGAGTCGATTTTCATTCAGATTCGAAAACGACGTCGATTCTTCAGTCAATTATTGGTCAAAATAGAGGGTGTCTACTAAATTTGAAAATTAAAAATATTGGACTTTTATTGGACCTTTTGTCGCAAATCTCCTAATTTACCAAGCCAAAAAAAAAAAAGAATTTTTTGATTATTGATTTTTAATGAATATGTATTAAAATTAGAACTTTTATTCTCGATTATTAATTTTTATTGGACTTGCATCAAAATTAATGGACTTTTATTGACTTATTGGACCATTTTTGAAATAGTGAACTTTTATTGGACTAATTGACCTGGTAAACACCCTGAAATAGGATCAATTTTTTTTTTTAAAATGAAAAAAGACGTTGACTCTTCGGTCGATTATTGGCCAGAACAAAGTCAATAAATAGGAGGGACTTGACCGTTAATCGACCTAGAAATCATTTCATGACTATAGACAAACTGGATCGATTAATGGTCGATAAGAGGTGAAGTCGACAGAATATTAAAGAAAGGAATCGAAAAATTTTGAACTCTTGTAATAATATATAAAACCATAAAACGGAAAGATAACACACTATATTATTTTCTTTTATTGTTTGTATTTCATATTATGTTCTCCTCGAAGGATTACATCATACGTGTATATAAGAGATACGAATCCGAACATTGTCTGCGAGTATGATGTACCCGTAAAATGATACCTATAAAATCACGTAGGTTTCTCCCTCGCTCCGCGACACTCCGGGGAGAACGAGAGAGACTTGAAAGGAAAAAGGAAAGGGCACGCAAAACAAACAAAAGAAATGAAACTAAATAACAGAACAAGATAATTAAAAAAATGGATAATAAGAAGAAAAAATTAGACAATATCACAGACGAAAGTACAAAATTAAAATAAAATAAAATATTTGGGTATAAAATCTTGTTTTTAAAAAGAAATATATATAAAACTTATAAAATATGGATGTTAAAAGACTTTAAAAATTTAAAACAAGAAATGAGTTTAAAACTTATAATGTACCGGTAGGGAAATTAAAAAACTTAAAAAAATATATATAAAACAAAACGAACAAACTTATAAAAAAAAGAATAAAAAACTTCTGTTTTAAAATAGTTGGGGGGGTTGGAAAGAAGAGAAAAAAGAAAGAGAAGGAGAAAAAACTTACATACGAATCCGAACATTGTCTGCGAGTATGATGTACCCGTAAAATGATACCTATAAAATCACGTAGGTTTCTCCCTCGCTCCGCGACAATATATGCTAGAAGGAGAGTTTGGAAATTTGGTGTTTTCTCAATTGAGTTTCACACTACGCTAGAGGTTGAATTGATAGTGCGTTTTTTGTCACAGTGGTTTACTAAAAGAAAGAGGGGTATTAAGGAAGCCTCAATTTTTCCAAGTCCTACTCCTATCATGTATAGCTCCAAAAACCACGCCTGTGACGTCACAATCTAATGACGTCATAGGTCAGGCTTGTGACGTCACAATCTGATGACGTCATACATTTTTCATATACCACGTGGCCCATATTTTAACCTTTATAAGTTGAAAGCCAAAACAAGCCAAATTTTTTCTGTTTTTTCATCTTTCCCAGTTTTGCGGAAGATAAGAAAATGCAGAAATAAGAATCACAGATTTACTCCTTACTAATCGTCTGCTCCATTCTCGATGCCGTGTTAAGGGGTTGGCCTTGGCTTCATCGTATATGAGATGATAAGAAGGCAAGTGTAGTGCAAAGATCCGGTTCAACAGTTCAGCAAAGGAGCCTGGCATCCATGAAAAATTGACACAAACTTGAAATTAGGTATTTTCCACAGGCATAACCGAACTCCAATTCTCCCGATCGTTTTCTTTGGACTCACCCTACGTAACATTTATCAGCCGAACATTAGCTGAATTAGGCCGAAAGGCAGCTAAATTTTCCAAATAAAGCTAAAAACTTAAAGTCAAATTTTTCAATGTTGTAAGTTGAAGCCGGAAACGAAATTAACTGTTGGAAAATCTTTTTTTCAAAAGTGCTAGAGCTTTTTTTCCTAACGAGATGTAAAGCTCAAAAAATCTAGATTTTTTCTATAATTATGAGATCCGCATCTTTGTCCCACTTCTAGATCTGGAACCTGAGAGATTTGGTTTCGTTTCGGTTGTCAAGCTCCAAAATGGAAAAAATATCCCCCCCCCCAATACGACGTATAAGTGTCCCCAGCCAAAATAATGATGGACAACTGGAAAAATTGAGATACATTTGATCAAAATCTCAAGTCGTGACGTCATAACGCACCGTTCGGTAGGAAATTTTATTTTTTTTATTTTCTTTTTTTGCGGATGCAGAAGGGCTCTTGGCTTGCCGAGGCAAGGGCTCCAAAAAGGAAAAGTCCGTTTTGCTATAGCGCTGCAAAAGCTATCTTTAAGCTAAAGTCTGTTTGAAATTCTATGATTGCGATAATCAATCCTCTTGAGACATCAAAGTATATTTCTGTAAAAAATTATAGGAAAATATACTTAATGGAATTCTGCATGTGTGTAAGTTGGTATTGAGAATTTTCAATCGAAATTAAGATCACCAATATGTGTTTGAGTTTTTCGTTGAAATCATTATCTATTTGTCCCAGGAGGAATGGATTTTCCATTGGAAAATCTCTTGACTATCAATTTGAAAAACCTTTACCTAAAAGAAACGCACCATCACCCCACTAAATAAGCACTGTCATATAAATTCTAATTTGGTAACTTCGTTATTTCTATCTCATGAATGATGCAGAATCACTCACCCAAATTACAGTGAGTGTCTTGCTCCAAGAAAAAAAAAAAAGAAAAGATTTACTGTAATTGAATTTCATCTTCAAGTACTATCAATTGTTATATACATATTACACTATGCAACAGTCAAAAAAATGCTGGAACGAGAATAGGTGATTCTTGAAGTATTTATCACGCTAAATTCAATTCCGTTTTCCGTTTTTCGCTAGCAGGTCTAGATTTCCTGTAATTATATTGCAACAACGTGCCCATCTTTGCAACGAATTGCCGCGCATCGTCGCGGAACGTATCGAAGATAGCAGTATCATACCCTGCGAACCTGCGTAACGTTCGCAACGATGCGCGGCAATTCGTTGCAAAGATCGGCACGTTGTTGCAATAATTACAGGAAATCTAGACCTGCTAGCGAAAAACGGAAAACGGAATTGAATTTAGCGTGAAAAATACTTCGAGAATCACCTATTCTCGCTCCAGCATTTTTTTGGCTGTTGCGTAGAGTTATGAACATTGCACAACTGAATATAAGTGCATTAAGACAGTACAATTAAGTACATTATTCATTAGTAGATAATTATGAATACTGAACACCTGTTAGTCGTTTAGTCCTTAAAGTCTCGAGTGAATATAAATTGTATGCATTTCTAAAAAATGTTTATCCAAATTACTGTCGGTATTAAAAAATTTAGCAGAGTGGTTTGGTGGCAGACCCCTGCAAAGGAGAGCCAAACTTATAAAATGATGAGCTCCCTGTCAGAATTGATCGACAACAATTTCCATTCGCGTACCGGAAAATATTCAAAAATTATGGGCAGCGATTTATCTCGACCTCTCTCCTCCAGTACTTCCATAGGTAAGCATCAACTCGGGTATTGCACTTCGTATTTATAGATAAGATGAATGTGGACTGGAAGCATTTTTTTTTCGTTTATTCTTTTTTAATAAGACAGGGATGTATTGTGTATCTACGTTTGTCGAAGAAGAAGCGATATTTGTTGGCAAGAAAGGCGAACGCAATGAAAATATAGGACGCGCTAGATAGGTGGTATAGGTGAGGTGTATTTCGGGATACAAAATTGTAGTTCGGTTTCGCGTTTAAAGACGATTTTGGTGCATCTTTACGCGAACTACACCGTAGTAATACTCGTATACGCGAGCGTTATTTGCATACTAACTTATGGTCGTTAACTCGAATATTGCTATTGCACGTTTACAAGGTGATTTGCGATTCAATCATTAAAGCATTAAATGTATTTTTTTGTTATCCGCGCTCTATTCAATATACGATATATTATCGGGATATTTTATTATATTTACTGTATACATTTAGACGGATAGACTTTGCTTTTCTCGTAAAGAAACCATCGGTTTATTGCGCTATCTATACAGTCGATGGAATTTTTTTCATCGCGGATTATTCTACTTCATTTGGAAGCCGCATTAATCATCAAGAAGTGCATTCTCCGAAAGCAATTGCGTACGATTAGAAAAAGAAATTTCAGCGTATCCTGCGATACGAATCGAGTGAATTTCATGAGTTTGAGATAAGACAAATGTTGTTTACCGACGAAATCAATGCATGGCCTTCAATCATCGGAGAAATATCAAAACTTTTTGAAAAATTGTTCTTATCAAGGCCAAGCGATCGATCAATCTCATTGATAAGTTGAAATTAAAGTATAGTGAATACGATATGTGTACGGTTGCACGTCCTCGAAACCTGGTCCTCATTCTCGAACTCCCTTCTCCCCGCTTTTTGTCATCTCGACTTTTCCCAAATTGAGGTCAGAGAGGAACTCGTGCAAGGCATATTCAGGACCGTACCAAAAGAACGATTTCGTTGACGTATTGATGCTAATAAACGACGTGTCTAGTAGGGGGAGAAACAAATATCGAGGACCTGTCCCTCCATGAGTTCCAGAAGAGGAACCTAACCTAAAGGATAGTCAATTGGAACTCCGATATCATCAGGAAATTTGAAGAGTTTACCATTAAAGAAGCAAAAGTTCGAAGAGATGCATATTCTCAAGAGCAATTTGAACTCTTTATTGATATCGTTCACCTTCGATTGGATGATTGGTTCGAGGGAGATGTTAGGAACCGTTCCGACGTGACGTGTTCTTCACTCCCCAGCTTTTGAATGAGATTTACAGAACTAAAACCAGAATCTTCACGTTTGAATATGGTGGTACTGGTACCTTTGAACTATTTGTCCAAGAACCTGGCTGAAGGAGAGGTAGGAGCCAAAATGGAGAGGTAGGAGCCAAAATGGTAGATGATAGGCCTGATCGGTTTCTCCAGCTCATATAGCTCGGGGAGGCCGTAAATCTTAGAGGGCGCCAGATTTGGAAAGTTAACATGTTCCATGTCTTTTCTCTCGCCGGACCCCGATTTTGAAACTCGCGAGTACACCCCCCCCCCCTCCCCCGTCAAGAGAAATCTCTACCCCGTGGGTGATTCAGAAATTCGCGAGTACACCCCGCGTAATAATAATAATTAATAATAAATAAATAAATAAATAAATAAATAAATAAATAAATAAATAAATAAATAAATAAATAAATAATTAAATAATTAAATAATTAATTAAATAAATAAATGGTTAAATAATTAATATAATTAATAATTAGAAAATCTCTACCCGGTGGGTGATTCAGAAATTCGCGAGTACACCCCGCGTAATAATAATAAATAATTAATTAATTAAAAATTAAATAATTACATAAATAAATAATTAAATAATTAATATAATTGAATAATTAATATAATTAAATAATTAAATAATTAATATAATTAAATAATAAATAAAAAAATAAATAAATAATTAAATAATTAAATAATTATTTAATTCAATAATTGAATAATTAAATAATTAAATAAATAAATGATTAAATAATTAATATAATTAATAATTAGAAAATCTCTATGCGGTGGGTGATTCAGAAATTCGCGAGTACACCACGCGTAATAATAATAAATAATTAATTAATTAAAAATTAAATAATTAAATAAATAAATAATTAAATAATTAATACAATTAATAATTAGAAATAAATAAATAAATAAATAAATAATATTAAATAATTATATAATAAAATAATAAAATAATTAAATAAATAAAGGCTGAATAGTCGAAATTTTTCCAAGTCCCCTAGAATTGAATTGTCTCATACCATTCCAATACAACAGCGAGACAGGGGGCGAACGAGTGGAGCGAGTTCGCGCTGCCTCATATTTCTCATAGAAGACTTATACGACGCCAAGATAGGTAAAGTTTTCTAAGTCCCTCTTCCTATCATATATGGCTGGATAGTCGAAATTTTTCCAAGTCCCCTAGACTTGAATTGTCTCATACCATTCCAACACAACAGCGAGACAGGGGGCGAACGAGCGGAACGAGTTCGCGCTACCTCATATTTCTCAAAAAAGACTTGAATTTTCTCATACCATTCCAATACAACAGCGAGATCGCTCGTTCGCCCCACGAAAGTTGATACCTCTAAATATAGAACACCCACAATTACCTCAAAATATTTCTCATACAAGACTTATACGACGCCAAGATAGGTAAAGGGGTAAACGAATAATATCTCACGAACACTTGACCTAGTAGAAGCCTAGACTGAAATATTTCAAGATGACTGATAAAATATAAAAGACATGGAACATGATTTTCATTTATTTGGCTATGCCAGAAAATTTTCTTCCTCTTGGCTTTTATTCCCACTTTCGGGCATTAGGCGGCAAGAGCCGTTGACGACCTGCCTCACCTCGCGGATGAGCTTACCGAATTGGGAGGCAGGGAGTCCACATAATGTGCAGCCGCTAGACTGTAGGTACTGCCCTGCGCCCTATGAGGACGAGTGAGTTGCCCTTGTTCGCCTTCACTACAATAGCGTTGTTTGTCTTCAGCTTCTCTGTAGCTGCCTTTTCCCAGCTACACATGTGATCAAATTGCTCTTCACGTAGTTTGCGCAGTCGCTCAGGACTCTCTCATGCAAGCCCATACTTATAGTCAAGTCTGCTATCATATTGGCCTGGGGAGAAGACTCGGCTTGGGGAGGTAATGCGTGTTTCAGGCCTTTGTTGAGGAGAGCGGTTTCTTGTACCGAGTTATTGACTAGGATAGAAAACCTGGACGTTGCCCTCTGAAGTGACGTAGCGAATGGAATTTGTAAAATTAATTCTAGAAGTAGAAAATCTGGATAAAAGGTAACAGGGCATCAAAAGTTTGGAAGGAACAGTTTCCAGCAAAAAATCCACCGAGGGTCGATTGGCAGACGAGAGGAGGTGATTGGAGGGAAGGAACATATGGGAGTCGATTGGCGATGAGAAAGAGGTATCATTTGGCAACATGTTTGAAGTTTTCCGAAGTCCTCAAACTAAGCCAAGGTCATCCACTGGATTATGATGTCATCAGCTCGTGATGTCATCAGAAACAAATAAGTCTCAAGGGCCTTCAGACTGGAGATCATTCTGAAATTTGCGTCACGAAATCGCGAGGCGAAATGATATCACAAGCTGATGACGTCATAGAGATTTAGCAAAATTTCCACCTTCGCTACTTTGAGACCTGCGTCCTTAGCCTTCATTATACTACGATCACCACCGCCACGAGTCATGGAACCTTCACCATCAATTTCGGTAATCTCCGCGCCATCAGCATCTGTTTCGGTTACCTCTAAGCCAGCATTGTCATGGTCAATCGAAACAGAGCCCGCACTGCTTATGTCGCCTATCTCTACCCCATGATTTTGATTGATAGAACCTCCACTACCAATTTCGGGGATTTCCAAGCCATGATTACCCTGATCCAGAGGGATAGAGTCGCTACTATCGATTTCTGTGATTACTGAGCCTTGGTCGTCTTGACTGATTGGGATAGAGGGGCCATCACTACCAATTTCGGGGATTCCCAAACCATGATTACTCTGATCGGTAGGAATAGAGCCACCCCTAACGATTTTGGGGATTTCTAAGCCATGATTACTCTGATCCAGAGGGATAGAGTCGCTAATATCGATTTTTGTGATTACTGAGCCTTGGTCTTCTCGACTGATTGGGATAGAGGGGCCATCACTACCAATTTCAGTGATCTCCAAACCATGATCACTCGGATCGGTAGGAATAGAGTCACCACTAACGATTTCGTGGATTTCTGAGTCATTATTACCCTGATCCGGAGGGATAGAGTCGCTACTATCGATTTCTGTGATTACTGAGCCTTGATCGTCTAGACTGATTGGGATAGAGGGACCACCACTACCAATTTCGGTAATCTGTAAGCCATGATTCTCCTCGGCAGGAATTGAGCCACCGCTATCAACCTCAGCGATTTGAAAAGAGCCACTGTTACCAATATTGGGGATCTCCAAGCTATGTTCGCTAATGGGAACAGAGACACCATTACCAATTTCGCTAATCTCTAAGCCATAATTCTCCTCGACAGGAATTGAGCCACCACCTTCAATCTCTGCCATTTCTAAGGCCTGGTCGTATCGTATAATGGGAATAGAGCCACTATTACCAACTTCGGTGATCTCCAAACCAAGCCATCTTGACTAATATGAACAGGGCCACCGTTCCCGAAATACAGTAAACTAGGTTATAGAGGCCTCCTTTAGCTAAACGAAATTAAACGAATCTTGTTTACTCTCCCTTTAGAGTATTCGTTTTTTCGTTCCTCCTTTAGCTCATGGAAACTCAGGAAAGGAGTATCATCACTAATAATTTTGTATGTGAGGCGGGTCCAAGAACTTCACTAGCTTATGACGTCATTGGAGAATGTACGTCTCAAAATAGGCTAACGACAATCGATAGGTCATGACGTCATCAGAAAGTCCCTAAAGTAGTTCAAGGTTATTCACTAGATCAAAACGTCATCAACTCGCGACGTCATCAGAAAACAATTTGTTTGTCTCTGAAACAGGTTATAGTCACTTTTTAGATCATGACGTCATCAGCTGAGGATATCATCGGGAAACTTTTCCATATCCTTCGAGAAGGTAAAAGATGCTCACTAAATTATGATGTCATCAGAAAATATTACTCAAAATTTCTTCATATCCTTAAATTAGGCCAAGGTTATTCGACAGACCATGACACTATCAGGGAGTCCCTAGAGTAGATCAAGGTTACTCACCAATACCGTCATCAACTGGTGACACAATATTATAAAACAATTTTCTCGTCTCTAAAGCAAGTTTTTTTTTTTTTTTTCTTTTTTTTATTTTAATTAACGAGCTACTAGCAGCCTGCCTTCAGGGCTATGAGCTCGGCTAGATTGTGTGATCATATGCGTGAGAGGAAGTTGGCTTGTTGTAAAAAGTTGAATATCTTAGGGATGGAGGGAAAGAGATCTGAAAGTACTTCTGTATGGTTGTGGGGGATGGATAAGGAATTACGGAGTTGGGTCAAGTTGGGGCAGCAGAAGATGTGTTGAACGGATAGGGGGTGTTCAGATTCGCAGTGAGGGCATGCGAGAAGCATAAGATGAGAGATGAGATGGGTGTGAGTGAGTCTGGTGTGGCCGATTCTGAGACGGGTGATGACTATTTCTTCTCTGCGGGTTGACAGATTTGAAGAGTCCCATGTGGTGGGAATATTTTTAATTTGGGCTAGTTTGTTTGAGTGTGATTTGAGATCAGACCAATGGGTGAACCATGCTTGAGTGATGAATTTGTTGATGTGTTTGAAGAGATCTGAGCGTGAGGGGAGGAAAGAGCGGTTGACTGATGGGTTATGGGTTGCTAGTTTGGCTGCTTTGTCGACATTTTCATTTCCTGGGGTACCCTTGTGACCAGGTACCCAGATGAAAAATAATGGGATGGGGATGGTATGGAAGGTGAATGAGAGTGTGTATACGACTTATGAGTGGGTGGGAGGAAGTGTGGTTGGATATGGCGTCGAGTGATGATAGGGAGTCGGAAATGACTAAAAATGGGTTGAGAGGAAGACGGGGGGGTAGGTTGGTGAGTTTAAAATCACTCTTTAGATCATTAAATCATCAACTTGTGACGTCATCTGGAAATTTTACTCCGAATTTTCAATGTCCCTCAAAAACAGATCAAGGATACTCCTTAAGTCATGATGTCATCAGCTTGTGACGTCATCAGACTTCTTCGTGACGGAAATTTCAGGATGACATCCCGCCTCTAGATATATAAATGTCAAAAAAGAACTGACTGAGGGATCGTTAGCTTGTGTTCCTTAAATTATAATCACACGTTCTTCGTGGTGAAGGAGCTTCGGGTAATGAAGTGTGACCAACATAAATCGGCAAACAGGTTGGGTCCACAGAAGTCGATTCAAGCTTCTTTGACTCTATATATTCTTAGGGCAATCGTGGAGAGGAGATATAAATGTGAAAATTTGGGGATTGGATTCGGTGCCAAAAATTTGATGTATCCGAGATTTCTATCTAAGCAGTCTCGAACGGCACGTCCACTATGACAAATTTTCGTAGTATAGACTGAGACGAGAGTAGCGTTTTTGCATGGATCTGCTGATAAGAGGCCAGGGAATAAGGCCCGAATATTGATCAGTTTGACGGTATCCTCACGGGTATAGTCCATACATTTTGTGTTCAAGCAAACTCTGATCACCAATTCTATAAAAGTAGAAAAATCACTTTTTTACAAAAGTACCTACATTTGGACGCTAGTGTTTTAGAAGCTCCACCCCACTTGATTTCCAGAAAGCGATTCGAGTACCAATTTTGAGACTTGCAAGCACTGGCATCATGATCATCTTGTGAAAATAGGCCTTAAGTCTTTCAAGTTGTAACTCTCGAACATAGATCCACAGTCGACAGATTTCCAAGACCCAGGACTTCTAAATTTATCCAAGTCTTTTGTTTTAATTGGTTGAGAAGGAATTTTGGACAGCTTCACAGACCATGCAGCCGATAAATCTTATTCTATACAGTTTCTTAGGTTCATAATTCATAGGGAGTTCCTCAGTTTTAATGATTCGAGTTCGTCTGATGCCGTATATGAACTCGTAATGAAACGGAAGTTTTTTTAGCCTCGGAAAATTTTTCTGTAAGGTATGTAGGAATCTACTGTATGCCTCATTTTATCGACGAGCAGTATCGATTACCTATTTACAATTCTTAAGAAGCCACGTGCGACGAATACTTCGCGGCGATAATAACTTTATTCCTGATATTCATAATCGCGTTCGCACCACCTACCCACAAGACTAAATGAACGAAAGATAAGCGAGGAAATAATAAATTCAACTCGAGCAACCAAAGTCCGACGAACTTGCCAGAACAAACCTCCTAACTTCTCAGACTTTTACTACGTGTCGAGAATTTAAATTTCAAACACAAATTTTCACTTCTTCCCCATCGGGGCTGAAATCCGCAACGCTCTCGCGATGCAGAGGTGGAACACTTTTGACGCTATTGTTTTCCCGAGGAGAAGAAGAAGAAGAATGAAAAAATGAGTACCTGAAAGTGCATCTCCTGTATGGTGTACCATTGTTTATGGCGAGAAAAGTTTAGACCGATAACGAGTGCGGTACGCGCGGAATTCGTTTATTCTGACAAAGGAAGAGAGCGAAAAAGAAACAAGAGCATCGGTGAACTGTATAAGGATAATGATAATAAGAGAATCATAATAAGCCAGCAAGAGAGTAATAAATATTTGTCTACGAGATATTATGTTAAGTTGGTAGTGCATCTTAGTTATGTTATATATCGTGACACAAATTTCGCGACACTCCGCTATGATTGTTTAAAAAGGAAGAAAATGAGAAGACGTCACCATGTAAGTGCTTATATAAAAATGTATTACGAGGCTTTATACAGTACACTGTACGTTTCCCTGGCGTACCGAGCTTGAAACCGTTAGAATGTTACTAAAAACTTTGTTTTTATTTGTTATTTTTACGATATTATACTGCAGAATGTTTTCCTTCGGTAAATACACCACCTAATATACAGACGGCGTTGCTTTTCCGGTAACTTCTTCCTCCACCACTCGCCCTCCGAGCCTTTATCGAAAATGTTGAGTACCGCTATTAAGGGGCATATATACGAGGCTGAAAACAGATTCGTGCCCGCCGTAGCGTGGAAACGCGTGTAGGCACGTTTTCCGCTTTTCAACTTTCCTCTCATCGTACTGGAGCGAGACACCCGTCGTGAATGACGGAAAGGTGTTGACTGCGATGTCGCAACAGTTTAACCCTTTCCTAATGGTCGTCGAGAAAATTTCGCATTCCGAAAGCTCGCCGGTCCGTGAAAATTTTTCTCTTTACACCGCGAAAGCATCAGCGAATCACGAATACTTCACTCTTCAATATCGTTTATACGTTCAGACGCTTACACGCATCGTTTGTCGAGCTTTGAACTCATAATTTACAATTTTTTGAAAAAAAAAAAAAAGTAATAAATGAAATGGAAAAATGTGACAAGAATAAAAAGTCGTGAGATGACATAATACATAGTTTGAAGTACATAATTTTTAGTAGAAATTAAGATCTATTTCGAGAGACGGAATTTTGACCGAAAAATGTTATTCTTCGGTGGCACTTTAATTTTTTAAGTGGATATTTACGGAAGGTGAATGATATACGGCTGATCAAAGGGAGAATGTGCCATCGCCAATGATATTCAAATAATTCCCATGTTTCAAATTTCTGATGGTATACAATTAATCTGCGCTTTCCGGACTCTACACTAGCCAAGGAGAAATAAGGAGAAGGTGTGCCACCAAGGCCGAACTAAGAGTGACACATGTGAAGATTTGGTTCAATAACGAATGCTTCAGACGAGGCATTCCCTACATGTGACGATCAGGCTACCAGGAAACAGCGCAGCAGTGAAACGCACCAAGATGCAAGCCAACAAGATAGAGAGTGAAGAACGAAATTGGTGAATTCTACAAGAAAATCACCAGTGTGAAGCTAATTTTTCGTGTAAGGGAGAGGGAGAGGAGTACAAGTTGCCTGTTCTGAACTAAGCAAGGCGTCAATACAATAATAGAACAGAATTTTAACCTTCGACAACTAGACTGACTTATCTTACTGATTCTAATTACCTGCGCTGACGGTGACTGATTGGTTCTTTACGTCATAAACGATCCCTGTAAAATTAAAAATGGTTGAGCACTACTCCCATCGCTAATAATAAGCTAGTCTAAACTATATGACGAGCAGAACCCGCAAAAACTCTAATGAGAGTGTTGGTGGTCAAACAGTGCTCAGATCTAACCAATGAAAATTACAAGAAGATTCTACCACCAACGTATCTCTCCTCTTTATATCCATTTTCTGTACAAGTCCGAATCAAGGCAGGATCCTCCCACTACCACGAAGGCAGAGGTTGGCCGGCCTCTACCAACGATTTGTGAGCCAGACCCCCGACGCTCTACATGTGGCTCACCCACAGCGTCGACTACCATCTACTTAATCCAGTAGCGCCTTATCTAATGCCAAAACGTCCATCAGACGTGGCCTTAATCTAACCAACGTCTACCATAAACAATGCATGCAACAATGTACAAAACAAAGTACTGCCTCGGTCGGCGATCTGTACTTAAATACTGCCTCGGTCGGCGATCTGTACTCGAGCACTGCCCCATCCGGCAATCTGTGCTCGAATACTGCCTCAGTCGGCGATCTGTATTTATAACCATCTGAAGTACTGCCTCATCCGGCGATCTGTACTCAAATACTGTCAACATCTCGATCAGTCCGTTTATACAAACGGCCCTGATGGACTTGTGCGTTCTCAATAAGAAAAATCCAACTACAGCCGTCTCAGCGGCCTGACCAGTCCTTCGGTCACTGTAACCTCCTCAACAGGAGACCGACTCTTCCCTGACTAGCCAGCCCACAGTAATTACTTAACTTATGCTCTCTATAGTTAAGTAGTAACTATGAATATAGTTATTGTACCCTACTCGTACATCGATCTAAATATTATAACGATAAAAGAATGGTGCTCAGTGAACCAACTCACCAATACGATATCAGTAGCTCAATAATGTACGAATCAACTTATTAAGAGCACCCTACACGTATACGAATATACTCCGTCACCACCTATGAGAGTACTTTCTCCAAAAAGTTAATTTCTAATTACAATCGAACAAAACCTCGACACAACAATACAACATTAGACGCTTAGTAACTTCGACGATCGACCACGATTTAACCGAACTGATTTACTAATAAACAGAGCAGTTTGAAACCTACCCTTCTCGATCGCGCGTACTTTCGTCCGGTCGCGTCCCTGGACCCGGCTACCCGCGCCAGCCTATTTCTTATAATCCGATACAGGATTTTTTTTACATGCGTTGAAGATCGTTGACTGTAGAACGACACAATCATCGCTCAATTACAATGGTAAACGTTGAAAGTGCAGTCAGTTTGTCTAAACCTAGGCACATGTGTTTGTCGTAAAACCTTTCCTTCCTTTCTTTTCAAGAACAAGAAATCTCGCGACTATTTATAGATGTTCTCTTCACACGAACGTGACTGATGAACACCTAATAATCCTAGTAGTTTCCAATATATGCTACAGTTTAAACAGCCGGACATTTACTCACCGAAAAATATTTACACTATTGACACCAGGCTGAATGGTTTACTGGATGATCAATATTTCCATCTGTCCAGGTTACTCCACCCGCTAGAATTTGAAGAAATTATGTTCGAAAAAGGAGAAGAGGGGAAGACGGGAGAGGACCATGTGGAAAAACGAATGGAAGTACAAACAAAACAGATCAAGAAGAAGCTTGCCGAACTGACCCGGAAGAAAGAAGAAAGGAAAGAAGCGACAGCGAGAGCTGAGCACAACTTTGCTCCCAGAACCGAGAACCTATCAAGCGTCACCTTCACAGAAGAAGAAAGAAGGCTGCTGGACAAAGACATCAAGTACGTGCAGCCAGAGAGGCTGAACCAGTGTAAGCTTGAATGTATGGCCATTAGCTGCGAACAAGTAATCCAAACCATGGAACACGACGTGAGACCAAAAGCCTGGACCAAAATTGGGAATTTGCTATTGGACATCAAAGAGAATATGTGCCGAACCAATGACAGAACGCAAGCAATGCAAAGGAAGGCCAGAAATCTACAAAAGAAGATCCGACAGAACAACCTGATTTTGACAAAGGCGGACAAAGGCAATACGGCAGTGGTAATCGAGAAGGAGGACTACACCCAAAAAGTGGAGTCGTACATCGCAGTGAATGGATACCAAGAGCTGACAAAGGACCCAACACAGAAATACCAAGATGACCTGTTCAAACGGAACAATGTACCCGGCAATGGAAGGACGCTTGAGATGAACCCGGTTGCACCGAAATTCAAGGGGCTTGTAAAACTCCACAAAGCGAATCGTCCGATGAAACCCCTGGTCAACAGCATTCAATCACCATGCTACAAGGTAGCAAAGATCGTGGCCTCATTCCTGAAAGAAAACTACCAGTTTGCACCTAAACGAAGTATCAGAAACAACGGAGAGCTGATTGAGCAATTGGACAAGTTGGAAATCAAGAGTAACGACTAGCTGACATCCTTTGATGTGACTAATATGTTTGGTACCATACCGAAAGAGGAACTTCTCACTCTGCTCAAAAACAACAGATACCATTGAAATCCCGATGGGCCGAAATACGCCAACATAGTGGAAGAGATCTTGAGCCAGAACTACTGCCGCTTTAGTAAGAGGTTCTACAGTCAGGAAAGGGGACTTGCGATGGGATCACCGCTGTCACCAATACTGGCGGAGATATTCATGAATGATATTGAAAACAAGATATTGAAGAGCAGCAAGTTCAGAAACTCGATCAAACACTGGGCCAGATATGTAGATGATATCCTAATTGGGTGGTCAGGCACTGACAGACAGGTGGATCTATTCCTTTCAGAAGTGAACGCGATGAATGAGAGCAACAAATTCACAGTGGAAAAAGGGAATGAGACCATCGACTATTTGGACCTTATACTCACATTGGAGAACAATAGGATAGAATACAAAATCTACAGGAAGCCGACGCATACTGACACCACAATCCCAAATGACTCCTATCACCATCCCAGGCACAAGTTAGCGGCAATCCAGAACTACTTCTATCGAGCAATTTCTGTCCTCAAGAACAACAAAGAAAAGAGGAAAGAGATTGAGATAGTAAAGCAGATCGCAGAAGCCAATGGCTACCGTAGAGGCGTGGTGGATGGCAAAGAAAGGAACCCATGATGGCATAGTGAGAAAGTATTCCGGATCGATACCATACATAGGAAAGTACACAAACAAGGTGATAAAAGCGTTCAATGGCTACGATGTAAACGTGGGTATCAAGAATAACCAACCCATGGTGAAGAGAATCAGCAATGACCAGACGGAACAAAAGGACAAGGAAAGCTTGAGGGGAGGGTACAAGCTCAGTTGTGAACAGTGCGAGGGTATCTACATTGGTAAGACTGAGAGAAAGTTTGAGATCAGGAAAAAGGAGCACATTAAGTCGAGGGAGAAAGAAGATGGCAAGTCTCTGTTTGGGAAACACTGTAACGAAGAACACCACGATGGAGAGGGAATATTTGAAGTCATACATGTAGAGAATCGCACAAAGAGAAGAAAACTCCAGGAGAAATGGAGATTGCAAAAGCCAAGAGGAAGAAAGCCTGCCTCTTTTACAATGTAATCACGTTGGATAGCGAAAAATTATACGGGCAGGTGATTGGACGAGAGAAGAAGAACAGAACCAACCAATGAGACGGCAGGAAACCAGGTAGCCAATAGAAACGCAGCATTTAGAACAATAGATTGAAGCAATCCCACAGCAGTATGTTTTAGCCAATAAGAACACAATGTCATATTATTGTAAGAATAAGTTTCTAAGAAGTGAACCAATCACAACACAGCATTGTTATAGCCAATAAGATCACAGTGTTATACTATAAAAACTCATAATTAGGGCCTTGTTCTCCAGTTGCGACACAACTGATGATGGGATAACACTCGAAAGTACTCTTGTAAAAGCAACTAATAAAGTAGATTTGTACATTTGGAAAACCCTTTTTCAATATTAGTGCTCTACTTACACCTGACTCATTATGAGTTCCAATGATAGCTCGAGAGTCAACATTTTTCTAATTTCCCTCTCTCCATGACGTCTTCAACTTCAGGCAGTTTGCGCTCACGGACGAAAATAACAAAAGGGATAGCGGGTGCCCAGCTAAAACGCGAATATACGGCACGAGCACTTACAAATAATCCTACAAGAGGTGCACCAGTAGTGGTGTACCGATGGCCGACGGAATCACCCCACGAACATGCCCCAAATCGTGAAGAGATGGCTGCCGTTAGATTAACACAGTCCCTCAAACGGAAAGCCGCTGACAACCCTGAGAATCGGAATTACGATTTCAGAATTAGGGATGACTTAAAGATTGTATTGAGGAGGGAGGTGAAGTGGGAAATTGTTTGTGGGCAGCGTTCTAAAAAATATAGTAGGCATTTGATCATAGGCGGGCGCTGAGGATTTGAAGCAATGTTTCGATTCTGAAGCGGCAGTCTGGTGTTTTACAGCCCACGCGCTTTGAATTTGTGCTTTGAATCACAGAATATCTTTAGGATAATTATGTGATCAATGATTCTTTTAACACTTTACCCCTGACTGGGCTCTTGCTTCATCTTGAGGAAAAATCAATTAACTGTGAGAGAGTAGCCGTTTTAGTGCTTATCAATTTTAATGAGAGTTAGATAGCGATATCTATATTATGCATTGCAAGATCAAATCTGATGCAATTCCTAGTGAGATACAGTATTGTGATTTAGTTCGTTTGGCAGACTCTTTCCAATCTTTTGAAGGGAGCGTTAATTCATGTTGCCTACCTAGTGAAAGATGTGGTCTTTCAAATTTTTTGGGATGTACACAGTATTCGGACAGTACAAATGGAAAATTATGGTTCTTAAAATATGTAAGATAGTAATATACTATTGATATGTGTCGGTGAAAGTAATGCGGAAGACAGTCGAAAGATTTTATACCACGCCGTTACTCCGATCGAGGGTCTGGAACAACTCTACCTGAATACTAAGCCTCCTTTGGGTAAGCTAATGATCGTACGTAATTCTATAATTAATCCTCCAGAACTCAGATGTGCTTATCAATTTTCTAAGTCTCACTTCAGCTTGAAACCCTGGATAGGTTCTACACTGGTCCAGAAATAATTTTTTTCGGCCAATACTTACGGACTTCGAGTATACCCGTTTTCTCGGTCCCAGTATCCGAATATGGTATAGTCTGTTCACGTTAAGAAAGGGGTTTTCTGAGAAGGTAAATATCATATTTTAAGTTTATAATCTAAGTTACGCCGAGCAAATAGCCCTTAGGTGCAGCTGAAATGCTCGTTTAAAAAAATATATATATATTTGAACGATTGAAACATCGCGATGAATTCTTTTTTTCTTCAATTAGAATTGGTTAGGTACCTACAGAAGATAAGAAGAAAGAAAATTCTTCAGGATATTCTAATCTAAAATAATGAAATTCACCTCCTCATAAAAACCCTTTCTTAACGTGAACAGACTATAGCAGTTCCATCATGCAAGTTCAACGAACATGTTGTTTCAAGGGAAAAATATGTTGAAAATGTTATTATTTTAGTTTTGTTTTAGATCACTGATTCGAAATTGAGCAGAAATTTTGCTACCAAACCGTAACAGACATATTTTTCACAAAAAAAAAAAACAAAAAAAAAAAAAAAAAAAAAAAAAAAAAAAACATGTTTGTAGAGGAAAAACTTGTTTTTTTGTTTTTTTTTTTTTTGTGAAAATGTAAGTGTCTTAATGTATTGTATCACTAGATCCTAATTTGGCAAAATCTTTGCTACCAAACTATAACAAAAACCATGTAAGAATGTTAGTATATTACACCTGTATTGAAAACTCTGAATCTTAATTTGGCAAGAATTTTGCTACTAAACTGTAACAAACGTATTTTTCAAATATTTTCTAATTAAGAACCTATGTTTTGTAGTGAAATTCTGTGAAACAATCATTTTTTCATTAAGTGATCACTGATTCGAAATTGAGCAGAAATTTTGCTACCAAACTGTAACAGACATGTTTTTCACGAAAAATATGCTTTCTAAAGGAAAAACTATTTTTTGTTATTTTTTTTATGGAAATGTAAGTGTCTTCCTTGTATATTGGATCACTGAATCCTAGTTTGTCAAAATCATTGTTACTTTACTATAACAAATATGTTTTTCACAAAAACAAAAAAAAATAAAACTTTTTTTCTGAAAAAACCATTTTTGTTTTTCTTGCGAGAATGTTAGTATTTTTACTCCTGTATTGAATCTTAATTTGACAACAATTTTGCTACCAAACTCTAACAAACATGTTTATCCGAATGTTTTCTAATCAAAAAACACGTTCTGTTGTGAAATTCTGTGAAACAATCATTTATTCATTTTGTGGACCACTGAATCTAAATTTGACAGTAATTTTACTATATAATTTCAACAATCATATTTTTTACATAAAAGAAACATGTTTTTTTGGAGACAAACAATTTTTTCAAGAATAAAATATTTTTTCATGAAAATGAGAGTCACTCTATATTTTGTAACATCTCCGTCACTAGTCCAGAAATAAAGTTTTCAAATAAAAACCTCAAAAGATTTTTTTTTTATTACCATCAGTGAATTTAAAAATTTTTAATAAAACAAAAAAATTTTGTTCATCATTGATTATTAAATTATGATGACTAACTTACGTATTCATTGAGCGAGTAGCGAAGTGACTTTAAACAGACTAATATAATTTTACCAACTATAATATTCAACTCTGTAAAAAAAAGCTAGAACTGTCTGTTGAAAGTTCTAATCATTCTTGTGCGAAAAGTTTCCAGAAATTAAATTTCACCATACAGCGCAAGGATGAGTTGAAACTCTCGATTTCGATCAAAGCTGTGTAACAACCCATGCCCACATTTGATATCTCTAATATCAATTTCAGAACATTGGACACCAGGAATTCCAGAATTAGAGGACGATAATACGGAGCCGAAAATTTGTCGGACTGTAATTACGAGCTAGCATTTTCGGGATCACTATAAAGTGTATCCTGTTTCTCATACAAGCGAACAGAGTCGCGCTTGTCATCCTGAGGAATTTATTTCAAACGTGTCTAGCAATTATAACGCTACAATTTATACCTACGAGAAACGTGAAGTCTTGATTGGAAAGCGTATCGTACATGAGCTTGTCTTTCCTTGTTTCGGGTGCAGTTATGAAACAGGAGAGGTCGAAGAATTTTTTATTTCCCAGGTTTATGAAGCACAATGTCGGTTTGTGTTCAAGTACGGCGATCAAAAGAAATTGATTCCTATTGCATTAGCGGAAATATCGCCAAGTATATGGTCGACCACTGATTGGCGGGTAGACATATTCGACGAATTTATTTTCAAAGGTGAATTATTAGCCTCATTATAATAATATTTCTAGGCCCGCTCCCACAATTTGGATAATCAAAACGTATCTTTAACTTATTTATTTACAGAAGCTGACACGAGTCCCACAATATGTAATAAGGAGGCAGCTGAGAAAGTTAGATTATGCGGAATTTTATTGAATAATTTGAAATATCGGAATGAACATAAAGTCAGATTCATACCATCGCGTAACAAGAACCCTCTTCTCGAGGTGATGGGCAAACGCAAGGATGTCTGGGCGATACGTTGTGATGTTGTAAAGCCACGCAGTTTGTTGCGTGGTGCATATTACATCAGTGACAGCATTAAAGGCGATACATATTTAATTTCAAAAGATGGAGATATAGGATATAAGGATAGGATAAGTTCAGACCACAAATATTATTTTTGATAAGTTACTTAATTTTCCTTTCAATTTTTCTAGTAAAAAGTCAAGTTTGTATGGACGAGTGCATTCAACTTTTGTACGAATGGAACATTTAAAATCGATTCCGAAGTCAATAAAAGTTTCTATATGAATTTTTTTGTAATAAACAAATAAAAATCCATATTCCATAATAATATTGAAGACTTTTTTGAGTAAATTTCGTTCCTTATTCTACATGTGGCCGCATTAGAAATTATATACAATTGTGTAGGTATTTTTCATTGATACCTTTTTTTAAAGGGACATAATTATTTGAAAGAACTGTCCTTCGTCTCTCGGTAAATTAGTCTCGATGAGGGCCAGGAGATTCGGTCCGAGGGAAAGAAGGCTCCGACATAGTTCAAAGACTTTCCGTGTTATAAGAATTTGTAGTTGTGGTTCTGGAGCGGGAAAAGTATTCGATTTGTTCTACGTAGGTACTTGGAACAAATTTGTTATCCGTCCGGCAGATTCGAGTTTTCGAGAAGGGATGGACCTCTGATCTAGTGGAAAAACTTCAGAAAAGTTGTCGACAATGATCATACTCGTACTTATCCGAAGAAGAACAGACTCAGAGAAATATCGCAATCCGAGGTGCATGATATAATATTATAAACAGTATAATTTTTGTCACATAGAGACAAGCGACTCTAGTCTAGCATTCTTGTCATCAAAACCGATCATTAGAAAATCAATCCTCTGTAACATAGGTTCCCTGCTCGCTTTAATGAACGCAGTCATTAAACGAGACCTTTTCGCATACATCAAACAAAGCAAATTTCTTCAACTTGAGTGATAAGTTATCAACTCGTTTCCGATACAAACTCTTCGTTCTTCTCAGTTCTTAGGACACAGCAAAAATTTGTGAGATCTTCACATAAATTATTATACTTTTTTTTTTTTTTTTCATTTTAATTAACGAGCTACTAGCAGCCTGCCTTCAGGGCTATGAGCTCGGCTAGATTGTGTGATTATATGCGTGAGAGGAAGTTGGCTTGTTGTAAAAAGTTGAATATGTTAGGGATGGAGGGAAAGAGATCTGAAAGTGCTTCTGTATGGTTGTGGGGGATGGATAAGGAATTACGGAGTTGGGTCAAGTTGGGCCAGCAGAAGATGTGTTGAACGGATAGGGGGTGTTCAGATTCGCAGTGAGGGCATGAGAGAGGCATAAGATGAGAGATGAGATGGGTGTGAGTGAGTCTGGTGTGGCCGATTCTGAGACGGGTGATGACTATTTCTTCTCTGCGTGTTGACAGATTTGAAGAGTCCCATGAGATGGGAATATTTTTAATTTGGGCTAGTTTGTTTGTGTGTGGTTTGAGATTACACCACTGAGTGAACTATGAATTTGTTGATGTGTTTGGAGAGATCTGAGCGTGAGGGGAGGAAAGAGCGGTTGACTGATGGGTTATGGGTGGCTAGTTTGGCTGCTTTGTCGACATTTTCGTTTCCTGGGATACCCTTGTGACCAGGTACCCAGATGAAGAATAATGGGATGGGGATGGTATGGAAGGTGTTAATGAGAGTGTGTATACGACTTATGAGTGGGTGGGAGGAAGTGTGGTTGGATATGGCGTCGAGTGATGATAGGGAGTCGGAAATGACTAAAAATGGGTTGAGAGGAAGACGGGAGGGTAGGTTGGTGACGATGTGCTCTAAACAGCTAAAGATTGCTTGTAGTTCAGTGGTAAAGACGGATGCGGTGTTGCGGTGTCGGTGAGAGACTGTGATGTGATCTATTGAGTAAGCAAAGCCGGTTTTGTTTTGATATTTAGATCCATCGGTGAAACATAGTATAGGGTTGTGAAAGTTGTTAAGCATTTTGTTAAACTGTGCTTGGTATTCTTCGGGAGAAGTTGACAGACGAGGGAGGCGTTTTAGGTCGCGAATGATTTTGGCTGGAATAAAGAGCCAAGGAGGGGTTGAAGGAACGATGTGGTTAAGGCAATGGAACTTGAAGGGGCTTGCTAGTTGGAGTTCTAAGTTGGAACGTAGATTGGTCGAGGAATTTTGGTTATGATGAAGGGGGAATATGCGATGGTGGACGGGGGTTTGCGGATATTGTAGGACAGTTGTGAGGAAGTTGGTTGTCAGTTTGAGGCGTCGATAGTGAAGTGGGGGGAAGCCAGTGTCTGCACAGAGGCTTTCAGCGGGACTGGTTCGGAATGCTCCAGTAGCTATTCTGAGTGAAGAATTTTGGATGGTGTCGGGTAGTTTTAAATGAGAGGGAGGGGCGAGACCGTAAATGGGTGATCCATAATCGAGGGTGGATCGGATTAAGCTCTGGTAGAGGTGGAGAAGGTTTTTTCGGTTACAACCTTCTTTAGGGTGGGAGAGGAATTTTAGGACATTGAGTGCTCGAATGCATTTTGATTTAGTTAGTTTGATATGAGGGATCCAAGAGTGACGGTTGTGGAAATTGAGGCCAAGAACTTTAGTAGTTTTGACTTGTGGGATCGGGTAGTTAGCTATTGTGAGAGGGGGAAATTTAATAGTTTTCTGGCGTGGTTTTTGGAAAATGACGAGTTTGGTTTTGGGGTAAGAAATGCGGAATCCTAGGAGGGAAAGCCAAGTGTGTACTTTATTGATTGTTTTTTGTAGCAGACGATGGGCGCGAGTTGAGTTAGTGGAACGTAAATGGATGCTTAGGTCATCAGAGAATAGGAGGGTTTGAATTTGAGATTTTATGATTTTTGTTATGTTGTTGATGGCGATGAGAAAGAGGGTGCCGCTAAGTGGGGATCCTTGGGGGATACCATTTTCTTGAGGGAAGGTTGAGGAGTAGTGATCGCTTACGCGGACTCTAAAAGATCGATTAGTAAGATAATTTTGAAGCAGGAGAGGGAAGGATCCTCGAAGTCCAAGTTGGTGTAGGATGACGCATATTTGGTATGTCCAGACTCTCGGGAAAGCGTTCTCCATATCAAAAAATATTGAGTAGAGGTTCGCTCCGTGAGCATGGGCGTCGTAGATTTGGGAATCGAGGTCAGCAAGGGCCATTAGAGCTGATCGGCCCTTACGGCACCCATATTGTGTATTACTTAATATTTCGTTGGAATCAAGGAACCAAGAGAGGCTACTATTGATAATTTTTTCGAGAATTTTGCTAAGAGTGCTTAGTGGTGATATGGGTCGGTAGGATAGAGGGTGTGAGGGGTCTTTGAGAGGTTTCAGGATTGGAATGATTAGAGCTGTTTTCCAATTATACTTTAGTTACGACAGTTGGGGAATGTATTCTCGAGGATAATACCATCGAAAAAGAAAATCGGGACTGATAGTTCGAAGTAGGATATATGAAACGCGTTCAAAAAGTTTATAGGCAAGAGAGCGGTAGAGGAACATTTGTCGCTTTGAGTATAGGCTCAGTTTACTCGTTTCTATTCCGGCAGGCGAGTTTTTGTTGCGCCCATTGACCCATTTTCTTGCTTTCCAGAGTTTTTTAATAATTTTTTCTGGACTCTACGCTGAATTTCGCTTGGGAATCAAGTAGTTTGGATGTTTGAGCAATTTTTTGCTTTCGGGATTTATTTCCATTTTTGGAACCATTCACCATCAGCCAATTTTCTTACTGCGAGTTGAAAATGGAAGACGATCTTCCTGAAAATAATACCTTCTATCCGCTGGCACAACAACAATGATCGCACGCTTACCCGCTTTCATAGATTGAGAGGTACCTTAGCCAGAGTTGAAAACGGAAGACGATCTTCCCTAAGAATTCACTCTCGCGGCTGGCACGACGAGAGTGATTGCACTCTCACCCGTCTCCATCGCTAGAGGAATCATAACTAATTTTTCACCGCGAGTTCACAACCGAAGATAAGCTTCTTGATACCACGCTCTCCATCGCTGAAACAACGAGAGTTTTCGCCCTTCCACCCACTATGATCATGTGCGGTTCTTATTCGATTATCACGCGAGCACTTTTTCCACTCGAACCTTGATTTCACAAGTTAATCGATTAAATTTGAATGTTGGAGCAACTTTTCAACTTGGGGGAATTTTGACCCTTTTTGGGCCCATACATCCATTTTGAAGCTTCGTAGGGTGATTGGGTGATTTTTTCGGACTCAGCACAAAATTTTATTTCAGAATTCTACTAAATTTTCGAAGATCACGCAATTTTTTTAATTGGGAGAATTTGGACCTTCTTTGGGCCCGTACATCCATTTTGAAGCTTCGTAGGGTGATTTGGGTAGTTTTTTCAGACTCAGCGCGAAATTTTACTTCGGAATTGTACAGAATTTCAAAGATCAAGCAATTTTTTAAAACAGAATCATATTTTCTTCTGATAATTAAATACTTTGGGAACCCCTGCAGCAAAATTTCGGCACATTTTGATCCATAACTCGGTTCAGAAAAGTGGTAGAAATATTTGGCGCAAATTAAAGATAAAATTGAAATGCGAATTTCGTAGATTTGAAGTATACATCTAACGTTTCGCGTTTTTGCGCTACGACAAATTGAACGCAAACTCCCATTTAACTAGCCTCACCCTGTATATGAAGCGGAACTTGAGAACAGGACTTGGTCATCAACCTAACTTGAAAGAATTTGTCTAGGCTAGCCATTATAGGAATTTTCCTAGGCTAGATCAGGTTCAGAAAAAGCCCTTAGGAGATATTTACTGTTTAGTGTTGCGCAACATGATAAATATTTCATCGTATGCACTGAGGTATAGTACAGATAATACAGGTTGCTAAACATATCAATATTCACTCTCACAAGGCTAGCTTTATTTTGAGCTTCGCGTTCTCCTTCTGCCAAGACCTAACAAAATAATTTCAATCAGTCTTGTACATCTCAAGAGACCTAATACGTTTACTCACCTAAGCGTAAAGAGAAGAAAAATAAGACAAACCGTTTTCCACACGGCCGGGAAGCTTGCGGGTTCCCAACTGCTATTGCGAAGTTTGCTATGTTTTATAGAAAATTGATCTTAAAGACATTGACGTTCGAAAAAAAGTGTCATGAAATCCCTCTAGCTGACCTAATGTATGCGCAATTAGGGATTCTTTAAGTGAAGTGGTAATCTAGACAAGCTCTCAAGGTGACCCACCGTTAGACTATCAAGACTCAACTTACCTACTTCATTTTCTTTTTTCTGATCCTGATAATGTGCTCCTGAGTATATCGCAATGCTGCCACATCGTTAGAGTACATGTTTCCATTTTTTGCAGAGAATTTCTTGCAATTCTCGCTCCATTTTTCCATGAAAGAACCTAAAATGAAAGGAAAAGTATGAAAGTTTTATGTAGTTGGTGAAACAATTATTTTAAACTAAGAAACATTCATCGCGTTCAACCTAATCGATTCACGTAAAATGAAAAACCCTTATTCAGACGTTCACATAATTATTACGGAAGTAAACACCCGACTTCCTCCTTCTTATCCGATTTCTCACACAATGAACTTACCGTACTTTCGAAACCAGGAATGAAAAATTATATTTACAAATTTCCTCCTTTTTTTTGTATGTTCCAGGAATTGAATGCCACAGCAATATTCATAATCAATTTAAGCTTTTCGGATTTCATGTTCTGTATTTTCAATTTACCGTTGGCGGCGGCAACATTTTGGATGCGAAGATGGACGCAAGGAGATCAAGTGTGCCAGTTATTTCCACTGATGAGATACGGTTTAGTGGCTGTTTCCCTTTTCACCATTTTGGCGATTACGATCAACCGCTACATAATGATAAGTCATCCAAATATCTATCCTAAGTAAGTGATAGCCATATATAGCTAAAGCCTATACATATATAGACGCAGTATTCTTCTTCGTTATTTGTAAAATGCAGTATAGAAACTCGTCTAAGATAAATTTGGTTTACGTGTTTTCTATATTATACGCGGATTTAAACCGGCCAATAAAATAAACGACCGTTGGCCGGGCCACTTTTTCTTATTTTTTTCCGCTCCCTTTCCGAAATATTGATGCTGTGTACAAATTTCCAGATATTTTCTATAAGACAAACCTTCGTAATACGTTCATCCCGGAAAGTTCGTCGACGCAATTGATGAACGCTCATTTGTTACGCGAGAGAGAAAGTTTTCAGGCTAACTTTTTGGTACGGCGAATGTGCATTTTTCTTCATTCTTATTCATGCGTGCTGAAATTCGGGGGCGAACGTGAATAATTCGTAGAAGAGACCAAATTTATTTCTACGAGCTGAGAACCTTTTGCAAATTCACTTTTCCTCTCACAATGTATTAAATAAAAATATAAGAACACACAGTAACAATGGACAATGAACGCGAAAAAGACGAATACTCCGAATGGAGAGTAAACCTTGCAAACCGCAGAAAATACAAAACGACGAGCGCTTTCGGTTAATAAACCATCTTCAAGCCTGAAATGAAAGTAACTGACGAACGGAGGAGAAGAACATGGTATTAAGATTGCCTAAACGAGAAATCACGGTGTGAATCATAGACCAGTTCGATCAGGCCATCTTCCGGAATGAACGAGTTGAGTACAGTGATACCGTCAATGTTGCGATGACGCATTATCTCTATATACTCGAGGGCGATGCGCTTTCGATATGAATTCTCCTCATAGAGGAGCTTTTCGGATCCCTCACGGAAGCTGTGGCCACTGTTTATCAAATGATCAGCAAAAGCTGACTCCTAAGCGCCCCTTCTCCCAAGACTTCAGGTGCTCAGCTACTTTAACTTTCATTTGGCGGCTGGTCTCACCAATATAAAAGCCTCCACAATCCCCACATTCCAACTTATAAACACCACTATCAATGGGTATGGGGTCCTTCAGTCTCACAAACAACCCCTTAACTATTGTAGGGTTGTACAACGCGGGTCTGAAGCCAAACACCCAATTGGAGGGAGAACTTCCCCAGAAAAGGGAGACTGATCCAACGCAACCGGCGATCATGGATCATGTCTCGGGGGAGGGAGGTGGTGGAATCAAGAATGCTCCTTGTAACTTTCCTCCGAACCATCCGTCAACGTCGACATTGACCCCATTCACTCTAGCCAGGTGTTTTATTGTGAGTACTTCTTTCTTAAAGGCAGACTGACTCAACGGAATACGAGTCAGTCTGTGAACTAGGCTATGGAATGCAGCCCTCTTGTGAGCAACAAGACCGAATGAACCACCGTGGACTAAAACATCGGTCGTAGTATCTTTCCTGTAAATTCCAAACTCATGGATACCGTCTACAATAGAGATCGATAAATCCAAAAAGTTAATGGAAAATACCCCTATTTCCAACGTAAATTTGATGGAAGGGTACCAGGAATTGAGATGCCTCAGAAACTCACCAAGGATATCTGGGTGACCAGTCCAGGTACATAGAACGTCATCAACGTACCTGTGCCAATAATGAATATGATTAAGTAACACCTGGTTCGAGGAAAAAAGGTCAAGTTCAAACTTAGACATGAAAACTTCGGAGATAAGAGAGCCTAAAGGTGATCCAATAGGGATCCCTACTTCATCAGGGAACTCGAAAAATTTCCCTTCAAATTTACAGTAGTTAGGGGACCAGCAGGTATTCAGAAGATCGAAAAATTCCTGAAGCTCATTGTGAGGAATGTTGGCTCTCACGAGTAGCTCACCTATCCGCTGGATAGTAGCAGCCTTGGGAATATTCCGGAACAAACCAACAACATCAAAAGAGCAGATGGTCGTTCCCGGGGGAAGACTTAAACCCTTCAGGACATCAGTTAAAGAGGCCGAATTCGAAACCGAATGAGAAGATTCAAAATCGATGCGATTTTTGAACCATCGGTCAAGGAATTTGGCAAGGAGGTAAGTGGGGGAGGAGACGAAAGAAACAACGGGTCGCATCGGGTTATTGTTCTTATGCACTTTGGGCAGCCCGTAGAGGAGGGGGGTGTGGGGTTGAGAACGAGGGCTTTTTTCAGAGCAGGAGTCTTGATAATAGCCCCACTCCTGTTGATGACACTCCTAACTTCTTTGACGTGCTTCGGGAAGCTGAAATCCTCACTCTCTTTAGCACCACACTGCTGGAGGACCTCGTGGACCTTGGAAGAATAGGCGGATTTCTCCATCACCACAACAGCATTTCCTTTGTCCGCCTTAGTGACGATTATATGTCCCTCTTTAATCTTCCTCTTTAAGCCTTTGTCTAAGATAAATTTGGTTTACGTGTTTTCTATATTATACGCGGATTTAAACCGGCCAATAAAATAAACGACCGTTGGCCGGGCCACTTTTTCTTATTTTTTTCCGCTCCCTTTCCGAAATATTGATGCTGTGTACAAATTTCCAGATATTTTCTATAAGACAAACCTTCGTAATACGTTCATCCCGGAAAGTTCGTCGACGCAATTGATGAACGCTCATTTGTTACGCGAGAGAGAAAGTTTTCAGGCTAACTTTTTGGTACGGCGAATGTGCATTTTTCTTCATTCTTATTCATGCGTGCTGAAATTCGGGGGCGAACGTGAATAATTCGTAGAAGAGACCAAATTTATTTCTACGAGCTGAGAACCTTTTGCAAATTCACTTTTCCTCTCACAATGTATTAAATAAAAATATAAGAACACACAGTAACAATGGACAATGAACGCGAAAAAGACGAATACTCCGAATGGAGAGTAAACCTTGCAAACCGCAGAAAATACAAAACGACGAGCGCTTTCGGTTAATAAACCATCTTCAAGCCTGAAATGAAAGTAACTGACGAACGGAGGAGAAGAACATGGTATTAAGATTGCCTAAACGAGAAATCACGGTGTGAATCATAGACCAGTTCGATCAGGCCATCTTCCGGAATGAACGAGTTGAGTACAGTGATACCGTCAATGTTGCGATGACGCATTATCTCTATATACTCGAGGGCGATGCGCTTTCGATATGAATTCTCCTCATAGAGGAGCTTTTCGGATCCCTCACGGAAGCTGTGGCCACTGTTTATCAAATGATCAGCAAAAGCTGACTCCTAAGCGCCCCTTCTCCCAAGACTTCAGGTGCTCAGCTACTTTAACTTTCATTTGGCGGCTGGTCTCACCAATATAAAAGCCTCCACAATCCCCACATTCCAACTTATAAACACCACTATCAATGGGTATGGGGTCCTTCAGTCTCACAAACAACCCCTTAACTATTGTAGGGTTGTACAACGCGGGTCTGAAGCCAAACACCCAATTGGAGGGAGAACTTCCCCAGAAAAGGGAGACTGATCCAACGCAACCGGCGATCATGGATCATGTCTCGGGGGAGGGAGGTGGTGGAATCAAGAATGCTCCTTGTAACTTTCCTCCGAACCATCCGTCAACGTCGACATTGACCCCATTCACTCTAGCCAGGTGTTTTATTGTGAGTACTTCTTTCTTAAAGGCAGACTGACTCAACGGAATACGAGTCAGTCTGTGAACTAGGCTATGGAATGCAGCCCTCTTGTGAGCAACAAGACCGAATGAACCACCGTGGACTAAAACATCGGTCGTAGTATCTTTCCTGTAAATTCCAAACTCATGGATACCGTCTACAATAGAGATCGATAAATCCAAAAAGTTAATGGAAAATACCCCTATTTCCAACGTAAATTTGATGGAAGGGTACCAGGAATTGAGATGCCTCAGAAACTCACCAAGGATATCTGGGTGACCAGTCCAGGTACATAGAACGTCATCAACGTACCTGTGCCAATAATGAATATGATTAAGTAACACCTGGTTCGAGGAAAAAAGGTCAAGTTCAAACTTAGACATGAAAACTTCGGAGATAAGAGAGCCTAAAGGTGATCCAATAGGGATCCCTACTTCATCAGGGAACTCGAAAAATTTCCCTTCAAATTTACAGTAGTTAGGGGACCAGCAGGTATTCAGAAGATCGAAAAATTCCTGAAGCTCATTGTGAGGAATGTTGGCTCTCACGAGTAGCTCACCTATCCGCTGGATAGTAGCAGCCTTGGGAATATTCCGGAACAAACCAACAACATCAAAAGAGCAGATGGTCGTTCCCGGGGGAAGACTTAAACCCTTCAGGACATCAGTTAAAGAGGCCGAATTCGAAACCGAATGAGAAGATTCAAAATCGATGCGATTTTTGAACCATCGGTCAAGGAATTTGGCAAGGAGGTAAGTGGGGGAGGAGACGAAAGAAACAACGGGTCGCATCGGGTTATTGTTCTTATGCACTTTGGGCAGCCCGTAGAGGAGGGGGGTGTGGGGTTGAGAACGAGGGCTTTTTTCAGAGCAGGAGTCTTGATAATAGCCCCACTCCTGTTGATGACACTCCTAACTTCTTTGACGTGCTTCGGGAAGCTGAAATCCTCACTCTCTTTAGCACCACACTGCTGGAGGACCTCGTGGACCTTGGAAGAATAGGCGGATTTCTCCATCACCACAACAGCATTTCCTTTGTCCGCCTTAGTGACGATTATATGTCCCTCTTTAATCTTCCTCTTTAAGCCTTGGATCACTCCTTCCAATTTATTACTCATGCGAGGGAGGGGGTCATTGCGGACAACCTCGGCACAAACTTTCTGGGTATTAAAACCAGGGCCAATCTTAACAGCAAGATCCGCAACAACATTCGCCAAGGTTTCATCTTTCTTGAGGGGAGGTAGACTAAATTTCAAACAAACGAATCCGTTCCTTCAAGTTACGGCTATCCATAATAAACAAGAAAGAGGTCAAAAATCGTATTGATTTTGAATCCCCTCATTCGGTCTTGAATTCGGCCTCTTTAACTGACGTCCCCAAGGATGTAAGCCTTCCCCCGGGAACGACCATCTGCTCGTTTGATGTTGTTGGTTTGTTCCAGAATATTCCTAAGGCTGCTACTATCCAGCGTATGGGTGAGCTACTCGTCAAAGCCAACATTCCTCATAATGAGCTTTACGAATTCTTCGATCTTCTTAATACTTGCTGGTCCCCTAACTATTGTAAATTTGAAGGGAAATTTTTCGTGTTCCCTGACGAAGTAGGGATCCCCATTGGATCACCACTAGGCTCTCTCATATCCGAAATCTTCATGTCTAAGTTTGAACTTGACCTCTTTTCCTCGAACCAGGTGTTACTTACCCATAATCATATTCATTATTGGCACAGGTACGTTGATGACGTTCTATGTACCTGGACTGGTCACCCAGATCTCCTTGGTGAGTTTCTGAGGTATCTCAATTCCTGGTACCCTTCCATCAAATTTACGTTGGAAATAGGGGTATTTTCCATTAACTTTTTGGATTTATCGATCTCTATAATAGACGGTATCCATAAGTTTGGAATTTACAGGAAAGATACTACGACCGATGTTTCAGTCCACGGTGGTTCGTTCGGTCCTGTTGCTCACAAGATGGCTGCTTTTCATAGCCTAGTTCACAGACTGACTCGTATTCCTTTGAGTCAGTCTGCCTTCAAGAAAGAATTACTCACAATAAAACACCTGGCCAGAGTGAATGGGGTCAATGTCGATGTTGACGTGATGGTTCGGAGGAAAGTTACGAGGGGCCTCCTGGATTCCACCACCTCCCTCCCCCGAGACACGATCCGTGATCGCCGTTTGCGTTGGATCAGTCTCCCTTTCTTGGGGAAGTTCTCCCAGCAATTGGGTCGGGCCCTTCGCCCGTTTGGCTTCAGACCCGCGTTTTACAACCCTACCACAGTCAAGAGGTTGTTTGTGAGACTGAAGGACCCCATACCTGTCGATGAGAGGAGTGGTGTGTATAAGTTGGAGTGTGAGGATTGTGGAGGCTTTTATATTGGTGAGACCAGCCGCCAAATGAAAGTTCGAGTAGCTGAGCACCTGAAGTCTTGGAAGAAGGGACACTTGGGGGAGTCAGCTTTCGCCGATCACTTAATAAACAGTGGCCACAGCTTCCGCGAGGGATCCGAAAAGCTCCTCCATAAGGAGAATTCCTACCGTAAGCGTATCGCCCTCGGGAATATAGAGATAATTCGTCATCTCAACACTGACGGTATCACTGTACTCAATTCGTACATTCCGGAAGATGGCCTGATCGAACTGGTTTATGACTCACACCGTGATTTCTCGTTTGGACGATCTTAATACCTCGTTCTTCTCTTTTGTTCGTCAGTTGCTTTCATTTCAGGCTTGAAGATGGTTGTTTAACCGAAAGCGCTCGTCGTCTTTTCATTTTTTCTGCGGTTTGCATGTTTTAGTCCACGTCGGAGTATTCCTCTTTCTTGTTTAAATTTCAAACCTTTCTCAAGGAGGGCTGTTTCGTCACCATTAAACACTACCTGACTATTATTTATGAGGGAGGGATGGAATTTATGAACGTCAACACCATCTCTCGACCCTTCCTCAACCACATCACCATTAACCTTCATTAGAGAGGACAACTTCTTATTTTTCTTCTACCTCAACTTCACCTCAAACTTCCGACGTCCCGCATAAAGTAATCAAACTCCAGGGGGAGGAGCATACCGGAGAGTCTCGAATGGACCAGAAGGTTCAATCTCGTAGTGATATTATATTTACCATGACGTTATCTCCGCAGTTCCGTTCTTATCCACTTCTCTCTCATATAATTTTCCAGCCTCTTGGTCGTGGTCTTACAATCGGAGTAGAACCGGAATTTAACGAACTTAGGTCTCAAATGCAACACTAAACACCGACGAAGAAACCAAATATGAGAGGAAAACGAAGCGCTACTGATGAGAGGAGTGGTGTTTATAAGTTGGAATATGGGGATTGTGGAGGTTTTTATATTGGTGAGACCAGCCGCCAAATGAAATTTAGAGTAGCTGAGCACCTGAAGTCTTGGGAGAAGGGACGCTTAGGGGAGTCAGCTTTTGCTGGTCATTTGATAAACAGTGGCCACAGCTTCCGTGAGGGATCCGAAAAGCTCCTCCATAAGGAGAATTCGTATCGAAAGCGTATCGCCCTCGAGTATATAGAGATAATGCGTCATCGCAACACTGACGGTATCACTGTATTCAACTCGTTCATTCCGGAAGATGGCCTGATCGAACTGGTCTATGATTCACACCGTGATTTCTCGTTTAGCCAATCTTAATATCATGTTCTTCTCCTCCGTTCGTCTGTTACTTTCATTTCAGGCTTGAAGATGGTTTATTAACCGAAAGCGCTCGTCGTTTTGTATTTTCTGCGGTTTGCAAGGTTTACTCTCCCTTCGGAATATTCGTCTTTTTCGCGTTTATTATGGATAGCCGTAACTTAGAGGAACGGATTCGTTTAATGGACAATGCTTAAGCCAGCTTCTCTCCTTGTCTGTCATTTAAGCTAGAAAGCTGTCAGGTTACCACAGAACTGAAGACAATCAAACCTCAGCTAATGGGGAGTCTTCTCACAGTCTTGGGATACTTCCACCTTCATTTCATGAACACGAAACTCTCTGTTTCAGATTATACCGGAAAGAGTACCTACTTCTGATGGTGCTGGCGACGTGGTTATGCGCCTTCGGCACTCTCGTCCCAACGTGGTTCGGTAAATGGGGCAGATTCGGTCTCGACAACGAGATAGGCTCGTGCTCCATTCTAAAGGACCAAGGTGGTTACTCGCCCAAACAGTTTCTCTTCATCGTAGCCTTCGTGATCCCTTGCCTGTGCATCGTCATTTGTTACGCTCGTATTTTTTATATCGTCCGCGCCACCGCTCGCCGATCTCACACAATGAACAACCGCAACAACACCGTTACGGCAACCATCACCACTGCCAGCGCCGTGACCACGGCCAGCGGACCACACACTGCCAGCGAGTCCTATTACTCGTCTTCAAAATCGAAACACCTGCCTCAAATGTCTGCCGAGGACTCCGCGATCGGATCGAGCGGCGGCGTAACCTCCAGCACCGAAAAATCCTCTTCGGTGATCGTCAACGAGAGCGAAACTTCCTGCGAAATCGCGTGCTATCACGATCCGAATTTCGCGTTGAACGAGTTACCTTGCCCGAATTTACTTTCGCCGCCGAATCGCTCTTTATACTACGCGAAAATTGCCGCCGAACCTTCCTCCTCGTCCGGTCTGGACGAGGACTACTGCGAAGAGTTTCCGTCGTCGCGAAGCATGTCGCCGATGTCTCTGTGCAACACGCAAAGGTCGTCGATGCACGGTCCCAAGAGGCCGCGAGATAGAACGCCATCCGCTGTGAACGCCACTTTCAACCATATGGCTGCCGCGTTTTATCGTAAAAGCCCTATTAATTTCAATCCGCGACGGAGAAGCGCTCTACCGCAACCTGGAAAAATGACTTCCAAGGATAAGAAACTATTAAAAATGATACTCGTTATCTTTTCTTCGTTCGTCATTTGTTATCTACCAATTACCATAACGAAGACGAGCGAATACCTTAGAAATTTTCACATTCTCAACATCTTAGGGTACCTACTCATCTACCTAACAACGTGCATTAATCCTATAATTTACGTTGTAATGAGTTCCGAGTACCGTCAAGCGTACAGAAATTTGCTAACTTGTCGTTCGTCATCCGAGTCATCGCGCAGTAAGCGTATACGAAAATGACAACAAATAACCAAAGGTTCGCCTTTGGTTAGACCTCATCCGGTAAGACTGGAACGACGAAGAACCACCCCCTTATAAAGCGGGACCGTGTGTGCGTCGTAAAATGAAGAGAAATGACTTCTCGAAACGCGAGCTCTATAGAGCGAGGAAGCTGTTCCGGGCGTACTCGAGGAATTCACTCCCTGGTACGACGACTATTGTGGGAGATTGACGAAAAAAATGTACGCGCGAAATACAAATTTCCGTGTTATAACTTGTAGTATGCAATATCTTTCTAATTTTTGTAAAGTATTCAGTATTCACTGTCGCGAATTTTTGTACCTACCATTTAGATAATAAGAGAAAACAAAATAGAAAAAAAATGGGGAAATTTGTAATTTTGAAAAATTTCTACAAAGAAAGAAGATGACTGAAATTGGAAAGATAATGTGATAGCGAGGTGGAAAATAATAAACAAGATGGTCTTTGCACGTAGCAATTAAGATATCAAAAATCTACTTATTTCAAAAGTTAATCACGTAAGAACTAGATTACGGTAGTACTCTTCAGATTGGGACAGTTAATTTTTCGGGGACTCCTTTGTAAATCCTAGCTACCTTGATGCATATAAAAAAGTGAACTCGCTCATTCTTTGTTCTTAGATAGGTGAATTTGAATTCAATTCGTTCCTTTATTTGCCACGATCACAAGTCATAATATAATAATGAATCACCATCATCGTTTCATGTGATTCATGTCTGAAGCCTCAGCGATCCATCAACCAATTTCCTCCACCACTAGTTCCAGTCTGTCCGATCCTCAGCTTTACGTAGAGCTCGTTCCAGGGGCTGGTCCGAAATCTCCTTCGACGAGTGACCTCTTTGTCTTTTACCATCGACTTTTCCCTGGACCACCAATTCTCCAGGTTACCCGAGGGTCTACGGATGATTTGGCCAAAAAATTTCAGAATTCGTTGGTCGCAAATAGTGGACAGTCTAGTGCGTATATTCAATTCGTTAATAATGGATATGTCTGTGTATGTCCACGTCTCATTTTTATTGTCCACGTCTCAGCTCCATATAACAACACCGGAAACACGAACGTGCGCAGCAGCCTCAACTTGGTTTGGCGAGTGATTCCGGCACCTTTCCAGTGCAACCGTGAGTTTCAAGACAGTAGCTCTCGCAAGTATTATTCTTCTGTATCTTTCTTTTGTTGAGCCTCCGTCCTTGTCTACAAAAGATTTGTCTACTCTCTCGTACTCTGGACATTCAGTTGGCTATATGTTGGACCGTCTCGCTGCCCACGGGATTCTCAAAAGAGGTCGGTGTGCCCACATCTCAAAGTCATCAATGCTTCTCCTGTCAGCCATTTTTATTGTCCATGTCTCAGCTCCATATAACGACACCGGAAACACGAGCGTGCGCAGCAGGCTCAACTTGGTTCGGTGAGTGTTTGTGGCATCTGGTGACTTTGCTGGGAGAGCGGCGAAGAAAGAGAAAAGTAAGACAGAAATAGACGGGAGATATGGAGGCCGAGTTTTCCCACAAAAGTGCGAGATCTCACCACTGATAGGGAAGACGTAGCCAGTTTTGGAACCCCATTGGGATCCATCTGTAAAGCACAGCTTCATCATCATCGGTCCTCACGCTTTCTGATTGAAGCTTCGGCGATCCATCAACCAATTTTCCTCCACCACTAGTTCCCAGTCTGTCCGATCCTCAACTTACGTGAAGCCCGTTCCAGCGGCTGGTCCGAAATCTCCTTCACCTGATCTATCCATCACTTTGGCGAGCGACCTCTTAGTCTTTTACCCTCGACTTCTTCCTGGACCACCAGTTTCTCCAGGTTACCCGAGGATCTACGGATGCACCCAGATAGTGGACATTCTAGTGCGTATAATCAGTTCGTTAATAATGGATATGTCTGAGTATGCCCACGTCTCAAAGGTATTCAATACTTTGCCTATCGGCCATTTTTATTGTCCACGTCTCAGCTCCATATAACAACACCGGAACCAAGAACGTGCGCAGCAGCCTCAACTTGGTTCGGCAAGTGATTGCGGCACCTTTCCAGTGCAACCGTGAGTTTCAAGTCATCAGTTCTCGCAAGTATTATTCATGTGTGTCCGTCCTTGTCTACAAAAGATTTGTCTACTCTCTCGCACTCTGGCAACAGGGTGCTTTGAGGCAGTACACACATTATTTTTGTTAGGTAGTCCAAACTTGGAGCTTTCGTCCTCCACATGTTTTACCAGCTCCGCCATTTCCTCCATGGATTTCGCACATCACGTTGTATCACCCGCAAAGCGGAGGTTACTGATCTGCTGGCCGCCTATGTTGACTCCGCCATTCCAGCCTTCGAGACATTTCTGGAAGCTGCATTCACTGCGTAGATATTGAACAGCGTCGGCGAGAGAATGCATCCCTGAAGCACCCCCTTTGATGGTTCAAACAGACCAGACTCGTTATCCTGGAGTCTTACTAGAGCCAAACTATCTGTATACAGGTTCCTCATAATTTCTGTTAGGTGTTTGGAGAATACCCATCAAGTCTAGGGCTATCCATAATTCGAAAGCCTTATGAATATAAAACAAGAAATCAATACGAATTGTCACAATGATAACTTTTAAAAGTTCTGAAAGTTTTCTCTTCCTAAAGAAGACGAAAAACAGTATTTTTAGCGAGAGGGTACGTTTATGAGACGCTTTTATGTAAGTAGTAAATGTTACGGAGAAGGACAGTGAGGATCTTCCCAAAGGAGAGAACCCGATTGTGCTCAGAGACTCTGGCTGGTTTGTCCGATGCGAGATTGCACCGGAGACTATGAACACCACTTTTGTTCTCTACAGGGACATAATCTTCCAGCTTCAAAACTGTCTTCGTGAAGGGCGTTCGTAGAATAAGATATAGCGCGGAAATTAAGGAATCATCAGGTTGCCGAAGTAAGTGAGCCACATCAATTTTTACTTTCTTTGTATCTGGATCCAGAGGACAATCAACATTAGATTTTCATAAGCCACCATGTGGATATGAATTTCAATAATTTTAGATCGTAAATTACTTCGTACGTTCATAATAATATTATAAACGAAAGAAAATAAGACGGTAGTCAAAAGGGGACGGGATATTCTCCAATGCTTCCCTAGATGTGCCGTACATGACCAGAGTAGAATTCATTACTCTCGAATGGAACCCAGAGCAACAAAGGGATGATACAGCAGTTTTTTATCATTTTATAACCGCTTTCACTACAATTCTTACCAATTACCTTTTCACCAAAACAAAATAAGCTTCATACTTTCGTGACCCCCGTATTTGTATTAAAAAAATGATAATCTGAATGTCAGGTAGAGGAAGAAAAAGTCAGGGTCTCAAGAATATACGTAAACTAACGGAAAGTGTACGAGAAATAGAATAATTATTTTTGATAGGTGTCATCAAGTAGTATAATTTCTTGCTCTTTATAAAAACAAAAATATGGCTTCCTTAACGTAGTTAAACGAGGAACGCAGGGAACCTGGTTTTGCTATTAAGAATTCAAGTCGAAATTTTGAACATTCCGAAGTTTCCTCGAGTCCCTTATATCATGGTGTATGTAGCCTGAGAATAGGATTGTTTCCAAGTGCCCTTCGTTTCTGTCATATGATATTATGGCTTGGAAGTCAACATTTCCCTTTAATTCCCTCTGGTATCATTTTATATTATGTCTCGAGAGTTAAAATTTTGTCAAATTTTTGGTCGGAAGGCGCAAGGCAAATTTTTTGAAAAATCCCTTACAGAAAAGAAAATTGATTCAAACTGCTCTTACAAAGGAAGACTTCTCAGAACCTGCACGTTCTTTAAAATCCATTTCTCGATAGAATAAACCCTTAGTTTTCCCTCTTCGCAGATGACTTCAGTACTTCTCTACTAACCTCCAACACGACTACTCCTATTGACTTTTGACAAATTCTCTTAATGTTCATCTCACCGTAGATGTCAATTAATTTTGAGACAAGAAAACAGTCATGGTAGGGTTCCATAAATGATACTCACGCTCTGCACCTCTTTTTGCTCTGCGTCTACAAAACTCCACAATTACCATCCAATCCTCTGCCAAGTTCCTTGGTCCTCACTTTCAACTCCAAAGTCTCCTGGACTTCTCATATCAAAATATTCAGAGCGAAACGCCCGAATTCTTAGAACATTCTCTGTACCGGTTATAAGCGCAAACTCATCCGACTCTAAAATATTCTAATCCATTACCAACTTGATTACAGTTCTTCAAATTACAACCACTTCAATCAAACAACCTTAAAATCGCTTGTGAGACAGGTGTTCTTCCTCTTCATTACCACGCTCGTTCAGTCACGCTAACTGTGTGGTCTCAAAAGCCCAATACCCAAATCCGACCACCTTTTGTAATGCTCTCATACCATATAATAATGCACCCCTTCTGCCGCTTCAATTTGATCTGGGCACACATCTCAAACTTAGGCCTGTCTTACTGTCTTGTCGTTTCTCAGTCCACATGATTCACCCCTACTATCGCTTCTATCCTATCTAGGTATCTCATCTCAACGCAATTGGTCAACCCCTATCTCTAACATCTACCCCGACCTTATTGAAATTCCATAAATAGTAAACTTTATAGACATTACCGGCAGATTTTTCGTCGTTATGATTGTACAGACTGAATTTTCCCTTGTGTTTTAGTCTGAAATTGATATTGTATTAATTACTTAATTTTGATTAGGACTTTTAGTCAATTTCTGGGCAGATATCCCTCAGTGGATTTGTCCCAAACATCTATCAATGTTTTTACTCTCTTTTTCGGTCTAATATTACGACCATTATTGGCTGAGTCGCACAGTCATCAATTTTGATGAAAATTTGCATTCGGTTTTTGAGCAGACACCCTTAGGACATACTTTGGTCCATTTTCAATCGATTTGTCCTCTAGCAATATTTTTACTCTTCTTTTTTTTTTTTTTTTTTTTGGTCTATTCTTATGCGAACCGCAGTCACTCAATTTTGACTCAAATTTCCAACCAATTTCTGGGCAGACATCCCTAGGACATATCTTGATTCATTTCCAGTCAATTTGTCTTCAATAACTACCAATATTTTTACTCTCTCTTTTGGTCGAAAATGAGTATCTTTAAGTGAACCGCCCATCACTCAATTTTGATCAAATTTTCAGTCGATTTCTGGGAAAAATATTCCGAGTGAATCAACTGTCACGTTGCTGGCGAACTCGCACACCAAAATTGCACTCGTCTCAATAAAATCTTGTCAATCAGATTCCTATCTTCATTCTTCTCTTCTCTTGCTCGAGGAAGGCCCACCACTGGTTTTTTCCGTCAAAAGTGGTCTAAATATGTGACCTGCGATGAGAAAAGGATGCTCATTGCCCACTGACAGAACACCATTTCTCTCTGATTAGATATCCAACCAGAGGGTGTTCCTGCGCCAATGGGCAATGAGTATCCTTTTCTTATCGCAGGTCAAATACAATGGTCTGTTACCCAACTAGAGACTGTTTTATGGCCCCTCTATTACCAAGAAATTCCGATCTTTTCTGTCAAAAGTGGTCTGTTGATATTGCTTGAAAATAGACTACAACAGATTATTTTATATTGTCTACATTGCCCAGAATTCAACCGATCTTTTCGTCAGAAGTAGTCTAATTATGGTGGTCTGTTGACACCGATTGATTATCGACTATAAGAGACCATTTTATGTCGTCAGGTTTCCCCAAAAATCGACTGTTCTACAGGTCAAATTGGGGAGAAAATATGACCAATGATTGAGGATCCCACAAATCGCCTCATTCTTTTAGTCAACATTTTATCCAGAATGGTTTAAATCTGGTCTAAATGTCAGGGAAGAGCGAAAGTAAACCGACTGAAAAAGTTTGTTTATTACTGGTCATTCATCAGAGCGATTGCTTAGTCTATTTTTGATCAATATTTACTCAAAATCGACTGAGATATTTGGTCGATCTGGTTTATCAGGAAGGAACTTGTTACTTTATCACTGACTTAAACATTTTAATTTTCTATTCATGACGTCAAACAACAAAGAAAATGGCAGGGAAATGCAGCGTATCTCAATCAAACGGGAACATTTTTTCTTCATCTGATCTAAACAGACGAGGATCCCAATCCGTACTACCATACCAACATACAATTAGTTCGTCTATAAATCAAGTTTTAGTTCTTAGTTACAATCACGGCCACCTCTACTATCAGGCCGAGTAACTCAATGTGACAGCGCCAAATCAGCTGGTTGTAGTGGTCCGAGACACAACCGAGAAGACTATGCAAAAAACACTGAAAACGTTAAATAATCGAGATTCATTTCACAAAAACAATGAAGAGAGAGTGTTTTGAAAAGCTAACAATTTCCCATTTTTTAAGCCTAATTTCGATGGAATCGGTTCGCTTGCCGAAACGTCTATTCTAACCTCGGCCTGATAATACAGGTGACCTTGCGTCACAATCCAAGCACTTACAATTAATATTATTTACTTGTTATTGTTACCCAATGTTTCAATTTCATATTATGAAATATTTTCAGCGAGTTGAAGATAATTAGAATTTTCGAAAGAAAGGTCGACAATGCAACATTCCTTGGAAAAATTTTGAGAAAGATTAAATATACGGTATAACAAAGTTAAATAGATTTTTTGCGATGGAGCGTGCAGAATTGAACGCAAACAATAAATTAATTATTCATCAGGTGTGGTTATTTGTAATAAATTTATGGAAAAACTGAAAACCCAATGTATAATGAGACAACAGACAACTATTACACAAGAAATTTTCATGATCTGTGACAACTGACAATACTCGACTTCGATGAATTTTGGCGCAGCATATGAAGATAAATAATAATTTTTCTTTTTCGGAATAAATTTTATGAAATGAAACACTTACTTGTAATCTTATTTGGAGTTGTGCTTCTTGCGTGCGCCCGCAATATATGTGACACAACCCCATTTAAAAAGAGAAAAAGAATGTCAAGGTTTGTTCGTAGAAATTTGCAAATTGATTTCCGACGCCTTTGTAATTTATAAAATATTTTACAGTACACCGAAAAAGGTAATTTAATTGTGTAGTAGACGAGCTCGGTTCGTAGGGTCAGGGGGAGAAATTTTTCGTTACGAGAAAAAAGGTGTCTTACGATCTCAATTTGGTTTCGATGTGACAACTTGAAAAGAAGAATTAAAAATATTTTTACATACTTCATCGTAACCACGTTTAAATTTAAACTTGTAAAAATATTTTACTTACTCGTACTTGTGATGACATTTTATATTTTCTTGAAGTTTAACATTAATCAACCTAAACAAAATATGAAAACAAAATTAATAAAGCTAGAATTATTGCACTTAAAATAACATCAGCATAAAAGACGTGGGTGAATTGCAGTTCATTATTATTTTATTTATTTATTTTCTGACTTATCGCAGTAGCAATACAGCCAGGAATTGAAGAAAAAAATTGATTGCTCTTTTCCTTCAATAATATTTATGAATAAATTTCACATTAGAGATTTATTCCATAAGAAACAGAGCCAGACGAGTGTTCTTTCTTCTGCATTTTTTCTGAATAGCCTCCGAGCAAAGAGTACAGAAGTGAAAATTGGGTGAATAGATGGAAAATAGCGGATATTTTGAAAAGCAGGCCGAAGAAATATTTTGCCGAAGAGTGGTTTGAAATTCAATAGACGCATAAGAAGATGATGGAAGCTCGAGAAACAGGTTGACGTAAGTCAGGCAAGTCCATCGGGAGATTCTGCTGCAAAAAATCAGAAGTACCGATTTCTCTTTCATTCACACACGCTTGTTGAGTTCTAGAAAAGTGACGAGGATTAAACGGAGGTAGGTGAGGGATCCGAAATTCAAATCTTTGGCCACACTCTAGACTCTCTGTCGGAAGGAGTTTTTCAAAGTTCCTTTTCCCATCTCGACTAGAGCCAAAATTTATCGGAAAGACGGCATACGGCGGATATTCTCTTCAAACAGACGCCATTAGACAGGTTCTCTCTCTGTAGCGTGTGGAGGCAGAGAGTGGCAAGTAAGGAAAAAAGAAAAATGAGTATAGGGTTCCAAATTTTTAAGTCCTGTCCTTCGTCAACATATCACTCGTTTTTGAAAATGGTCGCACTGGAAATACCTAGGCTGTTGTTCGGGAAGGACAGACTGGTAATTGTGACTGAGTATCGAAATTACTACGTGCTAATGACTATTATTCTTGAGAAAATATTTCGTAATTTTTTTTTACCTACTTCCTTTGTTAGGAGCATTGGGCATCGTATACTTGGAATAACGTTTTTTCACAATTGTTATCGCGAATTTTCTACTATATTATTATTCTTATACGTAGAACTGTACTTAAGATTAATATTACGTATTATACTAAACATGCATTATATTATCTTCATCTCTGTTTTTTATCGATGTTGCCAATAAATAAATCAACTTCGAACTATCATGAAGTCATAATATTTCATTCTAGTTTTCAAATCAACTTTTCCGCATTCAATTTGGTTAAAAGCTCCATGTAATTACGTCAAATGTTGTAAACTATATGTACGTTATGATGATTGTTGTTTCTTGTTAACTCTGTACACAAATTCAACCCAATAAAAGTATTTCCATTTTTTGTACCTAATGTGATCTTTTGAATCGCGACGGAGCTGAGCTTCTGCTTCTGATTAATAAAATTCATATTACATTCGTACATTTTTCCCTTCACTCTGCATCAGAACATGAACTTGACCTCATGTATGTTTCAGAATCAAGAGTAAATTATTGCGGAAATCTTCATCCATACTTTGCACTTCACAGATAACTCCGAACCACGACATTCCATAAAGGCGTGATTAGTTCGAGGAACTCTGTTTCCACGACTAAATAATTTACCACTAACTTCAAGCCACGACTTCTATTTTTCGGCCTACCTATTCCACAGCTAGTCTCCACAGAATCCTGAACTGCAACCAACGTGTCCTCGACTTTTAGTTCATTGAATTTTCAGCCGCTCCCACACGGATTTCAGCCTGTATCGATCTTCTAAAACAAGAAACAGTCGATACAAAAGTTTGATCCTTGTCTTTTAAACTAACGACTATTTATCAATACCTATCAGAGTCCGAGGCAATACTGCTTGTAGCTTCTTCTTCAGTCTTCTCGGGCTTCTCCTCCTGGTTGTTGAGTTATCCGTAACTTTTTTGGGGGGCCTTGCAAGAATCATTATTTGGAAATTTTTTCTTCACTTGCTTCTATACCGCTTTTCTCTCTGGTTGATCGGCTTGAGGCGCCGTTCATCCAAAATTTTAGAGTCGCTTTTCATGTGTGCTTCAATGTATTATTCAGCTCATATCGGCGGCTGATGCTTGATGTCCCTCGGGATATCCAACATTGATACTGGTCTTGCTAGTATCTTAACTATCCTGATCCCATTATTTTTCATACTACTTGTGGTCGTAGTATGAAATCTATGACACCCACTACTTGTAAGGTACAAGTCTATTATTGCTCGGCTTTAAGACACCGAACTTCAGAGGCGTGATACCCGTTGCTGTTCGATACAGCCCACACGCGACCTCAAGTCATTAACATAAGTTCATGCTCTTGTCCAACATCTAGAAACATTTCTTCAAACAAAAGACCGGCACATTCACTGCAGCACCAGAATGTGCCATCAAACACGATTTCACGTGCTCTCGTCGAGTGACCAAAGGTGTCTCGCGCCACTGCGACTATTGTGGGCAAGAGTTTCAGATTCGCTTCAGGTACGACTCCTATAAAAACTCTTGTATCCGTATTTATATATCTTTCGACAATACGATATTATTGCCCAATACATTCATGTTGTCTATTGAAGATTTGCCACCACGACCAACGATTACCAAAATTTTCTTCTTCTCGGAGTAAGGATCAATCCGCCTCTGATCACGGCTGAATTTATAGCTAGAGAATCGGACGCTAATTTGTCTTTCGAGTTCAGTTGGGGTGGCTCCAGAAATTAATAATAGGGTTTCAAAGCGATGGAAACAAATCCATACATCTCTGGGTCGACAACTTGAGGAATAGTCCGCATTCCATACCAAGGGTTCTCGAACACTTCTTTGAGGACATCCTCGAGACAGGTCAGTCTTCTCACCCGAATCGAGTCCCTAAGCCGGGACGTTGAATAATTTCAGTTCGCCGATGATACGAGGCCGGAGGAGAGGATCAAAAACCTCTTTGCTATCAAGAGACCCTACTCCAACCAGAAAAGAGTGTACCTTTATGGTTGTCACACTCCGATCTGCCTCTAGAGCTCTTTCCAAAAACCATACTGGAAATTGCTAACAAAGGGATCGATAACTGGTGTCAGCCTATCAGCGATACATATCTCCATTGTATACCCGAAGTGCTGAGGAAAGTAATTGGCCTATAGGCTACGGATATGAGGAGATCTCATTTTCCCTTTGGAACAAAGACTGTTAAGCCATGCTTACGAACCTCAGACAATACTGACCATCTCAGGCAATCACTGAACGGGCCGGCCAAAAGCCTTAGATGAAGGTTCTTTAGCTCTTTCAGCGTTTTATGGTTGATACCATCTGGACAAGGACCCGCTCGATTACATATTTTATTTTCTTCCGGATTCTCGTTATTTTGCGATCTGGATCACACATAGGAGGTGATTCAAATTTTTCAAGGATGCTAGGCCTATGCTAGGCTAAAACTGGAGAATGGGTGAAAAAAACACCTAGGTTCTTTAACGGAGTTGAACGAGGAGTAGCAGGGAACCTATTTTATGGAGCTTGTAGGATCTGAAAAATGTTGACGAACCAGATCTATGACGTCATCAAATTATGACATCGTAGGCCCAGGCCTTGGAGCTACGGAGGGGACTTGGAAAAAAACGACGGCTTCCTTAACGAAGTTGAACGAGGAACGCAGGGAACCTGTTTTATGAGTCAAATAGGATTTGGTATTGAAAATGCAAGGAAGCCTAGACCTAGATAAAGCTAGTATAAAGAAGGCCTGGACGTAAAATAAGCCTAGTATAATGTAGTTTGAAAGTCCACGTTTTTCTCAAATCTCGAGCTATTTATGATAGGAGGGAGACTTGGGAAAATTTGTCCCCTATCATATATAGCTCGAGAGTCAAAAGTTTTCCAAGTCCCTCTCCTATCATATATGACTCGAGAGTCGAAATTTTTCTAAGTCCCCCTCCTATCATCTACAGCTCGAGAGTCGAAATTTTAACAGGGAACCTGTTTTATGGGGGGCTATTTGAGAAATCTGGCGTCCGCCGTGCGCCGTCCGCCGTGCGCCGTCCAGCGAAAAACTTGGAAAAATTTCGACCCTCGAGCTATATATGATAGGAGGGGGACTTGGAAAAATTTCGACTCTCGAGCTATATATGATAGAAGAGGGACTTAGAAAAATTTCGACTCTCGAGCTATATATATGATAGGAGGGGAACTTAGAAAAATTTCGACTCTCGAGCTATATGATAGAAGGGGGACTTAGAAAAATTTCGACTCTCGAGCCATATATGATAGGAGAGGGACTCAGAAAAATTTCGACTCTCGAGCTATATATGATAAAAGGGGGACTTGGAAAAATTTCGACTCTCGAGCTATATATTATGATCTAGGCTTCCTTGAATTTTCAATACCAAATCTCATTCGAATCATAAAACAGGTTCCCTGCGTTCCTCGTTTAACTTCGTTAAGGAAGCCGTATTTTCTAAGTCCCTCTCCTATCATATATGGCTTGAGAGTCGACATTTTTCTAAGTCCCCTCCTATCATCTACAGCTCGAGAGTCGAAATTTTAACAGGGAACCTGTTTTATGGGGGGCTATTTGAGAAATCTGGCGTCCGCCGTGCGCCGTCCGCCGTGCGCCGTCCAGCGAAAAACTTGGAAAAATTTCGACCCTCGAGCTATATATGATAGGAGGGGGACTTGGAAAAATTTCGACTCTCGAGCTATATATGATAGAAGAGGGACTTAGAAAAATTTCGACTCTCGAGCTATATATGATAGAAGGGGGACTTAGAAAAATTTCGACTCTCGAGCCATATATGATAGGAGAGGGACTCAGAAAAATTTCGACTCTCGAGCTATATATGATAGAAGGGGGACTTGGAAAAATTTCGACTGTCGAGCTATATATGATCTAGGCTTCCTTGAATTTTCAATACCAAATCTCATTCGAATCATAAAACAGGTTCCCTGCGTTCCTCGTTTAACTTCGTTAAGGAAGCCGTATTTTCTAAGTCCCTCTCCTATCATATATGGCTTGAGAGTCGACATTTTTCTAAGTCCCCTCCTATCATATATAGCTCGAGAGTCGAAATTTTTCTGTTTTTCGCTGGACGGCGCACGGCGCACGGCGCACGCCAGATTTCTCAAATAGCCCCCCATAAAACAGGTTCCCTGTTAAAATTCCGACCTCCAAGCTATATAGGATAGGAGGGGGACTTAGAAAACCTTAGACGTATGATTAGATTCGTATGGCGTTTTTGAAGCGTTCCATACCTGGCTCATTGAAGGGGCTAAGTCATTTGGTGTATGAAGCAATGCATATCTTGTTATTCGAAGGGGCTAACTGTCAAGCTACACACACGCACCATCGAGCTATATATGATAGGAGGGGGACGTAGAAAATTGTCGAGCTCCGAGGGACGGCGGATGTTTTTACCGACCCCCCCCCCGCCCAAAAAAAAAAAAAACAGGTTCCTTGTTAAAATGAACTAGTTGGCCCAGAACATAGTAGACTTGTCTCCATTTCACTCTGAAATGTTTCATATCGTTCCCGAAGTTTCCTGAAAACTAGCACCTAATTCCCAAATTTGCGAGTTCACCTCACCCACGCGAGTTTTCCAACCTCGGTAAGGAGCCATAAACATGATTCTGAGAATCTTCGAGTTTCACAAGTCCTAAGTCCTGGCCTCGAATTCCAAAATTTGCAAGTTCACACCAATCCGCGAGTCTCCCCAACCCTCTAATATTCCTTCCTTATCTTCCTTACGCGCTGATGACGTCATGAGTCGTAGCCCCGGGCTTCCTCCAACTATGACGTCATCAAAAGCTAATAGCAGACCTAATGTAGTTTAAAATACTGTATAGCTTAGTACAATGGAGGCTAAGGAGTAGTACCCCAATTCTGAAATCCGTAAGTATGACAATGCTTAGCTTAAGGGAGACTGTTGGAAGGCTTACGAGCAGAGTGAGTGATCCCGAGAATAGAAGAGAGTAGGGCAGAGACAGAGCCCAAGCTGATGACGTCACAGACAGCCATCATGGATATTTATGACGTCACCAATGTTGATATCCGCCAGTGAGCACCCCCCCGCGATCTAAATAATTCATCTTATAGTACAACACATCTATTTCATTTTAAGAACGCGGGGCATACGCCTGTGTGAGAAAAATTCACAAGTTAGGCCATGATTTCATCACGAAGCAGTCAGTCTTGTGACTTCACGATCTGCTAACGTCATAGATAATTTTTTTTCGAGTTCTCCTCCTATTATTTATAGCTTTGCAGTCCGGGTCTGTGCCGTCACAATTTGATGTTTTTCCAATTTCCCTCCGGCCTGTGACGTCACATGTTGATGACGTCATAGGTCAGCCTTGTGACGTCACAAACTGCTAACGTCATAAATCGTTTTTTTTTCAAGTTCTCCTCCATGTACAGCTTTACAGTCTGGGTCTGTGCCGTCACAATTTGGTGTTTTTTCAAGTCCACCTCCGGCCTCTGACGTCACATGTTGATGACGTCATAGGTCAGCCTTGTGACGTCACAAACTGCTAACGTCATAAATCGTTTTTTTTTCAAGTTCTCCTCCATGTACAGCTTTACAGTCTGGGTCTGTGCCGTCACAATTTGGTGTTTTTCCAAGTCCCCCTCCGGCCTCTGACGTCACTTGTTGATGACGTCATAGAACAGTTGTGTGACGTCACAATCTGCCGATTTCATAGATCAGTTTTTTTTTCTTCAAATTCTCCTCCTATTATATACAGTTTTACAGTCCGAGCCTGTGTCGTCACCCCTTACCCGGCTAGAGCTTCCCACTGTTTTCGTTCACTTATGGGGTTTTCGTTACTGAATCTTAGTTCCGATCATAGATCCTATCAATATAAACCTCTATGTGCCTCTTTTAGAGAAGAGGATTCGTAATTTCGTTTTTTCTTTTCCAGAGGGGTAGGGAGGTAGGATCAATGCGTTGCAAGAATAAGAAAAGAGAGAATGGAAAATAATTCTTGCACAATTTTTAATGCTTTCGGAAAACGATCATACGTACAGCTCCGACTGCCGGAACTCTACACACTTCATGTAATACTGTAGTAAATATAAAGTTCGGTTCGCGGGAAAGGAACTTGTCGTTTTTCTCGCGAGAAAGGAAATGATTTACGTGTTTATTTATCGCGTCCGAATGGAACGTGTGTACGTCACTTCCGTTTTTATGGAAAACTTTCGATGTTTATTCTTCCTATTTAATTTTATAGTTTTACCGAGAAGCAACTTTATTACAGAAAAGCATCTTTCTATCAATATCTTTAAAAAGAATACTATATACGATCCGTATTTCGTTCTCGTTACTGTATAGCTGAATGATGGCGAGAAGTTGTAATTTGTACGAGCAAACTTTCGTGACTGTATATCCGTGACTGCGTAGTTAATTGTTTCAGCAGATAGAAGCGAGAAACTAGCTCAAAAAAGCGAGAAGAATAAAAGTTTTTACTCGAGGATTGTGTACTTTTTAAACTAGGATTCCGAACTGCCAATTCTATATTCTACTTCGTTACGTCAGAGCGTTCCCCTTTCATCTGAGGTGACTTCATAGACTAATGCTTTACTGAAATATTATTTAGGATTACTATTAGTTTTTTTTCTTTATTTGGAAATGTAACACTTTTTCTATTTCTGTAATTTTCTAATGGGCTCGCATCCAAAAACGAATGTGATTAACAAAAAGTTGCACCCATTACTAACTTTGTATTTTTTTTTATCAAATGTTAAGCCAAAATTTTAAGATCAGAAATACCGAAGTAGAACAAGAGACGCTTTTCTCCCGAGTTTTCAGGATCTCTCATTGAAAATAGTCCTTGAAAGACTGAATTTTGCAGATAAGAGCGTTATAAGTTTTAAGGGTATGAAATTTTGCTGACAAGGATAGGAAAAGAGAAAATGTTCTGGCAGAGCCAAGGAATGAAGTTTATGTTTCATACCTTACTAAGCTGCATAAAGAAAAACTCACGGGTTCTTCAACGGAGTTGAACGAGGGGTTGCAGGGAACCTGCTTTATGGAAAATGTAGATTGTGACGCCACAGGCCTCGCCAGCAAGCTATATATAATGGGAGGGGGACTTGGAAAAATATCAAATTGTGACGTCAAGGTATGGAATGTAAAGCTATATATTATAAGATGAGGACTTGGTTTTAAAAACTGATCTATAACGTTAGCAGATTGTGGTGTGACAAGGCTGACTTATGACGTGATAAAACTGTGAAGTCACAGGCTCTGTTCCCAAGCTATTATATGATAGAAAGGGGACTCGGAAAAGACGTCACAGGCCCAGATTGTAAAGCTATGTATAATACGAGGGGAACTTCAAGAACATTGATCTATGACGTCATCAGATTGTGACATCACAGGGCTTACCTATGACGTCATCAAACTGTGACGTCACAGGCTCGGACTGTAAAGCTATATAATAGGATGAGGACGGGGAAAAAACATATCTATAACGTTATAGCAGATTGTGACGTCACAGGCCCTGTCCCCAAGTAACAAATGAATCATAGTGGCGGGTGTGTGTCTTTGATTTGTAAATATTTCCAGAGCAGGACGACTAGAGAATTTTTTCAATTTTTTTAAAACTCGTCATAAGCGTTCTTATACGAATAGACCATACCAATGAACAAATAGCCTAAAATTACGTTGCCCAGGTTGAAAAAGTGACCGTTCTAGTGACTGGAGAATTTATTGACTATTTTATTCCAACTTGGTGGACGTGCCACCTTATTGATAAAAATAATATAAAAAATCACAGTTCTTCTGGTTGAAAAAGTGGATTATATTCGATTCTCTACTGTTTTCAGACTGTTCCAGCGACTGGAGAATTTTTCAACTATTTTTCTCAATCTAACGCACTCAACCTAATCCGTGGATGTGTTTACATAAGAATTGACCAAATCGATAAAGAAAATACTGCAAATACATTTTTGCTCTACCTACATTCCCATTTCATCCCACGGAGGAGTGCTTATTTTTCAGCTCGAACATTGACTATTGGTTTCCCGCGGTCTATTGCGGTAGCAGTCGTAGGTCACCCCGCTATTCATGGAAAAATCACAGGAATTCATTAAATATTGATTTTTTTGGGAATGTTCTACCTCACCGAGGACTATGGTACTAATGTACGTTGTAGTAGATAGTATGGCGCTTCGAATGAATGATTTTTCCCAGGTGCCTCTCTCCCGATTTTTTTTAATATTTGAGTTTGAAGTTTTATTATTGCTAGAAACTAGGAAAAATATGAATGATACTTTGGATGAACGTTCACATAGACTAAAATGTCCCCAAGTTACATTGCTCAGCGAGATACTGCCATTTGGATTTTAGGCCTAAAAATGACTCTGCAGCCCATGTGTGTGAGCGGATGGGTCAAATTTTTTGGGTTTCGAGTTTTCTCATCGGAGACAACATTTTGACGGACATTTGAAACACTTTTTGACCAAGGCCATTTTCCCTCCTTACCTACCCGGCTAGAGGCAAACTTTAGGGAAACTTGCCTGCTTCTTTCTTATTCCTTCACCGACTCTCCACTCAACTTTGTTCGAATATGACCTGCAACATCAAAACAAAAGTATATCAACGATTGGCCACAATATTCGCATCATACTTCTCAGTCTAACTGATAGATATTCCACGATTAAATTATACTCGCTCTTTCCTCCCCTCCCTCGCACCTAAATCTTCTGCCAGAGAATTTGCCGATGTAAAACGCCACCCAAACGATTACGTTAGTTTTCAAGAAAATATAACTTAGTAGCAGGGACAAGAACGGGTTATGGATTTCGTTTAGCGAGCCACAGTTATATTTCAAGATAGGAGTGTCTAAAAACTATAGCGTCGGATGTTCGAGAAATATGGCTCAAATTAGCGCTAATTAGCGAGCCATTCTCGTTTAGAAATTCGAAACGTACAGCAGAGACGCTGTGTTTACTCTCGTCTTCGGAAAGGCAAAAAGTTAGAACTCGAATCAACTTGACACAACTTGCTCCTCTTCTTTCGGCAATAACGCGTGGCTCTTAGTACTACAAATTACTCGAGTTCGAAGCGCACAACTGTTGTAGGCGTCCACAATTTCGGATAACACCATTCATTCTCTTACCAACTTCATTCAGTCGAGCTAATTCGCGCGGCCTTTTTAATATTCTAGAGTGTACGCGTTGCGTGCAAAAAAGTCGGTTCCTTTATTTTTCATCGCCATTATAGTACGAATCTTTCGTCATTCTTACGAACGATAGATAAGTTGCCTAAAGTAACGCCTTGGTAGCGAATCTGCGGAAGAATCCAATAACTCCGTTCCATTACGATATTTTTTAGTCATCCTTTCGCTACCAACGCCATTCTTCCAAGACGTTAAAAAATGTGTGCGTCACGAATATAACTGCGAACAGGTGCGTCACTCCGTTTTCGAAATCCAAATTGGCAATAAAGATCGATCGAAACAGAGAAGTACAATAAAATATGCTGATAAATTCGAACGCTAGCTCATATTTTGTTCAATGCTCCCGTTCTTATGACGTTGACCGCCAAACGGGATTGCATCACTATACTTCTTTTTTTTTTTCAGAAAAATACAGTACTCGAAATCTATACGGATCCAGGGAGGAAATAAAGAATAAATTTTTTATTAAAGCGATAAAATTCGAATTCTCGATTTCAAATGCGGTAGCGTAATTCATAAAAAAAAAGTTTTGTCGTTATCATCTTCGGAAATCATTGAAAAGAAAAGTCAATAAAAATATTGAGGAGAGAAAAAAAAACACATAAAGCATTATAGGTATGCGAGTTACAAAACGCCATATCGTATACACAAATGACAACGAGAGTTCGGCGTGTTCGTATGAAAATTAGTAATAAATTTGAGACATAAGACGTTAATAATTTATGAAGAACATAATACGATTCTTCAACTACTATTCACGGTATAGACATTTGCACCCATTACACTCGACATTCCAGTAAATATTTTTACATTTGACTGGATAAAATTGAAAGAAAGCATGTCCACGTGCGCTCATCAGATCCGACGACGTCCATCAACCCGACAATTGTCTAGTTCCGACTATTCCACGGCTTCGATGCTCGCGATATTTTAATATTTGATGAAGTTTCCTCGTTGAAATTCAGAAGTAAAAATTCTATCATGTTTGTAAGGAAATTCAAGATTACTGATGCGTTCCTTCCATTGGAAAGTCACTAGCTTTCTTGTTATGAAAGATTTCAATGGAGATTTATTCATTGTAAAGGTCACTGCTATAAAGATATCACTGTCATTTAGGTTATGCTGTAGCATATCCGCCCTCTCTGGCTTCAACTATAAGAATCTGAATATTTTTCTACTCATCCATTCCAAAAATTTCTGACACAGTCGTTCTTTAGCAAATGACCTGTAACAGGCTTCGAACTTTCAAACAAAAACCTTCTGGATGACTTTCAAATCCCCAGTAGGTCAACTGGCAGTTCTCTTCTGCCCTTCAGTAGGAATTATTTAGAGTTCCCTGGAAAATGTCACATAGTAATGTCCTCATACACCTTCCTTTTCCTTAGATCCGCTACCTACCTACCTCCCAATAATTGTCAGTGGAAGGTTCATGAAGCAGTGGCGTAACCAGAAAAATTTCAAAGAGGGGTTTTGAACGACAAAATTTTCGAGGAGGTAGATTCTAAACAAAATTTCCTATAGCACTTTACCCTTTTATGTAATTTTGATAGTGAAGCAAATTTTCGATTTCGTCACTCCCTCGCTACGTCATCGGCCCGAAATTTTTCAGGTGACGTCACCCTTGAGTAGGGCCAGCTTTCAGAAGAGATTTCTCCTCCCTCATGACGTCAAAAGAAACTTCTCGAAGTTCCTCAGAAGACGTAACGCCCTTCCTTGATAGAGATTTCGGCCAAATACGAGTATTTTCCAAGTCTTCACACTAGATTACACAGTGCAGTGGACAGGCCAGAGTAGGAGGAGACAGATACAGACACAGGTGTAGAAACATAAAAAGAAGACAAGAGCCAGCAAATGAACGAGGAGGAACGCTTCTCTCGCTGGCAGTTACTTGTATCAAGTTTGAGAAGTTCCCGGATATGATCTTCAAGAGCTATTTCACTACTTAGAGGGTTATCAGCTCGAGGATAAGTAATAAGAGGTGAACCGGAAGAAATTTCGAGTGTTAGTAATGAATTTCGAGTTGCTTGAGCGGGCAGAAGAGACTTGAAAGGGTTTAGGTCCGGCAAGGATTTCTGCCCAGAAAGAATAATTATGAATTTGTAAAAATACGAAGTGAAAAAATTAAGAGTAATGAATCTTAGAACCTCCTAAAATAATTGAAAAATGTCCAAGTCCTCCCCAATGATCTTACGCTCTTCTCTAGCTTTTTCTTGCATGGCCTTATATCTGGAGGTTGAACTTTTTGACATTCATGAGAATATTTTCCGACATAAACATTTCATTTCCGGCTCCACTCGGCATTAAGGAGAAAAGTACCGTCTTCTTGCATTTTCCACAAATCATACGATGAACAGTCGAGCTGAAATCAGGTAAGAGCGACAGTTTTCACTTTTATTTGTCGCTCTTTCGTGCTTCTTGAAGATGAATTATGTTTCTATATGACGTAAATTTTTCGTAGTTTCCATAGGGACGTTACGCCTCCAATACTTGTCTTCTTCATAAGATGCAATATAATATAACTCGAAAATCGAAGTTGTATAAGTCATGTCTTATTAAATTCCTCCCACCCTATCTTAATTAACCTAGGTTACAATGATCTTTCAGCCTACCCTGTACTAATGTCGTCCACTAGACTATTTTGACTATCCTATACTCAATCAAACAGAATTATTGGCCTAGAAGGCGACATTTTTACAAGTCCTTAGTATAGATCGAATTTCATTCACTGACTGTTGCAATTTTTGGGCCACAAAAATTTTTACTTCCCATCTTCTTCAGTCAACGAACATTTTTATATCAAAATATACTACTCAAGTTTTGTGGCAGACCATCGACGTATGAATAAAAGCGATAACTTCATACTTTACAAAAGAGTTCCAACCCATCTTGCCAGGAAGTAATCTTGCAACTAGACTAAATAATCAACTCGTGTCCTGCTCTTCCATGTAAATAGATACATATTATCATGAATACCCATTTATGAGTGATAAATCCCACCCATTACAGCACCCAAATCATTCCACAAACTCTTACATCTCGGTCAGGTCCCGTTACTCATCAGCCCCGTCAAATTTTTCATCCCATCGACTGAAAATTTCACCAACAGCAACAATCTTCCTTTCCGCGCAAACACAGACTCTGTGTTGCGAGACTGCCTGCCTCCGGCAGGGAGGAATATGCTGGTATTCAGGCGTTCCTATTCTGGCAGATCTCCTGCCAAGTTCGGTCGAGGTTGAAGCCTTTCAATGCAGCGTGTATGTTGTCTTTCTACCGCTTTATCTGTCCTTCCGTGGTTCTCTTTCTTACGGTTCACCCTATAGTACCTGTCTGTTTTAGTGAGCGCCCATTTAGCATTTGATGGACATACCCGAAACATGGTAGGGAAAACCTAGATGTTCAATCGACGCACATCCTGCACGCTCGCCTACTTCCTCGTTCGAGACAAAGTGATTGCCGTCTATACTTAGTGTCTGCCGTAGCGTTCTATGTTGAAACTTTCCCAGTGTTTTGACATACCTCGTATAGACAATCCATGTTTAGCTTCCATACAGCAGAATAGTTCTAACTACGGATTTATGGAGCCCTTTATCCAAGAACACTCTTTTCTTTAGTCTGAAGACCGCTGCTAAGGCATTCGGAATCCAGTGGCTGACCTCGGCATGTAGGTCACCAGAGCCTCCTGCAATGCTCCCGAGGTGACTGAACTGCTTCACCTTTTCAATTAGGTCACCAGAGATACTGGTAGGTGGATTTGGCGAGTGTACTGAGATATCGTATCTCATTGAAAGGTATTTGGTTTTGGCTATTGTCCTCAGCAATGACTATATTTCGGAAAAGGTGTTCATCATCTGTTGCATGCGTTCAGTGGTAACCTGGTTTTGTTTTCTCTTCAATCTGGACAGGTTATAAAGGCCACCGGATAGCCATTCCTCTCTGTTCCAGTCAGCGGTCGAGGATCATTGAAAAAGTGCTCAGGAAGGAAGTGAATAGGAGTGAACTCATCACATGCCCCTGTCAGACTCCGGTTGAGATTTCAAAGTCCACTGTACATTTTTGGCCACCTCGGGCTCTGAATCCAATGTGGAGGCCATAGCAATGATATTGACACTTATTGCGGGGCAGCCAAACCCAGAGTGCGTTCTTGTTATCCGTGTTAATAAAACCGAGCGCCGAGAATAGAATATCATGTTATTGTCCGAAACCGTGGTCGGTAAATAAATTTTGACAATATTTGTGCACTTCCTGTAACTTTATTTCTAGAGCTCGGATTCCTTGGAATTTGTCAGTTTTTTTCCTGAAGGGGCAGACGGCGGGTGATCGAATGGGAGTTAATTTCATACCTTTAGGACCCAGAGAAAAAATTTTTATTTTGCCAAAAAATGCCAAAAAATGAATAAATGCCAAAACCGGAATAAATGCCGAAAACGACGAATTTTGAATATTTAGCGCCAAAATGTAATGTTTAATTCTCGTTTTTTCATAGATTTCTTTAATAATACCTTCAAATTCAATTAAAAAATTTTTAATTTCATTAAACCATTCATTTTTCGTACTTTTTTTTGATTTTGCCAAATAATGCCAAATTTCTCGACTTTAAATTCCAAAAATCATTCTCATAATTGCCAAAAAATCCGAGCTCTAATTATTTCTAAAGGAGTATTAGGATGTCGTATAACGTAGCACAAAAATTGAAAGTTATTAATTCTGCTCATACAGCAAAAGTTCTGTGTAAATTTAAAGACTATCGTAGATGATTCTGTCTGGACCTAGTAAATTGGCAACTAGTGTAGGCAAATTAGGACAATATTGGGAAAAAAAAAACATTTTTCTGGAGCAAACGTTTCTTTGCTGCAAATGGAACCACATACCGTACTAAAAATCGCGCGTTTTACCCCAGGAGCTTCTTTTTTTATGGCAGTCCGACCTCCCCCCGCACCCCCAAAAAAAGAGGAAAAAAAATAGTTTTCCGCCTATATTGTGCGAAATTGAAATTTTATTAACAAATATTTCAAACAAAAGTTGTTCCTCGTTAAATTTCATACCAAATAACGTATTCAATTTTCAGCCGATACCAATTAGCGCCTTTACAAAGACCGTTCAAAAGAGGACCAAAATCAGTTTTTCCATAGTCTCTCACTAAATTGAAATTTAAAAAAAAAAAAACGTTCCAAACAAAAGTTGTTCCTCGTTAAATTTGCTATAAAATGAATTATTCAGCCTTCGGGAGGTTTTTTTCTATAGGAGTTTAAACCACCCAAGATTTAGTCTTTTGCTTATATCTTGTCTAATTGACATTTTATGAAAAAATGTTTCGAACAAAAATTGTTCCTCGTTAAATTTCCTACCAAATAACGTATTCAACACTCAGCCTATATATATTAGCGCCCTTGCAAAAGCCGTTCAAAAGAGAACCGAAATCAGTTTTTCCGTATCTCACAAAATATCAAATTTTTTAAAAAATGGTTCAATCAAAAGTTGTTCCTCGTGAAATTTCCTATAAAATCAGTCATTCAGCCTTCGAGAAGTTCTTTTTTTATAAGGGTTCACCCCCCCCCCTCCCAAGATTTAGTCTTTTGCTTATATCTTGTCTAATTGAAATTTTATTAAAAAATGTTTCAAACAAAAACTGTTTCTCGTTAAATTTCCTGCCAAATAACGTATTCAGCCTAGGTTAATTAGTGCCCCGGAAAAGCCTGCAAAGGCCATTCAAAAGAGGGCCAAAATCAGTTTTTCCATATATTTCCCAAACTCAAAATTTTACGACAAAATGTTTCAAATAAAAGTTTTTTCTCGTTGAATTTTGAGCTATTCAGCTTTCAGGATAGAGCATCTAGTCTGCAAAAAAGGGCTTTCGATGTTGAAAATAATATATTGATGTGCTATTTTTTTTCTTATGTTCAGATAGTTTTGTGGCTAATTTATGGAAGTCTTGCATTATTACAGCTTGTAAAGACTATTTTTTTTACCAGTGATAGAAATATTGAGAGCCATGTTATAAATAGAGCTCGGATTCCTTGGAATTTGTCAGTTTTTTTCCTGAAGGAGCAGACGGCGGGTGATCGAATGGGAGTTAATTTCATACCTTTAGGACCAAAAATGCCAAAAAATGAATAAATGCCAAAACCGGAATAAATGCCGAAAACGACGAATTTTAAATATTTAGCGCTAAAATGTAATGTTTAATTCTCGTTTCTTCATAGATTTCTTTAATAATACCTTCAAATTCAATTAAAAAAATTTTTAATTTCATTAAACCATTCATTTTTCGTACTTTTTTTTGATTTTGCTAAATAATGCCAAATTTCTCGACTTTAAATTCCAAAAATTCATTCTCATAATTGCCAAAAAATCCGAGCTCTAGTTATAAAATTATGCGTATGTAGGCTTAACATGGAATATACTAGCCTTATGGAGTAAAATTCAACCTACAGGAGAAATGTACCTAACACACTTTTTTATACTCCATTCTGAAAGCTAAATAGCTCATTTGATAGGGAATTCAACGAAGAACAAAAACATTTTAACAGGGAACCTGTTTTATGGGGGGCTTTTTGAGAAATTTGCCGTGCGCCGTCCGGTGTCCGGTGTCCGCCGTCCAGCGAAAAACTTGGAAAAATTTCGACTCTCGAACCATATATGATAGGAGGGGGAATTTCGACTCTCGAGCTATATATGATAGGAGGGGGACTTGGAAAAATTTCGACTCTCGAGCTATATATGATATGAAAGGGACGTGGAGCAATTTCAACTCTCCAGCTATCATATATAGCTGGAGAGTTGAAATTGCTCGACTCTCAAACTATATTACACTAGGCTTATACTAGCTTTATCTGGGTCTAGGCTTCCTTGAATTTTCAATACAAAATCCCATTTGACTCATAAAACAGGTTCCCTGGGTTCCTCTTTTAACTTCGTTAAGGAAGCCGTCGTTTTTTCTTAAAATTTCATTTTTGGAAGATATAATGGAGAAACGGGGGCCTTTGCAGGCTCTTCCGGGGTACTAATTGACCTAGACTGAACATTGAATACGTTGTTGGTAGGAAATTCAACGAGGAACAATTTTTATTTGAAACATTTTTTAATAAAATTACAATTGGATAAGATACGAGCAAAAGACTAAATCTTGGGGGGTTTGAACCCCTATAAAAAAAGGAACCTCCTGAAGGCTGAATAACTCATTTTATAGAAAATTTAACGAAGAACAACTTTTGATTGAACCATGTTTTAAAAAGATTTGAAATTTTGTGAGATACTATTATGGAAAAACTGATTTTGGTCCTCTGTTGAACGGCCTTTGCAAAGGCGCTAATTGGTATGGAAGAATTTTGACTTTCGAGTCACCGTCCGCCGTCCAACCAAAAACTTAGAAAAATTTTGAGACTCGAGCTATATATGATAGGAGGGGGACTTGGAAGAATCGTGACTTTAGAGCTATATATAATAGGGGGGGGGGGCTTGGAAGAATTTTGACTTTCGAGCTACCTTCCGCCGTCCAACCAAAAACTTAGAAAAATTTTGAGACTCGAGCTACATATGATAGGAGGGGGACTTAGAAGAATTTCGAGTCTTGAGCTATATATGATAGAAGGGGGACTTAGAAGAATTTCAAGTCTTGAGATATATATGATAGGATGGGGACTCGGAAGAATCGTGACTTTCGAGCTATATATAATAGAGGGGGGGGGGGACTTGCAAGAATTTTGACTTTCGAGTCACCGTCCGCCGTCCAACCAAAAACTTGGAAAAATTTTGAGACTCGAGCTATATATGATAGGAGGGGGACTTGGAAGAATCTTGACTTTCGAGCTATATATGATAGGAGGGGGACTTAGAAGAATTTCGAGTCTTGAGATATATATGATAGGAGGGGGACTTGGAAGAATCGTGACTTTCGAGCTATATAATGATAGGAGGGGGACTTAGAAGAATTTCAAGTCTCGAGCTATATATAATAGGGGGGGGGGACTTGGAAGAATTTTGACTTTCGAGCTACCGTCTGCCGTCCAACCAAAAACATAGAAAAATTTTGAGACTCGAGCTATATATGATAGGAGGGGGACTTGGAAGAATCGTGACTTTCGAGCTATATATAATAGGGGGGGGGGGGGACTTGGAAGAATTTTGACTTTCGAGCTACCGTCCGCCGTCCAACCAAAAACTTAGAAAAATTTTGAGACTCGAGCTATATATGATAGGAGGGGGACTTAGAAGAATTTCAAGTCTCGAGCTATATATAATAGGGGGGGGGGGGGACTTGGAAGAATTTTGACTTTCGAGCTACCGTCTGCCGTCCAACCAAAAACATAGAAAAATTTTGAGACTCGAGCTATATATGATAGGAGGGGGACTTAGAAGAATTTCAAGTCTTGAGATATATATGATAGGATGGGGACTTGGAAGAATCGTGACTTTCGAGCTATATATAATGGGGGGGGGGACTCTGAAGAATTTTGACTTTCGAGCTACCGTCCGCCGTCCAACCAAAAACTTAGAAAAATTTTGAGACTCAATCTATATATGATAGGAGGGGGACTTAGAAGAATTTCGAGTCTTGAGATATATATGATAGGAGGGGGACTTGGAAGAATCGTGACTTTCGAGCTATATATAATAGGGGGGAGGGGACTTGGAAGAATTTTGACTTTCGAGCTACCGTCCGCCGTCCAACCAAAAACTTAGAAAAATTTTGAGACTCGAGCTATATATGATAGGAGGGGGACTTAGAAGAATTTCGAGTCTTGAGCTATATATGATAGGAGGGGGACTTGGAAGAATTTTGAGTCTTGAGCTATATATGATAGGAGGGGGACTTGGATGAATCGTGACTTTCGAGCTATATATAATAGGGGGGGGGGGACTTGGAAGAATTTTGACTTTCGAGCTACCGTCCGCCGTCCAACCAAAAACTTGGAAAAATTTTGAGACTCGAGCTATATATGATAGGAGGTGGACTTGGAAGAATCTTGACTTTCGAGCTATATATGATAGGAGGGGGACTCAGAAGAATCGTGACTTTCGAGCTATATATGATAGGAGGGGGACTTGGAAGAATTTCGAGTCTGGAGCTATCTATTATATAAAGAGAAGTTGCAAAATCGCAAATCCATTTAACTTTAATCCTATTTCACCTACAAACTTGGAATTTGTTTCCATTGCTTTAGGTTCCCTAGGAGAAGGTTTAAGCGTAATAAAATTGAAGTTACGAAATCAGGCAAATGGCGTGTAGTGTATATCTTGGCGGGGGGGGGGGGGTCATGAATGATTCAAGAGATGAAAAATTTGTATCATTCATTAATTTATTGATTGAAAATGCTAAGCAATCATTTTGGTTGACGTTCATCGAAAATTAATATTATGTGCTAGGCAATCATTTTCGGAAAATGGTTCTTTTTAACCGGAGAAGTTTTGAATACCCATACTATGAGTAATCGAATAGTGTAGGGTTACGATAAAGATTTTACTTAGCAATTATCTGAAGAAGTGGTGGTTGTCTTTCATTATTTCAAATTTAACGTGAGGACTAAGAAAAGAAAAACAATTCACATCAATTTTGAAAATTCAATATCGAAGTCACGGATGTCCCACGTTATTGAAATCTAATTGGAATGCCAAAACGCAAGAAAGAAAATCTAGGGCGGTTGACAAACAAAGGGAAGAGCTCATGTCAATTCCGAAATTTTGACATCAGTAAATAATGTGGAAAATGATTGTCAGAACAATAATAGTCCAATCATTAGGTACATTATTGAGAAAGAATATACCAGTATAAGTTCAATTGGGAATCTGGCAATTACGTGCACATTTTGTGATGGAAAATTATTTGAAACTGAAAATTGAAATTTCTGTTGCAGGAGTGATAAGATTAAGTTACCTGATTCACCCTCAATGCAGGATCTTCTTCAAAAACTATTAGACGGAAGGGATAATAGATCTCATTTTCTTAATAATTTGCGTAAATACAACAATGCGCTTTCAATGACTTCTTTAGGGTGTAATGAAGTTCCAAACATATTTACAACTTTCAAAATTTTTGGACAATTGTATCATTATATAGGAAGTTATCTACCTCCTCCAACAATCCACAAAAAATGACAAATTTTTCAGCATACACCCAGAAAGAAGAATGCGCAAAGGATCTTCTAAAAAGACGGCATCTAACTGTCAGAGAAAATATTAAGAACGAGATTGAAAGTGTAAAACAAAATATCAACGAAAAAAAAATGAAATTGGAAAATTGGAAATTAAAAGAATTAGATTAAAAATTGAACTCAGAGAATACTAATGATAAATAAATATCAAGAATTTTGAAAATAATTTGAAATTTTATAATATTTAGCGGGCTTACGGCTTGTATATGATAGGAGGGGGACTTGATAATAGGGGGGGGGGACTTGGAAGAATCTTGACTTTCGAGCTATATATGATAGGAGGGGGACTTAGAAGAATTTCAAGTCTTGAGATATATATGATAGGATGGGGACTTGGAAGAATCGTGACTTTCGAGCTACCGTCCGCCGTCCAACCAAAAATTTAGAAAAATTTTGAGACTCGAGCTATATATGATAGGAGGGGGACTTAGAAGAATTTCGAGTCTTGAGCTATATATGATAGAAGGGAGACTTAGAAGAATTTCAAGTCTTGAGATATATATGATAGGATGGGGACTTGGAAGAATCGTGACTTTCGAGCTATATATAATCGGGGGGGGGGGGGCACTCTGAAGAATTTTGACTTTCGAGCTACCGTCCGCCGTCCAACCAAAAACTTAGAAAAATTTTGAGACTCAATCTATATATGATAGGAGGGGGACTTAGAAGAAATTCGAGTCTTGAGATATATATGATAGGAGGAGGACATGGAAGAATCGTGACTTTCGAGCTACATATAATAGGGGGGGGGGACTTGGAAGAATTTTGACATTCGAGCTACCGTCCGCCGTCCAACCAAAAACTTGGAAAAATTTTGAGACTCGAGCTATATATGATAGGAGGTGGACTTGGAAGAATCTTGACTTTCGAGCTATATATGATAGGAGGGGGACTTGGAAGAATCGTGACTTTCGAGCTATATATGATAGGAGGGGGACTTGATAATAGGGGGGGGGGGACTTGGAAGAATTTTGACTTTCGAGCTACCGTCCGCCGTCCAACCAAAAACTTAGAAAAATTTTGAGACTCGAGCTATATATGATAGGAGGGGGACTTGGAAGAATCTTGACTTTCGAGCTATATATGATAGGAGGGGGACTTAGAAGAATTTCGAGTCTTGAGCTATATATGATAGAAGGGGGACTTGGAAGAATTTCAAGTCTTGATACATATATGATAGGAGGGGGACCTGGAAGAATCGTGACTTTCGAGCTATATATATTAGGGGGGGGGGGGGACTTGGAAGAATTTTGACTTTCGAGCTACCGTCCGCCGTCTAACCAAAAACTTAGAAAAATTTTGAGACTCGAGCTATATATGATAGGAGGGGGACTTAGAAGAATTTCGAGTCTTGAGATATATATGATAGGAGGGGGACATGGAAGAATCGTGACTTTCGAGCTATATATAATAGGGGGGGGGGACTTGGAAGAATTTTGACTTTCGAGCTACCGTCCGCCGTCCAACCAAAAACTTAGAAAAATTTTGAGACTCGAGCTATATATTATGATAGGAGGGCGACTTGGAAGAATTTCGAGTCTTGAGCTATATATGATAGGAGGGGGACTTGCATGAATCGTGACTTTCGAGCTGTATATGATAGGAGGGGGGCTTAGAAGAATTTCGAGCCTCGAACTATATAATGATAGAAGGGGCACTTAGAAGAATTTCGACTCTCGAGCTATATATGATAGGAGGGAATGTAGAATAATTTCGATGTGAATTATATGACAAGATTATCAACTCAGTTCCACACCACCTGAGAGGTCGAGTTAAGGAATTGCGGGTTCCCCGCTGTTTGTTTCTTATTTGTCTACACTAAACGGAAGCTATCCTAGATACGACCGGAATCGAAAAATGTTACGTTTCGATTGTGTAAGAAGTGGTCAGGAAAGAGGATTTTTATATGCGCACGTAGTTGATTCAATTTTATCGCTGAGAACTTTTTCTTCATTCCAAGTTCGACGCTGCCCATACGCCTAAATCCCTTCATGATCCGAGTTAGTTATATACTGCTAAGGTCTCTCGCACCAGCTACATAATGCACAATAAATAGATACCGTGTGACAACAAGCATCAAGAATTCGTTATAAGTGGTTTTTAGTTCACTATTTGACAAACATACATAACAGTGAGATGATTTCCTTCGCTGATTGAGTAACCTGTACCACATTTTTATTCGATCAGTCCGCTCAATAAAAATTCGTACGGTTAAATTTTACAGCCATCACAAAGTTACTGTGTGAAGGTATGTGGGCGAAATTGCGAATTAGAAATACGATAAAGATGATGGAGAGAGAGAGAACCATGAATAAAAGAAATTACCTGAATAATGAATGAACGCTAAACTAAAAAAATTGTCGCGAATTTGCATCAAAGGTGTTTTGTCGTTTCGTAATCTCGAGTCGGAGCTGTATAAGATCTATTTTTATTTCGAAAATACATTTTTTTTTCCTCCGTTGGCCCGCGAAATCAATACCCGCTATACTCTATTTTACCGTGCACTTGCTATTCGCTAAGATCATCTCCACGAGTTGACCTTCAAATGCTAATCTTATCAGAAGATGGATCGTGTTATTAGAGGAGAATTAAATTACGCAACTTATGTCATACGTAGGATTCCTAGATTGTTCGAGGGTACGTCATTAAAGTTTATGAGAAAAAGTAAAATTACACATTGTATAAGAGGTATAATTAATTTACCGCGACATTGTTGCTCTTCGAGCTACCGAGATGCAGACAGCATTGTTCCTTTACTCTGCGTGTGTTTGAAAAAGCTTCGGGCAGGAGATTACAGAAAGATTTCAACACCTGTCAATATAAGCTTTGTTGATAAATATAATAATTTGGTAAACAGATTTGCGTATTAAGAAATCTACTTAGAATACTTTATAATTGTAATGCGCAAGCGGGATCCTAAAATTTCTAGAAAATAGAACATACAAAGCAAAAAAAAAAAAAAAAAATGTGTCAGCCTATGTCTTATTGGGTCGAAACAGCTGTTGCGTAGTTGTGGGTATCGTTTCTTCTTGCAAAGTCGCGAGTACCGTAAATCAATTTTTCCCCCAACTTACGATATTATACATTCCTTATCCGGAAAGAAAATTTACATTCGAGTTTACTCGTTCGGATATTAACGGTATATCACCTGTACCGGAAAATAAAAATTTACAGATTGAAATTCATTAATAATTCTTATCAATGTTTACTCCATTTATTGTTATGTTAAGAAAATACACGCTATTATATCGAAATACCTTCGCTGTTCGTACTGAATTATCGAGTGAAAAATTAGGTTTCCAGAACTCGTAATTTCATGCCTCTAGTGAGGGAAGTGTAGTGTGCACGTTCTCGAAAGTTTACGCGAGAATGGTTTGAAACATGTACGCTGACAGAACTTGAAACGCGCCTTATCCGATTATATATGATTATTATATTCGTGATGAGGATTTGTAAACACTCGCATGTCTTAATCGAACTTCATTCAGTACCAAGGACTACCAGAATTCTGTTTTCTATCCATCAAAAAGACAGGCTATTGAACCAAAAATTTGAACTTAATAACACGATGAAGAGGCTTGCCAACACTGAATAATTTTGGGTTAATGCGACCCTCGGGCATTCATCCGTTTTGTGCATATTTCTAAGAGTCAAGAGCAGTATCACTGTCTCAATCTTAATTTCAAGCCCAAGCCCCTATTTGTTCGACACTCGACTCACTTCCCATTCCTATCAACTCCATCACCCACAAAACAACCAAAAAAGCTGCTCCCACCAAGGACAACATTCACGCCGCCCTCATGCTCAAAAACCTTCACTCCAACTCCCTTCTTTCACTCGTAAGCTCCATCCTACTCCCAGGCTTATACCCTTTACCTTCAAAAGTAGCCATCATCCACCCATTTCTAAAACCCTCTAAGAGATCCCTTCCTCTCTCATTGTATCTTCCCATCGCTCCAACTACGGTAACGTTCCTTTTCAAAAATCCTCAACAAAAGATTATTCTGGTCCCATGAATCTAACAACATCTTTTCTTCCTGTCAATGAGGATTCTGTGAAGTCATTTCCAATAAATATTGAAAAATTCATCAATTTTGTTACTCTAAATCATGGTTGATCTCAAATAGTGGCAGGATTTTCTTAAACTATTAGGCTGCTGAAGGCAACAAACTTCTTGCAGCGACACACTCGAGTCTATTAGTATGACTACCAAACGCTCCAAGTATATGGAGAGGGGACTTATACACTTCGATCTTTCAGCATAAGATACGAATACAATCCTCTAGCGAGTCAAAATTTTCACATTCCGAAGTGGAAGGGAACAGGCGATTGAGAAATATTCAGTCTTTCATGACTGCCTGTCCACCTTCTTACGCATACCACGAAAACAACCAGCCATAAAAGCGATTTGTAAGGAGGATTATTCCGCAGTTTACTGGACGGAGTGTGGAAAAGTGTCTCAAAGGCTCTAGCCGGGTATGGGGGGAAGGGGAAATGGCTTTGTTCCAAATGTCCGTCAAAATGTTGTCTCCAATGAGAAAACTCGAAACCCTAAAAATTAGACCCATCCGCTCACCCACATGGGCTGCAGAGTAATTTTTTGGCCTAAAATCCAAAAGGCTGTATCTCAGGCAATAATGATCGCACAGCAATGTAACTTGAGGACATTTTAGTATATGTAAACGTTCATCCATGGTATTCCTCCCCCCCCCAAAAAAAAAAAAAAAAACATTCATATTTTCCCCAGTTTCTGGCAAAAACAAAATTTCAAACTCGAATATTTAGAGGGGGTGGCACCTGGGGAAAATCATTCATGTGGAGCGCCATACCCTCTACTACAACATACCTTAGTACCATGGTCCTCGGTGAGGTGGAAAATTCCCAAAAAAATCAATATTTAATGAATTCCTGTGATTTTTCTATGAATAGCGGGGTGAACTACGACTGCTACCGCAAGAGACCGCGAGAAATCAATAGTCAATGTTCGAGCTGAAAAATACGCACTCCTCCGTGGGAATGTAAATAGACCAAACATATATTTTCAGTATTGCGTTTATCGATTTTGTCAATTCCTATGTAAACACATCCACGGATTAGTTGGAGTGCGTTAGATTGAGAAAAATAGTTGAAAAATTCTCCAGTAGCTGGAACCGTCTTGAAATAGTAGAAAATCGAGGAAGTCCACTTTTTAAACATGTAGAACCGTGACTTTTGGTGTTTGGTTTATCAATTGGGTCAAATCTTATATTAATACGTTATTACGAGTTCGAAAAAAATAGTCAATAAATCCTCCAGTCGCTGGAACGGTATAAAAATAATAGAAAATCGAGAAAATCCACTTTTTCAACTTAAACAACGTTGATTCTTGGTATTTTGTGTATCAATTAAGTCAATTTTCATGTAAACATGTCCGCCGACTTTGAAAAAAATATTCAACAATATCTCCAATGGCTGAAACAGTCTGGAAATAGAAGAAAATCAAGGAAATCCACCTTTTCAAGCTTGAGAACCATTTCTGGAAATTCATCCATTGATTTGGTCAATTCGTTTGAGAACTCGTACGCCGAGTTTTAGAACAATTGAAAAAAATTCTCTAGTCGCTGGCACGCTCTGGAAATAGTAGAAAACCAAAGATACACACACACGCCCCTAAGATTCATTTCCTTTACTTGAATGTTTATATTTGTTCCCCTGAAGTCGCAGTGGTACAAACTTTGTCACTAGAAGCCGTGCACTTGCATGAAGTGGAGGCATCTCCTCTCGATTTGAGGTGACAATGCTTCAAATATTGGAGTTGATGAGCATGGCAATACAAAGAGATGATCGTCTTCTATTGTGTCTCGGGAGCGGATTCCTCCACATCATGCGAGTGCACAGCTACCAGTAACACAATTTGTACCACTGCGACTTCAGGGGAACAAACATAAAGATTCCACATTTTAAAGTAAAGGAAATTAACCTTAGAAGTCGGTGTGTCTCTTTGGTTTCTCACTATTTCCAGAGCGTGCCAACGACTAGTGAATTTTTTTCTATTTCTTTAAAACTTGGCCTAAGTGTTCTTTTAAGAATCGACCGTACTAATGAACGAAAAGCCAAAAATTACGGTCGTCCAGGTTGAAAAAGTGGCCTCCCTCGATTTTCTACGATTTCTGAACCGTTCCAGCGACTGGAGAATTTATTGATTATTTTTTTCCACCTTGGCGGACGTATTTACATAAAAATTCACCTTATTGATGAAAAAACTATAAAAAATCACGGTTCTCCTGGTTGAAAAAGTGGATATATTCAATTTTTCACTATTTTCAGACTGTTCCAGACGCTGGAGAATTTTTTGACAATTTTTTTCGAACTCGGTGAACATGTTTACATTATAATTGACCTAATTGATGAACGAAATACCAAAACTCACGGTCCTCTAGGATGAAAAAGTTGAGTTTCTCGATTATTTGTCATTTCCAGAACGTTCCAGCGACTGGAGAATTTAGTGACTATTTTTTTCCAACTCGTCAGACGTATTAACATAAGATTAGACCTAATTGATAAACAAAACACCGAAAGTCACGGCTCTACATGTTGAATAAGTGGATTTTCTCGATTTTTCATCATATCCAGACCGGCATTCCAGCGACTGGAGAATTTTTTGACCATTTTTTTTTCGAACTCAACGGACGTGTTTACATAAAAATTGACCTAGTTGATGAACAAAATACAAAAACACACTGTTCTCGAGGTTGAAAGGATGGATTTTCTAGATTATTTGTCACTTCCAGAACGTTCCAGCGACTGGAGAATTTTCGAACTATTTTTTTCAAACTCGGTGGACGTGTTTACATTATAATCGACCTAATTGATGAATGAAATAGCAAAACTCACAGTCCTCCAGGGTGAAAAAGTGGATTTTCTCACTTCTCTACTGTTTTCAGACTGTTCCAGCGACTGGAGAATTTTTCAACTATTCTTCTCAATCTAACGCACTCCAACTAATTCGTGGATGTGTTTACATAGGAATTGACAAAATCGATAAAAGAAATACAATATATTTTTGGTCTATTTACATTCCCACTCCATCCCACGGAGGAGTGCGTATTTTTCAGCTCGAACATTGACTATTGATTTCCCGCGGTCTATTGCGGTAGCAGTCGTAGTTCACCCCGCTATTCATGGAAAAATCACAGGAATTCATTAAATATTGATTTTTTTTGGGAATTTTCGACGTCACCGAGGACCATGGTACTAAGGTATGTTGTAGTAGAGGGTATGGCGCTTCACATGGATGATTTTCCCCAGGTGCCACCCCCTCTAAATATTCGAGTTTGAAGTTTTTTTATTGCTAGAAATTGGGAAAAATATGAATGATTTTTTTTGAAAAAAAAAAAAAAAAAAAAATACCATGGATTAACGTTCACATATACTAAAATGCCCTCAAGTTACATTGCTGTGCGATCATTATTGCATTTGATACAGCCATTTGGATTTTAGGTCCAAAAATGAATCTGCAGCCCATATTTTTTTTTTCTTTCTTTCTTTATATTTACAAGCTTTTGAGCTACGCTTTGGGCTATTAGCTTGATATACAGTATTACATTAAAGGTACAGTCATCTTGAAGGCTAATTTTACTATAATTTTATAGATAGTTATAGGTTTTAAAGTAGAGAGAAAAGTTCGGCTGACGTTAGGTATTGTACGAGTTCTGTGTATGAGGTGTCATTTTTGAGTGCTTGTATTCTAGAGTGGGGTGTGTTTAGTGAGTTTCGTAAAGTTGTAAGATCAGGGTATGTAAAAATATGGTTTATGTCTATTGTATTGAAGAGACATTTTGGACAGTTGGGTGCTTCTGAACGTGAAAGAAGGTGTGAGTGGGTGAGTCGGGTGTGTCCTATTCTGAGGCGGGTTAGAACGGATGTTTCTTTTTCTAGATGGTCTGCAAGTTGTGGGTTTGAGAGGGTTAGCATTGATAGGGAGGAGTTTGTTTTCAAGTTGGTTAGACCATAGGTAAGACAATTTTTTTAGTATTTTGGGGCAGTGGTGGTTTTTGATATCAGACGCTGGATTTCTCCATGACAGGGTCACGGTGTTGAAATTGGTTGAGTCTTTGGCTGCTTCGTCACTACATCGCTCTGTTTTAGTCCGATGTGTGAAGGAATCCCCACCAGTGTTACGGATGATGTAGCATGTGTTGTGGGTGAGCGGATGGGTCCAATTTTTAGGGTTTCGAATTTTCTCATTGGGGACAACATTTTGACAAACATTTGAAACATTTTTCGACCAAGGCCATTCCCCCTTCCCCTTACCCGGCTAGAGCCTTTAAAACTCACGACAAAGTCGACCTACTTATGAATGGAAAATTCGATGAATTAGGTACGTGACTGGTGACAAAGGAAATAGATATCGATAAAGTGCAATGTCTAAATTATTTATTAGTATGATTACTTACGAAATATTCCGGTCCAATGGTAGTTACGATATGTGGAAAATTCTGCCAGCGTTCCATAAAATTTTATCATGGTTACGCAGAAATCGAACCTGTAAATTTTCACCATAGGAAAACTCGAAATATTTGAACAATCGATTTCGTTCTCGTAAACTACATATGTATTTACAAAATAAAACACATACTTACTTATTCTAGTCAAACTCATCCATGAAAACTTGAGGATTACAGTTACGATTAAAATCACGCGAGGAGATTGAGTTTGGATGCATAAAATATGCAGTACAGATTATTATGTCTGAATTAGGATAAAATAATAATGGAAATCGTAAGATGTTTCATAATTTTTACTCTAGTAACGACGAAAATGAGAAATAGAATCATCGTTGATGGGTGAGAAAGTAATTTTACAGTATTCATACATACTGGTACACTAGAGTTGGATTTCATATCATACTTGTGATCATCGCCTTCAGTGAACCAAATTTACCAATGATGAAGGATGGTATTGAAATATTCGAGCACATCAACAAGTCACCACACGACCATCGCTCCTACCGAGGACTGAAATTAGCCAATGATCTGAAAGTACTCTTGATAAGTGATCGTACCACCGATACATCCGCAGCATCTTTGACAATTGGGACAGGTAAATCCTGAAATCAGATAGGTTTGTACATCAATTCCGCGTGTAAAAGAACTCATATAGATTCTACTTTTCACGTCGGATAGGTCTTCTACGCGACCCTCCGGATATGCTAGGCCTAGCGAATTATTTAGCTCATTTGCTGGTCAGAGGCGATAGGAAATCGGATTTTCAAGATTTTTTGAAAGCTCACGATGGTTCTACTGGTTATTTCCCCCGTGTCACAGAAAACGAACAAATTTTCAGTTTTCAAATCGAATCTACATCTCTGAATGAAGCTTTAGAAAAGTGAATGGATGTTATTCGTCTTGGCGACTTCTAGTAATATTATACAAACATTAAGCGCGATATTTTTTTCATTTCAGATTTTCACGTTTCTTTCTTACACCGAAACTAGATAAATTAACGGAGAAAGTTTTAGAGGACACGTTGCTGGAACTGGAAAGTAAATTTTTAAGCAGCAAAACGAATGATAATTTTTGGTTATTTATGACTGAAAAATCCTTGGGTAGAAAAGATCATGCGTTCACGCGTCTCTTTTCCGGTAAGACAATTCAAAATGTTCAATAGATACGTGCTTATGAGGAAACCAGAAATGAGATGGTAGAACCTCACCACACTTGGGCCGCGAATACCCCTCATCTGGCTAGAAATCGATCATCTCGCCTTACTACTCGTACTCTCACATTTTGAACAGCCACATCTTCTTCTCCTCAAATGCTTATTGCAAAAGTAACTTCATAATGGTGAATCACACTTTCACGTGTCATACATTCTCGAAAGCTTTTCCCTAGTCTTGTGCAATTTCTTCTACGAGGTCATGCCTTCTCTCTCCCCCCTCCCAATGAATCAAACCAGTTTCTTCCACGTGAATATGCATTACTTGCCCACTACACTGCACTGTGATAATCTTCCAAATTCAATTCCTTGTTCTTGCGTTTATTTATGCCAGTTATATTCCAGGAAATTGGGAATCATTGTTCTGGATACCCTTACAAAGTATGAAAAACAATCCAACTCTCAAAAAACAAGTACGGCACCGCCAAAGGACGTCCGATATGAAATTGTACACCAAAGAAATATTGCCTACATTATTGAAATATCACTCCTCTTGGTATTCGTCGAACATTATGAGCTTGGTGGTTGTTGGAAATGGTTAGCGCAGTCATTAATAGTATACTCAATGAAAGTGGTCGGAAAATATTTTCCGCTCCCCTATGGAAGTCTTAAGAAATGAGAGACTTTCCACGCGAGATACGGGGATGGGAGCACTGGTTTTCATTAAAATTCATTTAAAATTTCTCGTCACATATGGGATTAATTTCTCTCTTGCAGAAAACTTAGACCAATTACAAGAGATGGTCGTACCACTATTTAAGGATATTGAGAACAAAGATAAAAAACGGCTTAGGTGTCCGTTTGATCAGCAACCATGGGGGTCAGAACAGCTTAAACGTGAAGTTTACATTGTTCCTCCAACACATCAAACGCGTTTACGTTTACTATTCCCAGTTCCAAGTCAGAAAGGCCATTATAAAACAAAAGTGAGTTTTGGGACAGTTCATTATAATCTGTATAGCAAGTCTAACTGTCGATTGCATCATTCATGCATAAGATATTGTTTTCAGCCTCGAACTTACATTTCTTACCTTCTTAAAGCAAATGGACCAGGTACTCTACTAACGATCCTGAAAGAAAGAAAACTGTGTACCAATTTTGTTGTCGATTACTACGACGCCACGGGAATCGCGTACTACACTATGATCTGCTATCTTACTGAATATGGTTTGGAAAAGAAGTACGATATCATAACTCTGATATTCCAGGTTTGTCAATCATCCTGATAATTCAAGAAAATCCGAGTACAAAGGGAAGCCACGGGTCAAAAAGACAATCAAAGCGAAAAGGCACTCTTAAATCATCAACTCCACCAATGACTTTTATCGTGGCCTTTACCTCAACCTTCGGGCTAAAATTTCACAAATCCATACGTTAGCTTTCAGTGCTACATTCCGTAGATCCTCAGTCTGCTCAACTTATTGGCTTCCCTTTCTTTGCATAATCCAATCCTCTTATTTCCCGAGATCTTGAGCTGAACTCCGTTTTCCCAGTTAGATAGTATCCTCCATGGGCCTTGTAGATCTTCCGGGACGCAACTTGGTTCACCGCCCACGGTCCAGAATTTTACCCTTGCATTTAAAATTATTAATCTTTCTCTCACATCAGCAGATCCCCGCTTCTTAGAAAGCCTTCTTCAACCAACACCACCCGGAAAACTCCAACCGTGAAGTTGGCCTTATACTCATCATACCATTCTCCTTTGGTCTTCGTCTTGTAAATCAATTTTAAAACAATCTTCAGATCACTCCTTGGGCTACATTTCTGAAACAAATCTTAATCTACAGTACATCCATTTTCTCAAAGTCCACGGTGTGCAAAAATCGATCTTCGACGAAGGTCGAAAATTGGATGAAATTCAGTTCCTACACGAACCTCCAAATGAGTCGCTATTAACTTATACTCAAAAATTATCTCAAGAACTGCAGGTAAGTGAAAAACTTTTTCCATTCGGTGATCACAAAGAGTTCGAGTTCATGTTCTCCATTAATTGATGGAAACAGGAGTACTGGATTAAGAGAGACGAGCATCACAACATAACAAAATTCGCATTCAAATTTCTACTCCTTTTCAGCGAGACTTTTCGGCACAAACTTCTCCGCGACTATCCTCGTTCAAACTTCCCTTACTGGAAAGGAACAGAAATTACGCGTTTTTCGTTGTTTCGTAATCCTCCCTTTTTTAAATGGAAGTGATTATACGTAGGTATACTACCTACGGCTAAAACGTTATTCGTAGGTATAGTACAATGACTCACGAATTATCTTGTTGCCCTATATTACCATGTCTTGTGACAAATATTTCTGTATTGAAATATGAAGCAGGAATTATCTTGTAGGTAGTAACTTCTCGTAGCGTCTCTGAAGCTCAATGAGCGTGGATGCACATGCTCTTTCACAAAAGCTTGAAGGCCCTGCAAGAACGCAGGCAGTACATGAGTATTGAAGATGGAGGCGTTCGCGAGATGTGCGAAATGAGGCTTGCACATATGACTGTCGAACCACGCAGTACACCGATACATTTTCTTGCAACCACCAAGCACCATGCCGACATATCCTGCTGAAGCGGGAACACGACACTGGCTCCCTTTGTTCTGTGTTTTCCGAGGCTCAATTCCACCCACGGTATTACAAGAGTACTCATGCTTCTACCAGCCAGTCAACACCCTCCCTTGATGCTGATGTTGTGGATGATGTAGTTCTAGATGATGTAGACTCGTGCGCGCCAAGAACCTTGAATACTCACAAGAAGTACCTACAATTTGATCTCACCCGTCATGTGAACATAGCCACCCTGGTGTCGTGTCATGGCACTGAGCAATTCAACTCATACTTGGCAACCATGAAGGAGATGGAGAAGTTGATTAGATCAGGCTCCGATATTCGTCCAATGCTATTTCAAGTGTTGGTTCTGCGAGAAGTTAGTACAAATAACGTTTTACCCGTAAGGATACTACCTATGAATAACATTTTAGCCGTAGGTATACAACTACTACCTACGGATAACGTTTTTAGCCGTAGGTATGCTACCTACAAATAACGCCAACCTTTTTAAATTCCTATCATAGGTGCAGTAAGAAGATGATGAAACCGATGTATTGGTTGAGAAAATTATAATATGCTATTAAAGAAATTTTCTGATTCAAGGACTACCCTATGGATGAGATTTTATCCTATTCGTTCATCACAAATCATTGGAATGAATCTCTCATACAAGACTTTTTAGCCCATCTTCGTCCAGACAATATGATGTAAATTTTTTGATATCTTAAAGCACTTATAAACATCATTTGACTAAGGAATTCATTACTGCTCTGTATGAAATTCATAGCATTTTAGTTATCGATGAAGGTTACAAGGATTTTGCAAACAAAACAGAAAGATGGTACAAAACGCCTTACAGGGACAAAAAGATTCCGGAAAAATTAATACAGGTTCGTGACAATTGAAATTTCTTCAATGAAGAGAATTACTGGATATAAGTAAGCAAGAAACAATCATTGCAAATCATCAGCAGATCTATGACAAAGAAATCATTGGTCTTTGATGTTCCAACTCTAGAATCCCACGTTGATACATAAAAGTCACGATTCATTAGAAAACAAAATAGGTATTTCAAATAACTTCTGACTTTGAGGTCAGTCAATTCTACCAGTTGACTCGAAATTACAAAGAAGACAGTAATAACAACACCGCTGAATAGCTATCCTGTTACAAAGATTCTATTACGTGATTCTTAGATACTTTTCAACGCTGAATACAAAACCGTTGTCCGTTTTTTGCTAGCACGTCACAATTTTTAGTAATCATGATAAATATTCACATAATCATAACAAATATTCTTGTCTACTTGCCGCGCGCTCCTGCGGAACGTAACGGACGTTTCCGATATAGCGACGCTGCTATCGTCGATGTGTTTTGCGACAACGCGCGGCAAGTAAACGAGAACTTCAATCGTGATTACTAAAGATTGTGACGTGCTAGCAAAAAACGGACAACGGTTTTGTATTCAGCGTTGAAAAGTATCTAAGAATCGCGTAATAGAATCTTTGTAACAGGATAGCTGTTCAGTAGTGTAGTATGATATTAAATTCTTTTTCAAATGCATTAAGGAAAAAAAAAGAAATGTCTTTGTCAAAAAAAAAAAGTTTTCAAAATAATGTTAAAATGGATTTCTTTCCAAATAAAGATTTTCCACCCTACTGATGGGGAAATTGTCGTAGCACACCGAGTATTTTGAGATAGTGAACACTACTATACTCACATGATGGAAAATTCTTCTGTATAGGTATACGTGTAAGAACGCTGTACCTTTCTCACGAATTTTCGTGTCGGTAGCGTCGCATCGGCACTCGCAGTCAATGTTGCGAGTTGCGAGTACATAAGCTATCGAGCTCTATTACGCCGATGCTTATCGATTTTGCTGAATAGTAGCCGGATAAACAAGTGGCATAATTTTTGATATATGATATAATAAGACCACCTCTGAGTTATCTTAACGGTGTAAGGACAAGTTCGCTCGACGAACCTCTGAGTCTTACAAATCGATAAGCCGTTACACCACCTAGAGTTGGGTGTTGGGGAAAACGGAATGCCTAAGTTAAGTCTTTGAACCTCTGAACTTGGGTAAACGATCAGCCTGGCATTCTTCTCTGGTGGTGGAGTCCCCGAGGGGGGGGGGGAGATGTAAGAACGCTGTACCGTTCTCACGAATTTTCGTGTCGGTAGCGTCGCATCGGCACTCGCAGTCAATGTTGCGAGTTGCGAGTACATAAGCTATCGAGCTCTATTACGCCGGTGCTTATCGATTTTGCTGAATAGTAGCCGGATAAACAAGTGGCATAATTTTTGATATATGATATAATAAGACCACCTCCGAGTTATCTTAACGGCGTAAGGACAAGTTCGCTCGACGAACCTCTGAGTCTTACATACGTATGATATTATTGGAGGTAGTTGGTATAAAAGTATGAAAGCGGTAAAAATTTTAGCAAGCACACCACTTGTACTCCTGAGGGCTTCTAGCAGAGATCTGCAACATACTTACACAGAAAGGTAGCAAATACATAAGTGACCACTACTGTTGAATCAATTCAATTCCTCATGACAACTACTAGTTGCACAATGAGTAGTGGCGAATAATATTTACTTCTAGTTCACGCACTCCTACGTTTTCCTAATATACAGGGGGCGCCAAAATGATGTCAACAGTTGAATGGGATTTGGGACTAAATTTGCTCTAGCGCGAAAATACGCGAAACGTTACATGTGGGGTTTTTCAATTGTACAAATCTACTTTATTAGTTGCTTATTCAAGAGTACTTTCGGGTGTTATCCCATCATCAGTTGTGTCGCAACTGGAGAACAAGGCCTTAACCATTAGTTTTTATAGTATAACACTGTGATCTTATTGGCTATAACAATGCTGTGTTGTGATTGGTTCACTTCTTAGAAACTTATTCTTACAATAATATGACATTGTGTTCTTATTGGCTAAAACATACTGCTGTGGGATTGCTTCAATCTATTGTTCTAAATGCTGCGTTTCTATTGGCTACCTGGATTCCTGCCGTCTCATTGGTTGGTTCCGTTCTTTTTCTCTCGTCCAATCACCAGGCCGAATAATTTTTCGCTGTCAAATGTGATTACATTGTTCAAGAGGCATGCTTTCTTCCTCTTGGCTTTTGCAATCTCCATTTGTTCCCAGAGTTTTCTTCTCTTTGTGCGATTCTCTACGCGTATGACTTCAAATATTCCCTCTGCATCGTGGTTTTCCTCGTTACAGTGTTTCCCAAACAGTGACTTGCCATCTTCTTTCTCCCTCGACGTTTTGTGTTCCTTTCTCCTGATCTCAAACTTTCTCCCAGTCTCACCGATATAGATACCCTCGCACTGTTCGCAACTGAGCTTGTACACCCCGCTTAAGCTTTCCTTGCCCTTTGGTTCCGTCTGGTCATTGCTGATTCTCTTCACCATGGGTTGGTTATTCTGGATACCCATATTCATATCGTAGCCATTGAACGCCTTTCAGTTCTGATAATTACATGTAAACTTCAAATGTTCGAAACTTATGTCTCAAAGTAATAAAAGGACTTGTCCAGACGAGTATATCATAAACACAATAATGAGCTTGAAAGCACTGTCGTCTAAAAAATTTTTTTACTTATACGACGATCGACGTTTCGAACGTACACACGTTCTTCTTCAGGATCGATAAATACTACAATGAGTAAAGCTATTAACAGGAACAAAACGGAGCAGCAGCACAGGGAGCGTGAAATTTTCGGGCTATTAAATTGGAGGTACGGTGCGGCTGCCAAAAGTGTTTTTAGAAATCTTATAAAATGTGAAGAAAAACTGGTTAACGTCAGGGCGTCTATTGTTTTTTTAAAACGGTGCAAAAAGAACGACGTCTACCCGTCGCACATCTGGAATGCTTTCAAACCAGTGGCCTCCACCTTGGAGGAACCTTATGGAAATAGGATACGTTTTGAGTCTTGGTTGAAAAAATCGCGTCAGTTTCTGTTGAATTTTGAATTAGACCAATTGTTCCAAAAACTTCACCATCTAAAACAACAGAAGCAAACTCTTGAGAACTGTTTCTCTAGTATCAACAAGGACGAACTACTTTTCACCCTGTCGTTCAGATTCATCGAGGAATGCGTCAATCGTCTAGATGTTAAGAAAAAGGAGGTCCATGTCAAGAAGTTTGATGCTTTAATGGGAAAACATAAAAAAGTACATCCTTCCCTCCCATCCAACTGGATAGTCAATCTCACAAACAAAGACATCCCTCCCTCCGTCAAGAAAGTGCTGCAATTGGGTCCAAATTTTGCTCATAAGAACGCAAAACCACCCGTTGATAAATTCATTGCTGATGCTGAACATATAATTTCGCAGGCTAGGACATCGGATGAACGGAAAACTGAGGTAAGACTACGGGTGGCAGGCTTACTCAGAAAATTGAATAAAACTAATTTTCGCAAAAAGAGGGAGGATAAGTTTATCGCCAAAAAGGATCTCAATAACACGAAATCCTTTCTGAACGATAATCAAAATTTATTCATTCTCAAAGCAGACAAGGGCAATACTACGGTAATAATGGAAAAAGAGGAGTATGAGCAAAAGATACATCAACTGTTGGATGACCCAGCCACTTACAAATGTCTGGCTAACGATCCTACCTCCTCAATCCAGAGAGAGAACAACGCGTTAGTGAAGGAGTTATTTGAGAAAAAGTTAATTGAGGCAGAGCTCAAGTCTTCTCTCACTACCTACACAGGGACTACTCCGCGTTTTTACGGCTTGCCCAAGGTCCACAAAACAAATGTCCCGCTTCGGCCGGTTACATCGTTCATTGAAGCTCCTACCTACAATCTGTCGAAATTTCTTTCGAGAATCCTAGGATACATAGGTGACGACTCTATCAACATCCGCAGCTCTGGCCATCTCATAGAGGAGTTGGGGAAAATTGATGTGCGAGAAGACGATATTATGGTTTCGTTTGACGTGGTTTCTTTATTCACCAATATTCCGATTACCTTGGCGATCCAGACGGTTGATGAGAGATGGCAGGACATCCTCTCGTTCACCTCCATCAACAAAGAGATGTTTCTAAAAGCCTTGAAGTTTTGTTTAGAGAAGGGATATTGTTGCTATCAAGGCAAGTTCTACTCGCAAATCGAAGGTATGGCAATGGGCAACCCTTTATCGCCTATTGTTGCGGAGCTAGTCCTTGACAAATTATTTATGACGCTGAAAAATAGTTACAATTTTACTTGTTTATTTAAGTATGTCGACGATAGTTTGTTTATTTTGAATCCTGACCTCCTTGACAGTGTTTTCGAATCGTTGAACAGTTTTCATGACCGTCTTTGTTTTACTTTAGAAAAAGAAAAGAGTAACGCGATCAATTTCCTGGATGTAACTATCGTTAAGAATCAAGACCTTACTCTTAAATTTAAACACTACAAAAAACCGACATACACTGGTCGAATTATTAATTTTCATTTTAATCAGCCGTTTCATTTTAAAGTTAATACCGCCAGAAACATTTTTAAGAATAGACTTAGTATTTCAGACTCTCAGTATCATGATGACCTTAAAGTAGAATTTAGTAATTTACTTAAATATAATAATTATCCGGACACTTTCATTAATTCTATTATATATTCTAACGTAACTAACCCCTCCCCCCTTTTGAATAACGTAAATACTGAAAGGAAAAAATTTTTTTCTATTCCTTTCCCGTTGAATAATCTGTTACCCTATTGTGACGAGTGGAAAATCTACCCTATAAATTGCCTTTCTGTGACCCTAGTTCCCCTCCAGCAATTTCTCCAGGAAAAGTGCATCGGTGCATTTGTGACCCTGTAACCCAACAGTGACCCTACATATTCCCGAAAAGTGGTAACCCTACTCAACGCACGGTATACCCTATTGTGACACTGAAGTAACCTTCGAAGTGCATAGGATCAGTAACTCATTAGTAACCTTAAAGTGACCCTGTTGTAGTCCTTGGACGAGCAACCCTAGAATCGCCACACTGTGACCCTTTAGTAACGCGATACCCGTACTCTGTAGTAGACCTGTAGTAGACCTGTAGTTGCCCTGAAATGACACTTTCGGTTTCTCTTTGGTAACTCTACTGTGACCATGTAGCGACCCCATTATGGCTACCCTATAGTAGCCCTAGTACAGCCCCTTTATCGCCTCCACAAAAAGGGCTACTGTAGGGTTGTTAGTAACCCTATAGTAGCCTTTTTCATAGAGGTCATTGCCTCTACAAAAAAGGCTACTATAGGGTTGCTAAAAACCCTATAGTAGCCTTTTTCGTACAGGTCATTGCCTTCACCAAAAAGGCTACTATAGGGTTCCTAAGAAGCCTACTGTAGCCCTTTTCATGGAGGTCGTTGCCTTCATGAAAAGGGCTACAGTAGGCTTCTTAAGAACCCTATAGTAGCCTTTTTGGTGAAAGCAATAGCCTCCACAAAAAAGGCTACAATAGGATTCTTAAAAATCCTACAGTAAAGCCCACATAATAGTACAACACAATGTTTATAAAATGAATGCAGTGTATTATTAGAAATGAAATAACGAAAATTACAATTTACGCGTCATGAATACTGAAATGTAACGATTAAATTGAAATAATACGAAGTAAATGTAATCGACGGATATAACGGAACAGAATAGTGCAAATAATGAACGAGAAGTGAACGTTTTTTACAAATTAGCATTTTAAGTATCAAAAAATTGCGACGTTAGCGCATAATTATCTCAAGCGAATTGAAGAAAAGAGCACCAGTAAAAGTTAAAAAATACAAACGAATGGCGAAGTCGAAATATAAATAAAATATTGAAATAAAAAATAATTTAAAAAGAAATGTACGTACAAATAAAGCGATAAGGAATGGCGAAGTCGGAATGAGAATAAATTGAAACAAAAAATTCAAAAAGAAATTCGCGTACAGTAAGCGTGTCCCTAGAAACCCTACAACATGCGAGCGAAACAAACAAAATTGGTCTATCTACTCCGTCGGAGAATGGTGGTCATCGTTGACAGTTAAAGATGAGGAAGTCTTACGAAGCTTAGCGAGTTGTTCTTCAAGTTCTTCATCTAGCAATTCTGACAACGAATCATTGAATGGTGGGGCTGACGTGACCGACGTATTGGTACGAGAATGCTGCTGCAACTGACCTATGGGTGAAAGATAAAATACGTTTATTAAGAGGGTAAGAAAATTCAAGAAAAGCGACATAGTTCAGTCGAACGAAACACGAACTTGGCACAAACCTGGAGCATAGATTTTTTTGCGCAACCCACCTTTATGGTAAATTTGGTGAGGATAATCTTTGTACCGAGGTAGTATCATACGAGAAAAAGTGAAAAAAAAAAAAAAGAAAAAAAAGAGGAACTGTCAGGAATTCTTATAAGGATACCATTTCTGACAAATATGCGCAAAAAATCTACATCGAAGATTGTACCAGAATCGTCTCCGTCTCCCCCCCCCCTTCTAATGTGATCGGAGTAACAGTAATTTTTGTATGAAAGTTTACCTTCCTGATCTCGAGCTTCTCTCGACGCCGAACTGTTGACTGTAACTTTTTTTTCCACATTCAGGCACCGACGTTTACATACGGTGCGACTGGATTTCAACCACCTTTGAATGATCGCGCGAACTTTATCGCGGTGATCCTTCTTGTTCCACGCTGCTGTAATAGCGGGACCATCACTCCTACGAAGGTGATTAGGTCGTACGATTGGTAGGTATTCACTCGGCCAGTTGCTGGTTTCACCTGAAACAGACATGTAGACTAGAGTACGCGAAGAAGAAAAAATAAAAAGAACCTGCGAAAAAATACTCACGAATTATTATTTCGTACGCTTCAGTGTATTGAATCCACTGAATATAGAACATTTCGGCACCATTTACGAATGCTTCATTCGATACATTCGGGTCATTCTCGTCATTATTTTTCTCCCCGTTGAAAGATAAACGAAAAATGTTTCTCAACAAAGAGTATAAAGCATGAGTGTATCCTTCTCGAATAGGATTGTGCATTCGTACTGCCTGAATCTGCAAACATAATGAATGAGAGTACATAAAAAGAATCAGTTATACAAGTGCACACGGTAAGAAACGTCTAAGCATTTGAGTAAGCAATACAACTTACAAAATTTTCTCGCACGACGCTTTCAAAGTACAAACTAGTAGTTTTTATTTTTTCATCAAACGCCAAGAACTCCGATTTACTTGATTTTGGTAAATCGAGACGATGGAACAATTCATGACTCGTGATGGACTCGGTGTCCCGTTCATTTTGGGAACATTCGACCAACGACGATGAGGTTGATTCGGCTACATCAGAAAATGGCAAATGACAGAATGGCGAATTGCTCGATGGTGTACTCCAGACTGACGGGCTGGGTCGAACGCGATAGATTTCGAAGGAGTTGTTTCTCCATTGCCTGGCGTAGTCAGATAAGAGTAAAGAGAGCAGTCTGAGGCGCGAGAAGCACCATCATCAGCACCATCATGTACAACATATCTGTAATAATAATTTCATTGAAAATGTAGTTCAATATGTAAGAAATCAACACAGCCAAATAATACACGCGCTTACCCGAAATTGTTTTCAACGTTGACAGACGCATCTTCGAGAGTCTTTTCCGGCTTCTTTTCCTTCGCGACAGGTAACAACGAACTTCCGTAGGAGAATCTCGCTTTTGCTTTAGGTTGCCTCTCCGCACTAGGAAGGTATTCATTCTCAGGTACTGGTAAAGTGGATACGTCCGATAACAAACTGCTCGCGCTTTCAGACTTGATCCACGTCGAGGCTTCGTCGTAAGACAATAGCGCTGAAAATAAGGAAAGCATCAAAACGCACCAAAAAAAGAAGAAAAAAAAAAAACATAATATTTCATTCTTGTACTTCGCAATTTATAACACGAGCTATCTTATCGAGTACTTACTGTAGGCAAATAAGTAATATTATACGTGCGATAGGTATGCGGCCGAAGTATCAGAAATAATCGAGCGTCTTTTTCAATCAAACATACACCCGAGTGAGAATATTACTGAACAATCATTGCGGAATTTCTTGTTTCAGACTCGAACTTGAGGTACGAAAGCTCGCTTCGATAGCGCATTGAAAACCAAAAATTCGGTAGGCTGAGAATCAGGAAATGAAGCAACATAAATTCATGGGAAATAAGAGAGTGAAGAACGAGAAAGGAAAATAGATTCGAGATCGAATATAGCGAAGATGGAAACATTTGACGATCGAGTGGTTACTACGTAAACCATTTCAGTGACTGTATACATTGACAGACTAGAAAGAAATCGTACGTTACTTTATGCAGAAATAGTCGCTAATTATGATATTGTCTAATAAATAAAATGCAGTATTTAAATGCTTACGTAATGACGAATCGATTTTCAATCGGCGAGAATACTTGATACGCGAGAACACTGATGGACGAGTTGTACATTCACGATACCAAATTTGCACTGAAAAGAAAAGTGAACTGATGGTAATAATATTTCGTAAAATAAAACAACTTTATGAGCGATTCGCCTAGACACGTACTTTACTGATTGGAGAGAATGAATATTCATATGCGTTGAACATGAACCATCAAACACCATCGAAAACGTACAAAGTGAAAGAGACGTAAGGCAGCGATTATCCACAAATTGAAGTACAATATCGAATGGCGAGCTAAGAATAACGTGGCGACAAGCTGAAAAGTTGATATTATATCGAGTTATTGAATACTATCTATCGTATGAGGTGTACATGAAACACGATTCCATATATGGCAAATAATGCGAAAAAATAACGTACTTGCACATGCAAATTATGAATCACGACGAATGAAATCCAATCTTTCAATGTACTGCGTTGACAGGCACCGTATCCGCGTTAACGTGAATTACTTACACTTTCAAATCTTTTCGACGAATGTGAACGATTTTTTTTTTGCACCAACTGCCGAAACATGGCGGCTATAAACGACAATTGCTTCGCGTTCGAACTGGAAAACGAGTAACCGTTAACGTACGCCGACAACGGAACAATTCAAATTTCTTCTTATTGGCTTCGAGGTTTTCGTTTGAAATTTCGACGCTGTATGCAATGTTACCAACAACGTGTGGGAAAAATTATTCACTTCTGTAGCACCATTTCTCCTGACATTTTCATTATTCGCGATTCATTTTCGAAATATGTATGATAATTCCATATGTGGGACATAATTATTTATATAAAACTAATTAATCATTGAAATTTTGTAATTAATGCGCGTAAATGCAATCTACATGGCAGACACTCGTTGGAGTAGTAAGAGAAATATTTTATTTGTATCACGTGATCAATTTCAACCAATCCTGGCTGTACCACACTACCTCATAGACAGAGGCGAAAAGAGCTGCCATCTTCACTGGATTTGTTTGTTGTTTCAAATTTACTATTCCGTTCCGTTCCAATATTACATTTAATTTTTACATCTCTGTGAATTTTGCGAAGTTTATTGTGTACATTTGCATACTACCTCATCCTCTATATCTCCGTAACAAGGATTTCATCTCGCATAATGTCTCGTTCCTAAACTTATTGTCGAAGTAAGTATTTACTACATGATATTTACAATTTATCGGATAACCGGATGTCATAGCTACTGTATAATTTATTCGATTTTTTCGTTTCCTATTATTATAGATTCGCCATTCCGTCCTGCTTATTTCTATAGATGTCCGTTCTCGTCGACATTTCAACGAATGCGTATTTTCGTAGTGCTCATTCATTCTTCTGTAACAAAATTACACCACCATCGGATATCTGGTTTCAATTAAGATAGATCAACGTTTTGTTCCTGAATTTTTACCGCATGTAAGTACATATATAAGTCTCGAATGAATATCTCTTGTCTTATCTTGTCGCACGCGCCTTATTTACTCCTGTCCGTTGATCGACGGAAGCAAGCTTCTACCGTATTGATAGTATTCGCCTCTGTAATCTATAGGATGATTCATTTTATTGTGTACGATTCAAGTCCAGTTTCAACTATGATTTTTCAGTTCGAATCGTGCGCTTGATGCAAGAAGCTGTCGCTCTTGCTTAGATGTCTATCTTTGAGTGTAAATATCTTTCGTCATTGTAACGATCTCTTTGTTTTCGAGCGTTCCATTAAAGAAACCTTTTCAAATTCAAATTTATTTCGAGTTGTTTAAAAGGAACTTACACGTATCTATCGTATTCTTCATATCGCATCGTGTTTTCTCGTCTCTCGTCTCCTATTATTATTATTATTATCATCGTATACTCGATAACTTAAAATCAATTTTTTTTCGTACAGAATCGCCATTTGGTCTTTTAATGCCTCACACATATCGTATGTCACCGCAGACGTGATGGCAGCTATCAAGGCGTAGAATTACTGTTTGTTTCGCTGATATTCGATTATAATCTGTTGACTTTGTTGATCGTAAGTATACCGATCGTTTATTCATCGCGTCCTGTTCTCTCATCTCTCTCTCTCCCTCCCTCTGTCCGTTAATTATTATGCTCGATAATTTATTTGATATGTTATTTTACAGGTATTTTATACTGAATCACCATTATTCGCTGTTGATACCACAAAATCGTATGTCACAAGTGGTAGCTAGATGTAGAGCTGTTTACTGATAATCAATGCGATTGTTGTACGTGTAATCTGATGTTGAAACTGATATTTCTCGTTTGTTGCTCGTTATTCATTGTAAGTATGCGTCATGTTCTCTCATTGTTTGTCTCGTAAAATTAGTAAAATTATCAAATTATCGTATATTCGATAACTTAAAATCAATTTTTTTTCGTACAGAATCGCCATTTAGTCTTTTAATGCCGTCTACATCGTATGTCATCGCAGAGCTGGCAGCAATCTGTGCCTAGAATTACTGTTTGCTGATATACTCGATTATCTTTGTCTAAAATTCGTTGACATTCATCTGATATTTCGTTGATTGTAAGTATACCGATTGTTTGTTCATCGCATCTTTTTCTCACATCTCTCCCCTTCTCTCTCCGTGTTCGATAATTTATTCCATTTGTTTGTACGTTACAGTTTACCTACTGGAGCCGTACTTTGAAATTAGATTTCCCTCGCCGTCGGATTTCTAAGGGAGGTTTGAGTTCCAACTCCCTGCAGTTGGGTCAGAGTCGTGGACCAATACATGTACGACCCAAAAAAATGATCGGGTTCTCATGGGCGAAGAAGCTCACAGGGTACTCTTCTTCACGCCCTTCGAAGACGACGCCGTGTCTTTTGGAGATATGGATGGATCCGATTATGACAAGACGCAACATTTATTAGAAATTGCACCAAGATCTGCGGACGTCCTTCCTCGCTCTCTGTATCTATGTCGTCGAAAGGAAGATGAAATTCGCTGTCGCAGGCAAGCTGAAGCCGAACAAACTCCTTCATATCGTTGAGTTTAATTTTTTTTTCGCCATCCATTCCTTCTCCTGTATGTTTAACTTGTAATTTTTTTTTTTTTTTCAACGCCATTCTTATTATCCCGCCATTCTATACTTTCCTTGTACTTTGTGTTTAGGTTTAGGTTCTTTTTTTTCGCAATTTTTTATTCGTACATTTGTTTCTTCTCGTTTTTGGGGATGAACTTACTTTTGCGTGTTTTTGTATCATATTCTTCGAAATTTTCATTGCCACCGGTAACATAGATCTTGTCATTAAGAACACAGCATGTACGTTGAACTCAAGTAATATATTATGTTTATCTTACGGTTTGCGAATTATTTTGTCAATAACTTCATTATGAAGTGTGCTGAGTACGTATATGACTATCGGAATACTTACAGAAGCTGAACATAATTTTTAATATTTGAATTGAGAAATATTGAGTGATGGACGATTGCGTAAACATACGTGCAAGTACGAGTATATGAATTTGTGAACTTGAAATACACAGCGCCAGTCATTGAGAAAGAATTGCAATGAATTTGAACTAGTCATCTTGAAAAAGTTTACTGCTGCCATGAAATTTGCTAAACAATAAGTCATTCAGCAGCGCTACAATTTGGTACTTTACGGTACATTTTTGGGAAAGTAGTTCATTGACCCTCATTCACTGTAAGATGAATTTGCGATACCTTTGAATTACCTCAAAATAACCCATCCACGATCGAGTAATTTATGGGGAACTGCTGGGAATCTACATCATTGAACTGGGTAACTTTTGGTCAACAGCTCGCACCCTTAATTCGCCCAAAAACAGACTTTCATTACTTCTAAGTAGCCTTCCACTACAAGTCTACTCCAGGTATATTTTTGGGTATCATCGCGAGCAATAATCGGGTCACAGTATTACCCTTTCATCGCTTCTCAGTTACCCTTTACACGGAGTCTACTACAGGGATATTTTTGGGTATCATCGCGAGCAATAATTGGGTCACAGTATTACCCTCTTATCGCTTCTCAGTGACCCTTCACACAGAGTCTACTACAGGGATATTTTTGGGTATCATCGCGAGCAATAATTGGGTCACAGTATTACCCTTTTATCACTACTCAGTGACCCTGTACATGGAGTGTCTACTACAGGGCAACTTGAGAGTCATCGCGGGCAATCATTGGGTCACAGATATTTCCCTTATATCGCCCTTCTGTAACTGCAGTTACAAATGGTCTACAAGAGGGGAATATTAGAGGTGCGGATGCACTTTTTTTCTGAAACCCATAAAATACCCCTAGTGACCCAACTGTAAGCCGTGCAATAATAGGTTTACTACAAGGTTACACAGGGTCACACGTGGAAAAAGTCAAAGTGCATCCATTCCAGCAGGGTCACACCTCATCAGCTGGACGGTGCTAAACGAGACGACCCTGAAATTGCACTGACAACCCTCTTGTAGATAGGGTTACACAGGGTTACACATGGATTTTTATTCAACGGGTTCATTGGTACCCCCAGTATTATGATAAAGAAGCTCCTTATGAGCCTTGACTCTGATTTAACGTAACGTTCAGTACTATCAACAGAAATAATCGATTTTTCACTAAAGTTAAAGATAAATTTGCCCAAGGAGAGTGCTCAGGCCTAGTCTATGATATTCCTTGTAGTAATTGTGATTCTCATTATATTGGCGAAACGAGACAGTTGCTTCGTTGTAGAATAAGTCAACATAAAAGTGATGTAAGACTTAAACAAAAATGTACGGCCTTATGTGAGCACTCTCATGGTGAGGGACATCTTTTTGATTTTGAAAATGCGTCCATTTGTTGCTTCGAAAAGCATGATAGGAAAAGAAAAATTCGTGAAGCGATAGAAATTATGAAATGTAAGGACAGTATAAACTTTAAAACCGACAGCTACAGGATTAGTAACTTTTATTCGCCAGCGATTTACTCGTATAATAATCGTGAGTAATCTACTTTCTTTCTTGTTCTTTCACGCTCCCTGTGCTGCTGCTCCGTTTTGTTCCTGTTAATAGCTTTACTCATTGTAGTATTTATCGATCCTGAAGAAGAACGTGTGTACGTTCGAAACGTCGATCGTCGTATAAGTAAAAACATTTTTTAGACGACAGTGCTTTCAAGCTCATTATTGTGCTTATGTCTCAATTTCATCTTCTAAGACTTTTCCAAGCCAAGTTATGGACCAAAATGTGCTGAAAATTGACCAATTTGCCATGGTTCCCAAATTGGTGTTCAAAAATGATTAAATTTATAGTATTTAAATGAATTCAGAGATTTTAAGAATCAAATTGTTGTAACTTCAGAGAAATCTGACAAAAAAAAACGAAAAAAATAGTTACAAAATTCTATAAAGTACCAAAATGGGTGAATGCGCCTAATGGGGGTCAAAGGTGCCCAAAAATGAAAATCTTTCAAACCCCGTGCTTTACTCAATTCCCCGGTGAAATTTTGCATAGAGTCTGAAAAAAATGGTCAAAATACTCTGCAAAGCACCCAAATGGTTGATTCGGCTTAAAAAGGGTAAAAAATCCCCAAAATGAAAATTGATCGAACTTTGTATATTTTACTCAATTCTCTGATGAAATTTAGTGCCAAGTCCAAAAAAATGGCTAACATACTTGTCAAAACAGCCAAATGGATGATTGGGCCAAAAAAGTGTCAAAATTACGAGTAGTGTAAGACTCAATGTTTTTCTTATCTTCAACACTTTTTCTAACAAAACGGCAGCGAAGTAAAACTTTCAATCTTTCCTCATGAAAAAACACCGTTTTGGACTTAAGATAGTTCTGTTTTCAGGCGACAAACTGTTAACATCATTTTGTTGCACCCTGTATAAGTATAAAACTCCTCAAAATACCAAACACTACCCATCTGAACGCACACTTGATTACAGATCTGGAAAGATGTGAATCACACTCGTGAAATGAAACTTCTTCCAGCTAATGAATTTGTCCCAGACAACTTTGATTTATATTTTGAACAAGATAAAGACGTGAGTCAAATCTCAATTCATTGATAATATGATTGCTGATAACTTATATGTAATATTATCTTATGTTTAATCATGTTGCATCACTTTAATTAGATTAAAATTCAACTTTTGAGCAATCAGCTAAATCCAGAATTATTTTTTCATAGGATTCCACAGAACCTCACATCATTCACGAGTCATCAATTTCGAGATTCTGGTTCAAGCAGGATAGTGAATTCAAAATCCCGAAAATTGCCATACCATTTGAGATTCATTGGTAATATTTTCTTACAATTCTTGAAATCTCATCTAGGCACTCACCTCGAACTTGAATCCTCCCGGTGTGCAAGAAATTGTGACGCACTCGCAACTTTGGAAAAAGGGCATCAATCTCTTTTTGTAATAACGTCACAAAATGGCGGAAATTATAGGCGCCATCTACAATTTTACATTAGACCACTTATGGAACTAAAACAAAAAAAAACAAAAACAAAAAAAAACGAACAAATGACAAATTTTCGAGCCGTCAAAAATCTGTCTCTTGCACACCGGGTCATTTTCAACTTTTCATCCACTTCTCCTGGATTTACCCTTTGCCTGATATTCATCCCAATCCTCCTGAAATTCCCAAATCAGCTAACATTCGAATTATACAAATACAAACAATATCACCCAAATCATTTCTTCAGGATTTCCCACCCACCTTCTGTGCTACACCTGGCATCTCCGTGCATCACAAACTCCCTCTCAAACAATATGAGAAAATCGTTAGCATGATAAGCTACTTCCAATCCACCTATTTCTACACACCATCTAAGTCATATAAATCCTTAATGTCCCCGACTACCTATTTTGGGCCCATAATTTCGAGTGTAGTCCCAAGGCACGTTAATTTAATGTAAACAATTGTAAATCCTAATTAAAAAACAAATCATCATAAAACAGGGTGTCCACTTTTTCTCTGAAATAAAATTCCCTGACTTTTCCATGACTTTTCCATGACTTTTCCCTGACTTTTTCAGGTTTTTCCAGACCATAATCTCCACTGAAAAGCAAGAAAAACAAAGAAGAGGAAAAACTTCCTAGCTTGAACTTTTTTTAACGAATCTCAAAAAATTCCTTGACTTTGGGTAAAATTCCCAAAATTCCCTCACTTTTCCAGGTCTCACAAGATTCCCTGACTTTTCCCTGAATTCCAGATTTTCCAGACAAGTGGACATCCTGTAAATTGAATCGGTCATTTTGAAAACCACCCAAGTCCATGAAAGCAAATTTTACAGGAGATGAAAGAAACGTATTTTACAGCGACTCAAAACAGTATGATTGAAATGTATGGTATCCTAAGTGTTGCTGAATTGAACCGTGGCAATATTGAAGCCCAAAGTGCTCATCACCGTCCCCTCCCTAAATGGAGAGTAAATGGACTTAGATGGTTTTCGAAATGAACGATATTTAATTAAGCTACCTTGAGTATTTTTTTTCTTTTTGAAATACGTTGTGCAATTGATAGAGGGTGATATTCTGATTCAAAAACAATTAAAGCGTGTATTTTGATAAAAATTGTGACTGAGGTAATTTTCAAATCTAGTCATTGTTGAACGTTTATAATTTACCATTTCACTTACATAAGTTATCGTGTATTTCGTACACATGAATATGAGTAATAAGAGGTGATGATCTATTTCCGGCACCCGTGGCACACTCAGTCCAGTAGTTCACATGGATCCAAGTAGATACTTAATGCTTTATGTATTCTATTCATTACTGATGGATTTCATGGAAGAGCAATACTTATATACTGCCAGTAGTGCCGGAATTCAATGGGATTTTGATCTGCACTATGTACACTCCAAAATTGAAGTAAGTTTGATGAAGCAAGTCCACAATATACTGCAAGTTTGAATCGAAACCTCATCAACTATAATAAGAACTGGTTAACCCTGAATTCCCATCTTACTCATCATGATAATACAGGTGTACTTCAGTGGCTTTGATGACAAAATATCAGTTATCCTTGAAAAATTCGTCTCATTTCTTTTGGATATGGAATTTGTCGTGGACAACGATATGTTTGAAGAAGAAAAGCAACATGTAAAGTTGAACAGTCATATTGTTTTGATTATTCCTTGATCATTTTAATTCTAAGAAGTGATAGTATACCATATAAATACCGCGAGGACTGTAATTCTAAACGAATGAAAAATTGAGTGAACACGCGAGTAACTTTTTCATACATCACTACCTTATAATCAATGAGCCATTTTCAGACTATTTTAGAGTCCTGTGAAGGTACAATTAAATATCCCCTCCAAAAACCAAAGCAGCTCCTGAACGACATTTTTATTATCAATCTACAGTTCGTTAATTACTGGAAAACGTTCAATTCAGAAGATTACGGGTATCAATTCAGCTGGTATTTGAGACATTTATTGGATGAATATTCTTGGGGAGTGGCGGATATACTTTCCACAACTAAAGGTTTGTACAAACAACCCGAATAGATCCACAGCATAGAACCACGAAGATAGCTCAAGGGAGATACCGGTTAACAAGTTCTAAAAACATAATAAAAAGATTGGTAAGAGTTTCCAGTTTCTTCAATGTAATGAAAAAATTTCGTCGACAGATTTGCAATTTGATGATTGGAAAAAATTTATTCGAGAGATGTCCTCTCGGATTTTCTTACATGGCTTGATTACGGGAAATTGCAGTATCGAAGTGAGCCACGATTTCTCACTTTCTTATATATCTAGACCATTCGGCTACTCAATTTTACTCATTTATTCTTTGCTCAATTTAAACAGAAAGCAAAAGAAATCGTGCAAATTCTTGAGCGCCCATTCCAATTGAGTAGAGGTTTGCTACCACAAGAAATTTTGCCACCAAGACCGGCACTTGTAGAAGAAGGTAATTAATAAAAGATCCACTTGAATATCACAATATCAGATCAGTAGCGTGAGTATAAAGCTAAATAGACGAGCCAATTCCGAAGGGCTTCGTGAAGTTAGACAGAGGGTCGTTGAGCATTATTCTCTAACGTAGTGAATTTTTAAAGGTAGGATGAAGAATCTGTAACAGACCAGGGCAAGGGGCTGATGGAAAACTAGCCACATTATAAAAGACATGTAGTAAACGTATACTTGTATTTACCAAGAAAAGTCAATGATACCACATGAAATACAAGACTCATGAATGAGGTTGCGATTCCAACCTCTGATGTCACGACATTTGCAATCCCTCTTCCTATACTGTATTCAATCGTATCATTTATCCCATGAGTGTACCTAATTATTGACGTTTTATTTTAGGTGCTCATTTTACGTACCTTTCCAATACTCAACCGAACGTCTACGTCTATTGCGCTTGCTATCAATACGATCCAGATTCAAATCGTAGTCAAGTTATACATGTCATAAGTCTTTTATTCGAAATGATAATAAACGAAGCTTGTCAGAAACTCATCGCTGAGGAGGTACAAAGCCACGTCTTCAAAGCGTAAAGCGGAAGGATTGTAAAATCATCGAGAAAGTTCAAATTTCTACTTCGTTCATATCCTGCACGAACCCGTGTGAAGCTTCCCTTTTGACATTTCTAATTTCGCAAAGAGATGAGCTTGAGTATGACGATTGGGCGATCTCTATGTGAACCTCCGTGACACTAAATGCAATATTACTCTTTCAAAATAGTCTTTCATGAATTCATATACTCGTGGATAAAAATATCTTATTTATATTCAGGATAACTTCACCTCACAATGTGAAAGTGCAACAAGAAATGGTGTCGGATCATTTTTCTTTCGATTCCGTTCATACCAATATCTATCCTATTCATACCTGGATACGAGGATGGAGAATTTTCTCCTGATCGCTCGTGTAAATAACAAACGTCCTTGGATATCATTTTTTGAAAACATTTCACTTGTTCATTTACGCGAAAACTTTTGCAGGATTTATTGAATGATATAAAGCGTGAAGAGTTCGAAAAATTTAAAAGAAAACTGGAGAGAAAACACTTCTCTGAGGCATCAACTCTGAAGGAACAAACAGATTTCTATTGGAGGGAGATACGGCTGAGGTCGTATGACTTCGAAGGACCAAGTGCGAATACTGAGCATCTGCTCTTCCTCAGTAAAAAAGATTTGCTAGGATTTTTTTCGGTGAGCGCCTCTATCAGAATCGAGATTCTATGACTGAACATGCTATCTAAAATTTTGAACATGTTAATACTTGATTATTTGGTACAGGAAGTTTTCGAAAAATCATCGCCCAAGCGACGAAAAGTGGCTTTCTATATTTTTCCAGAAGATACAAAGTTGGACATACGGCGGAGAACTCCACGAGAAGTGAGTATCAGAAGATATCTCTTCGTCTTTCGAATGACACTCGCATAATCTCCAGAGAAAAAGTTATTTCACTAAATCTATCTTCGACGAAAGGAAAAATGACAAACTTAAAACTGCTGGGCTCCAATTAATTTTCCGGGCTTCGACTGGCCTTTAGCACCCTAAGTACCAACCCTTCACTCGCATATGCGCTGAGGCAGATTTCCCTCCTTTCCGTTACCGTGCACTTCTAACCTGACGATTCGACTTTGCATTTCACGTTAAAATCATGAAATTTGGAACAAACGTTTAGGACACTTGAACAAAAAATTTGAGCCATGGCGCCACGGTCCAAATTTTATAGAGGGGGCCCATAATGGCGGGTTGCCTAACTGGAAGCAGTTCTTGCATATAAGTGACAGAAATATTCCTTTTTTTTCGCAATTTATGCGGATTCTTATGTAATTCGGACCGCAAATTTTGAAAAAAATTATCAATGAATTATTACGACATTTTAGGGGCGCCGAGGGGGTGGTAACCCCTAAAATAGGGGTACAATTGAAGTGACATATTTCAACATATTTTAATGAATATCCCTACGAAATTTTCCGTAGAATTCGAGAAAAATACTAGAAAAATTCTCTGACCGTCCAAAGGGTCCCGGGGTCTCACCCTCCCGCCCCGAAAAAAAATGAGGAAAAAAATATTTTGTGTTTTTTGGAAAAATCTTGACGGGTTCCGCAGTAGAATTTAGCGCAAAATCCGCGGAAAATGGTGGAAAAATTCCTGGGGCCCTCGGAGGGGGTCAAAAGGGCCACAAACCCTGGAAAGTGGTGGAAAAATTTTTGCATTTTTTTTTTCAAGTTCAACAAATTTTTATGCAGAATTTATCGTAAAATTCGGGAAAAAATAGTAAAAAAAATCCTGGAGGTCTCTGAGAGGGGGTAAGAGGACTCAAATCCCCAAAACTCGAAGTAAAAAATATGAGTTTTGGAGAACATTCAAACGGATTTTTGAGGGAAATTTAGCGTAGAATTCAGAAAGAATCCTAAGAAAAATCTCATGGCTCTTCGAAGGGGCCGGGAGGAATATAAACGTCTTGGAACAGAAGGTGTACAACTACTTTTCCATAGTCGAATTTTCATGAAATATTATACAGAATTTCCTGTTGCATGGAACGTGAAATAGATATACCTTGAAATATTACAATTACTACTGAAGTGTTACTAAAATATAAAATACTTCAATAAATTTACCAAAACAGCATACATGTATTTCAAACCTGACGACAATTGTATAATGCCCATGTACAAGTCATTTATTCAAACGAGCACTCATTATCACATGCACACATTTCAGTGCATGGCATTCCAACCATCCAGCACTTACAGTGTCTCGTAGAGCAGCCTTTCTGGCAGCCGCATTCCACGAGAATGTCCAATGCCATATAGACAGGTCGCTGAAGGGTCCATAAAGGTTCCCAGGGTATTTTATCAGCCACTCGCTACCAGCCCCACTCTTGCGGATCTGACAATTTTTGATTCTTCTTTAGACACTGTCTCCACACGTGGAAACCCTGATAAACCGCGCGAAGACAGTGCTGTTGGAAAGCATCTTGGGTGGGTGGCATCAAAACCTAACCTAACCTCGCTGCCATGAGTAGAATTAATATAATAAATAATTGATAAATTTGAAGAAGACGGAAGATTGAAATGACGGACAGAAAAGTAGAAACTATCAGAAAAACTAATGAGTCCGCACAGAGACACTTTCGAACCAACAAAAAACACAGTTCACATGAGTTATAAAAATGTATTTCTACAATTTTAAAACTTTTCCCAAAAAAGTTCATGTTCCTCGTGGCCCCCTCGAAGAGCCAGAGATTTTTTCAGGATTCTTTCCGAATTCTACGGTAAATTTCACCGTTTGAATGTTTTCAAAAACTCATATTATTTACTTCGAGTTTTGGGGGTTTGAGTCCTCTTACCCCCTCCCAGAGACCTCCAGGATTATTTTTCACGATTTTTCCAAATTCTACACTAAATTCTACATAAGAATTTGTTAAACTTGAAAAAAAAAATACAAAAACTTTTTCATCTGCACTTTCCAGGGTTTCTGCCGCTTTTGACCCCCTCCGAGGGCCCCAGGAATTTTTTCACTATTTTCCGCAGTTTTTGCGCCAAATTCTACTTCGGAAACCATTGAGATTTTTCCAAAAAGCACGAAATACTTTTTCTCCCTTTTCTTGGGGGGGAAGGGGGTGAGGCCCCTGGACCCTTTGGACGGTCGGAGAATTTTTTTAGTATTTTTCTCGAATTCTACGGAAAATTTCGTAGGGATATTCGTAAAAAATGTTGAAATAATTATGTCACTTCAATTGTACCCCTATTTTAGGGGCTATTAGCCCCTCGGCGCCCCTAAAATGTCGGAATAATTTTTTGATAATTTTTTTTCGAAATTGGCGGTCCGAATTATATGAGAATCCACATAAATTGCGAACCAAAAGGAATATTTCGGTCATTTATATGCAAGAATTCCTTCCAGTTAGGCAACCCGCAATTATGGGTCAACCTATGGGGTTTGGACCGTTGCGCCACGGCTCAAATTTTTCGTTCAGGTGTCATGATTTTAGCATGAAATGCAAGGTTGATCTCATAATTTGCACTAAGCTGCCGGACTAAAGGGCCCGATTCTCGAAGCCTAGCGTCTTCTCCAATGCTCGCAGCCCACGTCGCTTCAATCGCATCTGAGAACTCATCTCAAACTTAGGCCCTTACTTCCTAATTTTTCTTCCCCTCCTCCTTGGTTTACCCTATCCTTGACATCCGTCTCGACCTTACTAAAATTCCAGAAACAGTTAACTTCATATACAAGCAACACATCAACGAAATCATTTCTTCAGGATCTCCCTCCACCATCTCTGCTACACGAACCGGTTGAAACCGGGACCGAGAACTGGATATACAATCATCACTCAAGATAACATCTCACCCTTCTGTATAAAAAACTCCGCTTCCCTATTCACCAACGAACTTACAGCTATATTCACCCACCTCATTCCTTCTCACCAACTTCTGTCCTCCCCGCCTATTCCTTACGCTTTCGATTTTCTCTCGGTCTTAGTAGCTAACCAAGACCCTCTTTCTACCAATCCTATCGTCCACCAAATTCTGATACTTGTACTTACACTCACTTGATATTTCCTCATCATTTACCTCTTTACTATGGATACCGAAATATGTTGACTTTAAGGATCAGGACGCAGTGAATCTGGTCGCAAAATAGGCTTTTGTGTTAAACTTCCATAACTGACCCCTCCCACTCCTCTCGTATGATTTGAAATCCTCAAGTTCTGCTCCTGGTAAGATTTCTGTTCCGCTTCATCCTCCAGCGACCTCCGATCTACTGAGAAAACTCAGAATCCTTCGTCCACATCAAGCCACCCATTTCGACACAAAGTCATCTCTACCCATCTCAGAATAAACCATATTCGTCTCATCCACTTCTTCCTCTTTTTACCCCCCTCATCCCTTTCATTCCCATATTGCAATGCCGAGTTTAACACTTCTTCTCTTGCTCAGCTCTCTAAAACATTCGGCTTGACCATTCTGTGTCTCCCTGCAACACAAATTCCCCCTCAAACAATCAAGAGAAAATCTTTGGCTCGATGAATTACCTCCGATCCATCTATTTCTAATCTAATTCATTTTCATCCTTACTGTTCATATCTGCCCACTCCGAGCCCACAACCCGAAGTGTGTGTAGTTTCAGGGCTTCTCGACCTCAACTGAGGATCACGAAGATGCGGTTGCTACTTTCTGATGACGTCATACCCTCCTCTAAAGCAAAGCAACATACTATCACTAGTTTTTCTGACCCTTTCTCCTCCTACACAGTCATATAATTATGTAGTAGCTTGGGTCAGAACTCGAAATTTGTCAAGTTTCGAAAGTAAGTCAAGGATAAATCCATCTTCTGATGTGGCCGAAAGTTCCTTTGATGACGTCTTGAACTGCCTACATTTAAACCCTTGGTCTAGTATAGTCTAATAAAATCTCATCTACCTATGCATATAGCCTGAGTCTGCAGAGTCTTCACCTAGTTTATGCACTTACAAAAGCTCCCCTATCTAATACGTTTGTACTAGGCTAATTTGCTCAATTTACAAGTATGGAATACTAGGTCATATAATTGGCTCAGAACTCAAAATGTTTCTCAAGTCCCCAAAGTAGGTCATAGCCACGTCTACCTTATGACGTCATCAGATTTTTTCATGGGAGAATGTTTTCTGGTAAATCATAAATAAATTAAATATCTGTAGACATCAGTGAGCTCTGATTATTTTTCAGGCTACAATAATCACTGATTTTACGACTTTCAAGAACACTTCCAGTTTACATTCGTTATCTGATATGTTCATCGAGATTGATCCGCTTGGCACTAAAAATTAATTGTTCATAGGGCAGTGTGTCTTTTTATTACTTCTATTTTCAATAAATAAATTTATTTATTACACTCAGACTTGTACTGTTCAAAGAATAAGAAACGAGAGGGCTACCGAATTATGAAGAACCATAATATGAAAATGAGCAGAAATCTGTGCGTGTTTCTTGTTGTTTCATAATCCTTTCTTCTCTTTCGCTGAATGTTCGAACTCTGCATGTAATTTCGCCTTGGAGCAGTTGATTAGAGTATACTTCGACCATAGAAAAGCTCAACTTTCATGAAATGCTTTCTTAAAAAACAATCTTAAGACTCAAATGAGCAAAACTTCGTCATATGACTAAGCATGGTCTCATAACTGAATTATCATTAAGTTGGACAGAAAAAATCAAGTGAATTGGAATCAATTTAACAGTCCTAAAATTTTCATTATCATGAATTGTTCCGCAACTCTCTCCTGGTTTAAGCTGGCAGAAGGACGAGCCCTAAGCTGATATAATGTTTGAAGAGAAACACCCGTGTTAGGCCTACATAAATAACCGAATTTGGCAAAAATGTGTTTTTCACTTCCGAGGCAGCATAAAAAAAAAAAAAACAAAAAACAACTCAACTGTAAAAACGATTTTGAAACTGTTTCAAAACTGTTTTCCGAAACCAACTCGTACAAAGTACAACAAGGAGTTTTTTGCTTATTGAAAATCTCGGTCATTTACCTTCGCATTATCAACAACACAGCATAAATAGGATAAACATCATCAGATGTTCCAAAAATAAACGCGGAAAATGAAAAAATTGCGTGATACTTTACTCCAAGCTTACAGCAGGGTTCTTCTCATATCGGAGGTTGTTTGACAGGTAGCGGGTAATTTTGGCTTGGCTCGCCGCGGTCGAATTCTCGAATCTAAAGCGAACGACGGGCAAAAAAGCACGTTTTTTGTATCCCTTGAAGGTGATCGTCGTACAATATACACATGTGTACCAAGTTTTCTCACATTACAAAGATAGTTTTTGCGTCCCTTCCTATTTTCTTCTCTTTACAACAAAATGTAGACAATCAAGTGTACGTGGTTCAGTACAATTTAATTTTGCGCCGAATACGTGAACTCTTTCCGTGTCGTCGTCGTCTCAGCTTTTTAACATAATTTAATTAAATTTCAGTCCGACGTGTCGATGGTATCTATAGATGAGATTAAAAAAAAAAAAGTTAGTTGCTCGGAAGGCCGCCAATGGTACACACATCATGCTTTGTTCGCTCAAATCGATCAATGTAATTAGAAACTTTTCAATTTTGAAGGTAGACGGATGAGAGAGAATGTTTGTGGAAGTTGGTGATCGCACACTCAACTGAAGTCTATCGACGATTTGAATGCTCGAGAAGGAAGAAACGTCACGTCATTTTTTTGTGAATCTGAAGAATTTCTCATTTGGGTCAATAATATTCTTCGTTAGATTGTAGGATATTGTACCTGATGATAGTCTAGTAAAAATAGGTCACAAAAAACAATAGATAGTACAGCAGCAAAACTCAGGAAAATTGTTAGGACCCCTCGACTTGTAAGTCTTCCCCCAAATTTTCCCAACATTTTGAGTAGAGCTTTCTTCCCAAGGGGGCGCAAGAAGGTAATTTTTTAGTTTTCTCGCTTTAACTTGTGAACAAATAATTTTACTCAGTCAAACATTGTTTCTCATAGAATTTCCTGTAGAAACGTTCTTTACATATTTTTGGGGAAAATTTTAACTGCAAGTCTAAAATGTGGAATCGCACGCCAAATAAATTGAGTAAAAAAATGTTGATTGCAAGTCTAAAATGTGGAATCGCACGCCAAATAAATTGAGTCAACAAATGTTGATTGCAGTGAAGCCATTACCAAGGGCTTCATTAAAGTTTTTGGGCCACCGCGACTGAGGCTTCATTGTTTTTACCATGTCATCGAGAGCGTAGAGAAATATATAAAACCGCTGACAGAGAGTGGAGAAGGTGAGCGTATTAGAAGCGATATCAACAATTTACAAACGTCAAAAAATGAAGATGTATTTATGGCGGCTGCGCAACTTTTTGTAGCCAAATGGCAAGAAAAACAATCGATGGTATGAAGGAGCAGGGCAGGTTATCCGTCGACAAATAACGGGATAGAGGGAACTAATGCCTGGATTAAAAAAACCTGCACTCTTCGAGAAAGATTACCTGTAGGTCAATTTATGGAAAATTTGATGGTAATAGTGCGAAACTGGTCAGAAACGAGAGATCCACGATCAACCAACTGTAAAAATTTTGCAGTAGAGCCCACACCGTCACTGAAATTGTGGACTGCAGTCTACCAGTGCGCAGCCGGCATAACAGGAAGGTATTGCAACAATTACAAAGCGACGGTTCTCGGCTGTTCTTTATGTCTTCATCAACTTTTGGGAAACCCATAACTGCTGCGTTGTTGAAGAAAATACAAAAATCCTACTGCAGATGGACTACCTTTAAAGAATTTCAGACACTAAATTACGGGATGTGGAGAGTTGTGATGCCGGAAAATGTGAAAGGAACAACATGTGACTGTCCGATATTTATGAAAGAGTTCCAGTGTAAGCATTCTATCGACATACTCATTCGTCAGAAACTTGTGGAGGCCCCTTCAGCAGCTCGAAGTTTCCCCCTCGGACAGAAGAGGAAACAAGGCCGGCCTGCATTAGCCAAGCGCGCTCCAACTCGACAATGAAGTCTCACAACTTGTCGTTAAAATATAAAATAACTAGTCGTTTAGATACTTTTTGTCTTTCGATCGATTGTCGTTAAAATATGAAATTACTTGTCGTTAATATTTTTTTTGTTTTTTCATTGAGTATATTTTGAAGTGGAATTTCGTTTTTGGCGTTCCTCTTTTTATTTGTCGTTCCTCTCTTTATTTGAAGGTCAATGTTTTGTGTGGGCGTTATTTCGACACTTTTTGCTGCTGACACCTCATTTTTTGACTTGCGTTTAAATGCATCCCATATTTTTTCTATAAATACACTGTGACGTTTCTACAGCGCGTGATGTCCGCTGTTTCCCCAGAAAATTGTTGTTCCCAAAAGGAGTGGGGCCGCGGCTGCGGCTGTGCCCTTGAGCCTTGGAAGTTCACCATAGGTACCCGGGATTTAGATAGAAAAAGAAAGCAAAAAATTGAGGGTCAACTTTTGAGCTACAGAGGAGATTGCCTAATCCCCGCGAACAACCGGCAATTGATTTTGCAAACAATGCCACAATTGAAGCCGCATACAACCCTGCAAACAATGCTGCAAATGTTGCTGCAATCGGCACTCCAAACGACGGCCCAAATGACAACACAATCAATCCTGCAAACACTGCCGCAAATGACGCTGCAAGTGAAGCTGCAAACGACACTGCAAAGGCCCCTCCAAACAACGTTGCAAGCAATACCACAAAAACTGTACAAACAAAGTCACAAATGACCCGCAAACAACCTTGGAAATAATGCTATAAACAATACCACAAACAATCCGCAAAAAACGCCGCAAGTGAGGCCGCAAGCAGCCCTACAAACAACGCTACAAACCATCCCGCAAATGACCCCACAAAAAATGCAGCAAATAATCGCTTTGAATGACGCCACAAACAACCCTGCAAATGTTGCCGCAAACAATGCAGCTAATGACCTTGCAAATGACGACACAAGCAAACCTGCAAACAACGCTTTGAATGACGCTACAAACGACTCTGCAAATGTTTTTGCAAACAACGCTGCAAACGACCCTGCAAATGTTTCTGCAAACAACGCTGCAAACAACCCTGCAAACAATGCTTTGAATGACGCTACAAACGACCCTGCAAATGTTTCCGCGAACAATGCGGCTAATGACCTTGCAAACGACGACACAAGCAATCCCACAAAGAACGCACAGCAAACAATGCTGCAAACGACTCTGCAAACAATGCTTTGAATGACGCTACAAACGACCCTGCAAATGTTGCCGCAAACGACGCCGCTAATGACCTTGCAAATATTGCCGCAAGCAACTCTGCAAACAACCGCACAAACGACATTGCAAACAACGCTGTAGACAATGCCGCAAGTGAAAATGCAAACAACCCAGCAAACAACGCTTTGAATGACCCTGCAAACGACCTTGCAAATGTCACTGCAAATAACGCCACTAATGACCTTGCAAATGACGCTTCAGCTGCGCTGCAAGCAGCCCCGCAAACAACGCCGCATTATGTCAGTTTCAATATAGACTCTACCATTTTTGTCTATATTTTAAATAATTTCTATTGTTTTTTCCGTTCACTTGTCTTGTCACGCGCTGGCGTGTTGTAACAGGGCATTTATGAAAAAAATATGCACAGAACTCAACATTCATTATCTAAAATCATTGGTTTACAAGTTAGAGCTGGAAAAGGAAAAAATTAGCTCTTTTCTCCTCCCTCAGAATATTAGGGAAACTTGGGAAAAGATTCACAAGAGGGTTACTGACAATTTTTCCAAGTTTCATTCCTGTACCATCAGTTGTTTATCATAATGGCTAATTTCACTGGACTAATAAATCATTAATTTTCATTAATAAGTTGATTTAAATGTAACACATACTGCTCAAGAATCAAGTAACAAGAGGAAATGAGTCATATTTCCAAAATTGGCTGGATGATTAGAATTTCTTGAATCATCCTCCTCTCATGGAATCAAAATTCTATCAACTACCCCTGAAAGTTGGTCACCTAATTTTCCCAAGGCCCCCTTCTCATAGGTACCGTATCTAGCTAAATTTTTTGGTTGTAATGTACATCTGACAACTTACCTGTAGCTTGGGTCAAATCCCTACAAGTAGGTCGAGGCAGTGCGGCCAAAAGTTTGTGTGATAATGTCACAAACTGCCCACACTTCAACTTCTAGCCTAATATCCTAGTATATACTAATACCAGAACTAGATATTAACCTACCTCAACCACCTATGTATGGTCCGATTCTGCAATATCTTGGCCAAGTTTGTGCACTCATAGGGACTCCTACCTATAGAACAATTTGCATGAAAAAAAGAAAGAAATAGTATAAGCATCAGAACACCAGAAAAATTTTTTTTTTTTTTCTACAAAAAAAACTATCAACTGGCTGAAACACGGTATTAGAGTTGAAACAAAAGCTAGATATTGAACTCAAAGAAGATGTAATTTTATTTGTGCAAGGACACAATATTCATCAAGCAAGCCAAGTTTACTTTCTTTACTAAATATTTAACCGGAAATAAGGAAAATTGACACAGTAAATTTTCACACGAAGAGATTGCTAGTAAATTGACAAAAAATTAATTATAATATTTTAGAATAAGTTCTAAAAAAGGGAGTACAACAACCAATTTCTGGGAAAGAAACAAGGAAATATCTGCCTTTCAAAGGAATATGAATATTTCAAAAAAATAACGCAAAATTTTAATAAAAATCACTCCGAAAAATTAAATTTTATCGTCAATTCCCTTCTCCTACATCTTCTGTAATTCTATAATTCCATGAAATACCAGTTTCTTATCAATTTCATTTCGTCGATGCGAATGTGCATTCGAACTTCGCTAAGATCTTGTCTCAAAAAGTAAACTAACTCGTAGTGTACCAGCGATAAGGATTTTGTAAAATTTTAGCTGCAAGTGCAGTACATTAAAATGTAAGAAATCACAGCTAATTTCACGCTTATTTAATTAGGCGTCTACAGTGTAATAGCCGACAAATTATTTCATCTTCAAACACACCGCACCGCACGGTAAAAAGTTATTCTACGATATTTTTAGCAAGTTAATCTTTGCACAGCCCGTTAACGTCATCGTCACCGAGTTAAGGTCATGTAATAAATGACATATTCTGGGTATAATGTTTTCCATTAAATTCCTTTCCCTATGGTTTTTAAATAACACATATAGGAATGGGAATTTCGGTTCGAGCTAGATGTATAATTACATGTATACGCAGAAATTTTAGCATTAGATGGCCTACATAAGCATTATCAAGTCGATCGGACGTATGGTAGAACTTGAGAACGAATATTCGCAAAAATTTCCACATCATGACTCGACAGAAAAGTCGAGGGTATTGATAATAATTACTACCGAATATTTTGAGGACATATTAGAGTGCGATCAAAATTACAGTTTTTCAAGTTCATAAGCTTAAAATTCTATTTCTTCGTCGGTTGGAAGAAGAAAATTATCGTCTGCATCGAAATGGGTATGGTTGGGATTGTGTTTTTCTCGGATAAAAGGTACAGCAAATGAAAAATTAAGGTAAGCATTCAGATGAGCTTCCAAACATGGAACAATTATTGGTAGTCACCCAATGTAAGTCTGTGTATTCTTGTTTTCTCCATGGGAGCAGTGGAATTCTTGATGGCTGGGGATAGAAGGTAGAGAGCAACAGTGAGACCCATATTGGTCCCAGATATTGACGGTGTACCCACTTCTTCCGCTCAAGCAGAAAAGTGGTAAGAAAGAAAGAAAGAGAACGGTAAATGAACGGACTTGAGACGACGGTGGTGCATGAGTTGAGGAATATAATAAAAAAAGAAATGTTCTGGCGAAGCCAAATAAATGAAGATCATGCTCCATGTCTTTTATAAGGTAGCATACTAGTTTGTCTTTGTCATACCTGCTTTGCTTGATCTGGGAGTACCACCTTCTTGTTCTGCACACGCGAGTGAGCCCCCTTATTTCTTGGACTGATATTTCAAGTTGTCGTTCGCCCCCTTCTGGGTTTAGTATGTGTCAACTTGAGAATATTTTAAGCTACTGGCTTCTGGGGGGCGAACAAGCAATCTAATGACGTCACAAATACTAGACCTAGACAGGCTTATACTAACAAAGCTCATTGCTCTTTCTTTCACTTACGCTCAGAGAATGGTTATTTTAACCAAAAGCGCTCGCGGCTGCTAACTTTGTGTGGTTTCTTCTGTAATGCGTTACTCGTTTAATGAGTGCAACCCTTTATCATCCAACTCTCAGTTGGATTTGAGAGAAAGCAATTGTTAGTCGGATCTAATGAAATGCAACTTTATTGGATTCAAAGAAATTCAACTTTCAAAATACAACTGTCAGTTGGATCTGTATTGAAGCTGATAGAATTCTCAAATTCAAGTAGCATTGAGTTCCATTTTTTATCGAACTGAGAGTTGGATTTGATGAAATACAACATCGTATCTACCAAATTGCAACTATCATTTCAGTTAGATGTCAGCTGAAACCAATAAAATGCAAATATCTGTCAATTGGATTTATATCAAAACACGTCAGTTGGATTTGCATCAATGCAACTGTCATATCAGGTGGATCCTATAAAATGCAACTGATTTCTTCAAATCTGAGTAACATTTGGAGGTTGACTAGAAATCAAACTGACAGTTGGGTTAAAGCAAACGTAGCTGTCAATAAGTGTTGGTTGGATTTATATCAATTATACAACTGCCAGTTGAATCTGCATCAGTGCAACTGATAGTTGTATTTCACAGCTGGATTCAACAAAATGCAACTGTCAATTAGATCTATATCAGCACCTGCATCTGAATCTAATGAAATGCAACCTTGTAAGTCAAACTAGTAGTCGGAGATCTACCTAAGGTCAAACTGAGAGTTGGATCAAATGAAATATGACTGTCACTTGGGTCTATATCAATACAACTGTGTTGATTGGATCTGTATCAATGCAACTGACAGTTTTCTTTTACAGTCAGGTTTGATATAATGTAACTGTCAGAGGTATTGATGCAGATGCAACTGACAAATCCAATTGTTAGTTGCATTTCATTAAATCCAACTGCCAGTGGGATTTTATTATGTCTAACTGACAGTTGTATGTTAAGAAGTTTCGCCAACAAAAAATGATACGTAGTTACCTTGTTTATTCTCAATAAATTTATATGCGATTGTGTCACTTCGATACTTTTTTTGATATTTTTCATGTAACTCACAATTGTACCCAATTGATTGAACACGGTGGGATAAAATGTTCCAGTGAACTATATCAAATTATTTATTTATTTGTTGCAGACCGCACAAACTTTAAAACTTTAAACGTACCTACAATTGGTACAAATTAAAATTAAAATTAAATATAAGCACGAGCTTAGCTTTCGGCAAAACTGCCATTTTCAAGTGATAGAATAAGAGTGAACAGAGAAGTACAACGACGCGACGCTAAGGAAACAGGAAAAGACACGAGAGAGGAAGAGGAAGACACACGAGGGAGCAAGACAAAACACGAATGGAGGATGAGGTCATCAATACACGTAAAACTGAGAACACGGAAACGAACAAAAAAAATCATAACGCTAAGACAAGCTAAGGGAAACGAGATCAAACAATTGAAATAAAAAATGAAAATCAAGAAAAGCGAAAAAATTATTGAAAAAATAACATAGAATAAAAGTCTAAACTAAACACTGAATCACGACAAGCAAACCAAAAAGAGACAAAAGTAAATAAAAGTTAGGATAAAATAAAAGCAAAATTAAAATCAAAGGAAAACAAAAGGTCAAAACTAGGGAGAAGAAAGTCGAAGCTAAAAAAGGGGAGGAAAAAGTCAAAACCAAAAAATAAAATAAATACGGTAGGTAAAATAGAGAAAGTAAAAAAATAGATTAAAGCTTAAGTCGTGATATTATGAATTATATTATGGATAACAAGACACTCGGGTGTGTACTAGTTAAGTAAGAGGACATCAGGATCAGCACCATGGCGGGCTATCTCTAAGGTCTCAAGAGCGATACGATCATGGTACGAATTTTCAAAGGGGAGGAAGGTCTCACTCCCCCTCACAAAGGAATGACCAGACTCAAGGAGGTGAGTTGCAAATATAGATTTTTTGGGGAGTTTTCTAACAGCAGCGTCAACATGATGTCGAACTGCCTCCCCGTCTCACCGATGTAAACAGCAGGCCAATCGGAACAGTTCAACCTATAAACATCACTTTTCTGGAAATCCAAGATCGGGTCTTTTTGACGACACAATAGGGTGCCCAATTAATTGATGCCGTAGTAAGCAGGGCGGAGAATACAATTCAGAGCCTTGGAAAGCCTTCCACGGAAGGGGAGGCGTATCCAATTCTCTTTGGGCATCGCAGGGTTGCGGGGCAAGGAAGTGGTGGCGTCCAGAGCTCTGCGCAATAACTTCCTACGAATAGCACCATCAGTGTCAAGCTTAATAGAATTAGCATGCACTTTGACAAGGAGCGCGTTATTCTCGGATTTGTATTGCGGCGGTTCTTCTTGAATTTGTGGGAGCACACAACAATAACAAGCTTCTTGGTGACATTCCTTCCATTGCTTGAAACAATACCACACGTTAGCCCACTTCAATTGTACGCGGGTCGAAGTCAAAATCTCACCGCGAGTCCACAACAGAAGACCACATCCATTCCCACCATCGCTTGAAACAACCAGAATGAAAAACTTGAGAGCATAATACAGCAAAAACGTAGCACACGAAATTCACCCTGTTTTCGTCAGAAAATGAAGCACGACATGCTGGCCTGGCCTGGCATACAGCCCCCTCATAAGGTTGGAGGGGGAAGAAGACCAGCACGAACGGAAAAGTTTACGGCACAACCCAGTACAAAAGAATCCACCCACTTCAACTAGAAAAATCGAAATGGGGAAGGGCTCGCATGTTTACAGCCCCCCCATCAGCTTTTTACCTATCATCATATACATGCATAAGAAACGATTTTTAAAATGTCTGTCCATGTATGGAAAACTTTATTTTCATGTATGATAGGCAGTTGATATACCTTTCTCAAAATAATATCGTGCAGCAAATTCCCTGTCCCCTACTCATCTCCGAAATCCTAGCTAAACATTATACCTCAGTATCCTCCAACGCTAACTACGACCCCGACTTTTTAGAATACAAAATCCAACAAGAAAAATTTGATATATCTTTTGATCCTCCTTCAAATGAACCTCTTCCATACAACCTCCCCATCTCCGAAAACGAATTATCGAATACTATATAAATAAAAATCTGAGAAACGCCTCCCCCGGACTTGACAACACTCACGCGGCCATGATAAAGAATCTCCATCCAAACTCGCTCACTTATCTTCTTTCTTTATTCAACTCTATTTTTTCACAAAACACCTATCCTATCTTCTGGAAAACAGTCATCATTCTCCCCATATTGAAACCTGGCTCGGACCCTCTCCTCCCTGCCTCATATCGCCCCATAGACCTTTCTAGCGTTCTTGGCAAATTATTTCAAAAAATTCTGAACAAAAGACTCTTGTGGTATCTAGAATCCAATAACATCCTCTCTCCCTTCCAATATGGCTTCAGAAAAGGACGGGACACTATACAACCCCTTTATGATCTCCAATCTCAAATCAACGATGTCATCAATAACAAATCCTCCCTATACTCTATCTTCTTTGATCTCCAAGAGGCCTTTCCCCGGGTATGGAGACACCTCATCTCTACCGAACTTTACGAAATTGGTCTTCGAGGCCACCTCCCTAACATCCTACAAACTTTTCTCAACGACAGAACCCTTCTAGTAAGAATCAATAACATAACCTCCCCTCCCCTTTCGGTCCAAAATGGAGTCCCTCAAGGAGAAGTCTTCAGTGTCTTACTTTTTCTAATAGCAATAAATGATATCACCGAATGTGTAAACCCCCCCCCCTCACCCAGCGTCTTTTCGCTGATGACTATAACATCACTATCCGTTTAGCAAATCCGCAAAGAGCCCACAGACTCCTACAGGATACCCTTAACTCAATCACTACATGGACATCAAAAAGAGGATTCAGATTTTCTTCCTCGAAAACCTACTCAGTTATTTTCAAAAAAAGAAATCCTATCCCCTCCTTGCCTCCTCTAATTCTACAAAACTTTCAAATCCCATCTCGTAACTACGGCAAACTTCTTGGCTTACATTTTGACCAAAAACTTACCTGGGCCCCCCACATTAAAACCCTCAAAGCCAAATGCACACGCGCTCTAAACATAATAAAATACATATCTCATCCATCTAAAGGCTGCAACAGGAAGTTACTCCTTCTATACAAAAGTCTTATTCGCTCAAAATTAGATTATAGTTCCCCGATCTACAACACAGCGAAAAAAACCGTCCTTGCCTTACTCGACCCCATCTAGACATCTTCTCTCAGGATTGCCCTGGGAGCTTATCGCACCAGCCCCAAACTTAGCCTATGTGCAGAAGCCCCAGATCCTCCCCTTCACTTTCGAAGGCTCATCCTAACCTCCAGCTTTTTATCCTCTGAAGCACAATTCCCACAACTTCCAATCTTTAACCGAATCTTTCACCACAATCACAACCAATCCGCCACCAAACATATTCGCCTTCAATTCAATCACCTGATCAACAAACCGTTCATAGCACATCCCCTAGAACCCATATACACAACCTTCCCCCCTTGGACCTTCCCTCAACCTAAAATACGCCTAGATCTCACAGAAATCCCAAAATCGGACAAACCTGGTTTTACCCAACATATCAACAAACTACTTCAAGATTACCCTGACCATTCACTTTGCCTCACCGATGGGTCGAAAACATCTACTAAAGCAGCTTACGCATACTCCATCGACGGGGAAATATCTTCTCATCGCATCCGAAATATCTAGCCTCTATGTTTACAGCCGAACTGATGGCCATTTCTTCCTGCCTTTCCCACCTCTCTCAACTACCCCCAAACGGTAAATTCATTATTCTCACTGACTCACTTTCTTCACTCCACTCCCTTACAGACGCATACAACTCTAACCCTATAATCCAACGCATCTTTCTCACACTAAACACTTTGGAAACAATCAACACTCAAATTATCTTCATATGGATCCCTGGACACACCAATTTCCCCGACCACGACGCAGTTGATCAAGCCGCTAAACAAGCTACCTCCCTCAGTCAAATAACTGATAATTCAACCCTACCAACCCTAGATTACAAAATTACTATCGTTCTCTCATCACGCAATCATGGAACACTCTTTGGGAAATCAAACAAATAATAAACTTCTCAGTATCAAAAAAACCCCGGTTCCTTGGGTATCCTCTATTCAAAACACAAGTAGAGAAGAAGTAATTCTCTCTCGTCTCAGAATTGGTCACACAAAAATTACTCACACCCACCTCATCAGTCCCTACATCCTAACCCCTCCCTCATGTCCCCACTGTCAAAAAGACAAATTAACTGTGGAACACTTTTTTTCATGCCCCAGACTTCTACCCCTTCGCTCTTCTTCGGATACCCCCTCTTCACTCACCCAAGCACTCGAAAACAACCAGGACGTCATTTCGAATACCCTATATTACCTAAGACAAACCGACTTTCACGCTCACATCTGAACACATACATCGACTATACCTCTACAACCTTCTACATACACACATTGTAAACTTTTACACACCATCACCTGAAGCAGTTAAATTCGACATTATATTCCATCCTCTTATTCTTCCTCACTTTTCCTTACTCTACCAACTTCCTTAAAACCTCCCTTTCTTATGTGTTATTTATAATATTACTTTCATAACTTTGTACCGCCGAGCCAATAGCCCTCGTGCAGCTCTAGTGCTCGTAAAAATAAAATAAAAAAAATAAAATAAAATTCCCTGTGACAATTAAAACTAATAAAATTAGTATACGTTCCATCGTATGTACTAGCGAAATATTAACGTTACCTTCGCGTGTAACCACAGCGCAACGACGTCATCTCTCGGCAAGGAGCGCGCGTTATTCACGGATTTGCATGGTGGAGGCTCAATCTCCATGAATTTTTGAGCTTACTTTCAGGTATAGGTTAGAAATGAAATACCTAGTCCGATGGGAAATTTCACGAGGAATAATTTTTGACTGAATGACTTTTTTCTCTAAAACGCGTATTAAGCGGGATATTTACAAAAAGCTGATTTTGAGGGGGTTTCAACCCCCATAAAAAAGATAAAACGCGGAGAAGTTAGTATGTTGTTTTGGACTTCATTCTTGACCATTTCCAGCAATCAGACCTTTACTATGTCGCAATGTTCTTTTTTTTTCCGAAACCTGTCTAATTTGATTACACTAACACTAAAATCAAAAATTTTAGAAAATCGCTCAACTTTCAAACCAACTTTTCAGCTCGAGTTTTTTGGCTAAGTTGACATACATATAGTGACATTTATAGGAAATTTGATGAGGAACAACTTTTGTTCAAAACTTTTTTCTCTCTGATGCTTGGTTTTCGATTTATTCTCAGAAAACTAATTTTTGTGGTACTTTGACCCCCTTTGGGGGAGGGCCCGCTCTCTGATCGCTGTGGACTTTTAGTATGTTTATCAGGAGACCATTTTAAACACAACACACGAAAAAAACCTTTGCCGGCATTTATTTCCATTTCAAAACCTAATCTGCCTGGGCTAACATTGTCCTCGTCGAGAACGTAAATCAACTCACTATTTGAGCGGTTTCTGCAGGTGCTTTATTCTACATCGGTGTCATTAAGTCATCTCGGTCCATTTTAATAATTAACTTCCTCAAACGTAAAAAATATAATAACCTCAAGTGATAATGTTCAAAAAGCTGTTTATGAGATTGTGCACGCTAATGTAGTTCGCCTGCCCCCGAGGAAGGAAGGCAGCGAAGACCTCGAAGAATAGATAATCACGTACGATAAATTGCTCACATCGCCAATGTTGGTGGACAGCTAATGTAGAAACTCGCCAACATTGTCCAAACTCGTTGGACACAATCGACAATGACGAAAATGTCAACTACGACCGTGATATGTACACATACGCCTTCGTATCCAATAAAACTGAGACATAATTATACACCGTACACCAGTCTAAAATGCTTTCCTTTCCCTTATAAATAATTTTGTCGTTGTACGGATGACCCTCGAAGAAGATTTTTGGTAATAAGTTTACACTTTATACTAATTGAGCGCGGAGGAAATTCCGGATGTTCGTACATGATATCAGAAAAAAATCCTTGAAAAAATATTGCATCTAAAAATTACAATTTTTGTCATACACACAACCTGATAGGCCCCCATAAAGATTAATTTTGCTGTTAATGTAGCTGTCTATATACAGAAAAGGTACACGTTATGCTAATACCACGAAATTGTTGAATTTTTCATCATTTCCCAAGAAAAAAGGATGTAGGTATTTCTGCACTTCTCCAAATATGACTAACATACGCGAGTATTTATGGCGAGACGCGTAATTAAACAGACTAAGCATAAATGTATGGAAGGGACATTAATAATACGAAATATCGCATTACATTTACAGATGAAAAGTTATGAGAGAAAAAAATAAAAATAAATAAACTCTTCAGCCTAAACCATTTAACACCGAACTCATTCGTAGATGGCGAGGCACGACAAGCTTAAAAAATTACGAATGTATTAAGTTATGAGTACGTGCACTCGTAGAAATATCATCTAGAGATCATATTAGAGGTAACTATGTATTTTCCTCGAGTTCATAATATGTACGTAATTGCTGCGAGCTTATCGTCTTTGCTGGAGGAGTCGTGCTCGCGCTGAATGATTTTTCACCAGTCATACACACACGCTCGCGTTGCCCAAGTAAACGCCCGATTAAACTTCATCAAATTGAGATAGATGCACATTACAACATACAGCAATTTCGAGACTACTCTTTAGCATAGATCAAGCTCCATACGTTGTGGTTTAGTGTCTGTCCAGAATTTTGAGGTTACCCTGCGTGTGCACTTGTCGCTACCTGTGCATCGAGTAAATGAAACTAAAACCAGTTTCAAACGAGCATAATCATAATGTACCAGGTATGGTCGGTGACAACATTTTTTCGATCAATATTAAATCCAGAACAAGTGCACCGCGGTCATAATCCATTTTAATTTTGTCGCACTTACTCGGGGCGAGGGCGACGACGATAATGAGCAAATATACTATAGGTAAGCTATTAGAAGTGCCCTTCGTCGATCACTTCGGCAAGACTTCCATACATCGAGACATAGGTATAGCCAAAATCTGAGAAGGCTATTCGCGACTATGAAAGCGTTTTCAATTGACAATTAATATTCATAAGTAGGTATATACCGAATTAAGAGGTTGTGGTAGACAAGCTACTTATACTACGATAACAAGTGTCCATTTAATTTGAAAAAATTGCCACCCATTGAAAGTACAGATACCTTTTCTTTAACCGAACTAGTCTAGTGATAGGAAGAAAAAATTATCAATTGAAGACTTATTAGCAAACGAGTGTTTTTATTCTTTTCTCTCTCGCTCGATGTAGCGACAAGTGCACAATCAATGTTCGGTCTGACCTAGTGATATCTTTGCGTACCCCACGGTCAGAAGCACAAATAATAATAAATCAAAACTAGTACCTATAGAATCCCCTTCTATATGTTGATCATCACCGACATAATATTATACAGAAATTATATCATGGGCTGGACTAATGAATAATTATTCGTGTTCAATAATTCGCCTCCTCCTGTTCTAGTCTAGTCAAATTAGACACAAAATGAGCTTAAAAAAGAATTTTTTGGTGCAGAACGGGTGTTTGCTGAAATGTGTAGAGGAAGGTATCGAAAAGTACCAAAAAAAAACCCATCCCCTAAAGGCTGAGGAAAATTTTTTGTGGAACGTTTTGGCCCCCCAAATTCAGTTTTTGGACTATTTCTCAAAAACTAAGCGTTTTACAAAAAAAAGTTTCGAAGAAAAGATGTTCCTCTTGAAATTTCAAATAAGATGATGTATAGAAAGTCCAGTTTAGACCGAATAGTCAGCTCAAAAATTCCCTCCAAGTAATATAGTTTTCAAAATTTAAACGAAATTTATCAAATTTTTGCTGATATCTCGAAAAAATCAACTTCTAGAACAAAATGTATAGGAAGGAAACATTTTCGTTATAGTATTTCTTATAAATAAAGTTTATTCTACACACATTTTGTTTGCTTCTTCATCTTATGTGGCTGTAAAATGTGACAATAAGGAATTCTTCTCTAGTTTAGCAATTGTTGAAAAATTGACCTTAACAAGTATGTAACTTTGGTAGAATCAATGCGGTTTCTCAATTTATGGCCAGATATACCAGACGAAGTCATACTCAAGCGAGTAATGCAATCGGAGTAATTTACAATTTTAGACACAGAAATTTAACGACGCCGGAGCGCTTTCGATTAAACAATCATTGTCAACGGGGACTGGAAAGCGACTGAACCAACTCCGGCTGTAAACTAGAAACATATGAGGAAATCAGGATTGAACCAGCGAGTCATCACGACGTGAATCATACTCGTAAACTAGTTCAATCAACCCCTCATCAGGTATGTACCTGTTGAGCACATTATGGTTGTCGTTATTTAAATGACGGATTATTTCGATGTGTTCTAACGCTTTTCGCTTCGAATACGCGTTTTCTCTGTAGAGGAGGACCTCGGACCCCTCTTTAATGCTGTGGCCGCTAGTGATTAAATGGTCCGCAAACACCGATTCACTTATATTTTTCTTTTCCCACGCCTTCCTATGTTCGGCGATTCTAATTTTCAACTGACGGCCTGTCTCGCCGATATAAATTCCGTTACAATCCTTACAGTTAACTTTATACACACTACTCCTCTCGGCCAGTTGGATGGAGTCTTTTAGCCTAACCAATAAACTTTTTATGGTATTGGGGTTGTAATACACAGGCCGAAATCCGAAGGGGCGTAGGACCTTACTCGGTGAAAAATTCGGTCTCCTTGGCTGATAGGCTTAAGGATAATATTCTTCCGCTGGGATCGACCCCGTGTTCATTTGATGTGGTCGGCCTGTTCCCCAATATCCCCTGAGCAACCGCCATGCAACATATGGGAGACCTTTTGATTCAAACAAATGTTCGCCAAGAAGAATTGGTTGAATTTTTCAATCTCCTCAATATTTGTTGGTCACCCAATTATTGCAAATTCGATAACAAGTTTTTTGAGTTTCCTAAAGAGGTTGGAATACCCATCGGTTCTCCTTTGGGTTCTCTCATTTCGGAGGTCTTTATGTCTAAGTTTGAGCTCGATTTGTTCTCCTCTGGCAGTGCGTATTTAGATCAGATTTATTATTGGCACAGGTATGTCGACGATGTGTTGTGTACGTGGACTGGTCCCCGAGAGCTCCTTTTGGAGTGTCTCCAGTATCTAAATAATCAATATCCTTCCATAAAATTTACTTTAGAAATCGGTGGCGCATCTATTAATTACTTGGATTTGACGATCTGTAATAGAGACGGTATCCATGAATTCGCCATATACAGGAAAGATACTGCGACCGCTATTACTGTCCACGGAAAATCTTTTTGCCCTGTAGCCCATAAATATGCTGGATTTAACAGCTTAATCCATCGACTGACTAGTATTCCTCTCAATCAGTCAGCCTTCCAAAAAGAGGTATTAACTATAAAGCACTTGGCCAGAGTGAATGAAGTGAACTTAGACATTGACCTTATGATCCAAAGGAAAGTTACTCGAAAATGCCTCGATTCCACCACCTCCCTCCCCCGCAATACGGCCGTAAACAGTAGAGAGCGTTGGATAAGGCTTTCGTTCTTGGGGCAGTTTTCATCTCAATTGAGTCGTGTCCTACGCCCCTTCGGATTTCGGCCTGTGTATTACAACCCCAATACCATAAAAAGTTTATTGGTTAGGCTAAAAGACCCCATCCAACTGGCCGAGAGGAGTAGTGTGTATAAAGTTAACTGTAAGTATTTATTCAATACACATGTATCCGAGTACTGAAAAATACCTTACTACGAGACCGATTGTACGTATCTTCGTCATATGACTATCAGATCTCTCTCTTCAAGTGCCATATCCAAGGGACTTCAGGCAGTTGTTATTTCGATAATTTGTTACTATTTTTCTCGATCTCTCGCTGCGTGGAAAATTTCCTCTGGCAACATATTGGTCCACTGTCTTATGTTCCTTAGCAATGAGAGACTTTTTCGGTCTATCCAACGCTTCCCCTCAAGTCGACCATACATGAATGTCTGCAGTAGATCATATTTAGGCTCGCGAAGTACATTTTTCTTTTCTTAAGTGTTTAGAAGTTCGCGCTCTTTCCCCATGTGATCAAGAACTTCCGTATTCCGTACTTTTTCCATCCATACAATTTTCAGCATGCGTCGGTACCACCACATCTCGAATGCCTCAACTTTATTCATTATCGCCGTTTTCAGGGTCCACGTTTCACAGCTATAGAGTAGCCTCGACCAGACATAGCATTTCAAGATCCTCAATTTTAGACGCATGTTCAGGTCCTTTGTCGTCATTACCTTGCGCCAGTTACTGAATGCATCATTTGCCAACGCTATTCGAACTTTAATCTCCTCATCCGGGTTCATGTCCTCGTTTATCTAGGCTCCAAGATATTTGAAATGCGTTACTCTTTCAATACGTTCTCCAGCTAGTTCCAGTTGTACATTCCCAATCCCACCCTTGCTTACTATCCTCATTTTTGTCTTAGTAATGTTGATGGATAAGCCATATTTTTTACAGGCTTCGTTAACTCGGTTTAGTAAAGTTTGGAGATCGGGCATTGTCTCTGCTACAAGGGCTGTGTCGTCCGCATACCTGATATTATTGATTGTTTCGCTTCCGATTCGCACTCCTATTGGCTGATCTTCTAAAGCCTCCACAAATATTTCTTCGGAGTAGATGTTAAATAGCAGTGGCGAGAGGACGCAACCCTGCCTTACTCCTCTTTTGACTGAGATTTGCTGTGATTCTGTGTTGCCAATTTCCACAAACGCCGTTTGTTTCCAATACAGATTGACCATTAGCCGTATGTCCCAGTCGTCAAAACCAATTTTCTTCAGGCTTTCAACTAGTTTGTTGTGTTGTACTTTATAGAAAGCTTTCTCGAAGTCTATAAAGCATATAAAGACTGTTTTTCGGAACTCTCGGCATTTTTGAAGAATAACTTGTACGCAGTACAGAGCTTCTCTCGCTCCCATGCGTGGTTGAAATCCAAATTGTTCCTTGTTGTCATGGAGAGAAACAATCAAGAAACGGCCACGAGTCCTGGGCGCTCCTTCAACGGAGCAGGGGTGCTAAGAATATCCCAGCTCGAAATGACGAAGATTCTAAAGATAGGTACGTGGAATGTACGCACATTATACGAAACGGAAAAAATCCACAATCTAATCCGAGAAATGAAACGTCTGGATATTCACATTCTCGGTGCTGGTGAAACACACTGGCTTGGCTCCGGGTGCTTTGAGACAGAAGAGCAGACCATATATTTCTCAGGAGCAGAAGACGGACCGCACCAGAAAGGAGTAGCTATTACATATGATAAATCTACCGCCAAAGCGGTGAAAGCATTTATACCACTGTCTGAGAGAGCTATGATGATCCTTCGACATAAATACTCACTCGTATAATACAAATCTACGCGCCTACAGCGGACAAAGATGACGCTTAACTTGAGGATTTTTACGGACAGGTAGAGGCACTATTAAAAGCCTGCAAAAATCACAATGTCACTTTTGTGACTGGAGATATGAATGCTAAGGTTGGAAGAGGTACCAACAGGAACAATTGCCGGACCTTTTGGCTTAGGAGAACAAAACGGACGCGGTGAACACCTCATCCAATTTTGTCAGGAACAACAACGTACGTGGTTTTAGCTCCCAAAAAGGATTGAAAAAGGGGTTTTTCAATTGTACAAATCTATTTTATTAGTTGCTTATACAAGAGTACTTTCGGGTGTTATCCCATCATCAGTTGTGTCGCAACTGGAGAATGAGGCCTTAACCATGAGTTTTTATAGTATAACACTGTGGTCTTATTGGCTATAACAATGCTGTGTTGTGATTGGTTCACTTCTTAGAAACTTATTCTTACAATAATATGACATTGTGTTCTTATTGGCTAAAACATACTGCTCTGTGATTGGTTCAATCTATTGTTCTAAATGCTGCGTTTCTATTGGCTACCTGGATTCCTGCCGTCTCATTGGTTGGTTTCGTTCTTCTTCTCTCGTCCAATCACCAGGCCGAATAATTTTTCGCTGTCAAATGTGATTACATTGTTCAAGAGGCAGGCTTTCTTCCTCTTGGCTTTTGCAATCTCCATTTGTTCCCAGAGTTTTCTTCTCTTTGTGCGATTCTCTACGTGTATGACTTCAAATATTCCCTCTCCATCGTGGTTTTCCTCGTTACAGTGTTTCCCAAACAGTGACTTGCCATCTTCTTTCTCCTTCGACGTTTTGTGCTCCTTTCTCCTGATCTCAAACTTTCTCCCAGTCTCACCGATATAGATCCCCTCGCACTGTTCACCTGAGCTCGTACACTCCGCTCAAGCTTTCCTTGTCCTTTTGTTCCGTCTGGTCATTGCTGATTCTCTTCACCATGGGTTGGTTATTCTGGATACCCACGTTCACATCGTAGCCATTGAACGCCTTTATCACCTTGTTTGTGTACTTTCCTATACATGGTATCGATCCGGAGTACTTTCTCACTATGCTATCATGGGTTCCTTTCTTTGTTTCCATTTTCCCAAAGACTCCCTCCACCCCACGGCTGCGGTAGCCATTGGCTTCTGCGATCTGCTTTACTATCTCGATCTCTTTCCTCTTCTCTTTGTTGTTCTTGAGGATAGAAATTGCCCGATAGCAGCAGTTCTGAATTGCCGCTAACTTGTGCCTAGGATGGTGGTAGGAGTCGTTTGGGATGATGGTGTCAGTATTTTGTATTCTATCCTATTGTTCTCCAGTGTGAGTATAAGGTCCAAATAGTCGATGGTCTCATTGCCTTTTTCCACTGTGAATTTGTTGCTCTCATTCATCGCGTTCACTTCTGAAGGGAATAGATCCACCTGTCTATCAGTGCCTGACCACACAATCAAGATATCATCTACATATCTGGCCCAGTGTTTGATCGAGTTTCTGAACTTGCTGCCCTTCAATATCTTGTTTTCCATATCATTCATGAATATCTCCGCCAGTATTGGTGACAGCGGTGATCCCATCGCAAGTCCCCTTTCCTGACTGTAGAACCTGTTATTGAAGCGGTAGTAATTCTGGCTCAAGATCTCCTCCACTATGTTGGCGTACTTCGACCCATCGGGGTTCCCATGGTATCTGTTGTTTTTGAGCAGAATGAGAAATTCCTCCTTCGGTATGATACCAAACATATTAGTCACATCAAAGGATATCAGCTTGTCGTTACTCCTGATTTCCAACTTGTCCAGTTGCTCAATCAGCTCTCCGTTGTTTCTGATACTTCGTCTGGGTGCAAACTGGTAGTTTTCTTTCAGGAATGTGGCTACGATCTTTGCTATCTTGTAGCATGGTGATTGAATGCTGTTGACCAGGGGTCTCATCGGACGGTTCGCTTTGTGGAGTTTTACAAGCCCCTTGAGATTTGGTGCAACCGGGTTCATCTCAAGCGTCCTTCCATTGCCGAGTACATTGTTCAGTTTCAACACAGCTTTCAGGTCATCTTGGTATTTCCGTGTTGGGTCCCTTGCCAGCTCTTGGTGTCCATTAACTGCGATGTACGACTCCACTTTTTGGGTGTAGTCCTCCTTCTCCATTACCACTACCGTGCTGCCCTTGTCCGCCTTTGTCAAAATCAGGTTGTTCTGTCGGATCTTCTTTTGTAGATTTGTGACCTTCCTCTGCATTAATTGCGTTCTGTCATAGGTTCGGCACATATCCTCTTTGACGTCCAACAGTACTTTCCCAATTTTAGTCCGGGCTTCTGGTCTCACGTCGTGTTCCATGGTTTGGATGACTTGTTCGCAGCTAATGGCCATGCTTTCAAGCCTACACTGGTTCAGCCTCTCTGGCTGCACATACTTGATGCCTTTGTCCAGCAGTCTTCTTTCTTCTTCTGTGAAGGTGACGCTTGATAGGTTCTCGGTTCTGGGAGCAAATTTGTGCTCAACTCTCACTGTCTCTTCCTGTCTTTCTTCTTTCTTCCGGGTCAGTTCGGCAAGCTCAGCAAGCTTCATTATGAGTACCGATAATCCCAAAAAGAAGGTTATATACGTGGAAAGCTCCGACTGATAGTAAAGATTTGATAGTCAGAAACCAAATGGACTACATAATGATCAAAAAGCGTTTCAGAAACTCGGTAAAAGCCGTGGAAACGTATCCTAGTGCAGTTATAAACAAAGATCATATCCTCCTTGTGGCGAAGGTAAAAACCCGATTGAAGAAAATTAAGAAAGCCTCAAAACAGTTTATAAATACGTTAAAACTATAACAACCAGAGGTCAAACGAAAGGTAAGAGAAAATATAAGCCATGAAATACAAGGCATTTCCGAGCAGGAAATAGGAAATAACGATGTCGAAAAAACTAGTACGCGGATGAAGAGTGTAATATTGCAATCGGCTGAAGAATTCCTGGGCAAAAGGGAACGAAAAAAGAAGAACGCATGGATGACGGAAGAAATTCTGGAACTCATAGACGAAAGAATAAAACACAAGAACAAGGATGAGCGAAAATACAGAGAGACCCAGAGGAAGGCCAAAAAGGCAGTACAAAAGGAAAAGAAGAATTTTATCTTAAATCTTGTGAAGAAATTGAACAACTAATAGAAAAACACGGCGAATATCAGCTACACAAGAAAGTGAAGGAAACTGCCGGAATTTACAGACCAAAGAAACCTTACGTAAAGAGAAACCAAGAGGGAAACATAATTGTGGAGGAAAACAGTCTGGTTGTGGAATCGACCAGATATATTGAGAAACTGTTTGAAGATGAAAGAGAATCCGTGGAAGTCACTGAAGAAGAAGGCATAGCAATCCTTCAATCCGTAGTAGAAAGCGCAATAGGGAACGCTCTAGTAAGAAAGGCCCCTGGACCGGGTGAAATGATAGCAGAATTACTGAAAGTGTTGGATGAACACAGCACTGGAAAACTGACGAGACTAGCGGAACAATACCAGAAGAATGGCTTCAATCAAAGTTTATAACATTTCCCAAGAAGCAAAAAACGAAAAGCTGCAACGGTTTCAGACCAATCAGCTTGTGTCACATCTACTAAAAATATTGCTGCGTACTTATAATACAAAGAAGAATAACCAAAAAATGCGAGTACTACCACATATGGATGAATAATTATTCCATCTTTATCCGGTTGTATAGCTAAATTTTAATATTCTTATAGCTAAATACAGTATAAGAATTAATTCTACAATAAATTTCCTCTATTTCCGCTTGTTCTACAAAAGATATTAGGTATTACATTTGCTCGAAATTCTCGCCTCCCACTATAAATCGGTCTCATTTGACGAAAACTACGACGAAACCTTCAGACTTCAAAAATTAGCTGAAGAAGCCTCTCCAATCAACTTCTCCACTGAAAACACAAACACTCCTTACAATCTACCCATAACTCTTCTCGAACTGAACATCGCCATCAGAGCAGACATAAAAAATTCATCACCAGGTCCCGAGACCCATTTTTGGCCTCATCCTACCGCCCTAAAGCTCTAACAAGTGTACTCGGAAAAATATTCGAAAAAATTCTTAACAAGAGATCAGTTCGGCTCACGTAAGAAAAGAAGCACCCAACATGCCCTAGCTGACTTACAATACTGCATACAAGACGCAAGCCTATCTAAATCTAGTCTATACACAGTCTTCTTCGACCTCGAACAAGCTTTCCCCCGAGTCTGGAGACATCTCATTAATAAAAAATTATTCGACCACGGTCTACGCGGAAACCTCCCTAACATCCTCAAAACATTCCTCGAAAACAGATTCATAACAGTAAGAATCCAAGATAAGACCTCATCCCCCCACACTATACAAAACGGTGTCCCGCAAGGATCAGTATTCAGCGTCTTCCTCTTCATGGTCGCCATAAATGATATAACTAAAAACATACAATTCCCCTTAACCCAAAGACTCTACGCAGACAACTACAGCATATCTATCAAGTCTGACTTACCCAGTCGAGCACACCGCCTACTTTAGGAAAACCTCGATAACCTAACTCAATGGACATCCAAAAACGGCTTCCGTTTCTCGGTGAATAAGACACACCTAATCATATTCCGACATAGAAAATCTATACCAACTATCCCCCCACTCAAATTAAACGGGAACATAATCCACACCAAAAACAGTACTAAATTCCTTGGCGTAAATTTCGACCAGACTCAGACATGGGCACCACACATAAAATACCTCAAAGGCAAATGCAATCGTACACTCAACGTCCTCAAATACCTCGCACATCCCAGCACAGGATGCAATAAGAAAATTCTTTTGCAACTATACCGAAGCCTCATCCGATCACAGCTGGATTATGGAGCCCCAATCTATGGACTAGCCAAGAAATCTATCCTTTCCACATTAAACTCAATTCAAAACGCGTCACTTCGCCTAGTCCTAGGCGCCTTCAGAACCAGCCCTAGCCTCAGCCTATGTGCTGAGGCAGGCGAACCCCCTCTGGAGATCCTAACAAATTCATTTTTAGCTAATATATCTGATAATAAAAATTCTCCCGTAACTCTACTAAACATATCAAACTTAACTTACAACGCGTACACGAACGAAAATTTGTATTTAACCCTCTACTTCCCATCTTCAACTCCACTCCACCATGGGCACTAAATTCACCCCATTTCAACGACGAACTTACTAAATTTCCCTCATATACCCCAAAAAATACACTCAAACAAGAAACACAAAACCTCTTAAACAACTACCAATCACACACCCACTGCTTCACTGACGGCTCACGACTCAACAACAAGACCGGCTTTGCCTTTTCGATCGACCGTTCAATATTCAAATTCCGCATTTGTGACAGTGCATCTGTCTTCACAGCTGAACTCTTCGCTATCCTCAGATGTCTACAAGAAATATCTACTCTCACTCAGAACAATCAATACCTTATGGTCACTGATTCACTGTTGTCCTTTTTGGGTATACAAAACATTTTTTCGAACAATCCAATTATTCAACTAATGCACACCATCATTCACACAATAACGCAAATCTTATCATCTGTCACACTAATCTGGATCCCTGCGCACATTGGACTATCGCAAAGTGACAGAGTAGACAACGCAGCAAAACAGTCAACACATTTCAAAAAAATAACACTCAAATGGCAAATTCCATCATCCGATATTAAAAATAACTATCGCACCCATATACTCAAAAAATGGTCCCATTTCTGGTCTAACCGAACCAATAACAAACTTCTCCCTATCAAAATCGATCCCCTACAAAACACTCCCAACAGACCATCAAGAAAAGAAACTCCCGTCCTTATACGCCTCAGAATTGGGCATACACGACTAACCCACTCATATCTTTTTTTGAATAACTCTGAACCACCGCAGAATGCCACAAATGCCACCTCGACAAAATTGACGTTAATCACATATTTATATGCCCCGAACTAACAACCTTACGAAACACTCACAATATTCCTCATTCCAGAAAAGAGGCATTAACAAATAACGACACTACACTTACAGATCAACTAATACAATATCTTACCGCATCCGATATCTTCCCCCTCATTTAACCGTATGATAGTATCCGTCCTTTCAATAAACCTTGTCAAGCTAATAGCCCTAGAGTAGCTTCAAAGCTTGTAAGATAAAAAAAAAAAAAAATATTTGCTCAATCGTAAACTTATTTTATAAGAAATACTATAAAGAAAATATTTCCTTCCTGTACATTTTCTTCTAAAAGTTGATTTTTCCGAGATATCTGCAAAAATTTGATAAATTTCGTCTAAATTTTGAAAACTATATTACTTCGAGGGAATTTTTGAGCTGACTATTCGGTCTAAACTGGACTTTCTATACATCATTTTATTTGAAATTTCAAGAGGAACATCTATTGTTCGAAACATTTTCTTGTAAAACGCTTAGTTTTTGAGAAATAGTCCAAAAATTGAATTTGGGGGGCCAAAACGTTCCACAAAAAATTTTCCTCAGCCTTTAGGGGGTGGGGTTTTTTTTTGGTACTTTTCGATACCTTCCTCTACACATTTCAGCAAACACCCGTTCTCTACCAAAAAATTATTTTTTATTGTCTAGTTTGCCGACAATTTTTTTACGTTCGAGTATTTCTCTTTACTATTCGCGTTTCTTTAGATATTCATATTTTGGTCTCATATTTGTACATACAAATTTTTCAAGCTAGAAGAATTTTCTTAGTATTTTCTCAGTAAACCGAAGAAACAAGATCGAACTTTTAGGAAAGACTTCGTCGTACAATACACTGCAATAGAATACGGAACTTTTGCTATCGCCTCCTTTTATTCGCACATCCTAAGAACGCTAGATAGAAAACGTTTCGATCTCATCTCGAAGACATTAACGTCGTACTTTGATAAATGTGAGATTCTATCGGAGGTTGCAGAATCTCTCTATCCCTGCAGGTGGGCGTATAAAATTTCTGATACCCCTTCACGCTACTCGTACACACAGTCGCGTATCTCTCGTCCGATAATTTATCTAATAATGCGTACGACAAATTGTAGACTTCGCGCGTTGATACTCTAATTAATATCGTCGACGTTTCGTGCACGGCATATAGAAAAGAACGCGCGTGAGAAAGCATAAAAACGAGCGACCAAACATCAAAATTTCGATAAATTAGGGTCTATTTCCGGTTGAATTAAGGAGCATGTTACCGTAGCACGTTCCCAAGGATAGGAGGTGGTGATAACACGAAGTTTATTGACTCTCCGTTTTAGAGGGAAACCTTTTTGGCAAATCGCACACTGCACTGTGGAGTACTGTAAACTGTTCAACACGGCGCAATAAAATGACTGAAAATAAACGCTAATATCATTATGTACTAAGCGATCTGTTCTTTATATCGTTTACCGCAATCTTTCTTCCACGCTGTCCCATAATTATTTAGGTTTCAAAGGTTGTGCTGCAAAATACGACAGTATTAATTTTATGTGCCTTTCCTGATTATAAAATATTAGTTTGTTACATAGGTATCATACAAGCTTTTTTTTTTTTTTTTTTTTTTTATTCACGAGCTACTAGCAGCCTGCCTTCAGGGCTATGAGCTCGGCGAGATTGTGTGATTATATGCGTGAGAGGAAGTTGGCTTGTTGTAAGAAGTTGAATTAAGGAACTATAGAAGATAGGTATGCGCAAGTGATGAGAATAGGATCGTCACCACACTGATAAAGTCGAAGGAGGAGTAATCTGAGTAGTTTCCTAAGAGAATTTTAAGCATCAAACATGGAATACAAGAATTTAAACTACAAAAAATGAAGGAAGATCGCTAATTTCTTATTTTCATCGATATAATCTTTCTAATTAACCAAAATTCAATGTTTTACATTTAAATTTTTCTCACACGGCCCACCTGAAATCTTCTAAAACTGCTCCCCCTTCGACTTTATCAACATGACGATGATCCCTTTCTTATCACTTGCGCATACCTATGTTATATAGTTCCTTAGTTGAATACGTTGCGGATGGAGGGGAAGTCATCTGAAAGTGCCTCTTTATGGTTGTGAGGGATGGATAAGGAATTACGGAGTTCGGTCAAGTTGGGACAGCAGAAGATGTGTTGAACGGATAGGGGGTGTTCAGATTCGCAATGAGGGTATGAGAGAGGCATAAGATGAGAGATGAGATGGGTGTGAGTGAGTGAGTATACCGATGGTGGAGAGGGGTGGTGTTTATATGGTGGCCTGTGGAGATTGCCCTAGCGTGTACATAGATAGCCGTCAACTCCGGATTAGAGTTGATGAACACAGGAAGGCCTGGGAAAAAAGAAAAGTAGGCGTGTCGGCGTTTGCGGACCATTTAATTGGAAGTGGCCACAGTCTCAAAGGGGGGTCTGAAGTTCTCCTTCACAGGGAAAAGTCATATTTCAGGCGCTTAGCGTTAGAAGAAATCGAATTTCATCGTCACCGAAATATTCAAGACATTACCGTGTTGAACAGGTATATTCCTGAGGAGGGATTGATTGAATTGGTCTATGAGGATGATTCACACTTCGATAACTCGCTGGTTCAGTCATGACCTACTCTTCGTTGTTACTCGTTCTTGTCGGTGTTGGGTTCAGTCGCTTTCTATACTTTGAGAATGGCTGTTTAGCCGAAAGCGCTCAGTCGTGTTATATTTTATTGCGGTTCGTGTATCTTTCTCTTTACTCTTTTGAGTATTCCTTTGTTATGAATGACCGTAAAATTCAGAAACGGATTGATTCTATTAATTGGGCTAGTTTGTTTGTCAGACCAATGAGCGAACCATGCTTGAGTGATGAATGGTTGATGAGTTTGGAGAGATCTGAGCGTGAGAGGAGGAATGAGTGGTTGACTGATGGGTTACGGGTTGCTAGTTTGGCTGCTTTGTCGACATTTTCGTTTCCTGGGATACCCTTGTGACCAGGTACCCAGATGAAGAATAATGGGATGAGTGTGTGTATACGATTTACGAGTGGATCCGAGGAAGTGTGGTTGGATGAGGCGTCAAGTGATGATAGGGAGTCGGAAATGACCAAAAATGGGTTGAGGGGAAGACAGGAGGATAGGTTGGTGAGAATGTGTTCTAAACACCTAAAGATTGCTTGTAGTTCAGTGGTGAAGACGGATGCGGTGTTGCGGTGTCGGCGAGAGACTGTAATGTGACCTATTGAGTAAGCAAAACCGGTTTTGTTTTCATATTCAGATCCATCGGAGAAACATAGTGTAGGGTTGTGAAAGTTGTCAAGAATTTTGTTATACTGTGCCCGGTATTCTTCGGAAGACGTTGAAAGACGAGAGAGGTGTTTTAGGTCGCGAATGATTTTGGATGGAATAAAGAGCCACGGAGGGGTTGAGGAAACGATGTGGTTGAGACAATGGAACTTGAGGGGCGTGCTAATTGGAGTTCCAAGTTGGAACGTAGATTGTTCATGGAATTTTGGTTGTGGTGAGGAGGGAATATCCGATGGTGGACGGGGATTTGCGAATATTGTAGGACAATTGTGAGGAGTGGTTGTCAGTTTGAGGCGTCGATAATGAAGTGGGGGAAAGCCAGTGTCTGCCCAGAGGCTTTCAACGGGACTGGTTCGGAATGCTCCAGTAGCTATTCTGAGTGAAGAATTTTGGATAGTGTCGAGTAGTTTTAAATGAGAGGGAGGAGCGAGACCGTAATTGGGTGATCCGTAATCGAGGATGGATTGGATTAACCTCTGGTCGAGGTGGAGAAGGATTTTTCGGTTACAAACTTCTTTAGGGTGGGACAGGAATTTCAGGACAGTGAGTGCTCGAATGCATTTTGATTTAGTTAGTTTGATGTCGGGGATCCAAGAGTGATGGTTGGGGAAATTGAGGCCAAGAACTTTAGTAGTTTTCACTTGTAGGATAGGGTAGTTAGCTATTGTGAGAGGGGGTGATTTAATAGTTTTCTGGCGTGGTTTTTGGAAGATGATGAGTTTGGTTTTGGGGTAAGAAATGCGAAATCCTAGGAGAGAAAGCCAAGCGTGTATTTTATTGATTTTTTCTTGAAACAGACGATGGGCGCGAGTTGTGTTACTGGAACGTAAATGGATGTTTAGGTCATCAGAGAATAGTAGGGTTTGAATTGGAACTTTCATGATTTTTGTTATGTTGTTGATGGCGATGAGAAAAAGGGTGCCACTAAGTGGGGATCCTTGGGGATAAAAATTTCTTGGGAGAAGGTTGAGGAATACTGATCGCTTACGCGGACTCTAAAACATCGATCAGTAAGATAATTTTGAAGTAGGAGAGGGAAGGTCCTCGAAGTCCAAGTTCGTGCAGGATGACGAATATTTGGTATGTCCAGACTCTCGGGAGGGTTCTCCACGTCAAAAAATATTGAGTAGAGGTTCGCTCCGTGAGCATGGGCGTCCTAGATTTGGGAATCGAGCTCAGGAAGGGCCATTGGAGCTGATCGACCCTTACGGTAACCATATTGTGTATTACTTAATATTTCGCTGGAATCAAGGAACCAGGAGAGTCTATTATCGATAAATTTTTCGGGAATTTTGCTAAGAGTGCTTAGTGTAGTGATATGGGTCGGTAGGATAGAGGGTGTGAAGGGTCTTTGAGAGGTTTTAGGATTGGAATGATTAGAACTGATGTTTTCCAGTTGAAAAGATTCAGTTTAGGAATGAGGATAGCATTTGTATGAAGTTTGTGCAGCATAGCGGGACTAATTTGGTCGAGACCGGGAGCTGATTTTTTGGAGCAGAGGGAGATGGTGTGAGTGACTTCTTGTTTGGTGATTGGTTTGTTGTAGGGAAGTGTGAGAGTTTGTGACAGATCAAGGGAGAAATCTATTGGGGTATTTCCGGCTCCACTTTTGACTTTAATGTACCTTTGTCACAGTCTCATTTTGGCCCTTGTTCTCCCCTCTAAATGAACTAAATTGGAATTGGATTATGAAAGAAATGAATAACGCTCTTTCGTAGAACTCAGTACAGAGATGGGTGATTTTGACGACCGTCTTGTACGTGATAGATCTAGGTTCAAAATTTGCTGAGAAGGAGCAGAAGTTCATAAGTTTTTTTATTCACCATGCATCTTCATTTAAGCTCGTATCTATATTAATAAATTGTGTAAAATACCTTGAACATGCACCACAAACATTTAATTAAAATAGGTATTACATAATAAATTATCTGTCATTTAGAAATTTACAAGTAGTGTAGGTAGTTAAATATTAAAACTAGGTCTCTTATTTACATTGTCGTATGTATCGTTAAAATATAAGCATATTGTACAAGCATAAATCCCTACTTATTTTCAAAATATTAAAAATTCAATGACCCTAATGTTTGATTACATTGATGAGGTGCTCGGTATATAAATCACACCCACTAGAAAACCGTTAATATGCAAAGAAATTTACACAACTAGCCTTAATTCAATATATTATGGAGATGTTATCTATCTTCAATTCAGACTCTTGGGTGAATGTTCTTTCACAGATCTTACACACTAATAAATTATTTTCACTTGGCCTAGACTCATGAGTAGGTCCATGTTTTCTTTGGCTCTGCGAGCTTGCAAGTCTGCTTTCAGAAGTACCACATTCAAGAGCATATTTCGGATCTGGATTAGATTCATGAGTCAACATATGTCTCTTTAGAAAACCTTGAAGAATAAATATTTTTCCGTAAACACCGCATTTGATTGGAAAGCTCGGATTTGGATTACATTTGTGGATCAACGTATGTCTTTTCAGGTGAACTTGCTGTGTAAATTTTTTCCCGCAAGTACTACATTTAAAAGGACAACTTGAACCCTGATTAGATTTATGGGTCATTCTATGGGTGTTCAAATAAGTTTGCAGTGCACACTTTTTCCCGCAAATATCACACTTGAATCTTTACCTCTGACCTGCATCAGATTCACGGGTTATGATATGTTTCCTCGGATTGACTTGATGTGTATATGTTTTTCCAAACATATCACATTCAAATTGTTATTCGAGATCTGGGTTAGACTTATGGATCAACATATGTCTTTTCAGACCATCCTTCCTTGTAAATTTTTTCTCACAAGCATCACATTTAAATCGATATTTGAGATCTGGATTAGACTCATGGGTCAATTTATGTCTCTTCAAACTATCTTTATGTGTGCTTTTGAAATCGCAAATGTCACATTTAAATCGATATTTGAGATCTGGATTAGACTCATGGGTCAACAAATGTCTCGTCAGACTACGTTTATATATGCTTTTATAATCGCAAATGTCACATTTAAATTGATATTTGAGATCTGGATTAGACTCATGGGTCAACATATGGTCAATTAGATGACTTTTCCGTATAAATTTTTTTCCGCAAACATCACATTCAAATTTATATTTGAGTTCTGGATTAGACTCATGTGTCAACATATGTTTCTTCATATCACCTTTCCTTATGCTTCTATGTTCGCAAATGTCACATTTAAATTTATATTTGAGATCTGGATTAGACTCATGGGTCAACATATGGTCAATTAGATGACTTTTCCGTATACATTTTTTTCCGCAAACAACACATTCAAATTTATATTTGAGTTCTGGATGGGACTCATGGGTCAACATAATACGTCCCTTTAGATTCCCTTTATATGCAGATTTTTTCCCACCAATTTCACGTTTGAAATTCATCTTTGCGATCTGGATTAGATTTAAGACTCAACATCATACATGCATCTTCAATACGGACATAAATATGGAACTTCTTCCGCAAAATACCAAACTCAAAGGGGTATCTCACCTCTGGATCAAACTTATTTTCCGACATTGGCTGCTTGTTTCAATAAACTGACTGTGAGAAACCAATAGCAAATAGCAATATCAGAGATTACTGTTTTGAAAAAAGTAGATTTTCAAAGGCTGTTTATAATTTAATATGAATACCTACCCTTGATTTTGTACAGTACACATATATTGAAGAAATAAAATAACATAAATTAGAGCCCCAATTTGCTGGATTCCGAAATTAAATGACCTGCAATCATTATTAGTAAGCATCAGACAAAACTTCAGAATATTTTCTCCACTATTGAACAAAGTCTGTTCATAAGAACTTCAATGATGGAGCAGATAAAGATGAGAAATAAAAATCAATAGAAGTTCTCAGAATTTTTATAGATACTGTAACTAATGAGAAAACTCGCAGGCCACTTTGTTAGCATCTTGAGATTGTCTTCTTTATCAACTGCATAAAGCGAGACAAACAGAGGACGTGTTCCACGGGAGTCTTTTTGTTTATACTTTGTTTCTGAATAAAAATTGAATTATGTCCCTTCCCACTAGAGCTGGAGCTCGAAAGTCGAAATTTTTTCAAGTTCCCCTCCTTGCATATTATATAACTCGAAGATCAAACTTTTTCCAAGTTACTCCTCAGAAAAATTTCAATGGCCACATTTTTTGGACGGTACTTTGCACTCATTTTCGGACGTGTATATTATGTCTTTGGGCTGGGGCTCAATTGACGCTTTATGACGTTTTCAATGACCTTGCCCTAATTTAGGGACTTATAAAAACGACGGATTCCTTAACGAAGTTAAATGGGAACCTGTTAGCGAGGAACCCGCTATCCCTTTTGTTGAGGGTACTTCCAGGAAATTTTCGTCCGCGAGCGCGAGCGAGGTTGATGACGTCACGGAGAGGGACTTAAAAAAATTCCTACCTCCGAGCTAAACATGATAGAAGGGGGACTTGAAAAAATTTCGACCCTTTAGCCATATATGATAGGAAGGGCACTTGGAAGAATTCTTACCTCCGAAGTATATTATAGGGGGCGGGGGGAACATAGAAAAATTCCGACCTCCGAGCTATGTATGATAGGAGAGGGAATAAACAAGAAAGAGGAATACCCCTCGCTTTCATTTCAGGCTTGAAGATGGTTGTTTAACCGAAAGCGCTCGTCGTTTTTTCATTTTTTCTGCGGTTTGCATGCTTTACTCCACGTCGGAGTATTCCTCTTTCTTGTTTATTATGGATAGCCGTAACTTGAAGGAACGGATTCGTTTAATAGGAGAGGGACTTAGAAAAATTTTCCCTCCATAGTACAGATTCCCTGCTAAAATTTCGACTCTCAAGCTATATATGATAATATGATAGGAGGGGGACTTGGAAAGACGACGGCTTCCTTGAAATTGCAGCGCGGTCAAGTTGTCAAGTCATGATTTTCAAGACTTGGAAAAACTTCAGGCTCAAGGGGACTCAGGACAGCGGGTTCCCCGCTGCCACTGCAGTCCTGCAATGCCATCTAATTTTTTAAGAGTTAAATTGGATTTGGTATTGAGAATTTAAGGAAATCTAGACCTATTATAAAGCTACTATGAAGAAGGCCTATTCCCACTATAAGACTAGTATAGTATAGTTCGATAGTCTAATTAGAACGACAAATACTTCAAGAAGTAAATGAATGAAGAAAGGTGCTAAAGCCGCAGAAACAAAACAAACAAAGTACCGCAAGCATTTTCGGTACTTTGTTTGTTTTGTTTCTGCGGCTTTAGTACCTTTCTTCATTCATTTACTCCTTGAAGTATTTGTCGTTCTAATTATGTCAGGCCGTAACTTACAGGAACGAATCGTTTCAATCGATAGTCTAAATTTTTCTTGATTCACGAGCTAAATATGATAGGAAGAGGACTTGCGAAAATTTCCACTCTCGAGCTATAGGTATATGACAGGGACTTAGAAAAATTCCTATCGTATACGTATAACACGAGAGTGGAAATTTTTCAAGTCCCCCTCCTATCATATATAGCTCGAGAGTCGAAATTCCAAGTTAAATAAAGCCGAGCGCTTTCGGGTAATAAACCATCATTGGGACTGAAATGACAGGAACTAACAAGAACGAAGAAGAAACCTTGGATCATTAAGGTTGATCAAACGAGGGTTCATAACGTGAGTCATAGACGAGTTCATTCAAGTTATCTTCCGGAATGTACGTTTTTAGCACAGTAATATCATCAGTATTGAGATGAATTATTTCTATGTGCTCGCGGGCAATCCGTTCAAAGTATTATGAAGGAGATTTGCGGATCTCTCACGGAAGCTATGACCGCTGTTGATCAAGTGATCGGCAAATGCAGATTCTCCCAAACGACCCTTTTTCCAGGCCTTCAGGTGTTCGTCTAATTTCACCTTCATCTGGCGGCCGGTAAAATTTTTTTCAGTTTTGACCTCGACTTATTTTGTTACGTGAGTGTCAAACTCTCCAATTCTGATCATCCAGATCTTCTTGGTGAGTTTCTGAGGCATCTCAATTCATTATACCCTTCCATAAAATTTACCTTGGAAGTTGGTGGCTCTACGATCAACTTTTTGGATTTGTCGGTCTCAGTTAGAGATGGGATCCTTGAGTTTGGAATATACAGAAAAGATAATACGACCGATGTTTTAGTCCGCGGAGCGTCTTTCTGTCCCATTGCTCATAAGTTAGCAGCTTTTAACAGTTTAGTCCACAGATTGCCTCGTTTTCCTTTGAGTCAGGCTGCTTCAAAAAAAGAGTTAGCGACTATAAAACACCTGGCTAGAGTGAATGGTGTCAATGTTGATGTTGAGGCGATGGTTGGGAGGAAAATTACGAGGAAAAGCCTTGATTCCACCACTTCCCTCCCCCCGAGATATGATCCGGGATCGGAGATTGCGTTGGATCAGTCCCCGTTTTCTAGGGAGGTTCTCTACCGAATTGGGTCGGGCCCTTCGCCCGTTCGGTTTCAGAACGGTCTTTTACAACCCCACTACCGTCACAGGGTTGTTCTTTAAGTAAAGGACCGTATACCTGCGGATGAAAGGAGTGGTGTTTATAAATTGGAATGCAGGGATTGTAGAGGTTTTTATATTGGCGAAACCTGCCGCCAGATGAAGGTGATATTAGACGAACACCTGAAGGCCTGGAAAAAGGGTCGTTTGGGAGAATCAGCATTTGCCGATCACTTGATCAACAGCGGTCATAGCTTCCGTGAGGGATCCGCAAATCTCCTCCATAAGGAGAATTCATACTTTGAACGGATTGCATTCGTCATCTCAATACTGATGATATTACTGTGCTAAACACGTACATTCCGGAAGATGGCTTGATTGAACTCGTCTATGACTCACGTTATGAACCCTCGTTTGATCAACCTTAATGATCCGAGGTTTCTTCTCCGTTCTTGTAAGTTCCTTTAATTTCAGTCCCGATGATGGTTTATTAACCAAAAGCGCTCGGCTTTATTTGTTTTCTGCGGTGTTCGTAGTTTTTACTCCTCTTCGGAGTATTCCCTTCCTGTCGTTAGTATGCTACCTTAGAAAAGACATGAAACATTATCTCAATTTATTTGGCTACGCCAGAACATTTTTTCTTCTTTTTTATCTCCCGAGCAAAAAATACCAATATTTCAGATTGGATTTAGCTATTTTTTTCGGAAAATTTCCCGCTCGGAGATGTCGTTCTTAATACTTTATTACATTAATCATCAGGTTTTACCAGAATAAATACAAAAATTCCCAAAGCTATACCTATCAAAAAATCTGCTGTCCACGGGGGGGGGGGGTCTGCTGGGCACGTTTGCCGTCCTGCGGGAAAGATGTATGTTTCAAATAGCCGTCTCCAGTGACGTAATTGATTAACGTCTACTGTACGTTTGCCGTCTTCAATGGGTCAAGTACAAAATTTTCATTTTTGGTCAATATCGTATCATTAAACTTAATGGTTATGGAACATTCTCTTTCGGTGTATTCCAAGTCTACACCGTCAAGAAATTAGTCGGACAAACCCAAGTCCAAAAGAAGTTTTTCCTGCCCTCAAAAAATGGGAAGCATTTTGGGACCTAGGATAGTTCTGTTCTATGGTCAGAATTTATGAATCCATTCTTTGAACCATTTGTTATAATAAGAACCCAAACATCCTAGGTACCACCCTTCTTAATTCATCATGACATGATTTTTCCGTTAATTAAATATTTTCTCCAATAACAAAATGAGTACCCAGATGAATCAATGAAGGAATATTTACCAAGAATGAGAAACTACATAATCTCGATCATTTCTCTTCCAAAACAAGAATGATGCAAACAATATGAAGCAAGCTAGAGTGATAATACATATTATGTACAGTTAAGAAAAATATGAAGTTTCAGTTTGTTTAAATTTTCCTTACCAAATGATACACAGACAAATTAACATCCGCGTTATAAATTGTTATCAAGGTCCGAGTTCCAACTTCTCATCAATTGTCTGTTCAGGTTCTAATAAGTTGGAATGATTGCAAAAATGAATCATCTTAATTACTGTAAACAGAATTGATAACTGATTAAGTTAATGGTGGATAAAAGTGAATAAAAAATGTCTACTATACAGAAAAACACTAAAACAATTCAACTTACCTGCTGATAATATGACTAGATAGATAGAACATTGAAACTGTCTGATGAAAATTCACAAAACCAAAAACTTTAATGTACGTACAAAATAAATTAAATTTCTCATCAAAGAATGACAGCAATACATAAAAGAATGAAAGATAAGGTAAGTGATGGTACAGGAAAGTAACGTACAGAATCTGCAGGTTCTAAACAAGAAGGAACAACGTTGCCAAGTCCACAACAGTATTCTAAAACAGAAAACTTGAGTGGATGGCTTGGTGTTTAATACTCACCAGGAACGCTATATCTCATTGCGCCAGAACAGTGACCACCACAATATGAGCAATAATTTTCAGGTGCAGGTTTATAATAAAATGAGTTACAATGAAGTTGATAATTGCATCATATTCCTGTAAGTAGTATTTACACTTTACAGATTCCAGTTTGTAATTTGGCCTGGTAAGTAATTAAATGGTCTCAAATATTATGTATTCTTGACTTTCCTGCTTTATTTCAATAGCAATGTGGAGCCCTTTTATAACCAAGCCGATCATCAGCACAGTCGAAATATCTACATTTTTTTGGAATCATTATTTATTTTGACGAGCAATGAAACTACGCGGGAGCTATTTGCTCGACAAATAAGATTACCAACAGGTTAGAAAAATAAAATAATGTGCAAGCTAGGTAATTATTAATTCTTACCATCTAATAAGGTAAACTTCTTCCTCTATTTAGACTCCATAAAATAAGAAAGGCAGACATGGTAGCCGAGATCAATTCAAAGTCAACAACATGTTGTACAAAAGAGACATCTCATGGCTGCCCACTTATTCGATATGTCCACGACAACCCTTCTGATTAATATGTGGAACGAAAACTTCAGGACAAAGGGATCCATATAAGATATCACACTGATGATGGGCTGCATAACTTGATGAAATTGAAATCGATTCAGCATCTCCGAACTATAGTATTACGACAGTCATGTAAACGATGTGATGTTTTTGGGCACCACTGCATGATAAAACAAAAATGTATCTGTAGTGGTCCAAAAGAATTTCTGAATAGAACCAAATTGTAGAATATACACATGTTCAACCTGGAAAAAGTAGTACGGTTCTGGTTTTCTGAGTTCCCTTTCTGAATAAGATCAATTTATACACGAAATTATTTGCGAAGTACTAACAGGTCTGAAGGATACACGAAGGACCAAAGCGCCATGATTTTTTCTAATAAACCAGAAGGGTCAATGTGGAAATCGCACAAATCTTAGCTCCATTCCAGAAGTCCAGAGGAAGCTCAACCCGCAAACTCTTGCTTCTGAAAAGATCGAAACTGCTCTTTCATCACTTAGGTTTCACCTTGTACGCAACAGGTTTCTTTTTGATTCGAGCCCCGGTTGGAACGAGTTAAGATACGCATATTTTACATACATATATTTACTTCACCCTACTTCCTTCTCAAACTATGAATTCGCTTCCACACGCTTAAGCACGAGACTTTGAAAAATTCAGACCTTCACCTACCTACTCAGAAGGAAGGTTTCAATTTCAAGTAGAGGAGGTTTCAGATGGAAATTTGTATTCTTTGCGGTCTAAAACCCCTCCATTCCAACCCTTTAAACATAGAAATGATTGAAATTTGACACAATACGATAGTTATAAATTTTATTCTACTTACATTGATGCCCATACAGACTTCCTGTTTCGATTTTTTAATGACATAAATTAGACTGCTTTAACTGGGGACGTTAGTGCACACAGGTCGCAACAGCTGGTATTACTGTTCCTGGTTACTCGCCGTGCTATCGGGTCTTGCGCATAATTTTCAAGATTTTGATCTCACAATCTGCAAATTCTTCACACTGAACTCCCTCTTAATCATTTCTGAAATTGAAGTGCTGGCCTAAGTTGGTAAAATTGTTTCGAAAACGTATCCAAATCATACCATTCGACAAACGTTTGTTTGGTGACGAGATTGAAATTTCGATATCGGAACCACATGACTGTGCCCACTTAGTGGCTCTCACACAACGCTGAGGATGAAGTTCTACAATGTATCAATGACCAACTTCGCCATGTTCATCTCAATCAGTCCAAAACATTAGCCCGGTACGAATTTAGAATGGGTGCCAATTAATAGCCCGACAACGAGAAGGATAATCACGACAAAAAGGAGAAAGAGAACTACCAAAAAAAAATTTCAACTGTAATTTACGATTTACCCGACAAAAGTATGAAATACACTACGATAAAATGAAATTGAATGTAAATAAAAGAATTACCCTACAAAGAAGTGTGATCACTACAGGTAAGTTATAAACGCTACAAAAAAATTACTCCTCACGATGACCGTTAAGCTCCATGGTACCACTGGTTATATTTCTGGAGCCATCGTTTAGCGAAATAATCCAAGAATTTGTCAACTTTCGCATCCTTCTTCCCTCTCCACTTACTCAAGAATAACTCAGACGCCTTTTGAAATATTTCTGAAGACCGACAACCTCGCAACACTTCAATAACACTAGTTCAGCAGCACAGCATAATGTGAAGGTATACAAACATGGAACTGATTAGGTACTGTACGATTTTGAATGAAACACAAGCAATATGTGCTCACAAAATCTCCATGCAAGGGTATACAAATAGGGAAGCAATATGTATGTGTGACTATACAAAAGCCACCTCCGCTCAATTTCAGATTAAGGTTCCCCAATTTATAACTCAGCCAACTTGCCTTACTCGACTCCATCCAAACCTCCTTAGCCTAGGCGAAGAGGCCTCAAAACCGTACCCTAACTTTCGTAGACTCACCCCAACCTTAAAATTTTTAACAGGGAACTCGTTTTATCGGGTGATTTTTGGGAAAAAGCGTCCGCTGTCCGCCATCCGGCCGGCCGACAGGCGAAGCTCGCAGCTCCAAAATTTTTAGTCCCCCTCCTATCATATGAAGCTTGGGGTGAGACCTATTACGTCACAGTTTGATGACGTCATAGGTTAGCTTTGTGACGTCACAATCTGATGACGTCATAGGTCAGTCTTGTGACATCACAATCTGGTGACATCATAAATCAGTTTTTTTCCTAATTCCCCCTCCTATCATACATAGCTTGGAGGAGGTGAGGCCGGTGACTTCACAATTCGATGACGTCATAGTTCAGCCTTGTGACGTCACAATCAACATTTTTCGGATCTCACGTGCCCCATAAAACAGGCTCCCACTACCCCTCGTTCGAGTCCGTTGAAGAACCCGTGAGTTTCATCCTCTGTCTCCCAATTTCTGCAACTTTCAATGTATAAACAAATCATTCTTCTTCACCATACCAAGCCCCCTTCAAACATATTCGCCTTCAATTCAATCACCTTTCTAATGAACTGTTTATAGCAAATCCCCTACAACCCATAAATTCGACCCCCTTTGAACTCATGGGCGTTCCACCTCCTTACTATCTCTTCACTTCACTCCCTCACAAATCCATACAACTCTGACCATCATACAACGCATTCTCCTCACACCATTCACCTCAGACTCGATTAACACCCAAATAATTTTCATATGGTTCCCCGGGCACGCTGTTGATCAAGCCGTCAAACGAGCTACCTCATTCACCCATATAACTGATATAATTCCCCCGTTCCATCCCTAGAATGTAACAATCACTACCTTTTATTCACGACACAATCATGTAACAAACTTTGGAAAAAACAATCTAACAACAAACTCCTTGGGATTAAGAAAATCCCCGTCCCTTGATCACCATCAATTGAAGCGCTGCGTAGAAAAAGAGCCTCCGTTCCATAAGAAATACATCAGATAGGTTTTTTCCGATCCAACGACGATATATGAGTAATACCAATGACGCACATCTTAATGTAGGCGCACATCAGATCGAAAAAGTTGAGAACTACTCGTACTTGGGACAAAACATATCGCTTCAAAAAGGTATGGATAAGATAATTCAAATTAGGAAAGGAAAAGCGTGGAAAAGCTACTGGGCCTTAGGAAAAATATTCAAAGGAAACATGAGTCTGCAAGCCAAAACAAAAATATTTAACATGTGCGTAATACCAGTATTGACGTACGGGCCTTAAACATGGGCCCTCACTAAAGTCCAATTAGAAAAAATTAGATCTACACAGAGAGCCATGGAACGAAGTATTTTAGGCACAAAAAAGAGAGACAAAATCAGGAATACAACAATCAGGGAAAAAACGGGAGTGGTGGACGTGGCATATAAAATTAAAAAATTGGAGTTCAAATACGCAGGGCACATCTTAAGAGGGGAAGATAGATGGTCAAAGAAAACTACAGAATGGCAAGTGTACGAGGGTTCAAGAGGGAGGGGGAGGCCTAGAATAAGATGGAGGGACGAAATAACGAGAAGGGTGGGAACAAGATGGAACAGGGAAGCTCTAGACAGAGACAGGTGGAGGAGAATCGGTGAGGCGTATGCCCAGCAATGGAGCGGATGACTACGGGTTTGGTATCATCATTCTTGTAGTTGTTAACAAACGCTGTAAATAAAATAAAATAACTGTCTGCGGTAAGACCGAAAGTATGGTGTGTAGATCTATGCTCGCGCTCTCTGTCTGTCGTTGTGTTTTATGAAGTTGACTGAGATTCTCGAGCTGACGATTATTCTACAGAGATTTCACTAAATTTATATCGTTGAGGAATTACTTGCAGTTTGTAGAAATTTACAAACTATACAATAGTCTCTAAATGAACACGTATGACGTCCGAGATATGAAACAAGGTGATTTCAACTAAGTTTAATGTCTCAATGTTAGGAAATGCCTAAAAGCCTACTCGATGGGCGAGAAAATGAACAGTTGTACACTCGACAACTGACAGGTTTTATTTACACGAAAAATGAACAAAATCAAATCTATAATTGTTTCGCGTTCTTGTTTCTAAGGGTTTCACATAAATTGGGCGTTGATGCCTCGCACTGATCGAAACACAGAGCACCGTTCTTGAAAAGTATTCCGACCCAGGCATACATCGTGTTGCTAGCGTTTTTATCAAAACTTATACCAACGAACCAAGCCTCGGTGGGTTCGTTAATTGCGGCTAGGAATGGGTCTCGGTCCTCTCGTAGGTAATCGATTAGTTGGTCCATCGCCCTGGTTGCTGGAGGGCCGTATTTGATCGACATGATGAAATTTTTTTGTAACCAGTTAGTCATGACATCAACATCCCCTGCCTCTTCTTTTGAAGTTCTATCGAATTTCACTGATTCTTGGTAAGATATTTTCGCGGCGTTCAACCTGTCCAGCAGTCGTACAGTGTTGCTGTACTCATTCATGCCGCCTCGAAGAGTTGCAGATAATCGAGTAGTACTATCGAACAGCTGCTGTAAGTTAATCATTGCACCTGAGAGACATCCGGTATCCATGTGCCATTTGAGTTCGATTAGCCAACCGTGCTCGTTCGAAAGGAATCTGTCCTTCGCTGGGTTGTACTTCGCGATTTTCTCTTGCAAGGCAGTTCTTATTTCATTATTTGGAAAATTCAGCGAGACTTCATCGGTTTTTTCGTCGTAGCTCTCTATTGTAAGATAACCATACAGGATCATAAGGATATCTAGCGGGATAGATTCAATCGCAGGATCACGTCTGCTTTCAATATCATGTTTCGATGACTTACTATGTTCCCACACTTTCAACGGTTTTCTCGAGAAAAACAGTCTTCGAATAACCTCATTTACGTTGCTCGTCTCACTCCAATAACAGCCAAAATTTTTATTCTTGAAGCATTTCATGATGGAAACTGGATTCAATACGTTTTCCTTTCTTCCATCGTTGTACTGAAATGTAAAATTGTATCCATCGTATTCTTCTCTCAGCTTACGAAGAAATTCATCTAGTCCTTCCTTGCTGTTGAGATTGAATCTATCGGCGATTTCGGGTTGAAAGTCTGCTATTTCTGTGCTGGTGAAACCAAAGGCTCCTGCAAATTCCTCTGTGTAAGTCAGATCAACGTAAGAGTTTGGACCACTTTGTAAACTAGTCAATCCTAGTCTCGAAATACCCAAAACCAAAACGAGGCGGAGTTTTTCACCCTGACTCTTTAAAGCCCCAAACAGACCATCAAGGAAAATTCCGATTTTATCCGCTAGTCCATGGTCTCTCTCCATTTCAAGCGCCTTTTGGAAGGGATAATCGTACTCGTCTACTAGTACGACGACTTTTATCTTGAATTTCAATTCAAGCTCGAAGATCAAATGGGACACGCTCATACGTTCCGCGGTACAGTCCAACCCGTAAGATTTCCCGACATTTCGTAACATTTGAGTGAATTCACCCTTGAACTCACTCATGTTATCGAACTCAATTGAACGAAAGTCTAAGTAAATTACGGGACACTGAATCCACTTTTTATCTTTCAACTCCTCCGGCACACCGCGACCAGAACGTTTTTTGAAGAAGTAGGTATTGCCTCGATCGTTAATTTTGAGATTTTTGAATAGAGTTTCGTCACCTTCGAAAAAATACTTGGCCATTAAAAGGAATGATGACTTCCCAAACCTGCGAGGGCGAGTTATGTAGAAGAATACATTGCCTCTTTCGTTCTCCAGTAAGCGTTCAAGGTAAACACTTTTATCCGCGTACAAGTAATCACCTCGTCGTAGGACATGCCAGGGTATACTTTCGCCGGGAATTTTCCTCAAATGTCCAGTGGAAATCGGTCTCCAAGATTCTGTTGACGAGTTTGATAAGATTATCGTGATCCGGCTCAAAAACTCCAAAAAGATTAAACATCTAGTTACAATAATCATGTTGGACGAATGATGCAACCAAAATTGACGAACAATAAGTACGACGTTCGATAATTCGACGTTCGAATTATTTTTCCACCTTGCGCGTTAACAAGCTGAGCTATTGTGAAGTTTTGTGAAAAATGCAACGAAGGCTTCTTGAAAGCGATAAATACTTCCTTTATCATCGTTTCGTCGAATTCAAATTAGGCTACATCAATTCTTTCTATCATTTCATCGAATTCAAATTACATCACTAAAACACAAACTGAAACTCTCTCTATCAACTTCGACTCACACGACTTTCATTCTCACAACGTCCCAATTTTACTCACCGAACTCCATTCAACTATCCAAAAACTTAGAAACGCATCTCCCGGACCTGATAACATTCACGCTTCTATGCTTAAAAACCTTCACCCAAATTCCATTTCATACCTTCTCTCAATATTCAACTCCATCCTACTTCAAGGAACATATCCTCTACAATGGAAACTCGCGATTATTCTACCCATCTTGAAACCTTCTAAAGACCCCTCCATTCCCGATTCTTACCGTCCTATTGCATTAACTAGCGTCCTCGGAAAATTATTCCAAAAGATATTAAACAAAAGACTTTTATGGCTCCTCGAATCAAACAATGTACCCCCTCACCTCCAATACGGCTTCCGAAAGGGTCGAAATACTCTTCAACCTTTGGCAGACCTCCAACAATAAATTACCGACGCAAAAAACGAAAATTCTGCACTCTACACTATTTTCTTTGACCTTCAACAGGCTTTTCCCAGAGTATGGCGCCATTACATTTGTCAAAAACTCCACTCCGTAGGCCTCAGAGGCAACCTCCCAAAACTTCTACAGAGTTTCCTATACGACAGGTCCATAACCGTTAGGATCGAAAATCACCTCTCTTCTCACCACACCATCCAAAACGGCGTCCCACAAGGTGAAGTCTGGAGTGTCCCACTTTTTTTGATAGCTATAAATGACATCACTAATTGTTCATCCTTTCCACTTACACAACGCTTTTTCGCCGATGACTACAGTATTTCTCTTAAATCTTCAAACCCTCATCGAGCATCGCGACTCCTCCAGGAAACTTTGGATAAAATATCCACGTGGACCTCAGACCGTGGTTTTCGCTTCTCATCGAGCAAAACTGGTCTTGTTATATTCCGAAAAATCCGCCGTCCAAAAATTTCAATACCTCCTCTATTCCTTCAAGGCTTTCCAATCAAAATTCTTGACTCTTATAAATTCTTGGGGCTCACCTTCAACCACAACCTTTCTTGGATCTCCCATATAAAACTTCTCAAAGCCAAATGGCTAAATGCCACTAATATTCTCAAATATCTGTCTCACCCCCGTCTGGGATGCAACCGAAAATTACTTCTCCAACTATACAAAAGTCTCATCCGTTCCCAATTAGACTACGGCACCCCGATCTACTCCCAGTCAAACAAGTCATCCCTTAAATTATTAAACACTGTTCAATCAACAGCTCTCAGAATCTCCCTTGGAGCATTCCGCACTAGTCCAAATCTCAGCCTCTGTGCTGAAGCAGCCGAACTTCCTCTTCACTTTCGCACACGTTATATTAACTGCCAACTTCCTCGCATCCTCAGCTCAATTTCCCGAACTTCTCACTGACACCGCTTCCTCCTTCCCTACAAATACCTTAGTAAACTCTCTGAAACCGTATCTCGACTTCAATCCAAAATTCAACCCCCTCCTTCCTATTAAATCATCCATTCCTCCATGGCTATTCACCCCTCCAACTATCAGATTCGATCTCACAAATATTCCAAACTCAAGCAACACTGCCTACCGAAAACTTGTCTCAGAAATTATAGCAGAATTCCCCGACCATATAATACGTTACACTGATGGCTCCAAAATAAAAAATAAAACAGGCTACGCGTACTCCATCCAAGACAAAACTACGGCCTATCGCTTAAGAAAAACTGCCTCTGTTTTTACAGCTGAGCTCAGTGCTATTCGTTCTTGTCTCTTGACCCTTACTCAACGCCCTCCCAGACCCAAGTATATCTTACTGTCCGACTCACTTTCCTCCCTCATGTCTCTACAAGATCCTCATTCGAATAACCCCATCACTCAACGCATTCACATCATTCTCCACACGCTAACCTGTATGAAATCATCAGTCACCTTCATCTGGATTCCGGGTCACATCGATCACCCCCAACATGAAAACGTTGACCGTGCGGCCAAGAACTCCACCCTCTTACCAAAAATTACTGACCCAGCTCATTCACCAGTATACGACCTTCAAAAATATTACCGTTTTAAAATACTAACTTCTTGGCATAACCTTTGGGAAAAACAATACCATAACAAACTAAGATCAATCAAAAGCCTCCCTATTCTATGGTCCTCTTCAAATAGAAACTGCCGTCATGAAGAGGTCATCCTCGCTCGTCTTAGGATTGGCCATACCCGACTCACCCACTCTTACCTCCTCTTACGACTTCACACCCCGCCGTCATGTAACTACTGCCAATTAGATAACCTCACCGTTCAACATCTCTTCTCATGTCCCGTCCTCCAAAATCAACGATCCGCCTACAACGTTCCCTTATCTATCACATCCGCCCTATCCAACAACTCTGTAACCATCGAAAATTCCCTCAATTACCTCCGCTCCACTCACTTCTACAAATTACTGTAATAACCTTAAGCCATCTACGTAATAACAACTTTGTACAATTAAAGATTAAATGGAGCTGATGACCCGTATGCGTAGTCGCACAGCTCCCTAATAAAAAAAAAAATAAAAAAAAAAATAAAAAAAAAACTACATCAATTCTTTCTCTCTCCTTTTAATCACACATATGATCAGAGAAGAGATTGTTTCAATATAAAATTGAATCATTTCCCATCTTATGATTAAGTACCTATCTATTGAAAACTCTAAGAAATGTTTCTGGAATTCTAATTACTATATCATGACCTCTATATGCAGCCATACTATTACGGTTCTCTATTCTCTAAGTGTTGTCAATATCCTCAATTGTAAAATTTTTCCACTCCAACACAGATAAATATGGTATTCACTTTGAAAAATTATTTTCCACCCTAGGCACCAGTGTCTACTACCTTCAACGATCAAAATTACAGATTTGTTACGCGAGTTATTGTCAACTCTTTTCTTATGGATTAACAGTTGCTTTAAAAAGTCCTAAAGTATGGGTGAAATACTCACGCTCGATTGAGTACCTACCTAGGTCTTTCTAGTTTTTCAAGGAAGGTTTAAATAATACAAAAAAATGACACAAATACGAGTATGAGTAAATGTTCACATTGATTTTCGTCTGAACGCTGACTGCACGCTTATGCACTCATCAAAATAAATGAAGGGATTTTTAGTTTGTTCAACAGATTTTAAATTTTGTTCACTCATTTCCCCGCTAGATCCATTTCAAATTTGGGGGCGGGGTGAGGGAAATGCAGCCCCCATCTTCAAATTTTGCGTTCAAATCCATATGATAATTTTGTTCACATTTTGTTCAATTTTGTTCAGGAAACTTTGAATTTTGTTCACCCATCATTTCTCTGCTACATACATTTAACATTTGGGGCTTCCCCTCTCTCATCTATGAATTTATAAGCAAAGTTCACTCATATTTTGCAATTACTCACATCTCATATTTTGGGACCCACAGGCATGAAATACCCTTGCCTATCCTCCTTATTTTTGAACTCACATAATATTTCATTCTATTAAATTTTTTAAAATAAAAACTGTCCATAATTACAGGGTGCGCCAAAAAGATATTGACAGTTAAATAGGAATTTGGGCTAAACCTGTCCTAGCGCAAAAACGCAAAACGCTCATCCTTCGTCATGAGCTCGCGGTAAGAGATCTGTCATACCCCCGTGTTTGATACAGGCAGGGGAATCCGCAGAAATCTTCCCGGTTTCACGCGAAGGAGGGAATGATAAAACTCGACGCTCATCTTTTGTCATGAGCTCGCGGTGAGAGTGAGAGACCAGTTGGAGCCTTGTGTTCGATCTAATTGGGTGAGTACGTGAAAATGCTCGTTGTTTCAGGCAATGGAGAAAAACATATCGCGAAGATCGCATCCCAGTGTGACCTCGCAAGGAGAGAACTGTAACAGCCCCGTTTTATCTAAGCAGGTGAATTCAAGAAAATTCTCGTTTTGTCAGCCAGTGCGGAGAAGGATATCTCGAGACCGTCGTTCGTTAAGCTTTCCGCGAGAGAGCGATTAAGGCCCTGAGTTCGATCCTTCGAGTGTCTTCACGCAAAATTTTACAGGTTCACCCGCATCTATTCAACAGGGGGCCCTACCCGATCTCTCACCGCGAGCTCATGACCGCAGACAGACTTCAGAGTAACCTTGCCACCTTTGCGTCAAACAAAGAGATATTTTGTGAATTTGCCCGTCCTATTACGCGGCCTATTCAATCTCTCACCGTGATCTCATAACGAAAGACGAGCTTCACGGTATCATTCTCTCCCTCGCGTGGACGTGCGAGAATTTTCTCGCATCCGCCTGCCTCTATCGAACACGGGGCCTCAGTCGATCTCTTACCGCGAGTATGTAATGGAGAACAAAGTCGCCGGTATCATTCCCTCCTTCGCCCGAAACAACCGGAGTTTTTGCGGAAGCACCTGCCTCGATCATACACGGGGCCTCAGTCGATCTATGTTGAACCCAGGGATCATTCGCCTGCCTCTTTCAAACACGGGGGCTTGGTCGTTCTCTCACCGCGAGCTCATGACGAAAGTTGAGCTTAACGGTATCATTCCCTCCTCCGGTTGAAACGCCGAGAAATTCCGGGCGTTCGTCTGCCTCAATCAAAGACTGAGCTGTAGCTGATCGCTCATCACAACAAACTCCTTGGGATTAAGAAAATCCCCGTCCCTTGATCATCATCAATAATTGAAGCGCTGCGTGGAAAAAGGGCCTCCGTTCCATAAGAAATACATTAGATGGAGGCCCTTTTTCCACGCAGCGGTATTAGGAATACTAGACGAGAAGTCGTTCTTTCTCGTCTAAGCCCGATGCGCAAAATTTAAGTCAAAATTGTTACTTTGTAACGAACGGATTTGTAACAACATTTTTGCAACTTTGTAACAAAATTCCAACCAATCAGAGAAGAGAGAGTTCTGTAACAATTTTCAATCATTTGTTACAACGTCACAATTTTTTTGCTACACTGTAGCATTATTTTAGTGATTTTGTTTCAATTATATTTGTTACTTTGTAACAATTTTCATGTTAATATAGTGTAACAATTCCAGGCCCCACGTCGATTGCTACATTGTAACAGTTTTTAGTTACAATGTAACATCAAGTACCCAATACGAAGCAACGTTATTCATGGAAAATTACCATAATTATATACAAGAAAGAATTGAATGAGATTGTTAGAATCAGAATTGGAATGCTCTCAAAGAAAGTACATTCTTTCCTGCATAAAAAATTCTTTCCTGAACATGGGGTACTTTTCTAAGAATAAAACGCTGATCCTTAATCCCTCTAAAACTGATTTCTCATGAATCTAACACACACAAAACAGAGCTAATCCTAGAAAATTATAAATTGTATTATCACAAATATAATCACAAGGGGGTCGCTTGTGTGTCGCATGTGCAGCACCGCCCGTCATCCATAATGGAGTAGGTGCGGGTTGCGTATGCATTTAATATTGTTTCCTCCAACACCGGAATCGACCCTTTCGGGTATAACTTCAGTGAAGGAGGAATCTCCTACGCGAACCCCCTCTTCTACTCGGCAACTTCCAAGTTGCTTTGACAACTGCCAAGCTGCGATGCCCCCCTGGCACGCACAAAAAGAACAGCACTAGAGAACACACTCACATCACAAAAACGACACTATCACATCACATCAGGCGTAGTAAGTCGCTGTTGCGTGAATCTCACTGTATGGTGCTCGTTAGACATATTCGTATGAACCGTGAACGTACCGTAGTAAGTTCACCGGAATAGAGGACGCGGAGCAACCATATAAACGCGAGATTCTTTCAACAACTATAAAGGTCCTAACAATCTGGATGGTATCCTTCTTCCTCTTCTTCCTGCAGATCTGGATGTTGATGGTACACAGGTGTTGAGTAGGCCATAGCGTGGTTCTGCATTTGCCTATTCCATTCCTGGTCCATCTTCCTCTTCATGATGGTGGCCGCAAATGCAGACACCTGGTTCCATGCTTCTTCGGAACCTAGCATGGTGGGTACCAGGCTACTCGGGTCGAGCGCTTCATCTACCCCGATCTCTTGGAGAGACCGACTAAGCTCGTCCCGCTCACGCCTCCACGCCTCACACTCAAATAAGGTGTGTTGTGGTCCATCATCCCGCCCTTGGTTACAGTGCGAACACGTTGCCTGCTCAACTTTCCTTAATTTCTCGTGAAGGTACTTGTTGACGCAGCCATGGCCGCTTAACACCTGCGTCAGGTGAAAGTTCAGCTGTCCATGTACCCAGCTCACTCTGGGCAATTCTTGCTTTCCACTTTACAAGCAAGAAGCGCCTGGCCTCCTGCTTGACCCGTAATAAGCTTCTCGGTTGGTCGTCGTTCTCTTCTTTGCTTCGAACACCACCGCTCTCTCCTCAGCAAGGAGCTCGATTGGTGGTGAACGTGCTAATACACAAAGAGCCTCCGTCGAGACAGTGCGGTAGGCACTAACACACCTCAGCGCAGCTCTTCGTTGGATCTTTACCATCTCTCTTCTTCGGTATGGTATCTTCATGCAGTCGGCCCATACTGGCGCATCATATAGAAGGATCGACAAGGCGGTGCTCATCATGATCCTTCTCCTTGCTTCTCTCGGTCCTCCCAGGTTCCTCATAAGGCGGCTCAGGTATCCAACTACCCGGCCCGCCTTTTCCGCTGCCATCAGGAAATGGTGCCTGAAGCTCAGCGTTGAGTCAAACCAGATGCCCAGGTATTTCATTTGCTTCTTGGTTTCAATTTCCACACCTCGCAGGCGAAAGGTGGGTGGCTTGAACTTCCGATGGGTCGTGAATAAAATGGCCTCCGTCTTACTTGCTGCTAGTTCAAGTCCAGCCGACTCTATCCAACGCGTCACATCCTCTAGGGCCCGGTTTACCCTGCTCTCCACCGCAATCACAAGGGGGAAGGAAGAACATGAAATAAACAATAATTTAGAAAAATTCACGCAAGGTCTGCCCAATTTCGACAGTCAGCAATTTTCAAATAAATAGAAACTAAACTACATGCACAAGTCTGCCATTTCAAAAAACATCCGGAGAAAACAGCCAATAGCTGTCATAAATGCTATTCATAACTGTTCAAAAGCTTCTGCTGCTTCAACTGATGATGCACAAGGTTTGTTTGCCAAGTTGCATGTTTGTAAAGGGGCACGCGTCATCCTAAGACGCAATCTCTGGGTAGCAAAAGGTTTGGCTAATGGGTCAGTTGGTACAATAACAGTTATTATTTATGAGCCTTACAATCGTAATAACAATTACAGTGACAATATGCCTCTATGTATACTTATTCACTTCGATGAATATACTGGCCCAACTCTTTACAACGACTCGATACCAATTTTACCATTAACAGTGTCTTTTGAACAGTCAGGGGTGAATTGTTCAAGAAAACAATTTCCATTGATGCTCGGATATGCCGTCAGCATTCATCGATCTCAAGGAATCACTCTAGACAAAGCTGTAGTCAGCTTGGGATATAATGAATTTGCATGTGGTTTGTCTTACGTTGCACTATCTCGTGTGAAAACTCTACAAGGACTATTACTGAAGCCATCATTTCATTTCAGTAGACTACACAAAATAAATACAAGTGCAGCAATGGCTGACAGACGCAAAGAATTAATGCGGCTTGAAAATATTGCCGCTCAAAATTAGTTATAAAAACTCATACATATTTTGACATGTTCCATGTCTTTTCTCTCGCCGGACCCCGATTTTGAAACTCGCGAGTACACACCCCCCCCCCCCCCCCGTCAAGAGAAATCTCTACCCCGTGGGTGATTCAGAAATTCGCGAGTACACCCCGCGTAATGATAATAAATAATTATATTATTTAATTAATTAATTAGATGCGGCGGAGAAGGGCATCTGTTACGGGACTGCCATCGAGACCCAAAGTGCCCACTATGCAGCCGAGAAGAGGGCCGCGATGCAGGGCATGTGGTCGACAGTAAAGGCTGCATAGGTGCTGCCGAGCCCAGGACCCAAGGGCGACCAGGCAACCGAAGAGAACCAACGGCCTCCTAATGACAGGGACACTCAAGTTCCTGCAGGCCAACCTTTAGCACTGCCAACTGGCCCAGGACCTTCTCTGGCAGTTTGTAGCTGAGGAGGGAATGCACATTGTAATTGCCAGTGAGTATTACAATGTTGCGAGAAGATAAGGATGGTAAACAGACCGTACTGGCTTAGCGGCCATCGGTGTTTGCCCAGAGTGTCCAATTGCTCCGGGAGAGGTTGAAAGAGGGGAGGGGTATGTTGCTGTGAAGATGGCCGACATGGTTGTCTACAGTTGCTACTTCTCCCCGAATCGCCCCTTCCCGGAGTTTGAGGACTTCTTGAAGAAATTAGAGGAAAGCTTGTCCAGATGGCAAGGTGAAAAATTCATTGTGGCTGGCGATTTGAATGCCAAGTCAGAAGAGTGGCGATCAGGCCGTACGGACATCCGTGGGTATGCCTTGGGGGGTGGATTGCTTACAATCGACTGGAAACAGTCCATGTTGGCAACACTCCTACCCGAGTGCATCAAGGATACAGGTCCATTATTGATATCACCTTTGCCTCAGAGTGCCTAGCCCGAAAAATAGAAGGCTGGGCGGTACTGGACAAGGAGCTTTCTGGGAGCGACCACCGGTGTATCGGCTTCACCATCCGCCGGGAAGTTGAGGTCGCTGCTCCACAAAAGCTGGTAAGAAAGTGTGCCGTTAGGAAGCTGAATAGCGACCGTTTGAAGGCTAGCTATCTTGCTCTCACATGGGATCAAGAAGAAGAGCAAGAAGGCAATGCGGAGGTGGCAGCAGAGAGGATGATCAAGACTGTCACCAAAGCTTGCGATGTAGCCATGCCCAGGCAAGGTCCACCAAAGAAGAGGAGGGCTGTTTACTGGTGGACCAACAAGATTGCCGAATTGAGAAAAGAGTGCAACCATCAGCGCCGGATATACCAGCGTGGTAGTGGCCGCGAAGGGGCGCGGGCGGTTGCACCCGAATACCAGCTGGCTCGTAAAAGGCTGAAGAAGGCCATCAAGGACAGCAAGAGTGCTGCATGGCGAGAGCTATGCGAGATGGCAGATGATGACCCATTTGGAAAGCCTTATAAGTTAGTGCTGAAGAAGCTCAAAGGCCTCTCAGCAATGAGCCGAATGGAGCCGGATGTTGTGGGTCAAATCATTGATGGCTTGTTCCCACAGCAGCCACCACCAATGGTAACGCTACCAATAGTAGAAGAGGATGGTATATCCCTCCTAGGCACCGAGGAGGTTGATGCAGCAGTCAATAGACTGCGGGGTAAGTATTGGAAGGCTCCAGGTCCGGATGAGATTCCAAATCCAGTCTGGAGCGCCATACATTCAGTTGACCCAGCACTGCTTGCTGATACATTCAATGCGGCAATTGTTGGGGGACTGTTCCCTGTGCGATGGAAGAAAGCCAGGCTAGCGTTGATCGATAAGAAGGATAAACCACCTGGTCTACCATCCTCTTATCGTCCACTTTGTCTGCTAGACAATGTTGGGAAACTTCTAGAAAGAGTGATAGACAATCGTTTGGAGAGCTATCTGAAGGAAAGAGATATAATCTCTGATAGCCAGTACGGTTTTCAAACTGGACGCTGCACATCAGATGCTGGGATCTGGCTGAAGAGGATAGCCAAGTCAGCAATTGATATGCGTCAGTTTTGCGCAGCCGTCAGCCTCGACATAAGAAATGCGTTCAATTCAATTCCATGGAAGATGATATTGGAAGCTCTTGTGAACGCAGGAGTGCTCGCATACCTGCTCAGGATGATCAGCAGCTATCTTAGCTGCCGTGAAATCCAAGCAGAGACGTCTGCTGGTACAGTAAAGCGCCCTGTTACTTGTGGGGTGCCGCAGGCGTCGGTCCTTGGGCCGCTTTTGTGGTGCGTCGCATTTAACGGAATCTTTAAGGTGAAGCTGCCACCGGGGGTTAAGCTCATCTGCTATGCGGATGACACCCTGGTGGTATGCACCACCGAAACAACTGTAGCGGTGGAGAGCAGTGTAAACCGGGCCCTAGAGGATGTGACGCGTTGGATAGAGTCGGCTGGACTTGAACTAGCAGCAAGTAAGACGGAGGCCATTTTATTCACGACCCGTCAGAAGGTCAAGCCACCCACCTTTCGCCTGCGAGGTGTGAAAATTGAAACGAAGAAGCAAATGAAATACCTGGGCATCTGGTTTGACTCAACGCTGAGCTTCAGGCACCATTTCCTGATGGTAGCGGAAAAGGCGGGCCGGGTAGTTGGATACCTAAGCCGCCTTATGAGGATCCTGGGAGGACCGAGAGAAGCAAGGAGAAGGATCATGATGAGCACCGCCTTGTCGATCCTCCTATATGGTGCGCCAGTATGGGCCGACTGCATGAAGATACCATACCGAAGAAGAGAGATGGTAAAGATCCAACGAAGAGCTGCGCTGAGGTGTGTTAGTGCCTACCGCACTGTCTCGACGGAGGCTCTTTGTGTATTAGCACGTTCACCACCAATCGAGCTCCTTGCTGAGGAGAGAGCGGTGGTGTTCGAAGCAAAGAAGAGAACGACGACCAACCGAGAAGCTTTACGGGTCAAGCAGGAGGCCAGGCGCTCCTTGCTTGTAAAGTGGAAAGCAAGAATTGCCCAGAGTGAGCTGGATACATGGACAACCCGTGTGCTAATACGCGACCTTGATGAGTGGATGAACCGACACCATGGTCAGCTGAACTTTCACCTCACGCAGATGTTAAGCGGCCATGGCTGCTTCAACAAGTACCTTCACGAGAAGTTAAGGAAAGTTGAGCAGGCAACGTGTTCGCACTGTAACCAAGGGCGGGATGATGGACCACAACACACCTTATTTGAGTGTCAGGCGTGGAGGCGTGAGCGGGACGAGCTTAGTCGGTCTCTCCAAGAGATCGGGGTAGATGAAGCGCACCCACCATGCTAGGTTCCGAAGAAGCATGGAACCAGGTGTCTGCATTTGTGGCCACCATCATGAAGAGGAAGATGGACCAGGAATGGAATAGGCAAATGCAGAACCACGCTATGGCCTACTCAACACCTGTGTACCATCAACATCCAGATCTGCAGGAAGAAGAGGAAGAAGGTTACCATCCAGATTGTTATGGCCTTTATAGTTGTTGAAAGAATCTCGCGTTTATATGGTTGCTCCGCGTCCTCTATTCCGGTGAACATACTACGGTACGTTCACTGTTCATACGAATAATGTCTAACGAGCACCATACAGTGAGATTCACGCAACAGCGACCCTCATAGAACAAGACTTATACGACGCCAAGATAGGTAAAGGGGTAAACGAATAATATCTCACGAACACTTGACCTAGTAGAAGCCTAGAATGAAATATTTCAAGATGACTGATAAAATATAAAAGACATGGAACATGATTTTCATTTATTTGGCTATTCCAGAAAATTTTTTTTCTTTTTTCGGTTTTTAAATAATTCGACCTATTAAAATGAAATAAAATTTGAATTGTTTGTGGACAATAAGTAGGTACTTAATTATTGATGTATAGGTACTCAAAATTGTTCTTTTTTTCTTCATCACACATTTACGCACAGCTCCGCCCATTTTATGCCCACGGTATTCCTAGTATTGTTACAAAGAAGCAAAATTGTAACAACTTTACTTCTCCTCATTGCTGTGTAACAATTCGACTGCTATGCGCTCTATTATTTCCCATTTGGAAAATTCTCGAACTACAATTTTGCTACTTTGTAACATGAGACGCGACAATGTAACAAAAAATTTTGTTACAAGATTTCCGTTTTGCACATCGGGAGAATGCGCCACACCAAACTAACCCTTCCATTCCGACCCCTCCATTTTGCCCCCACTGCCAACAAAACAATTCAGAAGTTAACCATTTCTTCTCCTACCCTCAACTCTCATCTCTCCATTCTTCCACAAATACACTTTCACTTAAATACTCAAAAACAACCACGAAACCATTTATGGTACTCTACAATACTTACAACTAACCAACTTCTACTGCAACATCTAAACAAACCAAACTATCCGCACAGACTCCACACAATATTGGTCTAAAAAAAGTTTGACCTTCCTTTCTACTTCCCTGTGTAGCTGACAGTTTGTTAAAATAAATAAATAAATAAAAGAAGGATACTGACCCAATAAGACAGCAAACTTTTCTTGCGCATCTTCTTAATTAAAATCATTGGATCGTCTTAACGTTAATGCTGAGACGTTGCTGTCTACACCTTGAAGATCTCAAAAGACTACGCTGCCATCAGTTCAGGCGCTTTGAATTTCTTTTTCAGTGACACACAAAAAATAGATTTTCTGAAAGTAAAATCTGGAAACGGAACCCCACAGACGTTATCGGGCTTACATTAAAAATTTCATCGTCCATCTACCGGAATTAAAACATTCTCCTCAAAGTTGCTAAACAATTGCAAGAGTGAATCGACTACAAAGGAATGGTAGAAATAAATGAAGGAATTGATACAGTAGGTGTTCAACACGTTACGTGAAAATGAATAATCTTCAAACGTACTTTTCAATTTAGTTTCATGCGTCAGTATACCAGTCATGATCACGTCTATATAAATGTGGACAGATTTGTAAATGCCGACTTTATTTACAGGTGTTACCCCTCTGAACTTTAACAATCTTTCAAGTTATAGCTAACGTTTCTCCATAGAATAAAATTGAAGACTTGAAACTATGCAGATACAGTAAAAATTGTGAACGAAGAGTGAACAAAATAATACCTATAAACTTGGGAAACAGAGGAAGATTATGCAGTCTTGTGATTTGAAAACGATCGCAAATCTACACAACGTTTAACAATGCATCCACTTAAGAATCAATTTCAAAACCTCTTTCGTTGTGATTGGGGAATAGTTTGTAGGCGTCCAATCTCTGTTCTGTTTAAAACAGTCATCAAAGTGCCACAATATTTACACATTTCTAAGTAAAACATAATTTATAGGTAGTTGTTCCTCCTCTACTTAGCGTACGTTAAATCTATCTACACCTTAACAAAGACATACAGTAATGAAGGAGGTCATCTCGAATGCATTCTCGAGCTTCTCTCAATGTCTGCAAGATTCTCTTGACTTATAAATTTGACAGAAAAAATCATCGTGAAACAATGCACACGCAGAAAAAAATTACTACTATACGGTATACAAAACATTTACATTACGAAATTTATAAAAAATTATGAAAATCGAAACGATCAAGAAATTTTTGCATCGTTTTCAAACCTTATTCTTCGTATTTACATTACTTATATGGACGTCAAATGACGAATAACACGTTTGAAGACGATCGCTTCTCGAAGTGCCGATAGCCGTGTAATTATCTTCTCAACAGGACACCCACGTGATGTGTCAAGTTATGATGGTCTAGAATAATACTTCTATTTTACGTCCAGTGTTCAATTAAGGGAAAAAGAGACGACGGGTATCATATATAAAGAAATCGCGTATACGCTCTATTATAATATTTTTTAATCGTGAGAAGGTTTTGATTTACTCGATCAATGATAACACGGGTAGGAGAAAATTGCGCGGAAATAATATTATTATCTTTGTACAACCTATAGAAAAAAGACGAAAAATAACGTGTAATTTAATTTGATCGTTGCTTATTGCGTGACTCTTCTTGACATCCATAGATACGCATCAGCTGTAGCAATGATGAAAATTGACGTCTTCTCAAACGGATGATTTCGCCATGGAAAATTTCTCGAGTTGACTTACTAGAACAGAATGCGAGGAATTGGTGGTTATGAGATATAACTTCTTTAGTAAATACCTACCCTGCAATGCAAACTTTCGGGTAAAAAGTTCGACTTATATCGACAAAAATGAAGTTAAAAATGTTGCTGATAATTTCTTCACCACGATGAGATGAACTTTGAGCCAATTCCATACAGGTAGGTATCCCGCGCTTGCAGAACACATAAGCAAAGGAATATTATTTGAAAAAGCTGGAAAACGATGACTCCTGCAAAGAAATCACGATAAAATTTGAACACGAAATAAGTTTTATCGCTTAAAGCTACCATATAAAATTTGGAGATCCAGAAAAACTGGGGATATCTGGGCTGAATAGACCGAGAAAAAGTTAATAGAACATTCAGATAGAAGTTACATCACATTATACTTGTAGCAAATGTTCAACTGACCCGTAACTTTTTTCTACATAGGTAATAAAAAAATTTACATTATTCTAATTTGTTTATCCAATATTTTCATTCATAAGCACTCTATACTATCTTATTCCAAGATATAGTATGGAAAAATGACACACGTACCGGTAACCGTTTTTTTTTTTTACATTAATTCAGCCACACTTCTGAAATTTCAACTTCATCAGACTTTTCGCATCCCACCAGTTCAGCGTGAGTCTCCAGTATCGTATAAAAAATATTTTGAATTTGAGACGTAAATCTTTCATATCTTGATATTTATACGAATTTCCAAGAATAAACGTCTCATAACCTTAATAAAGATGCATTTACTAAATGATAAAAAATTTCTTTTCGGCACCTAAAAGACGACGGGTGGCATCGTGTATTTAATCTTGATTACTAACTGTGCCCTGAAATAAAGTTATTCAAAACGGTCAATGGCAATTTTTTGTCGTGGTACGCGAGTATAATATCCTTTGGACGAAAACCATTCAACTTTTCAAAATTGGGCAATTATCCTAACGACCGCCAGCATACTAGGGCGTTTAATATAACCGGGATAGAATTCATCTCATTTGCCACACCATCATCGTTTAGAATACAGTAAGTTAGTGTATCCTAATTTTTTTGGACATAAACAGTTGTATGTAAAGAAATTCAAGACATGGACTGGCATACACAGAGGAGTAGGAAAGAAGCCGACGTTGTAGATAGGAATACGAGAGTGATTTAAGCAGAGATATTCGGTGAGGACAAGGAATTCGCTGTCAGGTTGTGACCTGTCTCAAGAAAATCCTTCTAAGCGTTCAAATTTTTGAAATTTCGTCAATACCGCCAAGAAAAAGAGCTGGTTTTAATAGATGAAAGGTACTGAGTACTCTAAACAAGTTTTGGGACGCGTGGGGAGGGGGGGTTCTAGTGACAGGTCACAATTTTGATTTAGTTCCAAGAAAAATCAGTAAGCCTTTAAATGTCAATATAATTATGAGGGTCCTCATGGATCGTGGAAAAGACCCATATCTGCAGATTCAGCTCACAAGTGAAACCGGTTGTTCAGAATAAGAAACCTCGACTATCCAGCTACGGGTATGAGGTGGAGAACCGCAGTTCGATTTCTATAAGAGGAGTGAAGAATTTCCAATAACCGATACATGGCATTGGGAGGATCTTGACTTCTGAGGTCTACATATTATCAGGAGGGAGATTTGAAGGAATTTGAACTTATCAGTTATGGTGTCAGGAGAATTGGCCACGAGAAAATTTGCCATTTATGAGAGTTTGACACCGAAAACATGCCTGAAAGAAATAACATGCCGTCTGAACTCGTCACAGGTGAAAATTTGCCTGGGTGAAAACTCTGCTTCTTTCATTCTCGCAACTGAGCCTCTTAGTGTAACCCAGGAGACCCCAGGAGGAGGTCGGCTTCAATTGGCTTCCAAAAATGTCTGCAGTGGGCAAGCTGAAAATCAGCAATTTAGTTTCGTCATAATTCAACAATTCGAGACGGCCAAAATTAGCTGTTGAAGTCAATGTGAAATATGTTACTAGTAGGAAATGTTGTGGCGAACTCCTCGGAGGAATTCTTAAATGTCTGTGTTAGTGGTGAATGACTTGCATCCGGTTTTCAGATTAGCGGCGTTGTGTCTGTACTTCCTCCTCGACTTCGCATGCGGTTCTCCACTGATTATTTCCTCGTGTTTCGACTTCGTAAGCATTTGCTCTTTCTTCAAACCATTGCAACCGATAACATGCATGTAGTAGGACCGTTCTTTACGTACGAATATCTTACTGGCAAAATTTTCCCTGCGGCGAATTTTTTCGATCCGAAAGTTCTGACAACACACAGGTTTTCCCAGACAAGTTTTACGAGTCAAATTTTCCCATCAGTTGTACAGTGAGGAAGAGGGCTTCAAGAAATTTCAAGCTTGTGTACATATCGGAAGGGAAGTTGAAAAAATGTTGACGATTCAGTCATACATACTCGTATATAGGGGGGAATAGGGTACAGAAAAATTTCGATACCGTCCAGCCAATCATATGATAAGGGGGTAACGGACTTGGAATTTGTTTTTCTTTAACTCTGTGTAAACGACGAGGAGGACAGATGAAGATTCCAACCATACACGCGCTATACCAGGAGCGAGTCTTGGAAAAATTATGACAATCGAGCAAAAGTGGTTCCTGAGGAGGTTTAAATTCTAACCTACTGTAGGGAATTGGAAATTTTCTGAAAGTCGAGCCACAATGAGAGTTCAGGAATATGCATTGTATCGTAAATTTACAAAAGATTTTGGTTGCAGATCCATTATCAAAGCTGAAAGTAAATCAACTCAAAAGGAGTAACAGCAAAGGAGAGAGGGCCAAACTATCTGTCCTCGTCTCTAATCCTGAGCCCCCCCTCTCTATGGAATCCCGAGAGTCCACAGGAGTGGTATTCCGGTACCACTTAGTCTCCTATAGTTTATCTCTCCCTTACTTCTTGGCCAAATTTCTTAATAAATGATTCAAACACAATGTCGAATTTGAATCTCAATATTCTATATATCTGATCCCCAACAGCGAGATTTGAAATCTAATGTGATTTGTAAAAAGACTTCGTCCTCCGAGTGCTACTGCAATACTCGGAGTAAGAGTGATGCCGCGTGACTTTGAAATATCTTGGACTTTGAAAAATTTTTAACTGTTGGGCCTGAAATTATTTTCGAATTTTGGGACTTTGAAATATTTTCAACTGTTGGACTTAGAATTATTTTTAAATTAAGGGACTTCGAAATATTTTCATACTTCTTGGACTTAGTAATATTTTCAACTGTGGGAGACAATCAAAAATGAAAAATTTTACAAGTCCAACAGTTGAAAATATTTCAAAGTCCCACAATTCAAAAATAATTCCAAGTCCAACAGTTGAAAATATTTCAATGTCCCACAATTTAAAAATAATTCCAAGTCCAACAGTTGAAAATTTTTCAAACTCCAAGAAGTACGAAAATATTTCAAAGTCCCGCGGCATCGGCATCACTCTTACTCCGAGTATCGCAGTAACACTCGGAGGACGAAGTCTTTTTACAAATCACATTAGATTTCAAATCTCGCTCACCGGCATCAAAAATTTCATTCCTCCTAGAGATCTTTTTCCTTATCGGTCGACGTTATTAAGCTCTTTCCTTGTATTCCCAAGGCTTCCACCCTGTAATATATGGGTGAATTATTTGTGGCAGCCTGTTTACAAACCGACAATACGACAGATATCGTCTCCGAATATTTTGATTTACCTAGCAATTTATACACGTTAGAGGCTATTGCTATTATAACTCTTCATTACTCGAATCCACTGAACCCTTCGAACCCCAAACAAATTGGTGCATCGACCGGGAAATATGGCTACTGAAGAATTCGTCGAGCACCATATGCAGATCGACCAAGAAATATTTATCGTCGCTGGTCCATCGAATAACAATATCGCCAATTCTCAAATGATACAAACCCGGAGCCAATTCTGGATGTTGGAGAACTTGACCTGCAGTGCCAAAAATTATTCAAATCACTGCCGAAATTATCGAATCCACTATAGGACATACTTTGGAAACCAAGTTAGAATACTTGAAGGAACCTGAGGTCAAATATTGCGATAAGGAGGGCCGAGAAGTTTTAAGATGAATGTTGATGCTGGAGGCGAATTGAATGACGTCCGCTTCTTGCAACCGTTGTACCAGCCAAATTCAATTCTGATCTTGGATCGACGATAGCGGAATTGATTTTATTACCTTTGGTTTTTTTATTCGGCTCTTCCACAATCACAAGAACTTAAAAGGAGAGAAATTTCCAAAAGATTTCCGAAGGTGTCGGCACGTTGAAACCTGAGTTAGAACACTTGAAGAAATCAGAGCAGGGCTGAGGACCGGAACCGAATTCCGCTACAGGAAGCGGTTCTGCTCCCGTATTTCTAGGATTCTGGAACTGGAACGAGAGGAACCGGATCTCGCTATTGGGTTCTGGAACTGGAACCGTGAGGAACCGGATCTCGCTATCGGGTTCTGGAACCGGAACCGAGAGGAACCGAATCTCACTATCGGGTTTTGGAACTGGAACCAAAAGGAACTGGATCTCACTGTAGAGTTGTGGAACCGGAACCGAAAGGAACCAAATCTCACTATTGGGTTGTGGAACCGGAACCGAAAAGAACCAGATCTCACAATTTAGCCTCCAAAAACCTTTAACGGGAACCAAGAAGAAAAACGTGCAAGTGATTTGGCCACACATTCCCACTAATGATGATGCCCACCAACGCCTTATACCGAGAGACGTTTGGATTTTTGGTGAGTGGGAGTTGAACTATTAGACCTTCCTCAAATTTTCCAAGCATCCAAATTTGAGGTAAATAGTTATAATGACTGGTCAAATATTGCGATACAGAAAGCCGAAAGGTCTCAAGGTGAATGTTGATGAAGGAGGAATTGAATGACGTCCACTTCTTGTTACTGTTATACCAGCCAAATTCAATTCTGATCTTGGATCGACGATAGCGCGGAATAGATTGGAGTGGACCTTAGCATCTTACCGACGAGTTCTTGCAGTTCCTTAGCAGTCTTCATCCTTCCTTTCAATCTACCATGGAACTTGGTGGTTCTGAGATCAACTTCTTGGACCTTTCCATCTCCACAGATTTTGTATCTTCAAAAAAGATGCCTCGACCGATTTGACCATTGATCGTTCCTCTTCCTGTCTTCTGGTGCACACTTTTGCTGTCTTCAGTGCTCTTCTTAGGTATCGTCTCGCCTTGTCTATGTGTTGAACTCCGACGCTTTTCTACGAGAGTCAACGTCATTAGATATCTGGCCAAAGCTAATATTGTTGACCTTAACGTTGAAAGACTCATTCATAGGAAATCTATCGAAAATATGTCTCGACTTCACTAGCTACCTCCCCCGCGAGCACATGATTAAAAGTGAATATTGGTAGATCAGGCTCTCTCCCTTTCTTGGGAAGGTTTTCTCTTGAACTTAGTCACACCCTCCATACCTTCGGTTTTGTTTAATATTATTACATTACAGGTGGATCAGGCTCCTTTTTTCTAGGAGATTTTCTCTCGAACTTAGTCACACTCTTCGTAACTTCGGTTTCGTATATTAACATTAGCACACTTTGAGACGCCTCCTCCTATACTCGGAGGACCCTACGCTTGATAACGAAAAGATTGGTAGATTGTTCCAGTATTTGCATTATAGAGGTTGGCTTCAAACTAAAAACCAGGTTGGAAGAACATGTTCCTGCTTGGCAGTCTTTTTCTGAGAGTTTATCTACTTTCGTGGACCACCTAGTCTCGTGTGGACACACTTTCCATTGAGGCACTGAAGTCTTAATGCTTGATAAAAAAGAACCATTAAAATCATTCGATAGTGTAACCAAGATGACAAAAAGTATCAACTGGAGGAAGGCTTCGTCAATTTCGTAGGATCATGACACTTCATCTCTACTCAATTTTTCCTCATTTTTTGCAGCTTCTATCGTCTTTACTGTTACTTTTTTTCAGTTGATTCACTTTCTGTTGTTTGACCGAAAACTAGTTAAGCTCATATTTACATTCTGCGGTTATTGTAGATTTACAAATACCTACAATAAATACTCGCAGTTTGTAACTTAGAAATTCGCATTTATAGCTATACAATTTTAAAGTTCCATCCCTCAATCTTGCTGATCTCACACAAGGTCTCAGTTCCAACGGCAAGGTTGACTCATCGCATCTATATTGGGGAGAATTTTTCCCAAGGAACTGCTAGAGGTAGTTCGACTGCAGAAACCATCGATCAGTCCATAAGGTTATATCTCTACTAGTTATAAGTCCGTTTAGCATAACCTAATCTTCACTATTACTGACGTATCGAGTTTTCTTCAGTGCTTAAGACTTGGGCCAGATTATTACCCGAAGCCTTTAGCCTTGTTCGTATTATAATGTGTCCCGATATTTAGGTTAATTTATTACAAAAAATTTCATGTGTTATCATGAATGATGAGCACTACAGATCCGATGCACGTATAAAAGTACTTGAGCAGTGCGTTGTATGCGCTCCCGTTTCGCCCCCCGCCAATCACCGATTAGCATCGAAGTTAAATGTCAAATAAATTCAGCGTATGTACGTATGTATTCGCGTGGAAGTTGAAATTCTTTATTCATTCAACTTTTAGAACTGAATTCATTAGTCATTATTTTTTTACTTTCAAAATACGTTGTACTATACGATACGATATTATATCTTACATACGTGCGGCTAATGTGGACCGGTTAATACGTTTAATAAACAAGTGTTACAGAAATGTTGTGCCCACGAGCCGAAGTCATTTATTCCTGCACTTGGTCAATCTAAAGCGAAGTCGGTTGTAGGTGTACAGATCATAAATTTTACGTCCAAATGAAATATAGTTTTTCATATTATTTATACATTGGTAAATGCTCTGTATATACTTTTCAATTTCGTAAGAGTCGGCCGGTCTATTTGACTATTGTTTTAAAGAATTCTAGGATGATCCGATCAAACTTCGTGTGAATGATATAACATTCAAAATGCTCTATTACGTCCTCGTCGAAAAGCCTTTCATGTAACGAAGGTATATTTGTTCTTGCGATACTGACAGCCATCAAATATTACCTAGCGTAAGTATAAGAATCGAAGACAAGCCTGTTGACGTAACAAATAAGAAAAATGAGTCCATGTGTACTTCTACTGACTCGACAGAAAATGCTGTCGATCTTTTCCTCTTCTTTCAAAGCTCGCTGTGTTCATGGCTTTAGCCTCTCGTCCTCTCAATGGTTCGCAAGGAAAGCCTCGATGATTTCACCACTCTTCAGGGCATTTCTATGCGCCAGGATGAAGAAAAAGCCTCAAAACAGATGAAGATTTCTGAAAAAAGTGTTGTGAATATAAACAGGCCAAAAAACAAGTCACAAACAATGAAGTACAAGAATTTGATTGAAGAAAAATTGAAGCGTACCTTTGATCTAGGCATACACCAACTTCTCGTCACCGAAGTCCGTCCTCAATTCTACCGGCGTTGCTGATAAATTACGCACAGAAAAAATTACCAAGAGACCACAATTTTTCTCTCTTTCGATTTGCCATTCCCTACTTCAGAAGAACAATCTCATCACAACGCGGTATCAGAACTACAAAGGGTTATTTCCTCATTTATCGCAACTTCTACCAATTCATAGGAAGCACCTACATCTTTACGGATGGTCTGCCGCAATAGGCGGCCCTTGATGGTCATTGAGGTCTTCATAGATATCTCGAATCAAAGATTTTAGATGAGCCACCTGGACGCCTGCACATCTTAGTGTGGCATCTATAAACAGACGACGTCTGCTGCTTGCAGAATAGTCTTAAATCGGAACTATCCTCCTTCCTCGATGGACTTAATTCATTCCATACCTCCCTCATTCAAAAAGGCACGCTTCCTCTCAACTGTCTTGATCTCATTCTTTCCCTCTTGCTGAACAATCCCAAATCCACTGATTCAAGAGGCTTCTTTTGACATCCACGCACTCAACAACACGCCACTGTCTTCTCTTTGATATATCGTCTCAGCTTACTTCCCCTTCCTCACGCTGAATATGTCAAAAAATTACATACTCTGGAGTATCTTGCATCCTTCAAGTCTTTGTTCATGACATCAGGGAGATTAGAGAGTTTTTTATACGTGCAAGGTGAGATAGACACGAACGAAAGGCCTTTAGTTCTTTTCGTTCATATCAGGAAGATTATTCGCCACAAGAAACACCAAGATCTCTCTCCTGTGTCTGTCGGTGCTCTACCTATAAACCGTCCCTGCTCCTTTTGGACATGCCTCCTTCAAAATCGCTCACCTCCTTTCCCGCTATGACCACTATGAGTAGAAGTTTTCTAACCATATTTCAAACGTCGAGTACACCGTGATCGATCCTCCTCCAGCGATTTGATGTCTACAAATCTTGTGTACATGTCTGCCGTACAAAGTAGAATGGACGTATCTGCATATCCACGATCTGCAGAGAAGAGGTTCTTCAATCCTACCAAAAATACCTCTTTTGCTCATCGTTGATGTGCAGATACGTCGATTCTATTTTGTACGGCAGGTGTGGCGTCTTATACATACGGCTTTATGGAGGAACGCCTCAAAGAACACTGCAGTGCTCTGCAATGGCGAAATATTTTTTGTACCCTAACCACAATTTTGAGGCGATAGAACTTAACATCATACATACATCGGGCGGGACTAGGGTGTTTCACCGAAAGATTCTTCACCTAAAAAATTCACCGGTTTAATTTAGGTTTAATAATAATGAAAAAATTTATTTTTTATATCTTATTTAGTAAAATTAGATTTCCATATCATTTTTTATATTTTCGAGTATTATTTATTTTTATATTTCAATTTAATTTAATTTTGAAAAATAAATAAATAAATAAAATAAAACCATTTAAATTGATATAATTTTTAAATAATCATTTTATTGAAATAAAAATTATTTATTAATATTAAAAAAAAAATTTTTAATAAATAAATTGATTTAATGTAGATTAAAAATTATACTCATAAGTAATAAAAATACAATTTATCAATTTAATTTAACTAATTTGATTTATAAATATTAATAATTTAATTACATAAAATAATTTCTTTATTAAATTATTGTTTATTTAAGCCCGTTGTCTACTTCGTTCCGCCAAGAAACGAAGCTGGAACTCGTTTGTCTCGTCAATTAATCGACCTGTTTCTTGCTCAGCTATGTGGAGTAACATTAAAAAGTTAACAGGTTCGAAACAAACATTCTCCTTCCAACCCCTCTATCAAAACAACCAAATCTATCAATCGCCATCAGAAATCAGCGAAATACTAGCTGAGAATTATTTTCAAAATTTCCTCCAACACTAATTACGACCCACCTTTCACTCGAATCAAACAACAAGCCGAAAATACCACAATAGATTTCTCCCTTAATCTGTCACAAACTCTCACACTTCCCTACAACAAACCAATCACCAAACAAGAAGTCACCCACACCATCTCCCTCTGCTCCAAAAAATCAGCTCCCGGTCTCGACCAAATTAGCCCCGCTATGCTACACAAACTTCATACAAATGCCATCTCACACCTCACCTCACTCCTAAACCGAATACTTTTTTCCACCTCCTTCCCCAATAACTGGAAAACAGCTCTAATCATTCCAATCCTAAAACCTCTCAAAGACCCCTCACACCCTCTATCCTACCGACCCATATAACTACTAAGCACTCTTAGCAAAATTCTCGAAAAAATCATCAATAGTAGACTCTCTTGGTTCCTTGATTCCAACGAAATATTAAGTAATACACAATATGGGTGCCGTAAGGGCCGATCAGCTCTAATGGCCCTTGCTGACCTCGATTCCCAAACCTACAACGCCCATGCTCACGGAGCGAACCTCTACTCGATATTTTTTGATATGGAGAACGCTTCCCCGAAAGTCTGGACATTCCAAATACGCGTCACCCTACACCAACTTGGACTTCGAGGACCCTTCCCTCTCCTACTTCAAAATTATCTTACTAATCGATCTTTTAGAGTCCGCGTAAGCGATCACTATTCCTCAACCTTCCCTCAAGAAAATGGTATCCCCCAAGGATCCCCACTTGGTGGCACCCTCTTTCTCATCACCGTCAACAACATAACAAAAATCATAAAATTTCCAATTCAAACCCTCCTATTCTCTGATGACCTAGGCATCCATTTACGTTCCGCTAACACAACTCGCGCCCATCGTCTGCTACAAAAAACAATCAATAAAGAACACGCTTGGCTTTCACTCCTAGGATTCCGCATTTCTTACCCCAAAACCAACCTCGTCATTTTCCAGAAACCACGCCAGAAAACTATTAAATTTCCCCCTTTCACAATAGCGGACTACCCGATTCCACGAGTCAAAACTACTAAAGTTCTTGGCCTCAATTTCCACAACCGTCACTCTTGGATCCCCCATATCAAACTAACTAAATCAAAATGCATTCGAGCACTCAATGTCCTAAAATTCCTTTCCCACCCTAAAGAAGGTTGTAACCGAAAAAACCTTCTCCACCTCTACCAGAGCTTAATCCGATCCATCCTCGATTACGGATCACCCATTTTCGGTCTCGCCCCTCCCTCTCATTTAAAACTACTCGACACCATCCAAAATTCTTCACTCAGAATAGCTACTGGAGCATTCCGAACCAGTCCCGCTGAAAGTCTCTGTGCAGACACTGGCTTCCCCCCCCCCTTCATTATCGACGCCTCAAACTGACAACCAACTTCCACACAACTGTCTTACAATATCCGCAAACCCCCGTCCATCATCGCATATTCCCCCCTCATCATAACCAAAATTCCTCGACCAATCTACGTTCCAACCTAGAACTCCAACTAGCACGCCCCTTCAAGTTCCATTGCCTTAACCACATCGTTCCCTCAACCTCTCCTTGGCTCTTTATTCCACCCAAAATCATTCGCGACCTAAAACGCCTCCCTCGTCTTTCAACTTCTCCCGAAGAATACCAAGCACAGTTTAACAAAATCCTCAACGACTTTCACAACCCTATACTATGTTTCACCGATGGATCTAAATATCAAAACAAAACCGGCTTTGCTTACTCAATAGGTCACATCAGTCTCTCACCGACACCGCAACACCGCATCCGTCTTTACCACTGAACTACAATAAGCAATCTTTAGCTGTTTAGAACACATCCTCACCAACCTACCCTCCCGTCTTCCTTTCAACCCATTTTTAGTCATTTCCGACTCCCTATCATCACTCGACGCCATATCCAACCACACTTCCTCCCACCCACTCATAAGTCGTATACACACTCTCATTAACACCTTCCATACCATCCCCATCCCATTATTCTTCCTCTGGGTACCTGGTCACAAGGGTACCCCAGGAAACGAAAATGTCGACAAAGCAGCCAAACTAGCAACCCATGACCCATCAGTCAACCGCTCTTTCCTCCCCTCACGCTCAGATCTCTCCAAATTCATCACTCAAGCATGGTTCACTCATTGGTCTGATCTCAACTCACACTCAAACAAACTAGCCCAAATTAAAAATATTCCCACCGCATGGGACTCTTCAAATCTGTCAACACGCAGAGAAGAAATAGTCATCACCCGTCTCAGAATCGGCCACACCAGACTCACTCACACCCATCTCACCTCTCATCTTATGCCTCTCCCATGCCCTCACTGCGAATCTGAACACCCCCTATCCGTTCAACACACCTTCTGCTGCCCCAACTTGACCCAACTCCGTAATTCCTTATCCATCCCTCACAACCATATAGAAGCACTTCCAGATCTCTTTCCCTCCATCCCTAACATATTCAACTTTTTACAACAAGCCAAGAGCTCATAGCCCTGAAGGCAGGCTGCTAGTAGCTCGTTAATTAAAATAAAAATAAAAAAAAAATAAAAATAATTTCATAAATAAAATTTGGTACATCAAAGCATCAAATAAATGTCGAACAGCTGATTGAAAAAGGTGAATTTTGTCGTCGGGGTCGGTGAACTCAAAAAAGGAAGATGAACTTTCCTGACAGTGAAAAAAAAAAAAACTGACAGGTGAACTTTCCTGTCGGTGATGTGTACATTCCTTCAAAAAGACTTGGGTACTCAGTGAAAAATCTTTGGGTGAACTGGTCAGATCCCTTCCAGGCGAAGACTTTTGATTGGGCTAGAGGAATATGAGACCGTTTTTGCTCATCGCACAGACTCTCCTAATGTTTCAAACGACATGAGCCACACATTCACCAATAGATTTCATCCTTTCACCCAACTTGTAACAACTTGTCTTCCTCCTACCTATTCTACTCTTCTTACCGCTGGTAGTCCTTACTTTATTTCTCTCTTTCGTCGCCTGATGATGTTCAACTCCTTTATTTATTCGTTGATTTGCACAAATTATGCCTCGTACCACGGAAGCTTGCCTTTACTTACTATGCAAAGAGATGCGGAGCGACGACTACCAATCTTGCAATGAAAGCGAGTACACAATTTTCAATATCTACCGATCAATGGTTATTGAAATAACTTCAATAAACTCCAAAGCTTAGACATTAAGAATAAAAAAAAAAATTGAAAAACGAATAGAATTTAAAAGAAATTTAAGATTTTATACAGAGTAAGGATGAACGGATGTAGAGTACTTTTCTTTGTTGTCTCGCCATGAAGCTACACAGTACCTACCTACCTACCTAAATAAACTTTTTCTATTAGATTTACCGCGGAAAACTTATCTTCCCAAAATGAAGAGTCAGCAGACACCCACGCGTTTTACGTTTCGATGAATTTTTCTGCTCCCGTTTCGTCCTTCTGCGAGACAAAGTAATAAAAAAATTAATTCGCAACAACAAGTTTCCAACTTACTTGTGTACTCGATGTTCGTATAGTTCCAAATTTGTAAGAACGTACCCCGGTGACTTACCGCACAATATTAAGTTCGTATAGTCTAGGATGACGTATGTGGCATTACATGTAGAAATTGTACCTTAATTGGTCAACTGGTGAAAGATACACGGTTTTTCGTGTTCGAGAATACTTGAAAACGAAAGCCCTCGGGGTTGTATGGAAGAAGGTAGGTCGGGGTACGTAAAAGGAAAAGTGCACGTCACTGTTTATCTTTATTCTATATTGGTTACACGCGCCAAATTTAGAACTACCCACTCGACTCTTTCACGGGTAAATAATTATGTGACATCTTCGAGGTTTTCTTCCAAATCGTGAGAAAATTTAATAGTATACAGGGTGAGGCCAAAAGATAAATGAGGAATTCCCTCTAGTGCGAAAACGCAAAATGTTGGATGTGTTCTTCAAATCTACGAAATTTTTATCCCAATTTCATCTTCAATTTTCTACGATTTTTTTTAGCTGCATTATGGACCAAAACGTGCCAGAAATTGACCAATTTGCCAAAATTTTCAAAAATCAAAAATTGTTGAAATTTTATATTTTACTTGATTTGAAGGTGAAATTTAATGGTGATTCCGAAAAAAATACCTGAATGACCCTATGAAGCTTGAAGTGAGGAATTTTCAATTTTGCATTTCGGAAATCTTGGCACATTTTGGTCCATAACTCGGCTCCGAAAAGTTGTAGGAAGTTGGGTAGAGGCGCAAATTGAAGATAAAATTAAGATACAAATTTCGTAGATTTGAAGTATACATCTACCGTTTTTTTTTCCGGTACGGCAACGGAAATGTTTTTGTAGAACTTTCTTCAGAGTTTGTATCGAGATTATTTGAATTGTCTACCATCCCTCACGGATGTTGCCATCCCTTCTCGTGTTTCAATCAATATGTAAATTGATTAAAAAGCTTAAGAACCCTCTTTTCTTTTGACTCATTTCTTCAACGGGCTTCCGGAGCAATTTCTCTTCAATCTGGTCGTTTGACAAATTTTATGTCTTTCTTTCTGGGGTTCCCTGCCTACGATTCCGAAATTCGCGTTCATGCGTCCAAGACCTTCGAGGTATTTTGCCACCCTATCTTTCACTCCGGAATTTTGGGTCCGTACGCGTAAGCCCTGCATTATAAAACTAGCCGAACATATACAAACGTATACCAGCCTGGGGAGGTCAACCCTTCAGCTAGTTAGCTTAGACCGGATCTTGATCTATTTTAGTAACTTGAAATATACAGAGCAAAATGATACACCAGCTACACATAGGTTAAGATTTCAGCCCACTGTTCACGTCACAAAGGAAGTGTGGTCATGACTTTTTCTAGAGACAAAATGAGAATGACGTCATCCGCAAATATAAGACATGAAATTATGATTTTTGTTTATTTTGCTCTGCCAGTGTCTTTGATGTCAATCTTACGCTACAGGTCTTCAAATTAAGAGCCTACGCGGGTAGGTGTAAATTTGCGACTCTTCTTTCATATGTATAAGAAGGCGATATATACTTAGATTTTGACGAGCTGAATACAGCAATATAAATTTTTACATGAGTTTACGCAAAATTTTCGCGATACGAAGCGAAATAAAATCGTAATAAGATTGGCGAGCATCTAGTGTTTTGAGTCTCGGTACTGCGGCAGCGAGCACCGATGTTCTTCATATCTACCCGAGTACTCTCCGGGGTCATCGGGCTTTTTGCAAAAGCTATACTACGAAAGGGGTAGAAGAGTGAAACTCTACCGACTGGTAACTTTTTAATGATCAGATTTACCAACTGATCAATTTCACAATTCAATAAAAAAAAAAACATTTGAAGAGGTCAAAAACGGGAATATCCGATTCCGAAAGTATTTTTCATACTGAATTCGATACGAGTAGGTGCGGGTTGCGTATGCATTTAATGTTGTTTCCTCCAACACCGGAATCGACCCTTTCGGGTATAACTTCAGTGAAGGAGGAATCTCCTAGGCGAACCCCCTCTTCTACTCGGCAACTGCCAAGTTGCTTGGCAACTGCCAAGCTGCAGTGGCCCCCTGGAACGCACAAAAACATAAGAACACTCACAACAACAAACACCACCACACTACACAATACAGTAGGTCACTGTTGAAGGTTCTTCATCTTCTTCTCTCTTCACGGAAGATCTTGGTCCTCTTCTTCCTGCAGATCTGGATGTTGATGGTACACAGGTGTTGAGTAGGCCATAGCGTGTTTCTGCATTTGCCTATTCCATTCCTGGTCCATCTTCCTCTTCATGATGGTGGCCGCAAATGCAGACACCTGGTTCCATGCTTTTTCGGAACCTAGTATGGTGGGTACCAGGCTACTCGGGTCAAGCGCTTGATCTACCCCGATCTCTTGAAGAGACCGACTAAGCTCGTCCCGCTCACGCCTCCACGCCTCACACTCAAATAAGGTGTGTTAAGGTCCATCATCCCGCCCTTGGTTACAGTGCGAACACGTTGCCTGCTCAACTTTCCTTAACTTCTCGTGAAGGTACTTGTTGAAGCAGCCATGGCCGCTTAACATCTGCGTGAGGTGAAAGTTCAGCTGACCATGGTGTCGGTTCATCCACTCATCAAGGTCGCGTATTAGCACACGGGTTGTCCATGTACCCAGCTCACTCTGGGCAATTCATGCTTTCCACTTTACAAGCAAGGAGCGCCTGGCCTCCTGCTTGACCCGTAAAGCTTCTTGGTTGGTCGCCGTTCTCTTCTTTGCTTCGAACACCACCGCTCTCTCCTCAGCAAGGAGCTCGATTGGTGGTGAACGTGCTAATACACAAAGAGCCTCCGTCGAGACAGTGCGGTAGGCACTAACACACCTTAGCGCAGCTCTTCGTTGGATCTTTACCATCTCTCTTCTTCGGTATGGTATCTTCATGCAGTCGGCCCATACTGGCGCACCATATAGGAGGATCGACAAGGCGGTGCTCATCATGATCCTTCTCCTTGCTTCTCTCGGTCTTCCTAGGTTCCTCATCAGGCGGCTTAGGTATCCAACTACCCGGCCCGCATTTTCCGCTGCCATCAGGAAATGGTGCCTGAAGCTCAGCGTTGAGTCAAACCAAATGCCCAAGTATTTCATTTGCTTCTTGATTTCAATTTCCACACCTCGCAGGCGAAAGGTGGGTGGCTTGAACTTCCGACGGGTCGTGAATAAAATGGCCTCCGTCTTACTTGCTGCTAGTTCAAGTCCAGCCGACTCGATCCAACGCGTCACATCCTCTAGGGCCCTATTTACCCTGCTCTCCACCGCTACAGTTGTTTCGGCGGTGCATACCACCAGGGTGTCATCCGCATAGCAGATAAGCTTAACTCCCGGTGGCAGCTTCACCTTAAGGATTCCGTTAAATACGATGCACCACAAAAGCGGCCCAAGGACCGACCCCTGCGGCACCCCACAAGTAACAGGGCGCTTTACTGTACCAGCAGACGTCTCTGCTTGGATTTCACGGCAGCTAAGATAGCTGCTGATCATCCTGAGCAGGTCTGCGGGCACTCCTGCGTTCACAAGAGCTTCCAATATAATCGTCCATGGAATTGAATTGAACGCATTCCTTATGTCGAGGCTGACGGCTGCGCAAAACTGACGCATATCAATCGCTGACTTGGCTATCCTCTTCAGCCGGATCCCAGCATCTGATGTGCAGCGTCCAGTTTGAAAACCGTACTGGCTATCAGAGATTATATCTCTTTCCTTCAGATAGCTCTCCAAACGATTGGCTATCACTCTTTCTAGAAGTTTCCCAACATTGTCTAGCAGGTAAAGTGGACGATAAGAGGATGGTAGACCAGGTGGTTTATCCTTCTTATCGATCAACGCTAGCCTGGCTTTCTTCCATCGCACAGGGAACAATCCCCCAACAATTGCCGCATTGAATGTATCAACAAGCAGCGCTGGGTCAACTGAATGTATGGCGCTCCAGACTGGATTTGGAATCTCATCCGGGCCTGGAGCCTTCCAATACTTACCCCGCAGTCTATTGACTGCTGCATCAACCTCCTCGGTGCCTGGGAGGGATATACCATCCTCTACTATTGGTAGCGTTACCATTGGTGGTGGCTGCTGTGGGAACAAGCCATCAATGATTTGACCCACAACATCCGGCTCCATTCGGCTCATTGCTGAGAGGCCTTTTAGCTTCTTCAGCACTAACTTATAAGGCTTCCCAAACGGGTCGTCATCTGCCATCTCACATAGCTGTCGCCATACAGCACACTTGCTGTCCTTGATGGCCTTCTTCAGCCTTTTACGAGCCAGCTGGTATTCAGGTGCAACCGCCCACGCCCCTTCGCGGCCACTACTACGCTGGTATATCCGGCGCTGACGGTTGCACTCTTTTCTCAATTCGGCAATCTTGTTGGTCCACCGGTAAACAGCCCTCCTCTTCTTTGGTGGACATTGAACTTGCATCAAAATTAATGGACTTTTATTGACTGATTGACCTGGTAAACACCCTGGTTCATCATACAATTTTCTCAACTCTCACGATGCACTGAGCAAGAAGGAGCGTTTACAACTTACCGATGGGAGGCTTCATACTAAAATACAATCGTTCTTTGGAGTGACGTCATGATATAAAATTTTTCGTTTGTCGGAGCTAGAACACATATGAACAGTATCTTTATTTTGAGAATATATTTCAGACTCATAATTCTCTCCCAATTGGTTCAACATAATGTAAGGCAATTGAAAAATGAAATTTTGTTCGTGCAAGGATCTAGACTAAGAACAAAAGCAGAAACACTTTGGCTTTGCCCGCACTCCTTAAAAAACAAATACTTTATTTGCCGACGTTTCGATTACTTCGTAACCATTTTCAAGACACTACAAACATAAACTGGCAAAGCCAAAGTGTTCCTGTTAAGGCAATATATTCATAAAACTAAAATTACAGTCGGAGATTTCTTCTCTACATCCAGACAATATGAACAGCTGAATAGAACACGAGTTCAGAAGGAGTTACACGTACAAGGTGGACGCAGAATTGAATCGAGTCTCATCATAAAAATTTCATAATAGTGACCTGATATACCTCAATATCTAATCTCAAATTCAATTTTCATTGAGGATAAGACAGATAAACCAGACTCTGTACAAAGTAGACTAACAATCGGTGACAGAGTGAGTTGAGGCAAGACACATCAGTTTGTTACATGTTGCGTGGAAAAATATGATACGATATGAGAATTTTGAAACTGTATATTGTTCAAAGTCGATCAAGTAAAACTTGTCACTACAGTCAAATCGTTAGAAACACGGAGAAAATTTTTAGAAGGCTATGATCTCGGAAAGAACTTAACATGCGCATAATGTCATTCAACCCACATACGTGAAGGATTACGTGGCGCTGTACATACAAAATTACTTATACATAATTTTAAGAAGTTGTCAACACCCATCACAGGAAAGAGAAAACTGTCCTTAAACTCGTCGCCATCGACGTATGGCCTTCAAATTTTTTTATAATTCTCACCCATATAATTATGCACACCTAATAGCTAAATTCCAAGTCTCCCTCTCACAAAACATAACATGGTCTGGCAGTCAACATTTTGCGAAGTCTCAAGGTCAACAAAACGAGAAGGAGAGAATTTTTCGCGCGCTGAATCAGCTCAAGGCCAAAAAAATGTCAACTGGTGGGCAAATGTCGAAAAAATTCCAGTTCTAAATCGAAGATCATGGAAATGTCTATGATATCACATGACTGGAAGTCCCTCTAGCAACGTTACAACTTGCAGATCCTGAGACATCTTCAGAAGCCTAGTACACAGTATAGAAATACTAGTACTAGGTTAATTGAGTTACTCTACTTTGTATGGTGTAAGTTTTCCAAGTCTTTTTGTAAGAACCAGAATCTTAACCTAGCTTGTGTGCTTACAGATCTACAGACTTCACCAGTGTGCTGTAAATGATTATAGTACTATGTTGGGCACAAAAATTGGCTCAGAACTTGGAATTTTTCCAAGTCCTCAAAGCATCATGTGACATCATCCGATCGTTGAAGATTTTAGCCACGAAACTCCTTACTTCACCTCCTTTCCCCTGGACAAACATTTTTGCATAGAAGTATAAGAAGACAATTGCTGGCAACGTTAAAAATTGGTTTCTGATGCATTCACCAACAAATTCACTTCTAATATAAAACAGGTTTCCTGTTGAAATTTCGTTCTTCGAGCTACCCGTATATTTATAAAAAAGGGAAGGGGGAGGGTTTGCGAAAATTTCAACAATCGAGATAAACGCATATACTAGGGGACTTGAAGACGAAGGCTATACGGAAAAATAAACGGAAACCCTCTGACCCACTTCGAATATCGAGCTGCCAAGGAATTTTGACTAATATCTAGATATTGCCCCATACACCCAAATATACCCAATTGCGAAGTAAATTTGCCCCACATGGGTAAATTTGAGTAAATATTCGGGCAATGGCGTTCAGCAAGTATTTATATTGAAAGAAAGGCTTGGAAAAATCACGACCAAATAAGCTATCCTGTTCAATTAATTAAGAAAGGAAGCAGAAATCGCTCACGCAATGATAAACAGCCAGGACTGTTCAAAACGTAAAAAAAAAAAAAGACAATATTCTACTTATAAGCTATCCTGCTCAATTATCGGAAATTCACACATACAAACAGGTTCCCTGCTCACACTACAATAGGTACATCTGATCAAAGGTTCACAGAACATACACATCTTTTTCGGAGGAAGACATTTCTGTAGTACATTCGTAAGAATTTAAGGGGTAAGGCGGAGAGAGAGGAAGAATAGCCAATACCTGCGATAAAAATGTGTCAAATTTTTTTAGGCAAAATTCTACACACACGTCTCCACTTTTAGACCAGCATTATTGTATCGTACGTTAATAGAATTCCTCATCGATTTCTTTCTCTATAATGTGCCGCGTGTAAAAGACGCACAACGTCTACTATCTTTTTCGGTTACCCAATAAATTTTAGTCAATTTCGTAAAATCGTACCAAAAATTGAAGTGCGAGCTGTTAAATTTTTTGCAACAAAGTACTACGCGTATAATTTATAGTTATTAACCTCGTAATTATGACAAATGGGTCCCTATCTTAGCTGTAAGGCGATTATATAATCGTGTAACGGGCACTCAGACGCAGATTATACAGAATACGTGCGCAAAGAACGCGGACGATGAATGGGAGGACGAGTTAACAACAATCTTCTTTTTTTTTTTTTTTTTCGATCAAAACTTTGCCCGGATTCCAACGTAAATGCGAGATGCACAAAGCATTGTTAATGTATTTTGGATTGCTGCATCATAATCGTCGATATGCTACCGCATCCATAAGTCACTGAGATGCGTGTGTAAATTACGGAATAATACTTTTCATCGACCGAAACCTAGACAGGGACAAACTCATCGCTCTCAGATTTTACGTGTTGTCTAGTACAGGCTTCAACCGGTTCCCACGAATCATTCGAAGAAAAATCATATAGAACGATACCGACGAAAATTTTATCAATGTTATCGAACGAAGACCGCCTTGATGTTCTCAAAAATGTAGAATACAACCTTCGATAGAAAACCATCAATGCTCTCGATTTCCGTTACTCGTAGGATAGAGACCACAATCACAGTTTCTAAAAGTTTACGAACACCTATGTAAATATTTTGGTAGATTTATTGACTCTAAACATTTCACTACCAAGTTATTCGGCAATACAGCATGTAAAAGAATTTACCGTTCGCGAAGCATAAAGTTTTTTTACGAAAATTATTGAGTCCACGTTCGGGTACCTATTAACTTCATTTCTGTATAATTATTTCGATCAATTTAGAAACAATGATCCAGCGATGAAAAAAAAAATATTCTTTCGGTACCTAATTAAGGCAGTAAATTATGAAGGAACCTGATACTGGCCATTTACATAAATTAAATACCTAATTTTGTATCCGTATAGTTCATTCGAGTGGAGAGTCCGTGTGGGTCTTTCTTCTCTCCGCCTGTGTTGTTGTGTTTTACGAGACTTCGGTCACTTTGTGTTACATAATTTTGCCGTTTTTCCTTCGTCGTGATTTCCATCGAAGACTGAAAAACAAAAAATTACGAGTGAGTTATAACCACCTTTTTGGCAGCGTATGAACCGGTTACCCTCTTACCACAAAATCTATACTTACATGAACTCGTAATTTGCGCTTTCACAGTGAATTTATTCAAATAAGACTCACTGGATTACCGCCAGGAATGTGCTGACAGTTCTGCTAGGCTATGTGCAGGCACTCGATCAGACCCATTCTACCTGCTCTCGCGCTCCTTACCACAGAGGAAACAAAATTTCCAGGAGCTTCTCAGAATTTTTATTCAGTTATTCACGAGAGTTTACTTCCTAGAACTTTAAATCAATTCCTGTTTGAAACTTCAAGACCTTTAGGATGGAGAGGGTAGAAAAAAATCAAGATTTTCATTAAGAGGAGAGAGAAAAAATATAATTGAATTTTTTGAGTCATATTGTAAATAACCCGAACATAATAATTTGCCTTATCTCAGATCTATTTCAAAAAATTTGAAATGACCCAATGAAAAATTGAAGGCAATATTTCTAAATTTGTACCATTATACAAAACCTGAATTCAGAAACCACAAAGGCAGATGAAAAAAAAAAAAAATGACGTTAAGCCTTTCGGCCAGTGAAAGCTGTTTCTTTTTGGTCATTGTAAACAATTTTCCTAAGCTTCTCCTTCCCAGTTTCTTCGCAATAGAAATTGCATCGAAAATTCTCAAGATTTTCCTTCAGATTTAACTTGAAACTACAATACTTCAAATATCAAATAAATTCCAATTTCCTGGTCCAAGAGCTACTTTTTACTGATCTGCTTCCCAATCCTTGTAATATCTTTTCCTCGACTACATTCTAGTCAAATGTAAGGTAGAACTACGAAGGTACGAATATAGTAATGAAAATTTCACACACTTAATAATATTGAAGCCCGGTTTTCGTAATTAAATACGAATCACTTTTCCTTCTGACTAATAGAATATCAGTTGACATGTTCCATGTCATTTCTCTCGCCGGACCCCGATTTTGAAACTCGCGAGTACACCCCCCCCCCCCGTCAAGAGAAATCTCTACCCCGTGGGTGATTCAGAAATTCGCGAGTACCCCCCGCGTAATGATAATAAATAATTATATTAATTAATTAATTAATTAATTAATAATTAAATAATTGAATAATTAAATAATTAAATAAATAAATGATTAAATAATTAATATAATTAATAATTAGAAAATCTCTACCCCGTGGGTGATTCAGAAATTCGCGAGTACACCCCGCGTAATGATAATAAATAATTATATTAATTAATTATTAAATAATTCAATAATTAAATAATTAATATAATTAATAATTAGAAAATCTCTACCCCGTGGGTGATTCAGAAATTCGCGAGTACACCCCGCGTAATAATAATAAATAATTAATTAATTATTAATTAAATAATTAAATAAATAAATAATTAAATAATTAAATAAATAAAGGCTGGATAGTCGAAATTTTTCCAAGTCCCCTAGACTTGAATTGTCTGATACCATTCCAATACAACAGCGAGACAGGGAGCGAACGAGCAGAGCGAGTCCGCGCTACCTCATATTTCTCATAGAAGACTTGAATTTTCTCATACCATTCCAATACAACAGCGAGATCGCTCGTTCGCCCCACGAAAGTTGATACCTCAAAATATAGAACACCCACAATTACCTCAAAATATTTCTCAAGACTTATATACGACGCCAAGATAGGTAAAGGGGTAAACGAATAATATCTCACGAACACTTGACCTAGTAGAAGCCTAGACTGAAATATTTCAAGATGACTGATAAAATAATATAAAAGACATGGAACATGATTTTCATTTCTTTGGCTATGCCAGAAAATTTTTTTCTTCTTCTTCTTCCCCCTCTCTTACAGAAACTGAAACAGAAGACACATAATTGTTAATCTATGATTTTTTTTCTGAACGTTAATAATGGTTGAATTCATCAAATGCCAAACTTTTCCAACTATAGAAGGTCAAGGGGAAAGAGGAGGACACTTCTCATCCCCTCTTTAGTCGCAATAGTTCAAATCACTGTCAATCCTCTCGGGAATTCTAGTCAATCATTACACTTCCGTACAAACTCTAATAAGAACATTCACAAAAATATCCTCTTCCCCTCCATCTAGAAAAGCCCGCCCACATGGCCACCCCATAACTGAAGAAGAATTCCTGATAAAGATCAACAAAAATTTCGAAAATGTCTCTCTCGGACTAGTGAACATTCATTCAGACCTGATCAACTCTTCTATATCTGCTTGTCAACTCCGTTTTCTCCGTAAAAACCTACTCCTCGTCTGGAAGACAGCTTTATCATCATTCCCTTCTTAAAACCAAAACCAAACCTCTCCGCCCTCATTCCTATTATTTCAATGTTCTACCTAGTGATCAGTAGGTATTTCCTATGAAAATTTTCCTGATTTTTTTGAGAAACTGATGAAGAAGAAGAATTTTCAAAGATCAAACTTATCACTTATCAATGAAAAGATACGAATGTCGAACGTCAAAACAAGTGATCTAGATTTTCCGTGGGTTATGCGTAGCTTGGCTCAGTCGTATCTTCCAAAGGCGGCAACTTTGGGGGTGCTCCGGGGCACGTGCACCCCTTGGAAAATCTCAGAGATGGAAACACGTGTGTGCGAGGCGCGAAATTTTTTGCCCCCATCCCTCTAAATTCACTTCGAGCACCCCTCGAGAAAATTGTAAGTTGCCGCCTATGGTATCTTCATCACACGAGTAGCCGTCCTGTAAGAATCCAAAACTTCATCGCGTTTTCAGAAAGAGAAAACGAGATTTCAGAATTAATGCTAGCTGAGCCTAGCACTCAGTAAAAAATTCCGTCTTCGAGTTGAGGTGTGTAAGAAAGAACTTATAAAAAAAGTTTATTCATTTCAAGCCGTTAGGAGATCATCCGTCAAGATGATCTTCATACCTCTGAACAGGGTTTCGTTAAAACTTAAATCTTTTAAAACTTTAAGGACTTTCTCCGACGGAAATCGCGGCACCTTTTGAATGGTCATGTTGTGCATGGAATATGTCGTGACCATGACATTCGCCATAGCATCGCAAAACTCATCCCGCATCAATCCACCGGCATTGATTTTTTCCTGAAGCTTAAAGATTCGTTCGTTATTTTCGTGTTGAAGAATCCACTGCCAGAAGTTTCGATGATAGTTGTACATTTCGATAGGATCGTTTGGCTCCGGTTTATCCCAGCCTCTACCGAGAATTTTTTGAACGTACTTAATTCTCGTTCTGACCGCGAGTAAGGATGCGAACTTCTTCACGTCTCGTTCACACAACACCTGCGAACACGCTCTTCCATATTACTACGGCTCATAATAATTAGAAAATGAACATTATTAGGATTACGATCACCCCATTAAAATTTGTGAATTTTAATACACGGAAGTTACTCACAACTTGGTCCTTTACATAATCCACTTGGTCCTGTAGATTTCTGCAATCTACTTCACAATCGCTCGCTAACTTCTTTACTTCAGCCAAGTCTTTTTTCAGGTAATAGCACTGAGTCTCGTAATCCTTGTAATGAAGTTCGACTGGCTGAAAATAAGTTGGCGAATTATTTCAAGCGCCGTTTCATATTATCGTGATTATTTGAACGATGAGAAATTCTCACCTCAGGAGGTCCAGCCGCAGAATTAGTTTCATTTTTCTCACAAGGTGCGTCAGCTTGCAAACCTTTCATAAAAAATATTTGCAGGCCTATAATGAATTGAACTGTGGCCGTCGCGGAAGCCGAACTTGAGATTATTTTCAACATTAGTCCAAGATACGAGACGAGACGAAACGGAAGAAGTTGTGAATGCAGATACGCGAACGAATAATGAATGTGCCACCCGAATCATTAAGGTAATTATAAATACCAAAATATTTCAAAGCGCACGAGTTCTGAATATGCACGGAGTGCAGATACAGCGAGATAGTAATCAACGAATATGAAATTCCGATAGAAATATTTCTCGCCCAGTGATTATGCCAGAGATAGAGCGAATAATTAGTCAATAGAGAGTAAGTTATGGCTCGCTTTTTCACTATTACGCGCTCGCAATAATCTCGATCAAGATAAATTCGTTTGATCTCAAAAGCACAGATCCGAGTGAAGTTCAGTTTCTACCACCTGCTCTCGTATGAAGACTAGGCCTACTTATGGATAATTTTTTGATTGGAGTGATCTTCGTGTGAATACATTTGCGTGTCTTTAGTGGCATCGTTCGAGTGCGTCTGTTTCCTGATATGAAAGGAGAGAAGTCGATTACGAGGAAACAAAACAGCCCGCATTTAGGTGATCCAAGAATCTCTTTACTGTTCCAAATAGTGTAGGCAAAACTATTTTGCTGGAGCAAACGTTTCTTTGCTGAAAATGGTTCAGGATGTCCACTGGGTTGAAATTTTATTTAAAAATGTTTCAAACATAAGTTGTTTCTCGTTAAATTTCATACCAAATAACGTATTCAATATTCAGCCTAGGTCAATTAGTGCCCCGGCCAAGCCAGCAAAGGCCGTTCAAAAGAGGACCAAAATCAGTTTTTCCATATATCTCCCAAAATTGAAATTTTATGAAAAAATGTTTTTGTTCCTCGTTGATTTTCTTATCAAATGAGCTATTCGCCTTTCAGAATTGAGTAATTAGTCTATGAATGAAGGGTGTTAGGTACATTTTTCCTGTAGATTCCTCAACTGAATCTTATTCCATGAGGCTAGTATATTTCATGGAATATACATACATAATTTTATAACATAGCTCCAGGAGAGAGGTTTCTCACACCTGACTTGAGCTCTTCCATCCGTCCTATGCCCTGCCTACCAGCTTTCTACGCTTTCTAATAGGAGCAGTGTACGTTAGACTGCCGATTTACAGTAGTCTTATATTCGGGAGGGGGATACTTGATATTATTCGCTCTCGTCATACTCTTTGCCTGTGACTACTGAGGAATCGTCATCAGTACTGGACTCGTGGTCAGCTTCCTCGTCCTGACTTAATACATCCTACAAGTCGTCGTCAATGACGTCTACTACCTATAATACTCCACCAGCATTGAGAAAAGTTTGTCCAAGACACTTTGGTGAACATTTCAATCATAGGAAGAAAAAAAGAACTATTTTCAACAAAAATACAAACAATAGGCTACTAACTCATGGTTGAAACATGATACTATGTTATTTAAAAAGTATAGTGTAGATGGTTGAACACTATAAGACAAGAATAAGAGAAAATAATAAATAGTAAGTTCGGAGTACAGACACGTAACAGCAATTCTATTTAGTTCAGGACGTTAAAATTAAAGATAATAATACACAACCGAAAATTTAGAAATGTGAACCTAGACATAGAATTTAGATAATAAGTTGAAATTTGATAAAATTTGAAAAAGATAACGTCAAGAACAGAATACGAACACAACCGGTTTCGATCGAGTGTACCGATCATCATCAGGTGATGGACTGAAGACGAGAAACACCAAACAAGTTCGTGGTAGAGCAACAAGAAGCAGAAACGCCAGTAATTACATGAATAAGGCCATTATATACAAGAATTATGAGTAATTATAGAAGAATCGGATAAATGGATTCAAGAGTGTAGCTTCTAAATCATTCAGGAGTGACGGACGATTAGATACAGCTGCTGCGATAATTTCTGTTTCTTCCAATCTATGCATCGAACAACCTTTATCACATACATGCAGAAGTTTAGCGGAAGATTTTCCAATATCATGGTTTGCTGCCAAACAATGTGCGGCGAATTCATTGGGGGTGTTAGCCCAAAAAGCTGCGTGATGTTCTTTTATCCGCTTCTGGAGTTTCCCACCAGTCTGCCCATCCCAATTGACAATTTTGGCGCGATTCTCGCAGTAAAATCGCAGCATCATTTCACAGCGAATAAACAGCAGCTTTTGCTCCGGTAAAATCACAGTATACGCAGCGGGTTTAGTGTGGGATATTGCTGCATCTGTGCTGCAGTTCGTCGCTCTACCGCTGTGGCACTACGAATGTGCGCTGCAAGGACGCTGCAATAAATAGTGGTGTTATCGCTTAAAGGCGACTTATGTGCGGCTATTCGCTCTAAAAACGCACTTGGCTACGTCTAATCGCAGTAAATACGCGCTATTGACGCAGAAATTCTATTGCTGAGTTGCAGCGATTTAACGCAGTATTTTTACGAGGCAAAATTTTGCAGCTCTTTTCCAAAATATTAGTGAAATTATAATAAAATAAATTAGGAAAACCTCATAAAATTTTTTTTTCAATAAATATCTTACCAAAATGAAGAAAAAAAATTTTTTTATGAATAAAAGCAAGTTCAATCTTGTTATTATTTTGATCATGACTTAAGGCGTGATAGGGATTCGAACCTACGGTTTCCTACTTCCTAACCTAACCTATGTCCCTACCTATTGCGCCAAATTGTCACTTGGAGTATAGGGTATTCGTTTAAGATTTATATCCAATAGTTCAAAATGCCTGGTTATTAAATTAAAAACGCGTTCGCGTCCTTTATAGTGATTTTATAATAGAGAAAGAATTAAAATCTCAGTCAAGCATATAGAAATTTAGTTTTATTTATATCCCATAGAATAAAAAATCAAATAGGAACTACAAAAATGCGACATCAACAGGGATATTTTTTCAAAATAAATAAAATATAATTTTCATGTTTTTTGAAGAGTGTGTAGGTATTTCTTATGTTCACTAAGGTTTGACTACAAGCAAGTTTTAAAAGTGCGACAGTACAAATTCTTATGCTTAGTTTTTTTTTTTTTTTTTTTACAAAGCCTGGCCTAAAGTCTTCAAATGACCCTTGAAACTTTTTGCAGTAGCCCAAATTTCAGTCTTTGCTCCGAAGCAGCCTCAAACTCTCCGGTAGGCTCGCACTACGACGTCAACTGCAAATTTCATCATTTCCTCAGATCAACTTCCAAAACTCCGATTCTCTGTACTCTTCATGTTTAACCCTTTCCTCTTTTTTCTCGAATCTCATTTTCGTCACTTTTCTGAAGGGAGTCTTTTTCGCCCCGCCAATTTCTTTCGAGGCCTACTATTAACCCCCAAGAAAAGCGTTTCCGTTATGTTTTTTATTAACGTGATACCTCAGAATTTGTCCACAAAAACGCTAGTATTTTAATCAGAGTTTGCGTACGAGGATACAAAATGATTTTGAAAATGATTAATGACATCGAGGCTTCTAGGGCACAATTGGAAAAATCTTTGACGATTCGGCCCAGCTGTTGGTTTTTATCAAGAAAAGAAACGAAATGAAAACAACCGTAGACTACAAGAATACACAGAACAGTATAAATTATGAGTTAGAAAAAACTTGAGAAATTATCTGAAATTACTTAAGACATTTGGAGTGCACAGAGAGACAAAATTTTGCAGTATCTTAATTGTAGTTGATGGTATTGGCGTCCTCTTGATCACTTCAATAACTTATTTGAGTTCTCTATTATTAAATTCAGTGCCCAAAATTTTTGTATTCTCAAAATTGAAGGAATGATCTATTCTAGTTCCTTTTATCATTCCTGTGTTGAGAGACTCAATGGTCTGTCCTAAATATGTGTAGAGTTTTTGGGCGGACCATCAAGACAGCCTTAGAGCCCACAGACTCCTCCAAGAGACTTTTGATGCCATTACTACATGGACAACCACAAATGGTTTCCGTTTCTCAGCATCAAAAACTTACTTCGTCATCTTCAAAAAAAGAAATCCCATTCCTCCCTTTCCTTACAAAATTTTCAAATCCGCTCACGTAACTCTGCCAAACTCCTAGGTTTACATTTTGATCAAAAACTCACCTGGACTCATCATATCAAAACTCTCCAAGCTAAATGCATCCGTACCTTAAATATACTGAAATTTATCTCTCACCCTTCCAGAGGCTGCAACAGAAAACTTTTTCATCTTTACAAGAGTCTTATACGCTCGCGACTAGATTATGGAGCACCCGTCTATAACCTGGCCAATAAATCGATCCTCTCTTTACTAGACACCATTCAAACTTCATCCCTGAGGATGGTCTTCGGATCCTTTTGAACAAGTTCTAAACTTAGTTTATACGCCGAAGCTACCGAACCTCCTCTTCATTTTCGTCGACTGATTCTAACCTCCAACTTCTTATCAACTGTCTTTGAATTCTCCCATCTCCCCATTTTTAATTCCATTTTCAAAGCAAATCACAATCTCCCTTCAGCCCCCAGAAACAAACATAATTATCCTGCTTCAATTCGAACACTCCCTTGATAAACCTTTCACAGCTAACCCTCTTCTACCTATTTACATGTCATCTCCACCTTGGACCCTCACCCAACCGACTATCCGTTTAAATCTCACAGAAATCCCCAAATCAAACAGTACCTTCACCATCCACGTAAGAAACATGATTCAAGAATATCCTGATCACACTCTGTCTCACAAATGGCTCAAAAACGAAGAACAACACGGCCTACGCATATTCCTTACACGGATCCATTGTCTCGCATCCGTAATACAGCCTCCATATTTACTGCCGAACTGATGGCAATATTCGCCTGTCTTTCTCATCTTTCTCAACTTCCATCACATCGCAAATTTCTTCTCACAGACTCACTTTCTTCACTACACTATCTCACTGATCCCTATACTACAAATCCATTCACACAAAGAATCCTCCTCACGCTCCAAACTCTAACCTCGATTATAACACCAACGTCATATTCATTTGGATACCTGGCTTCATTGGCCTACCCGAACATGACGCGGTAGACCACGCAGCTAAACTAGCCACCTCTTTCGCTATTATCACCGATCATATTCTCTTCCCTATCACTGACTGTAAAAATCATTACCGCTCACTCATCTCAAATTCTTGGACCGAACTCTGGAAAAACCAACCTTCAAACAAACTTCTCCGAATTAAAAAGACTCCCATTTCCTGGTCAACCACTTTCAGAAATTCTAAACGTGAAGATACCGTTGTCACCGGATTACAAATAGGCCATACTCGAATCACACACTCACATCTCATCGACCGAAAATCCCCATCACCCGCATTCTGCCCTCACTGTCACGAACCGAATCTAAACGTAAATCACTTCTTCTCATGCCGTATTCTTCAAAACCTCCGCTCTTCATTAAATGTCCCTTCTCCCCTCCCCAAGCTCTCAGAAACAACTCAGACACCATCTCCCTCCCACTTCAATATCTCCGTCTAACCCATTTCATGTCATCCATATAATTTTGATAGGAAATTCAACGAAGAATAACTTTTATTTAAAACATTTTTTCATAAGATTTCAATTTTAGGAAATATATGGAAAAACTGATTTTGTTCCTCTTTTGAATGGCCTTTGCAGGCTTTTCCGGGGCACTAATTGACCTAGACTGAAAATTTAATACGTTATTTGGTATGACATTTAACGAGGAACAACTTTTGTTTGAAACATTTTTTAATAAAATTACAATTTTGCGCGATATAGGCGAAAAACTAATTTTTGGAGGGTTCGAACTTTCATAAAAAAAAGAAGCCTCGGGGAAAACACGGGTGTTGTTCAGGACCACATCCTGAACCATTTTCAGAAAAGAAACGTTTTCTCCAGCAAAATGGTTTTTTTTTTTTTCAATATTGCTCTAATTTGCCTACACTAAGAGTATGGTATCTCACATCTCATTGACTCAAAATTTTCTCTCGTCCCTCAAATAGGTCAGCAAACCTTGTCCTCTGTTTTTGACTCAAATTTTCTCATTTTATACACAACGTTCAACCTCAATGAACCGAGTTCAAGAGCTTGATCGCACGATTTCGGCCAGTCATATTTCTTGTTTCACGGTGTGACGATCACATTATAACTCGTTTTTCGATTGTACAACTGGCTCTAGGACTCCTTCAAGTTCTTTGCATGCATCTATCGACTCCCCTTTTTTTTCAAGTCGAGACATTTGAAAGTCCCCTTTCTCTAGATAGAAGCGACGACCACTCGCTTTCCCAATTTTACTTCCTCTAGATAGCGCGTGATTTGGAATTTTTCCAAGTCCCTGATTAGGTCAAGGTCACTTGGAGGTTGATTTCTTCAAGTGCTTCTCCTCCTTTCAGTTCGTGGTCCAAGTTTGTTTCGAATCCATCTTTTATGGAGGTTCAAACTTGAATTAATATGCTACCCTTGATGCACGTCCAGGTCCAAGCTTTTACTGTCATGGAGATTTTTCTTTTTTCGCACCGAAGAAGACCATCACAGAGCATAAGTCTTGGCCTATGCCCAACAATACACAATACTCTTATTTCCTGTACTTATAATGTTGTCCTAACACAGTGAAATCTTCATCACCGATACAGAATCATCGTCTTTTACTATTTCTCTTCGCCTGCATAATGACGCTAATTAAATAAAGAGCGACAGTCCCTATTGTAATTATAATAATTGCGAGAGATTCTAATGCGGCGGCGTTGAATTTGTATAATCATCGAATAATAATACGATTATTCATTGTTTCAAAAGACTGAACATGACATGGTTGAACTCGTTGGGGGCTACTTTATAGTGTCGGTATTCGAAACGAGAGATATTGTACTTTATTTTACCACCCTGTTTTCATTGAAATACCGTGCCACAATTTATGTAAATTTCAACGACGAACATTACTGGACGCGAAATAGAACCAGACGACATTTTCGAAGAAGAAATATGAGTTCACACATTCCTTGATTTTTTTTTGCTTCTTCTTTCGTTCGCTTTGATACTCGATTACATAATCGTATACTTGCACCTCTGAAAAAAACTATATATGTACAACCCGCAGAATTATTTTTTTCTTCGAAAAATTCTTTAAAAAATTTGTTGCATGACCTTCTTCTCTATTTATTTTCATCATTTTGCGCTGAGAATTTTCCGTCCTTGAGGTGCAAATCAAATTTTCAATCTACATACGTTGAGAACCGGTTAAGAAGTATATTTTGATCATATTTTCAATTCCTCAACGGATGAAGATGTCAAGCACCTATAATTCAATACACAGCTTCCATTTAAATAAGTAGATTAATTAAGAAGAACAACGTCATATATTTCTACGTTATTCTACAGTTGTGCAATATTCATGAGGTAGATTTTTAATGTATGATAGTGCTAACACACTCCCATCGATGGATTCATAATCAATAAGGTGTAGGAAGGAAGTTTAGTGCCACAAGCACGTTCTAACTGCTGATAAATGGGCAATCATCTTCAAGAAGCGGTGACTAGTATGTAATAATTTTCGCGGGCGTTTACCTCTAAGTGTCAAAAAGTTATCTATTATGTACACTTCAGTTTTTGAAAATTGAATAATGTCGGTTAACCACGACCAAATATGAGGACGATTGATAATGCTTAGGCATCGAGAAGTAAAAAAAATTGAATTTTTTATGATACGAATACTAACTTAATAATCACATTTATTACAAGGTTTATATCTCGAAGCAAACATTGGCGAGATCCGAAAAAAATGATAAACTCTTGCCCCTGCACAAATAATTGGATTATTATTCTCATTAATACGGTTATAAATAGCTCGTAAAATTCTTCATTAAAGTCGATGACAGACTGGTGCAATATTCTTCATCGAGGGAGGGGTCAGAAGAAAAATTCATTCAACAAAGATTTGTACAGAATTCTAATACGTTTCTTCAAAATAAAGTTTTATTCGGTATAATTAAAATTAAATTGATAAAATTATTGCAGATACCATCGGCAAGAAAAAAAAAAAAATGGTGATGATGATAGTAATAATAAACTTAAAATTTCATTCATAAGAAGGTGGCAGGTGCGATACTTGGTAGTAGACAATTTTCGTAACATTTTATTACTGCTAGAAACACTTTTAATTCATTTCAAACACACCATATTCAAATTAGGAAGAAATAAAGTTTTTAATTCACTAAATTTTTACCTTGAAATCGCACCTTCAATCAGAAAAACCTATAAGGTTTTCGGTGGTACCACGAGTCTCTCACTAATTACAAGAAGCTATGCAAAAGGGTTTGCGTCCAGATTTCAGTCTCGAGAAAATAAAACTGGTTTACACTCATCTTCAAATTGACCAGTTCCTTACTTTCGAGTCGATTCTTCCCTTCAAATCTTCGTCCGCTAAGTTCACAATTGCGACCACGCATACTTCCTTCAAGAAAGGTTTCTTACTCTTTTCGATTATTTCCGCCCATGATTTTGAGTCCATTCTAATCATCTCCATCGAACTTTATTAAGAGGGAGACTCCGGAAAGTTTAAACCACCAGAGCTATATCAGGAAAGGGACTCCTACAAAAACTCTGAGTGGGGGGGGGGGGTGGAATTGTGTTACCAATACCCAATAGAAAGAATGGTGAAATCATTCTAGCCCACGAGGTATACATGAGAGAGAGAATGGAAAGAAGATTATCAACAAACAAAGTACATGTACAAGACGGATGGACTTCAAAAAACTCCGATCGTCGAGCAACGAAAATAAGGAGGAGAGGACAAACGCTGTTAGCTTGCCCCTCACCAAAGGCTTCAGTATCTTCATCCAAACCTCGACGAATAGCAAAACTACTGAGATGAATTTAAATGAGACAGTTTGCTCTTGTTGCCACCTTTATTATTCAAAAACAACTCACAACACCTTGAGAGAAAAATTCTTTTCGAAAACTAAAGACCCAAACCCCACCTTGAAAAATTCTGGTGTTGTAATACAAGGTTCCCTGTTCGGTGTGCCCTGATACATTCTATGTGGGGGAGACCTCTCAACTGTTAAAGAAGAGGGTCGACCAACACAAGAATGATGTTAAGAATCGAAGTAATCGCACTGCTTTGGCCTCTCACTCTTGTGATACAGGGCACAGTTTTAATTTTGACTTAATTAAAATAGTTGGTCGTGAGAAAAATGATAAGAAGAGGAAGATGTTAGAAGTACTACATATTTTAAGATGTAACAATGTGAATTTCGAGTCCGATACTTCTAATCTCGCCACTCATTCGTGAATTGTAATCATTAATTTTATCTCCGGTCCTGATCTGTTTTTTCCTTTTTTCAGTTCATATCTGGTCACCTCTCTCTTTGTAATTTTACTTTATTTCAGTACGTTTCCTGATGATGACGACGAGGTGCGTCGAAACGTCGAGTTGTTTTTGAATAATAAAGGTGGCAACAAAAGCAAACTGTCTCATTTAAATTGATAACTGTTTGTCACGGAAAAACAAAACTTTCTTTACTAAGATGAACTTTGGACAAAATCTCCAAATCCGCATCTGACCGTGGATTTTGATTTTAGGACCGGAAAACAGTCATGAAAGTGCTCCTAAAAAAAAGATACTCACGCCCTACGCCTCTTCCTCTTATGCTTCTACAAAACTTCACCCAATCCTCTGGCAAGTTCCTTTGTTTCATTTTCGATTTCATAACCTCCTGGTCCTGGACCACCGGTATTAAAATCTGAAGAGCAGAATGACCAAATTTTCCGAACGTTCTCAAATACTCATCACATTTCTGTACCGGTTGTATCCGCGAACTCCTTCTCCAACTCTACAGCAGTCTAATCCGTACCTAATTTGAATACGGATCTCCAGTGTACACCAACTCCAACAAAACAACCTTAAAACTCTTGAACTCCATTCAGTTTTCCGGCCTTTAACTTTTTAACTTCACTTAGCCGAAGTGATGAGGCAGGTGTTCTCCCTTCCGTTACAACGCTCTTTTATTCACTACTTTTTTTCTCGCCTCCACAGCCCAATACCCAAATCTTCCCATCTCTCCAATAATGCTCCAAGTACAGGTAATTCAGCCCTTTTGCTGCTTCAATCTCAACTAGGCCATCGTCTCAAGCTTGGGCCACCCATTCTTTCATCCACTCCTCCACAACCCATCATTCCAATAATGCTCTCAGCATAGGTAATTATTCACCCCTTCTGTCGCTTTAATTCTATCTGGGCCATCATCTCAATTGCTTAGGCTCTTACTTCCTATTCCACTCCTCCTTGGTCAAACCCTATTCCTGACATTCATCTTGATCTTACCGAAATTCCCAAAACCGCTAACTTCATAATACGAACAACACATCGACGAAATCTTTTCTCCGGAATTTCCCTTTCACCTTCTCTGCTTCATGGACGGATCCAAACCAGGAACAAGAACTGCTTATGGATTCTCCTTTCAGAGTGATATCTCATCCTTTTGTATGACGAACTCTGCTTTCATGTTCACCGCCGAACCTACTGCTATATTCATCTGCCTCTCCCTTCTCACCCACTTCCGTCCTCCCCGCCAATTCCTCATGCAGGGTGTCTACTGAAAGGAAATTCTGAAAATACTTGACAATTACTTGACCTTTCTAGAAAGTAAACGAATTAACAAGCAAGAAAAAAAAACCTCACGAGTTCTTTAACAAAGTCAAACAAGGGGTGGCAGGGAACCTGTTTTATGGCGCACGTAGGATCTAAAAAATGTAGATTGTGACGTCACAGTCCCGGACTTTGTAGCTATACATAATAGGAAAGGAACTTGAAAAAAGCTGATGACATCATCAGATTGTGACATCACAAGGTTGACGTATGAAATCATCAAATTGTGACGTCACAGTCCCGGACTTTGAAACTGTATATAATGAGGAGGAAGCTTGAACAAAATTGATCTATGACTTCACATCATCGGATTGTGACGTCACAGGTTTGACGTATGAAGTCATCAAATTGCGACGTCACTAACCCGGACTTTGTAGCTATACATAATAGGAGAGGAACTTGAACAAAACTGATGACGTCATCAGATTGTGACGTCACAAGATTGACGTATAAAGTAATAGTGTGACGTCACAGTCCCGGACTTTGGAGCTATATATAATAGGAAGGAAACTTGAAAAAAATGGATCTATGACGTCATCAGATTGTGACGTCACAAGGCTGACCTATGACGTTATCAAACAGTGACGTCATAGGCTCCGCCCAAAAGCTATATATGATAGGAGAGGGACGTCGAGGTGCGCTTAGAACATTTTCGAGCTCCAAGCTTTGCCGTCCGGCTGGAAAGCGGACGTTTTTTCCAAAAAACTCCCGATAAAACAGGTTCCCCGATAAAAAAAAGTCGAATTGGCTAAAAACACTGTTTCAACAGGAAACCTGTTTTATCGGGGGGGGGGGGAGAGGAGGGTCACAAAAACGTCCGCCATCCGGCAAAGCTCGGAGCTCGGCAATTTCAAGTCCTTCTCCAAGTCCCCGCCTATCATGTATAGCTTGGGGGCGGGCCTGTGACGTCACAATCTATATTTTTCAGATCCCACGTGCCCCAAAAAACAGGTTTCCTGCCTCCCCTCATTTAAATCCATTGTAGAACCTATGAGTTTTTTTTTTGCTTTTTTCAAAAGTTTTTGTCATTTTTCCCATTTTTACTTGACCGTTAAAGAAGAAATTTGACTTTTACTTGTTTACTTGACCTTCTATCAAATACTTGACTTTTACTTGACTTACTTGACCGATAGACACCTTGTCCCACTAAACTGATTCTCTCTCATTTTTACTTGCTACCCACGACCCTCATTTTACCAATCCCATAGTCCACCGAATCCTCACTCTTATACACTCGTTCTGTTCGTCCTGATCCTTCATCTCTTTTCTATGAATACCGGGACATATCGACCTTCAGGAACATGACGCAGTGGACTTTCCCTAGCCTTCTTTGAGACCCCTCCCTCAGTCATATGATCTTAAAGCCTATGACTACTCTGTCCGATCTATTAAAAAAGTTCCAATCCTTCGATCTACTACAAATCGGCCTCTCTGACGCCAAGAAGTCATCCGGAATACGCCATATCCGTCTAATCTTATCTTTTCTCTTTTTACGACCCTCTTTTCTTAGATGATCTTTCCGCGTAACACTTCTTCTCTTACAAAGCTCTCGAAAACATTTGACTTCCCCATTTTGTCTTTGTCCCTGCATTACAAGCTCCTAATCGAACAATCACGATGAGTAAATCATTTCTACGATAAATTACCACACGATCTCATTCGTATTCAATATTCCCCCCAACTTGCTCAATCCAAGCCTATAACCCCAAGTGCACTTGCAAGGCTCGTGAATTTAATGAAAAATACAAGAATGAATACTGAAATCGAAAGCCAAAGCTCTATCCATAAAATAGACTCCAAGCCCAATTCATTTCACGGAATGATGAAAATGACTTCACGACCAACGAAAAAATTAAGTGTCAATGTCCTCATGTTCTTCATTGAGCTGTACTTGTCTTGCCAGCACCTCTCCCCGCGAAAATTCGACCTCTTTCTATACAAGTCTGTAACTCTATCACTTAGATCTTCTTCGTCGACCACTTTCCACCATCGTAATATCCCGATACAACCTCTAAATCCGACGCTTCTAAGGACACAGCAGTTTTATAAAAATGACAGAATTTTCCAATGCTGAAACGAAGATAAATTCCTTGAGCTCGTTTCCGCACCCTATTTTTTAGAATATGAAATCAGGAATTCCACAAGCTCATTGAGTTCCGATGCATAGATTTTATTACACTCGTTCGAGATCGAAAAAAGTAAATATGAACGTGGGTCAGCTGAATAGGTTTTTTTTTTTCTTTCTGGTAATAGATCAAACCGAAAAACGAAGAATCGCTCTAGCTCGCCTTTCTCGAAAAATTTACAACAATGTTATTTATTTTGACTTTAACTCGAGGGCCCGCTTTACGTTCCTTGCTTTTCATCTGTGCGTAGAATTCATAAATTGCTATAAATTATTACGTTACGTACGCAGCTGTGGGCAATTTTTTTACGAAATTGTGGATCGGAAAATTTTTTTTCAATTTTTCCTTTCCGACTTTTCCTTGACCGCGTTTTTTACGATGAACTCTCACGATGCGAAATAACTTTTTTTCCCCGACATCGATTTCTCTTTCCCTCAAAACCAACATTCATTTTATTTTTTTGCTCTCGTCTTAATAGCGACGAGTGACTACATTTCCTACAACTTCATATTAATTGTGTAATATTGTAAAAATCTCGTGCTACCCTATCCGCACGGAAATCGCTCGCTATTGTACAACTTTCGACCGAGTAAATCATCCGCGTTGACAAGTTCCCTCTGGGTCTGTGCATCGATATAAAAATTTACTATCCGACAATAGGCCAACATTGTAGCCGTGATTTCGCCGCGTAAAATTTGCATCCGGATTACGGAGTGGGTAAGAGGAAAATACCGAGATAAAATGTAATAAATTTGACTTTAACGCGCACCATCTCACGTATATCGAGTACACAATAGCGCCCGAATCATTACCATCGAGTACTTGGAACGTAGAACTTTTATAGTCTCCGCGAAAAAGCTCTGTGTCATACTCGCATCATCAAGTTCGTAAATGCTCGTAAATCCTTAACCACGTACATACCGTACCTTTTAACAGCGTGCAACAAATTAATCGAAACTTTAAAGAGGGACAAAAAAAATCAACATTTCTTCTGATGCGGTACACGTACGTGATGATTGGAAAAAAAATGTATTTCGTCCCGAGTGTCGTGACGCGGTACCGCCCTCTAATAGACGAGCATAGGTTATTATTAAGCTTATTATATTATTATCGCTATTAATATGAGACCTCGTAATAAATATAATCGTGAGTCGATAAAAGATCGACTTTACGTTGAATCTGGGGACGAGCGCGCAAATTGGAGTAATAAAATTTTATTAATATTATTTTAATATAAAATTTTTGTGTAATATTCACGCGAAAATAGGAGAAAAATCGAACTAGAACGCGTCAAGAAGCGAAGATTAGAACTGTATGGATTATTACGTGTATACCTATACGTTACAATATAATATTTCGTAAGGATATCGAAAGCACGAGTACGAGCTAGAGAGAGAGATACAATTTAAAAATTCACTAGCCGATGATGGCCCGTCATAATTCATCAGTAGGAGTCGGTATCTCGTATCTAACCTGCAGCTGCTGCGGGGGACACCAGTTTATCAACTCCTACCAAAATGTATAATAAACATATCATTAAAACAAGATGAACCGGGTACCTGCCTTTTTCTTTTCTGCACATACGCACGCTGGTATACGGTATACATATTATCACTAGTAAGCCACTACTCTTACCACCTAGGAAGGGTCGAGTATACAATTTGTTCTACCTATAAAAAGTCGTCGCGGTCTAATTTGCAATACAGTGTCAACTTACCTGTTAAGAAGTGTCCGAGTTGAAATTCGACTGATTTTCGCGTTGTTGGTACGAGTGAACTTTTTGGAGCGAAACATTACTTGCCACAATGGTCTTCTTTAAATACACGGTAAGCATTTTTATTTACTCTTGTTATCTGGAAATATAAACATAATAATAATAAGAAAAGCAATAAGGACTAACTTCTAATAATTAGATTTACTTTGAATATTCGAGGTTAAAATCGGGATTTCATCATTCGTGTCTTGACTTATAACAACTGTCGTACTCCAACAAAAAAACACAATAGAAGGGATCCTGTGTACAAGATCCGTCTCATTTTCGGGAGAGTTTCCAAGCCTTCTCAAAACTGACTCATGAGCCAAATTTACAGGACAAAACGTTTCAAAGATGACATAACAAATTTTATCAATTTTATATTATACTGAACAACCTCAAAATTTGTTTACTATTGATCTACTTTCCATTATCTCATCATTTGTCGTACATATCAGCATTGCCTCAAAAACTGATAGAAAAGCTCTTCTTCTGCTAGAAAAATTGGTCAAAAATTTTGAATCGGTTCAAATTTCATGTACTCGAAATCTTTTTCTTCTGTTTTTATATTATTAGGTATAGAATTCATTTTCTTGATTTTTTTTTTCTCTCAAAATCGACACTCAGCATCTTCGAGAAACTCTTCCTTTTCATTCCTTTAGATTTATTAGTGAACAACAATAAGATTCCCATCGTTGATCATATCTGAAACCGAATAAAAGAAAAGGATTTCGATATGTACGACTGCCAATTTGGCGCAAAAAATCCTCATTTTCCTCACCCCCTCCCCCTTCTTCCGCGGAGTTTTGAGGGATAAAAACAGTAAAATTAGTGTATCATGAGGGCGATTCAACGGCCAGTAAGTAGTATAAGAAGAATTGAGAAATTATTTATTGAATTTTTCTAAACCCTAATCAGGACATAAGAATTCAAGACTTGAATTACTTGAAATTTTACGAGTATAGAAAATCGGGGTACAACTCCTCTTCCTATATTGGTAGAGGAGGGTTGAGAGGATGTAGATACTCTTTGGATGAAGGTGGATTACCCTGATACAAATTATTGAGACTAATCAATTGGCAGCCAAATAATGTCCATTTTAGAAATGAGTTCAATTATCGTCGACAGTTGAACAAATTTTGCTCTCAAATTTCGGGAACGTGAGTCGTTAAAAAGCTCAAAACAGCTGAGCAAGAAGCATCACTTTTTTTAGGACGAGGAAGGTACAGAAGACTAATAGTTTATTGATCAGTATTCAACATTTACGAGTCCATGAGAGCGAAGAAATGCTGTGAAGTGATTGAAGACTTGTTTAGTGCAAAAGGCATTCGTTTTAGAAACTTTAAATTTGATATTATTTATTTGTGTCGTATCAAGTGAAACCTTCGATCAAAGTTGTCCAATTTTTGGGAGAAATTTCAGAACAAAAAATTGATATGTACATTTAAGAAGATATCTACTTTGTAAAATTTACTTTTGACAGTAAACTGAGCCAAATTGTTTGTACACTCTGGGAAAAGGAGACAAGATTTCAAAATAAATCAGGATAAATCACGAAACTTCATTCAACGGAGGCTTTTCTTTATTACTGTCATCTATTGCATAATCATTTGCCAGTTTCTTGATCTCGTCACCTTTGAAGTGGGGACGTATGAGCTTGCAAGCAACCCCAAAGTGGTCCCTAATAAACCGTACCTTTGGAGCTGGCATCCACCCTTTTGGGCATTGCATTGGTATTCCAGAGATCTCATACTCAATATAAAACAATGAGCACTACAAGCAGAAAGAGGCAATTGAGTACAAATTGTGATGAAGGGGAAAAGTCCGATTTTCACTGAACCAAATAAATTGCAGAAGAATACGTCAAATGGATTTGTCTCAAAAAGACGGGACAATTAGCAGTTCACGATATACGTTTCACAATGAAACGATTGGGGAGAACTTTCAAGGAAGGATAAACTGACTTTACATTACATTTGATCGAAGTTTGAGAACCTAATTTATGATCCATATCGACTACTTCACGAAAATTTTTTTCTAGTGATTAGAGATTTGGGCACGGGTACATTGAGGAGGGTGGGAGGGGCCATATCATTTTCCCTTCTCTCGTCTATTTTTGCAAGTAACATCAAGGCTTTCAACAAAGTACGTGAAAATCGATTAGTCACTTTTTTGACAATTTTGAGCTATCACTCCAAAATTTCAGAAAGTTTCTCAGAATTCGACTTATTGGGGCAATTCGTAGCTGGAAAGGGGGAGCGTTTCAACGCCTCGGAAACGGTATGAACGTTGAGCGTAAATATCGAAGTAGTTTGATATTACCGCTGAACGCTCACGCTGTCTCTGGGGCTAAAGTATATTAAGGGGGCAGAGACAGAGGTCAAAGTATACCGGTTGAACAAGTACAGAAAACTTGAGAGATTGCAATATTAGAACCAACTTTAGAACTTTGGCTTTCCTTCCTTACTTAACACAATTCATTTCATCATATTCAATTCTGCGAAACTCCGTCTTTGTTTGAGTCTTTTTCGAACCTCTGATGTTTCGAGTCATTCGACAGGGTTGTTGGTCAGAAAATAATTGAAAGATCGTTTCGCTTTTCCGTTGCTTCCCCTTTATTCAGAAATCCTTTCAGCCTTGAGAACCATCTGCAAAAAAGAAATAAAAACAAAATCATTAATTTTTGGATTTAACGACAAGTAGTTGTAGCGAAAAATAATAGAGAAAAATAAAAAGAATTTATTTTGTATTTCTACGACGATCTTATCCATATACACGCTGAATTTTAAATCGTATATCTAGTATATTTACACCTAAAAGTTATCCGTGACCCAGAAACCACCATCAAAACAAGATCAATGATCTATGCTAAACTAACTGCCAAATTTGACCCAATAATATAAAAATAAATTTGACTTGAATTAGAAATATATAGCGAATATCACCCACGACACCAAATTTCGATGTAAATACTGAACACGAGAACGCGAGGACATTTACTTCGTCGCATCTCAATATATCCAATTTTATTTTGTGTACCTATATAAGTTATAGGCTGCTTAGCGAGTCGTAATTCATCCGCGATCGAAAATTCGGTCAATTTCTAATCTCTAAGACAAGCCTTGTTACACATAAATGTCACATCGTAGTTAAATTTTAGTCATGTAAATTTAAAACGTAAGTAGGAGGCAATATTTTACCGAAATAATGGTCCTTATATTGCTTAAACGTCGATATATTTATATTGATGCAATGCATAAAATCTGAAGCTATCTTTCGATATAGGTAGTCTTTCTATTCTCGATTTCACCTTCGAGAACTTAATGTCGCAATCAATTTTAAATCCAGAATGACACGTAAATATCGCGCTGAATACTGCATTTTTTCTCGAGCATTCGTCCCTACCGAAAATCAGGATCGTTATTTCACCCTAGAATTGTGCGAAAATGCCGAGCTTAAGAGTACTGTCAAAATATTATGTAAGGTCATGGGTAACCCATACTTTTTTTTTCAAATCCTCGGATCATCGTCGTGAAAGGCTGTTCCTAAAAATTGAAAATAAATTTTACGATCCTTTACTAAAATTCTTCTATCGACACTGCACTCAGTTTTCACCTTCCTCGATTAGGTCACAATATCTAACCCGGCTCTCCTGAAAATTTCAGTTCACACTCTATAACTATTCTATAGAACATTTAGTCTGTATAATAAAGAACATTTTTCAAAATTTACCAAACAGGTCAATAAAGGTTTCTAAAGCAGTAAATCATTAAAATAACGATAAAGGATCAAATAAATGAAGACCATCAGCTTGGTACGAATATTTTCTTGACTCAGGTAATCGAAATTTTCGCAGTACCAGAGCGCGTATCAATCTTCCTTGGTTTCCTCCGGATAAACGCGTATCCAGGAACAAAATTCTTGGCAAATTTAGCCTAAGGAAAATCGTGTTTGAAATAGTATCGGTTTTTTTCCTTCCGAGGCTTCTGAATATCGATTCGCGTCCTAAAATAATCTGCATCCATCACTTTAAAGTTGCCGCTGCGTTACATATATTGTATTTCTTTTCCAAAAAAAAAAAAAAAAAATCGCTCTCCTCTTAACTACCGATTATACATTTACAAGCTTTCCTGTTACTCTATACTAATTCGAACACAACTATTCTCATACGGATCATATTATTATCGTATTCGTTACGTAACGTACCTACAAATTTTATAATGCTGTGTAACACTTCGCTAAAAGAACTTCATTAGTAGTAATTTACGGCACCAATCTTCTTTATTGCTCTTCCTTAAAATATCGACTCCGCATCACAACTCGCTAAAACTTTCAGCGAAATAGTGGTTTTCGATGATGGGTAATACACTTCGGCATGTATGTTTCCGATTGGAAATTCACGCTTCTTGGTGGTTATTGGAAGTCGATGGTAATACAGTTGTAATATTTTACGTAATATAAGATTCATACATCGGATCTCAGTCAGTAGTCCATTATGGTGAGAACCAATTAGCTTCTTTTTTTTTTTTTCATATGCTCTTCTGCTATTAATTATTCATATTATTCGTCAAGACAATTTGCTTTTCGTTTCGTACTGTGGTTCATTGTTCGTTATACGATTCATCATTATTTCGTCTCTTTTGTTGTGCCTTCTTTCCTATATCTCATTGCAGCTTCCTCTTCCATTCATCCAGCATTCATCTCGTTCAAACCCAACGGCTTCTTCCCTTTTTTAGCGTATGGTCGAAGGTTAAATTTGATAAATTTTTCGCTGAAGATCACGAACAAGCTTGGTCAAAAATGGACGACTCTTGAAACTACACTAGGCAAATGAATTTCAAAACTAGAATATTATACGACCTTTGAAGGACAAAAGAATGACGGTTCAAATTCAGATACCAATCGCTTACAGTCACAATTTTAAATTTCGATATTATGTAATAACCAAGTTAGTTTCATGCAGTCCCTCATGCTACCTAAATTAAGAATTGCTATTCTCATATTTTATAGATACCCTGACAGGAATAGTATTGTCATAACATAATCCATCTTTATATGGCTATATGGGCAGTAACAGTGGTTCGCACTCATCAATTCTGGTGCCTTTTTTGAGGTACATTGAAAATTAAGGGCACATTTCATATTTTATCTCTTTATTACGCTGATTATGAATTTAGATTACATGTCCTTAACAGTGTACGAATACACTCAGGGAAACGACCTTTTTGACAGTGACGTCACGAGAATAAGGCCCATTCGAACCGGGCAGCGCTAGCGTTGCGCTGCAGCGGGGAAAAATCGTAAGAGGTATCAAAACTATAAATTGGAAAGTTTTTTCGTGATAGACACAACAATTACAGTTGAATAAAAAACGGCTTTGCTAGTGATAGCAAAGCCGTTTTTTATTCAACTATATCAAAAATGACGGCTTCCTTAACGAAGTTAAACGAGGAACGCAGGGAACCTGTTTTATGATTCGAATGAGATTTGGTATTGAAAATTCAAGGAAGCCTAGATCATATATAGCTCGAGAGTCGAAATTTTTTCCAAGTCCCCCTCCTATCATATATAGCTCGAGAGTCGAAATTTTTCTGAGTCCCCCTCCTATCATATATGGCTCGAGAGTCGAAATTTTTCTAAGTCCCCCTTCTATCACATATAGCTCGAGAGTCGAAATTTTTTTTCAAGTCCCCCTCCTATCATATATAGCTCGAGAGTCGAAATTTTTCTAAGTCCCCCTCCTATCATATATGGCTCGAGGATCGAAATTTTTCTAAGTCCCCCTCCTATCATCTATAGCTCGAGAGTCGAAATTTTTCTAAGTCCCCCTCCTATCATATATGGCTCGAGAGTCGAAATTTTTCTAAGTCCCCCTTCTATCATATATAGCTCGAGAGTCGAAATTTTTTCTAAGTCCCCCTCCTATCATATATAGCTCGAGAGTCGAAATTTTTTCTAAGTCCCCCTCCTATCATATATAGCTCGAGAGTCGAAATTTTTCTAAGTCCCCCTCCTATCATATATGGCTCGAGAGTCGAAATTTTTCTAAGTCCCCCTTCTATCATATATAGCTCGAGAGTCGAAATTTTTTCTAAGTCCCCCTCTTATCATATATAGCTCGAGAGTCGAAATTTTTCTAAGTCCCCCTCCTATCATCTATAGCTCGAGAGTCGAAATTTTTCTAAGTCCCCCTCCTATCATCTATAGCTCGAGAGTCGAAATTTTTTCTAAGTCCCCCTCCTATCATATATAGCTCGAGAGTCGAAATTTTTCTAAGTCCCCCTCCTATCATATATGGCTCGAGGATCGAAATTTTTCTAAGTCCCCCTCCTATCATCTATAGCTCGAGAGTCGAAATTTTTTCTAAGTCCCCCTCCTATCATATATAGCTCGAGAGTCGAAATTTTTCTAAGTCCCTCTCCTATCATATATGGCTCGAGGGTCGCAATTTTTCTAAGTTTTTCGCTGGACGGCGCACGGCGGACGGCGGACGGCAGATTTCTCAAATAGCCCCCCATAAAACAGGTTCCCTGTTAAAACTATGGCCGTATATGGGAGAAAAATGACAAAATTGAAATAAAACTTGAACAAAGCTGATTTCTTGACATCCCATAAAAGATATCCACAAATGCACGTTCTACAAAATTATATGAGATGTTGAAACGTTCAATTCTGCTTCATTCGCAAGAGATAATGCCAAATTTTTCATTTTCCTCGCATACACGGCCTTAGTTTTGATACTTCTTACGATTTTGGCGGAAATACCATTACTGTTGAACAAATCACGCGCGTTGTTAGCGGTCGTGGTGGATACCCGCAGGGCCGTATTTAGAAGCTTCAATGCCTGGGGTCCAGGTTCATACCCCCCTAAATTTTATTTTCAACGTCTCGGGCTTCGCCCTCACCCGTACGCTGTTTCAAGGACACAAATTAATGAAAATTTGGGGGCCTCATTTCGTGGGGCCCGGGGCCCCCTCCCAAGTCCGGTCCTGGATACCCGGTTCGAATTGGCTTTCCATCTCTGTTCAGCCACAGAGACCATTTTTCAGAACAACGATCAAGAGAACTAGGTTTTTTAATAAAATGAGAGTCTCTTCTCTAAATTCCCAGTTCTGTATACCAAAATAACAATCCACAGAAAGGTGTCTCTTTTTGCCCAGTTCTCTTAATCGCTATTTTTTGAAATACCTAATTCTGGCTTAGAACGACAGTATGGCACGATGGGTCGCTGGCTCATTCGGGGTGTTTGAATGTGACAAATTTTTGGCCTCCTAGGTGGGCGAAGCAGGGCAGTAAGTCCCCTAGATGACTCAACTAGTGCCACAGCGGTCAGGTAGGCAGATCAACAGGAACGAATAAAATTAAAATTTCAATTAGGCAAATCAATTTCTCTTTATCTCAAGAAAACATTCGCATTCTACCCTTAAGCATTGTCGATACCTAAAAATGCTAGATTGACAACTGTTGGATGGTTAGAAGAAGGCGGCTAAACCAAAAGTCAACGCTTTGTTCCATTAGAAAGTCAGGAGCGCTTTGAGAACTCGTAGTACACGGATGGCAAAGTGAGCATGGTAAGAATTTCAGGGATAAGGCTAGTCAGATTTGCCAAATCTTCGTTTGTTGGGCGGATGACTGAGAACCTACGAGGACCCATCGAGAAGCACAGATCCATGCTGTAGGATTCTTCGTTCTTTGTAGAAAGACGAAGAATAGTTTCTCCTCTCCTCCTGCTTATCGAATTACGAGCTTACCAACTTGAAAAAATTATCCGCAAACTTATAATTGCAGACAATACAAAGCTGGAAAAGTTGAGAAAAAGATTAAACCTCGATAAAAATCAACTCCATATTCACATTCTTGAATGAAAACAGTTATTTTACTTCCGTAATCATAAATACAAGCAAGGTGAACTGAAGGGGCAGGAAAGTTTCGAACTTTTGGTTTATTATAGCCTACTTCAACCCGTTTTATTCAATAAATAATTCCAAAATAGGTCAAGTGAATCGAGTTGCAATAATTTTAAAAATATAGGTCAAGTTGAAAATAATGGTTATCTTACTTGGACACGAAAAAAAAAGAGAACACTTTCCTGACGAAGAAGAATTCACATAATTATCCACAAAATGATAAACTCGCAACCCAAAAATCAATAAAAGAAATAATTTTCAAGAATTCATTGATATTCTCGCCTCAATTTTTCCTCCACATCGATGAGGAGGCGAGAGGGTGGAGACTTTTTTACAAGCCGGCAAAGCTCGTAGCAAGGAAATCTTGGATTTTCCATCGATAGATCGAGATAAATTTCTCCAAGTTTTGACCGCGAATTTGAATACGGAGAAATCAACTTAAAAGGTTATGTAAAGAATAACCACTCGAATTGTCTTTAATTCGATGGAAGAATCCTTCGAAAAAAAAAAGAACGTCAAATGGACGGCAATATGCAAAATCCGATCAAGTCACAACGATACAATCTGGAGAAGAGTAACTTTGTTACCTGAACAAGAGGTACTTTATCGTAGAATGTATTAATTGTCACGTAATCGGTTTTTGCACATTAACCTCCACATAATGACCTTGAGACAGAAAAATAAAACACAGATCACTGCATCGAGTAATTACTAGCGAAGAATCTACGATATGTTTTCTCTCTTTAAGCCCGTTTCCTGATTTTTAGATCGAAGTGTTTTTAGGCCCCTCTTCTTCTTAAAGCTCGTGATGTCGTCCCGTCTCTGCTCCTTAGTCGAAAAGTTCACAAGTCACATCCTAACGATGAGTAAAGATTTTTTTCGAGCCCATATTCTAGATTAAGGTCATTTCGATACTGATACAAAATTTTTCTGATGATTCGAACAACGTGATAGTGGATTCCTTCCTCGGAATTTTTTTTTTTTTTCATCTTTATATTATGATCACAAGATGAGGGTATCAAGCCAACTTTGATAATTCAGGGAGAAAGGGAGAATAAAGAGGTGAGTAAAGCAGAAATAGATGTTAGAGGCCCGATTTCTGAAAATAAATAGAATACTTGCGGTCTACTATAATACAACAATTCAAAAATGATGTCTTCTATACAATTTTAGAACTCCCTTTCTTTGTTGCACCAAATCTTGGTAGCTTTCGCAAGATACGAGTATATTTCGCGTCGAAATGCCTTTGAGTAGGAGAATTTTAAATAATTCACGACGAGTACTCATAATTAAGAAGATTCAGTACATATGATCTGCTTTTTAGAAAATTTCAACTTCTCATAGCTTATATGAACGACCAATCATTTTTATTTGAAGGCAGAACACGATATTTTGTCCATTTACTTCTTTCATTCTTTACAAGCTCTCAACTGCACTCGGGTTATGAGCTGGATGTGATTTTCTACTTCTAGATAAGAGATGATATTCTGGATGGATGGGAGATCATCAGCGAGAGTTGTTCTAATGGAAAGTAAAATTTGGTCGGTGTGGCAGAGAGAAGCTAAAGGTAGGCAAGCGAAACTGTGGGTGACTGTGAGGAGGGAGTAAAAACTACAACGTTTGCATGAGAGGTGGAAAAGCGTGGAAAGAAGGTAAGCTGTGTGAATCGCGTGCGGTAGATTTCGTGATGGCAGGATTCTTGCAATGTGATGAAGTCCACGCGAATGGTCGAGGTTTTTATAGGGCTAATTCGTTTGATGAGATTTGATTTTGCCGGAATGTGATCCATTCGTCCGTAACTTTGAGGTACATGGTGAGCATGAGATCATTTTGAATGGGAAGAAGACGAGAGTTGATTCGTATACGTTTTGTGGCAGTTGTGGCGGTTAAATCGACGTTTTTATTATCCTAGATCTCTGTATGGCTGTAGACCCAGGTGAAAGTTGAGTCGTAATGAATAGATGACGAGGTTATGGGGAGAAAATGGATGCGTGAGACAAATGGGTGTGTAGATTGTAAATTATGAATTGCCGTTACGGCGGATAGGGAGTCAGTGGCGATCAGAAAACTGCGGTTTGGTGGGAAAAAGTGGGTCCAACCTCCCATTACATTGTTTTTAAGCATTGAAAGATGGCTTGGATTTTTGCCGACAAAATCGATACGGGGTTGCGGTGTCGATAAGAGAAGATTTGGTTGCCGATTGAAAACGTGAAGGAAAACCAACCGCGTATACATTTTTATTGAGGGCATGAATGGTCGCGGAATTATGGATGAGCGGGAAGAGCTCATAAAAATAGTTAATCTGTTGTTGAGTTTTTGATTTTTCATGCTGGACAGTTGGAGGAGGCGGGAAAAACATTTAAGAGAGCAAAGAAATGTGAGTGACTGAAGCAGCGAGAGTAGAATTTTGGCTAGTATATAATATTATCATTGAAAACCACTCATGAGAATAGGTAATCGGTAGTAAATTTTTCATACTCGACAGTCAAGGCAAGGGGCAAGTGAGTGAAAAGTTTTTGTGCCTGACTAAAGTGAATACGGGTGAAATTTTAGTTATGACTGAAAAATGGGTTATGAGAACATCAGCGAGAATATAAGGGCGATTGGAAATTCATGGTATGGTATATACTGATAATAGGGTGGGGGAAGTTTCAACACGGGTGATTACAACTTATTTATGGCGTCAAACTGACAATTTGTTTTAAGTGCTGATTAATCTCTATTCATTATAATTTAATGAGAGTGGTGTTCATTGGTAGGGATTGGATTGGGTGCGAAGAAATTCCAGGTAGTGAGATTGATGAGAAAAAAAATGCAGAAATTTGGTGTCACAAAAAAAGTGAACCCACTGCAGCGAGCTGGCTCATAAAAAGGAAGAGTTGCAGCGCAGAAACGTGGGAAAATTAGTATAGAACTTTTACGCCATATAAACTTTGAAAAAAAAATTTAATTTGATGTTGGAAGGTATCTATTTTTTATACGATATTTGTTCGTATATAAGACAACGCTGAGACATGAAAGGGAAAAAATGAGGGCAGGAATGAGGGAACATTAGGACGGTAACACCTAAAAATTGTCTACTCGCTAACAAGGAATATAGGGAGGCAAATTTTGTATTGAAGCCATTTTCGTTCTAAAGATTTTCTTCTTAACGAAGTTGGTTTTCCGAGTATACACCTAACAATACATGGAGTGAGCAACAAAGGTAGAGGTTAGCGGCTTGTGTATCATAAGTGCACATCACCTTTAACAAAACGACAAGTTACAATTTTGAAGTGGTAATAATCATTGATACAGATTTCTTATCCAAGGCCCCACCGAACATTAATTAAAATTTCTGCTCATAGGTAATTACACAGTGGTTAAAGTAATCTCACGAAAAATAAATGCCACGCATTTGCAGGCAATTAGATCAAATTCCAATACATATATACCTTCACCATATAATATTTATATGCTCTAAATAAACCAGCACTTTTTGAAATGTAATTATAACCTATATAACTATTAAAAGTATCATCGTCATAGTGCCTACCTATATATAATATTTATTTATTATAAAGTTCATCTCGCAAACTTGCACCAATATTTCATTTTTTTTTTTTTTTTCGTTCTACAGGTGAGATACTTAGGCCTGGGTGTAGGAATGATAATTTCACATTATGAAAATTACCGTACACGTTATAGTCGTGATAGATTGCGGTCCATTAAACTTATAGCCCATCTCATATAGAATTACCTCATCGACGTCTTCTCTACACTGTATGTCTAAATTACATCGGGTCATCCATATGTAAAATACCACGCATTGACACTGTCAAGATTATTACGATTAAAAGCGCGCTATCCTTGAATGATCAGGACAGCTGTACCTACCGAAATTTTTTTATTTTTGAGGAGAGAAACGATTTCAACTAGAATAATAAATTATTAGTCGGAAAAAAACACAATGTTTTTTATGACCGTATAAATGCTCAATAAACTATTATTACATTTCGGTACCTAGATTTACGTGCATATTTCGTTAACTCGACCTTTTTTCCCATACGTACACTCTTGTTAAGTCCTGAAAGCTATTTGTGTATAAATTAAAATAATATCAGTGTATCACCCCAAAATTATTACTGTACCCACGTAATGTTACCGAATCTGGATACTGAAACACCGGTTGGCAGTGACATTCAAATAATAATGAATTATACATTCTGGTGCGAGCGAATTACCCAGGCTGATGGAGGAGAGCTCGAAACTGTTGGAAGATACTCGTCTTTTTATTTTTCCTTATTATGTGTTCAGCTTCGACAATATCGTACGTTTTAAAAATAATATCGTTGGACGCGTGGACGAAAGCGGCACAAGGTCGTCGTCGTAAAAATTTTGAATTAAATTAGATAAGAAAGATGGGAGAGAAGCGAAAATTTATAGGTATAGATACCTTCTATGTTCGATTTTCTATGAATATTTTACCGTTTTCGAGCATTTAGCGGTTGTCGTCGTAGACCATAACGAACGACGGGATGTTAAAAGTACCTACGTACCCGAAGTAAAAGTGAATGTAGTTCTGGAGCTTCGATTTGAATAAATTAGACGTCCGAAATTCTTCGTACTAATCCATCAACAATGCTGGGAATACTGTTATGTAACGATTTCAGCGCGTTCCTCGCAACCGGACTCGCTGCAGCTGCTTCATTCGCGCTGAACTTGAATCGAATTTTGGCTCGAGTTTCAAAATGTCTGCTCATCGTCAATTCCTCTATATATGTCTAGCCTTATTCGCTAAATTTACCCGAGTCGGTGAGTTGTACATAAGAATAAATGGCGCACGGAACTCTTGATGCATATCGTCTAGAAAATACAACCCGGATTGTGTAAAAACGAGCTTCGGCGGAATTACTTGGATCAAAGAAAGGAAAACTCACCAAGATTGAACGTAGAAATAGAAACAATTTCGAAGTACGTTTGAGTTTGACGTCACGTTCTTCCATACGAGTGCATGTTTGATAGTGAACTTCATTTTCTTCGGCAAATCTGAATTTCTTATCGAAAGGCAAAGCTTGTAATTGCGTCTGAAACAAAAATAATTAGGAATTTTGAAATTTTCGGGTGGATTCTCAATCATAATAAAGGCCACGTAAAAATTTCTAATTCGCTGAATTTTTTCATCAAAAAACTACCCAAAAAAGTCCAGAGCATTGGGGCCCGCAAGAAAAAATGGAATTGAAAACTTGAATCAACATTTGAATGATGCTCAAAATGATCATTTTTGATGACGTCACCGGAAGAAAACTTTTTTTACGGGCTCTTCGCCTACATCATATTGCATACTTGGTACTAGCTTCACATTGGTATTGTGGCAGGAGAATTGAATATGCAATAAAAACATACCTTTTCCACTGCCATAAGATCGATATAAGTCAAATACTATTACGATAAGAATCATGCGATTATGACCATGTCTGAGTTGTTGACAGGAAACTTGTTCTGTGGGGGAGATGGTCGAAAAATTTGCCGTGCGTCGTGTATTTTGCGCTGTCCGGCTCGACAAAAATGGTCCAACTATACATTATAATTCTGCAAAAATGGTTGAAGTCCCTCTCCAACCATTATAATATAGCTCGGATCGGACTTGGAAAAATTCCGACTCTCAAGCCATAATATGATAGGAGAGGGACTCAAAAGAACTTCGACCTCCGAGCTACATATGATAGGAGAGGATCTTGAAAAATTTGGACTCCCATGCCATAATATATGACAAGAAAAGGACTTGGAAAATTCTTACACACGAGGGACTCAGGAAAACTTGAGAACCTTCAAAATCAATCTCAATATCAAAACCAATAAACCAATTCGACCCATAGAACACGTTCCCTGCGTTTTTTGTTCAATTTCATTAAGGAAGCCGTCATTTTCTCGTAAGGCCTCGATACGAGACGAAGGAATGTTGAGCGAGGAACGGAAGGCAAGGAGTTGGGGGCAGGTGCTGGTTTTCTGCCTGATGATGTGGATAAAGTTGTTTTCGAGTATTTCCTATTCTTAAACAAGAGAGAATTGTTTTTTCTCGTCTGAAGACTCTTACAGAGGATGTCCAGGAAGCGGGAATTTGTTTTATGGGGTTCATTCTTCCAAAAATTATCCCACAATTGAAGGATGAGGAAACGTTAGTGAATTTTTATAGTCGGAGGCAGGCAGACGGGGACGATCAGTTATTTTTGTTAGGTTGGTAACTTGTTTCGCTGGATGCTTCATCAACAGCGTCGTGTTCAGGTAAGTTAATGTGACCCGGAATCCATAAGAATATAGCGAGGCTGTTGACTGAAGAAATTGACTGTAGGATTAAGAGGATTATTTGATGAGGTATAATGTCCAAAAGAGAATAAAGCGAAGGAAGTGATTTTGTGGAAGGTAGGAATTTGTTAGTTAAGAGACGTGAGAGAGACAGAAAAATATTATGCACTGGAAATCTACTCAAATCGACCGATTCGGTGCCGTCCTAATGCCGACCGCAAATGGATTGGAAGTCCGACTCATTTTCGACGACGAAATTGAGTCGAATCCCGATATTACGACTGCGATGTCGACTAAAAATCGACTCGTAGTTTTCTGGTGATGTACGCTGGTAGACTACAAGTCGACCCAATCGCTTCAAATCGACGTCCAACTGGAATTGGCATTTCCAACCGATGCGAAACGTCGATCTGTAGTCGATTTTCAATCATGCCTCTCAAAATTCTTAGGAAAAACTGAAAATAGTCGACACCCAATGTTCGTGACTTTGACGTCGATTTGAAGTCGACTAGCATGCATCACCAAAAAATTACAATTCGAATTGAAATCGACGCAACATTGCAGTTGATTTTAGGTCAACAATCGGCCCGGAATCGATGATGTCGATTTTGGGTCAACATGAATCTAAAATACAGTCGACAGTGAAGAAGAGCGGTCGGTTTTCAATCGATATCAAGTCAACATCGGTGGAACTGAATCGACTCAAAATCGGTCGACATAACGGGTCGATAATATGGTTCTCGGGATCACTAAAATAAGATTACCTCAGATTAATATTCATCGAAGCTCAAAAATTTTCATTATTTTCTTCTTCGAAAAATCTTCTGTACAATTAGTCGAGTGAACTTGTTCTGCAATTCTTTGTCGTTTGTTTCTTCTCGTTCTACCTAGAAAAAGAGAAAAAAAAATCAATGAAATTGACCAGAAAATATCCAATTCAAGATCGTGCTTTATATTCAATCTGATTTTATGACTTCATTCTTCCTATTTGTACTCGGTATATTACAAATCGAACTGCACTCAGTAGGCCTATAAGCTTCGTCTGAATGCCATCTAGCGGATTTTCCAGTGAATTGAAAAAAAAAAATTACTATTTCTGTTCCATCATAAGGTCAGAAAATATATTTCTATCCCAGGTGAATTAGCGAAGGTGTCCCAAAGCTTTCTCATCCGCATTACAGGAAAGAGAGATAGTTTAGTCGGGGATAGGGATTGATAAAGGAATCTGGAAGTGAATGAAGTTCGTACCCAGAGCTGAGTGTAGAGAAAGAATGTATCAGTACCTTGGATTTTGAAAATAAGCGACTCTTAAATGAGTAACACGTAAGACTTCTGCCATAGATACATCCTCCGCTCGTCTGTCCAAAAACCTAACTTGGAAAAATATTTGGCCAGAAGACTAATGTCACCAGGAAGATTTGAGAAAATTTCAACCAACCAAAAAGACAAAGAGAGAGATGGATGACCCGAAAGAAAGCTTAGAATTATTAGAAGTTTTTCAAAAGACTTCGATCAAGGAGGAAATAGCTGACCTTGAGGAGGCTCTAAGGTGTACAGTTTATCAGAATACGTGACGTCATCAACATGTGATATTATCACAAAGAGACCTCATCACAGATAAATCAGAAGAATTCTAGAGGCTGATTAGTTTGAGAGACTTGGAAAAATCCTGACCAGAAAGTAGAGAGAAGAGATGGTCAACCTTTTTTAGAAGTTCTCAACTACACATAGACAAAAAAACTCGACATAAAAATAGAGAAGGAAGTTACTTGTCCTATTGGAAAATGATAAGGAAGGTGAGCCGTGGAAATGAATAAAAAATAGTTAAAAAAGGAGAAAAAGACTAACGTACGAGAGTCACGTCTTTTCTCTTTCCTTGATATAAGTCTTGATAAAATAAGTTTCTTGGGCTGAAGTCATATTTAAGATTCTCGATTTACATTTCGTGAAACCCTAATTTCAATAATCGCGTACAAATTTCAGCACTAATTAATGTCTTCAAATGGTATTACATCTCAAAAGAGTCACTAGTACACAAGATAAAATACGCAACTTTCGATTTTATGCAAAAAGTTGTACAAGTAATGATGTCGATTTTTACTCGCGAAATTACGCTCTTTAGATTACGAGATTTTCATAACTAAACTTTTCCGACCCTCTGGATTCGAGTTTGGCGCGCTTATAAAACAGTTTATCGTCGAGAACAAAGCGTCATATTTTTGCATATAGCGGATCTCGTTGAGAATGAGTTTATAGTAGCGCAAAAATTGCACATTAATTAACCAGAAGAAAATATGATAATTCACGTTTTAACCGCGTCTCGATCTTTTTAAACAGTCGTAATACTTCATTATTAGGGCTCGTTTAATATTTTTGTTCTCGTTTTGCAAAGCCTATACTGTATATACGCTCAGATTATTCTAATTAAGCGAACCTAATGCGGAAATATTGGTTTTTTGTCGAATGATATAAGAAGTGCCATCATTCGTTCTAATGTAGGCTACATTTTCTATATACGAATTTAAAATGCAAACATTCGTAGTACTCTTGGAGACAGAAATTCGAATATAGGCTACTTATTAATACTTGCATCTTTTTTCCTCTTCCCTTTCTGCATATCATATTACGTACCCGGAGTTCTAGATTATTTTACATTAGTCCAAAATGTTTATATATTCGCTAATGTAGATCGAACGACTCTCTTGGAAACATGTATGTAAACATAGGAAACGAGAACGAAAAAAAAAAAAGTCGTTATTACAATGTGATATTAATGACTAGAAGAATTTGTCAAAGCGATATCGCTGTCTACAACAGGACAGTAAATAAATCGTTTTCTAACGTATCTAGAGTGCCGAAAAAAAAATCAACTTTGAAAATACTCGAAATCATTCTTCCTACAAACCATAGCTGAACATTTGAAACAAGGATAAACTCAATATTCGTGTTCTACATAATACGTATCATTAAAAATTTTTTTAGAAGTTTTTGAGGAAAGTTTTTTTGTCATTGGTGAAGTAGCCGAAGGAGAATAACTATAATTATCAATACTCCAAGAAATAAATTTAAAATCATGCCGAGCAGGGTTTATCAATCTCCTCATCCCCTCCCCTCAATCTAATTGATTATTTACACGTCACCAATACAAGAAATAATATACTCATAAATATATCTTATATTAATATCTAGAAGAAAATACAGCTGTAAAGTTTAATTCTCGAAATTTAATCATGTACCTCTCTTTTCCTGTTTCAGATCGCGATGGCTGTTTTAGCCAATGTTTACGGAGCTCTGTTAGCGGCTCCCTTCGCGCAGCCTCCCTCTCCATATGTACCATACGTACACCCATCTCCTCCACCGGTGGTTGTTCACGCTGCCCCACCTCCACCACCACCACCACCGGTAGTATATCACGCCGCCCCTCATCATGCGGTTCAATTTGTTCCTATTGTATCGCAAACATACGACGCTAGTCCAGACGGTTCATACGCCTTCTCGTGAGTGAATTTTTCCAACACTTCTAAGCTCCTTACAAATATTCTAGTCCAGTACACGAATGCTAATACTCAATTTTTTCGAATTTAGATACGAAAGCGGTGATGGTTCTTCGAGACAAGAACAAGGATTTGCAAGATCGCCTATAGGCTCCGAAGGCCCTGGCGGCGTTGCTGTGCAAGGACGTTTCGTTTACCCTTCCGCAGAAGGTATAATAATAATTATGATAATGATATTAAAAATTTGTGACCTCGTCTACAGAAACCCGGCTTCAATTAGAATCAAGAGAGATGGAATCTTTCTTCCTATGTAAAAGATCCTTTTCTTCTGGTCGATATTCAACGCTAAGCCGGGTTTCTGTAGACGGGGTCACATTTCTTCCATCCTTCATAAGATAATAATATGTAGTATGTATCGGATTAGCTTGATGCAAATTGAATCATGCAACTGAGTTCTCAGAACCTTAGAGTATGACCTTTCCCCGTCTAGTCTAACTCCCCTCTGTTGTCCTCCATTTGTCATCTATTTGTATGACATTAAATTTGTAGGTGACCTCTCCAATACTACTGGAATTGATTGATCCTCTCCTGGCTGGTGGCCGTACTTCTCGTTTTCTTAGTTTTCAAACTTTTTATTTATTTTCTAGATATTTTCAAGCTGATGGTACTTTTAGAGTTCCAAAACTTCCACTCCAATGTCTCTCATTGTTTATCTTCATAGAAATGTCTCCAAAGACCCCAGTCATTTTACCCCGTCTTCTCAGTTTTTCAGAATGCATTCAGAAAAACAGCGCGGTCACTGTAGCCTGTCAGTGGTATTTGTATTTCATTCCAGTCCGGACTAGAGTAGGGAAAAACAGTCGGGATAGAAAATTGGTCGGTTGCGTTAATAGCCAGTCTCTAAATTTAGTCCAAAGAATAATGGTCGTCTCAAAAATTATTTTATTTTGGTAGTATTCGGTTTTATTCGCCAATTAGATATCCCTCAATTTCTATTAGATCGGTGATCACATTTTCCCCCCGTATGTGAGGCTGTCCGACCTCCATAGTAGAGCGCGTATGCATTAATTTTGTTGCCTACAATCCAGGAATCGACCTTTCCAGGCATAACTTCGGTGTTGAAGGAAGCTTTTCGACGAAAACTCCTCTTTCTGGCAATTGCCAAGTTAAACTGCCTCCAGGAACACAAACTAACACACACACAGACGAATTGAACACAACTTAGACCTAAATTTCTGTCGGAGCCTCTTCTTTTTCTCTCTTCATATCCCTTTGCTTGGTCTCCTTCCTTGTGAATGTTACATATGTGTTGAGTAGGCCTTAGCGTGCCTCTGCCTTTGTCAATCCCATTCTGTACCCATCTTTTTCTTTATGACTGTGGCTGCGAATGCAGACTCATGGTTCCACGCTTCTTTAGAACTTAGCATGGTGACTACCAGCTACCCGGTCCCCAATCTCTTGCAGTGACCGACTAAGCTTGCCCCGCTCGGGCCTCACACTCAGTCGAAGTGTGCTGCCGTCCATCATCACGCTATTGATCGCAACAAGAGAACACGTTACCTGCTCAACTTTGCTTAAATTCTCATGGAGGTACTTGTTGGAGCAGCCGTGGCTCCTTGATACATGCGTCAGGTGAATGTTCAACACCGTAGTCCCAATTCATCCACTCATAAGGTCGCGTTTGAACACGCGGGTCGCCCATTTTTCTAGCTCACTTTGAGCAATTCTCGCTTTCTATTTTTCGAGCAAGAAAGGGCTTGGTCTCTTCTTGATCAGTCGTTGTCCTCTTCTTTGCTTCGAACACCCCCGCTCTCTCCTCAGTGGGAAAGGCGAACGTGCTAATATGCAGAGGGCCGGTGTCAAGACACAGCGGTAGGTACACACTAACACAACTCAGGGCAATTCTTCGTTGAATCTTTTCCATCTCCTTCTTTCGGTACGTTATTTTCATGGAGTCGGTCCATACTGGAGCAGCATATAGGAGGATCAAAAAGACGGTGCTCATCATGGTCTTTCCTCTTGTTCTTTCGGCCCTCCTCGGTTCCTCATCAGGTGGCTTCGGTAGGCATCACCCTGTCCACCTATGGTGCTTAAAGCTTACTTTGAATCACACCAAATACCCAGATACTTCATCACCTTTGGTTTCAACACCTTGTAGACAACAGACGGGTGGGATGAGCTGTTGGCGGGTCCTACATTCCGTCTTTCCTAGCACGACTCGATCCTAGGCGTCTTCACCTCTAAAGCCTGGTTTACCCCGCTCTCCATCGCTGCAGTTGTTGACATACAGTCGATGTCGACTATAACGAGATTCAAGGGCCTGATACTTTTTCTCGCTTTACCCGGAAGCTCGCAGTAGACATACCCCGGTTATAACGAGATTCTCGTTGTGTCCGGTTATACCGAAAATATAGAACAACTTACACAAATGCAGTAGAGAAAAACGAATGAGGGAGTTTTGTACATATTTACGTATTTCATAGGTAGAATTTATTTCGACTGTTTCCAGAGCGTCAGCGTTGTCTTTAGGCCTCTCCTCATATAAAACGTGAACATTCTCAGGTCTGGAAAATGAATGTCCGGTTTCCAGAAGATGGACTGCAAATTATAATTATAAGGTTGACTTGAGAGTAATCAATGAATAGAAAGAACTCTTGTAGCTGCGTTCAAATGCTATTCGGACAATCTGTTCACAAGTGAAAAGCTGGAAAAACTTGTCAAAATAAAATGGCCCACCCATCGTAGCTCAAATGTTACAAGTCGACTGTTGATACTTGATGGTGCATCTGAAGCTTTCGAACTGTCTCCTCCCAGAGAAGTTTTTGATAGAGGTAGAGGAGGAATGCTGATGGATGGAGAAGACGCTTGAAAGAAGGAAGGGGGCTTGATAGAATTCGAATCTTGGAGAAGGAGAAAAGTTTTTCCCGCGAGGCCAAAACAGACTAACCGGTGTTTCCAACATTCTATTCAAGGGTAACCAATCTTCGTATGATAAGAGATGTAACATTTTTGCGAGAATATACGCCCTAATTGATAAGGAAAAGCTCGTTAAGACCGGCATCACTCCTCGTAGTAACCGGTGTAATTTACATAGCCTATATGGGTCAAGTGCAAGGGACCACGGATTCTGCTCGCAATACCCGAAATCTCGTTTCAAACGGCCTCGTTATAGTCGGCGTCGACTGTATTTCATGACTTCTCCGAAGTTTCCAGAATCTTAGCCCCCTTTCCTAATTCCAAAATTCGCAAGTTGACACCATCCCACGAAATTTCTCTTCCCACCTTCCGGAAAGGAACCCATGGATATTGATTCTGAAATCTGTGAGTCCCGCGAGTTGGCCCCCTCTCCCGAGTTTCCCCCTTTAGTCTCATGCAGTTTACCACTCGATATTCACTTCATAATAGGAGGCCTATGCTAGTTCTTTCCCCCACTGTAGAGAAATCCTAGACACGACTCGGAAATACGCGAGTTGGTCTTCCTTCCCCTAGTTCACTCGCCCTCCAGTTCTATGCAGGATACTATAGTAGACCCATGCAGTATACTAGCATCATATCGTACTGGCTTTTCGACGTGAACGATTTGACGCGGACGTACCCAAAATTGCTGAAAGAATTTTAGTTTCAGTCTGGCTGACTCAATCCAACGCATCACTGCCTAGGGTCTGGTTTATCCTATTTTCCGCTACTGTGCAGAACTTCATAAAGCAACTTCTCGGTGGCAGCTTCACCTTTCAAATCCCATTTCAAAAAGCGACTCAAGAACCGACCCTGTAGAACCCCACAAGTGACTGGGCGCTCTATTGTACCAACAAACGTCTCTGTTTGAATTTCTCGGCAGCTAAGATAGGTGTCCTGAACAGGTATAAAAATTCCTCACGTCGAGGCTCACGGCTACGCAAAACTGACTCGTAGATATTGCTGACTCGGCTATTTTCTTCAGCCTAATTCCAGCATCTAGTCTATACTTGAGATTACGTCTCTTTTCTTTAGGCAGCGTTCAATTAGATTGGCTATCAATCTTTCTAAAAGTTTTGGCAAAGAGACCGAGTGGTGCGTCCTTCTCCCACAAGGAACAGTCGTGGTATAATGATCAATTAGCGTTTCCACCTTGGTCTAAAGATATTATGAACAATTGCTCGCTAGAATAATTTCCGGGAAAAAAAGATGTATCGTACGGCAAACGCGTGCAATTTTTCGCTCTATTCGGCGAAGTGCGAGCGAAAAAATTTTAATCTAAAGTTCGGGTGGTTGCTCGTTTCAAAAGAGATTCGTCCCGTATTATTTACTCGCACAATGCTGTACGGCGCTAAGTTAGACTATAAATCATGGTAATGCATATAATGCAGTTAGCAGCCCGCTAACTTGTCCCAGCTGCAGCTGAAAAAAAAAAAAAAAAGTAAGACTTTTTCTTCGCTATAGGAAAAAAACATGGTCTCGCGGATGTTGAAAATTAAATCGTTTCCTCCGAGTTCAACTCTTTCGCCTGCTCCCTCTCCGTCACGTGAGCGATAAATTTCACAACGACTCTTCCAAACTTCTGGCGCGGCTCATTAGCTGATTGAAAATTGGTTCTCTAAATCTCGAAATTCGTAGGTACCTCCCAACGAGATAAACATTCGCGATTTTTCTTGGCAAGGTTTTCTATTCGTATCTTCGGGGACAGGTAACGAGGTTCACGACCTTGTCTACTCTACACGCTCGGGGGTGACGTCAAATTTTTTCACTTCAGGTATCTATGAGCACAGAATCCATCGTCGTACCATTTAGTCGTACGCGGTTCAACGTCTTCGCGCAATAAAAACCTATAAATAATGTATTTCGCCCCCGAATGTTATAACGGGGAAAAGAAAAAAGAAACGGAAATCGTTTCGTATTTTTATTCGATCATGTGTACATGGAAGTAAAATACACTAGGTAGGCGCTGCTGTACGACGTCGTAAATTTCTCACGCTACTCGCTCGTTCGTCGAGTAATTTTTTATTACTTAATGTTGACAACTCGATTTACGAGTTCGCATATAGACTCTGCAAAGTCGGGTATCCACCGCTTTTTTATGCATCAAAAGTTAACCACCTAACATAGACTCTCACCGCCAAGAACGGCGAGCTTATAATCCTCAAATCTTAATATTATTTTTTGATTCGCAGGCCCGGTACAAACCGAATACATCGCCGACGAAAACGGATACCAACCAAGCGGATCGCACATTCACCCTGAAATCGTCAAAGCTGTAGCTGCTCAAGTTGCTTTCGCCCGCGCCGAAGGCTCAATCGGCACCTACCACGCTCCACCCCCACCACCACCACCACCAACCTTTGTAAAGGCTTACACCGCTGTGCCACCTCCACCACCACCACCGGTCTACCAATTCAAAGCTTGAGTTTAGTGTTTAGAGTAGTCCTATCACTAATTTAAGAATTTCTTCATTATTGTCCTCTCCAATGGAGAAAAAATGTGCTCATCTTGCTGGTCAAATACTCATAATCTTAAATACTTTTTTTCTTTATGTATAACTATTAGTAAAAAAACCCTAGTTACCGCTCGGAAGTACGTACGGAATACTGTGACCTTTTCTCCCATTCTCTCATTGTGTGTGTTCTCCGTTTCATAGAATAGTTTTTGTAACTTATTCATTTGTAATTATCGGAGGAGTTACCGTTATCGTGTGGAAATACAAAAATTGTACACGTGGTACTGAATCTCGTTTATTCTTTTTCAGAGCAACATTCGCCATACACCGGTAGTCTCCTTTCTTAATTAATTTTGTCATCTGATAAACGCGTGCGTCGCGTGCTCCTCATCCGGAAGCTGAAATACAATTTCAAAATTACTGTCGTTCCATTGTTACTCCGAAGGAATTGAATGTCTTCCTGAGAACGACCGAAGACGACATTTGAAAACGTACATAAGAAATTATCAACATCGATGTCGACGAAATCCACTTATAAACTAAGTTAATATTTGGTACCGACGACTGTATCTTTTTCTTCTCTTCCGTTCGAAATTTCTTATACAGCTTTTCGATTTCTACTCTCACGTCACTGTTTATTTAACCTACTTCAAGATTCTTAAAAACGCGGTCGACTTTTCATTTCGATTGCCGCCACAATATATACAATACGATATTTGTACAGATTTCCTGGTAGCGGAAGATCCTGCGGCGCGACATTTGCTCTTAAATGTTACGCGGGATTGAAAATACACGCCCGGTGGCCACTTGGCAGAAACGTAAATTTTCGTGCGTAGCCCACGCTTTCTCAGCAGAAAATGAAGTAATCGTAATAACACTGATCGACGACGAAGTTAAATTCCAATAACTTTTGTATAGTTTTGAAACATAGGAGAACCTCTATACGAAATCAGATTAATAAATATTATTATAATCGCGCGTTTCCCAAAGACAGTAGAGTGGACGGGGCGTCGTTCAAACCTGTACAATATATCGCGTTTAATTGACCTTTTCGATGTAATCTTCGCATTTCTACGAAAAACAAAAATATGTGCACGATCGAGAAATATAACTAGGTCAAAATCAAATACGATAACGTAACACTATACACACGTAGGTATAGAAGTTTGAGGTGTTTTGAGCACAAAAATTTTGAATAAATTATCCGCATAATGGAGAACTCGTCGAAATTCTAATGTTGAAATTTTCGAATGGATATACGAGGAAACGATCAGTCTCGCTTACGCACGCATTAATGATGGAAACATTTTTTTTTTTTTTCCTAGTTGACTTATAAAAGTATCAAAAGTTACTTCAGTCCAACAACTGACCCAAACAAATTTATAGAGAAGGACAAATTACAACTTTTCCCCTATTGTGTCAATCAGGTTCTTACGCATATCATCTCAATTATCACAAGGAGTCTAAGAATTACCATTGCGAAGTACACCATTTTAATTTTTGTAGGATGCGGGAAGCAACATTACGGCTCATATCGAATGAAGAGAAAAAGATGAAGTCGATCGAATATGAACACCAAAATAGAACTTAGCTAAATCGAAAGAGAGACAAGGAACAAAGAAGAGAGAAAAGACCTGTGGTATGATGATTCAAAGTCGTTGGGAGAAGAAAGAGCATAGAACTTTTCGTTGAGGTCGTTCTCAAGGAAGAAACGAGAAACGATTCAAAAGAGTAACATTCTCATTGATGGAATGACGGTCAATTTCAATGAGTTCGAGGGCTAACCGTCGACAAAAGAAATTCTCACAATACAGCAAGACGGCTTGTCAGAGAGCAATTTATGGCCAGAGTCTGAAAGGTGTTCTGTAAAATCCGAACATTTTCGGAAAGGGGCCCATCGGGCAAAGTTAGAACGCCACTGACCCAGATACGACTCATAAAACAGAATACCAACGAGATCAGGATTGAACGAGCGAGCCCTCGCGAGGTGACTCAAACTCGTAGACCAATTCAACTAAACCTTCGTCGGGAAAATACCTGTTGAGTACGGTAATATCGTCACTGTTCAGATGACGCACTATTTCGATATTTTCCAACGCAACGCGCTTGAAGTAAGAATTCTCCTTGTGGAGAAGGGTAGCCGAACCTTCTTTGAAACTATGACCACTGGAGATAAGGTGGTCCGCAAAGGCCGAATCACCCAAATTACCTTTCTTCCAGGCCTTAAGGTGCTCCTCTACTCGAATTCCAAGCTGGCGACCCGTCTCGCCTATGTATACGCCGTTACAATCCTTGCACTCAGATTTGTACACCCCGCTCCTCTCCCCCCGCGGGATGGGGTCCTTTAGCCTAACAAACAAACCCTTCACAGTAGTGAGGTTATAAAAAGCAGGCCTGAAGCCAAAAGGGCAGAGGACACGAGTCAGCTCGGATGAAAACTAACCCAAAAACGGGAGCTTGATCCAACGTAATCTCTTATTATTATTATCACTCAGATCGCGGGGGGGAGGGAAGTGGTAGAATCAAGGCCCTTCCTCGTAAGTTTTTTACGGACCATACAGTCAATGTCCAAGTTGACCTCATTCACAGCGGCCAAGTGCTTAATGGTCGCCAGCTCCTTTTGGAAAGCTGGTTGACTTAGCGGAATGCTAGTCAGTCGATGAATATAACTATTGAAGGCAGCGATCTTATGAGAAAATGGACAGAAGGACGATCCGTGGACTGTATCGGTCGAAGTATCCTTCCTGAATATCGCAAATTCATGGTCCCCATCTCTATCAGAGATAGTGAGATCCAGAAAGTTTATGGAAGAACCTCCGATTTCTGTAGTGAATTTTATGGAGGGATACATTTTATTCAGATACTGAAGAAACTCACCAAGGAGCTCTTGAGGACCGGTCCACGCCTATAATATATCGTCCACATATCGGTGCCAGTAATGGATGTGACTCAGTAGCACTAGGCCAGAGGAAAACAAGTCAACCTCAAATCTGGACATAGATATCTCCGAAACGAGAGAGCCCAAAGGAGAGCCGATGGGGATGCCCACCTCCTCAGGAAACTCGTAAAATTTCCCATTGAACTTACAGAAGTTAGGGGACCAGCACGCATTAAGGAGGCCAAAAAATTCCTGTATCTCGTTATGAGGAATGTTGAACTTTACAAGTAGGTCACCCATATACTGCATAGTATGGGCCTTTGGTATGTTGGGAAATAGGCCGGCTACATCAAATGAGCAGAGGCTAGTACCCGGAGGCAAATTAACATTTTTGATCCTCTCGGTCAGAGAAACCGAATTTTTAACGTAGTAGGGGGACTCGTACTCGATTCGAGACTTGAACCAACGATCCACGAACTTTGCCAGAAAACAGGCAGGGGAGGAGACGTAGGACACGACAGGCCGCACAGGAGTATTCATCTTGTGAACTTTTGGCAACCCATAGAGGAGGGGGGGAACAGGGTTAGGTACGAGCAGGGCTTTTTTGAGCGAAGAACTTTTTATAATAAACTCACTCCCGTTCACAACTTTCCTAACCTCTTTGACGTAGTTAGGAAAGTTAAAAGAGCTATTTTCAATCGCTCCACATTGAGTGAGAACTTCTTGAACCTTGGAAACGTAGGAGGATTTCTCCAGGACTTGTCGGCTTTAGTAAGGATTAACCCCTGGTCCCTGACCTTCCTCCTCAGAATATCTATCACCTCACATGCGTAATTGTTTATACGAGGGAGGGGGGTCTAGCGGACTAGTTCAGCGCAAGCTGATTGAATATTCACGCCGGGACCAATTTTTATGGTCAGGTCGGCAACGACATTAGCAAGAGTTTCATCTTTGGGAAGGGGAGGTAGGCCAAATTTTAGACCCTTCTCCAACAAATACGTTTCATCTTGCGAGAATTGCGTCTTGGTGTAATTAATAATACGGGGCTGGAAATTTTGAACAACACCATTATTAGCACAAATATTTTTGAGGGCAATAGCCTTAGAGTTCAAAAGGGAGGAAATTTTCTTTTCTTTTTTGGCTTTGAGCTCAACCTCAAAATCCCAGCAATCCTCATTAACCTTCCGAATAAACCGATCGAACCCACCTGGCGGAAGCAAACTAGAGAGCCTGGAATGGACGAGGAGATTGAGACGAGTAGTAACGTTTCGGACCGTGTCAATTCTGGGTGATATTGACTTCATCAAGATGTTCTTGAACTTTAGTACAAAGCTGTCGGCTCGTCTCCCCTATGTAGACAGCCGGGCAATCGTAACTTCTTCTCTTCTCAGAGTTTGGCCATCCATAAAGCAATTCGGATCTTTGAAACGACACCGTAGAATATCGAGCGATGAACATCCGAGCCATCGTCGCAAGTCCTTGAGCCACGAATTTTGTCTTCTTCACAGAGATTTTTTGGCAGCAATTCTGCCTTCTATGATGATGCGTAGTAATTCGTATTTCTCGCCCCTAGATAACGTAATTTTCTTTGCTCGATATTAAATAGCAATTCAGGGCTTTTGTTCATCATCTTTAGTACCCTCACATTGCTGATTTTCTGCACCCACGAGATGCGCAACGTTCTTAAATAGAAATACATTTCTAGCGAGGCCCTACCACCGAAACGTCACAGCCGTATGTCACTATTGACATCACATAGCATCGAAGCATCCTCAGCCGAAGACTTACAGCTCAGATCTCCTGAACAAGTTTTTTCAGATTAGTACTCGCTTCTCGTGATCGGTGGTCCATCTTCTGTTGAAAAGTCGTCCACCTCCATGGCTGGCTAGTTTCGTTCATCATGGAAGAGTATTCGCACATATTCTTGCCACCTTTTTAGCTTTTCTTCGATCCCCTTTATCATCTTGTTGTTTGCGTTCTTCAAGGTATTTGTGTGGCGTTTTTAGCATCTGCCCGCGACTGCCTCTACTTTTTTTATGGAGGTTGAATGAATCGTGCTTTGCATGTAACTCTTCAATTTCAGCACACTTCTCGGCCCACCACTTCTATTTATTTGTTTAAACTTGACAGAACTTATGTTCAGCCTGAAAAAGTATACGGAAGACTACGGGTTGAAAAAATCGACGGAAAAGACCGAAGTAATGTTCGAGGGGCGGCGGCTGGTACGCAGCAAAATAGTTGGGAGAAACCGCGTGATAGAACAGGTGAATACTTTCAATTATTTAGGCTACGAGATATCGCAGCAAGATCGGGAAGTTTCTGAAAGTAACTAGAGCTCTCAATAAAGCTATACCTACCGGCAAAAAACGTAAGACGCGAAACGAGGATAAGAGCTTATAACATTTTGGCAGGCCCCGTGTTACTGTACGGAAGCGAAATTTGGGCTCTGCGAAAAGACACAAAAAAAAAAAGAATAACGGCGGCGAAAATGAAGTATATGAAAGCAACGGCGGATCACACCAAAATGGACAAGAAACGAAATTCCGAAATCCTTGACAAGTTTAACGTAGAGCAGATTATGGGAAAGATAAAAAGATATCGGAAAGATTGGCGAAGTCACGTTATGAGAATGTCGGATGATTTATCCCCCAGGAAGATATGGAATTACACGCCATAGGGAAGGAGAAGTAGAGGGAGACCGATGAAGAGGATGTTGGACACATCGTCAAGTGGTTTACAGGGCTCAAATTCAGCTACAGGCAGTCCTGCCTATGCTAATTAGTTTGATGATGATGATACTTCACAGGATACAGGATCTTGTTTTAGCGCTCGTCGTTCATTCATCATCTTGAGTATGTTTTCTGTTATCCATTCTTTTCTCGCCTTCTCGTCAAGTGGTTTCAAATTTTTAGACTGTATTTTTGTAACTGTGGTTTTAACACTCCTCCATAATTCTTCAGCATCTTCATTCGGCCTCGGAATCTGGGATATATCTCTGAATTTCGTTTCTAGAGACTCACTGACTATCTTTTTCATCGTTTTTGACTTCAGTTGCAGGATATCCGTGTTTTTAATCAGAATCTTTTCTTCCTGATTTTTCTGAACCGCTCCATTTTTATTTTCACAACGGCAGGATTAAGGTCAGAATCAACTTCTGCACCCGGGTATGTCTTGGCCAATTTAATCAAGACTTCTTATCAGTTTTAGCTGATTCCGATGGCGTTGTATCAAAAAGTATCAATCGATGAGGATGTAAAAAAAAGTATCACTTGATGGCAATGTATAAAAACGTATCACTCGATGTTTAAAAAAGTATCACTCGATGGCAATGTATAAAAAATCATCATTCGATGGCAATGTATAAAAAAGTATTACTTGATGGCGTAGTATCAAAAAGTATCACTCCATGGCGTTGTATCAGAAAGTATCAACCGATGATTGGAGCATGGCCGTTTTAAACGCCCATTTCTTGTTTGTATAGTTACAACTCTACATTGACCATCTCGACCAGGGAGGATAGGAAGGGCTATAGCAACAATATCATTAGGTACATTGTCCTTTGCAAAGCGCCAGTGTGTCGAAATATTTAATAATCGAAAAGACTTAGATTTGCACGTCGATCGATGGCACCGTGCTGGTTTGGACAGTAAAGTTGATGACGTTTCCAATGAATTGCCTAATGGGCGATTCACGTGTGACTACAGCTGCCAATATGCGTGGCCACGAGAAAATTGCGCACAATGGAGTTCAACTTTTCTCTAATGTCGAATGGGATTTCCCACTACAGTTAAAAACAAAAAAACCAAAAGGTAACCTTTTGAGCAAATTGGCGTATTGTCTTGAGTTTACTAAAGAGGGGCCCACCAACAGAAACAGAAAAGAAGAGCATGTTACGTTGTCACAAACACTTGACCGAGTAGAACCCTAGACTAAAATATTTCAAGATGATTGATAAAATATAAGAGACATGAAACATGATCTTCATTTATTCGGCTATGCCAGAAAACTTTTTTCTCTTATGCTTCTATTAATTTTTTCATATTGATTTATTGATTGAATTTATTTTCATTTTTAATTATTTTTTAATAATTATTTTATTAATTGATCTTTCAAATTTTTTAAAATTTAAAATGACTATATTCTTTATTAATAAAATTAGAAATATTAACAAAGAATTTTTCTTTAGTATTATTCAATAACATAGTTTATGTAAATTTAACTTATAAATATCCGGAATACCATATTTTTATATTTATGAAATTTTTATAAATTAATCTACCTAATAATAAAATTGATTAATCAAGTTAATTCAAGTTCAATAATAATAAAAAATTAATTTAATAATTTTATTTATGATATTTTTTAAAATTTAATTTACCTACTTTTATTTTTTATATTTTCAAGTATTTTTTATTTTTATATTTCAATTAAAAAAATTTGATTTTGAAAATTTTATTAATTATATGAATAAATATTAAAATTAAAATGATAGATGATAAAATTTTCATGAAAGAATTGAATATTCAACCATAATTTAAATTATAATAAATTATACAAGAATTAATAAATATATCAATTGAGTATTATTTAAAAAAAATTAATTCTAGGTATTATTAATATAATTAATGAAAAAGTGAAACTGAATGAGCACGACGGGAACTAATACAAAAAAATTTTTTAATGTGACGACAGTGCCGCATAATAATTAAAAAAAAAAAATTTAATATAATTAATATTAATAATGTCCCTAAAATTACATGAGTTATATGAAATAATATTACTAACAGAAAAATATGTTTCTTTGACAAAGATAATAACCTAAAGTTAGAACATGCTTTATCCTCGGGAGTACCACAAGGCTCAGCCTTATCGCCAACATTGTTTAATATTGCAATGACTGAAGTACATGAAGCAGTAAAGAAACTAAAAAATTCAAACTCTTGAGCTATGCCGATGACCTGCTGATAATAGTGGGAATAAATAAAATGACTGACTCTCAATTAATAAATGATAAGATAGAAATGATAAAACTTAAACTGGAATACTTAGGCCTAACACTCAATCCGAATAAAACACAGATGCTTTTCCTATCTCGGAGACATAAAAAATACGAATTTCAAAAAAGAATGGAAGGAAAAATAAAGTTGGGGCAGGAGAAAATAATATTCCATACAGAAATGAAATATCTAGGAATAATCATCGACCAAAACCTAAACTTTAATAAACACGTAGAATACATTACAAACAAATTAAGAAAATATTATAATAAAATTCGGGCTTTATATGGTAACACTTTTGGTATGGACAAGAGAAATATTGTACGATACACTTTTTCGCTAGAATATGGCTCCCTTGCTTATTTTGAGAAGCTTAGGAATACTGAGATTAAGAAACTAAAATCACTCCAAAGGACAGTATTAATAGGAATAATTTCAGCATACAGAACAGTATCTCATACAGCCTCACACGTTATAGCTGGAATAACCCCAATTGATTTGCAATTAAGCCAAACTAACAAAATAAAAACATTAAAAATTAAATTCAAAGAAAATAAAATAACGAAAAAAGAAATGGTAGAAAGCATAAAAACAATAAGATTAGATACAATTAAAAATTGGCAGGAACAATATGAAAAAGAAAAGACAGGTAGGAGAACGGCTAAATTGATTCCAGACATAGGGATAAGACTTGAAAACAAGAAATTGAAATCAAATTATTTTTTAACACAGTTTTTGACGGGACATGGGAATTTTGCAACGTACCTCAAAAATTTCAATATTATAAATGATAGTCAATGCAGGGAATGCTCAAATTCTGCTGATGATCCGGATCATACCTTTATAAAATGCAAAAATTTTGATCGTATCAGGGGGGATGCTAAAATAACTACAGAGGAATTGGGACAGTGCCTGCAGAACGGGGAATGCCACCAAAAATTGGATGGATATATAAGAAAGATATTAAAAACCAAAAAAGAAATCAAATAGACTGAGAGGAGAAGGAAGGAAAAAAAAATAACAATAATAATAATAAATAAATAAATAAAAAATAATAATAATAAAAAATAAAAATAAATAAATAAATGAAATAAAATAAAAATAAAATATAAATAAATAAATAAATAAAATTAAATTAAATTAATAAATAAATAAGATAATAAAATAAGTAAAATTAAATAAAAACAGAAGTCATACCCTCTTTCAATAGGTAGAGTTAAGTATAGTTATACAGTGTATTTCGAACTCGTCATGAGAGGGGTGGGGAAAAACCATGGTAGAACCCACCCAACTCTCATGATTAAATGTAATGTTTAAATTTAAATAAATAAATAAAAAAAAAAAAATAAGTCTCAGATAAGCCACAAGAAAAAAAAAAATAAAAAATAAAAAATAAAAAATTGAAAAATAAATTGAATTTGCTGAATTAAAATTTAAAAATTTAAATTCAAAATATGGAATAATAATTTTATTAATATTTTTATGAATTCGAATGTTTATTATTCGTTTTCGTTATGATTCAATAATAAAATTATATAAAATTAATATAAAGTAAATTGATAAAAATTAATTTTATTAATAATAAAAAGGCCTCTTTAAGGTTTTACTGCAGCCCTGATGATCTATCCTTTCAACACTTCTTCTAATCAGCTCTCTAGAACATCCGGCTTGACCATTCTGTCTTTCTCTGCATCACAAACTCTCTCTCAAACATTTAAAAGAAAATCATTAGCACGATTGGGACCTTCGATCCAAAAGATTGTATACTCAAATGAGTACAAAATTACAAAAAATCGCACGGAATTTTACGATCACAACCGCCATCAGAAACTGAGCAGGCAGAGTTGAAATTCTTACATGCAACTGAGACAATTTCAGACCAGTCTCACAACTCGGATACACTTTTTACATCATTCCATTTTCCGAAGAAGAAGAGAAGACTCATCGATAACCAGAATAATTGAAAACTACTTCATGGCAATCCATGACAAATGTTGTATCTGTAAAGTAAGAATAACCACAAACTATTGGTAGAAAAAAAAAAAAAAAAAAAAAAAACGAGAATGTAAGAATAAAACGAGTGAGGGTGAATATATATATAGGGCGCTGAAATGAATAATTACACCCGAACCTTTGTGAAATTCATGTGGAACGAGGAAGAAACGGGTAAAAAAGAATGTCATCGTCATGAATCAAGAACGGACTATCAATTTAGCAAATGTAGACCTGACAGCACGGATCGAGCGCTACGTGGAAGAGTTTTCATTGTCTTGTCGTCCGCGCGTCCGCAAAAGCGTACAAAGTTAAACTATCCCACAATGGATGAGTAATGTATAGTATTGAAATTAGAAAACGAAATCAATTACGAGAGAAGCAATTTCTGTGACGGGGTCGAAGCGCAGGACGTCGCTGGAGATAGGAGCTCTAGCCGAATGAAATTCCACTTTCCGTAATTTTTTTTTTGAAAAGTATCAATACCTTGCTCTTATTTTCATATATATTATATATACATATACTATGCATAACTCGGAACGAGCTACACGAAATTAATGGCACGTAAAACAAACTATAATGAAATTGCAGCTGCTACGAATATAAATAAATTTTTCCTACAGCTTCATCGTGTACAGTGAAACAAAATGTAGGTAATGTATAAATTAATTTTATCGTTAAACTAGACGACTGTACTGCGTTACGAATAATTAAATGTTACAATAAACCCCACACTGCATTTTTACGTATACTATGCAACTATGCACAAATGAAAAATGCTTTTTAATTGATTCCACGAATGAGAAATTGTTACGATGAATCACGAATTTAAAATCGTTGTAGGAAGCAAGAAACCAACTTCCAAGGGATGAAACAGCAACTATGCCATCGACATCCGTGAAATAAGAAACCTAGGATGCTATAAAGACGCAATAAACTCGAACAATTTCAGCCAAAGAGGTATTCTATCAAAGAGAGGATGAGCGAAGAAAATTATAAAGCCACGACCGTGGGTCAAGATTGCCTATATCGTCAATTGCCACGTTTTTGTGAATAAAGATACTAAGAGGGACTCTTCATACCAAATATTTCAATATTGGATTTCAGTGACAAACGTTTACCTTTCACAAGTAGTTCAGGTTCGTCTTCTCACGACTCCACAAAGTGAACGAAGAGTCGAGGATGAAAGTGCGGCACTACTAACCAAGGCTGGGGGAAGGACGCGACGAGTCAACTTCGTCTTCTGGAAAGTCGATAAGGTCTAGAATACACGCAGTAAGTCAGAAACAACAGACCACTTGATTGAGATAACAGTGAAGATGATGTTCGTCTTACGAACATAGCTCCCCTTGTACTTCTTTTAATCACTTATTGTGAAGTGACCAGCTTCTGAGTCGTTGCAGATGAAGGTGACGGGATCCGGCGCGTTCCTTTTTGGTTTTAGAGCATCCAACCCCTAGTACTCATGGATCATCTTCCGCTAGACGGTTCTGTTCCCCGTCAGCTGCTCCCATCGGTTAGCAATTTCTGCTCGCTGAAGCAAAATGTGGGGCTGGTACTCGTACCTTTTCTTCTGGCCACTGCTCTTTCTTTACCCTCTGCTAGTTCAGCGTATAAAAACATATTAGGGAGCCTCCTATCCATGCGTTAAATGCGGCCTAGCCAACGAAGTTGGTTCTTAGCAATAAGCATTTTGATAGGCAGAGCCCCTGCTCTGTCAAGTATTTCCTTGTTTGTGATAATGTCGGACCATCGGATGCCGGAAATCCTACGTAGCTGCCGTTGCTAAAACTTTTTAAGCTCCCTGATTTGCCTGCGATAGCGCACCCACGACTCGGAGCCATACAGAAAGGCGGGTAGTAGTATTGCCTGGAAAACCGCAATATTGGTCGAGAAGAGTTGCGAGAGGAGGTACGGGAGTATCGATCCAGGATTCATCGTAGATATAAAAGGAGTTCATTGGTGGTAAGGGTTTAAGATGGAGAGAAAGTAAAGTAAAGCGAGATAAGTTTCTGACGCTAGGATGAAAGTTGCATACCTATTTTGCTATGAATCTGCATTTGCTGTCTTCGTCGCCGGAAGATAGTTAGATTAAGTTGAATGTGAGGTGATATCGTTATCCACTTAAGAGTAGACCAAGTTATCGTTTTCGTAAGGGGTTCAACATCAACGAATCTGCAAGACTGTGTTCAAGAAAGCGGTGAGTAGTTTTTTCAGGCGAGAATTGTGAGCCACTCATTCGTAATGATATTGTGCATAATTTTCTCATGACTTTATCAACTCAGTAGGATCGTAACCTGAAAATCATTCCAACAGTCAACAAAAATAAATTTCACAGGCATTTTACAGTTTCATACACACAATAAAATTTATCCAAACATTCTTGATAACATTTGTCACATGTAAACATATCCCGTAAGTTCAAACTTACGTATTTGTGAATTCTGTACTTCGAAGTGCATGTGTCAAACAGTGTACATACAGGCGGTCTGACGTATTTTTACAATACATTGCGTCTAGATATCAGCAATGAAATGAATGAGGATGATGAAGAATTTTAGTATCTGCGGACTCTACTTCCAACCGTAAGGTCCACAATGAGTTGATTACTAGGTATTCTTGTGAGCACCCAGCTTACAAATTCCTCTTTTTCTCGTTTTTCTTTGTCTTCGTGTGTTGAATTGAACGTTTTCGGAGTAAAGATGAAAGTCAAAAATCTCACGTACGCAGTACTCGTTTACATCTTTGTACTCTTTAATGGATTTCACGTGGCCAATACAATGAAAAAGAGACTAGGTTCTAGTAAGAGCGCCAAACAGTTGTCTTCTTCTTCTCTTGACTCTTCTAGTTTCAAGTCCTCTCAGGGCTCCGCCAGTTTCAAATCCTCTCAAGGCTCCTCCAGTTTCACGTCCACTTCTCCTACAACCGTTGGCTCTAGTTCATTCCGTTCAAACAGTTCACTCAGCTCTCCAGATTCATTTGAATCGGCTCGATGCGGTTGCAAAGGTATGAAAGTATTCTTTTCGTTGGTAAATTCAATTTTGAAAGCTCAAAATTACCCACCGTTATACATTATTGTTCATAGGCAGTAGAGAATTTTCGAATGAACGAATTTCCTACATCCCTGGTAAGTTTACCTCACGTGATTGAAAATCATAAATTAAATTTTTTCATCCAATGTAAATTCATATCCTCTTGTATAGTGGAAAATCCATTGATATTCCTTTCTGGAATGGACGAGTTGCCTGTATTAAAAGATCAAGAAACAGAAATCCGTTTAGAAGTGCAAGAAATTAATCGTTGTGGTTTTTGTGTGAGTGCGATGAAGAAAGTTCTACAAGAGATGGGTGAGCCTGATGTAGTCGAGGATGCTAAGAAAGAGCTAATAGCTTTACTAAAAGGTAGGACGTGATTCACTCACTTTATGTGCACAAATATTTCAGTGTATCCAGTCCTTCAACTCGGCCTGCCTTTCCATTTATATTGAGTATCGATCCAATGAATTTAGGCTCATCAGCCATTCACTTAAAGCATAATTTGACTGTGATATTATGGGGAGGTGGGTAAGCTAGACCAGGAACGAGGTGACAGAAACGAAGCTTTAACAGCACCCTTATGTACTCTTGATGTGGAAGTTTCTCTGAGAGTTCGATTGAATTGTGACTATGAACCCCCTGAGGAACGGATTGTCGATGAAAGTCTAGTTTGTAGATATGGGCTCACAATACCAAAGTTTTATCAGTTCAGAGAATATCCTCACCACACGAACCAAGTGAGTCCGGCCTAACGGAGTTCAGAAAGGTTCTCTTGTAGTTACCGGTTGCAACAGATACCTATAAGCTCGAAAAGAAACTTGTACGACTTTACTTAATGAGCTGTGCCGGAATGTTCGTTAGCAAGATGCTTTTCTTCCTTCTCTCATTCTGAATAATTGGCGAAAGTTTAGTTAGGATTTGCTTTGCGTAAAACAAATTCATAAGACCCACAATAATTCGAAATAACTTGTAGGTAATAAAGCGTTCAAAGTCCCTTACGACAATGAAGCTTGGCTTATTCGATTTTTACGAATCAGAGACTACAAGGTAGACAAAGCTTACGAGTTGGTAAGTTTTCTACCCTTTCACTTTCAAACTCTCATCCTTATTGGTCAAGCTTCATCTCTCTTCATCCTATTAAGATACAAAACTACTACATTTTCAAAGCAAAACACAAGAAATTACTTTACGAAGATCTTGTTCCGGAGTCATTAAGGACCATTTTCAAGAGTGAAGTTTTTGTAGTCATGCCGAATCGCGATAAAGATGGAAGACGTACCATTATTTTTCAAGCAAGTAGGTTTTCTCTTTCGGGGCAAACGTTGTAAGTCTGAACGTGCGTCTCTATAAGTGCATGAAAAATCATTCTGAATAGGAAATTGGGATCTCGAAACAATTAAAATAGAAGATATCTTAAGAGTGGCGATACTGTTAGGAGAGGCATCCTCCTATGAACCGATCACACAGATTATGGGCGTCCAGTTCATCATCGACATGGAAGGATTGACCATGAAACATCTTAAAGAAATTGGCAAGACGTGCGCCGAAATAGTAATGGATTATCTACAAGTATGTATTCTCAACGAAGGATCCAATAAATCATTCAAACGATTATTTAATATTATTCTTGTGAACACATGAACGTAGACTCGATAAAAAAATTGAGGCTCTGCTCGCACAGTAAAAAAAAAAAAAACAGACAAAGGTAAACTTTGAAACAATTTTTATTTACGTTTCGACGCAGCGAAGGCGTCTTCTTCAGAATGGTACAAAGAAGAGCCTCAATTTTTTTCATCGAATTTATCGTTTTCTGCACGAATAAAATCCTAACCTTTACGAACGTAGACATGGATGGAACAAAGGTAGTTGGATACTCTTGAGTGAGGGTACATTATAGAAAGTAGGTCGGTTTTGGAATGCATGACATAAGAAAAGTTGTACATGCAAGGCAGTGGTTACACGGTGGAAGAGTATATGGGGACCAAGGAGGAGACGAGAGTGGGTGAGTCCAGGTGGGGCCTATTTTGAGATGGGAGAGAATGAATTCTTCATGGCGGTAGTTTCTGTTCGAGGGCGACACAAAGGTAGGCATACTTCTAGCTGTTCCAAATTCACCAAGTTCAAGAAATGCCATTGTCATATTGACCCTTCATCCTTTCGCTGGCGATTTTCAAGTTGCCTTAGACTAGCTCGTGGATCCTCATAAGTTGCTCTCTGAACTTGAATGTCCTGTGGTTTGTGAGAAGGCGCTCCAAACTCCAGATCACATGATAAATATAGCTTGCATCCAAACATAGTCTTGGCTCGAGTTCCTTTTCTAGACCCGAGCACTATAAGTGATATTGATATGCCTGGAGACAAAAGGATATCCATTTATCGACCCAGTCTTTCTGGCCTTTATCAATGACTTTGGCTACAATCTCGTCCACAGTACGGCTAAATTATTCAACTGTCCCGTCTGACTATGGATGAAGCAGTGTGGTATGGAGTTCTTCTTAAATCCAATATTCTTGCAACCTCCTTAAATACATTCGATTCAAAATTTCTGCTTCTCTCTACACCCCATCCCACTTGACTGATTCAAACAAGGTAATGATGGGATTAAATGTTCTTCGTTTGTGCATGTCAGTGTTTCATAGTATTATTTCTGTGCTCTTTCCCATCCGGCACTACAATGACATTTTTAATTCCTAGAAAAGAGAGGCTGCAGTGACGCCGTCCCCTTCGTACATAAAAAAGGTGTTGTTTTAGTATATGCGATCTACCGGTGGCAAGCAATCTGAGCGTGTTTAAACGCGATCTATCAAGCATGAAGGGTACATTTTGCAGTTCCATCTGGATGCATACTGTTGGAACATATGGCGCAAGGGAGAGGATTCATACCACGCGTTTCTTGATGACATGAGAAGTATCTACGTCTGACGTATTTCCGGACTTCACATTACCTCCTTGACACCGACCTACGGTCAGCAATTTCATTTTTTGGAATGCAAACCACTTCGCTTCCTCATAGGGCATTCTGGGTAACGCTAAATGGAGTGGACCAATAGGCGATCAGGTAGATCGTATACTGAAACAACAACAACATCGGTAGATCGCATACTAAAACAGCACCGAAAAATTAGTAGAACGGGTACCGAATAATATTTAAAAGATTGGTAACACTGCTTTATAGTACTATCTGTTGGCATTGATTATATTGAATCAGTTGCTGTCGTATAAGAAACCGGTACCGATCGTTTGTTGCCTTCTAGAGTTCTACTTTTGTGTTTTTGTGTAGTTAAATGAACTCACATGAGTTTCTCCATTTTGGCGTGGATATGTTACAGTTAAAACCCGAAATCAGTAAATTCTAAAATTCACTAGTCAAAACTAGTTGCCACAAATGACTTTAGTCAGAACTAGTTTTGACTAGTTAATTCTAGAATAAAAAAAAATTGTTTGAATTCATCAGTAAATTCTAGTTATGACTGAAATGAATTGAAATTGTTTGAGTTCAAAAGGTGATGGTGTTTCCAGACATACTTCGGCCAAATTGATAGATATTTGGTAGTTCTGTTAAACTTTGAGAATAAGTAGCTCACACTGGGATAAAATATACGAAAAAGTTCTAAATTTTTCTTCCTTAATTCACACATTAAACCGCATATCATACGTACTCGTCGGCCTATTAACGTTATAAGAGCAAATCTAACAGTGACTAAGTGACGCACACCATTCAAGTACAAACAAGCTTTGTGAAAAACAAAAATTCAAGGGTGTTGGAGGCTGGAGGCACTTTGTCTCTGGAGGAACCTTGCCTCCGTCTCCAATGAGGCGAAGATGGTGAGGATTTAAACCAAGATGTTGGAGGCTGGAGCATTTTGCCTCCGGAGGTACCTTGCTTCCACCTAGAGGCTTGGAGGTGCTTCCAAAGACCCTTTAGGAGGCACTTTTTTCAACAGTATTCTATTCCTCGAAACCTCATTCAGCCACTTTGATGCTAGCGCTGCTCGGTTCGGAGAAAAGCCAAAGTTTTAAATACACCTTCTGAGTATCATCTGTCATCTGGCAACACTGGTAGGCCAATATGCTACATCTGGTCACACTGATCAACATTACAAGTGCCTTCGGAGGCGTCTCCAAAGACGTCTTCGGTTTCTTCGACAGTGCCTCCGGAGGCATTTTCTCCAATCTCAGTAATTGCGCTGGAGGCATTTGGAGGTACTTCCAGAGACATACTTTGGAGGTCAGAAGACGCCTCCAAACGTGTCCACTGGAGGCAACCGGAATCGGAGAGTCATTTTCTGTATTCGTTCCGGACGCCTCTAAAAAAAAATATGCCTCCAACACCCTTGATAAAAATGCAATTACATTTGTACTAGGGAAGAAATTCATTTTACTGATTGGATTCACCCTTCTTGTTTTCACTAGTTAAAACTAGTGTTCCCCGACAATCATAATTTCTTCTCTATTTCACTTTTTACTAGTCAATTCTAGTTTTCACTAGTAAAAACTAGTTTTACCTGAAATTATTTAAGTTAAAACTAGCTCCAACGCTGAGGGTCACGGTAAATTCTAGAGTTAACTAGTCGAAACTAGTTCTGACTAAAGTCATTTGTGGCAACTAGTTTTGACTAGTGAATTTTAGAATTTACTGATTTCGGGTTTCAACTGTAACAGATGTAACAAATCCACTTCGCGAAATAATCTCTGATAACCAAGATGGACCGGTTTCCTTTATCTCTGGTCCTGCACTACGCTCACAACGATACCCAACATCATAAACTTCCTCGAGTAAAGGCTGAACATGACCTACAAAATCTGCACCGAAGTTCCACATCCAACAGACAAGTCGAAGGCCAATAATATCGTTCTCGTATCTTGGGCAGCGTTCTTGTTACACCAAGATGTCCTCAGATGAGTGTATTTAACAAGTCTTTGAAATGACTTGTTGGAGTCGAGTTCTAAAACCATCAACAGATTCCTAGATTCTGTAAAGAATCCGTTTTTCAACGTGTAGGAGTCCCACTCAGACCACAGAGTCTTGCAGTCGGCTGATCTTAAACTGATCTCCCGCTACTTTGGTTCAACGTTTTCTTCCTTTCTATTCCAAAATGAAGGCAGTGCTTCCTTAATCTTGCAGTTGATCATCCCTTGTGGCTTATTTTGCTAGCGAACCGGCTCGCACGCGGTAGGTCACTGGTTCAAATCTCACGGACAGGAGCAAAAATTTGTGCGACTCTTCATGTGGGAATGACCCGAGGAAAAAATTCAGGTTATAGAGGGAGATGAGGTAAAAGTAGAATTCAAAATAATTGGACACAGATTGAAAAATTTTCATGGTGACCAGAGGGGAAAATCAGAAAGATTTATTGAAGATACCACTTAAAACATAATCACACGAGTGTTCCGAGGGGAAAATAATGATCATAATCATATTCTTTGTTCTTCTCAATCATCAACAAGGCAGCAAAGAGATGTTCTCAGCACTCTCAGCGAGTACAGATAGGCTAGCCAGGACATATAAAAGTGAAAGCCGAGAAAAGGAAGAGGAAAGATGAAAAAGAGAACAAAATAGGAGAGAAAAATAGGAAAAGGGATGAGAAGTCTGCTTGCTGACGACGGAAAGACAGGGATGAAAGGCAGATGAGAAGCAAAGGAAAAGCAAAAGGTACGAAAAAAGGAAATAAGAAAGAATATAAGAGGAAAGGTACTACTGAGGAAGAAGAGGGTTGGAAACAACGGAGAAACCCGAGGTAAGATAAGAAAAATAAGTCAAGAGAGGTAGAGTGACCAATTTCTCTACTCGGCTGAAGTTTGGAAGGCATCCACTTTAGAGCATATTACGACCATCAAAGCGATGGCGAGCGATTTTCTAGTCGTTGAGGGCCAACCGGCTCTGGTATGAAGCCTCGACGTATGAATTTTGATTTTCAATTTTCAAATTTCTATTTGTAGTATTGTTCTCCATTCAAAATTGAGCGTTTTCACATCGTAAATGAAACGTTTCTCGTCAAGATAGTAAAGGGAATATTCAGATTGTTCACCGGAGATGTGGTGCACGGCAAGGTAATTTCATTTGTTTCTTAATTTTTAGTTAGGTACATCTAAGAAGCCGTACATAGGATATTGAAACTGTGATTTAGTTCTACAAAATTTAAATCTTCCAACTTCAATAAAGTGCAAGAAATGGTCCTTTTTCTCGAGGTTGTCGAAGTTTTTGTAAATAATATCTTAAAACAAGCCACCTGTTGTACAAAATTGAATCGTAAGAGAGTTCAAACTCGTGACAAAGTAGACCGCAGGCTCACCTTTGTCACAGTCAGATATGACAATAACCTGTCGATAACAGCCGATCAGAGCACAGGAGAAATTTAAAATGGATGAGGCTTACAATTGTGACGCCAATACATACGATATTCGTTAGTTCAAGAGAGATTTATCCTCAGCAAAGATTTTGGGCGCCAGGAAATAAAGAAGCATAGTTAGCCCAGACCAAAATATAGATTGGTAGATAAATTTTCGTTTACTTTTTTATGTTTCACATGAGCCTTAGGATAGAGCTACAGTCGTTGGCGGGGAAAGGCGACAAATTTCAAATAAAATCGAGCAAAATTCAACTGATCGAAGTCTCTTCAAAAACGTACTTCTGACAGGAATTTTGAGAAATCGAAATACATATTGTATTTCATTCGACAGCTTCAGTATCTACTAAACAAAATATAAAACACTTTCAGGCACTTTTTCACGGAGATTCTTGGAAAAAGTTGCACAAACATTTTCGACGAGAGGATTTACCAAGCATGTATGGCGGACTACTTTCTTTACCTCAAATTTCCGAAGATGAATGGAGCGAAATATTAAGTTGCGGATCTCAGGAATATAGTGGTAATTACAGAATTCGGCTCTTCTACGAGTAAAACTTTATGAGCTAAGATCAGCTTTAAATTTTCGACTATTTTTCCTAATGACTTTACAATGCAACACAACTTTTAATGATCTTTAGTTTCGCGCGTACAAAAACATATATTTAATGAAGATTCTATTTTATACAGTGATCAATTCTTATGGGGTGGCGATACCATACGAAGAGGCAGAAATGAAGAAGAAAAAAGAGAAGAAGGAAGCGGCCGTTCCCACCATAGGTGATGAAATAAAGAAGAAAAAAGAAAAGAAGGAAGCGGCCGCTCCCACCAGAGGTGTTGTAATAAAGGAGGAAAAAGAGAAGAAGGCCGCGGCCACTCCCGCCATAAGTGGTGAAAAATTGAAAAAGAAAAAAGAAAAAAAGGGAGCGACCGCTCCTGCCCTAAGTGATAGTGACTGATTAACGCTCAAAAATTTTTTATGAATATAATACTACACCAGCTCCAGAGTAGTGTTTTTCTCTTGTTCTATAAAACATAACGAAGCAAATTCCAAATTTTTGGAACGATATCGGCAGGGGTAAACCCAACACTTACGCAAATTCTGTATTGCGGAGGACGTCAGCTTCTATCTGGCGATGGGGTGTTCAGAGCCTCAGGACCGCTACTGAATAGGGGGTTCGTTAACTGCGGCCCAAAAACGCGAAAAACTAAATGTTTTTAAATTAGTATAGCATAATAATTATGAAAGTAGGTTTCCATACTGATTTTTTTTTTTAAATTAATTTACGAGCTGCTAGCAGCCTGAGCTCGGCGAAATAGCGTGATTATATGCGTAAGAGGAAGTTTGCTTGTTGTAAAAAGTTCAATATCTTGGGGATGGAGAGGAAGTCATCTGATAGTGCCTCTGTATGGTTGCGAGGGATGGATAAGGGAACGTACCCAAACTCATTTTAGGAGGGAGAGAGGATTTGTCAAAATACTACGCCAGGTCACTGTAGGGGGAAAAGGATTTTATGGTTTGGTCACGTGGTATGATTGTCTGAAAAATTTAGCATTTTTAGAGCTGTAAAATTGAATTTCTCTAAATTTTTGTCAATAGAATACGTATTTTTTCGTGAATAGAGCCTTGAAAATCCTGTAGAAATGTCCAAAATTGACTTTTTCAACTTTCAATCAATATCATACGAATAAAAATTTTCCTTTTGAAAGGTGCCTAATAGCAAGATAGTGATTCAAAATTATATAGGGCAATATGTTAAAAAAAAAAAAAAAAACACTGCGCGAAAATTAATGTGTGTATGTGTGTGGGGGGTTCCAGTATATACTGCGCATGGTCACGACTGGAGGGAGGGGGTAAAAAGTCGGTAAAAATGGGTCACGTAGTTTGGATACGTTCCCTAAGGAATTATGGAATTGGGTCACGTTGGGGCAGCAGAGGATGTGTTGGACAGGGGGGGGGGGGTCAGATTTGCAATGAGGGCATAAGATAGGCATAAGATGAGAGATGAGATGGGTGTGTGTGAGTCTGGTGTGGCCGATTCTGAGACGGGTGATGACTATTAAATTTTCTTCTCTGCGTGTCAACAGATTTGAAAAGTCCCATGGTATAGAAATATTTTTAATTTGGGCTACATTGTTTGAGTGTGATTTGAGATTACGCATGCTTGAGTGATGAATTTGTTGATATGTTTGGAGAGATCTGAGCGTGAACGGAGGAAATAGCGGTTGACTGATAGGTTATGGGTTGCTAGTTTGGCTGCTCTGTCAGCATTTTCGTTTCCTGGGATACCCTTGTGACCAGGCACCCAGATGAAGAATAATGGGATGTGGATGGTGTGATGGGTGGCAATGAGAAGGCGTATACAATTTATGAGTGAGTGGGTGGAGGTGTGGTTGGATATAGCGTCAAGTGATGATAGGGAGTCGGAAATGGCCAAAAATGGGTTGAATGAAAGACGGGAGGATAGGTTGGTGAGGATGTGTTCTAAACAGCTAAAGATTGCTTGTAATTCAGTGGTGAAGACGGATGCGGCGTTGCGGTGTCGGTGAGAGACTGTGATATGACCTATTGAGTATGCGAAGCCGGTCTTGTTGTTATGTTTAGATCCATCGGTGAAACACAGTGTAAGGTTGTGAAAGTTGTTAAGAATTTTGTTAAACTGTGACTGGTATTTTTCGGAGGAAGTTGAAAGACGAGAGAGGTATTTTAGGTCGCGAATTATTTTGGGTGGAATGAAGAGCCAAGGAGGACATAAACGAAAAAACGAATACTCTAAAGGGAGAGTAAACAAATGCAAACCGCAGAAAATAAAAACGAAGGGAGCGCTTTCGGTTAAACAACCATCTTCAGACCTGAAATGAAAGCAACTGACGAACGAATGAGAAGGAAGAGGTATTAAGATCGTCCGAACGAGAAATCACGGTGTGAATCATAAACCTGTTCGATCAAGCCATCTTCCGGAATGTACGAGTTGAGTATAGTGATACCGTCAGTGTTGAGGTGACGCATTATCTCTATATTCTCGAGGGCGATACGCTTACGGTAGGAATTCTCCTTATGGAGGAGCTTTTCGGATCCCTCGCGGAAACTGTGGCCACTGTTAATCAAATGATCAGCGAAAGCTGACTCCCCTAAGCGTCCCTTCTTCCAAGACTTCAGGTACTCAGCTACTCTAACTTTCATCTGGCGGCTGGTCTCACCAATATAAAAGACTCCACAATCCTCACATTCCATCTTATAAACACCACTCCTCTCATCAACCGGTATGGGATCCTTCAGTCTCACAAACAACCTCTTAACTGTGGTATGGTTGTAAAACGCGGGCCTGAAACCAAACGGGTGAAGGGCCCGACCCAATTGCTGGGAGAAATTCCCCAGGAAAGGGAGACTGATCCAACGCAAACGGCGATCACGGATCGTGTCTCGGGGGAGGGAGGTGGTGGAATCAAGAAGGCTCCTCGTAACTTTACTCCGAACCATCACGTCGACGTCGACATTGACTCCATTCACTCTAGCCAGGTGTTTTATAGTAAGTAATTCTTTCTTATAAGCAGATTGACTCAACGGAATACGAGTCAGTCTGTGAACTAGGCTATGAAAAGCAGCCATCTTATGAGCAACAGGACCGAACGAACCACCGTGGACTAAAACATCGGTCGTAGTATCTTTCCTGTAAATTCCAAACTTGTGGATACCGTCTACAATAGAGATCGATAAATCCAAAAAGTTAATGGAAAATACCCCTATTTCCAACGTAAATTTGATGGAAGGGTACCAGGAATTGAGATACCTCAGAAACTCACCAAGGAGATCTGGGTGACCAGTCCAGGTACATAGAACGTCATCAACGTACCTGTGGCAGTAGTGAATATGATTAAGTAACACCTGGTTCGAGGAAAAGAGGTCAAGTTCAAACTTAGACATGAAAATTTCGGAGATAAGAGAGCCTAGAGGTGATCCAATAGGGATCCCTACTTCCTCAGGGAACTCGAAAAATTTCCCTTCAAATTTACAGAAGTTAGGGGACCAGCAAGTATTCAGGAGATCAAAAAATTCCTGAAACTCATTGTGAGGAATGTTGGCACTGATGAGTAGCTCACCCATCCGCTGGATAGTAGCAGCCTTAGGAATATTCGGAAATAAACCAACAACATCAAACGAGCAGATGGTCGTTCCTGGGGGAAGGCTTACATCCTTGAGGACATCAGTTAAAGAGGCCGAATTCAAGACCGAATGAGGAGATTCAAAATCAATGCGATTTTTGAACCAACGTTCAAGGAATTTGGCAAGGAGGTAGGTAGGAGAGGAGACAAAAGAAACAACGGGTCGCATCGGGGTATTCTTCTTATGCACTTTGGGCAACCCGTAGAGGAGGGGGGGTGTGGGGTTAGGAACCAGGACGGTTTTTTTCAAAGCAGGAGTTTTGATAATAGCCTTACTCCTGTTGATGACACTCCTAACTTCTCTAACGTGCTTAGGAAAGCTGAAATCCCCACTCTCTTTAGCACCACACTGCTGTAGGACTTCATGGACTTTGGAAGAATAGGCCGACCTCTCCATCACAACAACAGCGTTGCCCTTGTCAGCCTTAGTGACGATTAGATCTCCCTCTTTCATCTTCCTCTTTAAACCCTGAATGACTCCTCCCAATTTATTACTCATGCGAGGGAGGGGGTTATTACGGACCAAATCAGCACAGACTTTCTGGGTATTATAACCAGGACCAATCTTAACCGGAAGATCCGCAACAACATTCGCCAAGGTTTCATCATTCTTAAGGGGAGGCAGACTGAATTTCAAACCTTTCTCAAGGAGGGCTGATTCGTCACTATTAAACACTACCTGACTATTATTTATGAGGGGGGGATGGAATTTGTGAACAACAACACCGTCACTCACCCCTTCCTCAACCACATCCTCATTAACCTTCATTAGGGAGGACAACTTCTTATTTTTCCTCTCCTTCAACTTCACCTCAAACTTCCGACACTTTTCATTGACGTCCCGCATAAAGTAATCAAACTCAAGGGGGGGGGGGAGCACACCGGAGAGTCTCGAATGGACCAAAAGGTTTAATCTAGTCGCAATATTAAATTTACCATACCATCTTCGCAACTCCGTTCTGATCCACTTCTCCCTCATATAATTCTCCAGTTTCTTAGTCGTAATCTTACAATCGGAATAAAACCGGAATTTAACGAACTTAGGTCTCAAATGCAAAGCTAAACACCAACGAAGAAACCAAATATGAAGTAGGGATCCCTATTGGATCACCTCTAGGCTCTCTTATCTCCGAAATTTTCATGTCTAAGTTTGAACTTGACCTCTTTTCCTCGAACCAGGTGTTACTTAATCATATTCACTACTGGCACAGGTACGTTGATGACGTTCTATGTACCTGGACTGGTCACCCAGATCTCCTTGGTGAGTTTCTGAGGTATCTCAATTCCTGGTACCCTTCCATCAAATTTACGTTGGAAATAGGGGTATTTTCCATTAACTTTTTGGATTTATCGATCTCTATTGTAGACGGTATCCATGAGTTTGGAATTTACAGGAAAGATACTACGACCGATGTTTTAGTCCACGGTGGTTCATTCGGTCTTGTTGCTCACAAGAGGGCTGCATTCCATAGCCTAGTTCACAGACTGACTCGTATTCCGTTGAGTCAATCTGCTTATAAGAAAGAATTACTTACTATAAAACACCTGGCTAGAGTGAATGGAGTCAATGTCGACGTCGACGTGATGGTTCGGAGTAAAGTTACGAGGAGCCTTCTTGATTCCACCACCTCCCTCCCCCGAGACACGATCCGTGATCGCCGTTTGCGTTGGATCAGTCTCCCTTTCCTGGGGAATTTCTCCCAGCAATTAGGTCGGGCCCTTCACCCGTTTGGTTTCAGACCCGCGTTTTACAACCATACCACAGTTAAGAGGTTGTTTGTGAGACTGAAGGATCCCATACCGGTTGATGAGAGGAGTGGTGTTTATAAGATGGAATGTGAGGATTGTGGAGGCTTTTATATTGGTGAGACCAGCCGCCAGATGAAAGTTAGAGTAGCTGAGCACCTGAAGTCTTGGAAGAAGGGACGCTTAGGGGAGTCAGCTTTCGCTGATCATTTGATTAACAGTGGCCACAGTTTCCGCGAGGGATCCGAAAAGCTCCTCCATAAGGAGAATTCCTACCGTAAGCGTATCGCCCTCGAGAATATAGAGATAATGCGTCACCTCAACACTGACGGTATCACTATACTCAACTCGTACATTCCGGAAGATGGCTTGATCGAACAGGTTTATGATTCACACCGTGATTTCTCGTTCGGACGATCTTAATACCTCTTCCTTCTCATTCGTTCGTCAGTTGCTTTCATTTCAGGTCTGAAGATGGTTGTTTAACCGAAAGCGCTCCCTTCGTTTTTATTTTCTGCGGTTTGCATTTGTTTACTCTCCCTTTAGAGTATTCGTTTTTTCGTTTATGATGGATAGCCGTAACCTTAAGGAACGGATTCGTTTAGCCAAGGAGGAGTTAAAGGAACTATGTGGTTAAGACAATGGAACTTTAGGGAGCGTGCTAATTGGAGTTCGAAATTGGAACGTAGATTGGTTATGGCTGATGGAGTTTTGGTTGTGGTGAAGGTGGAATATACGATGGTGGACGGGGACTTGAGGATATTGTACGGCAATTGTGAGGAAGTTGGTTGTTAGTTTGAGGCGTTGATAATGAAGTGGGAGAAGCCAGTGTCTGCACAGAGGCTTTCGGCTGGAATGGTTCGGAATGCTCCAGTAGCTATTCTGAGTGCGTAATTTTGGTCAGTGTCGAGTAGTTTTAAATGAGAACGGGCCGAGACTTTGAATGGGTGATCCGTAATCGAGGATGGATCGGATTAAGCTCTGGTAAAGGTTCGAATGCATTTTGATTTAGTTAGTTTGATATGGGGGATCCAAGAGGGACGGTTGTGGAAATTGAGACCAAGAACTTTAGTAGTGATCACTTGTGGGACGGGGTAGGCTATTGTGAGAGAGGGAAATTTAATGGTTTTCTGGCGTAGTTGGATCAGCATTTTTGGCGTAATATTCAGATTATGCCTCATCAACTCAATTCAAGCAAGTGCTCCAGACTATTCTCGAACGAGGCAATCTTCGAAAAATTATCCTATGCAAAAACTTTTGAAATTGAGAAAATTGCCAAGCTCAGGCTGCAAACTTGCGAGCAGTATTTTCCACAAGGTCGTTCAAGAGGAAGTCGAAACGTAGGCTACACAGGATATAACATTCTTTCAAAACCATCACACGATACCACACAGAATTGATAATTTTCGTGCCTGATTTTTCCGGTCAAATAATATACCATCAACTAAACACGCGAAGCGGTCGAAAAGACTTCCAGGCGTCATTAGCTCAGCTGCCCTTGTTGCTCCGCCTCGGTGAACTACTTCGTCGGACATTCAAATTAATCACGACTAGGCGCAAAGTATTGATGAGTGTGCGTGTTAAAGATTTTACAAATCATTTCACCGGTTAATTAATTTAAATAAGGAGAACCGATTATTAAAAAATGAAAGTAAGTACGAACAGAAGCGCATTAGAATATCGTATTACGTGTATACCGACCAGATATAAGCAATAGCTGTACGAAATTCGCGTGATTTTCATCAGTCTAACGAGATAATGATACCTTATACCTATTTAAATAATGTGGAAATTAACAAACCGCCGGCGGTATCTTAGTTAACTGAAATTAGTATGACTCTATGATTGCTCAGTGACTACCAAGTCTTTCTGATGCATCTCAACTCTATTTGTATACAGTCGTTTTATCGGGGATTTTCATAAATCATAAAAGTGAGAAAATCATGAACGTTTCCACAACGCATAAATGCCAAAAATACATAAATTAGAATTATTGCTAGTTCGTCTGGACACATGTACGTGTGAATGAAGCGAACGCAAGGATTAGGACGGGACGCACACGACATCAAAAATATAATTGCTCGTTTTACAGCGTAACTGAAGTATGTAATCATAAATTTTAGTTATTTCCTGATATTGTGACAGTTTTGTCCAGGACTTGCGGAAATCAAGAAGAGACAGCTTCATTGCGGCCTCTTCAATATGAATTTCTGATCTTACAATTTGAACAAGCGCAGGAACATCATCGTGAAAAATTTACGCGCTTTAACATAAGCACCATAATAATTATTGAGTCCAGTGGCGGAATCGCCCTTAAATTACTCACAACCTCCATCACAAATTCAAATTTTCCTCCGTTTTTATAAAACGTACTTATTCTTCATAAAACTTTTCCGTCGGGGCCGCTAGTTCACCTAAATTCTTAGCCTAGCAGAAGTCTAGTATAGTCTATGTTAACCTGACTAGCTCCTCGTTTGCCTAGTCCCTAGTATAGGTCTAGCGGCTTCCGGACTCACCCGCTCTGCTCGTTCGTCTCTACTCGTGTTTCTACGTCTTTGAGTCAATCCGCATTCGACCCTAAGAAGAATATTATCCAACAGTAAGCTCAAACCATCCAGGAAAAGATTTACATGGATGCTCTCGTTCAGAAAAAACTCACTTGTAACGCCTCAGGCTCCGTAAGTACCCTCCCGAGATCCTTGGCTCTCAACGAACAACGTGAATGGATCGTGTGACCGTAATTGTGTAAATTCTCATAGGAGTTTTTCCATCTTCGGAATTCTTTCATGCCTCTTATCACTCCTTTGGGTCTCTTTTCTAGAGTTGAGAAGCGGAGTCCATAAACAAGATGCATTACCACTCTTACATCGGTGAAACCGAGCGACAGTTGAACTGATGAGTAGGAGAACCTATCGAAACGAAGATCAACATCTGTCCTCTCAAAGTACCTCGTAGAGAATAGTCCTAACTTTCTCAGAGGGAGTGAAATCCTCCTCCATATCGAAAGTTCTCATAAAAGAAGATTTATAAAATCATTCAGCATCACCTCGTCAATCATTACGTTCTACACGTTCTACCAAAAATATTCAGGTGGAGCCAAATAAAATAATAAAGATCTTTTATATAATCTCTTTTTATAGTTGCTCAAGCCAGCTCCAGTTGAGACAAAATAATTTAGAAGAGGTTCCCTGTTAAAGGAACACGTTTCTCTGCTCTATACCCATTCTTAGTCTAGTATATTGTATGTTAAGCTAACTAGCTTTGGGAACTCACTGCAAATCTCCTTATGACGTCATCATCGTCCGTTGAATCTGACTTCACCAGCTTTTAAATTTGCCCGTGACATTAATTCGTGACGTTATCAACATTCTTCTCTTGATGAAAGCCTAGTACAGTCTAGTATTAGTGTAGCGAAGCATAACTAGTATAGCCTAATTAGGCCTCATTTGACCCAAGTATAGTTTTGCATATTGTATTCTAAGCCGTAGTTGGCCTACAATAGAGCTAATATAATCTAGTTACTGTATGTTAGGTCTAATTCTATGCCAAGCATAGTTCAAAGCTAATATATAATGCAATTAAGGAGGAAACTTGAACTCGGTCTCGCAGATTCCTAATAGTGGGCTAGGAGCTGAGGTGCCGGTAAAGAAATAAAAATGTTGAAAAAATCCTTCCCAAAACTGGTTTGATTGACTTTTTTCGCTTACTTCTACCAATGATTATCTTTGACTTCATTACCCTCAGGATTACTTTTCCTATGTGCCGAACCTATGACAGAACGTAAGTAATGCAGAGGAAGGTCACAAATCTACAAAAGAAGATCCGACAGAACAACCTGATTTTGACAAAGGCGGACAAGGGCAGCACGGTAGTGGTAATGGAGAAGGAGGACTACACCCAAAAAGTGGAGTCATACATCGCAGTTAATGGATACCAAGAGCTGGCAAGGGACCCAACACGGAAATACCAAGATGACCTGAAAGCTGTGTTGAAACGGAACAATGTAACCGACAATGGAAGGACGCTTGAGATGAACCCGGTTGCACCAAAACTCAAGGGGATTGTAAAACTCCACAAAGCGAACCGTCCGATGAGACCCCTGGTCAACAGCATTCAATCACCATGCTACAAGATAGCAAAGATCGTAGCCAAATTCCTGAAAGAAAACTACCAGTTTGCACCCAGACGAAGTATCAGAAACAACGGAGAGCTGATTGAGCAACTGGACAAGTTGGAAATCAGGAGTAACGACAAGCTGATATCCTTTGATGTGACTAATATGTTTGGTACCATACCGAAGGAGGAACTTCTCACTCTGCTCAAAAACAACAGATACCATGGGAACCCCGATGGGTCGAAGTACGCCAACATAGTGGAGGAGATCTTGAGCCAGAATTACTGCCGCTTCAATAACAGGTTCTACAGTCAGGAAAGGGGACTTGCGATGGGATCACCGCTGCCACCAATACTGGCGGAGGTATTCATGAATGATATGGAAAACAAGATATTGAAGGGCAGCAAGTTCAGAAACTCGATCAAACACTGGGCCAGATATGTAGATGATATCCTAATTGTGTAGTCAGGCACTGATAGACAAGTGGATCTATTCCTTTCAGAAATGAACGCGATGAATGAGAGCATCAAATTCACAGTGGAAAAAGGCAATGAGACCATCAACTATTTGGACCTTACACTCACAATGGAGAACAATAGGATAGAATACAAAATCTACAGGAAGCCGACGCATGCTGACACCATCATCCCAAATGACTCCTACCACCACCCCAGGCACAAGTTAGCGGCAATCCAGAACTACTCCTATCGGGCAATTTCTATCCTCAAGAACAACGAAGAGAAGAGGAAAGAGATCGAGATAGTAAAGCAGATCGCAGAAGCCAATGGCTACCGCAGATGTGTGGTGGAGGGCGTCTTTGGGAAAATGGAAACAAAGAAAGGAACCCATGATAGCATAGTGAGAAAGTACTCCGGATCGATACCATATATAGGAAAGTACACAAACAAGGTGATAAAGGCGTTCAATGGCTACGATGTGAATGTGGGTATCCAGAATAACCAACCCATGGTTAAGAGAATCAGCAATGACCAGACGGAACAAAAGGACAAGGAAAGCTTGAGCGGAGTGTACAAGCTCAGTTGTGAACAGTGCGAGGGGATGTATATCGGTGAGACTGGGAGAAAGTTTGAGATCAGGAGAAAAGAGCACAAAACGTCGAGGGAGAAAGAAGATGGCAAGTCACTGTTTGGGAAACACTGTAACGAGGAAAACCACGATGGAGAGGGAATATTTGAAGTCATACACGTAGAAAATCGCAGAAAGAGAAGAAAACTCTGGGAACAAATGGAGATTGCAAAAGCCAAGAGGAAGAAAGCCTGCCTCTTGAACAATGTAATCACATTTGACAGCGAAAAATTATTCGGCCTGGTGATTGGACGAGAGAAGAAGAACGAAACCAACCAATGAGACGGCATCAGGAATTCAGGTAGCCAATAGAAACGCAGCATTTAGAACAATAGATTGAACCAATCACAAAGCAGTATGTTTTAGCCAATAAGAACACAATGTCATATTATTGGAAGAATAAGTTTCTAAGAAGTGAACCAATCACAACACAGCATTGTTATAGCCAATAAGATCACAGTGTTATACTATAAAAACTCATGGTTAAGGCCTTGTTCTCCAGTTGCGACACAACTGATGATGATAAAACACCCGAAAGTACCCTTGTATAAGCAACTAATAAAGTAGAATTGTACAATTAAAAAAACCCTATTGGGAGGATGAAGGGGGGAGGAGAGAGAGAGAACGCGAATATTTTTATTTGAGGGGGTGTCAGTAGAGACATGAAACATGACAAAAATTTCCAGCTGTGAACCACTGTCGAGGAGAAATTGCAAGCCATAAAGCCTGCTTAAAGCCAGGCTATAACTTTGGGGTCTTAAGCTAATATAAACAATTAAACATAGGCTAGGTTTGAAGGAGCATTTTAGGACAAGACCCCTCACGTTCGGACTAATTTAGAGCGATGGGAGTCACAGCCTTAGAAAACGTCCGACCATTGTGACTTTATCAATAGTTTTGATCTAATTTAGAGCATTGGAGAGAAGTTTCGAGTTCCAGTCCTTCACAGAGGTGAGAAGGGAAGAGACTTGAAGAATTTTTGGCTATTACCTTCTATACAGGTGGTTTCAAAATAAGATTAGACTTTAATTTTTTAAGCTAAGCTGTAACTATGAAGTCTTAAGCTAAATTTCTCCTCTTAGTCTAGAAGCTTGGGTAAAACCAACTCGAGCTAGATTCAGAGGAGTATTTTAGGCTACTCTCTTCCTTATCATGAGCTAGTTTGAAGCTTAGTACAGTGCTTATGTGGTTAGAAAGAGATAGAGAAGGGACTTAAAAAAATTACAAACATGAGGGATGAATACCTCTTAAAACCTCTCACGACAAGGAGAATATGAGCAAGAGAGTGTGACGTCACCAAAGAATGGCTTTTCGTTTGAATCCCTACAGAGGAGGGACTTACAAAAATCAGAGCGTGATGTCAAAAAAAAATTACGATAGTTACACATAGACAGGACTTCCGAAAATTTCAACTTTATAGACCGGAAAAACAAAGTAATTCATACCAGATGACGGAAAATAGCGGAGATTAATTACGAGTTCCCCACTGCCAATGTAGAAGGTGCCGTTTTCTAAGGCTGCGACTCCCATCGCTCTAAATTAGTCCGAACGTGAGGGGTCTTGTCCTAAAATGCTCCTTCAAACTTAGCCTATGTTTATTTGTTTACATTAGCTTAAAATCTCAAAGTTATAGCCTAGCTTTAAGCAGGGTTTATGGCTTGCAATTTTTCCTCCTCGACAGTGGTTCAGAGCTGGAAGTTTTTCCCCTTCAAATTTCCTTGCTCCACATTTCAATATTTTCAAAACATTTCTGTGCTAATCGCTACATTCGTGCTAACGAACTCGCAGTTTCCAAAAATCTAAGTAGGTAGGACTCGCACGAGATCGTTTCGAACACTTTTTATGGTATCAGGAAGAAACGCGCCTTCAGCGGTCGAAGGACTTGCGATAGTAATGATTCACACGATATAGACAATTCAGAACTTCTTAATGTATTATCAGTGGTGTTCAACGAGCCGAGAAACAATAATTCATCTTAATTTCCTTTTACGATTTCGCGATCGGATCTGAGCGAAATTTTGTACGGAAAAATTTTCCAACAGACGTAAATTTCTTCCACGCGCTCTTTATATACCTGTGACAAATTGGTCAATAAATATCGACTATTGCTCTCCTTATGCCCACGTACCAATCGAAATACTTTTTTCCTTCCACGTTGACCTCGAGCGATAAAAATCGTCCTGATGAATGTATTTCACAATTTTCTTTTCCATTTTATTACATTTCTGTTCTTTGAACTGCAATATAACTTCCTCAGTTCGTTCTTCTTTTTTATTTTTCCCAACATTACGAATTGTATTTCTGTAAATTTTCGTACATTGGGTGGATGACCCCCCCATTGTGATTGGAAGAAGTCTTGGACAATTTGCTAATATACAGTATACGTAGGCATTCTATAGAATACGCACAAACGATTGGAAATTGTACAAAAATATTTTCGTCACATGGAACTAATAAAATTTGAACGACGTTGAAAATTTCATCAACCTTTTCGCACCCTATATAAGAGAATTGAAAGAATAAATAAACTATTCACCTTTAATAACTTTTATGGCAGTATTTATACGCATAATATTTTCTTTCTCTTTTCGCGCGATATCGAAATTATATTGTTAGAAATTGAGAGCCGAGCCGGGCTATTGTTTCGGAAATATCGCCATTTATCGCTCGAATTTTTCGCAGAAACTGTATAGCGTGTTATTTAGAGAGAGCAGACTTTTCCAGTATCTATATTATATAGGTATTCGTGGCCATACGTTTTCTTTTCAGTTAATTAGAGATGATGTTCGCCATACAGTTTTACATCCTCGACACAGATTCGAAAAATGCAGTTCTTTCTACTTCGCAGAGAGAATGGAAACTTTTGCGGAATTATACTATCCAGACTCGATACTTTAAAAAAGAGATTGCTAATTTTTTTCCGTTCATTTCATCCGTCGATGTGCTCATCCAAATAAGATTAATCAAGATTAGTCAAAATGAAGATGAGTTCTCAGCTTTGGGCTTCATTTTTCTATTTTTCTTTTTACGCGACTCTTGATGATTGGACTTCGAAAATCGTCTGTACCAAGTGTAAGTCAAAATACTACAACGTTGAGAAAGCGGAAAGAGCGGTCGATAGTATTTTTTTAATGGGAAATGAATTGATGTTACCTCACCACCTAAGTCCTCGTTCGAGTTAAGTGAAACATATTAGTATTAAAACAATATTCAGAGCGTGAGACTCGAAAAAATTATTATAATGATATTAATCTGATGAAGTCAGATGTACTCTATTTGCTCGGTGAGAGTCCTCTTACGCCTATAATAGGTTTCTATTCATATTTGTTATTTCTTGACTCCTTCATCAAAGTCTTCAAATCAACCTTTGCGCCAAGGCAACTGTTTGCCTCCAAAATTACGCACGTGAGCGCTGACTTCTAGATTTTTTGAAACCTTAGTTTGAATTCTTCAACCTTCAAGCCACACTTTCATACTTTATTCACGATTTTTTCCCCTGTCTTTTACATCACCTTGAACTGAATCCTCTCTCCTCATAGTTGAATAATCCGTCCTTTCTATAGAAATCCATTCCACATCCATCAGAATTTATCTCAATTACTGGATGTGAAATCAAAAAACGGTGTTCACCGGAAATCGACACAAGACCTCACAATCCACCAGATCAGGAGATCAAGGCTTTAAAATGGCTAACGTATATCGTATTCTCATCATTTTCCAATTTAAGAGACTTCGCTCCTTCATCTACTGCACGCCCTCTATTCATTCTCAAAACTCTAGGGATCTCTCTCATTTAGTATGTTTGACTATCCGACTTCTTTTCTTTCCTCCCATCTTCATTAGATTTAGCATATCCGAGCGTACTCTAATAATTTTCATTTTTATTGGATTCAAGATCATACGGAGTGCCGCTGATTATTACTCCCTCTCCTCAAAAATCACCGTTCTGACTGGAAAATACGATTATTTCCATAATCTTGGTTTCGTCAATTGGAAAAACTAGATAATCCAAGAAACCACTCTAATTTTCCAAAGCTTCTCTATCAACAATCTCATTTCTTATGAACTCTTAGGACTTATTACCACGAAAACCTACCATCATATCGACTTTTGACCCATCCATCTCGGTCGTGATGACATTACAATAACGACCTCTCTTAGCTGAATACAATCGAGTATTTTGTATGCTGACGGGTTCTCTCTTAGACTTGTGCAGGTGTAGGGCCTTATATGCTAGGCTGAGTGGCTCACGGGCTTACAAGCTTCACTCATTTACTCATTCTTGGCCTAATATTAGTCTAGTTGTCGAAAATCTTGCATTTTTGCAAATTGCACGATTTTATCGACTTCGACTCGTAGTCGAATTGTCAAGGCCAAGGGTCAATGAACTGTCATGGAAATGATTAAATTTATTTCTCTCGACGCTTCCTGCACAAACTTTCTCCGACTTGCTTCAATTTTTGAACGTAACAAAACGTATTAAAAATCCGAGCAGATACGCATTAAAAATCCGAGCAGATGGCGAATGAGGATATTCAAGGTACATTCTATTTAATCTCGACGGCAAATCAAGTGAGTACTTCTTCGATCTTTATAATCTACGAATTATTCTGGTTCGACTCTCTCCCTCAATCTTCATCTTACTCATTATATTATTACAAATCGTTTCCTCACTCTCTATGAGACTGACGGGTAGTGTATTTTTCCTCTGTCCGTCAGGTACGCCATGATTCAAAGGACTCCGCCAGACTCAACAACTCGATCCGAATTTGTAATTTTCAATTAAATCATTAAAATTTGTTTGTAGATTAATTTGTGAAATTTATTTCTTCCAAACTTCGCACGCTTCCACTTTTACGCGCACTCTAGCTGAGGGAATTTCTAGGCCCACATTTTCCCGAAACTAGTGATTTCAAACCGAAACGTTAATAAAACGCCTATTCATAGTATGTACGGGCAGAGCTATAATAAAATATTATCAATATTATTTAAAAATATTATTAATATTATTTACTCCTTTACACGAAAAAATTGACCTTGAATTTATTACATTGAATTCGATACGTTCATCTCGGTCATGATGACGTCATAGTAACTTAAAACCTTTCCAAGTCCCTAAATTAGGTCAAGGTCATTGATGACATCATCAAGCGTGGAAAGAACCATAACGGCTTTTCTAGTGGTAGTCCAATCAAGGTAGGCCTAGTATAAACATAGTTAAAGAAACAATAGGAAATCGCGGTCGTTAAAGTAGGTCAAGGCGTGGAAAGAACCATAACGGCTTTTCTAGTGGTAGTCCAGTCAAAATAGGTCTAGTAAAGAAACAGCTACGAGATCAGACATCTAATAGCCTGGTTTAGCCTGGTATAATAGAAGTCGCAAAGTATCTAAAGTAGGTCAAGGTCATTGATGCCATCATCATACGAGGAAAGAACCACAACGGCTTTTCTAGTGGTAGTCCACTCAAGGTCATTGATGACATCATCAAGCGTGGAAAGAACCATAATGGCTTTTCTAGTGGTAATCCAATCAAAATAGGCCTAGTATAAACATAGTTAAAGAAACAATACAAGATCAAACATCTAGTATAGACCTGGATTAGGAAATCGCGAAGTCCCTAAAGTAGGTCAAGGTCATTCATTACATCATCAAGCGTGGAAAGAACCATAACGGCTTTTCTAGTGATGGTCCAGTCAAAATAGGTCTAGTAAAGAAACAGCTAAAAGATCAGACATTTAATAGCCTGGTTTAGCCTGGTATAATAGAAGTTGCAAAGTACCTAAACTAGGTCAAGGTCATTGATGCCATCATCATGCGAGGAAAGAACCACAACGGCTTTTCTAGTGGTAGTCCACTCAGAATAGAGCTAGTGTAAACGCAACAGCTACGAGCAGACATCTAGTAGAGGCCTGGTTTAGCCTAGTATAATGGAAGTTGCAAAGTTGCTAATGTAGGTCAAGGTCATTGATGACATCATCAAGCATGGAAAGGACCATAACGGCTTTTCTAGTGGTACTTCGGTCAAAGTAATTCTAGTATAAACGTAGTAACGAAAAATGTTCTGGCGTAGCCAAATAAATAAAAATCATGTTTCACGTCTGTCATAGTTTGGAATATGAGTCTAGTATATGAAATATCGAACCCCTTCTTGGTCTAGTGTGAATCTAGTTCACAATATTTTAAGCTAATAGCTCTTGCGGGCCTCACTCGCGTTCTTCGTCTAGTACCTATAAGCCTAGTTTAGAAAATCTAGTTTGGAATATTTAAAACTAATAGCTTATGGGGAGCTGACTCACTCCACTCGTTCGCCCCCTTCTTCGTCTAGGTTAAGTCTAGTTTAGAATATGTAAGGGTACACATAATAGCTTATGGGGTGAGAACGAACGGTCGTTCGCCCACTTCTGCACCTTGTCTAAGTCTAGTTTAGAATAGAATATTTGAAGCTGGGAGCTTTTGGGGGCAATGGAGGCTAGTAAAATGCAGGCTATAAATGCGACGAATGCACGAACGCACGCACATTTCAAAATCAGGGTAGGGATCAAGATTTCGAAATTTTTTCCAAGTCCCAAGATCATTTGCACGGACGCACAGATGGACGGACGGACGCACACAAATTTCGAAATCAGGGTAGGGATTAGGATTTAGAAATTTTTTCAAGTCCCCAAGGTCATTTGCACGGACGCACGCAAATATTGAAATCAGGGTAGGGGTCAGAGCAAAGACATGAAACATATCAACAGCTACAAGATTAGAAATCTAGTATAGGCCTGGCTCAGCCTAGTATAATGGAAGTCGCGAAGTCCCTAAAGTAGGCCCAGTTATTGATGACATCGTCAAGTGTGGAAAGAACCATAACGGTTTTTCTGAAGGTAGTCCAGTCAAAATAGGTCTAGTAAGGAAACAGCTACGAGATCAGACATCTAGTAGCCTGGTATAATGGAAGTCGCGAAGTATCTAAAATAGGTCAGAATCATTGATGACATCATCATGCGAGGAAAGAATCACAACGGTTTTTCTAGTAGTAGTCCAATCAAAATAGGCCTAGTATAAACATGGTAAAGAAACAGCTACAAGATCAGACATCTAGTATAGGCCTGGCTTAACCTTGTATAAAGGAAGTCGCGAAATCCCTAAAGTAGGTCAAGGTCATTGATGACGTTCTGGAGCGTGGTGAAAAACCGCGACGATTTTTACCGACAGTTCCAAGAGTAGACCCAATCTTATGCGCGTATAAAATGCTGAAACTCTCTTCGACCCTCACATAAAATCACTTGAAAAGAAATACCTGAGTACACCTCGCTTAGGGTGTAACCGTAAACTAATTCCCCAACAAAATATTAGCCTTATCCGTTCCTAACTAGATTATAATACTCTAATCTACATCCAATTCAGTAAACCTACTTTTAAATTACTGAACACTGACTGCACTGTTCAATCATCAGCACCGAGAATGGCCCGCGAAACATTCCGTTAAGTCCTCGCATTCCAGCCTCTGTACTGGAGCAGCCAAACTAAGGTAAACTGCTGACTTCTTGACGATCTCAGCCAATTTCCGAAACTACCTTACTCAAACCGCTTTCCTCTCTCCTCATAGCAGCATACTACATTTTCTTGAATCACATCTCCACTACTTTCCAAAATCTAATCCACGCCCTCCCTCACATCGAATCATCCAGCCCTCCGTGGCTACTTATTCTTTCCACTAGCCGGCTTGATGTCGTAGATAAACTCATACAGGATCATCCTTTAACGCAGACTAGTTTCTGAGATTTCCGCGAAATTCCTTATAACTATACCTATGTTACAAAGATGGCTCCGGAATAAAAAACTATACAGGTTATGTGCATATGCAGTGCACTACTTACTGTAGTTACAGCTGATTACATGTATTCACTCCTAAGTTGAACGCTATCCACTACTTACCCAGTGTCCTATCGCTCCCGGACTCAAGTACATCTTACTGTCTGACCTATTTTCCTCTCTTTTATCTTTACAAGATTCCTTCTCAAACAATCCCATCCACATCATCCTCCATACCTTATAATTTATCCAATCATCGGTGTAACGTTTATTTGGATCACGTTTCACATCGGCCATCCCTGAAAAGAAAAAATTGATCAACCAACCAAAAATTCACTGTCTTGACTGAAATCATCCACCCCGTATCTTCACCACCAAACGACCTTGACAGTGGTGGATTAACACATTTTGCGCTTTACGCTGAAGGCAATTTCGCGCCGCTCGCTGCGCTCGCGAGAATGTAAAATGACTCTCTACTCTTGATTCTCTTCTATTCTCGGGATCAGTCGCTCTGCTTGTAAGCCTCCCAACAGTCTCCATTATACCAGGCCTAATAGCGATACTGCTCGAGTCTTCCTTATACTAGGCCTCCGAATGACGGCTATTTTAGGATTGAGCACCACTACTTAGTCTCCATCATACTGGGCTATTCAGTATACTAAACAATACAGGCCTACTATTAACCTTCATGAAGTCAGTTTTACCAGATGGCGATGATAAAATATTGCCTATTCCTTTGGTTGAAGGAGCCTAAAATCGCCAAGTACAAAATTGCTGTCGCTGAAGCGCCCAATCGGCGACAAAAAATCGCCCAGTTTCATGTAGCCCAATTGGCTCGTAGGAGCCAAAATATCTTTTGTGAAGCCCAATTGGCGCTTTATAGCGTAACCTGGCCACACTGCGAGAAGCCAGACCTGCAGTAAAAGCCTTTAAACCACTTACGTACAGTATTACGAAGATGAGGAAAGGTGGTTTGAAATCGCAAATTTCAGAGTTAGGATCGGAGTCAAGGTTGATGACGCCATAGTTTATGGTAAAGAACGAGAAGGGATACAGTATACAGGATTATTAGTGAGTGGGGGAAACTCGCGGGATGGTGTGAACTCGCAAATTTTGGACTTACGGGTCAAGATTCAAACTCGCAGATTTTCAGAATCATATTCAAGGTTCTTTTCCATGGAGTGGGAGGAGGAGCAACCGGTGGGAAGGGTAAATTTCGGAGTTAGGAACTACGATTCAGGAAACTTCAGGAGGGATGTGTTTTTTGGGGGGGAAGGCCAATTCAAAGCGGTGGTGTGATGAACTTGCAAATTTTGGAATTAAAAGCTAGGATTCAGGAAAGATATGAAACATGTTAAAAGAGAGGAAAAGGGAAGTGAGGGAGAGTAGTGAGAAATATCAAACGGATAATGGACCGTCCATTATCCGTACATGGCTCCTTCTAAATTTTCAAACGTACACGATTTATTCTTTTTAAAGAGACATGAGTAAGTCGAATTCTTTCTTTCAGTAAGTCGAATTTTTTCTAAGTCGAATTATTGTATTATTAGAAGAAAATTTCGCGACGCCAAAATTCCGCGCCTTACGCTACAGCGTAGTCAGCGTATAGGGAAATCCGGCGCTGGACCTTGAAAAAATATCTTAATTCCAAATTCTTGGCATCATCTATGGAAAAACCAAACCCGCACCAAACTTAGAACAATCAAAAGTAAACCCACCTCTTGGTCCTCCTCAAACAGAAACTCTCGTCACGAAGAAGTCATTCTCTTTCGTTTCAAGATTGGCCACTCTCATTTCCTCCTCGGTCTCAACACCCACCCCACATGTAACTAATGTCATGCGGAACGTACCCTCACTTACATCCTCCACCCTATGTAATAACCCTGAACTCATATCCAACTCCTTTAACTCCCTGCCTTCCATCATTTCAATTTCCACTCTTATTATGTACAGTAAATGCTGTCGTATATTTTCTAATCATTCGAGCTGATGACAAATGAGCAGTCGCACAGCTTTTTCATGAGAAACAAAAGACAGCACTGAAGAAAAGGAAACCCAGTCTCTTAGTAATACTCAACAGGAAAATTTTCGTCACAAAGCAGCCCCACTCTTCCATCTCTATTCTCCCCATCAGTCATTTGCATGCTTTAACAACCGAATAATTTTTTTCCTCAAAACTTGCGTCCGATCAAGTCCTGAGCCAAGGCTGCTGATCGTTGAATTAATCACATACAATTCTTTATAATGAAGACGGAAAGTGACTCACAATTTCAGAAGATTTACTTCTTTTTTTCGACGCAGAGAATCGACTTCCAATTTCTTGATAGGCAATTTCATCTACACCCAAGTATATTACATTTCACGAGAGAAGTAATTTGTAATCCGGCGTACCGCAAACTAAACAAAACAATTGTCAGCAGCGAGACCACCTTCAGGTTCGGTCTTAGACTCGGTACAGCATGTTCTAGATTCCATTTCCTAGAAAAACTCGAGTAATTTAAAAGTTTCTCCTAACTATCAAAAAATTTTTCGAACGCATATTGTCATATTAATAACGCGTAAGAAACAGAAATATTTCTTCCAGAAGTTTCAGCCCATTCTGCGCTATAAAGGCTACTAGCGTTATTAACGTAAAATTTTATCGACGCCATAACGAAAAAAAAAAAAAAAAATTCTTTCTTCCCCATTCCAAACGCGAATCACATGTTGCCATAAGCTTTCGAATGGATTCCTTGCAGGAAAAATTTGTAGAAAATTGCACCAACTTTCGTTTTCTTATTATACTCCGTTCACGACAATGCCCTGGAAGCACTGTCGCCATGTGCACATATAATAGGAAGAATAATTGTTATGAAAATGTACGACATTATATATTTTTTATAACGTGAGGGAAAAGAAAAAAAGAACATTATTGGCTACTCGACTGGAAAATCTTATCTTTACTGCCCGAACAGCTTTCATAGGCCTAGCCTTCTTCCTCCCTTCTCCTCCTCCTCTTCATTCTCGCTTCTTTATCGTTCGATGGGCACGCAGAATTTTCTGTAATAATAGGCTTGTATAGAGTATTATGAAGAGAAAATTTTACATTACACTCGTAAACACGATGTCGCATTTAATCGTCGCAGCATACTACGCTATCAACTTGGCCTATATGGTTTTAATTTGGGCGTTATCGACATGGGCAGTTTACATAACATCTGACGCGCTTCTGTATACCATAATGCTGCGCTGTTAGCCAACTGTACAAGTTTAATTTAAACTTTTAGGATAATCGACGACGATGATTTTTGTATGGATTTGTAAGGCCAACAAATTACAATTATGTTCTCTTTCAACTGAGAACGATGTTGAATCCAGGCATCACACTAGAGTTGATGTGAAAGTAAATCAATTGGGAAGTTACGTCAATTTTACCTTTATACCTTACAAACGCCGTAATAATACGTTTTAGCTAGTTTGAAATTTTTATTTATTTCCTAACAATTCAACACTCGGGTCCACAATGATATTTCTCGCTTCCGTTCTCGGATATCTTAAAACATAAGCTTCCTCGCGGTTATGTCGCAATGTGACCGTATTGATGGAATATAATTTACGAACGCTCGCTGCTCCGTTCGTGAGCACTTCATGCACTTTTAACAACCAAACTGAGTTGTATAAAAAGGGATCGAGTTGAGAGAGTGCAGTTGGCGGTGACCTAAAAAAAGTTCCACATTTTTTCGAGCATTTGATTTTCATTCGTCATTTACGTTCTCTCTCTCTCTCTCACTCTGATGAGAGGATAATGTCGACAGTAAATGGTTGCTTTTTTTTCTATCATTTCTCCACACACACACTTAGCCACACGGTGCCTTATTCAGCTATAAAGAGAGCAAATAAGTACGAAAGTTGTATTCACTATTTTTCCAGCATGGTAACTATAAGTGTTCTTTTATTGACATAGTTTCATCATTGGTGCACACCTTTAACGTGAAGTGAGAAGATAAATTTTTCAAGAAACTAAGTCATCAGAAAGAATCTGTATTCACCTAATTGGGTCATGATGAACCGAATTTTCGACTTTTTATGAGAGTACTATTGCTTTCTTCGTGCCACTTGCTCGATAGGATTCTTTTTTTTTTTTCAATCGAATAAGAAAAATATTATACCACAGAACTTACGGACATACAACAATCCAATTTATAAATTATACCAGGCTGTACATCTGCTCTTCATCGCCATGATCTCATTACCAGCAGATTCGAATGGGCCAGACTACCTTTCTTGAGCAACATCATAGTGTCTTCCCGTCCATAAGAACGCGGCCTTCTCATCCATCTTACCCCCCCTAAAAATGATCATCATACACATTATTAGAAAAAAACTTATCAGAAGAACCCTCGACTTTGCTATTGTACTCCTAGATTCCTCAATGCTAAGAAAATATTATGACAATGGAAACACCTTTTTTATTTAGGAACGTATTCTTCGCAATTCAGCCATGTTTTAAGCCCTTTAGCACTCAATACCCTCAGATGTCTTTTCAGTAGGCCTAAGGATCTTATCTCAACTAATGAGAAGAAAGGCGTCAATAGATTAGACTGCTCTGATTGTCCTTCCGTTCATATCGACAAAACTGAGCGACAGCTGAAAACTAGACTCGAAGGGCTAGTCGAAACTGAGAGGAGCACGACCTTTTCTGGACATCTGATGATCGAGAACAAGCACAAGTTTATTCATGAGATCTTCTTACATGTCAAGAACTGCTTCCCGAAACGATTGGCCCTGGAACTTAGAGTAATCGGTCGCCAATTTGCACTGTAATATTATCATACTCCTGAATGAGCCCCCGCCGGCGGACTGTGGCTTATTCAAGAAACTCTTCCCTCCACAACACGATCCTACCTTTCCTTAGTCTTGTATCTCTCTTCCTGTTTCCTTCCTTAGATACCTTTTCTAGAGTCCCCTTTCTTTCTCTTCCCTCTTTCATCCTTCCTCTGGTCCTTCCTTCGATTCCTTCTCAACTGTTGGCGGAATCTGATGTTCATAGGTCTGAGTTCCTTGCTAGTTGTTCTTGTAACCCACGTTTATAGTCAGATTGTTTACAAATTTTGTTTAAAATGGTCTTTCAATCGAAAATACGCTCACGTAAATAAAGTTATTTCATATTGCGGCTTGAAAGATATCATCTCACTACTTCATCCAATCTTTCAGAGCGTCTTGGTCATCAAACTGCTTTCTTTACTTTGTCAACAAAAAGTTGATTCGTTAATTTGGAAGACGGACTTCCCCTACCGGGTGGGGTTTACTGTTCAGAGAGAAGCTGAAAGAATGAAACCTTTCTAAATCAGAAGCCAAAAATAAACGGAATTTTGTCAATTTTTTTGCAAAATAAAGAAATTTAGAATATTAAGAATCATAGATTCACAGTAATTTCTTGTAAAATATACTCCTTATCTATTGTCTGCTCCATTTTCAAGGTAGAGTTACAGAGTTCACCTTGTATGTGCCAAAATTAAAATGATAAAACATTGTTCTTTATTAATAAAAAAATCATACTGGCGGAATCAATGTATTCCTCAGAACACTTTCGTTCCACAATTAATTTTCAGCAAGAAATTCTCTGTCTGTATATTGTTGGAAGGGGTAGGTTATCAGAAAAAATGTTCTGGCGTGCCCAAATAAATGAAGATCATGTTTTATGTCTTTTATAAGGTAACATACTGTTTCGTCATCGTCATACTTGTGTTGCTTGATCTGGGAGTACCTCCTTCTTGTTCTTCACACCTGAGTGAGCCCATTTCTTGGACTAATATAAATCTGCGTAGGAATATTTCAAAAAGATAGCTTTTGGGGGCTCACTCGCTCTCCTTTCTGGGTTTAGTATGATCAACTTCGAAATATTATATGATAATGGCTTTCAGGGGCAAACAAGCGGACTAGACCTACCTGACAACCTCATAAATATTAGCATTCCTGATAGAATATGTGGTTCAGTATTCTTTCTGGAATATGTGGTTCAGTATTGCTTATGGAATATGTGGTTGAGTATTGCTTATGGAATATGTGGTTCAGCATTCCTTATAAAATATGTGGTTCAGCATTGCTCATGGAATATGTGGTTCAGCATTGTTTATGGAATATGTGGTTCAGTATTTCTTATGGAATAAGTGGTTCAGTATTGCTTATGGAATATATGGTTCAGTTTTGTTCATGGAATATGTGGTTCAACATTGTTTATGGAATATGTGGTTCAGCATAGTTTATAGAATATGTGGTTCAGCATTGTTTATGGAATATGTGGTTCAGTATTGCTTATCGAATAAGTGGTTCAGTATTGCTTATGGAATATGTGGTTCAGCATTGCTTATGGAATAAAAGGTTCAGTATTGCTTATGGAATATGTGGTTCAGCATTGTATATGGAATAAGTGGTTCAGCATTGCATATGGAATATGTGGTCCAGTTTTGTTTATGGAATATGTGGTTCAGCATTAAATATAGAATATGTGGTTCAGCATTGCATATGGAATATGTGGTACAGCATTCTTATGGAATGTGTGGTTCAGCATTGTTTATGGAATATGTGGTTCAGCATTGCATATGGAATATGTGGTACAGCATTCTTATGGAATATGTGGTTCAACATTGTTTATGGAATGTGTGGTTCAGCATTGTTTATGGAATATGTGGTTCAGCATTGTTCATGGAATATGTGGTTCAGTATTTCTTATCGAATAAGTGGTTTAGTATTGCTTATGGAATATGTGGTTCAGCATTGTTTATGGAATATGTGGTTCAGTATTGCTTATGGAATAAAAGGTTCAGTATTGTTTATGGAATATGTGGTTCAGTATTGCTTACAGAATAAGTGGTTCAGTATTGCTTATGGAATATGTGGTTCAACATTGTTTATGGAATATGTGGTTCAGCATTGCATATGAGTAGATATAAGATGTATGTTCTAGCGCAGTGAAGCGCAGTGGTTAATTTCTCTCATTTTTCATTAAATTTCAAAAACCTCAAGAAGAAGCGCAGGAAGCAATTTCTCTCATTTTGAGGCTAATTTCTCTCATTTTTCATTAAATTAAAAAAATCTCAAGAAGAAGCAGAGGGAGAAATTCTCTCATTTTGAGGTTAATCTCCACCTTTTTTCATCCAATTCTGAAAAGAAGAGCAAAGACTAATTTCCTCATTTTGAGGTTCCCTGAAGAAGTCATTACAGTCCAACAAAGTTGAACCTTTGCCAGTTTTCAACTAAGTACTTCTGCGCCAGCTTCTAACTATGAATACGTTGATAACTGAAAGTTAGAGCAATGAACATTCATACTCTTATCAACTCAGATATTTTTCTAGAAAATGTATATCAATAATAGAGGACCGCACAAACGTTCCGAAAAACATTCAGACATCATTTTACTTGTTTATCATACTTTTTTTCAGAGTTTTAAATTATAATTTTTCTAGACAGCATATTCATTCTGACTTAACATGTCTCGAAATATTTCACTAATATTTCATCAATTTCCAATCAAAATGATTGATAAAATTACTTCAACCTTTCTCTCTGTGTTTCTCATGTAGGAGTTGAGACCTACCTTTTTAAATCTTGATAAAAATGGTGTTATTGAAAAGAAATTATAAGTAGTCTACAAATGTTTATCAACTTAGAAAAATATGAATACTTGCGAGAGCAGCTACCAAGACAATGTCTATGAAGTTCATTTGGAGAAAATCCTGAAGAGTATATGGAAGTTATAAGTGCAATCAAAAATGCAGAAATCATGTTTCTTGGTGGTAGTCCACTTTGGGATAATATTTGATTCTATGATCCACAACCTCAAACTGATCTGGGATATGAATTAGAGAATGAATCAGATATAGATATAATCAATGAACCAGATATAGATGAAGACATAATAAATGAACCAAATATAGATATAATAAATGAACCAGATATAGAGATAATCAATGAACTAGATAATAGCTTACTATCAGCTAGCACATCTTGTGATAACTTGAGAAATCAGGGAACAGAAAATAAATAAATGAATAAATAGTAGACCTACCTAATTATTTTTTAAAACAGTTATTTCAATCAACCTTTTTATACTTATACATTTAATCAAAAATGGAAAATCAAAACAGCATGCAAGATAATTATAATGACTATGAGGAAGAATATGAAAAATTTACTCAAAAATGTAAGGATAGAACAAGAGAGAGAATGAGAGAAATAGATAGAATGAAGATAGATAGACCTAATGATAACTATGATAAATCACCTATAAGAGAAGATGATTTTGAATCAGATATTGACTTAGAGGAGGGTTAATTTTCTTTATAATTCTTGATAAACGGATCAAATCCATAAGACAAACTTGCTTTGTAGGTAAATATTTATTAGTATCCTGTAAATCATTCATTTAAGGATCCATATATCATCTTATTTTATCAATGGTCAGGATAAACCTGCTCATGTTGCTGATATAAGTCTGTGACGTAAGTATGCTGGTAAAATTAAATTTATTTGATTCAACAAAAGAATCTTTATAGTTATATTGAATAGCTCTATGTTATTTAGTGAATCATACTATAGTAATAGTTTATATATTATTATTTCACTCTTTACAGCTCACATTCAATTTAGGAGGTACTTTCAATCCTATTTTCAACTCTTTGCTAATATTATTTACTCTATTAACTAACAGATTTTCATCATGTTTAAACTCTAAATATTTTTTAATAACTTTCTCCCAATCATCATCATTTTTGAATGATTGAAGTTCTTCAATCAAATCATCATTTCTTTTATGTGTTCAATTATACATGATTTTATCTTTTCAAACACATCTTTTTGTTTATCTTTATTTGAAGTTGATTTATGACAAGGCATATTTTGAAAGAATCAGTCAAGATATTTAACTCTTTATTTATACAATTAAAAAATAAGAAACAACTATTTTTGCCGACCAAAGAAGATCTTTAATATTATTATCATCAACGTTTGTACACCACATTGTACTTTATCTATCTATCTAATGTGAACTGAAATTATAAAAACTTATCACTATTTATTTATTTTCATCTTTCTTCCAGATTTATATCAAAGATCAGGCTCTGTTTGAAATTGATGTAATTCATTGAAAAAATCATAGTTTCTCCATTAATACTCTCACCAATTGCTAAGACTATTATAATTATTCTTTTTATATGTTTTCATTAACTGTTAAGGTTCTTCAAATGTTGAATAAATTTATCTCTTGGTATTATATTATAATAACCCCAAGGTAATGTATCAGTTTGTCCATCAACTAAACATCTTTTATCATCAAATGAATTTAATCCTCTTTTATTCTGTTCAATGGTATAAATATTATGTCTTGTACTCCTTATCATCTTCTGTTTAATAGTCTTCGTTATTTTCTTTTCTAAACACATTTTATAATCATTATGAGTTATCTGATTTTTAATAATATTTTTCTTTATACTCCTTTAGCTTTCTTCATTCCATCATTATTTGATGCAAAAACTTTATTAGAATATAATTTTGAAGCTAATCCGATAAATTCTAATATTTTTCCATTCATTTCATCTTTAAATTTACCTAATACCTTTTTATTAACTTGTGGTAAACCATAAATGTTATCTTTTTTATAACCTGATGTATCAAATTCATCAATCATACCTTTCATATCTTCATAGAAGTCTTCTGTTTTTATAGAAATAATTAATGAATCTGTATCTGTATATAATAGTTTTATTCTAGATTCATATCTATCTTTTAGTCTATAATAGAAATCATACATTAATGTTTTTGAAATGTCCAAGATAGCTACTCCCACATAGATTGGTTGGTTAAATTTTATTTCAGTTATTTCTTCCAAAAAATGTTGATTTCTCAAAATTAGGCTTTGAAACATATTTAGTATATTTATTACCTTCTGAAATTAATTTTATATCAACATGCTTTCTAACATTCATCATGGTTCTACCAAAAACAGAATTATTCATTAATTTGAAGAAATCTTTTTCAAAATCATTCTTAGCTTTTTTCCTTAATTCTGTATTCTTTTCAATATATACTTTCATCCAGTCAGATTGATCAAATTTTATAACTCTGTGAATTTTTTCCAATTTCAATCCATCTTCAAGAGCTTGTTTAAGATTTAAATAATGAAGAACATATTTCTTTTTGTCATATAATGTAGTGAATAATTTTGGAAGTTGATTATTATCAATCAAATTTTCTGGACAATAGGGTAGGTCAGAATGTTTATCATGTAATTCCTTTGGGTATTTCAAATCTACTTCAAAAAGATATCCAATTCCCCCATCATCTTTCATTTTCATTATTCTTTCTTCATCAAAATATTCAGGATTTCCCCATTCAAACCCACCATATGGTAGATGTTTACACATAGCCCATCCATATAAATTATTAGCATCTAAATATTGAATAAATATAGAATCCTTAGTTTTATCAAATTTCTTTCCCATATATTTATTATTAGCCTTTGCATATCTATTTGAACATTGAGAAATTCCTCCTCGTTTACCACATCAGTTAATAATTCCAACTTTTGTTTAGTTGTTTTCAGCATACAATCCCAAGCAAACCCGGGAGTTGTGTAATACCAAACTGGATCTAACTTATATATTTTAAGAGATGTTTCCCTAAAATTTTCCATAATATCAGTTAGTAAGAGTACATCAATTGTATTGTATAACATTGTAAATTCTTTCATATTTTCTATGTTAAAATATTTCCAAATTTCTTGCGCATAATGATATTCTCCATCATCAACATGCTCATCATTCAATAGATTATAAAATTTATCCTTTGAAGGTAGTTGTTGTTCATCATATTTTTGCAATGAATTCATATAATCATAAGGGTAGGCTAATTTTTTACTCAATAATTTGAATAAATACTTTCTTTCCATTTCACATAAGTTTTTAGGAGCTTCCCTTCCAAGTTATAAAAACCAACATAAAACCTTCTCAAAACCTTCCCAAATCCTTCCAAGTTATAAGAGTTGACATAAAAGCATCCTAAATCCTTTTTAAGTCATGAGAAACTGGAATAAAAACTTCCTAAATCCTTTTCAAATATTCTTTTGTGTTTGTAAATTATTATAATTATAACTAGAACTAGAACTCTTTAAGTTTTTTTGATTGGTTATTCAAACTAATTGCAGACAGAATTCAGATAAAGATTGTCTATAATAGACTGCAGTTTGATAAAAAGCAACCATTCTTGAAATAGATGTAAAACCACAAATACCGAGAACTGGCCACAGAGATCCAGAAGCAGAGGAAAATGAGAACAATAATACTGCCAATAGTAATCACAACGTTGGGAATAGTTCCAAAAGTAACAGTAGAAAACATGGAAAGGCTTGGAGGAGGAATAAGGGAGATCCGGGCGGCACAGAAAGCGGTAATACTGCACACCACCCATACAGTCCGAAGAATAATCGGCGAAGAAGGCGCACACTAGCCGCGTAGACCTGGTATAGGAATACCCTCTACGGCTAAGTAGAACCGGAATACACACGTCGTGTACCCGTGAAGAGGAGGATAATAATAATAATAATAATAATAATAATAATAATAATAATAATAATAATAATAATAATAATAATAATAATAATAATAATAATAATAATAATAATAATAATAATAATAATAATAATAATAATAATAATAATAATAATAATAATAATAATAATAATAATAATAATAATAATAATAATAATAATAATAATAATAATAATAATAATAATAATAATAATAATAATAATAATAATAATAATAATAATAATAATAATAATAATAATAATAATAATAATAATAATAATAATAATAATAATAATAATAATAATAATAATAATAATAATAATAATAATAATAATAATAATAATAATAATAATAATAATAATGATAATGGGGGCTAGGGAGTAAGGATTAGATAGTCATTGTTCTAGATAATATTTCCAAATCGTTTGCAACAAAGATGGACTTGAAAAAAGTGCTCTGGAAAATTTTTCAAAAAAATTCCTCCCATCTACACTGATATATCTTGGTGAATTATCAATTTCAATTGAAAATCTTCTTCAGTGACTTGGACGGCCAAATTTCTACATTGACGATTCATATACATCGCTTTGAACCTCCTGCAGCAGTCGCCCGGAATTTGGCTCATTAGATAGCCCGTACTCGACCTTAGTTGGCACCTTATTAGAGAGTAACCGGGACAATAAGGTCTTACACTAAGGTCTATTATTCGGTCGTTATGAAGGTTAAGGGTTCCGGGTTTGGTAGTGGTTGTTGTAGATAATATTTCCAAATCGTCTGCAACAAAAGTGGACGTTGAAAAAGTAATCTGGAAAATTTTTCAAAAAATCTTTCTCATCTACACTGATAGATCTATTCTCAATTTCAAGTGAAAATTTTTTTAAGCTACTTGAACTGCCAAATTTCTACCTTGACGATTCACATATATCGCTCTGAACCTCCTGCAGCAGTCGCCCGGAATTTGGCTTATTAGATAGCCCGTACTCGACCTTAGTTGGTACATTAATAGTGGGTAACTGAGACAATAAGGTCTTACACTAAGTTCTATTATTCGGTCGTTATGAAGGTTAAGGGTTCCGGGTTTGGTAGTGGTTGTTGTAGATAATATTTCCAAATCGTCTGCAACAAAAGTGGACTTTGAAAAAGTAATCTGGAAAATTTTTCAAAAAATCTTTCTCATCTACACTGATATATCTTGGTGAATTCTCAATTTCAAGTGAAAATTGTTTTTCAGCTACTTGAGCTGCCAAATTTTTCCATTGACTATTCATATACATCGCTCGGAACCTCCTGCAGCAGTGGATCGGAATTTGGCTTATTAGATAGCCCATACTCGACCTCAGTTGGCACCTTAATTAGTGAGTAACCGGGACGGTAAGGTCTTACACTAAGGTCCATTTTTCGGTCGTTAAGGAGGCTACATAGTAGGGATTAGGTAGTGGTTGTTCTAGGTGATATTTCCAAATTGTGTGCAAAAAAGGTGGCGTAAAAAAAAGTTTTGTAGAATTTCTGAATGATTTTCATCTCAAACAAAGGATTATTCCAAATACAAGTATCTCAAATTTGATAATGAGTGCGATTGACTGAACAAGGTATTTCTTCTTCGCTCGCCTCCCTTGTAAATTCCAAATGGGAAGCGAGATAAAAGAATTTTGAAATTATGATGATCTCGTGTTATTTGTGAATCTGGTGATATTTGTACAAAATTATCGAAGGTGATCTCATAATTATGAATTTTTCTAATTTCTGAATATCGAATCCGTGGGTGACACATGCTTCACTGAGTTCATCTGTTTCTCGTTATAAAACTGTAAAAGATTGTGAAAAGACCAGTTCGAATAAGTAAATTTGACAGAATAATTCACGAGAACGAGATTACTTTCTTTTGAGGATGAATGTATGGACTTTGGATTCAGTGACTCACACTGCGTGAGGCATGAAAAATTACAAGAATAAGAATAGATGATTTTTGAAGTACTTTTTACACTGAATTGAATGGCACCAACAACCCCGTGGCAATGGATATAAGTTTATCACTCTTCTGAAAAAGCTCATGCGTTTTCAGCCACTTGAGTAAAGTTTGAACATCTGACTTGTCTCGAATTTTACGCGCATCACGCCACAGCATCTTCTGCCACCATATCAGAGACACTCAATAAACGCCTGAGCATTTCTTTCGCAGTGACGTTGTTACGATTCTTGCACCTTTCTATTGATGAATTTTTGAACGCAGTAGGTTTTGTCACGTGTGATGTTCAGTTGACGAGTCATCAGATTCAGAAACAAAGAAAGAATCATACAATCTTGGAATGAAGCCAAGTTTCAAAGACTTATAACTTCCTTAGGATAGAAGTTAGGAAGAAAATCATGAGAATCATTTTTATCGGAAATTGTATGAAGAATATTTTTTCTCTGATAATATTTTTTAAAATAAATCGTTTTTTTCGAGAAAAATGGAAAACACTGATTTTTGGGGGGCTCAAACCCCTATGATGAGTGAAGGAAGAGGGGTGGGGAGGGAGGGTTTTTTTCCCAGTATTTAGGGTATATCATTTCATAACTTCCACCAAAAAAATCTTTGATAGCAATTTTTTCACTTTTGAAACCGTATAATTCCTGTACTAATATCATGGCACGCAAAAATGAATATTTGAACGCAAAGATTTTTTACAGTTATAAGGATGGAAAATAACTACTTAAATTTTATTCACGCGACGATGTACACACGACCTTATTAACATGATTTCACGCGATATTAACTTATGTCTGCAGAAAATTAAATTGTTCTTCAGAAAGGTTATTGTACGTATTTCTCGAGCACACGGACACTGCGATGAATCATCCAAATAATGCATATTATTGTGTTGGAATAGTATCAGGCCTTATACTTATGAAACAACGCTATCATTTCTCAAGCTCAGTGTTGATTACCCGTCAAGCAAAGACACTATTTCTTATAGTTGTTCAACTTTCTTTTGATTCATGGATTTAAGCAAATTTTCCGGTGAGTGTGGACGTTCACAAGGAAATTTATATATGGCACATACAGTATTGAAAGTCTATACTACAGTATTGAAAGTCTATACAGTAACGAAAGTCGCGCGTCAAGAGTACTGGCCACGCGTCGTGCGTGTTCTTTTCTCTTCTCTTCCAGTTTTTTTCTCTTCTCTTGTATACATGTTTTTTCTCTTTTTTTATTTCATTGTTTGTCTCTGTTGTTCTTCATTTTTCTTTTCAGTTCATTTTCACGTATACCTAATGTAGTATGCTATAAATTAATTTACAATAATTGTTTTCAATTCAAATAATTGTTACAAGCACGCTTCCATAAATTTATTTATAATAATTATTACAGGAACGTTTTGCATGACATTTTGAATTACAAACGACATTGTTTGACCGGCATTTACAGTTTTTTTTGCAGCCTGTACGACAGGAACGTTTGATGAATCCTTGCGTATGACCACCTGCAGATGAAAGACCCACTACCTCCCGCAATGACAAGATTTTATTTTTTAAAACCTCCTCCACACTCAAAAAATTCTCCCTACAAACCTCAAATTGATTACCCGTGTACAATTGATTCAAAATACCAAATTTTGTTCCTAAAGTAAAATATCCGCCCACCTTTTCTTCCAACACAATCCCCAAAATATTTCGCTGGTCTGATTTAGCCCTATCAACTTCTGGTACTGGAATTCGCACAGTCTTTCCTATTTCGACGTCTACTCTACTTTATTTGTTATTGTTATTGTTTATTTATACAGCAATCAACAGCTTGGTCATTATTGCTGACATCGATTTATAGGAATAAACTAAATACTACTGTATACATTAATTTTTCGTAGAAATAAGAAAATCTTGTCGACAGTGTCTTCCAAATCCACAGCTTTGATCTTCAGGGTTTCGCCAATTTTCTTCGCCGAAATTTGCAACATTTTATCTGCTTGCTGCGATTGTTTCTTCCTGCACTTCTCACAAATTTTTTCAAAATTTGACATCTTCTGACCTGCAATAAATATGAATGTATACTAGTATATATCAAATATTGACAACGGATACAGTTTTAGGCTCAACTTACTCATTTTTTCAATCACTTAATTCTAATCTTCTATTTCTGTGCCAGGTACACTTTGTGATGTACTTGGCATACTGCTTGTACAAGGGAAACTTGGTGTCTCATCGATTTCATTATCGTTCTCTATTGAGTCTCCTTCACTGTCCATTTTTAGTTCTACAATAGAAATGAAATTTTTGTTGGAAAAGAAAAAGGCAGCTTGGAATATTTTTGTACACTGATCTTTTTACTTTATTGGACCTTCACTTTTGGGCTTACATACAAAGTCATACATACCTAGTAATTTTTGTACGTTATCCTCATCGTGTATACCTGCAATGATTTCCTTCGGCAGCGCTAAATTATCGAAATCATTACGCGATTTAATGCCAAACATGGCCTCAAATGGTGTACATCCTAGAGCACTATGGAAACACCTATACGTGCAGAACGCATTACATAATTACCAATAATGGAATAATATAGTGGGATGTTTTACCGCATGGACAATTCTTACCGATTTTTCGCGTATTGAATTATGGATAACGCTTTTGTCCAATTCACAGATTTGCCAACACAAAATTTTATTCTCGACATCTTGGTTTGCGCGCTCAACCGATCCTTGCGATTGAGGATGACGAGCTTTACCGTGGACAAGTTTGCAGTCGGGCCAGATTGCAGTGAATGCCTCGATAAACCGAATAAGGAAAACAAGTTATGCCTGGGTAGTAGTCGGCGTGGCGTGCTCCGCTAAATCACGAAACAGCGGACACTGGAATTCATGAAGCAGAGACGCACTCAAGCAGACAATTGGACGACAGCCCCCGGAACATGATGACATATATGGTCGAGGTAGAGGTGGTAGAGGTGTCACACACAAAGACAGGTGAGCCAAGAAGATGGAAGAGGCGGAGAGCAACCCGAATAAAGATGTAAACAATATTTTCTTCATTTTTTTTTCACTCCTTTCTTTTTGAAAGTCATTTGTACATGTATGCAACCACATGTGTGTACTTGTGGAGCGTCAAAAACGCCGCGGACAACGTGATTCTCCAAATAATCCGCGCGACTTTTGATACTGTATAACTTTCGTTAAAAAACGTAATATATACATTATATGGCGAGGGAAGTTTTAATGGCCGCAGCACTGACTATAGCCTTCAGGGCTCATTCCCTCGGCAGCCTCCTTCTTGGTCTAGTAAGAGTCTATGATCCAATATAGTTCGTCATTGGGTTGACGACAATCCACAAATTGTGATCCAAAAATGAATTAGAAATTGGGTTCTCAAAGAGACCCAGAAAGGTATTTGTGATTGTGTTCTTGAATATCAGAAACCGAAATCCAAAAACAAATTCTTGATTGGGTTCTCAAGTATCCAGAAACCTCTCTCGGAGACAACATTGCATTAGGAAATCATCAAAATCACAGAAGAATCAATTAACAGTAAATTTGAGCGTTGTTCAGGCCTAGTTGCCAGCCAGTAGTAATTATAGTATATACTAAGACTAAAAACTCGATCTTGGGCTTGCTTATTTCAGGACCGCATCCACGGTCTGTCAACGGAGGAGAGAGGGGTACAACTCCGATCGCGGATTTCTATTAGTGGAAATAGGCATGGATGACAGTAAAGACATTCAAAAAGTCGAAAGATTATTAATGAGTGAGGACGTTCATCAGGAAATTTATATGTATTTATAAGATTTTTTTTGTCCGCGCAACTTCTCAAAAACTACCGGTTGTATTCTCGTAAAGTTTGGTCAAGTTGTAGGGAAATATCTAAAGTTGGGCTGAGGTTCAATCTAAATGGCGCGGTAAACGTACTAGAAAAATCGATGCCACATACAGCTCCGCTTCTGCTGACTTGACGTGAAAGAAAAAATTGTTTTGTAAGAGAAAATATTTCGTTAGTCCTAGACAATGGCAGACTGTGGGGGTTTTTTCAGACTGGCCCTTCCGATACTGTGCAGAAGAGACCAAATCTGGCAGGGCGCTCAACCCTGAGCCAATCAGAATCCAGAAAATTTAGAATTAATCGAAACAGGGATGCCACTCAATTTTATCATAGGGAAAACTGAGAAAAACCAAATTTAATAAGATCAAAAAATAGATTATTGATTTGCTCAAGGTTGAGAACCCGCCCAACATACGACGCTCTAAGGGAAAGTTACGCCGGAAGAAAAATTCTTCCCCCGAGTGGAGTTTTCGGCATACTCCACGGACAATAAATTATGGAAAGTACAAGCCCGCCCATTCTTGAAGTAAATAAAAGTAAAAAAAAAAAAATGGGTAGGGACAGAAAACGAAATATTTATTATTACTTGACGCAATAAGAACAAGCAATAAGAAAAGAATTTTAACACTACAGACACACAAGTAAAATAATAAAGGAAGAATGAGTCACATAAAAAATAAAAATGCATTATATAGAATTGGTAGCGTAAGAAATAGCATAAGTAACCAAGGAAGGGAGGTAAAGATTTAATCAAATGAAAATTTCCAGAGCTTACGGAATAAATAAACTGACATAGAATCAGAAAAAAAAAATATAAAAAAAAAATAATAATAAATAAAAATATCTCAGACAAAAGTGAGAACATGCTCAATGAGCTTTTTAAATAGAAAAAGAAGGAGAAAACTTCAATGACCCCAACCTGGAGCAAAAGCACGTACATAGCCCAAAGGGCTACGAAATGTTATCATGGCTGGTCTGAGGAGACAATGATCCAGAAATAGAATAAAATAAGAGGCCTAATTCTGGCAATAAAGGTGATTCGTGTGTCTTCGAGTGCACGAAAATGAAGACAATAAAATAATAAAATAAAAAAATAGAGAAAATCTGGCATTCGGGCAAATTCAAATGCACCGAAGCTCACGGTCAAATAATAAAAATGGGATCTTCTCCCCAGCCAGAGAGAAAACAAAACGAAGCCCCCAGCTACATACTGCCTGTTCGACAGGAAGGGGTCATCACAGTTCTCCCGCTTTCCACATAAGATAGAAAGGGGGGTAAAGGCCAAAAAGAGAAGAAAATCACAAGATAAAAAAAAAAAGATAATAAAATAAACAAGTACAGAATGTACATACCAACAGCCGTTGACCCGAGAAGCCGTGCGCACAGTTGTCCGGATTGACTAGCTGAAATAAGGAATGGGGATTCATCCTACGCTAACCATTGCTTAAAAACTAATAATAACATGAAAATTGGAATGGTTGAAAATACGGAGAACATAGCGATAATATAAGAAAAATTCCAAATAATCGAGACAAACAAAATAAAAAGAAAATGAGAATAAAATAATGATTCTAATAGTGGAAGAAATAAGAGAGAAATGACAGAAATTAATTAACATAGGATGGATCCATTGAAGTTGGCAGCGGCAGATGATCGTATGATCCATTAATAAATGGTGAAGCACAGCCCCCCTGGCCATTAAATAGGCAAATTATTCGGGTGCATGATGGAGCGCGGGAATGGGCCCCGCGTAATAGCGCTTAGCAAGCCATGTCGAAGTATGACACCACACAATCACCAATTAAATCAGATTTTCAAAATAATCAAAAGAAAAAATTTTTCGTATGAGGCCACTCAACATCGAGAAAGATAACAAAAAAAAAATTGAATTAAAATTTGGTATGCAAATCATTGGCATTTAAAAGGACCAGCAACCGACATAGTGTCAATCATTAAGATTTTATAAAAGTTATTGGAGTATTGAGTGAAGAAAGGAAAGGCACTTCAAGGCACTTCGTCGAAAACTCGCGAGGTTATCGTGGGACTACCGTACAATCAGTGCAGGACAAGACTGACTTACGAACTGTATTCTCTCCTGTGGTACCCTTCGAAGAGACCAGAGTCGAAAAAGAAAGAACGTTCGAGAATTGGATGCTGGAAGCTTCTAGAATGTAGACAGAGAGAGAAGATAGAAAGAGAGGGTTGGAGGTACAGAAGAAGAAGGTGGATAATTACAAAGAGACAGATGGAACTGGAATAATGGGGAGACTATTGTAGTTTTGCTAGGGTGGACGAGATTGTTGATAAGAAAAAAAAAAAAAAACAGAGGAATCATTTGGAAGTTGTCTTGAAAAGCACTGGAGACACGGAGTCGCGATGCGGCACCTTTAGCCCATCACGTGCGTGTACCAATAAACAATAGAAAAAAAAAGAGAAAAGACTTTTAGAAGATATTAGTTCAGGACTGAGGTAGTAAATTGTTGCGCGTCGCGGACCTCGCAATAATACACAGCGAGCCGCAACAATGTCTTATTTCGGCTCGGAAGTAGGAAGTGCAGAACGACAGCAGATACCTGTAGAGATGATCTCTAGTGAGTTAATCTCTCGCTGATGTCTTTTCTGAAATAGAAAAAATAGAAGAAAAAAAAAATATGGAAGACGAGGAATTGTATTTTGAAAACAAGGTTTATTTGTTTGGAGTTATTCGAAGATATTAGGGTGGACTAGAGTCTTGCGTTTTGATACTGTATAATGGTATGACAGCCGAGACGAATCAGGGATCGACGAGCGTACAAGGGTGCGATGTACAACAAAAAAAAGCTCACGCAGCAGCGTAAGTACCACCGACTTTTTCAATAACTTTATACATGACACCCCACGCATATTTCTCTCATTCAATTCATTTCTAATTTGTTGACTATTTCTTAATAAGTTCCTTTTTTTTTTTTGTTATGCATTTGTCAGCACATCAAAAAAGAGGCCATTACACAGCAAAAAAATAAGTTGAGCATCAAAATATGCCCGCACTGATGAAAAAAAATGAAAGCCCATAAAAAAATACTCGGCTGATTATTCAATCTATCGCTCACGCGCAACATCTTTTCAACATACCCAATAAATGTTGATTTTATTCAATCATATACGGTTGGTAATAAGAAGTTTTTCCAGCCAATATATGATGCATTACCTTTCAGGCGAAAGAACTCAAATCGAACAAGCCCCGACGGCTTTATATGCATATTTTGAGAATTACTCAAAAACCACTCATCCAATCTATACCAAAATTTCATGGCAATAATTTTGAATACACTTCAACGTAATGTAATGATATTAAAATAATACGATTGATGCTTTTTGAGAAACAACACTAAAAAATTTGAGGAAAATTGAGAGTTACTGAACTACTCGAGAAATCTAAGAAAAAAATTCACATTCCCAACTTCAGATAATCCACTACAACTTGGCCAAATTTCATGAGAATCCAACCAGTAGTTTTTGAGGAGTTGTGTGCAGTAATGAGAAACTACGGCCCACGACAAGTGCTACTCGGAAGTACGATCCAAGCTACTTGAAGTATGGTTTCTCATTCATTCTGTAGGAAGGTGAACAAATTCCGCAGTGTGTGCTTTGCTGCAAAACTCTGACAAATGAAAGTATGAAACCTTCTTTATTACAACGTCATTTGAAGTCTGTGCATCCTGATTCTGAAACAAGGATTTTTCGAACGTAAACGTCAAGGATTATTGGCAATGAAGAAAACCGTGACTTCCTTTTCCACAGTCAACCAGAAAGCTGATGTTCACGCCTCTTATCTCGTTAGTTTGCGAATAGCAAAAGCAGGAAAACCGCACACAGATGGCAAACAATTAATTTTACCGTGCATACAAGATGTGATGAAGTCCATGCTAAGTGAAAAAGAAGTCAGCTTAATGAGCAAAATCCCCCTGTCAAACTGTACTGTGACTTCGCGCATTTCAGAAATGTCCTTAAAATTAATGTGAAATAGCAGTTGATTGAAGATCTAAGTTCCGCAGAGTATTTTGCTATTCAGATGGATGAAACAACGGATATCGTCAATATAGCTCAACTGATGACATATGTGAGGTATGAAGTGGGACAAAAAATCAAAGAAGAATTTTTATTTTGTGAACCATTGACGACTCGTACTACAGCAGATGAATATTTCGTGTTACGGACGAATTTATGACAAAGAATAATGTTAAAAATAAAATCAACGGTTTTATGGTCGTCGTTGCGCGTCATTATACGAAAGAAAAAGTTTACAGTTTTACGTAGACACGCAGAAAAACTATTTTAGGGTATTGTAAGACTGCAGTTTCGCGGTGAGTAAGTCGTCATCGCATCATCAGTTGATGAACAGTACTTGTTCAACTGATGATGCAATGACGACCTATTCACAGCGAAACTGCAGTCTTACAATACCCTAAAATAGTTTTTCTGCGTGTCTACGTAAAACTGTACTATTTTTCTTTCGTAAGAATAATGTTGACTGGAAGAAGTGTGTCGCATTCTGTTCTGATGGTGTGAGAGCTATGACAGGGCATCTTCGTGGAGTTGCTGTGCGGATTAAGGAAAAAGGCGCTCCTGACTTTCAAATTAATGACTGCTGCATTCATCGGCATGCGCTTGTATCGAAAACTTTACCCCCCTCTTTGAAAACCATTCTTGATCAAGCTGTGAAAGTTGTGAATTTCATCGTAGCACGTGCCAAAAATACAAGGTTATTCACAGCCCTTTGCAATGAGATGGGAAGTGAACATACGTCATCTGCTCCTATACACAGAAGTCCGGTGGTTGTCTCGCGGAAAAGTATTGGACCGTCTCTTTGAACTGAGGACCAATGTTCAAACCTTCCTCATTGATTTGAAGTCTGACTTGGCGGAATATTTCATAGACGAAATATGGTTGACGAAGCTAGCTTATCTAGCTGATATATTCGCGCATCTGAACAAAACGAGTTTAGAATTACAGGGGGAGCATATCAATACTTTCAAATTACAGTCAAAAGTAATAGCGTTGAAAAAAAAGTTTCGTGTATTGGTGACTGATATTGTTGAGTTCTGTCGATTGATAAGTATGAGATAATTATTCGCATGCCACGCTGTAGAGAAAAATGAATAAAAAGTTAGTTCTCGTCTAGTGCAGCCAGATAAACGTTGTGTTACCTTTATTTCTCGTCACCCTTCCTCTCCTGCTAATCTCATCATGATAGCGGAGTGTGGTTGGTTATAATGTGAATGAATAGGAAAAAGTGCGTATCTTCGTTGCACGAAAAGTGGTGAATGCATGAACTGGCATGATGTAATAAAAATTTTTCTCGTTTTTTGTCTCGGATAAAAAATTTTTTTTTCTCGTTTCGTTTGTGCTATCTCGTAATGGATATTTGGGGCGAAAAGATCCAAATCGCTCAGTTGAATGGTAAAAATTATGATACCTGGAAATTTCGAATTGAAACTCTCGTCGGTGTCAAGGGTTTTCAGAAGGAACTTACCGAGTTCACCAAGGAAAAAGATGACAGATTGGTCAGAGCTGTGATTGTAGCTACGAATTATCAAAAATTGTGGAACTGCTGCTGAAATGTGGGAAAAACTTAGAGCCCAGTTTGAAAGTCGAGATGCAACGCGTCGAATGCTTCTCAGAACGAAACTCAACGCTTTGAAATTCCAGGATGGTGAGGATTTGTCTGAATTTATTAAAAAGTTCGAAACTGTGGTATCCGAGCTGCAAGATTGTGGAATCAAAGTCGATGATGAGGACCTGGCAGCCAAGCTGATTTTTGCAATGCCTGAATCGTATGATAGTCGAGTTAATGCGATAGAAACGTCGTCTGGTAAATTATCTTTCACTGCGGTCAAAATGAATTTGGAGCAATTTTATCTCAAAAAGAAAATTCGTGAAATGCATAAGCCATCTTTGCCTGAGAAAACCGAATCGGAAGGTGCGTCGGCGGCAGCGTTCAATGCGAGTCGAACAGACACCAGAAAATTTCGTGGTCGTGGTCGTGGAAGATTCAACTCAAATCGAGAGAAACGTTGTTTTGGTTGTGGTGAGCTGGGACACCTTAAATTTCAATGTCCCAAAAATACTTCGAACAGTGAAAATCGGTCAAATCGATATAATTGGAGAGGAAATCGTAGTCGTGGTCAAGGAAATCGATATCGTCAGGGTGAGTCGTCAAATCTAGGAAGATTCGCCGGAAATTTGGCTGATGCGGAAACTATGTTGACGGGCGTGGATGAACCGGGTTTCGAAGTATCACTCAACGCTACTAATCATGTCGAAGTCGGTCAGGATGAAATAGGCTTCATAGTGGATGCTCGAACTACTCATCATATGATTGGTCAACAAGATCTATTGTCAGGTATTAAATATTTTAAAGAGCCGGTTAATGTTAATAATGCCGATAAAGAAAGTAAAAGTTTTAAAGCCCTTGGTTTAGCTTCAACGCATGTAGTTTGCGAGGGAAATAGGGATATTACTATTACAAATGTATTATTCGTACCAAATCTTCGTTATAATTTGCTGTCTGTTTCTGAACTTGATTTGAAAGGCTACGAAGTCGTATACGGTAAAAAGACTGTACGTATTTGTAAAAATAATGTTGTATATGCGAGGGGTGTGATGCGGAACAAATTGTATTATGTAGTATTCAAACGTAACTTCTTGAATAAACCTGAAATGGGTCTCGATAAGTATAACAATAACGTAAATGCTTTTGCATCGTATCCTCACGATAACAGCTTAGAATTTTTGCATAGAAAGCTTGGGCATCTGAATTATAAAACTTTGAAGGATATGATTAAACATGGTTTTTTAAATGATATCGATCATAAGATAACAGATTTGAATGATGCATTATCAAACTATTATAAATGTGAAACATGTATTCTAGCCAAACATAATCGTAAACCCTATAAAAGTGTAACTGTACCTCGTAGTACGAGACCATTAGCGTTAGTTCATTCTGATATTTGCAAAATGAAGACTGAATCTTTTGATAGATGTAACTATTTCATATCGTTCATAGATGATTTTACAGGATTTAAGTGCGCGTATCCCATTAAGAATAAATATGAGGCTTACGAAAAATTTTTGGAATACAAAAAATATATGTATACGTTATTTGATAAGAAATATGATATTTGTACTCTAATGGTTGATCGAGGGGGCGAGTACAGAAGCGGCGAGCTTGTAAATTACTGTAGAAGTAAGAGTATACGTGTGAAGTACACACCAGTGCGTGAAAAGCAGATGAATGGTACTGAAGAGATTTTTAACAAGGTTGTGTGCGAAAAGGCAAGAGCTATGTTGATTGATTCTGGTTTGCCGAAAAAGCTTTGGAGTGAAGCGATAAAGTATGCTACGTATGTTCTCAATCGGTGCGAGACTAGTAGAGGTAAAGTACCACCTGTTGAGTTGGCGATGCCAGGTAGACGTGGTATGCATCGTATGAAAATGTTCGGATGTGTAGCTTTTTATCATCTCGAGTCTGAGGATAAGGCTTCTGAAGTGAGTAGTAAAGGTTACTTCGTAGGAGCGGCTGAGGGTTGCTTTCGAATATTTCTCCCTTCAAGAGGTAAGGTCGAAGACTTGCGTAATGTCGAGTTTGATGAGGCGAGAATCTATAGGAATGAAGTTGGACAGGAAGGTGTTCGAGATCAGAGGTTTAGTGTAATGTCGGCGCCTGAGGTAAGAGTGGAGTTTGATGATGAGCCGACTGTTAGGGAGATTCGTAGGTCTGAGAGGGAGAGAAAAGCACCGTCGTATTTGAGGGACTATGAAGTGAACGCTGTGAGTGCTTTTATGAGTCAGTTGGAGGAACAGAATGAGTCTTTTGCTGAAGGTTTAGAGGTTGATGAAGTTCCTAAGTCCTACGAGGAAGCTATGAGGTCGGAAGATAAGGACAAGTGGAAGGCGGCTATTGAGGAAGAGTGTGCTGCTCTTAAGGAAAACAAGGTATGGGAAGTAGTGTCGAGGAAGACTTGTGAGGAAGACGGGAAAGAAGTCATAGGGAGTCGTTGGGTTTTTACTATCAAAAACCAGGGATGCAAGACGGAGAAGTATAAGGCGAGATTGGTTGCGCTGGGTTACATGGAGAAAGGAAAGCTTCTACCTACTGATGTGTATTTGCCTGTGGCGACAATGTCGACTATTCGTACGTTACTAGCTGTTGCTCAAAATAAAAATTTAGCGTTAAGATATTGCGATATCAAAACCGCATTCCTTTATGGCATTTTATCGTCGCCAGTTTATATGAATGTACCTAAGGGGTTAAAAGTAGATGATAGTAATGGAAATTATGTTTTACGACTTAATCGTTCTCTTTATGGATTGCGTAAGGCACCTAAATGCTGGAATTTAGTTTTTGACGATTTTATTCAAAACATTGGTTTTTCCCGATCTAAAGCAGATTCTTCTTTGTATATTCGTAAAGAAATAGACGGGACTTTAACGTATTTATTAATATTCGTTGATGATATTTTAATCGCTTCGTCGAAAAATTGTACCATAAATGGAATATGTAAATCGCTTTCGAATCGTTTCAAGCTTACCGATCTTGGTGAACCCAGAAAATTTGTGGGATTCTCTATTTGTCGAAGTGAAAAGGAGTTGTGCCTGCATCAACGAGACTTTATTGATAAAATTCTGGTCAAATTTAATATGTACAACTGTACTCCTGTATCTAGCCCAACCCAACAAAATTTTATTCATGCTGTTAACGATCGGGCGAGTAAAATATTAGAGAACAGGCCGTATAGAGAACTGATTGGAGCTCTCCTGTATTTGTCAACGCTGACCAGATTTGACATAGCATATTGTGTGAACGTTTTGTGTAGAAGAGTCAACGAACCGAACGTCGCATGCTGGGAGGCGGCGAAACGTATCCTGCGTTATCTCAAAGGAACGAAAAGCTACTGTCTACATTATTATCGAGTCGAAAATTCGCCTCCAGTAGTGGGCTTTGCGGATGCGGATTTTGCATCAGACCCGCATGATAGAAAGTCGTTCTCGGGAAGTGTTTTCGAAGTATTTGGAAACACTGTGACGTGGTCGGTTCGAAAACAATCAACAGTGGCTCTATCCTCGACCGATGCAGAGTATGTATCTCTGTCGATAGCAACATGCGAAGGCATGTGGTTGAAAACATTACTAAGTGAATTGGGAATAAAATGTGATCGTTTTACCATCTTCGAGGATAATGTTAGTGCGATATACTTGTGTCATAATGCTATCAATTCCAACCGTATGAAACACATTGATATACGGTATCACTTTGTAAAAGACCTAGTTGCACAAGGGAAAGTGCAAGTCGAACATATTTCGTCTCTGTATCAAAAAGCTGATATGCTTACCAAAAACTTATCTTCAGATCGTCTACATGAATTATGCATGAGTTTAAAATTGTTTTAGTAGGCTTATTTCAAGTCATTCTTTCGAATCGTCTGTTTTATATTTAACCTTTTTTTTGTTGTTGTTTTGTGTATAAAATTTTATAAAATCCTTTTGGCTGTAACCTAACTTTGTAATCCTAGGCTATGCTGTATAATTAGGAGTAGTGTGTTGAGTTCTGTCGATTGATAAGTATGAGATATAATTATTCGCATGCCACGCTGTAGAGAAAAATGAATAAAAAGTTAGTTCTCGTCTAGTGCAGCCAGATAAACGTTGTGTTACCTTTATTTCTCGTCACCCTTCCTCTCCTGCTAATCTCATCAGATATTGAAAAAAATGAGTACAGCTATTTACCTCTATTACGTGACTTTCTTCTTGAGCACGAACTCGCAGTTCCTTCACAAGTGAGGGAAGACATAACACTGCATTGCGAACAGTTAATTTCTAATTTGGACACCTACTTTCCAGCCAATAACAATGAGGAAACTATGTGGCTCATCGATCCTTTTAATGCGAAATTCGACTCCTTGAAGTTGTCATTTGAAGAGCGAGATGAGCTCATAACGTTGTCATGTGATGAAGAGCTAGGAACTGTAGGTATTCAAAACTTCAACTTTGGAAAGATTCTGGTGTAGTCGGAAAGTTGAGTACCCACATTTGGCTAGTCGAGCGATACGTTTACTTCGTCCTTTCACATCAACCTACTTATGTGAAGCAGGTTTTTCGTCCTTAATTTACCTGAAAAATAAGTACCGCAGCCGACTATCTGTAGAAAACGATTTGCGTTTAAAATTAACTAATTTAGAGCCCAAAATTGAGTATTTAGTCTCCTCTAAACAAGCGCAGGGTTCGCATTGACACGTGATTTTTGACTATATGTATGCGTGTACACATTATTTGTCTCTTGAAAATTAATATAATATTACTTTTACTACGATTGATGAATTCTTACTTCCTAATGGTACGCGATAAATTTCCTATTCGTCAAGTGGTACATGATCAAAAAAGGTTAAGAACCGCTGTGCTACATAATTCAATGCGAGAATAATATCACGCGTAAATATGTACCTATCAATAAAGAAATAGTATATTACTATTATAAAAAAGATGCGGAAATTGCGATCCGAGCTGGAGCCAAGTCAGCAATTTTCCAAGTTTGTGAATCTTCACTTCAACTACATGTATTGTAGAATATTTTTTTCTACAGAAATTGGTGTTAAAATGAAATCCAAATCACGATAAATAAACTATACTGATGTGGTATATAATATCCGTAGACGGATCTGATTTAATTATGATTGTCAAACATACAGCATCTATAGTTCCTGTCAAAATGTAATTTTAAGATAATTGAAAGAAAACCAAAATAGTAATATAGATACTATAATGTGTTTAATTACGAGTATTTTGGGTTCTTCATAATATACAGTTTGCAGGTTTATATATTCTATCATATAATTTTTTCTCTTTCTCGGTCTTCTTTGGAAATGAACTCACTCATAGTAAAACGTGATGACCAGAACAGTAAGTAAAAAAAAAATACTTTCTATAGTTCATCGGATGGTCTGACTTTGTATACGTGTCCAATTTATACAGTGGCGTCCAAGTTCTACAGTCTAACGTCTAATTTTGGCGTCTAGGATTAAGGATTGCACTCATTGAGCATGTACAAAAATTACGGCTTCCTTAAGGAACTTAAACGAGGAACGTAGCTAGGGAATCTGTTCTATGGGTTGAAAGATTGCATTGAAAACTTCTACATATAAACGAAACAACGATTGTTTAGAGAAGCATTATTCCAACATCGATGTATACTACTACTACAACAGTGTATAAGATTACGCATCAAAGATAAGATAGATATGACGTATTCTGTTTGTCATGATATGTGCAACATTTCCAGTCCACGGTTGGCACATTACTCACGATGTATCTAGATTAGTTATTTTGTGTTTCAGTACAATAAAAAACCTACTACCGGTAACATATGGTCCTCCGGGCCGGATAGAACAGCGATTTATCCGTGAGCGAAACTTGCGCAAAAAGTTTTATTTTTTGTTGAATACTTTTGTTAAATTAATTTCTCCGTTGTGGTGATCGAAAAAGAATGTCGGAAGAAGTTGAAGAGGCAAAGAAAACAATCGAAGATAATTTACGAAGCTGCTGAAACAGACCAAGTCCACGGCTCAAAGTTTAATCTCGTCGAACCAAGCTGAGAAATCGTCATCATCAACTGACGGTAGCAGTATCAAGTTGAAGTTTCCAAAAATCGAACTAGAGGTTTTCTCGGGGAAAAAAGATGACTGGATTGGCTTCAAAAAACTGTATACGGCGTATATACACGACGATAAGGACATCAAATTCATTGAGAAGCAGAGATTTCTACGCTCAAAATTGAAAGATGAGCCTGCAACATTAATTGAATCGTTCCCCATGGATGGGTCAGCTTACGAAGAAGCATGGCAAGTTCTCTTAGATCATTACGATGACCCTCTTAAGAGAATAGCGCGACACATGGACGCTATATTTAGAGCATCCCCGGCTAAAGGTCCACAACTAAGAAGTCTGATCACGAACTTTCGAGCGCAAATCACAGCCTTGAAAATAACTTTTGAAGAAAACAAAGATACCGATATACTTAGTCAGTTCGCCATTCACGCGTTTTTAATGAAAGCCGACAGGGGTGCCAGGTTAGATTGGGAAAAGGAGATGGAACGAAATCAAAAATTTCCTTCATTCGACGACTTCATCAAGTTCATGGAAGGAAGATGTAATGCGTACGAAAGAGCAATTGGAGCTGCCCCCCAACCTCAATCTACGAGTACCACGATGAAAGGCAAAACCTTTCTTAACAAATTCAAAGACTCCAAGCCCCATTGCAGCTATTGTCATCAGACTGACCACCGGACTTACATTTGTGAGAAATTCAATAAACTTTCACCAGAGGAAAGAAACCAAGCTGTTCGTAAACGAAGATTATGTCCAAAGTGCTTTCGAGGGAAATGCGATCGTAGCTGTCAATTTCGATGCGAGAAATGCGGAGGTCACCACAACACGCTGATACACTTCTCGCGCCCATCAGAAAGGTCAAGTACAAACAGGCCTGCCACAGATCGACGATCAACTTCAACCGAGGACTCGAAACCAGAAACTGAGAAAGTAGATGTCACTACATCAAGTGAGTCTTTAAACTTATTATGCTCTCTCAATAATTCAATGAATTATTTAAATGTTAATGAAAATGAATCTTTTATAAATGCAGCCTTTGGCTGGACTGGTAATTTAAACGTCGATTCCTCATCATCTCTCTTAGCTACTGCTTTAATTTTAATTACTAACATGAACAACCCAGAAGAATACTTTATAGCTCGTGCTTTATTAGACCCTGGCAGCCAATTTAATTTTATTACACTCGAACTTGCCTCAAAACTCAACTTGAATTATTTAAACATCGACTGTAAGGTCTTTGGTATCGGCAACATGAGCACGTCGCCAAAATACATGACTTATGTTCAAATAAAATCGCGGAATGGTCCGTTTATAATGAATGCGACGTGTCTTGTAGTCGATGATATTGTAGATAAATTACCAAGCGAATTCTTCTCAATTGATAATTGGACCTTTCCTCAACATTTGACGCTTGCAGATCCGTCATTCAATGTACCTCAATCTATTGATGTATTATTAGGAGCGAGTATTTTCTGGAAGGTCCTCAAACCACAAACAATGAAAATAAAGAATATCGCTTCTAAAATCTTTGCTTCACAATTCGGTTGGTTAATAGCTGGAGAATTATTAGAAAGGATTACACCCATTAGTCATACGTTTTTACAGTTCGAAAATAATTTGAGTAAGACGGTAGAGCGACTGTGGCTTTTCGATGAAGAATCCTCAAGCGACCTGACTCTCGAAGAAATTGAATGTGAGGAGCACTTTTTAAAGAACTATGAGAGAGGAAGTGGGAAGATTTTTAGTAAGGCTCCCTCTAAAAATACCTAGAGAAGAGTTAGGTGAATCAAAGTCACAGGCCCTCAAACGGTTCTACTCATTGGAAAAACATTTAAATAAAAGGGTGGAATTGAAGTCGGCTTATAGTCTAGGCATCCAAGAATATATCAATAAGGGTTATGTCAAATTGATCGAAGAAGATACCTTGCCTACTATCACATCATACTATATTCCACACCATGTAGTTATAAAAGAAGATTCGACCTCGACGAAATACAGAATCGTACTTGATGCGAGCGCTGCAAGCACCTCCGGACTGTCCCTTAATGACTGTTTAATGGTCGGCCCAGTGGTGCAGTCGGACTTGTTATCATTATTAATTCGATCTCGAATGTTTAGTTTTTTATTCTCTACCGATATTAGTCAAATGTATCTCATGGTGATGGTAAAAAACGACGACACTCCACTCTTACGAATTCTCTGGAGAAATGACCCTTCAGAAAAAATTAGAACGTATGAGTTTACACGTGTACCCTTTGGTCTTGCATCATCTCCTTTTTTAGCTACAAGATGTTTGAAACTCCTTGCCGAAACAGAGGAAAATAATTTAGAAGCGGGTAAAAATGCCCTCCTATACGATTGTTACGTTGACAATATATTAACTGGTGCTAATTCCATTGAGGAAACTATCTTAATTCGTGAACAACTCACCAAAATTCTCATTAAAGGTCAGTTTCTTCTGAAAAAGTGGTGCTCGAATCACGAGTCCATTCTTCAAGGAATACCACCTGAAAATTTAGAAAAGAAATTTCCACTGTCTTTCGGCAACGAGCATTGTATAAAAACTCTAGGTATGATTTGGATACCATCAAGGGATGAATATAAAATATGGGTCCATCTCAAAAGCTTGGAAAAATTTACCAAGAGGGAAGTATTATCTGTCATTTCGTCTATATTTGATCCATTAGGAATATTAGCTCCAGTCACGGTAATGGTAAAATTATTCATGCAGTCTCTATGGAAGTTGAAAATAAATTGGGATGATCCCTTACCAGAGGAATTTATTAACAGATGGTTAGAATTTTCGACCCAACTTTCTTCTTTAGAGACTCTTTCAATACCAAGGTGTGTACTCAATGAACAGGTAACTAATATCGAAATTCATGGTTTCTCAGACGCTTCTCAGAAGGCGTACGGTGGAGCCATTTATGTCCGTTCAATCAAGGAAAATTCGGTATCAGTTCATTTATTATGCGCTAAGTCGAAGGTTGCACCTTTAAAAAATACTACCATTGCCAGATTGGAACTTCAAGCTGCAGTCTTACTCATCGAATTATTACGATCAGTACTGAAAGCATGTGAGGGAAAATGGAATTTCCAGATTATTCGACTTTGGTCGGATAGTCAAATTGTATTGCATTGGATTTATTCATCTCATAAGCGTTGGCTTCCTTATGTAGCCAATAGGGTTAAGAAAATTCAAGGTGAACGAGGCAACGCTATATGGGATTACGTCAATACTGAAAATAATCCTGCCGATTTGCTCTCTAGAGGAGTCGATCCCAGGGAGTTGGAAAACAATAAGTTTTGGTGGCATGGCCCTACCTTTCTAGTAGAAAATTCCTCAACTTTCTCAAAAGAGATAAATTTCAAACAGTCGAAACTACATCCTCCCGAAGTGCGCACATCTAGAAAAATTTGGACTTGCTCTATTACATTCAAAAGCTCATTCATTTCAAAATTCTCAACCTATAGTAGAATGATAAGGTGTACTGCCTGGTGTTTACGATTCTTTTGGAACGCTCATTGGTTTGGACCATTTTTGTCTGGACCCTTGCAAACGTTTGAATTACGTCAGGCTCTTACAGTTCTCATAAAGGTTGTACAACGAGAACATTTTAGTAATGAATTGAGACTACTCACTCAAGGATTGAGCGTCGGTCCTTCTAGTCAATTAGTTGCATTAAGTACTTTCATTGACGCACTTGGGATTATACGGGTAGGAGGCAGATTACAAAGTTCTCATTTATCGTTCGAACAGAAATTTCCAATTGTCTTGCCTTCCGACAGCATTTTTACACGTTTATTAATTAAATATGAACATCTTAAGCATTTACATTCGTCGGTGCAAGCTATGAGATCGATCTTGAGGAGAGAGTTTTGGGTCCTCAGACAAGAATCGGCGATCAGAAATTGTCTACAAAAATGTATAACGTGTATTCGTTTGAAGGCTGACATCAAACAGCAAATGATGGCTTCATTACCTAAAGCACGAGTAGTACCAGGCAAAGTTTTCCAAGCAGTAGGAATAGATTATACTGGGCATTTCAATTTGTTAGTTAAAGATGGACGCGGAAAACATCGAATTACACAAAAGAGCTACGTTTCAATTTTTGTCTGCTTCAAAACGAAAGCTATCCACTTAGAATTAGTTTCTAGTCAAACTACGGAAGCGTTTTTAGCAGCCTTTGACAGGTTTGTAGGCAGAAGAGGCTTACCAGAAACCATTTGGTCAGACAACGGGACAAATTTCGTAGGCGCAGATCAGCAACTTAAGGAATTTTTTAAAATTCTTTTCGAAAATAAAGATAAAATAATATCTCATACTGCTATGAAAGGTTGCACTTGGCACTTTGGGCCTCCCTACGGTCCTTCTTTCGGAGGGCTGTGGGAAGCAGGGGTGAAGTCAGTCAAGAAGCATCTAAAGGCTACTATAGGGGAAACCTTATTCACTTATGAGCAGTATGAGACATTGTTAATAAAAATAGAAGCTTGTCTGAATTCTCGCCCATTGATCTTAGAATCGTCTGACCCAAATGAGCCAGGTGCATTGACTCCTGGTCATTTCTTAATTGGTGGCCCACTTACAGCGGTTCCAAATCCTGATATAACAAATGTGCCGATTAATCGACTCAAATACTGGCAGTTGGTAACTAGAAAGAATCAGGAATTTTGGGTTCGCTGGAGTCGGGAGTACCTAAACACGTTACAGCAACGTACGAAGTGGAAACAAGGAAAGCACGACATTAAAATAAATGACATAGTCCTAGTAAAAGAAGAAAATGTTCCTCCACTTCGTTGGCCCTTAGGTGTTATCGTCGACGTCCATCCCGGGAAAGACAACATTGTCCGTGTAGTGACCGTAAGAATGACCCATAATACAGAAAGGTCATCCACAATTAAGGAATATCGACGACCAGTCTCAAAATTGGTATATTTACCTGTAAATGACGAATGATTCATTTCATTTTCAGTCTCGAAGTAAATGGCCCACCAAAGCAAACTCTTCAATCAAATGGCGCGCCGACTGAAGAATTATCAGTTAATATTAATTTTGCGAAGGCACTTTCGTAATCAAAAAAAAAGAGCAGAAAAATTTTCTGTTTATTTTCATGTGATATTTTGTAATTTCGGAGAAACCCTACAAAATAAAAGGAAGAAGACTTAGTTCAATATAAAAAAAAAAAGAAAATCCGATTCTAAGTATCTTTTTAACGATACAAAAAAAAAAAAATTTTTATGTTATCACAAGATATCCTATTTTATTTGAAAAAGCAGGTCACATTATTAAGTGTTTACCATTAGTGCCAATGGTACAGAAGAGAGTTTCAGAATAACCTGATATGTGATATCATTTAATTTATTATTGGGCAATAAAATCCTGCAAAACAAGAGACGAATATTTATTTCATTTGAGAGCATCTCAGTCAATGTACATTTCACAGTTGTGATTACCTAATTACATATTCAATTTCAATTCTTCATTTGAAAAAATTATAATAAGTACTAATATTTAATTTATGTAGAATGTTTAGAGAAGCATTATTCCAACATCGATGTATACTACTACTACAACAGTGTATAAGATTACGCATCAAAGATAAGATAGATATGACGTATTCTGTTTGTCATGATATGTGCAACATTTCCAGTCCACGGTTGGCACATTACTCACGATGTATCTAGATTAGTTATTTTGTGTTTCAGTACAATAAAAAACCTACTACCGGTAACAACGATCCTCTTGAGAGTGTAATTAAATCAAGTAGTGGGATTAAGTACATGAAGATAATCAGATCAATGTTGTTGAAATATAATATGATAAAATCAACCTTGTCATTAAGATCTGACCCTGAGCTCGATGATGCAAAAGAAGTAGGATCAGGATTGAAAAAAATTTTCTTCTTACATACATACTCATAACTCATTAAGAGAGTAACTCCCACTCTTTGTATTAAATACTAATTACCTATCAATTAAGTCAAATATTTGTAGAATCAATAGTAAAACTCAGTTTATGAAGCCTATCATCATGACGTCACATCATCTGATAGCAGAGTAAGGAAACCTAAATTTATTTTATTTAATCAAAAATAATGAATTTTTTCAACTGTGTTTATTTATTATTATTTGGAACGATGTTAAGAATTGTCATCAATAATGACCATCGAAGTACGCAATTGCAGACGGAAAAACGTGCCTTAGCGGCAAAATGTTTGTTTCTAGGACGAGAAAAAACAACTTTTAATTTTAAAAAAAAATAAGAAAAAAAAAAAAAAAGAAATTGAAGAACAGCAATTGAAAATAATATTTCCATCTCCTGAGATACTTCAAAAAGCTGTCCCAATAAAAATAATACTCCTACCTCCCGTGATACCTCAAATCGGCGTAATACCTCCTTTTTTTAGCTAGAAAAATCAATAAAACTTCATCTTCATCTTTCCACCTACAGCAATAAAATAAATGGTAAATTTCTTATCAACTAATAGGTTTATTGATTATCAAATTTTATAAATTTCTAAACAGACACTGCGTGTAATACCTTCCTTTTCCAATGAGAAAAGTCGGCAAAAAAACGCGCGCACTGTAGTCTGGAAATTAGATTTGCGTCTTCCTATTCAAGCACTTTTAAAAGAGCTTAATAATTACTTCTCCCTAAATGTCAATGTTCGTCTCATATTGGTCTAGTATACTGTATATTAGTCTGAAAGGCTCAATTCTTTATCTCCAATTCCTGGCATCACTTATTGCTATCACCAGACGCTCTTCTTTTCATCCGCTCATAGACTGTAGTCACGCTCTCATCACCAGCTTCTATGCAAATTCCATCCCAATATATCTAGTTACAAGGACATCCGGAAAAAAAAAATGGACAAAATCTATATTGAAGCCAAACAAGCAACCAACGACCCATTAGTCAACCCTTCATTCTTTCCCTCACGTTCCGACCTTTCCAAACATATTGAAAAATTAATAATATACCACTCGAGCCTGGTTTACTCATAAGTCTAACCTCAAATCTCACTCAAAGAAACCATTCCAAATTAAAAATAATATTTCCATGTCCTGAGACACCTGTAATCAAAACTACTGACAATTACATATACACAAAAAAATGATCTACAAATCAATAATAAATTAAGAATGAAGTCTCGCAGTATATTTGATGAACACTAAAAAATTGTACTCATTCATAGATGTATGGATTTTGAAACTCAAAGTTTTTACTATTGAATTTGACTAATAATAAAAAAAAACAGCTTAACAAAAAAAATAAAAATAAATAAATATTCTTCATGACAATTAGTACTGAAAACAAGGGGATAAGAGAATCCCCTTCTCATCACGTAAGCAGCTACAAGTGGTTCAAATATTTAATAGTGAGTCCAAAACATTGATTACATCTCAAGAACTACTCATTCAATCGTCAAAAAAATTGCAGGTGTACATCTCTAGGCTATCTTCGTTCCACCTATTTTTATCAACTTCTCTAACACTAAAAAACGGAATTTATGTAATAATATTCAGCAAAATTATTGTAAAACCAACTTAACCCGAGTTGATGACCCGTTCTGTGTAGTGGAATAGCTCGTTAATAATTGAAAAAAAAAAAAGTATAACACTATAATCTGCCCAAGTTTCAAAACAATCCATTCAGTAGTTTTACAGGAGTTCCGCGGATAAAAATGTTGATAAGTAAACTACGAGAAGGAAACCTGAACGGACGGGTGTAATACTTCCATTTTCCCACGAGAAAAGTCGGTAAAATTGGACAAAGTACAAAATAGGAAAATATTACTCATAAATATAAAGGTAAAAAAATTATGTTTAAATCTCAGTTTGACTCGTCCTCCAAGACCCGTGAAAGCAGACTTGAGGAAACAAAAATAATTGTAGGGTACCGATACGCTGGTATACCGTGCACCGCGTGGCGCGACGCGTAACCGTGTATGTACCCGACTTGCGTGTTATTTTATATGCTTCCACTTTGTTGCGTCGATTGTAGTTTAGCGGTCAGTCTCAGCGAAAAAATAAAGAGAACCTTTTTCGTGTAAAATTATACGGGGGTTATTTTTTTACTGAGGTATTTTTCTCCTATTCCCAACCGTTCTTGAGATATTAGCAAAATCCTGATTTTTCAGCGCTATTTTGCCCTTCTCCAGCCCCCTAAGGGAAATTTTGAGTGGCACGCCTTCTGAAAATGTTCTCTACAGTCATAACTATTACAATACTAAATATCAATGTATAACTAAATTTTGCAGTATTCCATCATGTTTTGTCAGTAACTGCTATACTTCAATAAAAAATCTGCGTCAGGAAATGGTCTTTCGAAAGAATTGATGTTAAAAAAAAAAAAAAGTCCGTTGAGCAATTTTTATATACTATTTTATGCAAAAAAGTTGGGTATTCCTCATTTTCGAGGTGTTTTTATGCGAGATAAACTACCTAGAACAGGTCCACGTAAAAATGAATCGGGTGTTGTGAATATATGGATTCAAGTATTGGTGATGGTACACATTGCGGGTAGCGTACAGAAAGATGGGATCAACAGTACAGTTTCATCAAACCATTTCTTTAGATTTTTAGCTAATTCACACAGTGAACTTGGCAAGAATTTATATGAATTTAAGAATCTAAGCTCAATTTTACTAAATATGACTTCATTTTTGGGATTCCTAAACCCTCCATCGTATTTTACAATTTTTGAAAATGATATATATTTTTCTTCATTATTTGGAATTAGCGTAATATCATTATAATCATCTCCAAATTCTTTAACAATTAAATGAGCATCGTATCCTGAGAAATTATGAAAATGAATAGGAATAAATCTAGGAACCTTATAATTAAGATGACAAACACTATGAGCTGCTCCTCTAAATTCTCCAGTTAAATGATCATGATCTCGAACTTTCATTTTATTCACAAATTCGTTACTGTACACAAATTTTATTTCTTTTACCCAGTTTGAAAGGTTTGTATTTAGTTCTTCTTTCTTTTCAAGATTAAGTAGGTATATTTCCTATTCTTTACAAATACTACTGTTGGTTCTGTACACATGCCACATTTTTTTTTTTTTTTCTCTCTCATATACATAGCTACAGTCTTATATACAAAGAGAGATCACATGTTGTTCTTCGTTATTCAGTCGTATAACTAACAAAAAAGTTAGGTATTGGTTATTTTTTATTCAGTTATTTGAATAAAAAATGTCCAACTCTGACCCGTACACCGTCCCAGCTAAACTAAGAGACTCGTAAAGTATACGATAAACTGTGCATGCAGGAAGCACATGTTCTTTCTATCGTCTACATACCTAGTTATTCCTTCACTCCTCGCCTACGAGTAAAATTATTAGCAACTATTTGATTTTACGAAAACCGAATTTTCCATTATGATATCTGATCGGTTACATCGATAATAGCCTATTTCCATTGATATCATTTATCACGGAGTAAGATATGGTACGAGTATTTAAACTTCATTAAACACTGAACGCGCAAATAGATTTACGTGCTAGAACCAATTCGTAACTGCGATTCGTAGATGAACGTACCTATAATTTTTTGCTGCTTTTTGGTCTTATTTTGGAGTAAGTATCTTAAAACGTTTTGAATGAGCGAGCGTGAACTTTCTGAGTGACCTATGAGCTACCTATACGTTGACACTAATTCTCTTTGTCTTATTTTACAGTCAACAGCACAGTTTCTAGCAATGATGCCATTTTGAGTGAGCTACAAGCTACGTGTATAATACATTGGTTTTCTTTATTATTTTACAGTTGATACCAAGGTTAAAAATGGAGAAGAGACACGCGCAGAAGGTTTCCAAGACGAAGTTTTGGAAGAGCTGACTGATGGAGAACGGGGACAACATGTAAGTGTACTGATTTTTAAAAGTCAAATTCAAATTACTTGGTGTTGAATGATATGTACGCGAGTAAATTGAGTACCGGTAGTTAACATTGAAGCTTATTTAGAGGAGGTGGAATGAGTGTGAGCTCGCAAGTTTATTGTTTTCTACACCGCAAGTTTATTGTTTTCTACACCGCGCGAATGGGTATATATTAAACTCTTTATAGATTCAGTTCAGAGGTCCAATCCAAATTATACATTGTTTGACTCATTAGAGGAGATAATGATAGACATTTGTCTTAATTTAAATGCAAAGAGGAGAGATTGGGTAGAAAGAGAGAAATTTAGAGCTGTACTGACACTGGATTTAAAGCTAAATGGTGAATGGGGGCAGGGTTGCCAACTCTGCCGCGAAATATTATCCACCCAAAGGCGCTCGAAGCGCAGAAAACATTTTTTGTCCCTCCCCTCCGAATTTCTAGAACAATATGGGTATCAAAATTCAGGATTTTTGGAGCTGAGTAAAATTCAACTATCAGGGTGGCTATAGGGGACCCCAGCCACCATAATAATAATAATTCTCAAAATAATGTTCCAACACATTCATAAAAATAATCATTTAACTCATGAAATAATAATATTTCTATTTTGGTTTGAATTTCAGACAACAGAATCATTATCAAAAACTTGCATTCAGGACGTGTGTGGGGAGAAGAAGAAATTCGATCAATTGACTCCGTTTGAACAAGGAGCAGTCATTGGCAAGATGGACATGAAACATGTAAGCAACCAACTTCAGTTATTGTGGGCTCTGTGGAGGAGACAATGATAGACATTCGCTCCAATTTAGATGCAAAGAGCACAGATTGGGTAGAAAAAGAGAAATTTAGAGCTGTACTGAAACTGGATTTACAGCTAAATGGTGAATGGGGGCATAAGTTTTCTACATCTGTCAGTTCAAACGAATATTTCGCCTCTCTCTTTTTGTTCTCGGGAAAAGTAACTACGCGTGTGTGTGTGTGTGTGTGTGTGTGTGTGTGTGTGTGTGTGTGTGTGTGTGTGTGTGTGTGTGTGTGTGTGTGTGTGTGTGTGTGTGTGTGTGTGTGTGTGTGTGTGTGTGTGGGTGGGTGTGTGTGTGTGTGTGTGTGAGTTTGTTAATAGTACGTAGAGAGGTCTTGCATATGACTGGAACCAGTAGAAGGGAGGTCATTTTTCGTAGGGAGGACATTGCCGATGTCCTCCCTACGGTCAAGCAGTTATTTCGGCTTCTTCACCGTTGAAAACCCCGGGAATGATATCGGAATCTCTCGGGCAAATTTCGACCTCTGAACGTATGATTTTTAAGACCGGACACATACCCCCCTAATACACAGAATGCTGATGTCGGATGTTCCCGACTCTGAGAGGTCCGTGAAATTTTTCCGTCCAAGAGAGGTCTTCGCTGCGTTGCCATATCTGTAGTTGGAATTATCGTGAATAACTGAATAAGTTTCGTGAATAACTGAATAAGTTTCGTGAATAACTGAATAAGTTTCTGCGCAATGCGCAGACGCTATTTCAAGGTTGTTCGTTCTCCATAGGGTGATGGGCCGAAGGTTGTTTTTTATCGACTGCTCCTCCTGCTCCTCGCATTCTACTGTCGCGTCAGAACGCTGTAGGGACGGGGAAGAATGATTGATGTTGAGAAGTGTGAGTGCAGGCACATTAAATACTATACGTGCGAAAAAAAACTGCAGCTGTCAGTCGCCTGTTATCTAGTGTCGCCTGTCAGAGTCAGTCCTCATGTGCAGTTGGCGTGGCGTTCATTAGCGTTCATTATTTTTGATTCGATTGTGCTTTATTACAGTCAGATTATTCGATTCGCGTGGCGTTTGTGCCTGTTCTCTATTTTTGATACGAGTGTGCTTTATTATAGTTCGATTATTCGATTCGCGTGACGTTTGTGTTCGTTTCTGAAATGAAAACTAGAAAAAAAGGTATTCACCGAAAAGGAAAAGGAGACTGTAAGTATCGAAGATACTAATTAACTTACCGTATATATTATGGAAAATATTTTGTGGTCATGTGATTCTACTTCATAATACTTGTAAATTACACTACACAATGGTGAAAAATTGAAAATCAATATAACGAGATATCTACAATCTGTACAGAGATATCTACAATCTGTACGAGAATGAAACAATGAGTATTCGTTCCTGGATAGTATTCATTCTGACAAATCATTAAAGAACCACACAAACGTTTTCATATCATGAATACGATTATTTCGGCGAAAATGAAACTCGTGTTTTATTCAAGTCCAGTTATTGTAGATGTGAGTGCTAAATTTTTCATACAGTTGTACTTTCGATGGGAAAATATGTTGCATTTACTATAGATTCTTCATTTACCCATCATATTACACAAACCTTATTTGGAATGACAGGTCGAGAAGTCGAGGTAAAATTTGTTGAAGACGGAATTCACTACATTTGCCCCCCTCAACGGGTGATCAACAAGTTGCCAAACGGCAACTTCTTGGTTAAATGGAAGGACTCACAGAATTACGAGGCGAAGATTCTGCGCGGTTAGTATGAAAAAATGATCAAAATCTTCTCCAGTCACATTAGAGATTACGTGTGCGAGAGTAATTGTTTGATCTTTTGACAGGATATGAGTTCTTGGTCCAAATAAGTCATGAGAAGAACCTTGATGTTGAGATGAATTCGAGTGAACCGGTAAATCGAGAATCGTACGAGTCGCAGTACGTTGAAACAAATGGTGAGTAATGGTTAAAAATTTTATTATCCTCCTCGCTCAGCCATTTTCGACTTTTAGAAGTGATTTTCTGCGACTAGACACTATTTTAGTAGGAGAAATTTGGGAAGTTTTTGATGAAAACACAGATGACCTCCCTGCGCCAAATTTCTGTCTCACTCCATAACTTGTCTTCTCAATTTTTGCTGACTACTAGTTTTGATGAATGGAGCCGATTCATTGAGCCCCTCTCTCCGCACTATTCTCGATATGTTGAAGTGATTTTCGTCCCTTAAATCGTAATCTGGGAGAATAGGTTCAATACTCTCATGACCTCCCATCGCCGGATTCCTGTCTATTTCAGTCTATTCTTCATACTGTCGGCTTTGGTAAATGAAGAGATTTGATGATCGATTTCTAATTCTTTCAGAGCAAGATGATAATGTCGACATACCGATCAGTCATGAAAAGAACCTTGATGTTGAGATGAATTCGAGTGAATCGGTAAATCGAGAATCGCACGAGTCGCAGTACGTTGAAAGAAATGGTGAGTAATGATTAAAAATTTTACTATCCTCCTCCCTCCACCCTCCTCCTCGCTCGGCCATTTTCGACTTTTAGAAGTGATTTTCTGCGACTAGACATTATTTTAGTAGGAGAAATTTGGGAAGTTTTTGATGAAAACACAGATGACCTCCCTGCGCCAAATTTCTATCTCACTCCATAACTTGTCTTCTCAATTTTTGCTGACTACTAGTTTTGATGAATGGAGCCGATTCATTGAGCCCCTCTCTCCACCCTATTCTCGACATTTTGAAGTGATTCTTTCCCCTTGAATAGCATCTCAGAGGAATTTTTGATTGAAACTCTGATAACCTCCCTTCACTGAATTTTTGTACAACTTGATACCGTCTTCATACTACTGTCGGTTCAAATGCTGGCCGGGATTCGCCCCTGTTTTAAAAATAATATTCTTGAATGGGAGAGCTTTATTCTATTGAGGTCATCTTCCGTAAATCCACTCCATGTGAACCTTCCCCTTACTGTTGGTGTTCACTATTGTGTCTGGTAATTTGACTGTTTGACGATTTTCTTATTTTTACAGATCGCCCTGAAAAATCTATGATTTATGGAAAATTTGGTCTCAGTAATGCTGTAATATATGAACAATTTTTGCATCAAAAAAGTAACAAAGTTGAAGAGAATACAAAGAAACACACAACAAGGAATGCAAATATCCAGTGTAAGTGTTGAAAAAATATTTTACCATTTCAGAGTCGACATACTCATATAAATACCAATGTTTTGAATTCTTACAGCTTATTCTGAAACGGATATTTCCCCTTTCTCATCTCCGTATGCGTCTTCTTCAGACTGTTTTGAGCCATCCGATTTAGAACCCGAAAGCGATGAATCTGATGATGAAGGTGAGTTTATATTGTTTAATGCTGGTGTAGAATGGGAAGTACTGAACGATGGGCGCGTCTGACTAAAAGGGGGAATAAATTTGAAACAACTTCTCCAATTCATGAACTATCGAATGAAAAATCAAGTATTTTAGAGTCAATTGTCTTTTCCAAATTGAGCTTTTGTTCATACACTTCGGATTCTAATCTTATGTGCCTCTCATAGAACAGGTTCTCTGCATTCCTCAGTCTTCTTTGTTAATGAACCCATAAGTTTCTTCTTCATACGTTTTCACCAAATTGATGAGCAAATTAGATCATCCTTCTTCCCTTCTTCCTATATACCCTGAGGATGATTCAGAATACTGCAAGTACAACCAAGATTGGGGGCGAGTGAGCCCTGGAAGCCAAGTACAATAGCTTAATGTACAGTATACTAGACTTGCTCTAGACCAAGATTAGGGGAAGGAGAAGCGGAACAAGTATAAAAGGAACCGACAAACATACATTGTGATAGACATAAAACATATTTGGCTCTGCCAGAATTTTTTTTTTTTTTCATACTTTCACAATGTGAATACTTTTATTCTCGCTGTTGAGGTAAATATTTTCATGTTTCTTCTTCTGGCTCGGAAGTCGACATAGAAACCGGGGCAGTTGAGTCGGAAGATGAAGATGAACCTCAAGTGTCCTTGGTCAACTTGGAGGTTGAGAGTGACAAAAGTCAGATTGAAGTATGTCCTCCTAGTATAACAATCACCACAAAGACAAAAAAGAAGAAGACTTGGGATAAGTTGCATCCATGCAAACTGTGCATGAAAGAAGTGCAAAAGTTACCTAGGCACTTGGAATTAATACATAAAAATGATCCCATTGTGAGAGAAATGATGAAATTGCCTAAGAAGAGTGAAGCTCGTTTGAAAATAATTGCGAGTTTGCGAGAAGAAGGAGCTTATATAAAAAATAGAACAATTTGGAGAAAAAACGAAGGACAGATTGTACCTAAACGTAGAATTGAATACAGAAAAAGAGACAAACATTATAAGATAACCGATTATTTGCCCTGTGAATTTTGTTTTTCAACATTCCGTAGTACGTACCTGTATCGACACAAAACTGTCTGTCCTAGACGGCCAAATGCCGACGACGACTCCAGAAAGTTTGAAGGTCGGCACAGATACGAGCATTCCAAGGGAAATGCAGCTCTACTGGTTCCGACGAGCCAGGAAGTGAATGAACATTTTAGAAGAAATGTCCTTGCTCAACTTCGTATGGACGATTATTATTTTGTAATAAGGAATGACGAGTATATATTGAAACTGGGTGAAAAAATTTATGATGGTGTGGGCACAGGGCGGGAGTGTGGTAATTATGTACGTCAAAAAATGAAGGAGTTGGCCCGAATTTTGATCAAGTTTCCAAAAATTCGTGGCAATGAGACAGCCACTCTCCTATCATGCTTCAACCCTGCTAAAGTTAAAGACATTATAAAAGCCATCCAGTTAGAGGGAGGGTATGATGAAGAAAACCAGCGATACGCCACTCCATCTCTCATTACGAAAGTTGCCACTTCCGTTAGAAAAATAGTTAAAATGGCGACAGGAATTGCTATAGAGGAAGGGGACGATAAACTTAAAAATCGATTGGAAGATTTTCAAATTGTTTTCAATAATCGATATGAAAACATCAGTAAAGGAGCCCTAAGAACCCTCAGTCATAACAAATTTAACAAACCACTTCGTATACCTGTAGCCGACGATATTAGATTACTAAATATCTATTTACAAGAAAATATTGAAGTGATTTTGAACAAATATTTGCCAAATTTCGATGACCTGATCAAGCTACAAAAATTAACACTATGTTTAATCATAGCTTTCAATCGCAAACGTTCAGGGGAAGCTGAAAAGATTAAATTTGAAAATATCACAAAGTTGTCTTCTGGTGATGTCAACCAAGATATTATTAAACACTTGGATAGTTTTGAACAACAACTCGCCGAAATGTTGACTCGGTTCGAAATTAGAGGTAAAAGGGGACGGAAGGTCCCCGTGCTTCTCACCCCTCTAATGAAAAATGCCGTAGATGTACTAGCAGATCCTGTCAATCGAGAGATCATGAATATTCACAAAGATAATCCGTATTTTTTCGCTATCCAGAATACAAAAGGAAGTAGGCGCCGAGGGTGCGATGTTCTGAGAGCATTTTCGGTAGCGTGCGGGGCCAAGCAGCCAGAACTTCTTCGAAGTACGTTATTGAGAAAAGAACTGGCCGTCATGAGTCAAATATTGAACTTATCACAAGATGAACAAGACTCGTTATCAAACTTCCTCGGGCACGACATAAGGGTGCACCGAGAGTATTATCGGCTACCCGAGAGCACCATACAACTCGCAAGAATAGGGAAATTGATAACGCACAAGGAAAGAGGCATCATTTTGGAAGGAAGGTTGGAAGATGTCGACGTGAACGATAAAATAGAACTACCCACAGATCAACAACCTGATGATGAAGATCAAGATGAAATTGAAAGTGAAAATGATGATGAAGAACAAAATGAGATACATAATGACGATCAAGTTGAAAATGAGATACCTGTATCAGCTGCAGGTTGTTCCACTGTGAAAAATTCCGATGCCGGTAAGAGGTCAATTCACTTAATCTTACTTCATATACTGTAGACTAATTTAAATAAACTGTTCACCCCGCACAAAGTTTATTCGTTAGCGACGTTTCGAAACTACTCGGGTTCTTCTTCAGGCTGAGTAGGTTCGAAACGTCGCTAAAGAATAAACTTTGTGCGGGAAGAGCCGTTTATTTATTAAATTTAGTCTAAAGTTATCTTGCACGCAAAAATAGTTCTACATTCATATATGTCTTCACTTCTCTCACGTTTTACATTCATGCTTCTTCATTCTCAAGTCAGTCCGTCAAGAAATATTGTGTACTTTGTTTTCTGATCAAAGTTGAGGCCGAGAAATTGGCGGAGTTGCGAGATGGAATTCCAAAATTTTGTGAAAACAAAGGGTGGAAGAAAGGGATAGGAAGCTTTTTTTTTTTGGAAAATAAGCAAGTATGTTTTGGAGGGAGAAAATTTGAAGCCATTTTTTGCTTCCCTTGTTGTAATTCAGTTGAATGTGTCCTGATCATGGGTTGAAGAAACCAATGGAAATATTGAAGTCATTGGCAAAGAGTCGTTGGGCAAGAGGGGGTTCAACAAATTTTGTGATATCAAATGAAGAGAAATTTATTTTGTGGAAAGAAAATCATTAATGGAAATTATATTTGAGGCTCTGCTCGCACATAGGTATGAAAAAATAGATAATATGTTTATGTTTTGATATCAAAAGTGTCTTCATGGCTCTTTCCGTATTAAAAGGTAAACAGTGTTGAAATGGTTACGCATGTATCCATTGTTTCATACCTATGTGCGAGCAGAGCCTCAAATAGAATTTCCATTTTGTAATATCCTTAATGGTTAGGAATAAGAGTAATATGCCAAATACTTCTTCCTGTGGGAGTCCGTTGTGGGCAGGAAGAGGGGGAGAGGTTGTCTTTTGAATTTGTACCATTAATGTTCTATTTTGAAGGAAGCTTTGGGGTATGTTGGGGAGATTACCTCGGAGGCCAATTTTGTGTGATTTACTAATAACACTAGGCAACAATTAAAATTTTTTTGAAAATTGCTGAATTGTAAAGAAACTTTATATGAAAGGAAAGGACAGTGAGAGAACGATACGGAACACGCGTCGGTTCAAAACAAAATCACAACTATTTCGGTTTTTTAATCTGATGATGGATATCCGGACTATCTGAAACCGGTTGTTTAAATATCTGTCTGTAAAAACTTGATGAGAACTTTTGTTTACTCTTTATTCCTGTAGGTCAATTCTCTGGAAAGAAGAAGAAACCAATAAAGAATAAGCGCAATCAGCAGAAATCCCAATCGCAGAAGAAACCAATAAAAAATACGGGCAATCGTCAGGAATCCCAGTTGCGGAAGAAAACTGTTCACAGGAAATGGAGCGAAGAAGCTGTTCGGTGTTTAACAGAGCGTTTTAAAAGATTTATAAATGTGGACTTTCTACCTTCCAAAAAGGAATTTATAGACTGTATACAGCAATACCCGAATTTGTTTGCCGGTAGATCGTGGACTAACTTGAAGGATCGATTACGGCATTACCAAAAGTGGAAAAAGTAAAATTGTTCATGTTCTCAACTTTTTCATTTTTTTTATTTGTTAATAATCTGTCTATTATTATTTAAAAAATGATGAATCGCGTATTTCCCATTTAAGGTAAAAAGATATTAATCGTTCTAAAAAAAATTAGATACAAAATACTGACTGTTTTAATGTACCAATAGTTGGAAGTTCAATATTGATTCGCGACATTATCAGGAACATTTATACAAAAATTGACGTTTCCATTCAAATCAATAATATTTTTTATATAAAATTCTTTCGTTCATTCCTTGATTTCTTTCTTTTGTATTTCGGCTCATAGAAGATTGAAGCATGAAGTTGAGGAAAATAATTGTCACCTTATTCAAATGCACTCCACAGAATAGGAGTAGTTTTCTTTGACTGATTATTATTCTAATTAGAGAAATTTGAGACTCTTTAATCAAAAAACCAATGACCTCCCTGCGTCCAATTTCTGTCTCAATTTAAAATATTTTTCTTTTCATTAGCTCACTATTTCAAGCATTAACTCCAATTCATTCATGCTATCTCCTTTTCTAGGTTACTCTCGACCTTCCGCAGTGATTTCCTACAACTAATCAGTATTTTAAGCGGAGAAATTTGGAAGTCTCTAATAAGGGAGCCATTGAACTCCCGTTGGACTTTTGTCTCACATCAGAACATTTGTCATATCAACTTCAATTTGTTCTTGCTATCCTCTTCTCTAGGTTACGCTCCACCTTCCAGAGTGATTTTCTACAACTAATTAGTATTTCAAGCAGCGAAATTTGAAAGTCTAATCAGGGGGCCAATGACCTCCCTGTGTCGGATTTTTGTCTCACTTCAGAACATTTGTCATTCCATGAGCCCGCTATGAAACTAATCAGGCATAGAAGAAATGAATGATAGAAGGGAAGGAAAAAAAATCCGAAATTATTAATGATAATATTATAGTTTTCATTGCCCCCAGTTTCATTTGGAATGAGTAAAATAATATCAAATCCTTTTTCAACGATTTTCTATAAAAATTGAACCAGTATAATAATAATTTCTCCATAGCAAATCCATGATGATTTTATTTCAAGTCTGAAAATACTGTATTGGAGTTGAACAACATTTTGTACATTGATCAAAATCTCAACAATTAATCTGATAGTATTGTCCTAATCAAGAAATTTTCCAACGGCGTGTTCAAATAGATACATTTGTCGTGTGAGTAATTCAGTGAATGGTTCGCCAAAGCACGTCACTGAAGGTGTTTCATGGAAACATCATGTTTGGCAACGCCGCGCGTTAGGACCTACCTTCTACGTTGGAGTGTGACGTTTATATGCAAAGCAGTGTGTCAACCAAGACCCAGTGAACTCAATTCGTAGTATGAGACTAGCTGGAACGCGCGCTGAACGAAGAAAAGAGAGAGAAAGAAGATATTCTGATCAACGGGGCTCCGTCGTTTCATGCACGCTTAACGAAAAAAGAGAGAGAAAAGAGATATTCTGTTATTTCCTTTCACGTTTTCTGTTCAGCGCGCATTCCAGCTAGTCTCATACTACGAATTGAGTTCACTGCCAAGACCTCCCTATCCACATGGTACGTGACGTAAAGTAATGTGTCCGCAAAGACCTCTCTACGCCAGTGAACTCAATTCGTAGTATGAGACTAGCTGGAATGCGCGCTGAACAGAAAACGTGAAACGAAATAACAGAATATCTCTTTTCTCTCTCTTTTTTCGTTAAGCGTGCATGAAACGACGGAGCCCCGTTGACCAGAATATCTTCTTTCTCTCTCTTTTCTTCGTTCAGCGCGCGTTCCAAGCTGGAATGCGCGCTGCCCGAAAAACGGGTAACTACGAGAGAGAAAAAAGATTTTCTGTTCAGCGCTGATCAACCGTCCCTATCTAGCAACATACAAAAGAGTACGAAACACGAACAGAGCACGAAGAGCGAGCCCAAACGACGAGCAACAACGAGCCGAACAGCTGACGAACAGCAAAGAGCGGAGTTGTGGTAGAGCGAGAGAAAACATATTCTGTTCAACGCAGTTCGGATGTCCTTGTCTCGCACCTAGTAGAGTGAGAGAAAATATGTTCTATACATCGCTACTGAATGTCTTCGTCTTGCGTGTATTATGCAGTATGAGCGAGAGAAAACATATTCTGTTATTAGGCAGTCAGGCAGTTTGAATGTCTCTGTCTCGCACGTGGTAGAGTGAAAGAAAATATGTTCCGTTCAACGCGACGAAAGTCTTCCTCTAGCTGCTGTTTTTCCGAAAGGAACGAAGAGCGAACAATTACATCGGGTCGCGTTTGGCAATGACAAAATTATTTAAAGTAGTAAAAGAATAATTTACGTGCTACCATGGCTATTTATAAAAAAATGATTACCGTGGACAGTTTAAGGTGGAAATTTAAATCGGGAATAACGTCGTTCATTTCTCAACAAATTAACCTTAAAATTAGCGAACAAGAGAAATTTATTTTTAATTAATTTATGGTGAGACGCACTTGAGTACAAGACGCACCTCACTATTGGATCTTTAAATCTGGGGAAAAAAATTCGTTTTCTTTCAAAAAGAATATAGTAGGTATTTTGCAGAAGAAAATCACCTTCCTTTCATCCAGCATTTCAGATGCGTTTGTGGCCTTCCAATGACTTCACTCAACCCGGCTAACTTATTTATGCACCACTCAATTCTACAAATTCATAATATAATTCACCAACAAATTCCGTTTGATCGCTATTCAATTCCACCAATACCGTACCTAATCTAACTTGTAAAATAAGATTGTAACGCCGAGCAAATAACCCTTGTGCAGTTTATGATGGTCGTAAAAAAAAAAAAAAAAAAAAGTTTTTGTGACATTAATACACTCCATTTTCACACTATTTTTGAATTTTTCATTACCTAAATGTTCATCTTTTCCCTTCAACGTCAATATACACTCAATTCATATCTTTTTACTGTTTTTAAAAATTGTACATACCCATGAAACTTCGTGGCCTTTCCAAATTCTTGCCGGAGTCCACACTGTGCGCACCTTCGAACCATTTTCCTTATTTCTACAATCTGATTTTTCTAAAACCGGTACCTACTTGTAAAAATTTTCTTATTCCGATTTCACTGTCTCATTCTCACTGCTTTCGTATGGGTCTCTCCCTAAATCAATGGAAATATTTAATAGGCTAACAAAGTTTTGATAATTCACTGCTTACCTACGCATGCCACTTCCTAAATCAATACAAATCTTTAGAAACAAATTATCAATAATCCAATCATACTTTCAATCACGCAAATACCATTGAAAACAATTGCGAAAACACTGCAGTATTCTTTCTCAATCGATCAGTTGAAAATTTTTAAAAACGAATTTTCAATAATTCTATCATACCTACTTTCACTCACGCGAATACCACCAAAAACGATTACGCTTTCTAACTCAGGTTAGAAATTTTTAAGAACGAATTTTTAAAAGGTAGGCCTACCTAATTCTGATACTGTCACTCACGCAAATATGTACGAATATTAAAAAAAAAAAAAAAAAAAATCGAGCAGCCAAAAACCAATTCACTGGCCAAAAACGCTACAGTATTCTTTCTATAAATCGAAGCTAGGTACGTATTGAAAATACTGGGAAGAATGACGGAAGTCCGAAACGACTGATCTGATACTCTCGCTTTCGCGTCAAACATACGAGTAGGCTTATGTTCGAAGGTTAACAACCCCGATTACTCAGCCTTTACTTGGTTTTGAGCAGTTGTTACAAAGGGTTACGAACTGCCACGAACGGTTACAAACTGCCACGAAGGGTTACAAACTGCCATGTAAGTGGCTCGTCGATTAGACAAGGACTTCCCTTAGCTCTGAACGGAATATCTTCTTTCTCTGTCGTCGAGCAGTTGTTATGAGAGCTTACGAACGTTTACGCAATTACGCGAACGTTTACGCGATTACGCGCTGCCGCGTGAGCGGCTCGTCGATTAGACAAGGACTTCCCTAGCTCTGAACGGAATATCTTCTTTCTCTGTCGTCGTTTCACGTTCGGTGTACACGTAATATGGGCAGTGCGCATCCCAGCTAGCCTCGGAACGCGAATCGAGTTCACTGGGTTCAGCATTGCTCATGGAATATGTGGTTCAGCATTGTTTATGGAATATGTGGTTCAGTATTGCTTATGGAATAAGTGGTTCAGTATTGCTTATGGAATATATGGTTCAGTTTTGTTCATGGAATATGTGGTTCAACATTGTTTATGGAATATGTGGTTCAGCATAGTTTATGGAATATGTGGTTCAGCATTGTTTATGGAATATGTGGTTCAGTATTGCTTATCGAATAAATGGTTCAGTATTGCTTATGGAATATGTGGTTCAGCATTGTTTATGGAATATGTGGTTCAGCATTCTTATGGAATATGTGATTCAACATTGTTTATGGAATATGTGGTTCAGCATTGTTTATAGAATATGTGGTTCAGCATTGTTTATGGAATATGTGGTTCAGTATTGCTTATGGAATAAAAGGTTCAGTATTGCTTATGGAATATGTGGTTCAGCATTGTTTATGGAATATGTGGTTCAGCATTAAATATAGAATATGTGGTTCAGCATTGCATATGGAATATGTGGTACAGCATTCTTATGGAATACAGCTAAATGGTGAATGGGGGCAGGGTTGCCAACTCTGCCGCAAAATATTATTGACCCAAAGGCGCTCGAAGCGCGGAAAATATTTTTTGTCCCTCCCCTCCGAATTTCTAGAACAATATGGGTATCAAAATTCAGGATTTTTGAAGCTGAGTAAAATTCAACTATCAGGGTGGCTATAGGGGACCCCAGCCACCATAATAATAATAATTCTCAAAATAATGTTCTAACACATTCATAAAAATAATCATTTAATTCATGAAATAATAATATTTTTTGCATTTTTTTGTTTTTTTTTACATTTTCTTCATTTCTGTAAAAATACCGACCTTATTGAGGAAGGAAAAAATCCTGTTAAAGTCAAGTTCTTATTTTTGCATAATATGATTTATTTAATGAGTACCTATTTCTATTTGGTATCAAAGAAACCCTGTAGTACGTCTGCTCAATTTTTATTTTAATGATGTATTTATTTTACAGGCTAATGTCAGTGAGTTATACGAAAAAGAAAAACGAAAATGTGAATCTTATGATTTACTTTTGGGTGTTAGAACAGAATTCGAACACGAGTTGATGGATACTTTATACCCTAAGGATTTCCCAACAACAAAAAGTTCATATATTTTAAATGTCTGTTTGTCACACACATGCAGATAGGTCCAATGGCTGACTCATATAGACATATAATAGAAGAGTCCGGGTTTTCTTTGGACGAATTTTGTCTCCTCGCTGGCACAGAAGTCTATGATCCAAAATCGGAAATTATCCACAAGGTTCAAATACCTAGTCATTGTCTAACAATATTGAAAATTATAAGGATATTATTCGAGATGATGAAAAACTGATGGCATTTCTTAAACACGGACATCGGCGTGAAGATATTATTACTACGATTCTTAAACTGCGACAAGCTCGATTAAAACAAACTGGTCCTCTTGGTATATGTACGTATTTACACCAGACATATTGACAAAAAAATTAAAACATAAGAAAACATAGCTACCTATTGTTGCTTACCTATGGAAATTTTAAAACGCGTCTACCTGCTACTCTTTTGTTTTAGCTGCTTTTCCTGAGAATTCAAACCGATGCCTTTTGATATCAAATGTTCCATTAAAGAAGGAATCTAAATCCAGATTTATACCCACAACGCAAATAAAATCGGTGATTTTATATTGTACTATTATTTAATTTATATATAGAATTACACGTCTTTCATTCATTCATATAATGATGTTCTAGTTCTTTAATTCTAAGGAGGCAAGGTATAACATCCGATCCATCTGCGAAACTAAAGAATCGTATGCTGAGGGAATGGCTGCAGGAAGAGTACTTGTTGAATTTGCTAAACCAGCGCATACAGCGCGGGCTTTGCTAGAAGTACCTACCTATTGAATGAACTCTACTAAAAATTTTTTTTGTGAATTTTTCATTACCGTAATTATGTTTGTTGTTCTTTCAGCATTCAAAAACAGTGCTTGATCATGACGTTTCTATAAAGTTGGTAAATTGTGATGACTGGATTTGTGCGGATGAAAAGAAATCCTCTTCTGGGACAAACGGTCAATAATAAAAAGTAGATACATTGTTACGGCTTGCGCCGACTTTTATAATAATATTACACTAATAAAGAAATAGAACAATATGCAATCAACGAAATCTATATTACTAAAGCGATCTTTATCTATTCGAATGAACATTGAACTGAGATAGGCTGATATGATATTACAGGCACGGTATAAGATGAAGAGGTAGTGACACGAACGTATTCTGACTGTGGTAAACGCTGTCCGTGATTTTGAAGTAGTTCTGAACATCCCGAGCGCAGCGCTCGTGATGAAAGTGATGGGTAATGTACAGAGTCTTATGGGAACGCCGCTACTTTCAAAAATTTATTGCAGGATCAGGAATCAGCCGATGCATTTCATATTTGGCATAAAAATACCATTTAATCTACTCTATAAAATTTTGAAAGAATCACCCTTCTAAGTAAATTCTTGGATTTTTTATAATCCTTGGAAATTTCATCAATACTAGGGTACCAACGGTAACGTCTCGGCGCAGGTGGGGTGTAGAAGGAACAGGGAAACAGCCCGAGTGTTCGCTGCAAACCTAGCGGAAGTTTGTACGTACAACTTCAAAACTGCGGACACGATTTTAGCGTTGTGTCATTACCTCTTCATCTTATACCGTGATTACAGGCCTTACTTTACAATACAGTGTTGCCACATAACCTCCCCCCCCCCGCGGAAAAACGGAGTTAGTAAGGGGAAAGGTCGCGAAAATAATTACAAAAATGCTTAAATCTAATATCACAGACAAAGAACGAATTTTTCTACAATAGGCTATACAATTCAGCGTACATTGAATACTTGTCAATAAATGTAAGTATGAAATGGGAGGAGAATTTTTAGCACATAATAATACATATTTTCGACACTCCTCCAATTTTTTACACACGATATTCTTTACAACGCGCCTATGCTGACGAACCGATTTAATTTAGATGATTCTTATGTTGGTTATTTCGATTCACGGTGAAATTAAGGAGCAATATTAAGAACGAAAAAGAAACAAAAAAAAAAATTGTTTACCATAGGGTTAGTCGACGATCGAATCCAATACAAAAATAACAGGAATCGAAAATTCATTTATCAACGGTATCTCCAAGGTGTTTTTACGGTCCTACCAGAACACGTCGTGCGGGAGTTGGACTGCGAACCAGAAGACAGATGTATATTAGACGAAGAGGATGAATGTTCGAGTTCGTCGGCACTTGAAGGTTCTGCATTAGCGACGGAGAGACAGGTGTTAGGGGCAAACTCGGAATTATAAAATATTCGTTTATTCGCTTTGAAGCTCACCTTTTTCTTGACCTTTTCTCTATCGTTCGGCGTTTTTAGAATACTAGCTGGTATTTTTATTTCAGCGCTACTTACAGGCGAATTTGATTGGTCCAGGTTATACTCGTCGACGTTCAACTCGTAGGCTGGTTGTAGCCGATCAATGGAAATCCAATCATCCCGATTGTCCAGGCGGAGTACAAAACCTTTCTTTTTCCGTTTTAGGACTTCGTATGGGCCCACGTACGGACATTCTAGTGGCTCTTTCACTTTGTCTACTCGCACAAAAACTCGTTTAGTCGAATACAAATCCTTGCGTACAAAAATCTTACTTTTATTTTTATGAGTGAAAGGTAACGGGGCCATTGCTCTGAACGCTTCTCTGAGCTTTTTTACATAATTTGGTGCGTCAGACACCATATCACTCGGCTTTAGGAATTCTCCCGGTAACCTCATCTTCTTCCCGAAGGTCATTTCGGCCGCGGATATTCCGGTCTCATCTCGCGGTGCTGAACGCAGTCCCATTAGCACTACCGACAAATGATCGTGCCAGTTTTTACCATGCGGGTTGAGCGCTGCTTTTAGCCGCGAATGCCAGCGTTCGATCGCACCGTTAGCTTTAGCGTTGTAAGCCGCCGTTCTTAGATGGCTAGCGCCGAGTAGCTTGCACAGGCTTTCGAATAAATCAGACGTGAACTGCGACCCACGGTCGGTGGTTAATTCTAATGGAACGCCATACCTCGAAATCCAGGTATCAAAAACAGCCTGCGCTACAACTTCGGCTTTAATTTTGACAAGGGGCAAGGCTTCTGTCCACCTGCTTCCTCGATCTATAAATGTGCACACAAAGCGATATCCATTAGATAGATTAAGAGGGCCTACCAGGTCGATATGGAGATGTTCAAATTTGTCCAATAGAGGAAATACTCCGAGGGCTGATTTTGTGTGACGTTTCAAGTTAGCTCTCTGGCATTCTGGACACGCCCGACACCAGTTGGTTATATCCAATTGCATTTTCGGCCAAAAATAAGAACTCTTAACGCGTCGAATACTGGCTCGAGTTCCATCATGGGACAAACCATGGAGTTGCCGGAATACTTGATATCTGAGCTTCTTTGGTACAATGGCTCGTTCCCTATTCTGGAATATACTGCAAAGCAAGGTTATGTTATTGTTAAGTGGTACCTGACGTATTTCGTGATTAGGAAATCCTTTTTCTTTGATGCCACAGCACTCTTCATCTGTTTGCTGGTGTTCGGCAATAACAGTTTCATTTACGATAGCCGCTATCGCTTCAATTTCCATTGGCCTTGACAACGTGTCGGCTACGATATTTGATGCACCGCTAATATGGCGTATATCCGTTGAATATTGGGCTATATACTCTATCTGACGGGCACGCCTCTCTATTTTGTGGCTTTTAGCTGCGAACATATATAATAAAGGTTTATGTTCAGTAAGTACAATGGTACTCTTACCCGTGATCATGTACTCGAAATGATGAATAGCTGAATAGATTGCGAAGAGCTCTTTATCGTAGGTTGACCATTTTTTTTGTGCGTCAGTCAGCTTAGCGGAATAAAATCCCAGTAGCTCTTTACCATCGTCTCCTTGCTGCTCGAGAACGGCTCCTATACTGTCATTAGAAGCATCGGTGGTTAGATATAAATTCGAGTCGCTTCTAGGGTATTTCAGGAGAGTGAAGTTGACCAGCGCGTCGCGAGCGGAGTGAAGTGACGTTATCAATTCCGGAGGCCAGCTGACAGGAGATCTATCTTTCTTGCACGGATGCCCTTCTAATACGTCATTGAGCGGAGCAAGGTACTCGGGCATTCTAGGAGTAAACCTTCGGTAGAAATTCAACATCCCCAACACCCGCCGTAAGGCGGTGATGGTTTTCGGTGGCTTGATATTTTTGAGGAACTCTACTCGCTGTTCAGTTGGACGGAAGCCCGATGGGGTGATTTTGTGGCCCAGAAACTCCAGACTATCGGTTAAGAATACCGATTTCTCCATATTGACCGTGAGGTTATATTTGCTCAACCTAGAAAAGACAACATCAATACAAGCTATGTGTTCCTGTTCGGAACCCGACGAAAAAATTAGAATATCATCAATATATAAGAACACGAATGGCAAATCGCCTAAGATCAAAGTAATGAAACGTTGCCAAGTTGCGCTAGCATTTCGCAGACCAAAGGGCATTTTTACAAATTCGAACAGCCCTGCCGGGGAAATTACAGCAGTTTTGGGAATGTCAGCAGGATTTACGTTAATATGATAATATGCGGTAACTAAATCTATCTCAGATAAATGCGTGTAGCCAGTTAGTTTATCGGTGGCGTCTCGAAGATCTGGAAGTGGATATCGATCCGGTGTTGTTATTTTGTTGAGTTTGGTGTAGTCTCCGGCGATTCGGTTCTTTCTATTTTCTTTCTTCACAATGACTATCGGCGACGCCCACGGTGAGGATGACGGACGGCATACTCCATTTTCAACCAGTTTTTGGAAATTGTCTTTTACTTCCCGGTAGACGTCAGGTCTGAGTCTTTGTGGTTTCAAGTAGACTGGGCTCCCGTTGGTTTCGATATAGTGCCATACTTCGGAAGGATCTAGGTCGTTGAATGATTGCGGTGGCTTTGTTATTCGGTCGTATTTTTTTAGTAGACTCGCTACATTTTCGTTCAGCTTAGAATGATTGACTGAATGAACTGAAACTTGGCTCGACTGTTGAGAGGAACACTCAGCGCTGCATAACGTGATTCCATCGATAAGTTTCTTCCCTTTTAAATCTGGTAGTAAATGGTAGTGAGCTAACAGATCTGCTCCTATTATTGGCACTGTGACGTCGGCGACAATGAAGGTCCACTTTTGCGATTTCGGGAGTCCAAGTTGCAGGGTGAGCTGTCGAAGACCATAGGCTTGTATAGCCGTGCCATTCGCGGCATACAGTGAGTAACCTTGGTGGATTTTTTCTCCAGAGTGACGGGGCGGCACTACCGAGACTTCAGAGCCAGTGTCAATAAGGAAGCATAAACCGGTGTTTCTATCGCGCACAAATAATCGCTGTGACTTACTATCTGCATCTGGAGGGGGGAGCACAGCGAGTACCTCCAGGTCTAGTTTTCCGATGGTTTCAGCATGTCGGCCATTTTACAGGGTGCTCCATTGCACTTGGTGGATTTATCCCCGAAGGTGAAATGGTACCAGCATAGCCCTTTATACATTGTTTGACTACGAAATGGGCTTTTACGTCTGGATGCAGGAGTTAGAGATCTGGTCGGTCGCTCGCTGCGATCCAGTGAACGATCTCGTGACTTACGTTCCATTTTCTCAAATTGTTCTCTCAATTGGCGATTTCCTTCTTGGATGGCCGCTATTTCTTTATGCAATTTAAGGAACGCGTCTGAAATCGGATTCGCGCTTTCGATGTCATTGACTGTCACAGTATTTTTTGGTGTGCCGGTATACGAATTGATTTGATGTAGACGATCAGGTGCTTCGACTATGACCTTGGTTTCGAGAGATTCGATTGGGACCAGATCTTTTCTCATGTCATGCGGTAGCTTGTTGAGCCATATTCGTTTTAGAACGTCTTCGGTAACTGTGCTTCCCATCTCGTTACAAATGATTTGTAGCAATTTGGACGGTCTGGTATTTGATCCAATGTTGAATCCAGCAAGGATTCTATCTATTCGTTGCTCTTTCGATTGGCCGAGTAACCCAATGAGTTTTTCTTTGGCTTGTTGAAATTGAGATGTTCGATTGGTCGTGTCAACAATGATGTCCGCAATATTTTCGGCCTCGGATGTGGAAATGGCTTATTGCAATAAATATGAAAATTTTTTCTCATCGCTTCGTACATTATTTTCGTTAAAAATTACCTCCGCGATCCCGAAGCATAATTCTGGCTTTTCCGACGTAAAATCAGGTAAGGTGAAGCGATACAGTTGGTGTTGGCCTAGTACATTTGGCTGTACGGTAGAAGCATTGCTCGCAATTGTTTGTATCCGATTCGCGTTAGTACCCGTGTTCACGTTCGTACTTGCCGCTGTCGTCATTTTTGGGCTGGAATACGTTGGCAATGTACTTTGAGCGGTCGTCATAATTATTTGGAAGAATTTATTTTAGATTCACGAATTTAAAAACACAACACAATCACGGTCGTCACTTGTTACGGCTTGCGCCGACTTTTATAATATTACACTAATAAAGAAATAGAACAATATGCAATCAACGAAATCTATATTACTAAAGCGATCTTTATCTATTCGAATGAACATTGAACTGAGATAGGCTGATATGATATTACAGGCCTTACTTTACAATACAGTGTTGCCACAACATCATAATTATAGGGAATTCATGTTTGTGTATAATCTAATTCATTGGAAGTCTGTATGGTCTAGTGGGTTAGTGTACTGCCTGTGAAACGAGAGTACCGGGGTTTTCGAATCTCGCTGCCGCCATGAAACGCTCCACACTGAAAGAAATGAATTTTAGAGTTTAGATATTGAATTACAAGATCTAGGCAAACATTTTCAGGAGTTCGGTAATGATTCCCTAACAAAAAAGTAGTAATGAAAATACATAGCAATGGTGCATCCTTTCCAAAGAACGATGGAATTATTGTCAAATATGAAGTACGGGGACTACAAAGTTGCGAAGCAATAAAATGGCACGGGAATAGCCACCGCGTTACATAGGTCGTGTTTTGTGGCAACGATGGTGCAACTTGCAGGTATTCTGCAGGTGTTACTGAAATTTGAATGCATACATTTATATTTTAAAAAAGGAATCTTCCCTATCTCAGTGGTGGAGAGTAATGTAAGACAATAGTGTACAACATCTAGAAAACTGTGATAAGTAACATTTTGCGACGAGAATGACTACCATAATAATAAAGCAGTGCAAAAAATATTTTTTCGAACAAGCGTGATGCTTACATCCAAGATCATGGGAATGTTTACTGCGTTCTCAATTTTTTCACTTCAAACCCGCCGTGACCGTCCTTTATCAGAATAGGAAACGTAAAAATTAAAATCCATTCGATACTTACTTGGTGTAATTAGCTTTTTAATTTGTCTTTAAATTCAAAATGATTCACCAACAAATCTGAACTAACTCATTTTTGAGTCCTCTCCCCCCCTGTGGAACGACTATCCATAACTTATTCTCTTATGAATACCCGACAATTACAGTATCTGATTAAAAGTACACTTGCACTTTTCCTTCTGACGAAATCAAACAAGATGACCAAATCGATCGAGTTGTGAATTTCGAATTAATCATTTTCGTTTTAACTTACGTCGATCAGTATATTCGAATTAAGTCTGCTCAAGAATATAGTCGCAGGTCAGTCGTTTTACATCTATTTCTGCAGTGTGTTCTTCTATTGATTTATAATTTACGTGGAAAAAGATTATCCGTCGATTTGGTTGATCTTCTTTCTACTATAAATATATAAACACCTTTTGACTGGCAACAAATCTGCATACAAAAGTTCTGAATATCTAATATGCGTCGTTTATACGTCAATACATATTATCTTCTCGTTGGTCGATCGAGCTTTAACTTACTACACGCTTCCAGTGTTCCACTGCCAGCTTTCAACTCCAACTTATGACATTTACTCTCTACATGGAAGAAATAAGTTCAAGGGTCATCGTGACTTCTCTCACTTATTTTTCAGCGACTGATAGAAATCTCCCCAATCATCTTATCTGGTATCTAGTGCTCAATTTCACGGTGTAAGTTCAAATAATGAAAACACAGAAATCGTTTGCTTGAAATTTAATTTTCGATTGAAGTATCCTTTTAAAACTTATGAGTTGGTGCTGCTCATAATTTTTTTTTTCACGTTTTTTAATTAAAAATTTTAAGGAACTAACGAATTGATTTTGCTTTTAAAGACACTCGAAGTAAGATGAACTAGGCCTACTTTGAAAAAATAATAGTGCACCATTAATATTACGCTGTTGATTATACGTATAGGTATTTGAAAAAATATAAAGTCAAACGCATTCCTGTAAGTGACATGATCTCTAGACCTATATAAAAATAATGAAATAATTTTTGGGAAAATTCGATATTGTTTCGTAGGTAGAACTATTCTAATCTTTATTATCAAATGCAAAAATCAATTTCCATATTTTTCTAAAAAATTCGACTTTGAAAAATCTAATAGACTACAAAACTGCCTCTCGGAACTTGAAGGTAAGTGGCGTCCTCTTATAAATCACGATTAGTTGTACGTTAATATAATTTCAAGAATGAAATAGCTGTATATGACCTGTTCACATGTAATTGAGAATGAGTATTCAACCGCGCGGGAATAGCTGCCCTGTGCCTATAAGATGAAGAAAAGTCATTTAAATTTTGCAAATGAGTCTTTTTTTTAATAGGAATGAATCATCATCATACAAGGTAACCAGTACCGTGCAAAATGTTAGATCTGTGCTACCGAGTGCAGGAGTAGTTACCGTTTTAGCTTCGAAGACATTCCTGTAATTGAAGCATTACGCGCATTACTATTCAGTATTCATTACTATTTTTTTCTCTTGGTACGTCTTTTACCGAGTTTCTCCAAAATAAACAGGAATAAAAACCGCGTTTGTTCTTTCAGTGTGCAGCTTGGAGCGCGAGATGAAGTAGGCTACCTAATTAGTACGTAATGAAGTATTCGGAAAACGCTCTATCTTGGAGCGTGAGAATTTGATTCTTCAGATAAAATAAACACTGGTCTTCAAAAAAACCACAACGCGTTAGATATTGATGGAATTAGATTGTACGTGTACACCTCTGGAGTGTTTTAGGAAAAAATATGGCGTCATTTCATTGATTTTATACAACATCGTTATCTAACGTCCGCTTTGCTAATCCGTACGAGTACATATTAAGTAAATAAGGTTCAACGTATATTAATAATAGACCCTCACGATTTTTCCGCTCTTTCAGAAGCATAATGATCAGTTTGGTACTGGGTTTTCTTTTCAGCGAAGTGGATGATTTTTTCTCGTGAAAAAAACAAGATCGATTCGACTCGCAAAAACTTTACATCAAAAATCTTGGATATGTACAAGCTATTTTCTTTTGCAGCAAAGGTGCGCGCGAGATCGATTCTTTTCAGATGGTTCGCAGAGTCTTGAAGTTGGGAGAAGGGGTTACCATTTTATAGGCGTTTGTCTGCGATTTGTCATCGACTGGTATGTGCTTTGGGATGTTTCTTTTCCTGGGAACTTGCTGTTGCTTTCGGAAAAGCGCACATTATCTGCACTCACGTACATACACTTGGAAAGCGGGGTTGCAACGCGAAATTTTGATTAGATTCAAAAACTCGCAGTTTATAGGAAAGCATAAATTTATATCGAACATGATTTCTCACTAAAAATTGTATGGTCATCGACGATTCTAACAGATACCTAAGTACGATGCTTACACGAAACGAAAACAAAGTAGAGGTATACTTAGCATACTACAACATATTAAGTTTTTCGTACGACGGTACTCTAACGAGAGTTCTTCGTAGGATGTTATTCTAAAGCGGAGTAATTCAGCTAGCTAGCTGTAAAATACAGCAAGATAAATCAAAGGGAAGGAAAGAATACAATACCCATGAAGATATTGTATGTAAGGAGGGGATACACAAAAATGGAGATATGAGTACAGTACTCGAAAATACATACTGTACACTGTGATTTCAGGAAAAAATAAGAAATTCCTTCAATGATTCATAAAATTGATCATACCTCAAGGTGAAAAAAACTCTCGAAGTTGATCGCAAGGAAATATGTGTAGATGAATTTTCTCTGTCAAGTAGTTTTGGTAAATGGTGCAGTGGTTAAGCATTCGAATTATTAATTCAGAGGTTCTACGTAAAATGAAGTAATATAACAAGAATAAGATAGTACCTCTTAGAAGATGGTGACACATTGAAACTACTCAATTCTCTCAAATATAAGCTTAAAAATGGAGAAAGCAGTGACTGTGCTAGATTGCGTTGGGATGAATATAATATACAGTTAAAAATCTTACAGAAAGCGAGAAAATCTCACCTAAATTTTTATAGAATTGAAATTATTAAATTCTCATATTGACTCGAAAATGAAGAAATTGATAATTTTTTGAACGTGTCAAATTTCCTTAAATATTAGGTCAAAAATGATAAAATTGGTGATTTTTTATACATTGGAAATATTGGTTTGGAAAATGATGGATTTTTGAATATGTTAAATTTCCTCAAATATTGGGGTCAAAAATGAAGAAATCCATGATTGTGCCAAACTGTGCCAGGATGAATATCTTATATCTACTCATAGCGACACCATGCGTTTGCTTAAAGATGACATCCTCAAATTGAAAATAACCATTTCCCAAACAGAACGTAAGTATCTTGAAAAAGAGCACCTCATCGATAGGTGTGTGGATTCCTGAGAGTTCCTCCCATCTGTCTCTGACACAGCTAATAGCCAACTCTACTGGTATGGTGGTAAATAGCGATATTGCATCAAAGGAAACCATTATGTGATCTTCTCTCAGCACAACTTGAGTGAGGGTTTGTCGGAGGAGGTGTGACGAGCGACAATTCTTTCCATCATCTCGTATGTTCCATGAGATATTTGACATAAATTGTGACAAAGCATACGTAGGAGCTTGTACGCACGAAACTATTGGTCGAAGGGGGACATTCTGTTTGTGTATTTTTGGCAGGCCGTAAAATTTTGGTGACACACAGTTATAGTGGGTGAGAAACTTCTTTACTGCGTAGTCAATGTAATTTCTCTCGAATAAAGTCTTGACAAAAGTATTGCTCTCCCCTTGGATTCGCGTTGTAGGATCAGATGTCATCTTCTGGTAAGTAGACTCATCATCTAGTAACTCATGTGCTTTACGTTTATAATCGTCTCTCTTCATCACTACTGACGCATGTCCCTTATCAGCTTTCAATACCAAAAGATCGTTGTTTTCTTTAAGGAACTCTTTTGTCTTGATTAGATCTTTGTAATCGACATTAGACTGGGAAAAACTTCTAGAGTGGGAGGATCCGTTGGTAATTTTTCGTAGATGTCTTGCTATCTGATGCCTCACTTCCTCTTTCTTATCGGGTGGTTGTTTTGATTGATTGATGATATACTCCGTGTTAACAATAATCCGGTGGAGAGGCACTTTAGTTGTCGTGAAACAGAACTTGGGCCCTAGTTGTAAGACCTGTTGCACTTCTAGTGGAATTGTTTGGTCAGATAAATTTATCAACCATCGCTCATTCGAGGGTAGCTTGTTAGTACTCTCGTCCTTTTTGGACAAATTTTCAAGTTTCTTCCGGTGTCTTCTTTCAACTCTTTCTCTTTCATTGTGTATCCTCTCGTGAATGAGGTTATAGGCCAATCGAAATATTGTGTGACACTCTACTATTCTAGAAAATTGAGACTTATACCTCTGTCGTGAGTTCTTGAGGTAATTCATTCGTTTATATTGTTGATTTATTTCCAGAGTAACCAAAAACCGTTGTGATCTGGACAACCAATTCTCATACTTGCCATACTTCTTATCTTCTTTCATGACGCCATTGATGCTTTGGAACGAGTCAGAGATATGTCTAGGAACCATGTTGGACTTCCTGCATGTTTTTAAAAACACAATAGCTAGCCAAACTCTCACCAGCTTCAATTCAACCGCGATTAATCGACTGAATGACATCTTTGTATCTTGACCATATCTGGCCTCAATAATTCAAAAAACACTCGCCATGTGAACAATTGAATAAGCAGACTTTTTCTTCGTGGTGACGAACTAACAAGAAAACATTTTATTAAAACAGGCTTTAATCACCACATTTTTTCAAATTTACAACTCGAAGCGACGTTTCGATACCGCCGGGTATCATCTACGGGCACATACTGAAGTCAGAATACTCCGGTAAACATACAAAAGAAAAGAGATTCGGTCGAAAGCACGCGATTACATGTTCTTACTATCACCATGAATCATAGATTTATAAACATTACAGAAACCATTAGTGTCAGTTTTAAAATTAATACTGTCCTTATCCTCCAAGTTCGTCACCACGAAGAAAAAGTCTGCTTATACTACACTAGACCTACAAGAAGTAGCCTGGAAAATGTCAAACCTTATCCTTCATTATAGTGGGCCTACTAGGCCTATAATGACTAGCCTAAAAAATTTCGAATTTTAGCCTTCGCTATACTAGGCTTCTACCAACTGGGACTAATATACAGTATCTATATTAAGCTAGCCTGAAACACCTCTTATCATATAGGGCTCGGAGGAAGAAATTTTTCCAAGTCCCTCTCCTTTCATATGTCGCCCAGAGGTAAAAATTTTTCTAAGTCCCACGTTTTGCCTCCCGGTTCCCGGCGCCCGTCATTTTTCTTCAAAATACCCTCCGATAAAAAAGGTTCCCTGTTAAAAACTGGTCGCAGTGTCTTTTGCGGTAAGAGCCCTTTGCGGGACCATCTGCCGCAAAATCGATTATAGTCCCGCAAATTGCACTGTCGTGCTGGCTCGGCCAGGTATATCCGGCGCGAGCGAAGGTTTTATGGGGCTCACGAGAAAAAAGTTGGAGCATAAGAATATGGGAGCCCGACGAGTTGGTTAACCGACCTACAATATGTGAGCCAGCGCGACTTTGAAGAGAACTGAAATCTCACAGGGTCATCACCGTAGCCTTGGCCTCGGTGACGTACAAATAATTATGTGGAACATATTTCACTAAAGCTCGTAATATCTTCTACAAATTTGTTCAATTTGCCTCGGTGACATACCTCAAAAATTGTTCACATGCTTGCAGTAGGTCAAAGCTTTTGTCCCTCCCAAAATCCTGCTTTGTAGACATAGTGCTTAGATTTCGTACTACTTGGAATCAGAGGGTGCAGTCAAGATATAAATATCGCCAGCATTCCAGTTGGGAACTTTTCTATTCATCTTAATTGCCATATTTCTGCTATGAAATTGAGCACATGCAAAATTGTCATTTTTGATTTACTGTATCATACTGCCATACTAGGCTGGAATTGCCGTATGTTTCATGCAACTGCTGTACGTCTAGCAACACTGTAACTTCTGTCTCATCAACATGGTGTTTTATTCAAATCAGCGGGAACGGATTACTAATCCCACTTCTGAAATGTTACGAACGGGTATTTTTCAGATCTTCTTCAACGGATATTTTTCGGATCTTTTCTAATGCGTGGCGCGATTCACTACGCCGAGGAGCGGGGTTTAGGTGACCCCTGAAAGTCCCACCACCAAACACCTTTCACCTCCTTGTCTAACGGTTCACTTTCGATGTACTTTTGAACCAAATAATATAACCGATATTATCGCTCGGCTGATTTTAGGCAACAATATTGGAGAAACCAAATACTGAGCCTAAGAATGTCTTGCGACGCTCGCTATATAAAATGCTGAATAAACAACTGGAGAAACCAAGTTGTTGTACTCGACTCTGGCGACTGGAAAAACCAAGACCGCCGTTCAACTACTATGCAAGAGAACAGTACTAAAACTGAAATCATACTGATTTTAACGCGAATCCGGTCGCCTTCTATGAGCTAGGGTTATGCCATAGGTATTGTGCGCATTCTCGTATATCGCGAATAATTATTTAATCAGCAAAAATCAACGGCCGTCTCTGATTGATTAAGATGTCGCGAAATTGCTTTTCGTTCAAAATATCATAGAGATATATGTAAAACGTGATTTCTCCTAATATCCGCGAATCAGAATCGTTCCTCTAAAAGTCATCTTAAATCAGTCTCATTATTGGTCTTTTATCGAGGAGTCTTTTCATATAGAAGCGTATTCTACTATAATCAGCAGTTCAGTAAAGTATTGTACAGCGGTAGTTATCGCGGGATTGTTTGACTCTAATTCGCTGGCATTCGAACGTGCTCGCGTACTGACGAAATTATCAGCTCGTAAAATAGACGAAATTATGAGGTCATAATAATTCATATAACCCAACAAATATTATTTTTATATTTCGTTATTCCCGAATAAGGATAGACTGCATAGCCGATAGGGAGATGCGCAATTCAAAGAAAATATGCAGTCGCAAACGGTACTCTGAGAATGGAAGCAGCTGTATAGATATATATATAGACTCTAACAACAGTCGGGGGAGTTATTTTTAATCTTTAGACCACCTGCAAAATACGTTTACATGAGCCAGGACTGTGCAGTGCAGTGTACGGAGGGGACTTAAGAGAGGCGTTTAACGAATGGAGTTCGATGAGAAGTGGCATTCGCATTTCATTCGCAAACGAGTGATCTATACAAAAATTTTTTTTTGTTAGTTTTGGAAGAGGAAAATAGTGTTTTACGTATTTAACTAATTTTTTGAGGAAAAAGTTGTAACTCACCTTCGCAATGAAACACGTCATTTTGATGATTGTTCTAGCCGTATTGAAGGGTAAGTGTAAATTGTGTATTTATTTTGATGTATTGAGTATTTTTCGTTCGTCATCACGAATACATACACTACAGTGTCAAAAGCAATCAAAAGGTTCCACTTTGTCGACCACTGTCTTTGAGTTAATTGAAATTTGGCTAAATATGGTCCAAAATGAAAATTTTTTCGTGATATTTAACGTCATGTAACCCTTGAAAGGTGCCATTTCGTCAATCTCTATCAATAGGTCAGTAGTTGTAATGTGGTCGCGATCAAAAAGTATGGAAAAATAAGGGACCATGTTATACAGTTTTTGGGATATGAGCGTGGCAGCTTGCTCTAGACTCTAGAGCAAGCTGCAACATACCTACTCACCTGACCCCCAATTTTGATGAGCTTACCTGTGAATTAACTAATAAATAATTAGTTCATGTTTTTTTGTATTCTAAATTTATCCAAAAATATTGGAAATAATTCGTGTAAAATTTTACATTTTTTGATTCGAACAACGAAAATTTCTTCATTTTCCCAAAAAGGCTCTAGCCGGGTAAGGGGGGGGGGAATGGCCTTGGTCGGAAAATGTTTCAAATGTCCGTCAAAATGTTGTCCCCAATGAGAAAACTCGAAATCCCAAAAATTGTACTCATCCGCTCGCCCACATGGGCTGCAGAGTGATTTTTAGGCCTAAAATCCAAATGGCTATATCTCAGCCAATAATTATGGACAAAGATGGTTCTTGAAGTAGATCCACGGAGTCTTCAAGTATTAAATAAGAACACGTAGTCTCTGTCGTACGTCTTGTATATTACTCTCTTCTCAAATTAACATCGTCATTACTCTCATATTATAATTTCCATGGTTATCTTAAATGATATTGCCAACAAATAAATCGTCGAAAATTACATGCCAAATCTACATCATTGTAAATGATATTGCCAACACTCCCTCCTCGGCGCTGGAATTTTCGTAAATTTTGAATTTCGATACGTCGTTGAAAAAAATTTCTGTTTCGTTTCTCTCGTTTTTTTTTTGTTTCTCTCGTTTTTTTTTTTTTTTTTTATATACATAGCTCAATTTTTACATACAGAAAATTATTAATTTAGTTTTAGGCAGTTAATTTTTCAAACAGTCAATTTTGCAGTTTCATAAGTTTCCAAATCACATCATTCTGCCTGTAAAACAAAAAAATTGTACGTTTAATTTAAAATTTGCTCTCTTAAGATTTCGTGTTGTTCTATTGGTAGAGCTTTTGTAAAAATATCGGCTAGCTGTTGTTTAGATTCAATCCAGTTTATTGTAACTTCTTTTAACTCTACCGCTTCTCATACGAGATGGCTCATTGGATTGATCAAATGTTTCAGTTTTGTTTTGCCGCTCGTCTGAGTACATTTGATTGTTGACATATTATCACAGTATACATCAGCCGGATAAAGATTTTTCTCTAATACTTGTAATGCAATACCACGTATACTTTCATTCAGAGCAATATATTCAGATTCCCACGTTGAGTGTGCTACTCGTGCCTGTCGTTTAGTAACCCAAAAAATAGTATCACCAAAAAGTTTTATCAGTATTCCCATCGTTGACCTGTTTGTCAAGGGACAATCTTTAAAGCTCGCATCTGAATAAACTGTCAATTCGTCTGTTTTTCCTGAAAAGGTTAGCTCAAAATCTAAAGTGCTTTTTAAATATCTGAATATTCGTTTAACTTGTGCCCAATCATGCGTTGTTGGTTTAGATTGTTTCCTACTCATCATGTTAACCGCATATTCTATATCTGGTCTTGTACCACTCGCAAGATATCTTAACGCTCCTATAGCTTGTCTGAAGGGTACATCTTTATCGCAGAATTGAACTTTATCAGCTGTAGTCCATTCTCGTTCTATTCGGGTTATTGCTGAGCGTGTTTGCATAGGTGTGCGCATAGGTCTACATTCACTCATATTAAATCTTTTTAGCAAACTTTCAGTATATTTTCTCTGATTAATTTTCAATGTTTTTGTTTCTCTCTCTCTTTCAATAAAAAATCCTAGATATTTTTTTGGTTCACCTAAGTCAACTAATTCAAATTCTTTTTCAAGCTGTTCTCTTATTTCAGTCATTTTTTTTGTATCATTTCCTGCTATTAAGATATCATCAACATAGGAAGCTAAGAAGATAAACTTATTTTCATGTGACCATGTAAACAAGCATGGATCGATTACAAAGTTTTTTAATCCTAAGTTTTTCACTGCTTCAGTAAATCTGACATTTTATCTACGTGGACTTACTCGCAAACCATAAAGTGATTTTACCGATTTACACACCATATTTTTCGAGTTTTCAGGCATATGTAACCTTTAGGTATTTGCATATAAACCAGTGTTTCTAGTACTCCATTTAAGAATGCAGTTTTCACGTCATACTGTCGTGCTTCAAGATTATATTTGTTTATTATTGAGAGAAGTGCTCGAATTTTTGGGAGACTTAATACTGGTGCATATGTTTCACACAAAGTATACTCATTATTATCTTGGAAGCCTCTAATTACTAACCTAGCTTTATGACGTATGTTTCCATTTGCTTCAGTTTTAGTTTTAAAAATCCATTTGGATGAGATGATTTTCTGATTTTGGCTCAAAGGTTCATCTTTTGGAACTAATTCTTCCTTTGTATCGCCTGAAAAAATTATCAACTCTTTATTGTTTCCATAAAACTCATAACCTTCATCAACAAATTTAGTCAATGACATTAAATTTTCGTTTATCTTGGATGCATACAAAGAATCTTCAAGTACTTTCACTTCATTGTTTGGTTCACATAGTATAGTTATATCTCCTCTTCCTTCAATAGGTATGATTGCTGACTCACTCTCGTTTGCTCCTGTAATATACTCGTTAGAAGTTTTCCTAAATTTATGGAATACCTCGTCTGTATTGACCATATGTTTGTTTGCTGCGCTATCCATTAACCATGTGACAATAAGATTATTTTTAGCTTTACTCGATTGTTTATGTTTCAAATGCGAACTTACCACAGCAATATGTGCATTAGCTTCGCACACTCCAGTTTTTCTTTGATATCTCATGGACGGTCTAGTTTGGTTTCCTCGTCCTGCTCGTCTGACTCTACCTGTTTGTACACGCCCCATAAAACGATTTGAAGTTCGACGATGCCCCTGTCGTCCTCTCATAAATGATTGACCTCTCGTCTCAACGTTTTGTTTCCTCTCATTGTTTACAGCATTGTTTCGGTGTGGGCAATCTGCAGCGACATGTCCAGCATGTTGCTAACACTCGTAGCATTTTAGTTTGTAGACACATTCACTAGCCCGTGTCCATACTCTCCACATGAAAAACAACGAGTTGAAGGTTTAAAATACCCTGTCCTATAAGCTACGTTTGGGTATCCTCCTCGTGTTCTTTTTCGATAACGAGAGTAGAAAGTCGTCAAAGTCGTCGTATATGGTTCCCATTTTTCCATTGTATTTGTTTTTTCCTTCGAACTTGCCTCCATTGCTGCTGTCAAATTTTTCATTTCATCCAAATTTACTTTCCCTCGAGACATTACAATTGTTTCAAGTTTGGGAAACACACCTTTCATAACATTTAGGTAACAGTCGCTTTTCTCTTCATCTGTCATGGCTTGGCTAGGTCATCAAACATTAGATCGAATTCGTGTACTGGTTTCTTTAAGTTATATTCGAGATTATGAATCGTTTTTCTTAGGGTCGCCGAACCTATATTTTGCTCCGCCTGTTTCTAGTTCATCAATTTTTCTAAGATTTCTTTTGGCTCTTTAATACCTATGACGTTTGTGTGGTACTGTGTGTCTATCTTAGTAATTATCAGAAATCAAGCCGCTCTCTTCCTGTCTTCCATTTCCTCATCGCTGAAAGTTTGACTCAGTTTCACTTTTTTGTCTACTACATCTAACAAGTTGTTTTGGTTCAAGTCCTCCCGAAGTAGATCAAGCCATAGATCGAATCGACTTTTTTGCGTCAGTTTATAATCAACTTTTAAATAACTTTTCCTATAGACGTAATTCGGGTAAGGATTATTGATGAAACCTGGTCCTTCACACTCATCATGGGACCGTACAACAACCGTATTACTAACCCCAGCATTACTCGACTCATTGTTTACTCGTATGTTTTCCGAAGAGGTAGCCGCTACCGCTGAAGTACACGGAATAACTTCCGGACTTACTGCTGGCGTAGTCGTATTTGTTTCTTTGAAATTTGCTGCAGGTGTTGCAGCCGATGCTACCGCCTCCATCAGGTTCCTTGTGACTTCGTTTGTCACCTCGTTAATAATTCGTTTCAACTGGCTTGGGATTATTCCTCGTGTCGGTTGTGGTACCTTTTGTTTTCGAGAAATTTGACGTCCCCGCCTCGCAGAAGCACTCGTTCTCGCACTCGCAGTACTAGGATCCTAAAATAGTATGAAATAACATTAAATAAAGTAACGGATACTTCACTTGTAGATCACATTTTGCCCGTCGTGTTCATCTCTTTTCATTCATTTTCGCTCATATAAATTCTCATTGAAATACATCACTCGTTGCAGAAGTTATCCTTTTGTCACTTACTCGGACATTTTGGGGTACGTCACCATTTTCACCATTTTCAGCGTTTTCATTTTCCATATTTTCGTTATCGATTGATTGCACCTTTTAAAATAGAAAGACAGATTGAAATACATCTCAATTGCATACCGAACGCAAGTACTGCAATGATCTGTAATTCTTCCCAAATAAACGAGAGATACACCGAAAGCAAGTTTCTCTACTCGTCTACTTGTCACTGCCCTCTTAATTTCTAATATTTCATCGTTACTTCTCAACATTCAAGCGAGGCTCACTCGTTTAGAAATTATCAATGATTATATTATCTGCCTCCTTGGTCACCGAACGCAAGTAACCTCAAACGCAGATATTTACGCCTAAGGTTTCCATTGTTTTGGAACGCTCAAAGCAACTTTCACCTTTGCGAATCACTTTTTTTTTGGCCATTATACAAAAATGAATCTACTTGTACCTCTCGTTTCAAGTAGTTAGCTGTTACTTACAGTATTATTCATTATCGAATTTCCGCAGGAAAAAAAATCTTCGTAAAATCTCTCGTCAGGATTCAATTTGTCGTTATCTCTTTTCTTAATTTAGCGGGTATGAAGAAAAAAAATCTCTATTAATTAGATGTGCCTTACGTTTCATAGCCATCTGTTAATTAGAAATTTTAGTTTCCGCCTTCTTAATTGCATGGCAATTTAAAGCTCATAGGCCTATTCATCGCATATTTTAAGTTTCAAACATCGCAAGTTTCAAACGTTTCAAACATTATGACGTTTTGTTTTTACCATATTCGTGAGGGGTTGCTAGCATTATTACGAGTATACTCGAGCTACATCTAACTACGCGCATATTATCTAGGCTGATATTACTCACCAAATTCTTGTAGATTTTGTCTACATTACTTAATATGTCACAATGACACCCTGATGATTTGTCTTTTTGGCCTCTCGAAGATGCCGTCAATGTACGTACGTGTACTTCACCCGATTAATTTGCCGTAAATCCTCATTGGCTTTGCTGGATACCAGCAGAAGTAGTCGTGCTGCCACCATATGGACAAAGATGGTTCTTGAGGTAGATCCACGGAGTCTTCAAGTATTAAATAAGAACACGTAGTCTCTGTCGTACGTCTTGTATATTACTCTCTTCTCAAATTAACATCGTCATTACTCTTATATTATAATTTCCATGGTTATCTTAAATGATATTGCCAACAATAATGATAGCACAGCGATGAAACTTGAGGACATTTTAGTATATGTGAACGTTCATCCATGGTATTTTTTTCAAAAAAAAAACATTCATATTAACAGGGAACCTGTTTTATGGGGGGCTATTTGAGAAATCTGGCGTGCGCCGTGCGCCGTCCAGCGAAAAACTTAGAAAAATTTCGACTCGAGAATATATGATAGGAGGGGGACTTAGAAAGAATTTCGACCCTCGAGCCATATATGATAGGAGAGGGACTTGGAAAAATTTCGACTCTCGAGCTATATCTGATAGGAGGGGGACTTGGAAAAATTTCGACTCTCGAGCTATATATGATAGGAGAGGGACTTGGAAAAATTTCGACTCTCGAGTCATATATGATAGGAGAGGGACTTAGAAAAAATTTCGAATCTGAAGCTATATATGATAGAAGAGGGACTTGGAAAACTTTTGACTCTCGAGCTATATATGATAGGGGACAAATTTTCCCAAGTCTCCCTCCTATCATAAATAGCTCGAGATTTGAGAAAAACTTGGACTTTCAAACTATACTATACTAGGCTTATTTTACGTCTAGGCCTTCTTTATACTAGCTTTATCTAGGTCTAGGCTTCCTTGAATTTTCAATACCAAATCCTATTTGACTCATAAAACAGGTTCCCTGCGTTCCTCGTTTAACTTCGTTAAGGAAGCCGTCGTTTTTTTCCATAGTTTCTAGCTATAACAAAACTTCAAACCTGAATTTAAAAAAAATTTCGAGGGGGGAGGCACCTGGGGAAAATCATTCATTTGAAGCGCCATACCCTCTACTACAACATACATGAGTACCATAGTCCTAATCAATATTTAATGAATTTCTGTGATTTTTCCATGAATATAATGGGATGAACGATGACTGCTACCGCAATAGACCGCGAGAAATCAATGGTCAATGTTCGAGGTGAAAAATACGCACTCCTCCATGAGATGAAATGGGAATGTTGATAGACCAAAAATATATTTTTAGTATTTCGTTTATCGATTTGATCAATTCTTATGTAAACATGTCCACCGATTAGGTGGAGTACGTTAGATTGAGAAAAATAGTTGAAAAATTCTCCAGTCGCTGGAACAGTCTGCAAATAGAAGAGAAGTGAGATAATCCACTTTTTCACCCTGGAGGACCGTGAGTTTTGGTATTTCATTCATCAAATAGGTCAGTTCTCACGTAAACATGTTCGCCGAGTTCGAAAAAAATAGTCAAAAAATTCTCCAGCCGCTGTAATGGTCTGGAAAATTCATTAAATATTGATTTTTTTGGGAATGTTGCACCTCACCGAGGACGATGGTACTCATGTATGTTGTAGTAGAGGGTATGGCGCTTCAAATGAATAATTTTTCCCAGGTGCCTCCCCCTTCTAAATTTTTTTTTTATTCAAGTTTGAAGTTTTGTTATAGCTAGAAACTAGGGAAAATACGAATGTTTTTTTTTTGAAAAGAATACCATGGATGAACGTTCACATAATACTAAAATGTCCTCAAGTTTCATCGCTGTGCGATCATTATTGGCTGAGATATAGCCATTTGGATTTTAGGCCTAAAAATCACTCTGCAGCCCATGTGAGCGAGCAGATGAGTCCAATTTTTTGGATTTCGAGTTTTCTCATTGGGGACAACATTTTGACGGACATTTGAAACATTTTCCGACCAAGGCCATTTCCTCCCCCCCCCCTTACACGGCTAGAGCCTTTTTTCATTTTTTTGTATTTTGGTATTCGCATTGCGGGCCACAGGAAAAGCTTCCGCGGGCCGCGGGTTGCCCATGCCTGCTCTAGATTTTACAGTGTGGTCACTGTTATATCTCTTCTCCTTAGGGTCGGTGCGTATTCACCAACTGATATTATGAAAAACAGTTTTTCCTTCTTTTTCCCTGCCGTCTCATTTTTCTGTACCTTAGACGTATTACATGCTTTGGGGTGCATGGATGATTGACAGAAGTATGTTAGGTCATCGTGTAGTTGTCAGCTGTACAGTGCTCTGAACTACATTGCTTCTTGGCTTATTTCTTCATCATTTTGCCGGTATAATTCTTACCCCTCTCCTTCTCAGCCGTCTAAATGAATAGTTTTCATGAAGATAGGTGCGCGCACCACGACGTTACAGCTTGTTATCAATTCCCAGCAATTAACCCTAAATTGATCTGAAATATAACTATATAAATCAATAAGGACACATGATAATGTGTTTTTGATAAATGCACATCAATGACTTACGTGTTTGGCTTCATCTAGTTTTGATAACATCGCTCTCCTCAATAATTGCGCGCCTCTGTTCTGCAAGAATATAAATTCTCGAGCAGTTGTTACATTGTAGATTGTACAATTTGTACCTCCCACTCAATGGAAAAATCCCGCTTTGCAATAACGTTCACAAATATCAGGCATTATTTTACCACTTTCTTGTCTTCTGTCTACCACTCTATAGGCACAGTACATGCTAAAATTTTCACAGAAGTTTCAATAAAAATAAAAGATTCCCATGTAAAAATAGAAAATACAGGCTACAGATAAATGGTATGACACTTTACTTTACACGTTTTCCACGGATACTCTGTTTTGAATAGATATTAAGTTACTGTCCCTGGATGAATGTTTTATGGTGAACTGTATAATTTTATATTTTAATGTTTTTTGCTTTTGCTTTATAGAATCATATCCTCTGAATCCAGAAATCCTGAAGGTGAGTCTTTTTTATCCCATTTTCTTCTCATTTTCAACTAGTTGTGAGTACAGATATGCAATTTATTATGTTTATCATTGGTCATTAGCCATGGGAAAGCATTTATAAAAGAAAAAATACAAGAAAGTTGGAATCTGGCACAACATTACGCTGAGAACGTGCATCATTTAATTATTCATCTCATTTTTTGTGAGGTTTTTCGTTCCAAGGCTTTAGACTCCAAAAACAAAATATCCTACTAAGTTTTTCAAACTTTCTCTCAATAAACCTTTGACACTAAACCCTCTACTCTGCCTATTGGTAGGTATTTTAACCTTGGACCCTCGCCACAGCCTACGTCATAATAAGGCCGAAATAGGAAACCGCGCAGTGGATTCATTCGCAAAGGACGTTTTGGTGTACAACAGCGCAGTGAGGCTGTATAAAGGTCGTACCGCTCTTTGTCCCCTATCACATTCTTAATTTTCAATTGATGATTACTCGTTTTGTGCTGCACCAATTTTGCTGAAATCCGACTCAAGCAATAGAAAATTGTATACTCTTTGGATTATCTTCTGTCCGGTTACTTCAAAAATCCCTTTCTATCTGCGTAACAAACAAAATATTCGAATTTCCCAGTTTTTTCCCATAAGCATCTTTAATTCCATATCCAACGATTTTGGAGTGTGACATTGTGACATCGCGACTATCCAGCCTTATATGACGTATAAGCCGTGCCCTCGTCCACCCTACTATCCGCTCAGATCTTACAGAAGTCTCCGAGGAGAACGACAGCACCTACATCAATGGCATCAAGAACCTTACTCAAGAAAGTCCGAACATTTACTTTTCGAATTTGTCGTAGGAAGTTTGGAAAAATCAAACTTCTAGAAATTTCACTTTAATACACAAAGAAACGTTCCTTCCATAAGAACCATTTTTAAAACCAAAATATCACACATTCGTACGTAATCATAATGAAAGCCCCAATCACTCGCATCTTGCTCCAATTGTTACAAAGAAAATTTTAAGTGAGCACATTTTCCCATACGCCCTACTCTAATCGTTCCGCTTCCCCAACCCTCAAAAATGACACTGACACCATCTCCATTACAATTTGATACCTCCGCCTTACCAACTTCATTTCACCCATATAATCACATCCCTCTACTATTTCAAACATCCCCCCCAGTAGATCTAAAAGTATTTTGTTCTCTAATGCATTGCAATTTTCTGGGTTAATTACTTCAATTTTTATTCTCAATTACTTGTACATATATGTGAAGTGAAATGTAAATTTATGGGTACAACCGAGGTGATAGCTCCTAAGTAACTTCAAATACTCGTTGAATAAATAAATAAATTATAATGAATGCATGGGCTCTGACTTTTTACTTTTTATTAACCTCTGTGCGCGTGCCTTTTCTAACAATTAAATTTTTTTTCAGTATGACCAGTACATGAAGGATTTTGAGACCACAGGCCGACAATTGAAACGAGAAAAGAACAAAGTGAGTATTTGAAGTAATTCTTAATATTATAATAATAATAATAATAATAATAATAATAATAATAATAATAATAATAATAATAATAATAATAATAATAATAATAATAATAATAATAATAATAATAATAATAATAATAATAATAATAATAATAATAATAATAATAATAATAATAATAATAATAATAATAATAATAATAATAATAATAATAATAATAATAATAATAATAATAATAATAATAATAATAATAATAATAATAATAATAATAATAATAATAATAATAATAATAATAATAATAATAATAATAATAATAATAATAATAATAATAATAATAATAATAATAATAATAATAATAATAATAATAATAATAATAATAATAATAATAATAATAATAATAATAGCCTATCTTACGCCAATTTGGCCAAAGGCCTCGCAACCAACGTTATTATGGTGCGGTTTTACAGGTCTACACTTCCCACGGTGACCAAGTCCGAATTCTTAATAACTTAGATTTAATACCAAAACAAAATTTTCACTACATGATCATTGAAAGAAAACCAAAAACGACGGCTTCCTTACCGAAATTAAACGAGGAACGCCGGGAACCTGTCTTATGAGTCAAATGGGATTTAGTATTTAAAATTCAAGGAAGCCTAGACCTAGATAAAGCTAGTATAACGAAGGCCTAGATTTACTATAAGTCTAGTATAATATACTTTGAGAGTCTAAATTTTTCTCGAATCTCGAGCTGTATATGATAGCTCGAGAGTCGAAATTTTTCTAAGTCCCTCTCCTATCATATATGGCTCGAGGGTCGAAATTTTTCCAAGTTTTTCGCTGGACGGCGGACGGCGCACGGCGGACGGCGGACGCCAGATTTCTCAAATAGCCCCCCATAAAACAGGTTCCCTGTTAAAATTTCGACTCTCGAGCTATATATGATATGAAAGGGACTTGGAGCAATTTCAACTCTCCAGCTATCACATATAGGTGGAGATTTGAAATTGCTTGACTCTCAAACTATATTACACTATAGGCTTATACTAGCTTTACCTAGGTCTAGGCTTCCTTGAATTTTCAATACCAAATTTCATTTGACTTATAAAACAGGTTCCCTGCGTTCCTCGTTTAACTTCGTTAAGGAAGTCGTCGTTTTTTCCAAGTCCCCTTCTATCATAAGCTTGAGAGCCGAAATTTTTACAAGTCCCTCTCCTATCAGTCGAACTTCCCTATAACGAACTTCTATACAACGAAAACTTCTGTATAACGAACTTTCCGCTGGTCCTTTAAATTTCCATATAAAAAGCGATTCTATATAACGAAGAAAAACTTCTATATAACGAATTTTTTCATTGTCCCCCTGGCACTTCGTTATTGGGAAGTTCCACTATGGGTTGAAAGTCGACATTTTTCTAAGTCCCTCTCCTATCATATTTAGCTCGAAAGTCGAAATTTTTTCCAAGTCCCCTCCTATCATGAGCTTGAGAGTCGAAATTTTTCCAAGTTTTTTGCTGCACGGCGCACAGCGCGCGTCAAATTTCTCAAAAAGCCCCCCGTAAAACAGGTTCCGTGTTAAAATAGTAATATAGGTACTAAATCTGTTTGATAATGTTGGGATGTTCATAAGATATAGTTGGCATGTTTATATATTTATCATAATTTTTTCTCTTTCTTGGTTTTCTTTAGGAGATGAACCCACTCATAGTGAAACGCGAGGACCAGAAGCACGAGGACCGGAAGCGTAAGTAAAAAGTATACTTTCTATAGTGCGTCAGAATGATAGTCTGATATTGTGGATGCGTCCAATTTATACAGTGGCGATTAAACTCTACAGTCTAACGCCCATCAGTTTTGGCGTCTAGGATTAAAGATCGTACTCATTAAGCATGCACAAAAATTACGGCTTCCTTAAGAAAGTTAAACGAGGAACGTAGGGAGTCTATTCTATGGGTGAATTGGTATTGGGAATTCAAATCGTAATCTTCAAGATTCTTAAGTTTTTCTAAGTCCCTTGTATCATAATAAATCTACGGATTTACTTCACAATTTGACTTTTATTTTATAGAAGGGTATAATATAGAACAATAGAACAGATTCTCAGTACTGCAGTCATGCAGCCTTTAGGCTCGTTAGGCTCGCGGTGTTCGACGCTCGCGACATACTCATACAGTTGTGTGCGAAATGCGCTTGTGCTCAAAACGCGACTACTATGTGTTGAAAAGAAGAAAATGACGTAGATATACGGTTGGAGAGAGCTCATATTCATTTTTTAAACACATACGACGAAAGTACGTTTATTTTAGACAGCGAAAACCGCATTTATCGTTAACCTGATAAGAATCATGAAAACAGTGGCGAAAAAACTCAAACCCGTGGCGAAAAATTTAAACCCGTGGCGAAAAAACTGAGCAACAATGATTCTGATTGGACAAAGATCTAATCGTTTTGTTATGTTCGAATAATAAAGAGAAACTAACTTGTGGAAAAATCTCGATGTATTCAATAAGAAATACAAAAATACAGAGAGTTGTGGAGACGTTCTGTTTGATGAGAGAATTCGGCTGTAATGGTCATGTACAGTCGGTTATATAGTAAGAAAAAAGGGAGGCGACCGAAGCGTCGGTGAACTCCGAAGAAGTGGAAAATGACCAGAACAGGCGATTTACAAAGTAAAGATTAAGCTAAAATGCATAATTAATACGAGCAATGAATTACGTGACTTAAGAGTAAAACATTAAGTGTATGGAAGGTTCGTGAACTGAAGTTCGCGTACCGAAATGTACAAAGTTGGCAAAAAAGAGTGATAGAAGTTGTATTAATTACGTAAGAATGTGGAATCCGTAGGATTCGGCGAGTAGCGTGATATAGTATTATGAAAACATTGACAAGTGGAAAAACGAATAAATCGCGTAAATGGACAATAGGCGATGTTCGAAAAGAAATACGAATTTAGCGAATAAGTTGAATGTACGAGGTCAAAAGTACGGAAGATCGAAGGAAAGAAGGCGAAAGAGTGAGATAGAGACGAATAGTGAGATGGGGACATGACACGTTTGAAGAACGACTCCATTGATTTACAGATTCCGTGAATCCTAATGAGACACTTGAAATTTTGGAAAATCAAATAATATTCAAGTATAAAGAAATTGCTTTCGGCGTATCTATGTTGTTTAAAAAACTATCTCACAGTACGAGCAACGATGTGAGGATTACCGCAACTCGTTTGACTGCTCGCACAGTATGGCACATAAATTGCTCGGAATTCAAAATATTTCCTAGTTACAAGGACATCCGGAAAAAAAAATGGACAAAATCTATATTGAAGCCAAACAAGCAACCAACGACCCATTAGTCAACCCTTCATTCTTTCCCTCACGTTCCGACCTTTCCAAACATATTGAAAAATTAATAATATACCACTCGAGCCTGGTTTACTCATAAGTCTAACCTCAAATCTCACTCAAAGAAACCATTCCAAATTAAAAATAATATTTCCATGTCCTGAGACACCTGTAATCAAAACTACTGACAATTACATATACACAAAAAAATGATCTACAAATCAATAATAAATTAAGAATGAAGTCTCGCAGTATATTTGATGAACACTAAAAAATTGTACTCATTCATAGATGTATGGATTTTGAAACTCAAAGTTTTTACTATTGAATTTGACTTATAATAAAAAAAAACAGCTTAACAAAAAAAATAAAAATAAATAAATATTCTTCATGACAATTAGTACTGAAAACAAGGGGATAAGAGAATCCCCTTCTCATCACGTAAGCAGCTACAAGTGGTTCAAATATTTAATAGTGAGTCCAAAAAATTGATTACATCTCAAGAACTACTCATTCAATCGTCAAAAAAATTGCAGGTGTACATCTCTAGGCTATCTTCGTTCCACCTACTTTTATCAACTTCTCTAACACTAAAAAACGGAATTTATGTAATAATATTCAGCAAAATTATTGTAAAACCAACTTAACCCGAGTTGATGACCCGTTCTGTGTAGTGGAATAGCTCGTTAATAATTGAAAAAAAAAAAAAGTATAACACTATAATCTGCCCAAGTTTCAAAACAATCCATTCAGTAGTTTTACAGGAGTTCCGCGGATAAAAATGGTGATAAGTAAACTACGAGAAGGAAACCTGAACGGACGGGTGTAATACTTCCATTTTCCCACGAGAAAAGTCGGTAAAATTGGACAAAGTACAAAATAGGAAAATATTACTCATAAATATAAAGGTAAAAAAATTATGTTTAAATCTCAGTTTGACTCGTCCTCCAAGACCCGTGAAAGCAGACTTGAGGAAACAAAAATAATTGTAGGGTACCGATACGCTGGTATACCGTGCACCGCGTGGCGCGACGCGTAACCGTGTATGTACCCGACTTGCGTGTTATTTTATATGCTTCCACTTTGTTGCGTCGATTGTAGTTTAGCGGTCAGTCTCAGCGAAAAAATAAAGAGAACCTTTTTCGTGTAAAATTATACGGGGGTTATTTTTTTACTGAGGTATTTTTCTCCTATTCCCAACCGTTCTTGAGATATTAGCAAAATCCTGATTTTTCAGCGCTATTTTGCCCTTCTCCAGCCCCCTAAGGGAAATTTTGAGTGGCACGCCTTCTGAAAATGTTCTCTACACTCATAACTATTACAATACTAAATATCAATGTATAACTAAATTTTGCAGTATTCCATCATGTTTTGTCAGTAACTGCTATACTTGAATAAAAAATCTGCGTCAGGAAATGGTCTTTCGAAAGAATTGATGTTAAAAAAAAAAAAAAAGTCCGTTGAGCAATTTTTATATACTATTTTATGCAAAAAAGTTGGGTATTCCTCATTTTCGAGGTGTTTTTATGCGAGATAAACTACCTAGAACAGGTCCACGTAAAAATGAATCGGGTGTTGTGAATATATGGATTCAAGCATTGGTGATGGTACACATTGCGGGTAGCGTACAGAAAGATGGGATCAACAGTACAGTTTGATCAAACCATTTCTTTAGATTTTTGCAGTGACATCTTTTTAGATTTTTAGCTAATTCACATAGTGAACTTGGCAAGAATTTATATGAATCTAAGAATCTAAGCTCAATTTTACTAAATATGACTTCATTTTTGGGATTCCTAAACCCTCCATCGTATTTTACAATTTTTGAAAATGATATATTTTTTTCTTCATTATTTGGAATTAGCGTAATATCATTATAATCATCTCCAAATTCTTTAACAATTAAATGAGCATCGTATCCTGAGAAATTATGAAAATGAATAGGAATAAATCTAGGAACCTTATAATTAAGATGACAAACACTATGAGCTGCTCCTCTAAATTCTCGAGTTAAATGATCATGATCTCGAACTTTCATTTTATTCACAAATTCGTTACTGTACACAAATTTTATTTCTTTTACCCAGTTTGAAAGGTTTGTATTTAGTTCTTCTTTCTTTTCAAGATTAAGTAGGTATATTTCCTATTCTTTACAAATACTACTGTTGGTTCTGTACACATGCCACATTTTTTTTTTTTTTCTCTCATATACATAGCTACAGTCTTATATACAAAGAGAGATCACATGTTGTTCTTCGTTATTCAGTCGTATAACTAACAAAAAAGTTAGGTATTGGTTATTTTTTATTCAGTTATTTGAATAAAAAATGTCCAACTCTGACCCGTACACCGTCCCAGCTAAACTAAGAGACTCGTAAAGTATACGATAAACTGTGCATGCAGGAAGCACATGTTCTTTCTATCGTCTACGTACCTAGTTATTCCTTCACTCCTCGCCTACGAGTAAAATTATTAGCAACTATTTGATTTTACGAAAACCGAATTTTCCATTATGATATCTGATCGGTTACATCGATAATAGCCTATTTCCATTGATATCATTTATCACGGAGTAAGATATGGTATTTAAATTTTATTATAAACACTGAACGCGCAAATAGATTTACGTGCTAGAACCAATTTGTAACTGCGATTCGTAGACGAACGTACGTACCTATAATTTTTTGCTGCTTTTTGGTCTTATTTTGCAGTAAGTATCTTAAAACGTTTTGAATGAGCGAGCGTGAACTTTCTGAGTGACCTATGAGCTACCTACGTTGACACTAATATCTCTTTGTCTTATTTTACAGTCGACAGCACAGTTTCCAGCAATGATGCCATTTTGAGTGAGCTACAAGCTACGTGTATAATACATTGGTTTTCTTTATTATTTTACAGTTGATATCACGGTTAGCCAACCAACCAAGAATGGAGTAGAGACATTATTACATACGTGTTTACGCGCAGAAGGTTTCCAAGGCAAAGATTTGGAAGAGCTGACTGCTGGACAACGGGGACAAGTTGTCGGTTGTATGAACAAAGAACATGTAAGTGTACTGATTTTTTAAAAGTCAAATTCAAATTACTTGGTGTTGAATGATAAGTACGCGAGTAAATTGAGTACCGGTAGTTAACATTGAAGCTTATTTAGAGGAGGTGGAATGAGTGTGAGCTCGCAAGTTTATTGTTTTCTACACCGCGCGAATGGGTATATATTAAACTCTTTATAGATTCAGTTCAGAGGTCCAATCCAAATTATACATTGTTTGACTCATTAGAGGAGATAATGATAGACATTTGTCTTAATTTAAATGCAAAGAGGAGAGATTGGGTAGAAAGAGAGAAATTTAGAGTTGTACTGACACTGGATTTACAGCTAAATGGTGAATGGGGGCAGGGTTGCCAACTCTGCCGCGAAATATTATCGACCCAAAGGCGCTCGAAGCGCGGAAAACATTTTTTGCCCCTCCCCTCCGAATTTCTAGAACAATATGGGTATCAAAATTCAGGATTTTTGGAGCTGAGTAAAATTCAACTATCAGGGTGGCTATATGGGACCCCAGACACCATAATAATAATAATTCTTAAAATAATGTTCCAACACATTCATAAAAATAATCATTTAATTCATGAAATAATAATATTTCTATTTTGGTTGGAAATTTAAGACAAAAGAATCATTATCGAAAACTTGCATTCAGGAAGTGTGTGGGGAGAAGAAGAAATTCGATCAATTGACTCCGTTTGAACAAGGAGAAGTCATTGGCAAGATGGACATGAAACATGTAAGCAACCAACTTCAGTTATTGTGGGCTCTGTGGAGGAGACAATGATAGACATTCGCTCCAATTTAGATGCAAAGAGCACAGATTGGGTAGAAAAAGAGAAATTTAGAGCTGTACTGAAACTGGATTTACAGCTAAATGGTGAATGGGGGCATAAATTTTCTACATCTGTCAGTTCAAACGAATATTTCGCCTCTCTCTTTTTGTTCTCGGGAAAAGTAACTACCTGTGTGTACTGTGAAAGTCAACTGTGTGTGTGTGTGTGTGTGTGTGTGTGTGTGTGTGTGTGTGTGTGTGTGTGTGTGTGTGTGTGTGTGTGTGTGTGTGAGAGAGAGAGTCAGTGATGTTCGGAGGCTAGCTGGAATGCGCGCTGCCCGAAAAACGGGTAACTACGAGAGAGAAAAAAGATATTCTGTTCAGCGCTGATCAACGGTCCGTATCTAGCAACATACAAAAGAGTACGAAACAGGAACAGAGCACGAAGAGCGAGCCCAAACGACGAGCAACAACGAGCCGAACAGCTGACGAACAGCAAAGAGCGGAGTTGTGGTAGAGCGAGAGAAAGCATATTCTGTTCAACGCAGTTCGGATGTCCTTGTCTCGCACCTAGTAGAGTGAGAGAAAATATGTTCTGTACATCGCTACTGAATGTCTTCGTCTTGCGTGTATTATGCAGTATGAGCGAGAGAAAACATATTCTGTTATTAGGCAGTCAGGCAGTTTGAATGTCTCTGTCTCGCACGTGGTAGAGTGAAAGAAAATATATTCGGTTCAACGCGACGAAAGTCTTCCTCTAGCTGCTGTTTTTCCGAAAGGAACGAAGAGCGAACAATTACATCGGGTCGCGTTTGGCAATGACAAAATTATTTAAAGTAGTAAAAGAATAATTTACGTGCTACCATGGCTATTTATAAAAAAATGATTATGGTGGACAGTTTAAGGTGGAAATTTAAATCGGGAATAACGTCGTTCATTTCTCAACAAATTAACCTTAAAATTAGCGAACAAGAGAAATTTATTTTTAATTAATTTATGGTGAGACGCACTTGAATACAAGACGCACCTCACTATTGGATCTTTAAATCTGGGGAAAAAAATTCGTTTTCTTTCAAAAAGAATATAGTAGGTATTTTGCAGAAGAAAATCACCTTCCTTTCATCCAGCATTTCAGATGCGTTTGTGGCCTTCCAATGACTTCACTCAACCCGGCTAACTTATTTATGCACCACTCAATTCTACAAATTCATAATATAATTCACCAACAAATTCCGTTTGATCGCTATTCAATTCCACCAATACCGTACCTAATCTAACTTGTAAAATAAGATTGTAACGCCGAGCAAATAACCCTTGTGCAGTTTATGATGGTCGTAAAAAAAAAAAAAAAAAAAAGTTTTTGTGACATTAATACACTCCATTTTCACACTATTTTTGAATTTTTCATTACCTAAATGTTCATCTTTTCCCTTCAACGTCAATATACACTCAATTCATATCTTTTTACTGTTTTTAAAAATTGTACATACCCATGAAACTTCGTGGCCTTTCCAAATTCTTGCCGGAGTCCCAGTGAACTCAATTCGTAGTATGAGACTAGCTGGAACGCGCGCTGAACGAAGAAAAGAGAGAGAAAGAAGATATTATGATCAACGGGGCTCCGTCGTTTCATGCACGCTTAACGAAAAAAGAGAGAGAAAAGAGATATTCTGTTATTTCGTTTCACGTTTTCTGTTCAGCGCGCATTCCAGCTAGTCTCATACTACGAATTGAGTTCACTGCGGAGTCCACACTGTGCGCACCTTCGAACCATTTTCCTTATTTCTACAATCTGATTTTTCTAAAACCGGTACCTACTTGTAAAAATTTTCTTATTCCGATTTCACTGTCTCATTCTCACTGCTTTCGTATGGGTCTCTCCCTAAATCAATGGAAATATTTAATAGGCTAACAAAGTTTTGATAATTCACTGCTTACCTACGCATGCCACTTCCTAAATCAATACAAATCTTTAGAAACAAATTATCAATAATCCAATCATACTTTCAATCACGCAAATACCATTGAAAACAATTGCGAAAACACTGCAGTATTCTTTCTCAATCGATCAGTTGAAAATTTTTAAAAACGAATTTTCAATAATTCTATCATACCTACTTTCACTCACGCGAATACCACCAAAAACGATTACGCTTTCTAACTCAGGTTAGAAATTTTTAAGAACGAATTTTTAAAAGGTAGGCCTACCTAATTCTGATACTGTCACTCACGCAAATATGTACGAATATTAAAAAAAAAATTTGAGCAGCCAAAAACCAATTCACTGGGCAAAAACGCTACAGTATTCTTTCTATAAATCGAAGCTAGGTACGTATTGAAAATACTGGGAAGAATAATGGAAGTCCGAAACGACTGATCTGATACTCTCGCTTTCGCGTCAAACATACGAGTAGGCTTATGTTCGAAGGTTAACAACCCCGATTACTCAGCCTTTACTTGGTTTTGAGCAGTTGTTACAAAGGGTTACGAACTGCCACGAAGGGTTACAAACTGCCATGTAAGTGGCTCGTCGATTAGACAAGGACTTCCCTTAGCTCTGAACGGAATATCTTCTTTCTCTGTCGTCGAGCAGTTGTTATGAGCGCTTACGAACGTTTACGCGATTACGCGCTGCCGCGTGAGCGGCTCGTCGATTAGACAAGGACTTCCCTAGCTCTGAACGGAATATCTTCTTTCTCTGTCGTCGTTTCACGTTTGGTGTACACGTTATATGGGCAGTGCGCATTCCAGCTAGCCTCGGAACGCGAATCGAGTTCACTGTGTGAAAGTCAACTGGATGTGTGAGTGTGAGTAGACTCTGACGTTCTCGAAAAGAACGTAGGCTTTATCAGAGAAGAAATGTACGATGGTTATCGCGCATTCAAAATTCTCTCGCTTTTGGATAGATGGTGGAAAAATACGTAAGCAAACTGGCTTTTGTAAATATGTGAAAATTCAGAGCTGAACTGACTCTATAGGTTTACAGCTGAATGGTGAATGGGGGTGTAAATTTTCTAAATAAGTCAGTTTAAACAAATATTTCACCTCTATGTTTCGTTTCTTGGGAATGTTTTGTCCTTGTGTTCACCATTAAGCTGAAGTGGATCAATTTGGACTCAAAGGAATGGTATGCAAGCTAGACGTGTATGAGTATGAGTAGACTCGATATATTTCATAATCTTGAAGAAAAAGTAATGAGATAAGAAATGTACGAAGCTTATCACACACTTGAAAAATCTCTTATTTTTGAACAGACGGCAAAAAAGTAATTGTCTTATTTTTTGGAATACTTCAAGGTCGAATCAAAGTGGTACATGTGTGAGGAGAAAACTCAGAGCTGACTCACTCACGAGATTTGTATGCTGGGTGGGTGCAAAATTTATGAATCAATGTGTTTGTGAATAAATATTTTATCTCTCTCTTTTGTTTTTGAATATTTTAGCTTTTTTCATTTTTGAGTATTTCTTTCTACTAGTTGTATTTTATTTTTTCCACTTCTAGTTTAGTTTATTACATCAGAGGAAAATTCAGACAGAATAAAAAAATCTGGAAAAAATAGAAGTTTCTTGATTGCGGTGAAAGAGAAGTGAGGGCGAGTTGATTGTTGGTATTCTGGAGATGAAAGCAGAACTAACCTTGAATTTGGAACTTGTGTAGAAAATGAGGTGCTATTTCAATATGCGGTCTACCGAAGATGTGAACATTTTAACAGTTTACCACTATACAGCATGCGGTCTATCACGATAGAGCATGCAGTGTACCGATATGTGTAATTATGAGTAATGAGTGCGAGTGACCGTGGGTGTTCGATTTGAAACAAGGCAGAGATGGAGGTACTTTTGGGTCGAACATCGAGACAGGGCTACGCTCATACCCATAATCCAACGTGAGTGCGCCCCAGGTTCTGTCATACATTCGGATGAGTGGGTCGCCTACAGGTGTTTGAGGGCCTTAGGATACGAATATGCTACAGTGAACCATCAGCACAACTTTGTGGATCCCGACAGTGGAGCGTATACTCAGGCAGTAGAAAGGTCATGGTTAGATGCTAAAGTGAAAATATTGAAGAAGATGCGAGGTGTCCCCAACCACCATCTCCAGTCCCACCTTGACGCAATTTGTTGGCACGCATTAAGAAAACCGGACAACGATTTATTCATTTCATTCCTTCGCGACATGCGTACTGTTTATCGTTAGTCGACCACGTTCCTCTTTTTTCGATATTTTTTGTGACGACCGTTCTTCGTGAACGTATTTGTATTATTATTTCGACGACCGTTTTTCGGGAACGTATTTTTACGACCATATACAAGTGGGATATCAATTTTTTATGTGTGTGAGTAACAAAGAAATATAAACTGCTTTTTTCAAACATCTTCTTTAACGCCGAAAAGGGTAGACAGCTTCCTAGAATGTAAATACTAGGTAGACCGCATACTGAAATGCAAATTTCGCTCTAATCGTAGGTAGACCGCATATTGAAATAGCACCGAAAATGAAGTGTGATGTTCTTTTTTTCCACAGGAACATTTAAATGCTGAGATCAACAAAACAAACATTGCAAATATTAAAGATATTATTATGATGTTATGCAGATCCGACTATGAAAATTTTGAGTTGGTACATTTACCTCCTATTACACTTTCGAAGCAGGATATGATTAACGAAATACAGAAATCTGTAAGCAAATTTCAAGTTCCAACTACACTTGTGAAAAAAGAAGATTTAAAGTTACATTATCTAAGAATGAGGTACATATTGTTAACATCTCAACATCAAGACGTAATCGATTTCAAAAATTACTTAAACGGTAAAAATATAGACGATGATTTAATTGCTAAATATGCCGCAATATTTTATTCACAATCTTCAGGCATTATTCATTCTTTTGACAAACCAGTAACTCTAAAGGATATAGAAATCGCGTTAAAGGCACATGGTATCGACGAGAAGAATATACTTATTGCTCAAACTATTTTTGCAATTCAAAAAGGTATTAAAAATGAATTGCCTAACTAGGATCAGTAGTTACAGATTTTACTGATCCTGTTTATTGTAATCCATTTTATGCGGGAATGATGAAATTCAATTGTACCTCATAATTATAGATAGACCAATATTGTTTTAATTTTGTGAAAAATACATATTTACATTTACTAGTGTTAGGAGTCATTCTCTCTTGTGTAGAAGAAGGTAGAGGTACTATACTTCATGTATGAGAGAAAAAATGTGCTCTGAGCAAGAGAAATGAGTAAGTGCGCCAGAAAAATATCTTATACCTATCTATTAAAAAATGGGTGAAAATGCGAAAAATCAGTGACTATGTAGGATTTTTTCAAGATTTAAAAATTACTGGAAAATAAGTGAAAAATGCAAAAAACTAGTGATTGCGCTTGACTACGTCAGAAGGAATATGACTTCAAATTTTAATAAAATCCTACAAAATCTCCACTTTTTCTCAATTTTCTCATTTCTAAAACTGTCTTCAAAAACCTAGAAAATTGCAAAAAACTAGTGACTACGCTTGACTGTGCCAGAAGGAATCCTCTCATATTTATATTAAAAACAGCTAAATATTCACGAATCGGAAGATTTCAAGAATTTCAAAAGAGGTTGAAAATTAAACTCCTTTTGTATTCCTGAGTGTTCTGGAGTGTCCTAAAAAAGTTAGCACATTTGTGTGCCTCTAAAGTGTCCTAGAAAAAGTTAGCTTGTTTGTGTGCCTTTAATCTGTCCTGGAAAAAGTTAGCACGTCTGTGCACTTCTAAAGTGTCCTAGAAAAAGTTAGTACGTTTGTGCACCTCCAAAGTGTCCTAGAAAAAGTTTTGTGTCCTGAAAAAAGTCAACACATTTTTGCACCTCCAAAGTGTCCCAAACAAAGTTAGCACGTTTGTGCACCTCCAAAGTGTTCTAAAAAAGTTAGCACATTTGTGCACCTCTAAAGTGTCCTAGAAAAAGTTGGCATGTTTGTGTCCTGAAAAAAGTTAACACATTTGTGCACAGCCTTAAAAAATCACAAGTAAAAAAAAGGAGTATAATTTCTGTGAAGTTGATATGAATTTTACCTGTATTTGGTCTGATTAGGAAAGTGTACTAAAGACCCGTCAGTAAAATGATCTCTATCAGATAAAGCTTAAATAAGGCTAAATATATTTAACCTGGACGGGAACGTGTCCTAAAGACCAGTCAGTACTGTGATTTCTATCAGATAGAGCTTAAATAAGGTTAAATAATGGTATTCAATTTTTTCCTAAACGTTTGTGAGCCCTAAAAAATTTCAGGTGAAAGGAGTATAATTTTCTGTGAAGATGATATGAATTTCACCAGTATTCAATCAGATTGGAAAGTGTTCGAAAGACCCGTCAGTACTACTAGAGTAGAGACGAAATAAAATGATCAAATCATCCGGACAATTCTTCATTTCGGAAATGACATGCGGTGTACATACCCACCTCGGCCTAGGGACCGGTAAGCCACTAATACCGATATTATAAAATCGTGCTAATTCGATTTCACTTTTCATATAATTCGAATCGCGAGTGCAATTAAGAATGAAAGCGAAGATAGGCTTTCTGAGAATTCCGATTCTTACTCTACCGCCCCCATTTGCCATTCAACCGCGTTTCCCGAACTGACCAAATTCATAATCTATACCAATGCTTCTCAAAATTATTCTGCATTTGGTGCTGTTCAAAGTAATTTTAGACCTGCTCTCCGTAATTGCACTTTATATAAAATCATTAAAAACAGACAAGAAATAATATAACTTGCCTCAAAATAATCAGGCGATAGTATATTTTTGTTGAACGACTCAATGCCGTATTTAATTATCAAAATTCTTATAGGGTGACAAATTTCCATTCGTCGAACGTGAAAGATGAAGAGTAAAGAGAAAAGTAATTTATGATCGACAACAATCACTGGATACGATACAATCAACTGCCCTACGCTTAGCCCTCGGTGCCCGGCGCATTGGTCCAATACTCAGCGTATGTACTGAGGCTGGTTCTCCTCTCTAGGATTTCGCTCTTTATCTCTTACCGACAACTTTCTTGCGTCTACGGCCCAGTTTCCTCAACTCCCTGTCTTTCTCCTCTCCCCCGCTCTCAAAACTCACTACCCATAGAGAAAATTATCTCAAATTTAAACCCATTTTCCCTATCAAGTCATCCAGCTGTTCCTCGACATCCACGACGCCTCATTTCCCCCTCGACTTGACTGATATACCAAAATCGCTCAACTTAATTTACCTAAAACACATCAAGTCATCGTTGCTAATGACTTCCCCTGTCCCAACTTGTGCTTTACAGATGGACCCAAATCGGCTTTCAAAACTGGCTTTGTCTTCTCTATCGATGGAGGAGGCTGGCTCGCTCCCGACAAACTACCTGCATCTATTTCTACCTGACTCACCTCTCTTTTCTCCCCTATCACAGTAAATTTTTCCTCATTCTTGACTCTCTATCCTACCTCCAAGCCATGTAAGACCCCTACAATTCCAACCTATTGTTCAGCGCATTCTCATCCTTCTGCACACCTTAACATCTTCTCCCATCTCTCTGAACTCCTAGTCATATCGGCCTCTCGGAACTCGACTCAATGGACCTAGCAGCCAAGGTAAGCCCTGCTTTCCTTTTTAGTCACTGATCTCACACTTTCTCCGGGCAATTCTTTGAAATCTGACTTTCGTTCTCTCGTAATCTCATCATGGTACAACCTTTGGTCCTCTCAATCCCACAATAAACTTTAATTAGAAAAAATAATGTTCTGGCGGAGCCAAATAAATAAAGATTATTTTTCATGTCTTTTTATAGTTGCTCAATCCAGCTACCAGTTCAGACAAAAATGTATTTGAGTGTTATTATACATATCAATATACATTGTATCGATACATCGATTGTGTACTAGGCTGCTTTTGTTTGTTCGTACCCATTTTTAATTTAGTATAGGTCTAGTATAAGTTAACTAAATAGCTTTCGGGGACTCACTCGCTCAAGTATTGTGGAAGGGGAAGATGAACGCGAACTTGAACTCATATTCCTATAGACGACTGGTGTGCCGGTAAAGAAATTATAAAGAGGAGACCCTGTCTCAAACTTGCGAATTTTCGAGAGTGGATAAAGGCACACTCAAGACATTGACCACTTCAAAACGTTATCATCATCCTTTGAATCTGCTTCTGACGTCATCAATATTCCTCTCCTTTGACAGAAGACTAGTATAGTATCAGTATAGCGTTACATATGCGCGTATGCTAGGCCTAGTTTGAAACTACGTAGTATGGCCTGCACTGTATGATAGGACTGAAAAACTCGAACTTGGCCTCTTAGGTTTCTGGTGGTTTGAGACTCCAAGTCCATCTAGTGGGTTGGGGCAAAAGACGTTAAAAACGATAGTTTCCTTAACAAAGTTGAACGAGGATTCTATGAGTGAAATTGCTTTTGGTATTGAGAGTTCAAAGTCCCCCTCCTATTATATATTATGGCCTTGAAAAACGAAATTTCTCCAAGTCTCTTTCCTATTATATATTGAGGCTCAAGATTTGGAATTTTTTATTCTACGGTAGACCAGTTTTTGATGGACATCGCACAGCGTACGGCAAATTTTTGAGGGTCAGTTTTACAAACGTGCGAATCGTTTATTTAGCCTAAACCGAGTTTAAACGCACTTTATTGGCTAAATCAAGGCTTACAATGTCACGTGACTTTGGACGTCGTTGGTAAAACTGACCCTTGAATTCTTTGCCGTTTTAGAGATATTTTTGGGAAATATATAAGTGCACGCCTCATAAAATTATATTGACCGCCAGTTCCCCTCCCGCCATAGAAAGAAACTGACACTACGTTGAAACCATGACGAACGCCATAAATGCACGCCAGGACTGGCACACAACTCCCATTTCAAAAGAAGATGATTTTGCTGTATTCATTGTGAGGAACTCCAGCCAGGATGGGATTGACAATAGAGACTGCCTCCCCGTAATAAGCCTCAAACTCCTTATGAGTGAGGTATGACTGTTTTCCCAGTTGTTCCACCCCGGAGGAGTCAGTCGAGTCAGTTGGTTAATGCATTGGATTTCGAGCATTGTCGTGAGATCTTCACTGGTTGGTCAAATACTGAGGTTCGTCGTCAAAATGATATGATTCGGCAGAAGTATGATGCCAAGGGAATGCGCGGTAGTTATATGGATCAGTGCAATAGCCGTGGACGTTTCATTATTGACTTGTATTCAAGAGTTCGCCGTTTTGACAATATTCGCACTTCTGATCCTTCCCGTGATTTGCCAATTCCACTCTTCCTTTTCGCAGGCCCTTTTTGGCAATCAAGGTTCTTGATGGAGTCCAATCTTCAGGCCATTTGGAGCTTCCTTTCGATCTTCAGGAAACTTTTCACGCTGCACATGTCAAGTGGTAGGCGGATGTTAATTTCGACACTTCTCGGCGTTCATTATTATGAAGGCAGGTACCATGGTAGTCTTGAACTCAGATTTATTCAAGAAGCGGTTGGGCTTAGCCGTTGTAAATTATTTGAAAACTTATATTTGTTAATTGCATTAATATGTATCAATATTGTAATGTCTTTATGAAATATTATGGTGATAGTAAAATAAAAAAAAAAAACTCCACTTGGAATGCTGCCTTGAGGCTTGTGCTGACTGGTCAATAACCAACGCATTCCATTATCTTCTTTCCTGTTTCTTCTTCCTGTATCAGGTTTACTCACTTAATATATTATAGTTGAATGAATTAAATGTGGATCGCATACTGTTCTGCTGTGCACTATATGGGAATGTATGCACTACTTACATGGTGGTGTTTTTGTCCTCTATTCCCATATGATACTAATTTAAACGTGCTACATCAGCGGTTCTTAACCTGTGGTACATGTACCACTTGTGGTACACGAGCTGGTTGTAGGTGGTACGCGAGGCGATAAGAAAAATGATGAAAGTGTTAGAGAAACTATGAAGCAAAACCTGAAAATTGATGCACTCGGCTTACGTATTACTTATGTGTAACGCTATATAAAAGGGTAGTCTCTTCTCTGATGATGAAAGAATTTTACAGAGACGTAGGAAGTTTTTAATGCATAACTTGCACAACAGAACTAGAGTGAAATGTGCGAAAGATAAAAATTACGAGGCTCAAATCATATAGGTGAGTCAGAAATATGCGTTCAGAGTCGTGCAACAAGGGTGGAACTATTGTGAAATGGAAGGTCGTTCATGTCCTAAGCATGTAGGGATCATGAAATTAATACCTAACACAGTGTGTATTTAATAATACACTGTATTACACTATTCAGTTAGTCGTATCTCTTTTTTCTATGTGGTCGTTTTTACATTCTGTGTGAAGTAGAAAATTTTTGTAAATCATGTCCAATTCGCTAAATCACTGGATTACTACAAGTAATCGTGAGAAGATGCCTCCTGCTGAATTACCAGTTACCAAAGGAGAACAACTTCGAAAACGCAAACTGACGGACTCTTTCGGTGACGAATGCAGTAATGAGAAACTACGGCCCACGACAAGTGCTACTCGGAAGTACGATCCAAGCTACTTGAAGTATGGTTTCTCATTCATTCTGTAGGAAGGTGAACAAATTCCGCAGTGTGTGCTTTGCTGCAAAACTCTGACAAATGAAAGTATGAAACCTTCTTTATTACAACGTCATTTGAAGTCTGTGCATCCTGATTCTGAAACAAGGATTTTTCGAACGTAAACGTCAAGGATTATTGGCAATGAAGAAAACCGTGACTTCCTTTTCCACAGTTAACCAGAAAGCTGATGTTCACACCTCTTATCTCGTTAGTTTGCGAATAGCAAGAGCAGGAAAACCACACACAGATGGCAAACAATTAATTTTACCGTGCATACAAGATGTGATGAAGTCCATGCTAAGTGAAAAAGAAGTCAGCTTAATGAGCAAAATCCCCCTGTCAAACTGTACTGTGACTTCGCGCATTTCAGAAATGTCCTTAAAATTAATGTGAAATAGCAGTTGATTGAAGATCTAAGTTCCGCAGAGTATTTTGCTATTCAGATGGATGAAACAACGGATATCGTCAATATAGCTCAACTGATGACATATGTGAGGTATGAAGTGGGACAAAAAATCAAAGAAGAATTTTTATTTTGTGAACCATTGACGACTCGTACTACAGCAGATGAATATTTCGTGTTACGGACGAATTTATGACAAAGAATAATGTTAAAAATAAAATCAACGGTTTTATGGTCGTCGTTGCGCGTCATTATACGAAAGAAAAAGTTTACAGTTTTACGTAGACACGCAGAAAAACTATTTTAGGGTATTGTAAGACTGCAGTTTCGCGGTGAGTAAGTCGTCATCGCATCATCAGTTGATGAACAGTACTTGTTCAACTGATGATGCAATGACGACCTATTCACAGCGAAACTGCAGTCTTACAATACCCTAAAATAGTTTTTCTGCGTGTCTACGTAAAACTGTACTATTTTTCTTTCGTAAGAATAATGTTGACTGGAAGAAGTGTGTCGCATTCTGTTCTGATGGTGTGAGAGCTATGACAGGGCATCTTCGTGGAGTTGCTGTGCGGATTAAGGAAAAAGGCGCTCCTGACTTTCAAATTAATGACTGCTGCATTCATCGGCATGCGCTTGTATCGAAAACTTTACCCCCCTCTTTGAAAACCATTCTTGATCAAGCTGTGAAAGTTGTGAATTTCATCGTAGCACGTGCCAAAAATACAAGGTTATTCACAGCCCTTTGCAATGAGATGGGAAGTGAACATACGTCATCTGCTCCTATACACAGAAGTCCGGTGGTTGTCTCGCGGAAAAGTATTGGACCGTCTCTTTGAACTGAGGACCAATGTTCAAACCTTCCTCATTGATTTGAAGTCTGACTTGGCGGAATATTTCATAGACGAAATATGGTTGACGAAGCTAGCTTATCTAGCTGATATATTCGCGCATCTGAACAAAACGAGTTTAGAATTACAGGGGGAGCATATCAATACTTTCAAATTACAGTCAAAAGTAATAGCGTTGAAAAAAAAGTTTCGTGTATTGGTGACTGATATTGTTGAGTTCTGTCGATTGATAAGTATGAGATAATTATTCGCATGCCACGCTGTAGAGAAAAATGAATAAAAAGTTAGTTCTCGTCTAGTGCAGCCAGATAAACGTTGTGTTACCTTTATTTCTCGTCACCCTTCCTCTCCTGCTAATCTCATCATGATAGCGGAGTGTGGTTGGTTATAATGTGAATGAATAGGAAAAAGTGCGTATCTTCGTTGCACGAAAAGTGGTGAATGCATGAACTGGCATGATGTAATAAAAATTTTTCTCGTTTTTTGTCTCGGATAAAAAATTTTTTTTTCTCGTTTCGTTTGTGCTATCTCGTAATGGATATTTGGGGCGAAAAGATCCAAATCGCTCAGTTGAATGGTAAAAATTATGATACCTGGAAATTTCGAATTGAAACTCTCGTCGGTGTCAAGGGTTTTCAGAAGGAACTTACCGAGTTCACCAAGGAAAAAGATGACAGATTGGTCAGAGCTGTGATTGTAGCTACGAATTATCAAAAATTGTGGAACTGCTGCTGAAATGTGGGAAAAACTTAGAGCCCAGTTTGAAAGTCGAGATGCAACGCGTCGAATGCTTCTCAGAACGAAACTCAACGCTTTGAAATTCCAGGATGGTGAGGATTTGTCTGAATTTATTAAAAAGTTCGAAACTGTGGTATCCGAGCTGCAAGATTGTGGAATCAAAGTCGATGATGAGGACCTGGCAGCCAAGCTGATTTTTGCAATGCCTGAATCGTATGATAGTCGAGTTAATGCGATAGAAACGTCGTCTGGTAAATTATCTTTCACTGCGGTCAAAATGAATTTGGAGCAATTTTATCTCAAAAAGAAAATTCGTGAAATGCATAAGCCATCTTTGCCTGAGAAAACCGAATCGGAAGGTGCGTCGGCGGCAGCGTTCAATGCGAGTCGAACAGACACCAGAAAATTTCGTGGTCGTGGTCGTGGAAGATTCAACTCAAATCGAGAGAAACGTTGTTTTGGTTGTGGTGAGCTGGGACACCTTAAATTTCAATGTCCCAAAAATACTTCGAACAGTGAAAATCGGTCAAATCGATATAATTGGAGAGGAAATCGTAGTCGTGGTCAAGGAAATCGATATCGTCAGGGTGAGTCGTCAAATCTAGGAAGATTCGCCGGAAATTTGGCTGATGCGGAAACTATGTTGACGGGCGTGGATGAACCGGGTTTCGAAGTATCACTCAACGCTACTAATCATGTCGAAGTCGGTCAGGATGAAATAGGCTTCATAGTGGATGCTCGAACTACTCATCATATGATTGGTCAACAAGATCTATTGTCAGGTATTAAATATTTTAAAGAGCCGGTTAATGTTAATAATGCCGATAAAGAAAGTAAAAGTTTTAAAGCCCTTGGTTTAGCTTCAACGCATGTAGTTTGCGAGGGAAATAGGGATATTACTATTACAAATGTATTATTCGTACCAAATCTTCGTTATAATTTGCTGTCTGTTTCTGAACTTGATTTGAAAGGCTACGAAGTCGTATACGGTAAAAAGACTGTACGTATTTGTAAAAATAATGTTGTATATGCGAGGGGTGTGATGCGGAACAAATTGTATTAGGTAGTATTCAAACGTAACTTCTTGAATAAACCTGAAATGGGTCTCGATAAGTATAACAATAACGTAAATGCTTTTGCATCGTATCCTCACGATAACAGCTTAGAATTTTTGCATAGAAAGCTTGGGCATCTGAATTATAAAACTTTGAAGGATATGATTAAACATGGTTTTTTAAATGATATCGATCATAAGATAACAGATTTGAATGATGCATTATCAAACTATTATAAATGTGAAACATGTATTCTAGCCAAACATAATCGTAAACCCTATAAAAGTGTAACTGTACCTCGTAGTAACGAGACCATTAGCGTTAGTTCATTCTGATATTTGCAAAATGAAGACTGAATCTTTTGATAGATGTAACTATTTCATATCGTTCATAGATGATTTTACAGGATTTAAATGCGCGTATCCCATTAAGAATAAATATGAGGCTTACGAAAAATTTTTGGAATACAAAAAATATATGTATACGTTATTTGATAAGAAATATGATATTTGTACTCTAATGGTTGATCGAGGGGGCGAGTACAGAAGCGGCGAGCTTGTAAATTACTGTAGAAGTAAGAGTATACGTGTGAAGTACACACCAGTGCGTGAAAAGCAGATGAATGGTACTGAAGAGATTTTTAACAAGGTTGTGTGCGAAAAGGCAAGAGCTATGTTGATTGATTCTGGTTTGCCGAAAAAGCTTTGGAGTGAAGCGATAAAGTATGCTCCGTATGTTCTCAATCGGTGCGAGACTAGTAGAGGTAAAGTACCACCTGTTGAGTTGGCGATGCCAGGTAGACGTGGTATGCATCGTATGAAAATGTTCGGATGTGTAGCTTTTTATCATCTCGAGTCTGAGGATAAGGCTTCTGAAGTGAGTAGTAAAGGTTACTTCGTAGGAGCGGCTGAGGGTTGCTTTCGAATATTTCTCCCTTCAAGAGGTAAGGTCGAAGACTTGCGTAATGTCGAGTTTGATGAGGCGAGAATCTATAGGAATGAAGTTGGACAGGAAGGTGTTCGAGATCAGAGGTTTAGTGTAATGTCGGCGCCTGAGGTAAGAGTGGAGTTTGATGATGAGCCGACTGTTAGGGAGATTCGTAGGTCTGAGAGGGAGAGAAAAGCACCGTCGTATTTGAGGGACTATGAAGTGAACGCTGTGAGTGCTTTTATGAGTCAGTTGGAGGAACAGAATGAGTCTTTTGCTGAAGGTTTAGAGGTTGATGAAGTTCCTAAGTCCTACGAGGAAGCTATGAGGTCGGAAGATAAGGACAAGTGGAAGGCGGCTATTGAGGAAGAGTGTGCTGCTCTTAAGGAAAACAAGGTATGGGAAGTAGTGTCGAGGAAGACTTGTGAGGAAGACGGGAAAGAAGTCATAGGGAGTCGTTGGGTTTTTACTATCAAAAACCAGGGATGCAAGACGGAGAAGTATAAGGCGAGATTGGTTGCGCTGGGTTACATGGAGAAAGGAAAGCTTCTACCTACTGATGTGTATTTGCCTGTGGCGACAATGTCGACTATTCGTACGTTACTAGCTGTTGCTCAAAATAAAAATTTAGCGTTAAGATATTGCGATATCAAAACCGCATTCCTTTATGGCATTTTATCGTCGCCAGTTTATATGAATGTACCTAAGGGGTTAAAAGTAGATGATAGTAATGGAAATTATGTTTTACGACTTAATCGTTCTCTTTATGGATTGCGTAAGGCACCTAAATGCTGGAATTTAGTTTTTGACGATTTTATTCAAAACATTGGTTTTTCCCGATCTAAAGCAGATTCTTCTTTGTATATTCGTAAAGAAATAGACGGGACTTTAACGTATTTATTAATATTCGTTGATGATATTTTAATCGCTTCGTCGAAAAATTGTACCATAAATGGAATATGTAAATCGCTTTCGAATCGTTTCAAGCTTACCGATCTTGGTGAACCCAGAAAATTTGTGGGATTCTCTATTTGTCGAAGTGAAAAGGAGTTGTGCCTGCATCAACGAGACTTTATTGATAAAATTCTGGTCAAATTTAATATGTACAACTGTACTCCTGTATCTAGCCCAACCCAACAAAATTTTATTCATGCTGTTAACGATCGGGCGAGTAAAATATTAGAGAACAGGCCGTATAGAGAACTGATTGGAGCTCTCCTGTATTTGTCAACGCTGACCAGATTTGACATAGCATATTGTGTGAACGTTTTGTGTAGAAGGTCAACGAACCGAACGTCGCATGCTGGGAGGCGGCGAAACGTATCCTGCGTTATCTCAAAGGAACGAAAAGCTACTGTCTACATTATTATCGAGTCGAAAATTCGCCTCCAGTAGTGGGCTTTGCGGATGCGGATTTTGCATCAGACCCGCATGATAGAAAGTCGTTCTCGGGAAGTGTTTTCGAAGTATTTGGAAACACTGTGACGTGGTCGGTTCGAAAACAATCAACAGTGGCTCTATCCTCGACCGATGCAGAGTATGTATCTCTGTCGATAGCAACATGCGAAGGCATGTGGTTGAAAACATTACTAAGTGAATTGGGAATAAAATGTGATCGTTTTACCATCTTCGAGGATAATGTTAGTGCGATATACTTGTGTCATAATGCTATCAATTCCAACCGTATGAAACACATTGATATACGGTATCACTTTGTAAAAGACCTAGTTGCACAAGGGAAAGTGCAAGTCGAACATATTTCGTCTCTGTATCAAAAAGCTGATATGCTTACCAAAAACTTATCTTCAGATCGTCTACATGAATTATGCATGAGTTTAAAATTGTTTTAGTAGGCTTATTTCAAGTCATTCTTTCGAATCGTCTGTTTTATATTTAACCTTTTTTTTGTTGTTGTTTTGTGTATAAAATTTTATAAAATCCTTTTGGCTGTAACCTAACTTTGTAATCCTAGGCTATGCTGTATAATTAGGAGTAGTGTGTTGAGTTCTGTCGATTGATAAGTATGAGATAATTATTCGCATGCCACGCTGTAGAGAAAAATGAATAAAAAGTTAGTTCTCGTCTAGTGCAGCCAGATAAACGTTGTGTTACCTTTATTTCTCGTCACCCTTCCTCTCCTGCTAATCTCATCAGATATTGAAAAAAATGAGTACAGCTATTTACCACTATTACGTGACTTTCTTCTTGAGCACGAACTCGCAGTTCCTTCACAAGTGAGGGAAGACATAACACTGCATTGCGAACAGTTAATTTCTAATTTGGACACCTACTTTCCAGCCAATAACAATGAGGAAACTATGTGGCTCATCGATCCTTTTAATGCGAAATTCGACTCCTTGAAGTTGTCATTTGAAGAGCGAGATGAGCTCATAACGTTGTCATGTGATGAAGAGCTAGGAACTGTAGGTATTCAAAACTTCAACTTTGGAAAGATTCTGGTGTAGTCGGAAAGTTGAGTACCCACATTTGGCTAGTCGAGCGATACGTTTACTTCGTCCTTTCACATCAACCTACTTATGTGAAGCAGGTTTTTCGTCCTTAATTTACCTGAAAAATAAGTACCGCAGCCGACTATCTGTAGAAAACGATTTGCGTTTAAAATTAACTAATTTAGAGCCCAAAATTGAGTATTTAGTCTCCTCTAAACAAGCGCAGGGTTCGCATTGACACGTGATTTTTGACTATATGTATGCGTGTACACATTATTTGTCTCTTGAAAATTAATATAATATTACTTTTACTACGATTGATGAATTCTTACTTCCTAATGGTACGCGATAAATTTCCTATTCGTCAAGTGGTACATGATCAAAAAAGGTTAAGAACCGCTGTGCTACATAATTCAATGCGAGAATAATATCACGCGTAAATATGTACCTATCAATAAAGAAATAGTATATTACTATTATAAAAAAGATGCGGAAATTGCGATCCGAGCTGGAGCCAAGTCAGCAATTTTCCAAGTTTGTGAATCTTCACTTCAACTACATGTATTGTAGAATATTTTTTTCTACAGAAATTGGTGTTAAAATGAAATCCAAATCACGATAAATAAACTATACTGATGTGGTATATAATATCCGTAGACGGATCTGATTTAATTATGATTGTCAAACATACAGCATCTATAGTTCCTGTCAAAATGTAATTTTAAGATAATTGAAAGAAAACCAAAATAGTAATATAGATACTATAATGTGTTTAATTACGAGTATTTTGGGTTCTTCATAATATACAGTTTGCAGGTTTATATATTCTATCATATAATTTTTTCTCTTTCTCGGTCTTCTTTGGAAATGAACTCACTCATAGTAAAACGTGATGACCAGAACAGTAAGTAAAAAAAAAAATACTTTCTATAGTTCATCGGATGGTCTGACTTTGTATATGTGTCCAATTTATACAGTGGCGTCCAAGTTCTACAGTCTAACGTCTAATTTTGGCGTCTAGGATTAAGGATTGCACTCATTGAGCATGTACAAAAATTACGGCTTCCTTAAGGAACTTAAACGAGGAACGTAGCTAGGGAATCTGTTCTATGGGTTGAAAGATTGCATTGAAAACTTCTACATATAAACGAAACAACGATCCTCTTGAGAGTGTAATTAAATCAAGTAGTGGGATTAAGTACATGAAGATAATCAGATCAATGTTGTTGAAATATAATATGATAAAATCAACCTTGTCATTAAGATCTGACCCTGAGCTCGATGATGCAAAAGAAGTAGGATCAGGATTGAAAAAAATTTTCTTCTTACATACATACTCATAACTCATTAAGAGAGTAACTCCCACTCTTTGTATTAAATACTAATTACCTATCAATTAAGTCAAATATTTGTAGAATCAATAGTAAAACTCAGTTTATGAAGCCTATCATCATGACGTCACATCATCTGATAGCAGAGTAAGGAAACCTAAATTTATTTTATTTAATCAAAAATAATGAATTTTTTCAACTGTGTTTATTTATTATTATTTGGAACGATGTTAAGAATTGTCATCAATAATGACCATCGAAGTACGCAATTGCAGACGGAAAAACGTGCCTTAGCGGCAAAATGTTTGTTTCTAGGACGAGAAAAAACAACTTTTAATTTTTTAAAAAAATAAGAAAAAAAAAAAAAAAAGAAATTGAAAAACAGCAATTGAAAATAATATTTCCATCTCCTGAGATACTTCAAAAAGCTGTCCCAATAAAAATAATACTCCTACCTCCCGAGATACCTCAAATCGGCGTAATACCTCCTTTTTTTAGCTAGAAAAATCAATAAAACTTCATCTTCATCTTTCCACCTACAGCAATAAAATAAATGGTGAATTTCTTATCAACTAATAGGTTTATTGATTATCAAATTTTATAAATTTCTAAACAGACACTGCGTGTAATACCTTCCTTTTCCAATGAGAAAAGTCGGCAAAAAAACGCGCGCACTGTGGTCTGGAAATTAGATTTGCGTCTTCCTATTCAAGCACTTTTAAAAGAGCTTAATAATTACTTCTGCCTAAATGTCAATGTTCGTCTCATATTGGTCTAGTATACTGTATATTAGTCTGAAAGGCTCAATTCTTTATCTCCAATTCCTGGCATCACTTATTGCTATCACCAGACGCTCTTCTTTTCATCCGCTCATAGACTGTAGTCACGCTCTCATCACCAGCTTCTATGCAAATTCCATCCCAATATTCATTAACTGGGAATCTAGTTACAAGGACATCCGGAAAAAAAAATGGACAAAATCTATATTGAAGCCAAACAAGCAACCAACGACCCATTAGTCAACCCTTCATTCTTTCCCTCACGTTCCGACCTTTCCAAACATATTGAAAAATTAATAGTATACCACTCGAGCCTGGTTTACTCATAAGTCTAACCTCAAATCTCACTCAAAGAAACCATTCCAAATTAAAAATAATATTTCCATGTCCTGAGACACCTGTAATCAAAACTACTGACAATTACATATACACAAAAAAATGATCTACAAATCAATAATAAATTAAGAATGAAGTCTCGCAGTATATTTGATGAACACTAAAAAATTGTACTCATTCATAGATGTATGGATTTTGAAACTCAAAGTTTTTACTATTGAATTTGACTAATAATAAAAAAAAACAGCTTAACAAAAAAAATAAAAATAAATAAATATTCTTCATGACAATTAGTACTGAAAACAAGGGGATAAGAGAATCCCCTTCTCATCACGTAAGCAGCTACAAGTGGTTCAAATATTTAATAGTGAGTCCAAAAAATTGATTACATCTCAAGAACTACTCATTCAATCGTCAAAAAAATTGCAGGTGTACGTCTCTAGCTATCTTCGTTCCACCTATTTTTATCAACTTCTCTAACACTAAAAAACGGAATCTATCATAATAAAAACCATCCGTTTACGCGCTCCCTCGCGACTCATACCCGATTTTACCCAAGTCGCGAAAATACGAAATTGCTATGTAAAAATTACGTTTTCTCTTCGCCGCTCTTCGAGTCCGATGCCCGCGATCTGAAAAGTAGCTAAATTAATAGCTAAATTCTTGGTTCAAAAAGGAACGCTTATCAGTTTGTTGATATCGGTATTTCAGGTTGTACTTTTTGACGATGGCTGTAAAATTAGCTAATTTAATAGCTAAATTTCTCGGCTTCCTTTTTCGTTTTAAAAATCGTCTCCTTTTTTCGTTCTAAAAAATGACGCCTTCTTATCAATAATCGCCGGGATTATTTTTGATGTTTTATTTATTACTGTCCAGCTATGAGTACATTGGAAATTTTGTACCGTTAGATTGTGAATTATTATTTTCTTTTTGACCTTATCATTGTGCCTTAGAAATCAGCTTGTGTATTATGGTCGAATCGTAAGCGCTCTAAATTGTAAGCGCACCATTCAGATTTTTCTGTATATTTTGATTTAGGTAAGTGAATCTATGTTTCTGTCTATGCGTGTATTATCGTAGCTAAATTATTCTTTCATTTTTTGCCCTTCTGTACAGGCAGGTTCCAACGTCTTCTTAAACTGGTTCTAACGTCTTTTACTCATGGATTTTTTTTATAAAGTCTTCTTAATCATGGATTAAGGTAAGTGGATCTGTGTTTCTGTCTGTGTGTGTATTATCGTAACTAAATTATTCTTACGTCTCTTTAAACGTTTAAAAACGGGTTCTAACGTCTTCTTGAACACGGATTACGCGTTGTTACTCATGGGTTTTTCCTCATAACGTCCTCTTAAACACGGATTACGTCTTCTTATTCATGGATTTTTTCTCATATTTTGACTAAGGTAATGGAGGGTTTGTCTTTCTATAGACTATACGTGCATCTATTATCCCACCTAAATTGTTCTCCACAATTTGTGTTCGTATATTTTTATTTTGTCAAATATTAACGTGCAGTTAACATCGTTGTATTGAATACGGGTATTACCTATCTTTTCCAGGTCCTTTCCAAGCTTATTCGGCGGACGTCGTATAATTTTCAACCAGCCAGGAGCAGCTACGGTTCATCACATATTTTTGTATCCACACATTTTTATCAAGAGAAAGTTATCTTGAGATATATATTCTTTAAAATATCCAGAAAAGCTATTATAGTACGTGGAACACGTTATCTGGAGATGTTATACTTATTCAGAGATTATTTTATCTGAAGAATTTGTCGATTAAAACGTGGAGAAAAATGAATTGGAAATGTGCAAATGAAAATAAAGAGTACTGCTCTATTTCAGTTTCTGGAGATGGCAGTTGTTTATTTTATGCATTGTCTATTTTGTTGTACGATAAAAGTGTCGATGAGGCTTACAATCTGCGAATGCAATGTTGCGATTTCATAAAAAATAATAGGGATATTTTTGAAGGATTCACTGGACAATTAAGCATCGATGATTATGTGAAAAATTTACGTTTGCGAACAACTTTTGGCGATCATATTGAACTATTTTGTTTATACCATTTGTATTCAGTAGATTTTTGGGTTTATGAACCTGAAACTGGATTAGACTCGATAAAAATTCGAGCAAAAATTAAATGTAATGTTCCTAACTGCCCTGTATTGAAATTATTGTATTTTGTCGACGGTATACATTATGAACCTTTATTTGAAACCAATAATGAAGAAAGTTTAAATTCAACAAATAATCCTAACAATCCCAGTTCTGTTGATAATCCCACAGACGAACATTTATCTGAAAGTGAAGAAAGTTTAGATCCATCTGATATCCCTAACAATTCTTCCAGTTGTATTAATAATCCTCTAAATGAACATTCGTATTCCCAAACATCAAATACATTAGTGAAAATGCGTATTGGATGTGGCGATTATCGTGAAGGAAATATTGAAGAAAATAATTTAGGTCCCATGGATGGTCTCTGTTCGTATTGTGGGGCTTTATTTTTCCAAAGTGAAGTAGTTCAAAAGGATAAGACTTTTCATAAATGTTGTATGAGTGGAAAATATTTATTTACTCACGCTTTCTGTCATACATGTTTTGATCCTGTTACCATGACTGACGATTCTGAAAATGAAAATGCTTCATCACAACTTAGAGATATAATTCCTGTATATGATCGTATAACGGATTTAATGACGAATAAATATGGGTCTCAGAGCATTAATTTTCGTGAAAATATAAGATCATTTAATTCAGCGTTAGCTTTTGCATCTTTTGGAGCATCCGTGGAGGCAGGATGCGTTCCAGGACGAGGGCCATATTGTTTTAGAGTTCAAGGACTAATCTATCATTTACGCTCTAATTTGGGAAGCAACCAGACAGACAAAAAATATGCCCAGCTATATTTCATCGACTCAAATTTAGCAAATAATCAAAGAATAAAAAATAATCCGAATTGTGATCCCACCTTACTAATTGAACTTGATGAAATATTGAGAAATATTAATAGATACGCTTCGAGTTTTAAAATGTTACATGAAATTGAAAAAGAAGAACAGAATCGATGTATTCAAAATGGAGAACAGCCAAAAAGTTATTCTTTGCGGCTGCTTAAAGGACAACAAGGAACTGATAATCAACAAGTTCATAAAGGTAGATGCAATTTGCCGACCGGTAATGAAATCGCGGCTATTTTTGATGATAATGATGATGGTTGTCCTCCTGCAAATAGAGATATAAAAATTCATAGTAAGGATGGTGAGTGTAAGCAAATACCGAATGAAAGAAAAAATTAAAAGATTACAAACAGAAGAGAAGTATTATAATGCTTAGAAAAATTAAAAAAAATTAATTACTTATTGAGAAATTATACATTTTTGCAACTGATTTTTCTTTAATTTTTGAGGGAAAAAAAGGAGAGAGAGAGAGAGAGAGAGAGAGAGAGAGAGAGAGAGAGAGAGAGAGAGAGAGAGAGAGAGAGAGAGAGAGAGAGAGAGAGAGAGAGAGAGAGAGAGAGAGAGAGAGAGAGAGAGAGAGAGAGAGAGAGAGAAAATAAAGGAAAACATTTATGGAAAAAAGAATTTACTTTCATAATACGAGTGACTATTATCATTATTCTATTAAAAAAAAAAAAATAATAATAATAATAATAATAATAATAAAGAAAATATTAATCGATCACTTTAAACTTCAACAAAATAAAAGTACTATTGCACACTTTAACAGGACAGAAAAGAAAGCAAGCGGCGAGAAAGGCGCGCCGGAGGCGCGCCGTCTAAGCTAGTTTATGTAATGATATTCAGCAAAATTATTGTAAAACCAACTTAACCCGAGTTGATGACCCGTCTGTGTAGTGGAATAGCTCGTTAATAATTGAAAAAAAAAAAAAAGTATAACACTATAATCTGCCCAAGTTACAAAACAATCCATTCAGTAGTTTTACAGGAGTTCCGCGGATAAAAATGTTGATAAGTAAACTACGAGAAGGAAACCTGAACGGACGGGTGTAATACTTCCATTTTCCCACGAGAAAAGTCGGTAAAATTGGACAAAGTACAAAATAGGAAAATATTACTCATAAAGGTAAAAAAATTATGTTTAAATCTCAGTTTGACTCGTCCTCCAAGACCCGTGAAAGCAGACTTGAGGAAACAAAAATAATTGTAGGGTACCGATACGCTGGTATACCGTGCACCGCGTGGCGCGACGCGTAACCGTGTATGTACCCGACTTGCGTGTTATTTTATATGCTTCCACTTTGTTGCGTCGATTGTAGTTTAGCGGTCAGTCTCAGCGAAAAAATAAAGAGAACCTTTTTCGTGTAAAATTATACGGGGGTTATTTTTTTACTGAGGTATTTTTCTCCTATTCCCAACCGTTCTTGAGATATTAGCAAAATCCTGATTTTTCAGCGCTATTTTGCCCTTCTCCAGCCCCCTAAGGGAAATTTTGAGTGGCACGCCTTCTGAAAATGTTCTCTACACTCATAACTATTACAATACTAAATATCAATGTATAACTAAATTTTGCAGTATTCCATCATGTTTTGTCAGTAACTGCTATACTTGAATAAAAAATCTGCGTCAGGAAATGGTCTTTTGAAAGAATTGATGTTAAAAAAAAAAAAAAAGTCCGTTGAGCAATTTTTATATACTATTTTATGCAAAAAAGTTGGGTATTCCTCATTTTCGAGGTGTTTTTATGCGAGATAAACTACCTAGAACAGGTCCACGTAAAAATGAATCGGGTGTTGTGAATATATGGATTCAAGCATTGGTGATGGTACACATTGCGGGTAGCGTACAGAAAGATGGGATCAACAGTACAGTTTGATCAAACCATTTCTTTAGATTTTTGCAGTGACATCTTTTTAGATTTTTAGCTAATTCACATAGTGAACTTGGCAAGAATTTATATGAATCTAAGAATCTAAGCTCAATTTTACTAAATATGACTTCATTTTTGGGATTCCTAAACCCTCCATCGTATTTTACAATTTTTGAAAATGATATATTTTTTTCTTCATTATTTGGAATTAGCGTAATATCATTATAATCATCTCCAAATTCTTTAACAATTAAATGAGCATCGTATCCTGAGAAATTATGAAAATGAATAGGAATAAATCTAGGAACCTTATAATTAAGATGACAAACACTATGAGCTGCTCCTCTAAATTCTCGAGTTAAATGATCATGATCTCGAACTTTCATTTTATTCACAAATTCGTTACTGTACACAAATTTTATTTCTTTTACCCAGTTTGAAAGGTTTGTATTTAGTTCTTCTTTCTTTTCAAGATTAAGTAGGTATATTTCCTATTCTTTACAAATACTACTGTTGGTTCTGTACACATGCCACATTTTTTTTTTTTTTCTCTCATATACATAGCTACAGTCTTATATACAAAGAGAGATCACATGTTGTTCTTCGTTATTCAGTCGTATAACTAACAAAAAAGTTAGGTATTGGTTATTTTTTATTCAGTTATTTGAATAAAAAATGTCCAACTCTGACCCGTACACCGTCCCAGCTAAACTAAGAGACTCGTAAAGTATACGACAAACTGTGCATGCAGGAAGCACATGTTCTTTCTATCGTCTACGTACCTAGTTATTCCTTCACTCCTCGCCTACGAGTAAAATTATTAGCAACTATTTGATTTTACGAAAACCGAATTTTCCATTATGATATCTGATCGGTTACATCGATAATAGCCTATTTCCATTGATATCATTTATCACGGAGTAAGATATGGTATTTAAATTTTATTATAAACACTGAACGCGCAAATAGATTTACGTGCTAGAACCAATTTGTAACTGCGATTCGTAGACGAACGTACCTATAATTTTTTGCTGCTTTTTGGTCTTATTTTGCAGTAAGTATCTTAAAACGTTTTGAATGAGCGAGCGTGAACTTTTTGAGTGACCTATGAGCTACCTTTGTTGACACTAATATCTCCTTGTCTTATTTTACAGTCGACAGCACAGTTTCCAGCAATGATGTCATTTTGAGTGAGCTACAAGCTACGTGTATAATACATTGGTTTTCTTTATTATTTTACAGTTGATACCACGGTTAGCCAACCAACAAAGAATGGAGAAGAGACATTGTTACAAAGGTGTTTAAGCGCAGAAGGTTTCCAAGGCAAAGATTTGGAAGAGCTGACTGCTGGACAACGGGGACAAGTTGTCGGTTGTATGAACAAAGAACATGTAAGTGTACTGATTTTTTAAAAGTCAAATTCAAATTACTTGGTGTTGAATGATAAGTACGCGAGTAAATTGAGTACCGGTAGTTAACATTGAAGCTTATTTAGAGGAGGTGGAATGAGTGTGAGCTCGCAAGTTTATTGTTTTCTACACCGCGCGAATGGGTATATATTAAACTCTTTATAGATTCAGTTCAGAGGTCCAATCCAAATTATACATTGTTTGACTCATTAGAGGAGATAATGATAGACATTTGTCTTAATTTAAATGCAAAGAGGAGAGATTGGGTAGAAAGAGAGAAATTTAGAGCTGTACTGACACTGGATTTACAGCTAAATGGTGAATGGGGGCAGGGTTGCCAACTCTGCCGCGTAATATTATCGACCCAAAGGCGCTCGAAGCGCGGAAAACATTTTTTGCCCCTCCCCTCCGAATTTCTAGAACAATATGGGTATCAAAATTCAGGATTTTTGGAGCTGAGTAAAATTCAACTATCAGGGTGGCTATATGGGACCCCAGACACCATAATAATAATAATTCTTAAAATAATGTTCCAACACATTCATAAAAATAATCATTTAATTCATGAAATAATAATATTTCTATTTTGGTTGGAAATTTAAGACAAAAGAATCATTATCGAAAACTTGCATTCAGGAAGTGTGTGGGGAGAAGAAGAAATTCGATCAATTGACTCCGTTTGAACAAGGAGAAGTCATTGGCAAGATGGACATGAAACATGTAAGCAACCAACTTCAGTTATTGTGGGCTCTGTGGAGGAGACAATGATAGACATTCGCTCCAATTTAGATGCAAAGAGCACAGATTCGGTAGGAAATAGTTATTTACGCTACAAGGGTTACAAACGAGCTATTTCTTGATGAGTTTGACGTTAGCGACCTGAGCGAAGCGAGGGTTGTTAAGTCATACGAATCAAGAAATAGGCGTTTCTAACCGTGTTGCGTATGAGATATTTCTTCATTTACGAAATTAAGATCAAAAAGTAGACGACAAATGCGATCACAAGATAGATGATAGTTTGTAAATATTCCCTAGGTGCGAAATGAAAACAGAAAAAACTCCCTTGTAGCAAAACGAACATACGTTTACACACAGTCGCATCAGTTCATGCGTTACGTTTGATATGACTCGTTTTTTACCTCTATTAAGAGGGCGCTATGAGGCACTTTTTGATCGTAAATGAAGAAAAGAATAATTTACGTGCTATCATGGCTATTTATAAAAAAATGATTATGGTGGACAGTTTAAGGTGGAAATTTAAATCGGGAATAACGCCGTTCATTTCTCATCAAATTAACCTTAAAATTAGCGAACAAGAGAAATTTATTTTTAATTAATTTATGGTGAGACGCACTTGAATACAAGACGCACCTCACTATTGGATCTTTAAATCTGGGGAAAAAAATTCGTTTTCTTTCAAAAAGAATATAGTAGGTATTTTGCAGAAGAAAATCACCTTCCTTTCATCGAGCATTTCAGATGCGTTTGTGGCCTTCCAATGACTTCACTCAACCCGGCTAACTTATTTACGCACCACTCAATTCTACAAATTCATAATATAATTCACCAACAAATTCCGTTTGATCGCTATTCAATTCCACCAATACCGTACCTAATCTAACTTGTAAAATAAGATTGTAACGCCGAGCAAATAACCCTTGTGCAGTTTATAATGGTCGTAAAAAAAAAAAAGAAAAGTTTTTGAGACATTAATACACTCCATTTTCACACTATTTTTGAATTTTTCATTACCTAAATGTTCATCTTTTCCCTTCAACGTCAATATACACTCAATTCATATCTTTTTACTGTTTTTAAAAATTGTACATACCCATGAAACTTCGTGGCCTTTCCAAATTCTTGCCGGAGTCCACACTGTGCGCACCTTCGAACCATTTTCCTTATTTCTACAATCTGATTTTTCTAAAACCGGTACTTGTAAAAATTTTCTTATTCCGATTTCACTGTCTCATTCTCACTGCTTTCGTATGGGTCTCTCCCTAAATCAATGGAAATATTTAATAGGCTAACAAAGTTTTGATAATTCACTGCTTACCTACGCACGCCACTTCCTAAATCAATACAAATCTTTAGAAACAAATTATCAATAATTCAATCATACTTTCAATCACGCAAATACCATTGAAAACAATTGCGAAAACACTGCAGTATTCTTTCTCAATCGATCAGTTGAAAATTTTTAAAAACGAATTTTCAATAATTCTATCATACCTACTTTCACTCACGCGAATACCACCAAAAACGATTACGCTTTCTAACTCAGGTTAGAAATTTTTAAGAACGAATTTTTAAAAGGTAGGCCTACCTAATTCTGATACTGTCACTCACGCAAATATGTACGAATATTAAAAAAAAAATTCGAGCAGCCAAAAACCAATTCACTGGCCAAAAACGCTACAGTATTCTTTCTATAAATCGAAGCTAGGTACGTATTGAAAATACTGGGAAGAATGACGGAAGTCCGAAACGACTGATCTGATACTCTCGCTTTCGCGTCAAACATACGAGTAGGCTTATGTTCGAAGGTTAACAACCCCGATTACTCAGCCTTTACTTGGTTTTGAGCAGTTGTTACAAAGGGTTACGAACTGCCACGAAGGGTTACAAACTGCCATGTAAGTGGCTCGTCGATTAGACAAGGACTTCCCTTAGCTCTGAACGGAATATCTTCTTTCTCTGTCGTCGAGCAGTTGTTATGAGCGCTTACGAACGTTTACGCGATTACGCGCTGCCGCGTGAGCGGCTCGTCGATTAGACAAGGACTTCCCTAGCTCTGAACGGAATATCTTCTTTCTCTGTCGTCGTTTCACGTTTGGTGTACACGTTATATGGGCAGTGCGCATTCCAGCTAGCCTCGGAACGCGAATCGAGTTCACTGGGTTCAGCATTGCTCATGGAATATGTGGTTCAGCATTGTTTATGGAATATGTGCTTCAGTATTGCTTATGGAATAAGTGGTTCAGTATTGCTTATGGAATATATGGTTCAGTTTTGTTCATGGAATATGTGGTTCAGCATAGTTTATGGAATATGTGGTTCAGCATTGCATATGGAATATGTGGTTTGAAAGAGTAGCTTCACGACGTATTTTTTCCCGATGAGTCGTGAGGGTAAAGTAGAGGCACGTCTTGAAAAGGAAGAAAAAGTGGCTGCCAAGGGCATAGAATTAGGAGCGGTAAAGACCCAAAAAGTAAGTCATAATTTTTTTCTTGCCACCTGAAAGGGTAAGATAAACTTTTGGGAGGGTCCAAACATTTCAGTGAATAGTTCATTCAAACTCGTTATGCTCCTTAAAATTTCTCGCAATTTTTTTTTTCATTCGAAAAAGTAGCTGTGCGAATATCGCACGTGTTTTTGCCGATGAGAATTTTTTGGGACGAGATAGCCGTGAGCCTATTTTCTGTCCTCGAATCTCAGAAAAATTTTGATTTTAACCCCTGCGTACTATTATTTATAATAATTTCCATATTAAATTTTTTAGAACTTGATGGCTATACCAATGGAAGTCCTTCAAGTGAGGGATGCAATCGAAAGAAGAATAAATTGGATGTACGGTGAAACTAAACCCGCCGAGACAAAAGTTACATGGCAGCTCTTGAAGATGCACTTACTTCGAACGAGAAAAGCATTACTTCCAACTTCAGGATAATGGAATTTCGTTTGGTGATAGAAGGGGCAGGTTTTGAAGATATACGTACCTACGTGAAAAACCTTCATTTAATACGATGGCTCGTACCTTCGAAGATTTATTTTATGAAAAAAGATAGAAAATTGAAGAAACAAAATTTGATGAAAAAGTCTATTTTCTTATACCAGATTGGTGATTTTCTCTGAAAAAAGTCTGAAATACAAGTCAGAATGAATATGCAGTCTAGGAAATTGTAATTTAAAAAAGTCTATTTTCTTATACCAGATCGGTGATTTTCTCTGAAAAAAGTATGATAAACGAGTAAAATGATGTCTGAATGTTTTTTTGGAGCGTTTGTGCGGTATTTTTATTTTGGAGTGTATTTTTTGTTAATTTAATGGAATAAATGTTCTGAAGTCCCAGGTATACTACTGCGCTAAAAAATTGAAGATCCTTAGCTTTGCTGAGAGTCTCTTGCAAAAGGTACAGTATTCATAGTTAGAAGCTGGCGTGGAAGTACTTGAAAGCTGGCAAAGGTTCAACTTTGTTGGACTGTGATGACTTCTTCAGGGATAAAATGATACAAAAATAAGGAACTCTTCTTTTCAGAATTAGATGAAAAAGGTGGAAATTGAGAGTATTTCTCCCTGTGCTTCTTCTTGAGGTTTCTTGAATATATTGAAAACAAGAGAAATTAGCCTCAAAATGAGAGCAATTAACCCTAAAATGAGAGAATTTCTCCCTGTGCTTCTTCTTGATGTTTTAAAATTTAATGAAAAATGAGAGAAATTAGCCAATGCGCTTCACTGCGCTAGAACATACATCTTATATCTACTCATATGGAATATGTGGTTATGTTTTGTTTATGGAATATGTGGTTCAGTATTGCTTTTGGAATATGTGGTTCAGCATTAAATATAGAATATGCGGTTCAGCATTGTTTATGGATATGTGGTTCAGCATTGTTTATGGAATATAGGGTCCAGTATTTTTAATGGAATATGTGGTTCAGTATTGCTTATGGAATATGTGGTTCAGCATACCTTATAAAATATGTGGTTCAGCATTGTTTATGGAATATGTGGTTGAGTATTGCTTATGGAATAAAAGGTTCAGTATTGCTTATGGAATAAAAGGTTCAGTATTGCTTATGAAATATGTGGTTCAGCATTGCTTATTTAAAATGTGGTTCAACATTAAATATAGAATATGTGGTTCAGCATTGTTTATGGAATATGTGGTTCAGTATTGCTTACAGAATAAGTGGTTCAGTATTGCTTATTGAATATGTGGTTCAACATTGTTTATGGAATATGTGGGTCAGCATTGCATATGGAATATGTGGTTCAGTATTGCTTTTGGAATATGTGGTTCAGCATTAAATATAGAATATGCGGTTCAGCATTGTTTATGGATATGTGGTTCAGCATTGTTTATGGAATATGTTGTCCACTATTTTTAATGGAATATGTGGTTCAGTATTGCTTATGGAATATGTGGTTGAGTATTGCTTATGGAATATGTGGTTCAGCATTCCTTATGGAATATGTGGTTCAGCATTCTTATGGAATATGTGGTTCAACATTGGTTATGGAATATGTGGTTCAGCATTGTTTATGGAATATGTGGTTCAGTATTGCTTATGGAATAAAAGGTTCAGTATTGCTTATGAAATATGTGGTTCAGCATTGCTTATTTAAAATGTGGTTCAACATTAAATATAGAATATGTGGTTCAGCATTCCTTCTAAAATATGTGGTTCAGCATTCCTTATAAAATATGTGGTTCTGCATTGTTTATGGAATATGTGGTTCAGTATTGTTTATGGAATATGTGGTTCAGTATTGCTTATGGAATAAAAGGTTCAGCATTCCTTATAAAATATGTGGTTCAGCATTGTTTATGGAATATGTGGTTCAGCATTCTTATGGAATATGTGGTTCAACATTGGTTATGGAATATGTGGTTCAGCATTGTTTATGGAATATGTGGTTCAGCATTGTTTATGGAATATGTGGTTCAGTATTGCTTATGGAATAAAAGGTTCAGTATTGCTTATGGAATATGTGGTTCAGCATTCCTTATAAAATATGTGGTTCAGCATTGTTTATGGAATATGTGGTTCAGTTTTGTTTATGGAATATGTGGTTCAGCATTCTTATGGAATATGTGGTTCAACATTGGTTATGGAATATGTGGTTCAGCATTGTTTATGGAATATGTGGTTCAGTATTGCTTATGGAATAAAAGGTTCAGTATTGCTTATGAAATATGTGGTTCAGCATTGCTTATTTAAAATGTGGTTCAACATTAAATATAGAATATGTGGTTCAGCATTGTTTATGGAATATGTGGTTCAGTATTGCTTACAGAATAAGTGGTTCAGTATTGCTTATTGAATATGTGGTTCAACATTGTTTATGGAATATGTGGTTCAGCATTGCATATGGAATATGTGGTTCAGTATTGCTTTTGGAATATGTGGTTCAGCATTAAATATAGAATATGCGGTTCAGCATTGTTTATGGATATGTGGTTCAGCATTGTTTATGGAATATGTTGTCCACTATTTTTAATGGAATATGTGGTTCAGTATTGCTTATGGAATATGTGGTTGAGTATTGCTTATGGAATATGTGGTTCAGCATTAAATATAGAATATGCGATTCAACATTAAATATAGAATATGTGGTTCAGCATTGTTTATGGAATATGTGGTCCAGTATTTTTGATGGAATATGTGGTTCAGTATTGCTTATGGAATATGTGGTTGAGTATTGCTTATGGAATATGTGGTTCAGTATTGCTTATGGAATAAAAGGTTCAGTATTGCTTATGGAATATGTGGTTGAGTATTGCTTATGGAATATGTGGTTCAGCATTCCTTATGGAATATGTGGTTCAGCATTCTTATGGAATATGTGGTTCAACATTGGTTATGGAATATGTGGTTCAGCATTGTTTATGGAATATGTGGTTCAGTATTGCTTATGGAATAAAAGGTTCAGTATTGCTTATGAAATATGTGGTTCAGCATTGCTTATTTAAAATGTGGTTCAACATTAAATATAGAATATGTGGTTCAGCATTCCTTATAAAATATGTGGTTCTGCATTGTTTATGGAATATGTGGTTCAGTATTGCTTATGGAATAAAAGGTTCAGCATTCCTTATAAAATATGTGGTTCAGCATTGTTTATGGAATATGTGGTTCAGCATTCTTATGGAATATGTGGTTCAACATGGTTATGGAATATGTGGTTCAGTATTCCTTATAAAATATGTGGTTCGGCATTGTTTATGGAATATGTGGTTCAGTATTGCTTATGGAATAAAAGGTTCAGCATTCCTTATAAAATATGTGGTTCAGCATTGTTTATGGAATATGTGGTTCAGCATTCTTATGGAATATGTGGTTCAACATTGGTTATGGAATATGTGGTTCAGCATTTTTTATGGAATATGTGGTTCAGCGTTGTTTATGGAATATGTGGTTCAGTATTGCTTATGGAATAAAAGGTTCAGTATTGCTTATGGAATATGTGGTTCAGCATTCCTTATAAAATATGTGGTTCAGCATTGTTTATGGAATATGTGGTTCAGTTTTGTTTATGGAATATGTGGTTCAGCATTCTTATGGAATATGTGGTTCAACATTGGTTATGGAATATGTGGTTCAGCATTGTTTATGGAATATGTGGTTCAGTATTGCTTATGGAATAAAAGGTTCAGTATTGCTTATGAAATATGTGGTTCAGCATTGCTTATTTAAAATGTGGTTCAACATTAAATATAGAATATGTGGTTCAGCATTGTTTATGGAATATGTGGTTCAGTATTGCTTACAGAATAAGTGGTTCAGTATTGCTTATGGAATATGTGGTTCAACATTGTTTATGGAATATGTGGTTCAGCATTGTTTATGGAATATGTTGTCCAGTATTTTTAATGGAATATGTGGTTCAGTATTGCTTATGGAATATGTGGTTCAGCATTGTTTATGGAATATGTTGTCCAGTATTTTTAATGGAATATGTGGTTCAGTATTGCTTATGGAATATGTGGTTCAGCATTAAATATAGAATATGCGGTTCAACATTAAATATAGAATATGTGGTTCAGCATTGTTTATGGATATGTGGTTCAGTATTGCTTATGGAATATGTGGTTGAGTATTGCTTATGGAATATGTGGTTCAGCATTAAATATAGAATATGCGGTTCAACATTAAATATAGAATATGTGGTTCAGCATTGTTTATGGATATGTGGTTCAGCATTGTTTATGGAATATGTGGTCCAGTATTTTTAATGGAATATGTGGTTCAGTATTGCTTATGGAATATGTGGTTGAGTATTGCTTATGGAATATATGGTTCAGCATTCCTTATAAAATATGTGGTTCAGCATTGTTTATGGAATATGTGGTTCAGCATTCTTATGGAATATGTGGTTCAACATTGGTTATGGAATATGTGGTTCAGCATTGTTTATGGAATATGTGGTTCAGTATTGCTTATGGAATAAAAGGTTCAGTATTGCTTATGGAATATGTGGTTCAGCATTCCTTATAAAATATGTGGTTCAGCATTGTTTATGGAATATGTGGTTCAGCATTCTTATGGTATATGTGGTTCAACATTGGTTATGGAATATGTGGTTCAGCATTGTTTATGGAATATGTGGTTCAGTATTGCTTACAGAATAAGTGGTTCAGTATTGCTTATGGAATATGTGGTTCAACATTGTTTATGGAATATGTGGTTCAGCATTGTTTATGGAATATGTTGTCCAGTATTTTTAATGGAATATGTGGTTCAGTATTGCTTATGGCATATGTGGTTCAGCATTAAATATAGAATATGCGGTTCAACATTAAATATAGAATATGTGGTTCAGCATTGTTTATGGATATGTGGTTCAGTATTGCTTATGGAATATGTGGTTGAGTATTGCTTATGGAATATGTGGTTCAGCATTAAATATAGAATATGCGGTTCAACATTAAATATAGAATATGTGGTTCAGCATTGTTTATGGATATGTGGTTCAGCATTGTTTATGGAATATGTGGTCCAGTATTTTTAATGGAATATGTGGTTCAGTATTGCTTATGGAATATGTGGTTGAGTATTGCTTATGGAATATGTGGTTCAGCATTAAATATAGAATATGCGGTTCAACATTAAATATAGAATATGTGGTTCAGCATTGTTTATGGATATGTGGTTCAGTATTGCTTATGGAATATGTGGTTGAGTATTGCTTATGGAATATGTGGTTCAGTATTGCTCATGGAATATGTGGTTGAGTATTGCTTATGGAATATATGGTTCAGCATTCCTTATAAAATATGTGGTTCAGCATTGTTTATGGAATATGTGGTTCAGCATTCTTATGGAATATGTGGTTCAACATTGTTTATGGAATATGTGGTTCAGCATTGTTTATGGAATATGTGGTTCAGCATTGTTTATGGAATATGTGGTTCAGTATTGCTTATGGAATAAAAGGTTCAGTATTGCTTATGGAATATGTGGTTCAGCATTCCTTATAAAATATGTGGTTCAGCATTGTTTATGGAATATGTGGTTCAGTTTTGTTTATGGAATATGTGGTTCAGCATTCTTATGGAATATGTGGTTCAACATTGGTTATGGAATATGTGGTTCAACATTGTTTATGGAATATGTGGTTCAGCATTGTTTATGTAATATGTGGTTCAGTATTGCTTATGGAATAAAAGGTTCAGTATTGCTTATGGAATATGTGGTTCAGCATTCCTTATAAAATATGTGGTTCAGCATTCTTTATGGAATATGTGGTTCAGTTTTGTTTATGGAATATGTGGTTCAGCATTCTTATGGAATATGTGGTTCAACATTGGTTATGGAATATGTGGTTCAGCATTGTTTATGGAATATGTGGTTCAGTATTGCTTATGGAATAAAAGGTTCAGTATTGCTTATGAAATATGTGGTTCAGCATTGCTTATTTAAAATGTGGTTCAACATTAAATATAGAATATGTGGTTCAGCATTGTTTATGGAATATGTGGTTCAGTATTGCTTACAGAATAAGTGGTTCAGTATTGCTTATGGAATATGTGGTTCAACATTGTTTATGGAATATGTGGTTCAGCATTGTTTATGGAATATGTTGTCCAGTATTTTTAATGGAATATGTGGTTCAGTATTGCTTATGGAATATGTGGTTCAGCATTGTTTATGGAATATGTTGTCCAGTATTTTTAATGGAATATGTGGTTCAGTATTGCTTATGGAATATGTGGTTCAGCATTAAATATAGAATATGCGGTTCAACATTAAATATAGAATATGTGGTTCAGCATTGTTTATGGATATGTGGTTCAGCATTGTTTATGGAATATGTGGTCCAGTATTTTTAATGGAATATGTGGTTCAGTATTGCTTATGGAATATGTGGTTGAGTATTGCTTATGGAATATATGGTTCAGCATTCCTTATAAAATATGTGGTTCAGCATTGTTTATGGAATATGTGGTTCAGCATTCTTATGGAATATGTGGTTCAACATTGGTTATGGAATATGTGGTTCAGCATTGTATATGGAATATGTGGTTCAGTATTGTTTAAGGAGTATGTGGTTCAGTATTGCTTATGGAATAAAAGGTTCAGTATTGCTTATGGAATATGTGGTTCAGCATTCCTTATAAAATATGTGGTTCAGCATTGTTTATGGAATATGTGGTTCAGCATTAAATATAGAATATGCGGTTCAACATTAAATATAGAATATGTGGTTCAGCATTGTTTATGGATATGTGGTTCAGTATTGCTTATGGAATATGTGGTTGAGTATTGCTTATGGAATATGTGGTTCAGCATTAAATATAGAATATGCGGTTCAACATTAAATATAGAATATGTGGTTCAGCATTGTTTATGGATATGTGGTTCAGCATTGTTTATGGAATATGTGGTCCAGTATTTTTAATGGAATATGTGGTTCAGTATTGCTTATGGAATATGTGGTTGAGTATTGCTTATGGAATATATGGTTCAGCATTCCTTATAAAATATGTGGTTCAGCATTGTTTATGGAATATGTGGTTCAGCATTCTTATGGAATATGTGGTTCAACATTGGTTATGGAATATGTGGTTCAGCATTGTATATGGAATATGTGGTTCAGTATTGTTTAAGGAATATGTGGTTCAGTATTGCTTATGGAATAAAAGGTTCAGTATTGCTTATGGAATATGTGGTTCAGCATTCCTTATAAAATATGTGGTTCAGCATTGTTTATGGAATATGTGGTTCAGCATTCTTATGGTATATGTGGTTCAACATTGGTTATGGAATATGTGGTTCAGCATTGTTTATGGAATATGTGGTTCAGTATTGCTTATGGAATAAAAGGTTCAGTATTGCTTATGAAATATGTGGTTCAGCATTGCTTATTTAAAATGTGGTTCAACATTAAATATAGAATATGTGGTTCAGCATTGTTTATGGAATATGTGGTTCAGTATTGCTTATGGAATAAAAGGTTCAGTATTGCTTATGGAATATGTGGTTCAGCATTCCTTATAAAATATGTGGTTCAGCATTCTTTATGGAATATGTGGTTCAGTTTTGTTTATGGAATATGTGGTTCAGCATTCTTATGGAATATGTGGTTCAACATTGGTTATGGAATATGTGGTTCAGCATTGTTTATGGAATATGTGGTTCAGTATTGCTTATGGAATAAAAGGTTCAGTATTGCTTATGAAATATGTGGTTCAGCATTGCTTATTTAAAATGTGGTTCAACATTAAATATAGAATATGTGGTTCAGCATTGTTTATGGAATATGTGGTTCAGTATTGCTTACAGAATAAGTGGTTCAGTATTGCTTATGGAATATGTGGTTCAACATTGTTTATGGAATATGTGGTTCAGCATTGTTTATGGAATATGTTGTCCAGTATTTTTAATGGAATATGTGGTTCAGTATTGCTTATGGAATATGTGGTTCAGCATTGTTTATGGAATATGTTGTCCAGTATTTTTAATGGAATATGTGGTTCAGTATTGCTTATGGAATATGTGGTTCAGCATTAAATATAGAATATGCGGTTCAACATTAAATATAGAATATGTGGTTCAGCATTGTTTATGGATATGTGGTTCAGTATTGCTTATGGAATATGTGGTTGAGTATTGCTTATGGAATATGTGGTTCAGCATTAAATATAGAATATGCGGTTCAACATTAAATATAGAATATGTGGTTCAGCATTGTTTATGGATATGTGGTTCAGCATTGTTTATGGAATATGTGGTCCAGTATTTTTAATGGAATATGTGGTTCAGTATTGCTTATGGAATATGTGGTTGAGTATTGCTTATGGAATATATGGTTCAGCATTCCTTATAAAATATGTGGTTCAGCATTGTTTATGGAATATGTGGTTCAGCATTCTTATGGAATATGTGGTTCAACATTGGTTATGGAATATGTGGTTCAGCATTGTTTATGGAATATGTGGTTCAGTATTGTTTAAGGAATATGTGGTTCAGTATTGCTTATGGAATAAAAGGTTCAGTATTGCTTATGGAATATGTGGTTCAGCATTCCTTATAAAATATGTGGTTCAGCATTGTTTATGGAATATGTGGTTCAGCATTCTTATGGTATATGTGGTTCAACATTGGTTATGGAATATGTGGTTCAGCATTGTTTATGGAATATGTGGTTCAGTATTGCTTATGGAATAAAAGGTTCAGTATTGCTTATGAAATATGTGGTTCAGCATTGCTTATTTAAAATGTGGTTCAACATTAAATATAGAATATGTGGTTCAGCATTGTTTATGGAATATGTGGTTCAGTATTGCTTACAGAATAAGTGGTTCAGTATTGCTTATGGAATATGTGGTTCAACATTGTTTATGGAATATGTGGTTCAGCATTTTTTATGGAATATGTTGTCCAGTATTTTCAATGGAATATGTGGTTCAGTATTGCTTATGGAATATGTGGTTCAGCATTAAATATAGAATATGCGGTTCAACATTAAATATAGAATATGTGGTTCAGCATTGTTTATGGATATGTGGTTCAGTATTGCTTATGGAATATGTGGTTGAGTATTGCTTATGGAATATGTGGTTCAGCATTAAATATAGAATATGCGGTTCAACATTAAATATAGAATATGTGGTTCAGCATTGTTTATGGATATGTGGTTCAGCATTGTTTATGGAATATGTGGTCCAGTATTTTTAATGGAATATGTGGTTCAGTATTGCTTATGGAATATGTGGTTGAGTATTGCTTATGGAATATATGGTTCAGCATTCCTTATAAAATATGTGGTTTAGCATTGTTTATGGAATATGTGGTTCAGCATTGTTTATGGATATGTGGTTCAGCATTGTTTATGGAATATGTGGTCCAGTATTTTTGATGGAATATGTGGTTCAGTATTGCTTATGGAATATGTGGTTGAGTATTGCTTATGGAATATATGGTTCAGCATTCCCTATAAAATATGTGGTTCAGCATTGTTTATGGAATATGTGGTTCAGCATTCTTATGGAATATGTGGTTCAACATTGGTTATGGAATATGTGGTTCAGCATTGTTTATGGAATATGTGGTTCAGCATTGTCTATGGAATATGTGGTTCAGTATTGCTTGTGGAATAAAAGGTTCAGTATTGCTTATGGAATATGTGGTTCAGCATTGCTTATGGAAAATGTGGTTCAACATTAAATATAGAATATGTGGTTCAGTATTGCTTACAGAATAAGTGGTTCAGTATTGCTTATGGAATATGTGGTTCAGCATTATTTATGGAATATGTAGTTCAGCATTGCATATGGAATATGTGGTTCAGTTTTGTTTATGGAATATGTGGTTCAGCATTGCATATAGAATATGTGGTTCAGTTTTGTTTATGGAATATGTGGTTCAGTATTGCTTATGGAATATGTGGTTCAGCATTAAATATAGAATATGTGGTTCAGCATTGCATATGGAATATGTGGTACAGCATTCTTATGGAATATATGGTTCAACATTGTTTATGGAATATGTGGTTCAGCGTTGTTTATGGAATGTGGTTCAGTTTTGTTTATGGAATATGTGGTTCAGCATTCTTATGGAATATGTGGTTCAACATTGTTTATGGAATATGTGGTTCAGCATTGTTCATGGAATATGTGGTTCAGTATTGCTTATGGAATAAACGGTTCAGTATTGCTTATGGAATATGTGGTTCAGCATTGCTTATGGAAAATGTGGTTCAACATTAAATATAGAATATGTGGTTCAGCATTAAATATAGAATATGCGGTTCAGCATTGTTTATGGATATGTGGTTCAGCATTGTTTATGGAATATGTGGTCCAGTATTTTTAATGGAATATGTGGTTCAGTATTGCTTATGGAATATGTGGTTCAACATTAAATATAGAATTGTGGTTCAGTATTGCTTATGGAATATGTGGTTCAGCATTGCTTGCGGAATATGTGGATCAACATTGCTTATGGAGTATGCGTTTCAACATTACTTCCAGAATATGACCTAAATTTCTGTTCTAAGCAAAAAAGATATCCTACAACTATCATCAGCTTGACCTAGATGTGGATTTTGGGCTGAGACTCTTTAAATTGAATTGCATTCTAAATAAGGTTCCATCTCTTGTTAAATTGATTGTAATGAAGAAATACAAGTTGAAGAATGGCATGTCGTCATGAATACCACCATCAACCTCAAACTCACTTTCAGTCGCACTATGACTATCAACCATAACCTTACATTCAATCTCAACCTTACTTTAAATTCATTTTCACCCTGTACCTAAATCTCACTCAGAACCTCACTTTGGACCTCACTCCAACCTCAAATTAACTCTCAACCTCAACCTCATTCTGAGCCTCACTCTGACTCTCAACCCTAATTTCACGTTCGAACTGAACCTTACTTTAACCTCTTTCTCAATCTAAACCTAAACCCCATTTAGAACCTCACTTCTAATCTCAACCACTGTTTCAATCTCAACCTCACTTTCAGCCTCACTCTGACTCTCAACCCCAATCTCACGTTCAACCTAAACTGTACTTGAACCTTACTTTCAACATCAACCTCTACCTAAACCTCACTTTCGATCTCACTCAGAACCTCACTTCCAATCAGAGCTCACTTTCAACCTCAAACTCACTCTCACTCCCGACTTCACTTTGGACCTCACTCCGACCTCAACGTCAACCTTACTTTGAACCTCACTTCCAATCTAAGAAAATTACACACAGGCAATATTCTTGATCTTCGATAGGTCGAGCTCTAGACTTGAGATACAATGCAACCTCTTGTGCCAGTGATCATTTGTGGCATCAAAACTAGGACATACCGTCAGACATTCTTATATGATTGTGTAGTCTCGGACAACCAGCCAAAAAATATGTCCCTGTAAAAAGCCACTTTTGTCCTTCTGAATATTCAAGAAAAATTTCAAGAGCTACGTCTGCATCAGACCTATCAAGAGAAAAACTTATTTCTAAGAAGGTATCTCAATAATATGAAATAGAAGTTGCCTTTTAAATGGTAAGCCCAATCAATATGACGTCTCAGACGAACTGATCACAATACCTCAATTTTGCAGTTCGCATAACAGCTATAACTATCCATCTTAAATATATTCACACATATGGCACAGTAAGTTTATTTATATGCATAATGTTGACATCAAATTTACTTTAAAAGGATGAGAATATCACACCCCTTTCCCTTGCACAGCAGCCAGGTGGTTCCATTTTACTCAAAGTAAGCTTCCACGTACAACTTTTCATCTTCAGGCGAGGGTAATCGAATGCCCACAATGGGTAATATCTGACCATTGCTGTGGTCACGATAATCGTCTCGATACTTTTTCGCATATTTCAACCCATTTTCGGAGCCAAGAACATAGAAAAATACTTCGATCGGTAACTTCTCCACCTCTTCCGACTCCCAACTACGAACCTTCACTTCGTTATTTAAGAATGCGTATTGCGAATTATCTAGTCCACGAAGGTACGCGCTAGCTTCGAGACAAGTGTTGAAATTTCGAGCAGCAGATGACGCGTCCGTCAGATCGAAAGAGCACAGTTTGCTGTCGATTTGTTTGTCTCCTTCTGTTTTTATTTCGTTGAAAAACTTGATCCACTTTTCCAACGAATCGATACCTTGTTTGTCGCAAGGTTTACTCTTTCCTTCTTTATCAGTTTCGGATTGCCCGCATCCGTGATCAGTTCGCTCATCGGTAAGAGCGTCCAATGGAAACGCGCAAAACAATTCGAACTTACTTTTTTGCTCCGGAGTCATCAAATGAGGATAGATGATGAAACCGCTATCGTAGTTCGTTGGAAACTTGGAGAATGGTTGGTCCTTCCTCAAGAAAGCTGCCGAAAATGAGCCTTTCTCTTTGTTCAAGGGTTTCATACTCCAGGCGTGTGGTAATTTTTGCTCCTGATTCACACCCCTTATAAGTATACCAGAACACTCGTACGCTGGTCTAGTATTTGCATTTACATCGGTACAAAACTTTACGGTATTATTATAACGCTCTAATAGTTGCTTTACCGCATTTTTTCCTGCCTCCGTACTTGAATTCGCGTCCAGAAATCGGTACGAAATTGTTGAAATAAGTATCGAAATGATGAATTTCATGATTGAAAGCGTTTTCTTGCTATACCGGTACCTCAAGAAAATCGTCAAGTTGTCTACACACTTCGAGTAAACTGCGATGTACACATACGAGAACCCGATCCAAAAAGTACAAAATCACACGAAAATAAACAAGTCATACAAATAATTAAGTTATACGGAATCACACAGTATTCATACGACGGAGTGTGTAAAAATTCGAGTACTCTGTATCATACATTCTATTTTCCATATTTTCTGAACCAACAATATCGACTCAAATCAATATACAGTACACTCCACATGTGAAGTAACGACTCATGTATCGTGCAAACCCCATCGAATTTTCTATTCGACGTTAATTACGTTTCACTAAACATGATAATAAATCATTTCTTCTCCCGTCATAGAAAATATTCGAAAGTTTTCAAGCGAAGTATACTTGCTTCTTAATATTTTTTTTATTTAAATGCGACAGTATAGTGGAATTGGATACAGTAGTCTACCTTCAAACTTTAGGCAGAATAGATATTCTAATTTATACGTGGTACAATGGATAATTAAGATCAAAGGTTCAACGAAAAAGCATTCGAAATTTCGAATAAAATATGAATTAGCACGGTAAAAACTAGAATAATTCCCTTGGCATTGTATTTTAAACGACGCGCGTTTGATAATGTCTCTTTTATGTACCAATCAATTGAAATGAGTTTACCAGATAATTGAAAATCAGGTCATCAATTCAAATGGTTTAAAAATAATCGTCCATCCACGTACAAAGTTTTGTGACTGATGGTTTCTTCATTAACAAGATTGCGTTTCTCTTGAATCCTCAGATTCTTCATTGGAAATTCAATAACTTAAAGAAAAAATCGAAGCGAAGAAGAAATGTAGGACCTTCTACAAGAATGAAGAAACTATTTACGGGTACAAAAACAAAAGATCAAATTTCATGACTCTTTCTCGTATAGAACTCCTCTTTTTTGGGAACTAAAGTATTGAAATCGGATTGGCAAACATTCCCAATCCTTTTACTAGGCCGAAGCACGCTCTCTTCCCTGGACGATATACAGTAGAAGAGGGGAAGTAAACCATCTTCTTTGTTTTGGCGGGAGGGAGACATAGCTTGTCGAAAACGCCTCCCCCTCCTAGTAGATACTCAACCCCCATACAATCATGGACGTGCGGACGTTTTTGCGGAATTGAAGGTAGGGTCAAGATTTTCTAGAGCATAATAGAGATATGAGACATATTTTTTTCATCGCTTTTTATATCCTCGTCTTCCTCTGGAGGAGGTTCCACACAATCGTGGACTTACGGACACTTTTGCCGAATTCTTGGTAAGTTCAGATTCCCCGGATCGGAATAAAAATACGAAACTGATCCCGTTCACCGCCTCCAATGCCTTCTTTTAAACTTGCGGGCAAGAGGGCCTCCGTAAAGATGTACGTCCAAGGCTAAGTGCCACGACGACGCGGACGTTGGATTGAGTCGAGAACCATGGACGCTGGGCGCACGCGGAAATAAACCTAGGAATTAGAAAGGAAGAAGCAAAGGTGAACAGATCTAGGAATAAATTGATGGTACAAATCTCCAGACGCTGATTGCAGAACGAGGTTCGAGCCAATAGGAAGAAAATTATGGATATATCTGTATTTTCTTCAAATAATTCAATACTTCTTGTTTTGAGCAGCTGAGTTAGAATTTAGAAAGGACCAAACGAGCTTCCGATTACATATAGCGATCATACTGTCACATTTATCGATCTATAGACTCACATACGATAGTAAGACACCCTCAATCAAGTCACAATTTGCCGAAGACGATCGCAAATATACAGTGGTTTTAAATTTCGACGAACTTGAGTTGTATTCAAATGTGTACTTTGTGTACATCGATTTAAAAAGATTTGTAAAATACAGGATTGCTACAAAATTCAAAAATAAAGTTAGACTACTGGTATCATTTTCTAAGGAATGTGAAAGACGGAAATTTCACCGCGGAATCACTGGACAAGTATGAAAATTATCTCAGTATTCAAGACGCCGCAGAATGGTCACTAAGAACTCCACGCTTACCACGCAAAGATGAATGAACAGGAGACACTGAAGAGAGAAGGCAGAGAAGAATTGAGAAGATATTTATTAGAATGACTCGAAAGAGGCGAAACAATCGATAAGGCCAAAATTACTCGATTAAAATATGATTTTGTTGTAACGTCGATTATTGTACTAAACGAGTATTCATAAAATTCAAAATCTCGTCGATTTTCCCTTACTTAGATCCACCATTTGCTTTTCGGCGTTTTTAATAAGGAACCTATTCTATGGGGGGGGGGGTGTAGGGGATCCTCCTTTTAAATTTTGGCGTTCCACCATCCGGTAAAGCTCTATAGTTGAAGTTTTCCACAAGTCCCCCTCGTCCCATCATATACATACCGCGAAAATCGACATTTCTTAAAATAATCCTCTGATCATAAATATGGCTCAAAAGTCGAAATTCTTCCAAGTTTCCCTTTTATCAAATACGTTTTGAAGTTTGTCTCAAAAATCGAAATTTTTCTGAGTTTCCTCCGACATGAGCAATGTGTTGCTTAATTGTGAGACTTTGTAGATGGGTTCACCTACGAGGGTTAGAAAAAATGATACAAAAATGATATACATGTTCTGAAATTTTTGAACTAGCCGAGAGATTTCATTGTTTGCTTCAAAAACATCAAAATACTCAGGGTAGAAAATTGGAAGATTTCTAGGTTTTTCTGAGTGGTGAAAAAAATAGAAAAATTGTTCACTAATTTAATGAAATAAGTAAAATGCGTCAGAATGAAAGTTGATATGGAAACGAGTAATGTGTAGCTCAATTGTGTGACTTTATAGGAGGGGTTCACCTATGAGGGTTAAAAATAGAGAAAAATGAAACAAAAATTATACAAATATTTTGAAATTTTTGAATTAGGGGAGATGAAAAAAGAGTGAAATGATTCATAATTTGCTTTGAAAACACTAAAATATTCAGGGTTGAAAAATTGGAAGATTTCTGGTTTTTTCTCGAGAGGTGAAAAAATGAGAAAAACATTCACTAATTTAGAGAAACCAGTAAGTGCGCTAGAACATATACGTACACATATCTTATCTACTAATTCTCATTTTAGTACACCAAGGAAAAAAGTACACACAATGATTTTTCAAACGTTAATAATGTTACAGGAACTCGAGAATGAAACTGCAATTTTTACATTTACCAAGTTTACAACCGCACATAATATCGTACATCACGAAAAGCACGAAATGCGTTGAATAACTTTTTATAAAGAGTTCAAGAATTGTGCCAACAAACACACTATTTTCTACTGCTCACTAACTCGTCGGTAACCTTTGCACATTTCATATCTCTTAAGCCATTTTCAAAGAAAAGTTCGCAAATTTTTTGATTCACTACATACACTTTCCATGAATTACGATCCTTTTAAACGTGTGAAATACGCAAAGGATATCATTAAGAAATACCTAATTGGTCCTACAATTAAATATGACGAAATGTTCTCAGTTACTTTGTCCAGTCCTCTCCAATTTTTCTGCACACACCACAATATAAATTACGAGAAATTAACAAACAATGAGTGGACGAGTCGCTGATAATTTTTTAGGGGCCATTTTTCGAAATGTCTAAATATCCACCTGTAATTCAGAAGAAAAAGTTCATGATTTTTTTCTTAAAAATAGGTCAGTTACGCCTCGCATGGAATTCGTTGTCGGTGAAAACTCCCCGAGCTAGTAATAATGGATTTTATATTTAAAGAAGGAAGCACATAAACGATGCGCGATGTTTTAATCTATTATCTGTTTAGACTGCCAATAATAGTATTACCAGCAACAATCATTTGTAATAAACTGAAAATAATCACGATTTTTCTTATTATATCCCACGCCATACATCCAGTATACCTAATCGATGCAGCATTCATAGCACGAAATGAGTCGCACACCTTCCAAAATTATATAACACGACGATAACAATTTAACGCAGTTCTTTAACCCTTTCTTCGAAAATGTCGATTAAAATATGGCTTAAGCAAACCGCTTCCTGCCTTCCAGAACCACCGTACTCATTATAACGTATCCTCACTTACATCCTCTGCCCAACGTAACAACTCTGAAACAATATCCAACTACCTTGACTACCTGGGGTCCACCTACTTCTCACTTTTACTTGAATTTCTATGTTTTTATAATATTATTTTAATTCCACCGTATATTTTATAATATTTCGTGATTATTTGAGCAGAGATCCGTCACATAGCTCGCTAATACATAAAAAAAGAATTAATAAAGTTCAACTACGTATGTTTGTCTGAATCTTTAAGTAGACATTCACTCCAGACAATGAAGTTGAATTCTTTTTCAAAAAAATATAAGATCTCAAGTTACATTTTTCTCAAATAGAGAAACCTATTATGAAAATTTCGAAGTTTCGATTTTTTTTTTTTTTTTTTGGGGGGGGGGGGGGGAACTTGAATTTTGAGAGGAACAAATGAAAAAAAAAGAAAGTTAATATAAAAGTTTTTCAATGAATTAAAAGAAAAGCGGCCAGGTAGATATAAGATAAATTTACAATCAAATGAATATTATCGATGGAAAAAGCAAAATTACCGACATACTTCAAAATACAAAATTCCTTTCAAAATAAGTTTCACAATTCTCAATGCTCTGTGTTTTTGAAGAGTAAAGATGAAAAATTAGAAATTTGTTTGAAAAAAAAAGTAATAATACCATCGGAAGAATTTTTCTTCTTAAAATCTCATACACTAGGCAAAAATGATTCTTTCCCTAAGATGAGTGAATTTTTTTAAGATGACGCAAAAGTACAATAATCTTACTACATGAATGCTTCCTCTTAGACCTGCCTGAGCAAAAGTTTCAGTATTTATTCCGGATTTCATTATTGAGGTTGGGCCATCGGCGAATGAAATGAAAAAAAAAATGTTAATTCTCCATTGTTACCATGAAAAAAAAAAAAAAAAGTAAGTACATGGTGGTGGTCCTACACCACAACGTTTTCATTAGGTCTCAAAATGCTTAAAATTTTCCAACTCGGATTCTGTAAAATTTTCGAAAATTTGTTGAGGCCAGAAAAATTATGGGCTCTGCATGTATTAGGGTAAACATTAGAAGTCGGTAACGAAAGGGAAAGCTTTTAAGGAAGTACGAAAACTCGACTCAAATTTGTCGTTTCGAAACTAAGGCAAGCTTCGTCTTCGAAGACGCGTGGGAATGAAAAAGGTACCGATTTTTGAGAGAGAATACGCGATTACATATTACGAAAGAAGAGAACAAAATCAATTTAAGTATATGCCCGCAATGAGTAAATATAAATTTCAAGAAATTTTTACATACTCGTAGACATCTTACAAGCGTGCTATAAGCCCGTAATTAGCCGTAAGGCTGTTCGGTGGCTCTTAAATTTATGAATAAATCAAATGACGATAATTATTTATTTACATGCACGTCTACTTCTAGTGGGAGTTCATATTTATTTTACCGATTACCTATCAGGTCATTATGGATTATGTAAAACCAAAAATACCCGACTCTTTGTACAGAGATGACATTTCTGTTTTTTTTTTTTTATTCCTTCCAAATAGCCTCTTAGCATGTCTCGGTGAATGAGATAGTTCTTCCAGCATGAACGCAAAATACAAGGCTTTCTGAACTTGACCTCGGAACCGGGTATAACGAAAACTCTAAGAAGTTACGAAGATCCTTACTTATTGACCAAATGACAATTCATTGTTATCTCCGACTCTCCGTGATCGACCAAGGAATTTCATTGTATCGCTAACCTAGATTATACCGTCCCTCGTCATCGCTCAAGAAAAGATCATTTTTTGATCTTCCAGCGCGCATTCAATGAACGCCATTCTCTATTCAAATCCACGACGGAAAAATTAAAATAGAAATTCAATTTCACGTCCATTACGACACAGTCTGAAGCGCGATACAATATTTTCCTAATTACTCAGATTTAATTGTTATACTAAGTGCGCAGTACTCAACCAAGTGTGCATTTACAAACGTATTCGTATGAAATAATGGGCGTATTTTCTTCCGTCGTCATTTACCTTCCTCGACATAATACCCACCAAGTTAACCAGACGAGTCTTACCGCTAGGGTTGATATACCTTATCGAGGTACCATAATTGTATAATATCTACAAACCTTATAGCGAGTGAAAGACCGTAAATAGATGCCAAATGAATTTTTATTGAATCTACACCATGAGCGCCTGTTTGAGTGCAACTCTTCCAACACCAACATTCAACACGATCTTAGACGACGACTTCTTTGCACTGAAGCACCCTCAGCTAGTTTGTATACGATCGTAAGTATGTTGATCAGCCCAGGGTGAGGTGAGCAATAACCTAATATGAAGAAAGTAAAATCAATTTTACATCGAAATAACTTCTCGATCAAACATACAATTCGCTTGTCTATTACTATAATATTGCATCATTCGAATGGATTAACGCTCGTCGTTAGATATGTTTCATATTCTTTTGTAAAAATATGGCCAATATTCAATCGGGGTCATCTCGAGCCTCGCGGATGTCATGAAAAATTTAGCCGCAACTTTTCGTGCACGAAGGCCTCGCTTTTGCTGCAACATTTTTAACGGACGAATTGCTGCCGGCACACCCACTACATAATCGACACTCGAACGCGACCGACTATCCTTTCACCTACTCGCGAAGAAGAAATACTCTCTATCTGGATACATCTACAAAACAATCGTCGTTATTGTATCGTGTACCGAGTAATTTTCGAGGTTTCCACTATACCGCGAAGACGGAATCACTGGCCCAGTAAGTCGTAGTATAACTAAATGGTCAATGGTCGTTCGGGAAGATAGGGGACTTTTATTTTCACGCAGCCTATTAATTACCTAGTATTTTATAAATTAAACGGAACCGTATAAATCATCCGCTCTCGTACACATGTATGGCGCTTATTTGCATATTAATAGTTTTATCTCGATTTATGATCTTAATTACACTAGATATCGATTGAGCTGAAGAGCCGCTGCTACTTTAGGCCTACTCAGAGATTAATTGCAAGGTATTATACAGTATCGCACCATTTCGATTGAAATTATAGCTGAGCTGCTATAAAATATTTTTAATAAGCCACCCCCCCCCCCCCCCTAAGAAACCAATAATCAAGTCTCATCCTTTACCTACCAATACGATGAAACCTATCTGAAGAGCCACACACTATTTCGTTTATCGTTTCTTCATCTTTTCGGAATTTGCCATCAATGATGGTAGAGGAGTTCCTCGATACCTCAACGATAACCGGTAAGCTGCGCGCGTCTTCGATCTCGAAATGGATTCTAGAACAGAAGAAAAAAATTAAATTCAAATACACGACAACTCTGGAAAGCAAAAAATATCAGAATAAGTAAAGACATCTAAATACGAAATCAAAAAAATTACCTAAAAAAATCAAAAACCACCCGAAAACAGTTTTCATAATTTTAAATTTAATTAGTAGGCCTAGGTATAGCTTCCGTAGACTGGATTTAAACGGAATATAATATATATCTTTCATCTCGAAAATCAGCTCCTCATATTCACAAACTGTTCGCAACCAAAGGTTGGCAGAAATTCCAGTCAAAATTTTCAATTCTTGGACCGAATATGCGAAGTGAAATCGCTCGGCTACCGGACTACATAGTGCTGAGCATATCTCTCGAAATTCTGAGATTTGAGATTCACACCAGAACCCGAAGTTCAACGTCAGCATCAGCTTAATATAAAACTTTCAAAATATTGTCTACTTGCTGCTCTGATTGAATTCATCACAGCGAGTTTATGTGAGATATTATGAAGACACAGTTTTGTTTCCGTTCTCAACCAGTACCGTAAACTCGGAGCGCTACATACTCGTACATCAATCTTATCACTGATAATCGTAAACGTCAGCATAATTCTACTCCAATTGTTCCAATTCATGATACACCCCGATCTTTCGTAGTATGACATCATAACTTACGACTTCTTGCATGATGAACAGTCTTGATCTAATAATTACCGTAATACAAGACCGCGACTCCGTCTTCTAACATCGAGGAAACAAATACGACGAATCTCAACCATACTCCACAGGTTGTATGCGAAATTCCAACACTTCTACGCGTACAGCTGGGACAAAAAAATCAAATAACAACCATAATTAACTAATTGCACACGATATCGTGGATTCACATGGGCGACCTTCTTTTCTACATGTGAGTGCTCTCGGTACCTATGTTGAAATATTTGCCCGGTTAAGATCACCATCATTCGATCTATTTTTCTTATTAATTTCTGCGCATCTTACATATCTACATTACAAAATATTGCGCGCCACGAAGCGAGTTTCAATTGGAAGCGTAAAATGAAAAACTAGATTATAGGAGACGTTGCTCAGGGGATTAAGGAAGAATAACGCCTATTCTCAGTGAACCATAAAATCGGATAATCGGTAATTCGCAGGAGTGGCGGCGATGAATCTTGCGACTGCGGGACATACATCGTTTCTGCATCGTGTGCATCATCGTGGTACTGTTCGCGAACATGATTTGAAACTGATAAGCGAATATGATGATGAATTATGTTGTATTGCGAAAACTTTTTACATACTGATGAGAAAATATCACTTCTGAAAAAGATCGCGCGCCAGTACCTTCGAGGTATAATTCGATTTGCCCCATTGTCTACTGTCCCCACACGGGTACGGTATCAAAAATAGAACCTCGCGCGATTTTTTATGAAATCTTGAGCGAAGTCAGTATTGGTCGTATCAGTGTACTACAATGTGATAGAATGAATTCAGAATGATTATTTTTTGAAAACCGTTCTTCGTCCTGTAGGTTAAGTGAGAATTGAGAAGTCGCAGACACCATTTACGTAATACAAAACTATAGAGATGCGTCCGCCAGCTAGGCCAGTAAGGCACGAGACCAACAAGGTGTGCGACTAGGTACACAATTATAATCGATTTTGATTGCGCTCGACAGAAAGGAGGAAAGGGGGAAAATAGGGAATTCGGAGTCAGCTTGATATCAGAACATTAATTCCGCGTAAATATTCCATCTCACTCATGACTATTCGATTGTGCGTAAGTATCATTAATCATAAATGAGATGAATGACAGCACGGATGTGCCATATAGATAAAATGACGCAAAAAAAATTATTTTTTAAGGCTGTGTACGAGTGCAAAACAAGTAAACACTGACCACGTTTCTTGTTAGAAGCCTATTCATTTGTACTCGGAGATTGCGAAATTAATCGGAAGAAAAAAACACCAAGTCGATGAAGTTTTTCGAGTAATCACGGATACATAGTAGCCACACATAATGACTCCCCATTCATAAAATATCCATCAGTCAGACGGTGTGTCGACAAAGAAGCAAGTCACAGTTTTAATACTAAAAACCGAAGAATCCAGCCGTGAATAGGAAATACTTAACATGTACTATACGACTTAGAAGATAGAATCTAATTGCTTAATTGCATCTATCTAGAACAAAAAACAGATTCGAAAATAGGCGAAGAGAATTCAAAATCTGAAGTACGTATTTTAAGACGGTACCTAAAGCAGAAGAAAGTAGGATCAGAATTCTACAGTTGAAGGATAAGAAAAAGCTAAAATAAAGACCCACCTGGATGTTTGAAGCAAACGATCTAGATATTTCCGAGCTGTATCGACGAAAGTGCAAGAAAACCTCATTGGAAATCACAATAGTCGGGCGATTTCTAAACCAAGAATCCTACGGAGTTCACCAAGAAAGAGAACAGGGTGAATTTACAACACAGAATAGTCAAGTTTGCAACGTATACGGTATACATGAGAATGAAGGGTAGGTATCTACCCAATTTATTGTTCGATATGTAACTGCTCAGCAACTCGCTTTGCGAATTCTCGCACTCGTCGCAAAAACGATATACCTCTTTTCCTTCATGCTTAAATATCATTTTATTGAAGAACAACAGAAAATTTTCTTACTTTTCACGACGAGTCGAATACCTATGAAACTCGGAGCCGTAATTAGCGTACGAAAGAGCAGCACTAATGGTCAGAACTTTGGCATATTGAATATTGATGCATCATTTGAATGCTTGGTGCTTGGATAGGTATTCGACATGTAAACAAATCTGGAAAACCAAGATTTCAACGCGGTATAATTGGATTAACTAAAATTATGCATAAATAATTATAATGTACCAAACTTTCACGAATCCGTGGGTACTATAGTCTCGAATCCCACTAAAAAATGCTACTAATTATTGGTAAAGATTATTAAATTGAACATAATAATTAAACAACAGGGTGAAAAAATAATATTTTCACATAAGAACAAGAATTAAAAAATAGCGAGCCACAAACGCGGTACGCCATTATTAATTTGAAAAAAATGAATGTCATCGTCAATCGTCATGGATCACGGAACAAGGCCAAGGACAAGTTGAATCAGAAGGGTGAATGACCATGGATTGGAAAGGGAAAGTGTCGGTGAAAAAGTACACCAGATAGCGCCACACGTTCACTCAGAGTTACACAGACACTTGAAGCAGACACACTACGGCAGACTGTTGTAAGTCGTATCTGCGAAATAACAATTAGCGGAATAAGACTTCCTTCAGCCGTCAGTAGGGAGTGTTGAAAACCCTATTCTCCTAATCGAGGCTCTGCAGATACGTTCACTTGATGAGAGCAATTTCAATTTGGCGCGCTGGTGTCGCTGCGAAGCGTTTTGGGCGTGTAGAATGTAGATAATTGAATGGTCGGGTAGAAAAAGGGCCTTAACACAAAAAGTAGTTTTTGAGAAAAACGCATTTTAAAGTTCAGATTCATAGAAATGCCATAAGGAAAGACCAAACGTCATAAAACTTGGTGGGATTGTAGATGGATGTCCGATCTACAAAATCACTGAAAATTAGAACGTTAGAACGTTTCTGAGTTGCCTGTAGAGCGCATTATAGTCTGCGCATTTAAGGCCCTTTTTGCAATTATCGACTTTTTACGCGTTCTAGTAACTTTTTGAATCTTGTCAAGAGTAATAATAATAAATGAATGTATTTCAAGCCAATACTCATATTCGCAAGGATTGCGCTGCAGTAATAATAAGTATTTTTGAGTATAAAATCCTCGAAAAAGTAAGTTTCTCAGGGGGTCAAAGTTCATCATCATGGCTATAATTATAGGCATGGGAAATGAAATGAAGGCTTTCTATACATGATGCCATCTGTATCGATTTTCATTATTCTTTAAGCTAATCTAGAGGCAAAGTTTGAGACAACCTCGATTGCTGCCATTTTACAACTACCTACTGAGAGTTCAAGCACAGTAGACGCTCCACTTCAACGTAGTTTTACATACTCTATCGTCATCAGAATGAATTAAAATTTTTACCAGATGAAGAGGAGAGAGTGCTGAACTTGAATCACTAATAATCGAAAAAGGGCCCTAAATCGAGCTAAGGCCCTTTTTCTACCCGACCATTCAATTATTATTAATAATACTGAATGAATAGAATTATCGAATATTAATACTAATGAACTTGGTTGATATTATTAGGTATAATATTATTATTCATAAAACTTGGCTCTGAAATTTAGTAGCACCTTATTAGTAGTCTGGAGATTTATCACCTCTTACAGTATTGATTTATTGAACAGTTCTAATACCGCAGCACCCGCAAGAATGGTAAGTATGCTCTAAATTTCTCAGGTTGTAGCTGTTCCAAACTGTTGTGAAAGAAGATTGATTAAAGGAACTGCAGGTACCTATAGCTGTACTCTACAGAAAGTATTTATGGTGGCCAAGAACTGTGATAATTATCAACTACACAGGCCTATAAGCAAATATATATTTTGCTTGAGGATACGGCTACGGAGGGATTTATTAGTTCATGAACGTGAGCTTATAGAAAAGAAAATACCTAAGGGATTTTATTGGAATTCCTTCTACATTGAGAATCATAGTGCTAACCAAAATTTTTCCAGACGCGATTGTCACTCATATATAAGTAAGCTGTTGGAAGAAATAAAATGTCATTCAAAACTTTTACAAAAGAAAATCGTACAATTATTTATCTGAGGTAATTGAATTTCCACCGGCGATAAAAAATTTTGATCAGGCAATATTTCTCAACGTAATTAACGCTCATATCCCAAACTATAATTTTGGGGGTAGATATACACAATTAATTATTATTGCTATTAATCCATCGTCATTCAAACTTCTTTTCTTATTTCTCTTTTTTCTCGTTCATGCGTAGAATTCTCAGAAACCTGAGGGTCAAGACTCATCTGTTTCAAGAGTATCGGCCAATCATTCACAAGAGCCGCGAGATTAACCTATTCGACTTATAATAACTTGACTACAAGTACGCGAATAAGCTATATTTTTCAATAATTATTATAAATATGAGCTCGCCACAGAATAGTGACGAAGATGTTACAGCTCATCTGACGTTTATTGAATTCATATGGGACGCAAGTAGTAATTAGATGAACTAACTCTAAAGAATTCGTATCGAGTACCCGCACAGTAAGCCTGTACATATAGGTACTCGTCGAGGTGCCAATGATGTTCATGTCGAATTGAAGCAATTGCGTTTAAATTCACGATAGGATGAGAACGAGGACGCGAACATTCCTGACAAGTTGAGTAATATCAATTTTATTAAAATAAGAATACATAATGAGTACAAACTAAAAGAAAAAGAAAAAAAAAAAAAAAGAACGTAAATTCCAGTAGCCTACGTACTGGTACCCCACAGAAAAGGTTCAATATGGTCCTGTTTCGATTCACGAAGCCCATTTGAGATTTAAACAAAGGTTACAAAAGTTCCAAACTTGATTTTTCAAGTGTCTAGGTATACTGCTTTGGTAGTTCATCCTTTTATTCAATGCCGGTACACCGGAACCAAACTTTGTGGTCTTCTAAAACAATACTTACCAAGCCATTAGTCAAATCTCATTCTCTCCTCGTCGAGCTCATTCGAGTAAGTACCTCAATAATTGTCAACCCTCTGCGGAACACCTACCTATATAAACGAGGCGATCTCGTGTACAAGATTCGAATCTAGATGTAGAATAATCAAGAATCTTTAATTTCGCATGATTGCGCGCCCTCTGTTCAATTTGTCTGTTTCAATAACATGATCGAGTAGTTTTTTCTCACAAAATGACATGCGAATGAGTAGCTCGTGCTTCTTGATCTCACATAACACTGGACAAGATGAGACAACTGCACTATGCACTGAGGCGTCACATTCATTTCGTGATACAGCTAGTGTATTGCGAAAATTGAGAATATGAAAAATTAGTAGTTTGGCATGTTGAAAAATATAATTATGACTACGATGAGATGCTGTACCTTTGCAAAAGTGCATAATATACTGAATGTTGGGCAAGTTATTTTCCAATAGATTTACCTTACCATTCGAACATATTATTATGAATGAACTGTGATAAATGGGTTGGTACAGCGAACGTAATTTTATATCATACAGGTACAGGTATACGATGCTAGAAGAGGGGGAGTAATTCACGCATTCGGGGTGCTATACGTTATGCTGGAATATGCCTGACGGACTGTACGGATTTTCATTAGCCTCTCTAGCGAAACAATATCGCGTTTATATAATATTTTGATGCTAGATATAAATATTATTTAAGTAGCTCCTCACTGACTTTGTAGGCTCATTTTTCTTCTCCGTATCCGGACAGCGGTGCTCTCGCGCGTTTCGTATGCTAACTTACATGCATTTATGAGTAACTTACCGTATCGAAATTAAGTGATTCTACTATACGATGCATCGTTTAAATAATATATTGGTAAGCAAGAATAATTCTTATTTTTTCGAAAATATTTCTTTATATCCGATTTATTCATTTCTTTGTTTAAAATTTGAGTGCTAAAAAAGTGTCTCGGTATCTAATATGTGAATCTAGACATTTCTTGTGCGACTAAATTTTTATTAATGGTGCGATGGATTTGCGTGGGTGCTTTATAATGTGATGATCAACGAATTTTGTTGAAAATCTACGCGGTTGGTTGAGGATCGGTCCTCTGAATTGTACAGAAAAAGAAAGAAAAATTATCGTATCAAAATGAAGTACACCATTTTTTCAGCAAATGTACAGAAGTATTATGCAGAAAATATAAGAAAAAGACAAATGAAAGGTTTAAAAAGAGGTATCTAAACGTCTGACCAATAGCAAGAGCAAAAAAAAAATATAAAAGAATTTAGGTTCAAAGGGAGATAGCTCTACAAATATTTCAAATATCTAGGTTTCGTACATGGGTACTCGGGTAGTGTCATAAAGTCGTTAAGAATAAAGCTGAAATCGTCACTACAGGATAATAGAAGAGATTTTAAGCTCAGAAATTGATATCAGGTCGGTGATCTTATTTTTCCTACGTGTTTATAAGTCACCAAGATTAATCATTTGTTGAGGTAGAACAGTTAGATTTTTTTTTCGAGTTTCTTATTCTGTATTTCATTGTTTACTTTCAATAATAGGTATTATTTTTCTCTGAAAACAAAATATGTATACTGCCACTCACAAATCTTGAATTATTCAAAAATTATAGAAGATAGCGCCGTTAAATCGTAAAATATAAAATCGAGGGAAAAGAAGAGAGTCTATAACTGGTACTTATTTTAATGAAAATAATGAAGACATTTCTGCTAAAATTCACGAGAGTTTTATATCCTTCGACCTTTGCACTGGCTAATCTTTTTGCTGCAGTTTTAATTTCAGATTAACTGATTTTTTCTAAGACAGAGTAGGTATAATCAAGCTGTACAAATTTTACTAGGAACTTGAAAATAAGTACTTTATGCGTATATTGTGGATTGTGAAGAAAAAAAAAAAATTAATAATTGGACAAGAAATTTCGGAAAAGTAACAGGAACTCCAGTTTCATTCATCAAATAAAGGACCTTGAGGGTTTAATACGGAGTACAAATGAACAGGAAAGTTATAGTAAAGATTGGAATAGTCTCTGGAGCCTAAGAAAATGAAATTGGAAACCAAACCAGGTATTTTTGAATACAAAATCGTGTTCGTTATGCCGATGATAAAACTAGAAATTTCGATTCGAAATAGATTCTGCATTTGAGGTAACCCAATTTCTTTTAATTTGCCCATATGGGTCTTAAGCTACCTTCAGACTATGATTTGTCAACTTCTAAAATTGGGGTTTCTATCCAGCCCTTTATTACATTTTAATTACCATCGATTTTATTTTTTCCGAAGTATAATAATCTAAAGATGGCTCATTTTTTAAGCTTCTCCAACTCAGAAAATAGCTTTAAAGTTTACTTTCTTCGAACAAAAAAACAGGAAATTTCCTCTCTCCACTTCTAAAACTCACCACTTCTTTCATTAAAATTCCAGTTAGGCTAGCATCTCAAATTTAAGCCCTGCCTCCTCACCTACTAATTTATTCCTCTTTTTGCTGGGCGACAACTCATATTCACCTCGACCTGGCTAACACCGAATTAAATACATCAAAATCATCATCACTAATTATCCCCCCCCCCCCAATTACCTGTGCTTTACAGTTAGCTCTAAACCACGTTTCAAAACGGGCTACTCCTTCTCTATCGATGGAGAAGTCTCGTTCTTCCATATGAAAAAAATCATATAAATTCGATAAAAGAAAATTTTCCTGAATTTCTTGTCTTATTTTGACACGTACTGTGACTCAACTCTAGTCTCTATTGGTCACATGATATATAAATTTAGCAGGGATTGATTCGAGTTATGAATCCTTCAGGGCGCTCCACTATCGACTATAATTATAGTCAAAGGTGTCAAGTTTAAATCATAATTAAGGCAAAAAATTATCAACATATTTTGAAATTAGGTCAGTCAGTCCGTACGTCAAACTTATTGTTAAATGGCTTAATTCAGTCAGTCATTTGACAATTGTGTGTCGTGCTTATTCAAGTAAAGTCCGTTGTAAGTCAATACTATCGTAAGATGTGATAGTCATAAAGTCGATAAAGATTAACTTACGACTTACAAGCAGTTCCGGAGTCAAATAAAGTAGCTCTGAAACAGAACAGACTTATTCTAGAGCGAAATGAAGACGTTTCAACACCAAACATTTATCAATCATCAAAAATGGTACTTACTGACTAATGTTTAGAATACCCTTTCTGCTGATTTTCTATCAAGTTTACTCTTCAGTCTCAACGTCTGATGATTAAAATTAGTTCAAGTTTCAAGTCAGTCGTGGCGCAGGAAAATTTCAATAATTAGTCCGTTGAAAAATTTGATACATCAGTCAATACTTCAACATCCTGGGATAAAGTTGAGATCTTATCCATCTTCAATTGCGTTCCTCTGGATTCCAGATCACATCAGCCTCCCGGAAGACAACGCAGTGAACCTAGCTGCCAAGCAAGCCCTGCTCTCCTCCTCAATCACTGACCCTCTCCCTTTTCCGGCATACGACTCGAAATTTTACTAACGTTCTCTGATCATCTCATCATATTACAACCTTTGGTCCTCTTAATACCACAATAAACCTCGTATTTAGTTAAGAATCTTCGATCCCCTGGTTCTCTACAATTCGTGCCTCACGCCATGAAGAAATAGTCACAGCCCAACTAAGATTTGGCCAGAACCACCTAACCCACTCCTTTGTTCTTGATGGGCTCTCCGCTCCACCCTCAGGCCAATACTGCCGTGCTGAAGAATTATCTGTCTCCCATTTTTTTTTCCTGTCCATAATATCTTCTAAACTTCAAGAAATCATTTTATCTACTCTCAAGCTTCCCTCTGCCCTCTCAAAAAACTCAGAATCTATTACTAACACTCAAAACTTCTTTTGGTCTAGCTAATAACCCCCAGAGTAAATGCTCGTAAAGATAGAGAGGAAAAAAAAATAGAAATAGAAATAAGAATACGGTTCTAGAAAAATCTAGTTTTACCTCTGCTTATCATATTTACGATATAATATGTACTTCCCTAAAATCTACTTCCCACGAGATTAAAAAACAAGATATTTTTCTGCGATCACGATCGCATTGTAGACGAAAAATGGGTTTTATGAAGATTTGTTCGAGTGTAAATTCATCCACATTATTTGACGATATTTTTTACATAAGAAATGGAACCTTAAATTTTTATTAGTGCGGAAACATCTATACCCAACTCCTAGTTTTCAACATACCGGTATCATGTTTCTATTATTATTATTATTACTATTATCATTATCATTATTATTTTCCTGAGACGCGTTAGCGATTGAGATCTCGAGTATTTTTGGATGAAATATGTTTTCTTGGCGTTAAGAGCTTTCAACGATTGTTTTCATTAATTATTTTATGAAAACGAAAGCAAAGATTAAATATTTGGCGATAATGTCCTACTCGTACAAGAAATCAAAACTTATTTTTAAAATATAAATATATAGGTTTGTGCTTTAGAATCATTCTGCAGAAAAATATCAACAAATACCGCATCATTCCGATACGAATGAAAAGAAATATGTAAACATCGAAAATTTTGAAGGTATCCTAAAGAATCCAAGTAAATTTTCTATTACTAAAGTTTTGAATCGTTTGAAATAGAATAATCATTACAACAATGAGTACCTACTTCAATTTATGAGAGGCACTAGTACGAGTATATTATTATATATATTTCCGAGAGATCCACCATACGAGTAAACAAGCAACGAAATTTTCTGTAGACCTGACCAAATACTGGCATGTATTTTGTTTTTTTCTTACACGCTGTTGTTTCTTTAGGTAGGTATATCTCATCTCCTCGTAAAGCAGTACAAATACTCTCACGTAACCCTCATCAAAGAAGAACATATTATAGTATACATAAAAACATACACTTAAATCATATAGGTAAACAGATTTGCGCACATAACTAGGTTTATTTTTACGAGCATTAGTATGAGAGTTGTCAAATAAATATAGATAAACAAAATTTATAACATGTAGGCCTAGTTATATGACAATACATCTAAGAAGAAAATTGTCCATTTCATACTTATACCTACGGATATACCAACGTACTTCTTCTGAAATAGAATTCATACTGCGAGTCTACATCACAATTGATGGAGAAAAAAATGAATTACAATATGAATGAATAATAATAAAACCTATAATATTAACGACGAAATACTTTTAAAAAATTTCTCAAGGAAGAGGTCAGGGATACAAAAACGATATTTCTCATTGATAAAACAATATTTAGTCATAGAAATTTCATACTATTTTCCCTTTTTGTCTGTTTCCATCTTTAAGAAATACCGTATATATAAAATTGAAACTGGCAAGCTTCAACGTTCTTATAATGAAGATTTTTTTTCATTGTAGATAATTTAAAATAGAGTGGGAGCAAAATTAATTTTTATTTGTTCTTCCTTTGTAGTCTCAATGCAAAATAGAAAGAATTTATAAGTAGCAGACTTCATTATTTCATGTTAGAAAGACTAAAATGAAGATGAGTACCATGAAAATTTTGTTTTGAAGCTTGCAGCTTATTCCAAAGAAAAATATACTTTGCTCTACTTATTTTGTAGCCCTAGAACAACTTCATATTGTGGATCAATAGATGAGCTCAAATAATTTCATCATAAAAATAAAAAGGCGTAACTTGTGAAGTTTGATTTATTCATGAAGAGACAAATACCGAAATAAAAACTTGAAAAAAAATGGTTGAATACTATTAAAAAATGAGGAATGGTCTTACTTACAGGAAAAGAAAGCCTTCCGAAAATGTTATATGACGCTTTTTATTTGCAGATCGAGTGAATGCATTACACAAAATCTATTGATGTATTATTTTTCTTCAATTACATTTTAGATTCTTTCCTGTGCTGTAATCAGTGTTTGCTCAGCTCAAAAATACTTTGGTTCACCAGCAGTTTCACGAGCACCGACTCCATATCCAGGTTCAGGTGCCTCAATACCAATCCTCAATTACGTCAATGAAGGTGGATACGATGGAAATTACAGATACAGGTAGCCTACCTATAATATAAATTCAAAGCCATCAATCTACAATTCTCTACCCCTCTCAGAGCCGCCGACCTCCTATCATCCGGAAACCCTTCAACTTTCTCACACATTTTCAAAATTTCAATATTTAAAATCAAATCAATTTTCCAATTTTTCTTCGAGGTAAGCCCCAGAAGCCATCCTCTTTCCAACCTTTTTTTTTTTTTTTTTTATAATATTATTTTACTCTTTATATACTTTAAAAAGCGTTTAAATCGTGTTCCCTTATTGCATGAATTGAAACTCGGCTCCAGTCCTCACAACGGATTGGTGGGTCGGAGTTTTATTTTTTTCGCCATTCTTTTTTTTTTACATTATTATGTATAATATATTTTTTATTTTTTTTTATTATATTTATTTTTTTAGTAATTTTTGGTTGGATGTGATGAAGAGAAAAAAAAAAAAAAAAAAAACATTTTCAGGTGATAATGTATAACGTACACCTACCTCGGACTGTGAAATGAGAAATTTGCTCAAGAGTACGAAATTTTAACGAGTCGAAGGAAGTACGAGTAGCAAATGTTTCATTCCAAGTTTTTCATTTGCAAGGTATTTTGCAGTTCAAAGGACTGCATAAAATTCGACATCAGGATTGTATCAATTTTAGTGATAAGGAAAGAGGAAAGGAGAACACGAGAACGATATGTAAATCTCGGGAATAGAGACAAACCCTAAAATAAAGAATTTAATTTTCATTACTTTCGAGTTTAAAACAACATGAGGTTACCTATGTCGTTTCATTCGCACTCAAAAATATGTGTCGATTTTTTCAGTTATGAAACTGGCAACGGTATTTCGGTCCGAGAAGAAGGCGTTGTCAAGAATCCGGGACAACGTGATTTAGAATCGTCCGCAATTACCGGCTCATACTCGTACACCTCTCCGGAGGGCATACCTATAACAGTAACGTACATAGCTGACGAGAATGGCTTTCGAGCCGAAGGCGCCCATCTACCAACGCCGCCTCCACTCCCTGAAGCCATCGCAAGATCTCTCGCTTACCAACAACAAAATCCTCAGCCAGCTGTACTTTTACAAAGACAGCAAGGATTTGCTCAACAATACTATCCGCAAAAGCGAAGATAGATAATTTTACCGTTTTCCTATTTTATTCGTAAATTACTACCGATGCGTTGAAACTCGTGTGCCAGCATTTGTTATTTTTAAGTGCATGTTTTTTTCGTTTCTTCTCATTTTTTTTTTTTTGTAAGTAGATTTCTCCTTTTTGTTGCAATTCACTTTGTCCTTGTATTTTTTTATTTCATACATAGAAATAAATTTTTTGAAAATGAAATGAGGCGATTTGTCGCTAATGAAAGTCGAAGCCTTTTAATTCTTCTTCTCCCGAAGTTATCTCACTCTTTCCTTTATTTTTCAACCGTTCTGATTTGAAGTACAAAGGTCAACGCAGGAAGTTATTACTTTTTATTTTTCGGTGATTGCATACGCTTTTCAGATTCGGCGGAAATATGACAAAATAATTTTCAATTTCTATAGTTTAAATTTTAACAGTCCTCCAACATTCTGTTTTCATTTTCATCATAAGTTACATGGCAAAGTATTGAGTATTCTAGCATATTCTTTCGTGGTCAATTAACATTGCGTCTTATGGAGCGTATTTTGCTTTTTTACATTATCTAAGAAAAAACACTTCTAAACAAAAAACTGAAAGAATAAAATCGATTTTTTTTCAGAAGTTGCCATTTTTCATTTTTTTCAAAATCTAAAATGCCTTGAAAAATCTGAACTAGTATCATTTGGTAGAAAATTAAAAAAATGATAAATAAATTTCATTCTCTTTTTTTTTTTTCGTTTGAAACCATTCTCTTCAAGATAATGGAGAAAGATGAAACGCGCTGTAGATTCCCCTAATGTACCTTCCCTCCCTCTTGACTAAACAATAATGAAAAAATAGGAAATTATTTCACGAACACGAGGTATAAATTTTGGTTCCTCTTTTTCTAAATGATTAGAACCTATTCTGAATCGATTTTCAATGAATTTATTCTTCTTCATACCATAGAGACAGTTTCTGAGTCAATCAGTAATCACTAAGAGGAAATCTGAAAATAAACATCTACCAACAATTAGAATCATATTTATCAAACTGCAAGCGAATAAAAAAAAATCAACCACTTAATTAATATTGGAAGAAAAGTAATAATCGAAGAATGCCTCTGAATGCCTCTCAATCTAAAAGAAAAACATGATTAGTGAGTTCAAAAAAAAAAGAGAACTTTTCATTATTCTAACTTGAAATAGAAGAACTTCTGTATAGCAGTTCCACCACGCATCATATCAATTTGTGTGATTTGTTGGTCCCGGTTTTTAAACTCTGCTGCAGAAGATCATTGAAAAATGCGTACCCAACGTGAATCGTTTCTCGAATCCACGTTTCAATTTGATACCATATTTTTTTACACGAAATAAGAACTTATTTTGAAGAATTTCCAGAGTCTTTTACAGAAATAAAACCTATGCTCCAGGTATCTTTTTTCGAACACCTTTTCTCTTTTTCGTACGCACGAAAATAAAAATTGCATCGCAGCAAAAAAATAAATGCTTATACCAAGAATGTAGAGTCAAAAAATTTCTGCAAGACGGGGTTTACGAAATTACTGTACATTTCTAGTATCATAATCTGGTTGTTCCTCGATCACAATGATTCTTACTAAAAAAAAAGAATAAATACTAAAGAAGTACGAATACAAATGGTTTACGTAGAGAAAAATAGTTAAAATCGAACAACTTCGAACATTGTTTCTGTTTATCGAAGGTTGAAGGGTGTTTTTCGATTGTATACGTATTACTCAAGATTTAAAAGAAACCGCTGGTTTTTCTGTGATTAAGATGGCGAAAAAAAAGTTGAAATCAATGCTCAGTTTGTGACGTGGTAGAAACTTATCCTGGTAAAACTTGAGAAAAATCAGGAACGTACACATCATACTAATTAAAACTTTTCTATTACAGTTTATGATCACGATACGAATTCTTACTTATTTCGCATCGTTATTGTTCGAGATGAAAGCATTGGAATATTTTCTCTGAAATATGAAAGAATAAAGTAGCACGAAAAGAAAATTTTGATGCTCGCGAGAATATATACGTTTGTGTCACAAATATACTTTAACTCACGTTAATACTCACTCTCCACAAGTACTCACCCTCTGTGAAAAGTAACCGAATTATTTCATTTAAACTCATTCAATTCGATTTCATCATTCAATCCCTTTCAATTTGAAGACCATTTCCTAAGTACACCAATAAATGATTACAAAACCACATCGAAAGAAATTAGAAATTTATTCATAAGATGAAACGATTTCAGCTTAAGCTCGAACAGCGTATACTCTAGGTGGAAAAACTTGATTCTTTCTGATTTGCTTCAGCGTCTTTATGTTTCTTTCTTTTTTCGTTAATTGTCGTCGAATAGCTCTAGTCTTCTTCGGTCTTAAATCCAAAGGTTTGTACTTGCGATTCTGTAGAAAAGAGAAAAAAAAGTTAATTTTATTGACAACAGATTTTTCCTAGTTATAACATGACACATAGAATAGGTACACAAGGAAGAAAAACAAGAGAAAATTTATAAGTGAAAACGAATTTTACACGATTACGATACCGTCATACGAAGTTGATTATCTCAGTTTTGTTAATGAGCCTAATTCGAACACAAATAATCGTTCCAGAAAAGAATATTATTTTTCAACGAAAAGTTCATGTATCGTGATAGTTTTTCAATATAGGTAAATATTTGTATTTTTGTACATATAATGGAAATTTCTTCGGTACATCCATTATGTATTTCAACAAAATTTAGAGTATGAAGTTTTTCGTACTTGGGACAAAGCTCTTTGTTTCTCCTCTAATACAATATTTCATTATCGAAGTGTTTGCTATCACAACTCACGCACTTGTATCGATTTCTTGGAAAACACAGTTTTCCAGATTATCGATTTGAATACACGTCAATTTAACTTCGCACAGCAGGATAATCGATATCAGGCGATAAGAATCACTTAGCTAAATGAAAATACGAAAACGATTCCTAATCATTATCAACTTACTTTGAACAGTTTCCTCAGATTTTCTTTCTGCTTTTGGTTCATAACGATGTACACTCGAGCTATAGCTTTACGAACAACACGGCTGAAATGAAAGAAAGAAGAAAGAATTACGATAAATCCGTCGGAAACTGGGAAGAATTAGAGTACACTTTGCCCACAACTCACATTCGGGAGAGCTTGGACGCAGCTCCACCGGTGACTTTAGCCACTCGTAAATTAGCCAACTCAGTTTTGAGTTCATCGAGTTGTCTCGACAATTCCTTCTTATCTTTAGTTCGGAGCTCAGAACACCGGATGCGAACCTGCGACAAGTACAGTGTTCAAAGAGATGAGATATTCAATTGTTAATGAAATTACTAGCGAAGATAATTATTGTTCTGCAGAAAACGTTCAGTTGAATGAACAGTCAGTTGATCATGATCGATTATCTCGTTTCAATAAACTAACGATTCGACGCGAGTAATTTACGAGTAAGAATACATACCATGGTGATTCCTGAATTAAATGGACAATAAATAACTTAATCTAGAACAGTGGTTGTAAATTATTTCTTATTATCGAAAGAATAAAGGATACCGGAATCCAGTCATCCACGACATCAACCACGAGATTTTTTGCTTGGAGACGGACAAAATTTACTAGAGGAATTGTGGACGGAAAAATTTGATAGTCACAAGAGGTCTAGGAAAAAGTAGTGCTTGCACATGAACATAGACCCTTTTTCTCTTAGTGACGATATGTCATTCTGTACTGTCTCATACCTACTTTCACCACAAGAAGCGCTAGTATGCGTCACAAAAGAGACCATTTCGTCACTTTCTTATTATATAGGTAGATAGAAGATTTTTTATTTCGAATCAAAAAATATCGAGTCAAGTTGAAAGGATGATTAGTAAAGAGCAATTGTCCAGAGTATCACAAATTCACAAAATACAAAGGTTACTAGAGTCGTAATTTAAAAATTTATCAAGCGAGCCCTTACAGATGAATATCCATCCGAAAGCGCTCGCTTAATAAATTTTTAAATTACGACTCTAGTAACCTTTGTGTTTTGTGAATTTTGTGATTTATGTGTCGTAACATGGAACATAGAATTCCTCGATGTCCTTCAAATCTTTTTTTTAGCGATTCGTTAGCAACTGGCTCGATTAATAAAACTTTAATTGAATTATCTATCCAAAAATATACTTGAAAACGTATGCTTCAGTTCAATTAAGTCGAGAGGATACACGATATTGATGAAATTTAACCCTCTTCGGTCATTACAATGTGTACTCATGAAGCTAGATATAGAATATTAAGGTATGAGGCGCAGAGGATCCAGACGATCACTTTGCTAGGGAAAATAGTTTAAAAAAACTTTTTTTTTTTTTTCACATTTTCTTCGATACTACAATTAATTTATTATTATTATTATTATTATTATTATTATTATTATTATTATTATTATTATTATTATTATTATTATTATTATTTTATTTTTTTTTTTTTTTTTTTGGGGGGGGGGGAGAGGGCTGGATCTGCGCTGAAAATAAAACTTTGAAGTTCGTCTGTTATAGTAAGACCATTTTTTCATTCTAAATCTCAGGAGTTCTTTAGTTTTTTCAGTCTTGCGGTGAACCAACCTTATTATTAGGAATACAACAATCCTTTCATTTCTCTCTCTTATCAACATTAATTAGTCAATATATTCGAGCCTTTATAATAGAAATAAAATAGATATAAGTAAAACAAGGTATGTAGTTTAATTTGACGGTTAATTTCAATGTAATATTTATTACACTTATTTTGTCGCACTGCCGCCGACTTATTTCTATCGAGTCAATATCATTATAATGTTACATCAGCCTATGCATTAAAAAATGAAGTCATTCGAAAAAGAAAACAAAAATAAAAACTCGATTATTATTAATCACGATTTAATTATTGTTTTAAAATTACACTTCATATCGACATCGTATCAATTCTGAGACTCATCTTCGTTTCATGTTGCGAACAAAATATGAAATAGATAATAAAAGATTTATTTAAATCTAAAAAAGTTAGGTACCGTACATACGTATTCGCAAATTTCATTTTTTTAGGTACAAAATTGCAACTGCACTTACAGTCAATTTCGATAGTATAAAATTCAATAACCTAAGTGTTATTATCCATCGACCTGATGATCATAAATAGATGAATGCAGATAGCGAATTAAAATTATATTTCGATCAAATTGCTGAAAAGTTAAACTCAAGAATTTTCAATTGAAACTTTGCACCTAAATTAGAAGTGATAGAAATAATCCAATAATTAAAATTCGGATTTATTTTCTATTCGGTTACTAAATTTTAAGAATATTGTTGACGTATCTTTGAGGATATTGTGAAATATTTCGAAGACATCGCAATTTAAAATCGATCAATGTTTTTTGATACGAACGTAGAACGGCGAACAAAATATTCTTCACCTTAAAATTTCCTCAATTCTATGAACCTTATATTTTTCAAAGAGTAGATGCCAGTTAGTAATCAATTTCAGGCATTCCAGCTTCCAGCTACTGGAGCGTAGCTGTTTCCGAGAAATCATGAAAATTTGAATCATGAAAACCGCTAATTACTAATCTGGTTTAACGGATAAAGGATGATAACACACGATACCTTGCTACTCAACAATTTTTATTTAAGAACGAACAGCTTTTCGATTCTTTTTAAATAAAAAAGGATAAGTACGCCAAATTTCTCTCTTTTTTTTATTAGTAATATATTTTTTCTTCTCCTTGGAACCCTACATTTACTGTTTGGTTCGCATATTTCAGTTAATTCTAATTTATTTTTAGCATGCCGTCTTCTGCAAAAGTGACGCTAAAATTTAGCTTTTATTCAAACCAATATAAAGGTGAGTACTCTGCTCTGTTGACTGTTATCAAGTTTCTTAATCGAATAACAATTGCTGATGTTGCTTAAGATTTCCTATAGGCGATTTATTGAAGTAGACAATGCGAAATCTTTCAACATTTTTTAAAATGAACCTTTTTTATTCCAAGAACATATGGAACGTTTCCCTCCGGCCTGCAGTGATCGAAACATCATCTATCGCGGTATCTACGCTTAAATTCAACCTCGGAGCTTTTTTCCAATTTTAATTCAAAACAAACGAATAGGGTCAAAAAACTTTTTTCTCGTTAAAACAGTATTGTACAACCACTTAAACGTTGCGGTAATTTTCTGCCGGTCGTCGTATTTTGCCGCGAGATGATGACCCGACTGATTAAGTAATAACAATGAGATGTCTGCAAACAGGAAGATGATTTGCATCCATAATGAAAATTATACAGCGCGTGATAAAAATCTTTTTGTATTTAGTGGAGAGATGTGAAAATATCAGCAGCGCGTGTTCAAAACACTACTTATATTCATTAAAATAATATTATTAGAAATTCATGCTCGCCAGCTAAAAATGTTGTCTAGGTTCACTTGTAACGCATAACAATGCACGCGAATGCGAGTTCGCTCGACACGATGAGTAAGCTGAGAAGCTTACGAGAACTGGACTTGATTTATTAGTGCGCTCGTAAATAGGTTCACCACACGACAGTCTTTGTATATACTTTTGTAACTTAATACTTTCCGAGACGATGTTTTTGAGATGAGCGATATCTGTAGGATACTCATCATTTTCCGGTATAACATACGTGCTAGTACGTCATATGATACGTAAGGTTTCCGTAGGAATTATGAAGTCGTGCACGTCTTCATTTTTGTGGGTCCTTACCGTTCTCCTATATTATTTCTACCAATTTCAACTCGGTCACTATTCTCAGATAGGTTGGGTTCGTAAATTTCGAACTCTAGAGTGTATGATTCCTCGAAATTCGAGATTGTAAGACTACAGCTTCTGATTAAGTCTGAGTGACACCTTCTACTGGAACTAGAAGAGGCCAGGCTAGCTGTATTTTAAATAATAAGGTTTGAGAGACCTTTGAACTATTCGATGGGCTCAAAGAGCGACCAAAGAAATAATAAAAAAATCTTGACCCCGGACACCACGGGAGAGAGGAGGGAGAATCTTGTACCAACTGAACTGATGACTTTTTTTTTTGGCTGAGTGATGACCAGATTTGCCCAGAGATCAAAATTTTTCAGAATCTTGTCGACGCAGACTAGGTAGTCCTTGTCTGAGATCGAAGGGTAGTTGGCAATGTTGGTATATCGTAATGCCATTTCAGGTAAGGGACGGAAACAAGATTCGGTTTCCAGTCATCAGATTGACGGAAATTAAAGACATACTACACGAATATGTAATATCGCAAATAAACACTAATATAGTGACCCATTTACAGAGAAGATTTAAAATAAAAAGCCAGACAAACCAGTATCGTAAATGACTGTAAGCGAGTGAGCCTATGTATACTGTATGTATAGTTGGGCCAAAATTTTTCCATACATTATCAACTTCCTATTCGACGAATAATTGTCATCAACGCGCGTAAATGTCGCTACTGATGATTATTACGCGTAATAATCGAGATAATGCACACATAATTTGGACGACGCTGTATAACAGGAAAGCAAACCAGTATAAATTCAGGTAGTTGTTTCGAAATCGAAATGATTTTTTACGACGACGTACTCGCTCGTCGTCTGGAATTTCTAATTCACATTGTCACTTCGCACACATCAAAGCAAAGCAAATAATATGACGGTATTTTCTGTAATCGATTACTACAATAACGGACTTTTTTTTTTCTCTCATTCTCAAATTCTATTCTTTAGAGCATTTCCGTTTTTTCGCACACGAAGGTCATTTAAAACTATCTTTCACATATACACGTAACTCCCATACATGCATCAACATCCATATATTATGAGCGTAAAATGTTGTATTTTTGCGTGACCAATTAAGAAATGCAATTTTCCGCATTTTCTTTTTTTTTCTTTTTTTTTTTATGATTGTTATGCAGACGTGAGTAAGCGTGTAAACCTTTCCAACTTCTAAAACACTTTTTGTAAGCGTTTGTCGTGGGGTATTTGATTTTCAATAGAACTGTTGTAGGATGTAGTGTTAAACTGTAGTGCCTGTGTCATTAATGTATAGTTGCGTGAAAAGTTTCGCAGACTGAATTGCACGCCATAAAGGCCGAAAGTATGGTAAATGTTTAATGATCCCGTAAAAGAATAAAGAGCCATAGCCGGAATTATAACTTCCAATCAAAGCTTGCCCCGAGGGGTGCGGCTGTTGTTACTAGAGCTAGATCTTTATTAAGTAGTCACTCTACTGCCTATGGTGCAGAAACGAAACGGCAGCCAGAACCTGTGACGCGTCCACGGCGTGCGGGTTGGTAACTTCTGCATCAGTGGACTTAGCACTGATACGGAAGGCAAAATTCACAGATTCATAAGTTGGTGGAGCGGGCTCAGATGTCGGGTAAGAGTCAGCAGAAAATTCCGTTGAGCGTATACTGTAGGAAGAACTCGCAATCCAAGACTAAGTACCCCAGTCAAGCATATAACATGCTGGATGTGTGAGCGAGCCGGAATCCTCCGTCTAAGTGAGAAACCCCAGACAGAAAATCCGACGGAAGGCTAGAGGGAAACCACCGCTGTATTCTCCCCTAGTCATCAATGGTAGACAACCAAAGAATAGCCTCGGAGGCCCTGACTCCGGTGAGCCCTTAAATGGCCGCAGTTTGAAGACCACGCCCTCTTTTGAAAAGTAGTTTCATTACCCTCATTATGTCCTCAATGTGTCCTCATATCAAGGACATTTAAAGGGTGAAATGAGGAAGCAAATTATATGTTTCACAAATCCTCTTTATATCCTCATTTCACCCTGAAAGTATCCTCAATGGTGAGGACATTATGAGGGTATAATGAGGAAACATGTTAGAGACTGTGACGTCCGCATTGTGCCCTCACTACACCCCTTAAGTGTCCTCACCAGTGAGAATATTATGAGGACATGAAGAGGATATCATAAAACCCTCAAAATGTTTGTTGATAGTGTTGCAGTAACACTCGCAGAGAAAGAAGCGAGCTAGTGCTGTCTATATAAGATTAAATATAGTCGTGAAGATGATCATTCCTGGAGAGCAGTCAGCTGAACTGCATTTTTACAGGACCCTCGACTTTTTATATCGATTCACTGTCTTCACTGCAATGTGACTGCAATGAAGAGGATTCATTTCCACGTGATTAATACAAAAGTCTGAGTGGTTATGTAGAAGAAGTACGACTTCAAAGTGGAAGGTGAGAGACCATATATGAGGATACAATGAGAGTTCTTCCATGAGGACGTTATGAGGACATAATGAGGGTACAATAAAGGTTCTTCTATGCGAACGTGATGAGGATACAATGGGGGTTCTTCTACGAGGACATAAATCACAGAATTTAACACTCTGAACCTCTGGGCTCTGATTGGTCGAGAAGGTTTCATAAAACTTTCAATCGGGATAAATGAGGATACTTTGAGTACTTGAAATGGGTGATTAGTCTCACGGGTTTTTTGAGGACACAAATTATTCACCGGGAACCTATTTCTTTTTGATATGGTAAGCATACCTCTGCACATTCTGTGATCAGAAGCAACGCTAAAACATCGATAAAACAGATACATCTTTGACTATGGATAAGTCGTTTATCAATAGAATCAATACGTTTCTGTATAGAGCTACGGTCATTCATAATGCCGAGGATACTCGAAAGAGTAACACAAAAAGAGATGCAAAAAGACTGCACGAAAATTGAAAACACGAACACTCCCCTCCCCAGTGTAAGTAATGCTGGGAGTGAATTGATTAAAGGCATGAAGAGGAAGATTAGGGAGGCTGGGTTAATTGTCACAAAAGCTGACAAAGGGGATTCCGTGGTGGTCATGGAGAAGTCTTCTTACACTTCCAAGGTCTACGATGTGCTCAGCCAATGCGGAGCCCAGGAAAATGCCCAGTTCAACTTTCCTAACTTCGTAAAAGAGGTTAGGTTTCTTGTTAATAATTGTAATTTCGTCATTAAGAAACCTCTAACCAAAAAAGCCATTTTAGAACCTAACCCCGTTCCTCCCCTCCTTTACGGGTTGCCAAAAATTCATAAGGAACGTGTATCTATGCGACCCGTGGTCTCTTTTGTCGGATCCCCGACCTATTCCCTTGCGAAATTTCTCGATCGCTGGTTCAAGTCTAGAGTGGAGTTCAAGTCTCGCCATTCCGTATTGAATTCATGTACCCTCGCTAACAACCTGAAGGATGTAGGCGTAACTTTATGTTCCTTCAATGTGGTGGGGTTATATCCCAACATCCCAAAGGCTGCTACTATGCAACGAATGGGTGAGTTACTTGTAAAATCTGGCGTCCCGCATGAGGAAATGGCTGAATTCTTTGACCTATTGAGGGTCTGTTGGCTCCCGAACTTTTGTAAATTTAATGATAAATTCTACGAGTTCCCTGAGGAGGTCGGGATCCCTATTGGTTCTCCTCTGGGTTCTCTTATTTCAGAAGTTTCTATGTCGAAATTTGAGGGCAATCTATTCTCTTCAGGACAGGTGTTTGTGAGTCATATACACTATTGGCACAGGTACGTTGACGACGTTTTGTGTGCGTGGACCGGTCCAACAGAACTCCTTAGCGAGTTTCTTCATTCTTTAAATAGCCTTTACCCTTCCATAAAATTTACATTGGAAGTTGGTGGCTCCGTTATAAACTTTCTGGACTTGTCTATTTCCGTCACTGACGGCGTCCATCAATTTGGTATTTACAGGAAAAATACCTCGACCGATATTACTATCCACGGGTCGTCATTCGTACCTGTTGCCCACAAAGTTGCTACGTTTAATAGCCTAATACATCACTTGACTCATATCCCATTGAGTCAAGCCGCTTTTTAGAAAGAATTAATGACTGTAAAGCACCTGGCTAGAGTCAACCAGGTCAGGATCGATGTTGACTTGATGGTTCGTAGGAGGCTCACAAGAAAATGCCTTGACTCTACGACCTCCCTCCCCCGGGATTTACGCCAAGATGGTAGGAAACGGTGGATTAAGCTTCCGTTTCTGGGCAAGTTTTCATTGGAGTTGGGCCGTATCCTCCGCCCCTTCGGTTTTCGGCCGGCCTACTATAATGCCAACACGGTTAAGAGCCTTTTCGTCAAACTAAAGGACCCTATCCCGATGGCCGAGAGGGGAGGGGTTTATAGGGTGGCTTGTGGAGATTGCCCCAGCGTCTATGTAGGAATGATCAGCCGTCAGCTTCAAATTAGAGTTGACGAACATAAAAAAGCTTGGATGAAAAAGAGAGTAGGGGAGTCAGCGTTTGCTGATCATTTGATCGAAAATGGTCACAATTTTAAAGAGGGGTCCGAAGTCCTCCTTCATAGGGAAAAAGGTAAAAATATAATGTAAAAATTCAAATTAATAATCAATTATTAGAATTAATAATAAAATTAAATATAATAAATAAATTTAAATTATTAATTAAAATTTTTAATTTTGTAAATAAATCATTAACAATAATTTTTTCTTCAAGCGTGTGGCCCTTGAGGAAATAGAAATCCTCCGTCATCAGAATAATAGTGGCGTTACCGTTTTGAACAGGTACATTTCTGAAGAAGGATTGATCGAATTAGTCCAGGGGAATGATTTACATTTCGTAGCGTCGGTCGTGATTTCGCTCGATGTCGCTTGTTCTCGTTGGTTTTGGGTTTAGTCGCTTTCCACACTTCGAGAATGGCTGATTAGCCCAAAGCGCTCGTGTTTTCAATTTCATGTGCGGTCTTTTTGCATCTCTTTTTGTGTTACTCTTTCGAGTATCCTCGTCATTATGAATGACCGTAGCTTTATACAGAAACGTATTGATTCTGCCGGTGCAATATTAAATGAAGATATACCTACCCTCTTCTTAGATTCGCGTCGACAAATTCTTGGAAAGTCAAAAGATTTTCAATTTGTACTCCTCGCGAGAGATGAATCGCGGTGCATTGTCAAGACTTTCCAAGAATTCGTTGAAGAGGAGGCGGGGTTTAACGAGTGAGGTGAACTCGTTGAAAATCATCTGAATCTCTTCGAGCCATTAGGTTAGCTTCTTTTGGTAAAAATCCATGTCATTGAGAGGATCAGGGGGAGTGAAGACCCACCCCCTCATTCTCTGCTCTTCGTACTGCATTTTGTTTTGCAGAATCCAGGAACTGGCTGATTCTCCGATATCAACTGCGTGATTACCGAGGTCTGTAATTAGACAGACTCGTTAGACGTTTCCATTTTGATTAGTACACTAAGGTATAAATGCTCTATACTGTCTCGTACTTACGATGTACTTAGTATAATAAATTTTCGAATGTTTTTCCGCGTACTATATGTATACTTACATATACGCTTACGTAAACGTGTCGTTCTTCACATAGCTGCGACTAAAAGCTGCGAGCGTGCTGTCGTACTTTTTTCAATCGGTCGTGCGTATTTCAAAGCAGTCGAGAGTACTTACGAGTATAAACTCAACTTATAAAGAACGCACATTATTCGAGAAAGTGTATGACTTCTGAGATCGTATGTATACGACGGACATTAGACCAGATTAAAACAGTACGATTACCTCGATATGAAGATTAATCTCGTAGAAGTCTCCTCACTTCGAGAACTAGTTTCACAGCGCTGCTGTACACATCGGCGTTCTAGGTATTCCTGAAAATATATCATTATTTTACGAATGATTACTGTTTTATGACGTACAGTATAATAATAATTGTCATTGTTTCATATACATTTATAGTTCAAGAGCATAATATAGTAATACTATCGTTTTCGGTCATGTTCTGAATCATTACGACAAAAAAGTAATTACATCAGACTTTCGCTATTGTTTTCGCTAATGCGAATTGTGTCGATTTGATGGTCCTTTATTCGTGAAATTGCGAATGTAAAAGTAATATCGTAAACGTCGTAGTATCATAGAATTGATTGATATATGTAGATAATGTTGAGGCTATACGTGGTTATTAAACCTGTTAGTCAGGATCACGATTTGAAAGATATTTCGAGAGATGAAATTGTTCGAAACGTAATAGCTGAAATAAGCGGAAAGTATTCTAAAGAATGGATAAATATTACTATGTGCTGTACTCGGAATCTCAAAATATAATGCGGCGGTACTTACGATTTATCAACTCTGTTGGGGGTTTAAAGAGTTGGTACAGGATTGCCGAGACCTGAAAGACAGCCAAGGTGTGCATTAAAACGAAATATGGAGTAGTAGAATTTTCCGAGGTTCTGAATCACGTCTGTTACGGTGAAGATTTTCGTATCTGTAGTATGTGACAGACATGCCTGGGTCAAAGTTCAAGTTTGGAATCGGATTGCATTCCAAGTTACGGGATACCTATACCTATACCCTCTTCCAATTTGATACAGAAACGCTCGTATCGAGGCCTCAGAAATTTTGAGAATCAGGTAGATACAGTTTCTCATCATACTCATCGGAGCTCGTTGTACTCCAAGTGCTACTTTTTTCGGGGGGGAGGGGGTTATGAGCTCGGAGTGGGCAGATGGGGACAAGCGATAAAATGCCTCATGATTGTTTAAGAGGAGTTTGTGATGCAGGGAGAAGAATCTTTTTCAGAGCTCGGCAATATAGATTGTCAGCATTGCAATATTGGTATGGAGGTGATTTAAAGTATTGGAAATTTTTAATAAATCGAAACGTGTTGGAAGATGAAGAGGACCAGAAAACTTAATTTTCATCAGAAAAATTTTCTGGCATGGCCAAATAAATAAAAATTATGTTCCATGTCTTTCATATTTTATCAGTCATCTTGAAATATTTCATTCTAGGTTTCTACTAGGTCAAGTGTTCGTGAGGTATTATTCGTTTACCCCTTTACCTATCTTGGCGTCGTATAAGTCTTCTATGAGAAATATGAGGTAACGCGAACTCGCTCCGCTCGTTCGCCCCCTGTCTCGCTGTTGTATTGGAATGGTATGAGACAATTCAAGTCTAGGGGACTTGGAAAAATTTCGACTATCCAGCCTTTATTTATTTAATTATTTAATTATTTAATATTATTTATTTATTTATTTATCTATTTATTTATTTATTTATTTATTATTAACAGGGAACCTGTTTTATGGGGGGCTATTTGAGAAATCTGCCGTCCGCCGTGCGCCGTCCGCCGTCCAGCGAAAAACTTAGAAAAATTGCGACCCTCGAGCCATATATAATAGGAGAGGGACTTGGAAAAATTTCGACTCTCGAGCTATAGATGATAGGAGGGGAACTTAGAAAAATTTCGACTCTCGAGCTATATATGATAGGAGGGGGACTTAGAAAAATTTCGATCCTCGAGCCATATGTGATAGGAGGAGGACTTAAAAAAATTTCGACTCTCGAGCTATAGATGATAGAAGGGGGACTTAGAAAAATTTCGATCCTCGAGCCATATATGATAGGAGAGGGACTTAGAAAAATTTCGACTCTCGAGCTATAGATGATAGAAGGGGGACTTAGGAAAATTTCGATCCTCGAGCCATATATGATAGGAGAGGGACTTAGAAAAAATTACGGCTTCCTTAACGAAGTTAAACGAGGAACGCAGGGAACCTGTTTTATGATTGGAATGAGATTTGGTATTGAAAATTCAAGGAAACTTATATCTGGAGGAAGGTAGTGAAAAGAAGGTTTAGACCAATATAATATAGTTGGATAAATCAGGTTTCTTGTTAAAATTTTCACTCTTGAGCTATACATGGTAGGAGCCAAGTCTCTCTCCTATTATATAGCTCGAGAGTCGAAAATTTTCTAAGTCCCTCTCCTGTCATATAGCTCGAGAGTCGAAATTTTTCTAAGTCCCCCTTCTATCATCTATAGCTCGAGAATCAAAATTTTTCTAAGTCCCTCTCCTATCATATATGGCTCGAGGATCGAAATTTTTCTAAGTCCCCCTTCTATCATCTAGAGCTCGAGGGTCGAAATTTTTCTAAGTCCCTCTCCTATCATATATGGCTCGAGGATCGAAATTTTTCTAAGTCCCCCTTCTATCATCTAGAGCTCGAGGGTCGAAATTTTTCTAAGTCCCTCTCCTATCATATATGGCTCGAGGATCGAAATTTTTCTAAGTCCCCCTTCTATCATATATAGCTCGAGAGTCGAAATTTTTCACGTCTCCCCTCCTATCATATATAGAAAATTTTTCCAAGTCTCTCTCCTATTATATAGCTCGAGAGTCGAAATTTTTCTAAGTTCCCCTCCTATCATCTATAGCTCGAGAGTCGAAATTTTTCTAAGTCCCTCTCCTATCATATATGGCTCGAAGATCGAAATTTTAGCTCGAGAGTCAAAATTTTTCTAAGTCCCTCTCCTATCATATATGGCTCGAGGATCGAAATTTTCCTAAGTCCCCCTTCTATGATCTACACCTCGAGAGTCGAAATTTTTCTAAGTCCCCCTTCTATCATCTATAGCTCGAGAGTCGAAATTTTTCTAAGTTCCCCTCCTATCACATATGGCTCGAGGATCGAAATTTTTCCAAGTCCCCCTCCTATCATATATAGCTCGAGAGTCGAAATTTTTTCTAAGTCCCCCTCCTATCATATATAGTTCGAGAGTCGAAATTTTTCCAAGTCCCTCTCCTATTATATATGGCTCGAGGGTCGCAATTTTTCTAAGTTTTTCGCTGGACGGCGCACGGCGGACGGCAGATTTCTCAAATAGCCCCCCATAAAACAGGTTCCCTGTTAAAATTTTGACTCTCGAGCTATAGATGATAGAAGGAGAACTTAGAAAAATTTCGATCTTCGAGCCATATATGATAGGAGAGGGACTTGGAAAAATTTTGACTCTCGAGCTATATATGATAGAAGGGGGACTTAGAAAAATTTCGACTCTTGAGCTATATGACAGGAGAGGGACTTAGAAAATTTTCGACTCTCGAGCTATATAATAGGAGAGAGACTTGGAAAAATTTTCTATATATGATAGGAGGGGAGACGTGAAAAATTTCGACTCTCGAGCTATAGATGATAGAAGGGGGACTTGGAAAAATTTCGATCCTCGAGCCATATATGATAGGAGAGGGACTTAGAAAAATTTTGATTCTCGAGCTATAGATGATAGAAGGGGGACTTGGAAAAATTTCGATCCTCAAGCCATATATGATAGGAGAGGCCCCCCCTCCTACCATGTATAGCTCAAGAGTGAAAATTTTAACAAGAAACCTGATTTATCCAACTATATTATATTGGTCTAAACCTTCTTTTCACTACCTTCCTCCAGATATAAGTTTCCTTGAATTTTCAATACCAAATCTCATTCCAATCATAAAAGAGGTTCCCTGCGTTCCTCGTTTAACTTCGTTAAGGAAGCCGTAATTTTTATTTATTCATTTATTTATTGATTATTAATTCTTCTACTAGGTCAAGTGTTCGTGAGATATTATTCGTTTACCCCTTTACCTATCTTGGCGTCGTATAAGTCTTGTTCTATGAGAAATATGAGGTAGCGCGAACTCGCTCCGCTCGTTCACCTCCTGTCTCGCTGTTGTAATGGAATGGTATGAGACAATTCAAGTCTAGGGGACTTGTAAAAATTTCGTCTATCCAGCCATATATGATAGGAAGAGGGAGAGAAATATACTCGCAAATGATGGATGACCGTAAAATTAAAAAACGCATTGATTCTATAGGAAGAGGGACTTGGAAAATTTTCTAATTATTAATTATATTAATTATTTATTTATTTATTTATTTATTTATTTATTTAATTAATTATTTAATTATTTAATTATTTAATTATTTAATTATTTAATTAATTAATTATTTATTTATTTAATTATTTAATTATTTAATTATTTATTTATTTATTTATTTATTTATTATTAATTATTATTATTACACGGGGTGTACTCGCGTATTTCTGAATCACCCAGATTTTCTAATTATTAATTATATCAATTATTTAATTATTTATTTATTTAATTATTTAATTATTTAATTATTTAATTATTCAATTAATTAATTATTTAATTATTTAATTATTTATTAATTGATTAATGTAATTATTTATTATCATTACGCGGGGTGTACTCGCGAGTTTCAAAGTCGGGGTCCGGCGAGAGAAAAGACATGGAACATGTGAAAATTTTCTAATTATTAACAGGGAACCTGTTTTATGGGGGGCTATTTGAGAAATCTGGCGTGCGCCGTCGGCCGTGCGCCGTCCGCTGTCCAGCGAAAAACTTGGAAAAATTTCGACTCTCGAGAATATATGATAGGAGAGGGACTTGGAAAAATTTCGACCCTCGAGCCATATATGATAGGAGAGGGACTTAGAAAAAATTTCGACTCTCGAGCTATAGATGATAGGAGGGGGGACTTAGAAAAAATTCGACTCTCGCGCCATATATGATAGGAGAGGGACTTAGAAAAAATTTCGAATCTGAAGCTATATATGATAGAAGAGGGACTTGGAAAACTTTTGACTCTCGAGCTATATATGGTAGGGGACAAATTTTCCCAAGTTTCCCTCCTATCATAAATAGCTCGAGATTTGAGAAAAACTTGGACTTTCAAACTACATTATACTAGGCTCATTTTACGTCTTGGCCTTCTTTATACTAGCTTTATCTAGGTCTAGGCTTCCTTGAATTTTCAATACCAAATTCTATTTGACTCATAAAACAGGTTCCCTGCATTTCTCGTTCAACTTCGTTAATTATTTAATTATTTATTTATTTAATTATTTTAATTATTTAGTTATTTAATAATTTAATTATCTAATTATTTAATTATTTAATTATTTAATTATTTAATTATTTAATTATTTAATTATTTAATTATTTAATTATTTAATTATTTATTTAATTATTTAATTATTAATTAATTAATTATTTATTATTATTACGCGGGGTGTACTCGCGCATTTCTGAATCACCCATGGGGTAGAGATTTCTCTTGACAGGGGGGGGGGGTGTACTCGCGAGTATCAAAATCGGGGTCCGGCGAGAGAAAAGACATGGAACATGTCAAAATCATGCTGGGAGGAGAGGATAAAAGAGCAGAGGTCTTGAGATCATACAAGGAGGAGAGAGGGATCAGGTGAGGAAAGCGGACGTAGTAATTGATTCGTGTAAATGTCGAATACGTCGTGTTCCTCGAGGTCGATGGGTCCCGGTACTCATAGAAAGGAAATGAAGGGTGGGGAAGAACTTTGACGAGTGTTCGAGAATGAACCCAATTTGAACACCTCCTTGCAGCAAAACATGTGAGAGGGAAATTCTGATGAAATAATTTTGTTGATGTGTTGATTTGTGGCGAAGTCCATTACGTCATGTTCCTCGAGATTGATGGGTCCCGGTACTCGTAGAAAGGAGGTGAAGGGTGGGGAAGAACTTTGACGAGTGTACGAAAATTTATTTATTTATTTATTTATATTATTAGAGTGCCCTCCAACAGCCGATCGTCCAATGAAATGGGCACTATAAACGAAAAATAAAAACAAAAATAAAAATAAAAATAAAAATAATAGAAAAAGACGGATAATAAACAAACAAAATTCAAAATTCAAAATCAAAAAAAAAAAAAAAACAATAATGATAATATGTCCACCACTAGCCATCCCAACCGTGGTCCCGTGTCCAATTCCCCGAACTCATTCCACAAACCAATCATTTCGAAGAATAAACAAAAAAATAAAAATAAATAAATGAATAGATATAATAATAATAATTACAGATATATATGGAGGCCATTTGATCGTAGGGGTGCGGAGGCAAGATCAGAATGAAAGACTTATGATATGAAAAGAAGAAAAAAAAAATAAAAAAATAGATGAATAATGAAGAAAAATAAGCTATGGGCAAGCATTATCAATTTGTTTCCAAGTTTATGAGGACTATCGTCACCTTGCTACCTAACATTCTTCTGTTGTCAAAGAATATATCAATTGTGCGGTCTGAGACAGGGCACGAAGCAGTGCAGCAGAAGCAAATTGCTGTGTTCTGTACTGAGGAATCTGAAAGATATCCCTACACCTACTCGTTCTGGATGGAGCAAGGAAATTTATCTTACTTAGTAAGAACGACGATTCAGTTTTTCCACACAGGATATCCCTCACTATCATTATTAAACTAAGTTCCTTTCTCACTTTTAGAGTAGTCAACTCGTAACCCAGGAACAATTCCGAATAAGTAATTGAAGTATCATAATATCCAAAATTTCTAAAATAGACATATCTTGTGAACATTTTTTGAATACGTTTAATTTTTTTCAACTTCCTCTTACCTACTGAACCCCATATCACACTTGCACTGTCTATCAGCGATCGTACAAGCACCAGATACAGCAAGTAGAGAACAGACATGTTGACAGAAGATTTGGTTTGTCTCATAATGATTCTCAGATTGCGTTTTGCGCTATTTAGTACCTTGTGTAAGTGGCAATCAAAGTTTATTCTGGGATCAAAGAGGACACCTAGACCCCGAATCTCTTCAACTGATTCTAAGATCTCTCCACGTATTTGATATTCTGCCTGAATCTTAGTTCGCTTGCGAGAGAACGTCATCACTTTACATTTTTTGGTGTTTAAAGGTATCGAATTTTCCTCGCTCCACCTCGTCAACACATCGAGGTCCCGCTGCAGCAACACAGAATCCTCCAAACAGCTTTACGTCGCCCGCATACAATGAGCACCGCGAATATCTCAAATCTTTATCTACGCCAATCATAGATAAGAGGAAGAGATATGGACCCAGAGCAGATCCCTGTGGTACCCCCGAGGAACTATCGAACATTTCAGACTTAGCCCCCTTCAACATGACATACTGTTTTCTTCTCAATAAATAAGTCCAAAAGAGTTCAATGAGAGAGTCGGAGAAACCCATGAAATCAAGTTTCTCGAGTAATTTGTAATGATCTACCTTATCAAATCTAAATGTATAATGTCCAACTGAGAGGATACTCTTTCATCTAGTACCTTATGTACATGATAAGTCAATTCCAGGAGATTAGTTCGTACCGATTTCCTCCCTACAACCTAACCTAACCATGCTGGTGTTATGGAATTAAATTCTTTGTCTGAGGAGGATTCAACTTGCTGAACAGTACAGACTCAACAATTTTAGCAGGGACACATATGATCGAGATAGGTCTATGGTTGCAAATTTCCTGGGCTTCAGCCGTTTTTGGCACTGGCGTGATTTTGGAAATTACCCACGAGCGAAGATACGAGCGTATATGAAGCATTTTTGTTTGAGATTATGAACTTTGATGATATTTGTCCATCCGTTTGGTTATCGAATCACCCTTTCGTCGGCCTAGAGTCAAAATGTATGGTAATTTTACAGGAGAGTCAAAAAACAACTTTCTGTGGTACTGAATGGTTACAATAAATGGAAAATAATTTGTTATTTTTCGCATAATTGATGAATTATACATCAGTTTATCATTCTAGAACGATGAATTATCATCACAAGAACTAGAAACCATCATCAACTCAAAACCACTAATTTTGGGAGTTACGACCTTTTGACTCTAGGCCGACGCTTTGCTACTGCTATCGTTTTTAGGTTACTTAAGACTACGTCAAGCATTTTATTCTGATGATTTGGTATCAAGTTGAATGAATCGAGACCCGCAAAATGAATAAGGTCGTTAATTCGTTAATTTCATCAAGACGTTTATCCCGATTTGGTTCTATTTTCTCCAAATTACCCTGGCTGAACGACGAGACATTGAAATCACCCAAGACTAAACTAAACCAACTACAGGCTGGAAGCAAGAACACCCGAGGATATCATGACTGAACCAGCGAGTCATCACGATGTGAATCATACTCATAAACTAATTCAACCAACCCCTCATCAGGTATGTACCTGTTGAGCATCTTAACGTTGTCGCTATTCAGATGACGAATAATCTCATGATGTTCCAACCCGATCCGTTTAAAATACGAGCTTTCCCTAAGGAGTAGGACGTCGGAACCCTCTCTGAAGCTATGGCAACTAGTAATTAGATGGTCCGCAAACGCTGATTCACATAAATTCTTATCCTATGTTCAGTGACCCTAATTTTCAACTGACGGCCAGTCTCGCCGATGTAAACTTCCTGACAATCATTACACTCGACCTTATAAACGCCACTCCTCTCGACCAATTGCATAGGTTCTTCCAACCTGACGAATAGACTTTTATAATATACATGCCGAAACCCAAAGGGGCGAAGGATATGGCCCAATTTAGACGAGAACTTCCCCAAGGATGGGAGTCTGATCCAACGTTTCCTACAATCCAAGGTCGGATTACGAGGGAGGGAGGTCGTGGAATCCAAACATCTCCGAATAATCTTTCTTTGCGGACCATAAGGTCAATATCTGGGTTGACCTCGTTCACTCTGGCCAAGTGCTTTATGGTCATCAATTCCTTGTGGAAGGCGGACTGACTTAACGGAATACTGGTCAGCCGATGGATTAAGCTATTAAAAATATCTAGTTTGTGGGCGACAGGGCAAAAATATTTTCCGTGGAAAGTGATATCGGTCGAAGTATCTTTTCTGTAGACGGTGAATTAATGGACGCCGTCTCTATTAGGGATCGTGAAATCCAAGTAATAATTGATACATGATCCACCAACTTCCAAAGTAAATTTTGTGGAAGTGTACTAATTGCAAAATACACAAAAACACACAGGTTACTAGAGTCGTAATTTACTCCAGTAACCTGTGTGTTTTTGTGTATTTTGTGATTTATGTGTCGTAATATGGAACAGAGAATTCATGATATGTGTACTAATTGTCTAGATACTCGGGGAACTTCAAAAATTTGTCTACATACACAACACAATTCGATGTACCTGAGCCAATAATATATATATGACTCAAAAACACACGACCAAAAGAGAAAAGGTCGAGTTCAAGTTTAGACATGAAGACCTTCAAGATGAGAGAACCCAATGGAGAACCAATGGGGATACCAATCTCCTCAGGAAATTCGAAAATTTTCCCATCAAATTTACAATAGTTAGGAGACCAACAAATATTAAGCAAATTGAAAAATTCTGCCAATTCTTTGTGACAAATATTTGATTTAAGTAAAAGTTCACCCATATGTTGGATGGCTGTAGCTTTTGGAATGTTGGAAACCGGGAGAAGACACAAAGTAAACAACCGGACGCATCGGAGTATCTTTTTTATGGACCTTAGGCAGCCCTTATAAGAGGGGACGCGCACGGTTGAGCTCAAGGAGCTATCTTTTTAGCGATGGAGTTTGATGATAAAGTCACAATCGTTAATCAAGCGTCTCACTTCTTTCACGTGTTTTGGAAAATTGAAACGGTCATTTTCCTTTGCGCCATACTGGCCGAGAACGTTATAGACCTTGGAGACGTAGGAGGAATTCTCAATTACGACGATAGCATTACCTTTGTCAGCCTCCGTAATGATTAAGCTCGCCTCCCTGACCCTCCTCTTTATCCCTTTGATCACCTCAAATGCAAAATTATTTATGCGAGGGCGGGAAGTATTACGGACAAGGGCAGCACAATTTTTTAGGGTACTAACCCCAGGTCCAATTTTCATAGCTAAGTCAGCAACAACATTAACCAAAAGCATCAGCATTATTGAGATGGGGTAACCCAATTTTAAACCTTTCTCGAGGAGATTCAAATCATCGCTGTCGAACTCAACCTGATTGCGATTTATAATTCGCGGCTGGAACTTTTGGACAACACTGACGTCAGTTCTCACTTCCTAGACAGCGGGGCTCTTCAAATTTTGAAGGGAACGAATTCTCTTATTTTTCTTCCATTTTAACTTAGCCTCAAAAGCACGACATTTAACATGGACAGCCTTAATAAACAGATCCAACTCACCCGGATGGAGTAAACTAGTAAGTCTAGAACGAACCAACAAATTCAACCTTGTAGTATCATTCAACTTCCCATACCACCTCCGCAACATAATTTAAGTTCAAGCCGTAAGTTGAAAAATCGTTTAACCTGCCGCACCCCTGTACAGCTTGGCTTATGGTTGTTGCCGAGTAGATCTTTCGGTTGTACTTGACTATGGCCGCAATTTCGACGTGCATATTCAGTTGGTATCCTGAAGTCAACTCGTTTTCTGTTTCTTTTTTTACCTCGACGTCGACTATGAGTCGCTAGTGAAAAAGAGCGGTCGATTCTAAGTCGACCACCAATTTCGTGCTATTTAGTTCATCGAAGGGGAAGTCAAGTTCGTCAATGGGGCTCGTTTTACGAAACATTCGATGGTTTTTAGAGTTCCTCGAATTAGGAATAAATCATAAATATTGATTAATCATTCCGGGGATCATTCTTTTGTCCTTATAACCATTATCCTACCCAATTTTTGAGACCAACGTTTCATACACTTAAAAGTCAATGATCTTTCTTTCAACTCCATTTAGGTCGTCAAAATGATATTAGTATCGTACTGCAATTTCAGTAATGAATTTGATACAGAATTCCTTCCGGCAAAAAGTTTATATTTTTTGTAAAAAATATAATTTTTGATTTTTTCTTCTTTTTTTTTTTGTTTTTTCTTTTATTTATTCATTTATTAAATCAATACAGAGGCCTTATGCGAGATTTTCAATAAATAAATAGTATTCTTACGATAAAAGAAGTTAAACGACTCATGAAAAATATTGCATTAAGATAAAGATATTATATGGAAAATTAAAATTTATTGCACAATTTTTCACATTCATTCTCTAATGAATCTTGACGTGTTTTATAAACTGGCTCGTGAACGTATCAAGCTACAAAATTAAATTTAGACTATTCTTTGTTCGATTTGCTAAATAATATAAGAGTATATGGCGCAAGAATATACCTATAATATTTATTTGAGAGAGCGAAAACACTTCCTGAGAAGCTATAATAGTATAACAACTAGAGAGCAATAGACGAAAAAAAAAAAAATGCTAATTCTGTGGCCCGACACACTGACCGTTAGGTCCGCTCTGATGTAACAACATACGAGTAATACTGAGATCCGACTAAAATAATAATAATACAATGTTAAATATTTCCAAAATGAGCCTATCATTAAAAGAAAGTGGTATTTACATATTCTCATGGATAAGTTACCAAAGAAAGAGAAAAAAAAATTTAATGTCAGCGGAAGGATGGTTAAGAGGAACGTTTTATTTAATAAGAGAAAAAAAAAAGTAAAAATATCACAGTGGTATAGGTCGTGGATCGTAAGGTGTGGCGTTAAAACCTACGTATCTGTTACTTTTCCTGTGCACAAATCCTGTACCAGGAGCAGCATTATAATAAATCACCCTTCTGATTCCGAACGGATCAATGTAGCCGAAGCTACCAGTCCGCTCGTCCCCGCCAGCGCTACTCTCTTCCTCGTGATACTGTCTCGGCAAATAATACCTAAACCCGTGCCCATTAAACACGGTGACTCCTCCATCGTAATTAGGAGGAGCGGGGGCTGTATCGAAAGACTTCCTATTCGGCGAATATATCTTCTGACCGTAGTACGGGTTCACCAAATTGACGACAGAATTCTGAACGTAGTCCGGTTGACTCTTGATCACGGCGCCGTATAAAGGAGCCACCTTATTACTACTGTACGAGTACGTTGACTTGTACGCAGGGTACGAAGACTTCGACGCGGAGGCAGGAACATAATAATGTGGAGCAGGAGTTATGGCAACTTCAGTGACGGGATCCGAAGATTCGCGTACGATATTTGGCGGCGTCGAGGTAGGGTAGTAGGCGATCGGAACGATGGGCGACATGGGTCTTCGTTTCGGGAAGATCGACGCGGGTCTGGCGGTAGTCGAAGGGAAAATCAAGAACTTCGATTTATCTTCGACGACATACGGCTGCGCTTTTTCGAACGCTGGACTAGATACGTCATTTGCACTCACGGCTGGAACATACTTCGTCGATAGGAGAGGTGCGGGTGCGGGCGTGCTGATCGGTGGTGGCGATTGCGATTGAGAGCCGACGAACAGACGCTTCGTCTTCAATATACGATAACCGTCGTTGTCGGCGATGTAGTCGTTCAGACGCAGGTAGCCGTCCGCGTCCACCCAGCCGTACGATCCGATTACGGTGCCATCTTGAAGACGTTTCTCCTTTCTGTACTGCCCGCTGATCGTTTGATATTTGAAGAAACGTTCCGGACCTTCGTCAGTTTGAATGTGGTATTGCGTGTTCGGAGCAGTGTCCCAACCGTCGATTTTGGCACTTATGACACCTATCACTGTCATCTGAAACACGAGCAGGAGAAAATATGATAAATTTGAGAGTTTCGTGACTGAGAGGCACAATAATTATTATTAAGATCGCTCAGTGTTTGAAAATATCACAAGGGATCTGTTTGATAAAGGTTCAACAACTTCTAAAAATTTGGAATAAAGGCTCTAGCCGGGTAAGAGCAAAATGTTTCAAATGTGCGTTAAAATGTTTCGCCCCACGAAAAAACTCGAAATCCAAAATTTGAACCCATCCGCTCATCCATATGGGCCGCAGAGTCATTTTTAGGCCTAAACATTTGAATGGCTGCATCTTAGGTAATCATGATTGCTTATTTTTCTCTTTGTGTTACTGGAAACCAAGCACTAGCATGAAGTGGAAGAATCCCCTCCTGAGATAAGGACACAATACTTCAAAAATTGGTATTTATGAGGAAAGGATCTCCGGCCGTAAGCTCCCCATGAGAGGAGGGTGATTGTCCCGTAATTGACTGAAGCGGAAAAATTCTCGTTGTGTTATGCGGATAGAAGGGAGTGACGGCGCAAAGATTTTTTCTGTAGCGAGCTCACGGTGAGAAGGATAGCGATCCTTCCACATTTTAACGAACCGGAGGGATACGCGAAAATTCTCACGTTATGATAAGGAAATTGAAAACTCAGGGGCTGATTTTGACATTTCCTTCATCTCCTGCAAGAGTGAGAATTCTTTCACCGCAAGCTCTCAACTGAAAAAAGGCTTCGCTATATCATTCGCTTCCATCGCTTCAAACAACGGGAATGTTCGCGCATTCCCCCCTTATACGATCGAATGCCGCGTTATGGTCGTTCTCTCACCGCGGGCTCACCACGGAAAAAAATTTTCTGGCATAGCCAAATAAATGAAAATCATGTTCCATGTCTTTTATATTTTATCAGTCATCTTGAAATATTTCAGTCTAGGCTTCTACTAGGTCAAGTGTTCGTGAGATATTATTCGTTAGCCCTTTACCTATCTTGGCGTCGTATAAGTCTTCTATGAGAAATATGAGGTAGCGCGAACTCGCTCCGCTCGTTCGCCCCCTGTCTCGCTGTTGTATTGGAATGGTATGAGACAATTCAAGTCTAGGGGACTTGGAAAAATTTCGACTATCCAGCCTTTATTTATTTAATTATTTAATTATTTAATATTATTTATTTATTTATTTATTTATTATTAATTCTTCTACTTGGTCAAGTGTTCGTGAGATATTATTCGTTTACCCCTTTACCTATCTTGGCGTCGTATAAGTCTTGTATGAGAAATATTTTGAGGTAATTGTGGGTGTTCTATATTTTGCGGTATCAACTTTCGTGGGGCGAACGAGCGATCTCGCTGTTGTATTGGAATGGTATGAGAAAATTCAAGTCTTCTATGAGAAATATGAGGTAGCGCGAACTCGCTGTTGTATTGAGATGGTATGAGACAATTCAAGTCTAGGGGACTTGGAAAAATTTCGACTATCCAGCCATATATGATAGGAAGAGGGACTTGGAAAATTTTCTAATTATTAATTATATTAATTATTAATTATATTAATTATTTATTTAATTATTTATTTATTTAATTATTTAATTATTTAATTATTAATTAATTAATTAATTATTTATTATTATTACGCGGGGTGTACTCGCGAATTTCTGAATCACCCACGGGGTAGAGATTTTCTAATTATTAATTATATTAATTATTCAATCATTTATTTATTTAATTATTATTTAATTATTAATTAATTAATTAATTATTTATTATTGTTACGCGGGGTGCACTCGCGAATTTCTGAATCACCCACGGGGTAGAGGTTTTCTAATTATTAATTATATTATTTATTTATTTATTTATTTATTTATTTATTTAATTATTTATTTAATTATTTAATTATTTATTTATTTATTTATTTATTTATTATTATTATTACGCGGGGTTTACTCGCGAATTTCTGAATCACCCGCGGGGTAGAGATGTGCACGGACGCACGGTAATTAATTATTTAATTATTCAATTATTTAATTATTCAATTATTCAATTATTCAATTATTTAATTATTTAATTATTTAATTATTTAATTATTTAATTATTTAATTATTTAATTATTTAATTATTTATTAATTGATTAATATAATTATTTATTAATTTAGAGAAAGGATTTTTCGGCGGTAAAAAAATTCATTTCGGCAGTAAAAACTACACTTTCGGCAGTATTCGGCATTTATTTCGAAAATGTTAAAAAATTGTTAAAAATTACGGGAAAAAAATCAAAATTTCAAAAAGTGAAAAGAAAAATTTAAATATAACGCGAATTATGCATTATGAATAGATGTTTCTCCAAATTTTCTTGTGAGAAACGTTGTCGTCTGTCACTCAAAAGGTACTTGTACTCCGAAAAACTACGTTCCACATCCACAGACACTAATGGAGCGTATAGGTATGCGCTCAAAATTGTTGGATTACGAGAAATATCAGGACAAGGAATCCCATGCGTGAGAGCATCATTCAGCCTTCGCAACAAGCGATTTCCCTTGTTCTTTTGAAATACGGCATCACATTTTTTTTTTAGTATGCGACCGTTTCGTCCAGGTATCTTCTGAATTTTCGACCGGAGTTCTTCAACAATAGATACTTGGGCGTCCAATGATAGACCTTGAGTTTCTAATTTTGTGATTGCTTCAGCAAAGGACGCTGCGTGTGCATTAATGAAAGCCAAATCAGCGGGTAACTCTTCATAATAAATTATTAACAGGGAACCTGTTTTATGGGGGGCTTTTTGAGAAATCTGCCGTCCGCCGTGCGCCGTGCGCCGTCCAGCGAAAAACTTAGAAAAATTTCGACCCTCGAGCCATATATGATAGGAGAGGGACTTAGAAAAATTTCGACTCTCGAGCTATATATGATAGGAGGGGGACTTAGAAAAATTTCGACTCTCGAGCTATATATGATAGAAGGGGGACTTGGAAAAATTTCGACTCTCGAGCTATATATGATAGGAGGGGGACTTAGAAAAAATTTCTACTCTCGAGCTATATATGATAGGAGGGGGACTTAGAAAAAATTTCGACTCTCGAGCTATATATGATAGGAGGGGGACTTAGAAAAATTTCGACTCTCGAGCTATATATGATAGAAGGGGGACTTGGAAAAATTTCGACTCTCGAGCTATATATGATAGGAGGGGGACTTAGAAAAAATTTCGACTCTCGAGCTATATATGATAGGAGGGGGACTTGGAAAAATTTCGACTCTCGAGCCATATATGATAGAAGGGGGACTTAGAAAAATTTCGACTCTCGAGCCATATATCATAGGAGGGGGACTTAGAAAAATTTCGACTCTCGAGCCATATATGATAGGAGGGGGACTTAGAAAAATTTCGACTCTCGAGCTATATATGATAGGAGGGGGACTTAGAAAAAATTTCGACTCTCGAGCTATATATGATAGGAGGGGGACTTAGAAAAATTTCGACTCTCGAGCTATATATGATAGAAGGGGGACTTAGAAAAATTTCGACTCTCGAGCCATATATCATAGGAGGGGGACTTAGAAAAATTTCGACTCTCGAGCTATATATGATAGGAGGGGGACTTAGAAAAAATTTCTACTCTCGAGCTATATATGATAGGAGGGGGACTTAGAAAAAATTTCGACTCTCGAGCTATATATGATAGGAGGGGGACTTAGAAAAATTTCGACTCTCGAGCTATATATGATAGAAGGGGGACTTAGAAAAATTTCGACTCTCGAGCCATATATCATAGGAGGGGGACTTAGAAAAATTTCGACTCTCGAGCTATATATGATAGGAGGGGGACTTAGAAAAAATTTCTACTCTCGAGCTATATATGATAGGAGGGGGACTTGGAAAAATTTCGACTCTCGAGCTATATATGATAGAAGGGGGACTTAGAAAAATTTCGACTCTCGAGCTATATATGATAGAAGGGGGACTTAGAAAAATTTCGACTCTCGAGCTATATATGATAGGAGGGGGACTTAGAAAAAATTTCTACTCTCGAGCTATATATGATAGGAGGGGGACTTAGAAAAAATTTCGACTCTCGAGCTATATATGATAGGAGGGGGACTTAGAAAAAATTTCGACTCTCGAGCTATATATGATAGGAGGGGGACTTAGAAAAAATTTCGACTCTCGAGCTATATATGATAGGAGAGGGACTTAGAAAAATTTCGACTGTCGAGCTATATATGATCTAGGCTTCCTTGAATTTTCAATACCAAATCTCATTCGAATCATAAAACAGGTTCCCTACGTTCCTCGTTTAACTTCGTTAAGGAAGCCGTCATTTTATCATTACGCGGGGTGTACTCGCGAATTTCTGAATCACTCACGGGGTAGAGATTTCTCTTGACGGGGGGGAGGGGGAGGGGTGTACTCGCGAGTTTCAAAATCGGGGTCCGGCGAGAGAAAAGATATGGAACATGTCAAAAATCTTTTAGGTATCATTTGCTTCCATTGGCATAAAACAGCGAGAATTTTCGCGTATCCTCCGACTTCGTTCAAACGCAGGTCGATCGCCGTTTTCTCACCGCGAGCTTACAACAGAAAAATGTTTTTTCCTTTCGATCCGCATAAAACATAAAACACAGAGAACCCGTTTCATCCCGGGTTTTTTTAGAAAAAATGTCCGCCGCCCACCGTCCGCCCGGTCGCTAACCTCAAGGTCGTTTAGAGGTCGACCTTCTGTCTTTCTTTCTTTCTTTCTCGTTTATAGTGCCCTCCTGTGATTGGCTGATCCGCTGTTGAAGGGCACTCTAATATATTAAATAAATAAATTTAATATGAAATTTGGGGTGGGGGTAGGGCCTGTGATGTCACAGTTCGATGACGTCATATGACAGCCTTGTAACGTCACAATCTGATGACGTCATAGATCAGTTTTTTTCTAAGTCCCTCTCCTATCATATATAGCTTGGAGGGCGGGTCCTGTGACGTCACAATTTCATGACGCCATAGATCCCGGTAAAACAGGTTCCCGGCCACCCCTCGTTCAACTCCGTTAAAGAATTTGTGAGTTTTCTTCAAGAACCCCCCCCCCCGATCCATCATGAATAACTTGGGAGCGAGGCCTCTGATGCCACAGTTTGATGACGTCATAGTCAGCCTTGTGGCGTCACAATCCACATCTTTCAGACCCCACGCGCCCCATAAAACAGCTTCCCTACCTCATTCAACTCCGTTAAAGAACTCGCGAGTTTTTTTCAAGAGCCTTCCCCATCATAAATAGCTTGAGAGCGGGGCCTCTGATGCCACAGTTGGATGACGTCATAGATCAGCCATGTGACGTCACAGTCTGATAACGTCATAGTCAGCCTTGTGGCGTTACAATCCACATCTTTCAGACCCCACGCGCCTCATAAAACAGCTTCCCTACCTCATTCAACTCCGTTAGAGAACTCGCGAGTTTTTTTCCCATCATAAATAGCTTGAGAGCGGGGCCAGTTGGATGACGTCATAGGTCAGCAACGTGACGTCACAGTCTGATAACTTCATAGATTAAGTTCCCCTCCTATTACATATAGCTCCAAAGTCCAGGCTTGTGACGTCACAATCTACTTTTTTCAGGTCTCACGTGCCCCATATAACAGGTTCACTGCGACCCTTCGTTCAACTCCGTTGAACAACCCGTCAGTTTTTGAGTGTGAGGCTTGGAGGGGTGAAGCTTAATCGGTCTCTTCAACAGATTGGGATAGACGAAGCGCTTGTTCCGAGTAGCCTGGCCCACAACAGAAGACGATCCTTCCCTCAGATTGCCTTGCTCAGAAATACCAATTCTTAAAGTATTACCCTCTTGTCTCGGGAGGGGATTCTTCCACTTCATGCAAGTGCACGGCTCCCACTAACACAGTTTGTACCACTGCGACTTGAGAAGAAAGAAAAATAAACATTTCAAAGTAAAGAAAAAGATGTCAGTCGGGTGCATTATTCAGCCCGAACATTGACTGTTAATTCCACGCGGTCTATTGCGGTAGCAGCCGTAGCTTACCCCGCTATTGATGAAGAAATTCTACAAATTTCCCAAATATTGATTTTTTTGGGAACCTTCCATATCACCAAGAACTATGGCACCAAAGTATGATGTAATTGAAAGCATGCCGCATAAATTGGAGTAATATCCTCAGGTGACACTCCCTGATTTTTTTTTTGTTGAATGATTTGAAGTTTTGTTATTGCTGGAAACTAGGGAAAATATGGACGATTTTTTTTTTTCAATGAATGCACGTCCATAATATCTTCTAAAATATTTCTGAGTGTCATCTCTCTGCCATAATTTTTGCTTAAGATACAGCTATTGAGCGGATGGTCCAATGTTTTGAGAGACAACATATTTGGAACATATTGCGACCGAGACCGTTTTCCCATCTGACCCGGCTAAAGCCTTCATGACTTGGAAAATGTTTGGAGGAGACCATAGGTAGAAAGAGGGCAAAATAATGGAACAGCGAAGCAGAACAAATTTCCGTTCCTTTCCAGTGCGATTTGAGTCTGGAACCTCTCGCGTAAAAAGTCCACCACAAAAGTGTGCAAAAAATTGAAAATTTTTCCTTGTAATAAACCTCAACTTCGTTTCTTATGAGACGGCAGCCTAGTGCAAAAGTACACTAAAGCCTAGAAAGTCCGAACTTGGCGTCATACGAACAGAAACACGAGCCGGGTCATGAAAGAGACAAGAATGCTTTTAAATTTTTGCACAACTCAAGATGCCGGAATGGTTTTGGCAACCGCCCAGCATACGAGAGGTCCCGAGTTCAAACTCCAGTGGAAAGAAACAAATTACTTGCAGTGCAGGAAGGCCTCAGCATCTTCGGAAAAAATATCGTTTCGTAATTTGATAATTATGATAAATTAGAATTGAACTCCACCCTTCTTTCCTGGGATTCTTAATAATATTATTTTGAACCTCGACCTCGTAATTCATAGCGATCTAGTGTCATTACTTTAATTTTCTATTTCCGTAATTTATTTGCAATCGTAATCACAATCATGATCCACATGTTCCTATTTTTATTCGAGTGTCTGTCGTTCGTCTTAAGAGGTGGGTGTTCGTAATTTTCGTTCCATCAAAGAGTAATCATTCGAATATGGTTTTCGAGTAAAACCGTTATCTTTACACATCATACCACATCGTCAAAAAACTTCATCTTCTAATCACTTCAGATGAAAAACCTACTTTCTTAATGAATAGAAGTAATTTTTTCCTGATCCGAAGTTGAAAATTTAAAAATATCAGGAAATATGAATAATCTTGAATGAAACTACACAACTCGTAAGACGTTTCTATCGCTGCAAGATATTTTTAAAACGTTTTTGGAGATATAATTTCTATAGAAAAATGATTCACAATTGGAATATTACTTCAAGGCATAGATGCGCTTGAGACTGAGTCATTCGATGTTTGCTTCTTCCGTTGCTCGTTCAAAACTTCCTCTGTCGTTTACAAATAATGGAAAATTTTCTTAGTCGTCTAGTATCCCACTCCACCCGGTACACCATTATGGGAAATTTTTTGACGGAAACGTAGGCGAGGGCGGACGATTTTATAATAACTTTATAAGTATAATAGTATCATCGATGGGACGAGAAGCAATCCGTCGCGACTAGAAACTACAATTAACGCAGTGCAGTGCCTTAGTGCAGAAAACCCACAATTAAAAGCTATAAATATGTTTCACAAACACATCGAATTTTTCGAGAAATCAATGAGTAATATACTTTGGTCAACAACATAGACTGTGCATCTAGTCTTAATAAATTTGAAGTCTTTCTTACAAATTATCACGATAGTTATCCCACAGAAACGTTTCTCTTCGGATTTATTTGTACCTTGTCTGGAAATGTACACTAGCACTACAGCCATAACTTAAGAATTCATATGACCGGTTCATTCTTTTGCCATTTTCTGGCTTGAGTAATTCGAGATTTCGATATAAGACGCAACAGCGGATCCAGGGATGGATCTACAGCGAGAGCGAAAGGAGCAATCGAAATAATATAGAGAAAGATTTCAAATGCAAGAGCAAGAAAAATAATGTGTATGATTTCATCTTTTCGATATTCACCCTATTCGAGCAACGTCAGCTGCGCAAAATGCACAGAATCAGGTGGGACGATTCTGTCTCACACAATGTTAAGGAGTGCTGGACAGGGCGTGGTTACTACCGATTGACAAAAACATACAGAGGGCCAACTGCGGTGGGTTGGACGGAAGTCACAAAGCCACTTTATATGGTGAGCTTGAGCATGGTAAAAGATTATCTGGTGGACAGCGGAAGCGCTATAAGAAACTGAAACTCAAGGATAATTAGGATAGGCTTGCACAAAATAGAAGTCAATGGAAGGACTGGAAGGAGAAACTCAAACAAGGCGAGCCCATCGAAGTGGGACACATGCGACAGAATCGACACATCCAAAACTGGCATGATTTCGCATCTCAAGGCTCAAAACTAGCGGAAAATTGGAAGAGCAATGGTAGATTACGACTGGCTGAGGAAGAAGGAGAATAGATGAACAGCGAGACTCAAATAGATTTCTCCAAACTTCTGATCCGAGAATTTGATGTAAGTGCATTCAATTCGTTTGGTAATAAATCGGCTCAAACCGCCCGTTACAAAGATCTAAATAACTTTTTAAATGAAAAAAATTCTATGTTATGGCGCTCTGAAGGAGAGGTCGGGTAGCTAACCAGCCCTCTCCCGGCCCTGAAGATTCCCGTCTGATGATGAACTATGTCGACCACAGATGTCCACCAATCGACTGAGAATTCGCTTCTTTGAAAGTCTTCGTCGGGATTGCGTCGATGTAGTGTCGAAATCAACGGTTTTGCCAATCCCGAGTCAATGTCTTGCGGTCATGCGTTATAAAAGTCGTTCAATAAAGAACAAGATCAACTCTTCTACAGTGCGAAACGTGTCAAGTTCGAAACTTGGAAGAGACACTTCGAAAGCTTCGAAAGGTATATGGAGTTCTAGCAATAGAATTGACAAATATAGCAACTCGCTGGAGGAGCTAAATCCTTTTTTAAATGTCAAGCTTGAAACTTGGAAGACATCCATTCAAAGGATAATCGAGGTAATCAATTCTCTAACAATAGAACTTACGAATTATTGGTTAAGCTTATCAACTGTTAATTTGCTTCTACAATTTCCTGCGGGGGAAAAAGACGGGTGCTATTCTTGGTATAAGTGGATTTGAGAGCGACTACTCAGAACACAGATCGTACTAAGATGTTGAATCAAGGGTATCTTGAAAAACCGCTTACATTTTTATTGTGTTCACACATAAGAGTATTCAGTGTTCCCCTCTTAGGCACCGGGAAGGTGGACGCAGCAATCAATAGACTGCGGGATAAGTATTAAAGGCTCTGAGTCTGGATGAGATCCCAGAGCTAGTCTGGAGCGCATTACATTCAGTTGACCGGCACTGCTTGTTGATATATTCAATGAGGCAGAAGAAAGCCAGGCCTGGCCTGCCAGTTTATACTAGCTTCCAAATTGGAGCTAGTATAAACTAGAACATACCTCCTAGTATAAAGCCATGTACTGCTCGCTCATACTCAGTTCATCTCGGCTTGTCTAAGCTTATACTAGGTTCTCTTTCTCTGTCTTCTGATGTCGAGCTTTACACCAGCTTTCAGTATAGAGATAGTATAAATTAGTCCTAAAATAAAGCTAGCACGAGATGATGTTAGTACACGAGTAATTAGAAGGCAGGAGTGAACTCAAGAAGGGAAGACCAACTCGCGGAATCATGTCTAGAGTTCCTCTCCAGTGGAAGAGGGAATAGTATAAGCTTCCTAGTATGAAGCTAGTATGAGATACTGCTACTATAGGTACAAATAGTATATTGCATGGGACTAGAAGGGGAAACTCGTGGGGACTGAACTGTTGACGGGTCGTAAATAATGATGTAGCCTCCGACTTTCCTACTGTGAGTTCTAGTCTGACCGGCTCGTGAAGTTGTTGACATGTTTCATGTCTTCCCTGAAGTTTCCCGAATCTTAGTACCTGATTCCAGAATTTGCAAGTTCACGCCACCTCTAGAGTTGGCCCCCTCACCCCTCGGAAGGGAACCGTAGGCATGATTCTGAAATCTGCATTGAATGGTTCTTCAATTTCCCTTTTATACCATTTCTTTCAATAGCCATTTCTAAAACGTAACCATATCGACAATAATTTGAGAATAATTTTTCTTCCTGAATTCGAGAATGTGATTACCATCATTATGACGATTTGAAAAAATTAGAAAAGGGTTTAATATCTCGTCTAAGAATTATTAGTCATTACTTGTAAGCTTCGTAAATATTCATGAAGTTCGTTGCCCCACATTTTGTAGCCATAAACCTTTTCCGCTTCTGGATACCGTCGTAATTTGCAAGTTCTCTATAAATATATAAATTTTGTAAGATTGTATATTGTGATGTCAGTTTACTTCGTTGAAGTTGATCGGGGGAAACGATGTAGGTGTTCCGTTACCTGCTGACTATCTCCGTCCACGCTCATGTGTATTTCCTATATTCTTATCAAATTTCTAAGCATTGTGGAACCTCTTGATAGAGTGATGTCTATAATGGCAACGAACTTCATGAATATTTACGAAGCTTACAAGTAATGACTAATAATTCTTAGACGAGATATTAAACCCTAACAGCTTTACTTTTTGTTTCAGAAGAAGAAATAGACAACGACGCAAAAGCGGAAATTGTATCAGTGTTGAGAAGTTTCTTCGATAATCCAAAACCGTCAACGGAAGAGCGCCGACAGCTGCTCAACGCAATCGTGGATGCATTTCCCGAGGTGGAAAATAAATTTATTGAAGGAATGTATATTATTTATTTATTTATTTATATATTGTTTATTTTTTGGGGTGGTGCCGAAAACAGCCTGGGAGCCAATTACCGCCGACACCACCCTTAAGAGATAAAAAGAATCACTTTTACGCGAGCAAACATTTTGTAGCCATAAACCTTTTCCGCTCCTGGATACCGTCGTAATTTGCAAGTTCTCTATAAATATATAAATTTTGTAAGATTGTATAATTGTGATGTCAGTTTACTTCGTTGAAGTTGATCGGGGGAAACGATGTAGGTGTTCCGTTACCTGCTGACGATCTCCGTCCACGCTCATGTGTATTTCCTATATTCTTATCAAATTTCTAAGCATTGTGGAACCTCTTGATAGAGTGATGTCTATAAATGGCAACGAACTTCATGAATATTTACAAAGCTTACAAGTAATGACTAATAATTCTTAGACGAGATATTAAACCCTTTTCTAATTTTTTCAAATCGTCATAACGATGGTAATCACATTCTCGAATTCAGGAAGAAAAATTCTTCTCAAATTATTGTCGATATGGTTACGTTTTAGAAATGGCTATTGAAAGAAATGGTATAAAAGGGAAATTGAAGAACCATTCAATGCAGATTTCGGAATCATGCTTACGGTTCCCTTCCGAGGGGTGAGGGGGGCAACTCTAGAGGTGGCGTGAACTTGCAAATTCTGGAATCAGGTACTAAGATTCGGGAAACTTCAGGGAAGATATGAAACATGTCAACAACTTCACGAGCCGGTCAGACTAGAACTCACAGTAGGAAAGTCGGAGGCTACATCATTATTTACGACCCGTCAACAGTTCAGTCCCCCACCTTGCGCCTGCAAGGAGTGGATACCCCAATCAAGAAGGTAATGGAGTATCTGGGCATTTGGTTTTATTCCGAGTTGAGCTTCAGGTACCATTTCCTGATGGCAGCGTAAAAGACGGGTAGGGTAGTGACCTACCTGAGCAGCTTGATGACAAGTCTAGAAGGGCCGAGGGAAGTAAGAAGAAGGATAATGATGAGTACTGCAGTGTCAGTCCCTCTTATTAGTGCCCCAGTTTTGGCGGACTCCATGAAGATAGCCTACAGGTGTAAAGAGATGGAAGAGATCCAACAAACAATCGATTACGATGTGCAAAATCGATTAGCGCCATTCACATTATTTGAAAGAGAGGCTTTTTGTTCCACGATAGCCTGAATTTTCATAAGTTTTTAGACGTTATTTCTGCAGACTGGAATTACTGAAATTAATTAAGCAATCCGTGATCCGTGCTCGTGGAAGGCGAGAAGGGATTCGAAGAGAAAAAAGAAATGGCGACTCTCACGCTTTAAAGACGGTCCTTCAACCGAAAGCGCTTCGGCTGCATCAGTTTTTGTTTATAGCTCTTGTACTCGATTGAGTATTTACCTTGAATCCAAGATGGAGTTGCGTTGAGGTGTGTTAGTGCCTACCGCTCCATCTTGACGGATAGGCTCTTTGCGTATAAGCGAGCTCCTGGCTGAGGAGAGGACGCTGGTAATGGAAACAGAGAGGACAACTTTACGGGTCAAGTAGGAGGCTGAGCGCTCCTTGCTTGAGAAATGGAAATAAAGAATTGCCCAGAATATGGACGACCCGCGTGTTAATACGCGACCTTGATGAGGGATGGTCAGCTAAACTTTCATCTGACGCAAATGTTAAGCAGCCATGGCTGCTTCAACAAGTACCTTAATGACAAGTTTAGAAAAGTTGAGCAGACAACGTGTTTGCATTGCGAACAAACCTTATTGATACACAAGTTGTACTCTACGAGAGAGTAGCGAAACGTTAAAACCACACTAATCAAAGCCACTAAGATCTTTCGGTCAAACAACCATCCTCGGAGCACAGACGAAAGTGACTAATCCAATAACAACGAAGATAGAGAAACCAGCTTTAAAATCATGATTGAACCCGCGAATCATTAAAGTGTGAATCATTTTCATAGACTGGCTCAACCAGACCCGCATCCGGAATATTCCTGTTTAAGACGGTGAAGTCTTCATATATATTATTCCAGTGACGTAAGATTTCAATATTTTCTAAAGCCATACATTCAAAGTACGAGTTCTTCCTATGGAGGAGGGTACCAGACCCCTCTTTGACTCTGTGGCCACTTTCGATAAGGTGATCGGCAGAGGACTTCTCCCAAGCTTTCTTATGCTCATCGACTCTTATTTGGAGCTAACGGCCGGTCATTCCTATATAAACTCCAGGGAAATCGTTGCAGGCTATGCTGTAAACGCCATTCCTTTCGGCTAGAGGAATGGGGTCCTTTCATTTTACAAATAAACTTTTTACCGTGTTAGTATTATAATATGTAGGACGGAACCCGAAAGGACTGAGCACACGGACTAACTCCAACGAAAATCTACCCAGGTAAGGAAGTCTAATCCACCGTTTCTTCCTATCTAAGTGTAAATCCCTTGGGAGGGAGGTGGTAGAATCGAGGCTTTTTCTGGTAAGCCTCCTACGGACCATTAGGTCGATGTCCACCCTCAATTTATTCACTCTAGCCAGGTGCTTAATTGTTCCTAGTTCCTTTTGGAAAGCGTCCTGACTCAAAGGAATATGAGTTATTGAAGGTAGCGATCTTATGTGCAGCTGGAAAGAAAGACGACCCGTGGATTGTAATATCGGTCGACGTTTCTTTTCTATAAATTCCAAATTCATGGACGCCATGTCTAAAAAAAATGGACAAGTCCAAAAAATTTATTAATGAGCCAGCAGCTATTTAAGTAAGTGAGAAACTCACGAAGGAGTTCCACTGGACCGGTCCACGCACAAAGTATGTCGTCCACATATCTATGACAGTAAAAGACATGATTTAACAGCACCTGGCTTGAGGAAAATGAATCGAACATGAATACCTCAGACTTCATAGAGCCCAAGGGAGAAGCAATGGGGATTCCCACCTCATCTGGGAACTCGAAGAATTTCCCTTGAAATTTGCAGAAGTTGGGGGTCCAACAAACCCTCAGAAGAACAAAGAATTCCGCCCAGGGCCGTAGCTACGGGGGGGGGGGGGGCAAATGGGTCAATGACCCCCCTGGCATTTTATTTTGACCCCCCTATTAAAAATGATGAAAATGTGCTCAACCCTCGAAAATCGGTTGTCCTACCGACGAAGTATGCTATTTAATCGTGAAGACCGTTCAACTGTTTTAGCACACGAAAAGAACTATTTAAAAGCTATCACGGACGATGCATTCCTACGAATTTTCAACTCTAGTAAAAAAAGAAACTTACAATAATTTTAAATAATTTATGTCAAATATTCTCGCGAATGTCTTTTTCATTTATACATATTATACACGTACTTGTGCACATTGAAAAATTTGTCATTATTTCTCTATTGTCATCAAGTCACTTGTTTTCTGTTTCGTGATCATTCCTTATCCCCATATTTGTCATTTCATTCTTGCCCCATCTTGACCCCCCTAGAAAAATTTCTAACTACGGCCCTGCCGCTATCTCTCGTGAGGGACGCCTGATTTTACGAGCAATTCGCCCATGTGTTGGAGGATGTGAAGAAATAATCTTACAACATCAAAGGAGCATAAGGTCGTTTCCGGAGGAAGGTTTACGTCCTTTAACCTATCCGCCAAGGAGCCCGAGTTCTGTACTGAATACGGGGAGGTACAATCTACTCGTGATTTGAACCACCGATCTTTAAATTTAGCTAGTAAGTAAGTTGGTGACGAGACAAACGACACGACCGTCGGCCGCATTGGAACATCTTTTTTATGTACTTCAGGCAACCTGTAGGGGGGTACCGGGTTAGTTTCGAAAATGGCTTTCTTTGTGAGTGGACTCTTGATAATAAATTCACTTTTGTTAATGATTTTCCTCACCTCTTTAACGAAATGAGGGAAACAGAAAAGGCTATTTTCCTTGGCCCCACATTGGTTTAGCGCATCATAAACACCGGAAACATAGGAGGACTTTTCCATATTTACCATAGCGTTGCTTTTATGTCTTAGTAAGGATTAATCCTTCCTCCCTCACCTTCCTCTTTAAGCTTTTTGTAAAATTACCGAATAAGGGCCAATAAAATTAGGCAGGGGGAGGGGGTTCCCCCTCTTAGGGATGTGTTAGGGTGAGTAACGTTGTAATGTAACACTGGCCCTTATTCGGTAATTTAACCAAGCCTTTTATCACCTCAATACAGGTATTACCCATATAAGGAAGGGGGGGGGGTACTGCTTACCATTTCGGCGCACTTTTTTTGGATGTTCACACCAGGTCCAATCTTGATTGTCAAGTCAGTCACAACATTAGCAAGAGTATCTTGGTTCTTGAGAGGGGGGGGGGAGAATGAATTTCAACCCGTTCTCCAACAGGTTCACCTCATCAGAATTAAGCTCAACTTTACTATAATTGATGATTCACGGCTGGAACTGCTGGACTATTTTATCTCCAGCACAGTCTTTTTTCTTAGCCATAGCTCTAGAACTCTAGAGGGAGGCAAGTTTACAATTTTTCTTTTCTTTTAGATTCCGTTCAAAAACGCGACAGTCACCATTAACCGGTACTATAGATGATTCGAACTCACCAGGGTGAAGAAGGGCAGAAAGCCTTGAGTAAACCAGCAGATTAAGTCTTGTAGTGACGTTCTCCTATCCATACCACTTCCTCAGTTCTGTTCTTATCCATTTGACTATTATGTAACCTTTCAACTTTTTTGTAGTGGAGTCGCATTCCGAATAGAAACGGTGGTTGTTTAACCGAAAGATCTTAGCGGCTTTGGTTAGTGTGGTTTTAATATTTCGCTACTCTCTCGTAAAGTACAACTTTTGTATCAATATCTTAATGAGAAGTTTGGAAAAGTTGAGCTGGCAACGTGTTTGCATTGCAAAGAAATCCCGACAACAATGTACCTCCAAGTTGAGCGCAAGTTAGTTTGCGTGCTATTAAAAAGGGTTGTACTCGAGAGAGTAGCGTTTTACAAGAGATACCACACAAAACAAGCAGCCGCGAGCGCTTTCGGTTAATTAACCATCTTCTAAGCGTAAGTGAACGGAAGCGACTGAACTCAACATCAACGAAGACAGAGAAACACGAGATGAAATTCATGATTGAACTAGCGAGTCATCAAATTGTGAATCATTCTCATACACTAATTCAATCAATCCCTCATCAGGAATGTACCTGTTTAGAACAGTGATGTGTTCATTATTCCGGTGTCTAATAATTTTTATATTAATTTTCCAAAGCCAACCGCTTGAAGTACGAATTCTCCCTATGGAGGAGGGCCTCAGAACCTTCCTTAAACTTATGGCCACTCTCAATTAAATGATCGGAGAATGCCGATTCACCCAATTTACCCTTCTCCCAAGCCTTTTTATGCTCAGCTACCCGAATCTGGAGCTGGAGGCCTATCATGCCTACGTAGATACCCGAGCAATCGTCTCACGCTACACTATAAACTCCACTCCTCTCGGCCACAGGAACAGGGTCTTTTAATCTTACAAGTAAACTTTTAACCGTGTTAGGATTATAAAATGCTGGCCGGAATCCAAAGGGGCGGAGGAGTCGTCCCAATTTCAAAGAGAACTTGCCCAGGAAAGGAATTCTAATCCACCTCTTTCTACTGTCTAGGTGGTCCCTAGGGAGGGAGGTTGTGGAATCGAGGCATTTTCTAGTGAGCTTCCTCCGGACCATTAGGTCAACATCCACTCTAACTTGATTAACCCTGGCCAGGTGCTTAATAGTCACAAGTTCCATTTGAAAAGCCGCCATGAATTAGGCTATTGAAAGCCGCAATCTTATGGGCAGTAGGACAAAAGGACGAACCGTGGATAACGATATCGGTCGACGTTTGCTTTCTATAAATACCAAACTCACGGATGCCATCATTAATAGAGATGGACAAATCCAAAAAGTTTATTGATAAGCCACCGACTTCCAATGTGAATTTTATGGAAGGGTATTGGCTATTTAAATAATTGAGGAACTCACTCAGGAGTTCCACAGGACCGGTCCACGCACATAATACGTCGTCCACGTACCTATGCCAGTAGTGGACGTGACTCAAGAACACCTGGCTAGAGGAAAATAATTCATTTTCGAATTTCGACATGAATACGTCCGAAATGAGCGAACCCAAGGGAGGAGCCAATGGGAATCAAAAATTTTCCATCAAACTTACAAAAATTAGGGGACCAGTAGATATTTAGAAGGCCAAAGAATTCCGCAAATTCTTCGTGAGGAGCGTTAGCTTTAACTAGTAACTCGCCCATGTGTTGCATGGCTACGGCCTTTGGAATGTGAGGAAATAAACCTACAACATCAAAAGAACATAAAGTCGTTCCAGGAGGAAGACTGAGGACCTTCAACTTATCTGCAAGGAAACAGGAGTTCTTTACTGAGTATGTAGAGTTTACCTCAACTCGAGACTTAAACCAACGATCGATGTATCGTATTTAGGTAAGGTATAAGTAGGCGACGAAACAAAAGATACAACTGGACGCATTGGGATATCTTTTTTGTGAACTTTCGGCAACCCATAAAGGAGGGGAGGAACCGGATTGGGTTCCAAGGTGGCCTTTTTAGTCAAGGTGCTTTTGATAATAAATTGACTACTATTCACGAGATTCCTCTCTTCTTTGATAAAATTTGGAAAATTGAAAAATGCATTTTCTTGAGCACCACACTGCCTGAGCACGTCATAAACTCCAGATACGTAGGAGGACTTATTCATAATTACGACGGCATTACTTTTATCTGCCTTTGTAGGGATTTACCCCTCCTCCCTGATCGTCCTCTTTAGGCCTAGAATCAAGTTATGGCATTAAGTATTACTCATGAGAGGGAGGGGTGTACTGCAGATCATTTCGGCACACTTCTTCTGGATATTTACCCCAGGTCCAGTTTTCACTGTGAGATCGGCCACGACGTTCGCGAGGGTCTCTTGATTTTTGAGGGGAGGTAGCCCAAACTTTAGTCCCTTCTCCAAGAGGGTCATTTCGTCTTCATTAAACTCAACTCTACTATAGTTGATGATACGCGGCTGAAACTGTAGGAGAATTCCATCCTCAGTACAATCTTTTTTCTCAGCCGAAGCTTTTACACTGAGGAGGGAGTCAATTTTGCCATTTTTTTTACCGACTTTTCGTAGAAAAGCGAGTATTACACCCGTCACAATTGTGGCAGAAAGGAGGGGGAAATGAACTTTCTCGACGTTTTAGAGGTCATAGATCATCGCTACGTCATTAAAAAAATTTCAGGTTTCCTTATATATATATATATATGGATCAAAATTTGTCCGGACTTCTCCTCCGAGACTACTGGATGGATTTTCTTGAAACTTAGTCAAGTTGTAGTGTTATATCTGAAGTTGTGCACCTGCATTTTTTTTGACGATCGGATCAGTAGTTCTCCAGATATACCCAATTTTTAAAAAAATTCCCCTTTCCTATAACTCTGATATGGTTTGTTCAATTTTTTTCAAATGTTGATATATTGTAATTTACATGTCTAAAAATGTAATTGTGAACTTTTGGTGTTGATACGATGTTTGGTTCGTGAGAAATCTCAAATTGAAACGTGAACTAATTTGATGAAATTTGCATATATATTCGAGCTACTAATATTTTGTAGTACTAAACTTCAGGTAGCCGCTTTCGTCATCAAAAGCGAAGGGTAACCTTTGATTACGTAGATTGTCAGTGTAGTTGTAGCTAGTTTTATTCATTTTTTGGGTTACCTGTTCACACACGTAAGGATACGCTCTTTATGAATGAATTTTAAAGATGTGTTCGTTCGTGTTGAGTCAGTCATGAATGAATGTTGTGTTAGTATAGTAATAGTGCAACAATCCTTTGCGTATAATTTTGTCATTTTTTTGAGTGATGAAATAGTTTTATATGGGTGAAAGATTTGCTCGTTTGTGTTGAGTTTTTCATGAATGAATGTTATGTGTGAGTCTACAACAACCACATTAAAAGATGCTTGAGAATCGGAGATGATCAAGAATGAATTAGAGTGGCAAGAGATGTTGAGGATGTGTGTATCTTATTGAGAAAACGATTCATTGAATAAATTGGAGTACTAGAGTTAAAGTTTAAGCAAAAAACTTGATTGTAGATACAGGTGAAAAGTCGTGTATTGCTTACGCGGCTGCGTAAGCATTTTTTTTTTTTTTTAGTTTGCGTGCCTGGAGGCAATGTAACTTGGAGTTATACCCAAAAGGTAAGCGCAACCCGCACCCACTTCCCTGTGGAGGACGGACGGCTGCACACGCCACACATGCGATATACGAGTAAGTGAAAATTGCAATCTTTTCATCTTACCTTGTTCATACTTTGTACTTAGACGAAGAAGTAATTTCAAGATTACATACAATCAAAGGTGGTCTCATCTCTAAAGATCCCAATCTTGTTAAAATGATGATATCTTTCCATGAGAAGGTCACCAATTGTAACAAAAAGAACTAAGTCTCATTTAAATGCATCAGCAGTACGTATCAAACACTTAGGTTAGGCTTACTGGAAAAATTTTATTACCCATACATATAATTTGTCAGGAGTGTTTCCAATATGATATAGTCTAGATAAAAAAAATAGAAAGAGAGCGAACGATGGCATAATACGCAATATTCCATGAGAACATTAGGTACATAATGAAATGTGAAAGACCCGAGGCGAGAGAAAAAAAAAATAATTCAACGAACTTATTACTGTGGCACAGAGGTGCATACAATCATCAGTTTAGTAAACTTCTATAGATATACTCGATGGCAGCACAAATCAAACACGTGCAATCAAGTTTATTAGTTTTCTCAGCTTGGACCCGGTTTATTACGATTTTTCTTCCGATATTAAATATGTACATAGTACCGAGGCTTTTTTTTTATTAATTTATAACGTCCAAACGATTATAGTTCAAACCAGTTCTTAAGAGCGTGCGCTTCGTTTGTAAAATTAATGCAAACAAATTATGAACGCGAGTCAACGCAAGAGCGCGTTCATTCCTCCGCGATGACTAAACAGAGAAAATATGGGCTATGCCAAAATAGTATGGCTATAGAAAAAAAATTATGTAACGATTAAGTATCCGAAATCGGATTTACGAATAATAAGAAGGAAACAATTTTTTTATCTTCTCTATAGACTTATACATCTCATTCGATTTATAGGAAAGCGAAAAAGTGAGAATTTTTTTTTTTTCACGAAAAAATTACCTACACTACGTGAATTATTATACTATCCGCAGTGTCTACGATTAGGTATGCAATGAGACGCGGTGATCTAATCCGTGCAATTCGCTCGATAATCACGACGTAGAAGACTTTTTAGGAAGTCTCGTCGTAAAAAATCGGGTTATTTTCATTCTCTTTCGAAGGTCGCATTCTTGGTAAGGTTGTTGGGTGTATGGCGGTAGGTACATTATTTTGTATTCCACGACAAAATGTGATCGTAAAACTCACTTTTTACATCATCGTGCTTTCGGTGCATATAATTTCTTCGATAAGAGCCTCCTTCTGTTTGTATTGGCTACTTCTGTCTGTCTCCTGTACCTCGTCTCTCTTGTTTATCTAGACTTCTTTCTCGCACAATGAATGATTGAATACCAACTCCCGACAGCGAGAGCGACCGACCGACCAAAAACCGAACCATCCATTCATTATAATACGATTTTTGTTTCTTCTACCCAGAGAATGATTTATACAAGCCCAACTATATACCTTCAAATTACAGTACGTATTGTAACATGATGAATGTTATTATCATTAATATGACGAGCCAAACTAAGAGAAAGGGGAAATTATTCCGATCTTATTAATATTTTTTAATGCAGGAAGTGAAACCTATGTTGCAGCGCGTTTTTTTTTTTGTTCTCTCTTCGTATATGACAGATATAACTCATGCTCGAATGTGGAAAGGCAAACATCAATTTTTTATTTTTCCTCAGACTGAAAGAAAACGCATAAGTTACCGTGCACAGCACGGTAATATTCATTTATTGAAGCATGAAGTTATGTCTTATTATGCATCTTACCGATCGTGTATACATCGCTCACGTGATCGGAGTTAGAGACCTGCCAAACAACGAGTATGAACTTACCACTACTGTATAATAGTAATAATAATGATGCAAAACTGGTTGTAAATTCGACAATGAAGGGGAGTATTGATAACGTGCCACGAAGAAGGCCTATAATTATCAACATCGAGTGGCTGGACTCGGGTACAATGAAACAAAAGAGCAAAGAACTTTTATTTTATTTTTTTTTTCTGTCATCAAAATCTAGATCAACATTCGGCTTCTTTAGCGATCAGGTTTCACTTTCTCCTTACAGATATTGAGACCGGAGCCGCTTGCTTTACATTGAAACTATACCAAAGAAAAATAATCGCGATCATATATCACCTTGTCCGAATATCAAACAAAAAAAAAAAAAAAAAAAGAGCTCATTCTACAAATGTAGGTACAATAATTACGACACTTGTGGGCGAATATAAATGACGTATGTGAGGTGTTAAAAAGTTACGTAATTGATCACAATCGTAGGACAAAAATGTACTATAGGCTGTATAATGAATTTGGATAGGTTTAAGTTTTGGGCTAAGGTTTAGTAAGAGAACTGGTTATAAATTTTATTGTTCTCCCAGTCGGAACGTGTGGCGAAAATTTAAATTCCATCACTACGAGCGCCGCACAATTTACTAATTGGAGAAAAGTTCGACGACCTGGTATTATGTAGCAGGAAAAACAAGTTTTCTCGGCGTGTCTATAGGGACTTAGGTCACTTCCTAGATTGCTTTTCGTGCGAAAAAGTATCGCGAATAGAAAATTCATTTTCGGACTCGAAATAACCAGTATGTTCATAATTCACAAATATGTGTGGGAGAAACTGCCTACAGTCTGAATATAGTTTTCCTTATCGTACGCCTCAGTCAGGTAATAAGTTTCAAGCGATGACACTTATTGATATTTTATGACTACAGTGACTAGGATTATTGTGACTACTAAGGTTATTAATGGTACTATTCTAAATAAGCTTTCGGCGAAGACCGCCGTCGTCGTAAACCTTCTTCGCTCCATATTTCTCACCAACGATACATTTCAGAACAATAAGCATCGCTTTTAAGGAACTAGCAAATTCCAAAAAAAAAAAAATAAATTTTGACAGATCAACACTGGGGAAAATGATGAATATTGCTTAGTCTCGCGAGTCACTCGTATCTGTTTACCTAATTTGAACAAGAAAAATATCCATAATGTGTATTCAGAGACAACCCAATGCGAAGTAGGACGCAGAAGTACCCACATATCTGCTCAGCAACTACCTTAGCTGTCGGAAAATTTAAGCAGAGACGTTTGCTGGTACAGTAATGTCCTTGGGCTTGCATTTCACGGGATCTTCAAGGTGAAAGTGTTAAGCTTATCTGCTACGCGGATGTCACACAGGTGGAATGCACTGCCAAAACAACTGTAGCGGTGGAGAGCAGGGTAAATCGGGCCCTAGAGGTAGTGGCTGGACTAGAACTTGCAGTACGTAAGACGAAAGCCATTTTATTCACGACCCGTTGACCTTTCGCCCGCAGAGTGTGGGAATTGAAACCGAGAAGCGGATGAAGTACCTAGGCATCTGGTTTGACTCAACGCTGAACTTCAGACACCATTTCTTGATGGCAGTGGAAAAGGCAGGTTGGGTAGTTGCATACCTCAGCCGCCCGATGAGGAACCCAGGAAGACCGAGAGAAGCGAGAAGAAGGATCATGATGAGCACGGTATAGTAGTGCCTATACCGAACTGTCTTGACGGAGAGTCTTTGTGTACTAGCACGTTCACCATCAATCGAGCTTCTTGCTGAGGAAAGGGCGTCGTTGTTCAAAGTCAAAAAGAAGACAACTGCCGATCAAGAGGCTGTAAGGGTCGAGTAGAAGGCCAAGCGCTGCTTGCTTGGAAGAATGGAAAGCGAGAATTCTCCAGAGCAAGCTGGGTAAACGGACAACCGTATGTTAATACGCCGCCGTGATGAAAGGATGAACTGATGATCAGCTCAACTTTTATCTAAAGTAAATGTTAAGCAGCCATGGCTGCTCCAAGATTACCTTCATGGGAAGTTGAAGAAAGTTGCGCAGGCAACGTGTTCGCACTGTCACACCTTATTAACAGGAACCTGTTATTTGAGGGCTTTTTCGGAAAAAATGTTCACCATCCACCGTCCGACAACCTCAAGGTCGTTCAGAGGTCGACCTCCTTTTTTATATAACTCAAAGGTCAAAATTTTTCCAAGTCACCCCTCCCATCACATATAGTTCAAAGGGTGGGGCCTGTGACGTCACAGTTTGATGACGTCGTAGATCAGTCTTGTGACGTCACAATCTGATGACGTCATAGATCATATTTTTTGTTTTTAAGTACCCCTCCTGTTACACAAGAGGAGTGTACACCCGAAGGTGTAGCAAATTATATTGAACCTGTCACATACAGCTCCAAAGTCCGGGATGATGACGTCACAATTTGATGACGTCATAGGTCAGCCTTGTGGCGTTACAATCCCCATCTTTCAGATCCCACGTGTCCCATAAAATAGGTACCCCACCTCATTCAACTCTGTTAAAGAGTTAACTCGTTCTTCAATTTTATGGTTGAACATATTATTAAGAAGGGTTGTACTCAAGAGAGTAGCGTTTTACAAAAGATACCACATAAAACAAGCCGCCGCGAGCGCTTTCGGTTAATTAACCATCTTCTAAGCGTAAGTAAACAGAAGCGACTGAACCCAACATCAACGAAAACAAAGGAACACGAGATGAAATTCATGATTGAACTAGCGAGTTATCAAATTGTGAATCATTCTCATACACTAATTCAATCAATCCCTCATCAGGAATGTACCTGTTTGGAACAGTGATGTCTTCATTATTCCGGTGTCTAATGATTTCTATATTTTCCAAAGCCAACCGCTTGAAGTACGAATTCTCCTTATGGAGGAGGGCCTCAGAACCTTCCTTAAACTTGTGGCCACTCTCAATTAAATGATCGGAGAATGCCGATTCGCCCAATTTACCCTTCTCCCAAGCCTTTTTATGCTCAGCTACCCGAATCTGGAGCTGGCGGCCTGTCACGCCTACGTAGATACCCGAGCAATCGTTGCACGCTACACCATAAACTCCACTCCTCTCGGCCACAGGAACAGGGTCTTTTAATCTTACAAGTAAACTTTTAACCGTGTTAGGATTATAAAATGCTGCTCGGAATCCAAAGGGGCGGAGGAGTCGTCCCAATTTCAAAGAGAACTTGCCCAGGAAAGGAATTCTAATCCACCTCTTTCTACTGTCTAGGTGGTCCCCAGGGAGGGAGGTTGTGGAATCTAGGCATTTTCTAGTGAGCTTCCTCCGGACCATTAGGTCAACATCCACTCTAACTTGATTAACCCTGGCCAGGTGCTTAATAGTCACAAGTTCCTTTTGAAAAGCCGCCTGACTAAAAGGTATTTGAGTCAGTCGATGAATTAGGCAATTGAAAGCCGCAATCTTATGGGCAGTAGGACAAAAGGACGAACCGTGGATAACGATATCGGTCGACGTTTGCTTTCTATAAATACCAAACTCACGGATGCCATCATTAATAGAGATGGACAAATCCAAAAAGTTTATTGATAAGCCACCGACTTCCAATGTGAATTTTATGGAAGGGTATTGGCTATTTAAATAATTGAGGAACTCACTCAGGAATTCCACAGGACCGGTCCACGCACATAATACGTCGTCCACGTACCTATGCCAGTAGTGGACGTGACTCAAGAACACCTGGCTAGAGGAAAATAATTCATTTTCGAATTTCGACATGAATACGTCCGAAATGAGCGAACCCAAGGGGGAGCCAATGGGAATCCCCACTTCTTCGGGGAACTCAAAAAAGTTTCCATCAAACTTACAAAAATTAGGGGACCAGCCGATATTTAGAAAGCCAAAGAATTCCGCAAATTCTTCGTGAGGAACGTTAGCTTTAACTAGTAACTCGCCCATGTGTTGCATGGCTACGGCCTTTGGAATGTGAGGAAATAAACCTACAACATCAAAAGAACATAAAGTCGTTCCAGGAGGAAGACTGAGGTCCTTCAACTTATCTGCAAGGAAACCGGAGTTCTTTACTGAGTATGTAGAGTTTACCTCAACTCGAGACTTAAACCAACGATCGATGTATCGTATTTAGGTAAGGTATAAGTAGGCGACGAAACAAAAGATACAACTGGACGCATTGGGATATCTTTTTTGTGAACTTTCGGCAACCCATAAAGGAGGAGAGGAACCGGGTTGGGTTCCAAGATGGCCTTTTTAGTCAAGGGGCTTCTGATAATAAATTGACTACTATTCACGAGATTCCTCACTTCTTTGATAAAATTTGGAAAATTGAAAAATGCATTTTCTTGGGCACCACACTGCCTGAGCACGTCATAAACTCCAGATACGTAGGAGAACTTATTCATAATTACGACGGCATTACTTTTATCTGCCTTTGTAAGGATTAACCCCTCCTCCCTGACCTTCCTCTTTAGGCCTAGAATCAAGTCATGGCAAGCATTACTCACGAGAGGGAGGGGGGTACTGCAGATCATTTCGGCACACTTCTTCTGTTTCATTGTGAGATCCGCCACGACGTTCGCGAGGGTCTCTTGATTTTTGAGGGGAGGTAGCCGAAACTTTAGTCCCTTCTCCAAGAGGGTCAATTCGTCTTCCTTAAACTCAACTCTACTGTAGTTGATGATACGCGGCTGAAACTGTTGGACAATTCCATCCTCAGCACAATCTTTTTTCTCAGCCGAGGCTTTTGCACGGAGGAGGGAGTCAATTTTGCCATTTTTCTTTTCTTTTAATTCCCGTTCAAAATCACGACAACCTTCATTAACGGATTTTATAAACGAATCAAACTCACCACGAGGAAGGAGGGAAGCCAACCTCGAACGGACCAAAAGGTTGGCCTTGTAGTGACATTGAGCTGTCCATACCACCTTCTCAATTCCGTTCTGATCCATTTGACCGTTATGAAGTTCTCCAACCTTTAGGTCGTGGAGTCGCAATCAGAATAGAACCGAAATTCAACAAAGTTTGGTTTCAGATTGAGTTGGAGACATTTTCTTAAAAACCAAATGTGGGAGGCGTAAAACACACGCTGGGTACGGAACTTCCGAAATAGGATGAGGGATTGGTTGAATTAGTGTATGAGAATGATTCACAATTTAATGACTCGCTAGTTCAATCATGAATTTCATCTCGTGTTCCTCTGTTGGCTTCAGTCGCTTCCGTTCACTTACGCTTAGAAGATGGTTAATTAACCGAAAGCGCTCGCGGCTGCTTGTTTTGTGTGGTATCTTTTGTAAAACGCTACTCTCTTGAGTACAACCCTTTTTAATAATCTGTTAAAGACCTCGTGAGTTTTTTCCAAGTTCCCATCGTGGAGCAGGGCCTCTGATGTCACAGTTTGATGACGTCATAGGTCAGCCTTGTGACGGCACAATCTGATGACGTCATAGATTAAATTCTCCTCCTATTATATATAGCTCCAAAATCCGGGCCTGTGACGTCACAATCTACATTTTTCAGATGCCACGTGCCCCATAAAACAGGTTCCTTGCCACCCTTCGTTCAACTCCGTTGAAGAACCTGTCAGTTTTTGAGCGTGAGGCCCTGAGGCGTGAAGCGTAGTCGGTCTCTTCAACAGATTGGGGTAGACGAAGCGCTTGTTCCAAGTAGCCTGGTGTCCACCATGCTTGGTTCCGAAGAAGCATGGAACCAGGAGTAGACATTTGCAGCCCCAGTCATGGATAAGAAAATGAGTCCAGATGTGCAGGAAGGAGAAGAAGATTAATCAAGTCTCAAGAATAAAGATGAAGAAGAGACTCCAACAGCAATCTACTATGCCTAAGGTGGTGTTGTTGTTGTGTGTTCTCAAGTTTTGCGTGCCCGGGGCACTGCAGCTTGGTGGTTGCCAAGATATCAAGGGACTTGGTGAAGGAGATTCTTCCAACACTGAAGATGTATCCGGAAGGGTCAATTCCGAAGTTGGAGGAAACAAAATTAATGCATACGCAACTCGCACTCATTCCACCACGCTGGAAGGGCGGCTCTGCCCATTGGACAAAAGCGATTCTAGGTAAATTAATATGAAACTTTCTTGTCTAACTTTGAAAAAAATATGACTTTGAAAGCGAGGAATCTCGTCGCAGGGAAGTCGAGTTCATTCGGCATAATATGAAAATTTCTTTCAGCAGTTGGAAATTCGGATCAGTACTAAAACTAGAGCTCCGATTTTTTATCCTCCTCCTACGCGACGTTTCTGGACCAAACGTAAGTGACCCAGCACTGCTTGTTGATACTTTCAACGTGGCTGTTGCTGGAAGACGCTTTGAAGCCAGGCTAACTTTGACCGAGCAGAAGGATAAAGTACTTGGCCTGTCATCCTCTTATCGACCTTTTTGACAGTTAAATAACTTGGACAAACTTCTACAGAGAGTGGTAGTCAATCAATTCGAAAGCTATCTGAAGGAAGAAACATAATCTTATGGAGTCAGCACGTCTCTTGATCTAGACGATGTACATTGGATGCTGGAATCGGGCTGAAGAGGATAGCCAAGTTAGCCATATCTATACGTCAGTTTTGCGTAGCCATCAGCCCCGAAGAAATACGTTCTTCCCGATTCCATAGGGGAAGATTGTGGGAGCCCTCAGTCCATAGGAAAAACGACGATTTCCTAAACGGGGATATTGGAAGCTCTTATTTGTACTTCAAATGACGAGCTACATTCGAATGCGTTCAAGGACCAGCCCACCATGAAAGGCAAAAAAAACAACAGTCAGACATGACCATCAAACAACAACGAACTCCTACGTATCTCTTTAGGTACCTAGTCATACACGAAGCCTTTGAGCAGATAATTAAAGATGAAAAGAAGAGCTATGGATGACCACTGATCATTCAGGCTGCTTCCTCCACATCTTTTGGTGAAAAGAAGCTAGAGAACGAAAGAACAGCAAGAAGTAGCGAATGTGGGCCGCGTTACACCGACAAGTATTTTATGATATCATTCCAATTGCCAAATAATGTAAAACATTAAAATTATGTCTGTAAACGAAGTCAATAATCAGATAAGAAGATTGAAACGCGTTTTTAAGTTGATACGTATTAAAATTCGATTTGATCACACCGATGAATAGACTTTAAACATTATAGCAAAGCGGGAAAAAATACTTTTACAGAAGTTTGCATTTGCTCGGTTTGGAATTTGTCTTACTATCTCCTCATTATCCTTGCAATTATTGAAACTTTTCGAAGATATGATTGTATCAAATCATTATACACGTTCGATACTTTCAATACAACAAACCGAGACTTCTAAAGATTAGTATACAAAATTAATTCCATTTCTGTGCGGGCAGAGCCAATTTCAATGATATTATCCTTGAGCGTAATAATTTTATTGATGCACCAGATGTTCTCGAATTATGATCAAATTTATACCAAGCATCGCTCTATTTCTTATCTTATGGCTTTACTTAATGCTTGTCAACCAAGTGTAGCAGGCGAAGAGGAAGAATACAACCGCGTCTGTGTCTCACGAAAACGTATCCACTGATTTTGAAACTGATTGAGGGACAAGAGAGGAATTTTGGCGCTTTTATAAACATGTCTGGGAAGAGCCTTAGACACACCCTCACTCCACAAAAAAACAAAATATTGGTGGTCCTCCCTCTAGGGGAAAAACATTAAATCATGGATATGTCTTTCTCTGAGATTCCATAAGCTAGTTATAAGGAGAAATTTAGTACAATGAAGGATATCCTAGTATATCTCATATTAGGTCTATTTCTGGCTATTGTTAGGCCTAGTATACAGTATGTTGGGACTATGTCGGGCTAAACAAATGGAGGCTTTTGTTATGTTTAGCCTAAGGATACAGAACCCAAAGTAGCAAGGTCAACATTTTTCCAAGTTCCTATAGCGTCTTCAACTCGAGACGTCATCTTTGAGACGTGATTTCAGAATGACCCCCCGCCTTTACATATACTAATATCGGAAAATCAAAAGATAGACATACAGATTAGGTGAGGTTTTCCTTCATTAAAACGATCATTATTCTCTTTCCTGAATTTTCTCTCCTGGTTTTGCCCCTGAAATTTTGTAAGAATCAAGTGGTGCTTCCAAGTTTACAGATGAACGACTTGAGTACTAGAGATGACCTTTATCGGCATATTTCATATCTTCGCTGAACAGGATTCCTGAATCATATGCACACCCTGTAGCCTAACCCTAGCTCCATCATCCTGACTCGTTGGCCTTAGACTATTACGTATGTTAGTCGTAATCTTCTTTTAATACTAATTGACCTTGACCTACATTATGTCAATGGCTGGACAAGTATTAATATTTATTCAAACCCGACAAACCATGTCGACCTCAATTTTCGATCGACCGAGAATTGACCGAAAATTTACTCATCGATGTCGACACCAGGTTGATACAGAGTCGATGAATATCGACCCTTGAATAGAATTGACACGTAATTAGTTTCTCGTCATCGACCCTTGAAGTTGATTTTGAGTCGACTTTTCTAAATTTTTTGTCAACCTAAAACTGACTGCTCTGTTGCGTCGATGAAGGATCGAATTCTAGTTTTCTAGGAGTGTGTAAGCTAGTCGACTTTCAACCGATCTCATATCGACGTCAAATTGGAATCGATTTCCAAGAATTTCTGTCAACCTAAAATCGAGTGGACTTTTAAGAATTTTTATCAACTAGACACCAACTGCTCTGTAGCATCAGGCAGGAGTCAATTTGTGGATCTCTATAGGAATATACGTCGGTTGACTTCGAATCGACTGCTGTTTTTCGTCAATCAAGAGTCGATTGCACTTTTCTCTCGATCTAAAATCGACGTCGACCTGGAGTTGACTTCAAATCGATTGTTCCAAATTTTCATCGATCTAAAATCGACTCGACTTCAAAGAATTTTATCGACTTCGAATTAACTGCTCTATTCCGTTAATTGAGAGTCAATTAGGGTAATTTCTTGGGAAAGGGTACTGGTCGACTTTGAATCGACCTCAAATCGACATCGACCTGGAGTTGATTTCAAGTTGACTGTTTAGAGTCTTCATCGACCAGGAATCGGGGTCTACAAAATTCTTCACAAGTAAATTATTCGCCAGAGAAAACTATTTGCGAGGAAAACTAAACGCGTATAAAATTCTTCGCACTGAAAATTAGTCGCTGAAACGAAATTACGAAAATTGTTCGCACAATAAATTTTTTCGTAAGAAGCATTCATCCTTTTATGTGACAATCACATTATTCCAGTCGAGACTGAAAAAGTCCTCAATTATTTCGAGGACACTTGGATCGGCCGGCCGTATCGCAAGGCAAGATGAGATCCAAAGTTTCGATCAGCAATGTGGAACTGCAACGAGATTGCAGTTAAAGCCATACCTACAACAAATAATTGCGTTGAGGGATGGCACAATGGTTTTGAGTCTATGGTGGAAGTACATCACTCAAACGTGTACTGCGTGAACAAGTGTTATTGGAAGCTAATTAAAGCAGGAGAGCCTCCAACAAAAGAGAAGAAAAATTATTGGGACAACACTGCGAAATTACAGCGGTTGGTCCAACAGTAAAATACTGTACTCCTTATACTGACAAAAATAGTGATCATACAGTTTTAGTATATTATCTGAGGTAGCACAATATAATATCGTTTATTAGTGATTACTTTTTTATTTTTTTTAATTAGAGTGAAATTTTTTTGTGCAAATAATTTTCATATTTTCGTTTTTGTGAAGAGTTTTCAATTAGTCCTAAAATCAAGATGACTTCTTAGAATTTTTGTCGAACAGAAATTGACTACTCTGTTGCGTCAATTAGCAGTCAGTTTGTCGTTCTCTGGGAATATAAGTTTGTCAAATTGAATCAACTGATCTATTCCATTAATTAAGAGCCATTTAGTGATGTCAACTAAGGAATCGACATCAAATTGATTGACGTCGAACTACATATATTCGGTATTCAGCCACCTTCTTAAAATTTTTATTGACTTGAAATTAAGTTGACTTCTCAGAATTTTCATCGATCTTTTAATTGACTGCTCTGTACCGTCAATTAGCAGTCAATTTGTAGTTCTCTAAGAATGCACCCTGGTTGACTTTGAATCGACTGCTATTTTGCGTCAATTAGAGAGTCAATTCATGTATTATTTTCCAAATCGCCGTCGACCGAGAGTTCATTTCAAGTCGACTGTTCATAATTTTCGTCGACCTAAAATCGAATCGACTTCTCAGAATTTTTATCGATCTTTTAATTGACTGCTCTGTTGCGTGAATTACCAGACAATTTGTTGCTTCTTGGTCGACATTGAATCAACTGCTCTATTCTGTCAATTAAGGGTCAATTTATGATTTTCTGTAAGTGTATGCTAGTCAACCAAAAAATCAACATCCAATTGACGTCGACATAGAGTCGATTTCAAGTCGACTTCGCAACCTTTTTTGATCGGCTTGAAATTAAGATGACATCTCAGAATTTTTTTCTATCTCAAATCAAATGCTCTACTGCGTCAATCAAGAGTTGATTGGGTCTTTTCTGAGAATACATACTGGTCGACTTGAAATCAACCTCAAATCGACGTCGACCAGGAGTCGACTTCTCAATATCGACTGTTCTATCGTGTTAATTAGCAGTCGATTTGTAGCTCCTTAATAATGTAATTATTCTGATCGACTTTAAGTCGACCTCAAATTAACGTCGATCTGGAGTGGATTTTGGGTCAACCTCTTCAGCAACATTCTGTTCGTTTGGAAATTTCACTACTCGCGGACAGAATCTGTACGCAACAATTTGACGTCGATTTTCGGTTAACAAAAAAATCTTCAAGAGATTGACTCATTTTTGACCTCCATTCTGAAATTCTGTCAGACTGTGCGCACTTAGAATCTCCGTAATCGACCAGACGTCAATTTTCAGTCAACATTAATCTCATATCATCAGTCGACTCAGGTTCAACGTCGTCGATGAGGCCTTGGAACAAAATGAGTGATCGGTTTTCAGTCTACTTCCAGTACTTTTTCGTCCATTTGCGGTCGTCATGAGCTGAACAAAATATACTCAAAATCAACGTTGACGATTTGAAGTCTACATGGTTCATCGGGAATGGATTTAAGATGAGTATAAGCGGAAGTGGGGTAAAACTTTTCTATTGGTTTGAGATGGTCAAAATCAGAATGTCAACGGAAGAAACTACGACTGACGGAGCTCTAGAGAGAACCCTAAAACTTGAAGGGTTTGCTTCGGACCAATAACAGAAACGATTTGTTTAAGAAGTGAACATCGGTCAGCAAATACCACCAGTGGGGCTGGGCCATATCTATAAATATTGTGGAGCAGTGGTGGGACAATTCTGATCCCCTTCTGAAAAATATAAAAGATCTCGTCGGGTTAGGTACGTATACGGGCCTTTGTGTTATACATACTTATTTTACCAGTGGTAAAATATTTTTTTTCAACGCTCCTAGTTATTCGATATTACTCGTATGTTGAAAGCGATAATAATAAGAATTGTAGAGCGGATGCGTTCCTCAATGCTGCCACACATTTCTGAACAAAAAAGCAAGAGTATCGATAAGACACTAGGTGACAGAAAAAAAAAAATTCAACAATTTTATTCCATATTGGCATGGGTTGTAGTCCTAGATATGACCTTTAGAACGTGCTCACAATTATGTGGGTATTTTTAAGCAAAAATTTCATCTCGAGGCGGGATTAGTATTCTGGGCCATATCAATTATCCGCCACACGGTGCAAAGAATGAAAGAGCTAAGAAAGTTACTTTTCCCACAAAAAACAGCCCCTAAGGTGGGGTAAAACTTTTCTATTGGTTTGAGATGGTCAAAATCAGAGTACCAACGGAGGAAACTCCAACTCTAGAGAGAGCCCCAAGATTTGCAGGGTTTGCTTCGGACGAATAGCAGAAACAATTTGTTCAAGAAGTAAATATCAGTCAGCAAATACCACTCCGGGCGATATCTATAAATATTTTAGGGCAGTGGTAAGGCCCCTACCATTATAATCGAAGATCTAAAAAATTATTACTCCGCGAAAATGTCTCAAATTTGATTAGAAAATTGGAAAGACCAAAATCTCAACAAGTTACTAAAAATGAAAATGGGACCCATCTCTTGGTTCTCCTCGCACCGAAGTTCTAGACGAGAAGAGGTAATCCTTCCCCGTTCAAGAATGGCTACTCACAAACCTTGCCTCTCTATCGTACCCTCACTGTTTCGGAGATGATTTATCTGTAGAGTATTTCTCTTCATACCCTACATTACAAAGTACTCGATTCAATCTTAAAATACCTTCTACCATCATTTCAACATGAAATAACAACTCGGGTGCCGCTCGGCAAAACGTAGGAGTTGGAAAAATTTCGACCTAGAGAGGAACTGGGAAAATTTCGACCTCCAAGCTATATAGGATAGGAGGGAGACTTGAAAAAATTTCGAATATTGAGCTGTACTTAATAGGGGGAAACATGGAAAAATATGAACTTTCAAGCTCAAACTACCAAGGTGGCAAGGAACAAAGCACGATCTTTATTTAGAAGAAGGATAAACAAAAAAATCATCATAAAACAGGTTCCCTGTTTGCCTCGATTATTACAGTTAATGAGGGCAAGCCCGGAAAGTCCGAATGCCTTCAATAAAATATTTTTCCAGCGGTAATCAAAATCAATTTCGTCGTTATAATTCGTTTTCACATGAATACAAAATAGCAATGTAGAGTTCAAATTAATTACGACCCACACATTCAAATTCCATCCCTGTTCTGTGAAATAGAATTACTGGCGGATGGATATTCGAACAGAAATATGTGATGATTCGTCGCTTTGTAAAACAGATTTGACAGTACATCATCTGAACAAGATACAAATATGTCCGTGGGTAAGAACAAGAAGGAAAAACAATCTTTAGCAAGAAAAACAGGTGATTTAGAGTAAAGTACTTCGTAAATTTACTCAAACAATATAAATGGCCCTCAAATAATTCAGACCAAAATGCGATCCATGACGAACTTGAAAGAAATTAGGAGGGTCGATGCAGGATTGACGCATTTTTTCGGATAGATTTCAATAAATCGCCAACAACGTAATAAGTCAAAGAAATACGGTCGCAAGTTCTCAATCTGGGTAACATTCGCACAAAGATATGCCTCGCAATAATGTTCCACAATGAAAAAGTTATGATGAAACTGAATTTTAAATACACGAGTCCCCCGGAAGTCTTGCAGCACTCACGAAAACCTTTAGAATGCCAAGTTAGTAGCTGCCATAAGCAGAGGGTACCATTCGATACAGGTTGCATTCGTAATGGTGTAGGAGAACGTCACGATTATACGAGCATCATTACAGCATTCGGATGTACACACGGCTCCAGATCGCGAGCAGAGAAACTTCCCCCTGGAGCGTGTATAAACAAGTAGCGAAAGCCTGATCGAAGTTTTTCGCTTTAAGGCGCGATCTACTTTTAATTATAACGAAATTAACACGAACACGTACGTAACTCGTGTTACCTAATTCGTTCGCCGTGAAAACCAGTACGTAATTCACCAAAAATCAATTTTGTAAAAGCCCGAACGCGACATTTTGAAGATCAAATTACGAATCTCGAGGAGTGTGACGGTGTTTATTACACCGATTAAAAAGCTCGAACTAATTTTACGAGTCAACATCTTACGAAAGTGACCCGTGATGACTCGAATAAAACTTTGTCTGGCAGGTCAGTGTTATAATATATCGTTCGTAGGTGTATTTAATTCTATAACGATGTTGACACAGACTTCACGTTTAGTCTAAATTGAAATAACTAATTGCAGTCTACAACCCCCGCACAATACATAAAAACGTGCTCGATATTCCGCGCGAAAAAAAAAAAAAAAATAGAATGATATATTATGGATTACTTACTGCGAACAGTACGAATGAGGTTAATATCCATATCTTTGGTTTCATGAATATACGATTGCGAACATCGGTCGATAGAACACATTTAAAAAATTTGAGTAAACTCAGGGTCGAGGTACGCGATACATTTTTCGAGGAAGAAAACGAAAATCATACCACGATCGTACACGCGGACCAGCAAGACGGATCAATCATGAACGAACACATAACGGCTGGCGTGTATTCCGCCCGACCACGATTAGACCTCGAAGAACGAACCGAATGTGATGCAGATTCGTTGCTAGTGAAATGGAAAGTGCGTGCCGGTTCCTTCGATAGGTAGTCAGTGCCGGTAATGCGACTGAATCATTTAACTGTTTCCCATTGTACCATGATTTCCCGTTATTACTCACGCCCGCTCCGGTTAAGGGGGGTTTAAGACGAATCTACTCACCGTGTGGTTTTCAAGTCCTCCGTCTTATTCGTAGGTTACAAAATCTAAGTCCATATACGTTTAAAATATTATAACACAACATAGCTCGTACCTAAGCCATTTTCAATATGTTTTTCCGTCCAGTCGAGTCGCACGATATTATGCTCAGCACTGTAGTTGATTGACAATACCGGATTTGAAGCCAATGAGCCATGATCGAACGAATGACGAACATATCGCTGTATTAATAATCAGATACGAACGTCGAGAGCGCACGATGAATTTATTATAATTTTTTAGCTGGTTAATGCGTTTTTTACATTTCCAATAGACAGTATTGTGACGGTAAGAAGAGGCAAGAGATACGCAGGTCTACTTGTGAAGCACCTCGCTTACGACATAAATACAGTGTTGTTGAGTACCATCAGAAAAATAATGAATGCAATCCTCAACATGAAACTGCGGAGAAATTACGCCTCATTTCAATCGATGGTCCTTTGTTCAACCTCTCTCAAACATCTGAATTGTACAGTATACTGTCAATAGCCAAGCCGAATATTCGGTAACAACAATAATATCGACCATCAATGAAGAGGAGGAGAATCCTATTACAAAACGAGCTTCGGGTCTATGAAGTCCAAAGCAGTTCAAAGTAAATCAAGTACAGATCTCAGTTTTCTGTCTTCCTTTTCTTATTTGTTTTTTCAAGTAATTTTCTTATCAATTCTTGAATGTACTTTCTCAGGTACTTTTATATTGTTTAGATACTAAATTGGTATTTCTTGCATTACCTTATTTTTCTATTCTAGTAAGGCGAACTAGACACTCAAAAAAGACAATCGAAGAAAAGCTCCACAATACTTGAAAAAGTAAACTGGAGGGCAATTTGCAAGAACCGCAGAAAATAAAAATAATCCGCCGCGAGCGCGCCATTCTCAAGCGTAGATAAAAATTATAAGATTAAAAAGGGAACGTTTGCGAAATTTATTCGGCGCGTGGGTTGAATCTCGCATTGCAAAAAAACAGAAAAGTAAAATAGTGAAGAAAAAAATCATAAAAATTAAATTTTCTGGCATAGCCAAATAAATGAAAATCATGTTCCATGTCTTTTATATTTTATCAGTCATCATGAAATATTTCAGTCTAGGCATCTACTAGGTCAAGTGTTCGTGAGATATTATTCGTTTACCCCTTTACCTCTCTTGGCGTCGTATAAGTCTTGTATGAGAAATATTTTGAGGTAATTGTGGGTGTTCTATATTTTGAGGTATCAACTTTCGGTGGGGCGAACGAGCGATCTCGCTGTTGTATTGGAATGGTATGAGAAAATTCAAGTATTTTTTGAGAAACATGGGGTAGCGCGAACTCGCTCCGCTCGTTCGCCCCCTGTCTCGCTGTTGTATTGGAATGGTATGAGACAATTCAAGTCTAGGGGACTTGGAAAAATTTCGACTATCCAGCCATATATGATAGGAAGAGGGACTTAAAAAACTTTACCTATCTTAGCGTCTTATAAGTCTTCTATGAGAAATATGAGGTAGCGAGAACTCGCTCCGCTCGTTCGCCCCCTGTCTCGCTGTTGTATTGGAATGGCATGTGACAATTCAAGTCTAGGAGACTTGGAAAAATTTCGACTATCCAGCCTTTATTTATTTAATTGTTTAATTATTCAATTATTTAAATATTTAATTATTTAATTATTTCATATTATTTATTTATTTATTTATTTATTTATTATTAATTCTTGTACTAGGTCAAGTGTTAGTGAGATATTATTCGTTTACTCCCTTTACCTATCTTGGCGTCGTATAAGTCTTGTAAGAGAAATATTTTGAGGTAATTGTGGGTGTTCTATATTTTGAGGTATCAACTTTCGTGGGGCGAACGAGCGATCTCGCTGTTGTATTGGAATGGTATGGAAAATTCAAGTCTTCTATGAGAAATATGAGGTAGCGCGAACTCGCTCCGCTCGTTCGCCCCCTGTCTCGCTGTTGTATTGGAATGGTATGAGACAATTCAAGTCTAGGGGACTTGGAAAAATTTCGACTATCCAGCCATTATGATAGGAAGAGGGACTTGGAAAATTTTCTAATTATCAATTATATTAATTATTTAATTATTTATTTATTTAATTATTTAATTATTAATTGATTAATTAATTATTTATTATTATTACGCGGGGTGTACTCGCGAATTTCTGAATCATCCAAGGGGTGGAGATTTTCTAATTATCAATTATATTAATTAATTATTTATTTATTTATTTATTTAATTATTTATTTATTTAATTATTTAATTTTTTATTTATTATTTAATTATATTAATTATTTAAATATTTATTTATTTATTTATTTAATTATTTAATTATTCAATTATTTATTTATTTATTTGATTATTTAATTATATTAATTATTTAATTATTTATTTATTATTTAATTATATTAATTATTTGAATATTTATTTATTCATTTATTTAATTATTTAATTATTTAATTTTTTATTAATTAATTAATTATTTATTATTATTACGCAGGTGTACTCGCAAATTTCTGAATCACCCACGGGGTAGAGATTTCTCTTGACGGGGGGGGGGGGGGAGGGAGGGGGGTGTACTCGCGAGTTTCAAAATCGGGGTCTGGCGAGAGAAAAGACATGGAACATGTCAAAAGCGACTCGACGAGATGGGAAAAGAGAACAATCACAACGACGGAGGAGAAGAAATCATGATTGAACTAGCGAAGTATGAGACTGTGAGTCATACTCGTAAACTAGTTCGACCAACCCCTCGTCCGGAATGTACCTGTTGAGTAGATTTATATCATCGCTATTAAGATGACGAATAATTTCAATGTTTTCCAGAGCACGGCGTTTGAAGTAAGCCTTCTCTCTGTGGAGGAGGGTTTCTGACCCCTCCCTGAAACCATGACCACTTGTTATAAGGTGGTCAGCAAATGTGGATTCGCCCAAATGCCTTTTTCCCCAATCTTTTAGGTGTTCAGCTACTCTAATTTTAATTTGACGACTAGTCTCGCCTACATACATCACATTACAGTCCCCGCAAGCAATGCTATAAACTCCACTCTGTTCAAGGGGCGGGATAGGGTCCTTTGACCTGAATAGTAGCCCTTTTACCGTCGTAGGATTATAAAACACCGGACGGAAACCGAAGGGGCGGAAGGCGCGACTCAATTTCGAAGAAAATTTACCCAAGAAGGAGAGTTTAATGAAACGGGTCCTGCTATCGACAGAAGAGTCGCGGGGGAGGGAGGTAGTTGTATTAAGGCAATTCCGCGTGATCTTCCTCCGGACCATTAGGTCAATGTCCACGTTGACCTCATTCACTGTAGCCAAGTATTTTATAATATTGAGTTCTTTTTGGAAAGCTGCCTGGTTCAGCGGGATGTGGGTTAGCCGATGAATAAAGTTATTAAACTCCGCGAACTTGTGAGAAACAGGGCAGAATGACGAGCCGTGGACGACAATGTCGGTCGAAGTATCTCTTCTATATATTGAAAACTCGTGGACTCCATCTCTAACTGAGATGGTGAGAACCAAGAAGTTAATATTAGAACCTCCAACCTCTAAGGTAAATTTGATGGAGGGATATTGAACGTTAAGATACTTAAGAAAATCACCAAGGAGATCTTGGGGACCGGTCCACGCACATAGAACGTCATCTACATACCTGTACCAATAATGGACGTAATCCAGGAATACTTGGCCTGAAGTGAAGAGGTCAACCTCAAATTTGGACATGAAGATCTCCGACACGAGGGAACCCAAAGGGGATCCGATAGGAATGCCAACCTCCTCTGGAAACTCGTAGAATTTCCCATTAAACTTGAGAATCGGATCAATTCAAAAAAGACAATCTTGGTAGAAAGCAGGAATTTGTTGGAATGTGTCCTGATTGGTGTCAGAAACAACGAAAAAAAAAACACTCTCAAAGTGGATGGGAAAATTTTCTGTGGCACGTCTTAGCCCCCCAAATTTCTTTTTTTGTCAATATCTCGAAAAATGCGCATCCTACGGAAAAATTTCAAGTTACAACAATTATTCCTCATTCAATTTCTCATAAGATCAACTATTCACCACCCAACTTCAGGCTAAATCCTTAGCCTAAAAACTTTGCCGAATGAGCGCTATTTTCGAAAATTCGTTGTAAATCACCATATTTTCGTCGATAACTCGAAATTCTCGACGTGTACAAAAAAATATATAGGTGTAAAAAAGTTCATTGTAAAATTTTATATAACATGAACCATATGCACATTAGCCTAGGCTCAAAATTCAGCCCATATATGTGCCTTAACTTAATATATGTCTACGTATCTCTTCCAATAGGAATAGATAGGTACGATAAATTCCATGACTAGAGATTATAAAGCTTCTTCTTTCTTGATGCTACGAGTGAAAAAAACAATCCCCCCTCCCCCCAGATACATTGACCAAAACTAAAAATAAACATTGTTATAACCATCATCAGTCAGAGGCTGACTCTTTGCCTTCCCGTTCATCGTTGACAGTTGTGGGTGCAGCACTTCATTATGAAACGCCAAGACCGTTGGTGCATTGGCCCGAACATTTCAATCCTTGAAAAAAGAAGAAAATATGAAGTGGAATACAATACTTTATTTTCGATGAAAAAAAGGTCGATAATTACCGGCTTTATGGCAGCCACAAGTAGTTGAACAACCTTTTGCGCAATCGCAGGGAACTAAATTTAGGATATTGTCTGGGGCGGGTGGACCAGTTGTTGGTATCGCTGTGAGGAGTTCTTCTTCAATGCGCCATCCATACTCCAAGTCTGACTTCAAGTGGCCTCTCCATTTTTATATCTGGTGCTACGCTCGGTAACTATGATGGCGAATCGCCTCTGGAGTCCGTCGGGAGCTTTTGGACGCGCTTGCGACGAAACATTTATGTCGATGAGAGAATTTTTTCACCTGTAGGGATATTAATTAGAAAAGAAAGCAAAGACGAGGCTTTTCCCGTAAAGACTTTTATTTGAATATTTATTCAACGTTTCGGCCAATCTGGTGGCCTCGTTTTGTCTTGACGAAGGCCACCAGACTGGCCGAAACGTTGAATAAATATTCAAACAAAATTCTGTGCAGAAAAATACTCTTCTTTGCTTTCTTTTCTAATTTATGTCAATAATCGTGAAAACATTCATCTATTTCTTCTGAGCGCCAAATAGAGCGAGGCAATATCGGCCGCCAGCTCTAAAAATCTGTTTTTTTTTAGCTTCTGTATTGTTAAATGTGTCCACAACACTTGACTGCTCTTCTTTCTGTAGGACGTTGATACAGGACGTTTTACTTTTCTTATAAATCGCTGATGTGGTACCACATCCACTCATCGTATGCGCGATTAATATATTATTTTCAAGATGAGGTTTTTATTCACGAATTTCTTTAATGGAAAACAACTTTGGTGGAGTGTTCCTCCTAGACGGTTTCAGGAAAATCATCTTGTCGTCGCACAAGGGAGGAGTGTTTGCGACTGATAGCACCAACAAGTCCACATCCTTCCCAACAAGCACGACTTGACTTTCCGCAGACGCAGTATCAATGGCACTCTGCACTATCAGAAGATCCGCGTCATCTTCAGCTTGCTTAACAATGTGTTTTCTATCTTCCAATTTTTGTTTGAGAAGATTGATCAGTTGTTCCTTGATTCGATTGCTGGCCATAAACTGATCTTGTTTGATTGTGACGAGCGTCTTTGAGCCGACAATAACCTCAGTTCGATTGTTGCGGCTGTATTGGCGCTTTTGTTCCGCAACTTTTGTGCTTCCCTTTACATTTTCCCCGTACCCATCAAATACAATGGCAGAATTTCGTCCCTAACTGCGCTCTACATAGGTAACACGTTTATCACATATACTTGCTTAACTTTGGCGCTGTGCCCACTTTCAACAGCATAAAGGCACCTCCCTCGTACGCTCTATAACAATTTACGTGTGCCTCAGCGACAATACCATTTGAGAGAAAAATTAACTCTTCATCTTGAGTGTCGGCGAATGGATTGTGCTGAGAAAACCATTCATATAAGATACCACAATCTCGTTCATCTCTGGCATGTCTCGCTGTGCTCCAATCGATGTGCTGATATGAGCTGGCGCTCTCTTCGTTGGCATACTTCTTTACTTGATCGCAAACCGTACTTGAGGCTGGCATTGAGAGTATCCAATCGCTCATGACGTTTTCCTTTATTCCGAGTTGTTTTTCTTCAGTTATGACATCAGAAAAGAAGAAATTGTATAATCTGTCATGTTAGAGGTAGTGTTTGTGTTGGAAAAGATTTGTAGACCTACTTCAAGTTAAGGCGCATGTAGAGGCTGAATTTTTAGCCTAGGCTAATACATATGCATATGGTTCATGTTATATAAAATTTTACAAAGAAACTTTTTTATACCTACACACTTTTTTGTACAAGTCGATAATTTCGAGTTATCGACGAAAATATGGTGATTTACAACGAATTTTTGAAAATAGCGCTCATTCGGTAAAATTTTTAGGCTAAGGATTTAGCCTGAAGTTGGGTGGTGAATAGTTGATCTTATGAGAAATTCAACAAGGAATAATTGTTTAACTTGAAATTTTTCCGTACGATGCGTATTTTTCGAGATATTGACAAGAAAAGAAATTTGGGGGGCTAAAACGCGCCACAGAAAATTTTTCCATCCACTTCGAGGATGGGGGTTTTTTTCGGTTGTTTCTGACACAAATCAGGACACATTCCAACAAACTCCTGCTTTCTACCAAGATTGCTTTTTTTAGCTAAATTTTATGTCTATTTCGCCTATACTATTCATTATTATTTCTATGAATAAGCTCATAAATAATTGTTTATTTTCAACAACATTTTTTTATGTTTTCTCTTCTTTCTTGAACAAGGTAGAAAATGGGGGAATTCTAGCATTACAATCCATAATCTGCGTTTAATGTCTAACAATTAATCCATGATAGAGAGGGACAAAATACCGGAAAATGTCCAATAGGATGGACAGTTGGACACTCAGACTCTCAGAAACGTGTAGTTATTTCAGAGTAAACTCGCGGGAAGAGCGGGTAGTGTTGCTAATGTGGTATAAAACGAGCCGAACATTGTGCCGTCTTGTCATGACTTGCAACATTCGAGACATGCCAATTATCTCGATTTATCTATTCTAAAAACAAACGTTGAATTTGAAGAGAGAGAGAAAAAGAAAAAAATCACAGAAACATTGACAAAGCCAGAGATGATTTTTGCATTTCGTGAAAAATTTCGCGGAACCCATAAGAATTTTCGCGGCACCCTGAGTTTGGGAAACGCTGCTATAAAAGGTACATCTTTAGGCTACTTGATGGGTGATTTTGGTCCGCAAAGGGAAGAGCACGGTTAGTTATTTGTATTACCAAGTCAGCATTTTAGTGGTAGTTTGGCTGATAATATTTTGCCACAAAGTGGTAGTCTGGAACAACAAAATATTTTGGCACGGAGAAAAGTACGAGAAAAAGATGACAAAGAAGATGGCGACCAATAAAAAAATTTAAAGCTCAATCTTCTGTTTCATTACTGTAGAATTTTTTTTCTCATAGTTGTTCTTCTTCTAAGTCATGATATTTATAATGAGGTGTTACGTTAGCTCACATCCTCTCGTTGCACAAGTCTCCTCAAAACGGAATTAGCTGGATTTGAAGAGGGTATAACTACACTTGAATAACTGAATATGTGTCATGTACAGGTGGTTAAGGTACTCCCAAGGGGTGGGACTACAAATACGGGTAATATGACGCGTAGGTTTTTTAGAGAGTCCGAAAAGGTGAACCAGATCACAGGCATTGACCGTGAGCTTATTGAGAGATTTGCAGTGATTTTAAATGTAATATCAAGTGGGGCACAAAATTTGAAGAATATTTACGAAGTACAGAGAAGTGACACGTGTCTCTATATACAGTTGGCACAACCTCCCACCAACTGTCCACAAAGTGTTGCTCCATGGGGCATAGGTAATGCGACACTTCCGTCTGCCAATTGGGATGTTTCCGAAGAAGCCCGGGAGGCCCGGAATAAAGATTATAAAAGGTACCTGATCATAATATTGTAACTTTACATAAATGACTTCAATTTCAAGTCGATTCCATGTCAACAATAAAAATATGGTAGTCGACCGAGAATGGACTACTTGTTGCTGTCGTTATCGGGTGTACAAATTGTTCAAATTTCTAGTAGCCTAAAATTCGATGTCGAAATGCAATCAACATGATCGAATAAAAAATGTTTCCTAAGTTGACGATATTTCGACTGCAAACCGACGTCATCATGCAGTCGATTCACCTTTAAAATCGACTGTATGTTGATTTGATGTTACGAATTTCAGTCGATTTTGAGTCGACATTGCTTATGATTGAAAATCGACCCTAAATCGACTGTCGACATGTTTCAACTGGACGGTTTGAACTCTGTCGTTTTATGAGACGTGAATGGAACGTCGATTTTCAGCACGATGATGATGAAAAACATCGATATTGCGTAGACTTACTTTACTGGAAAGTGAAAGGTGTATTTACGTATTTTTTTACCCCGATTATCTGATTGTAAAGTTCAACAAATAAAGACTCGGAAACTGAACGTCGTCGAAAAATAATCTCAAAATGGCCAGTTCGCCAACAATTCCGCCTAGTCATCAGATTCCTCTCATGTTCGGAAAATTTCGACCACGACTGCAGACTCGGAATACAATAAGTCAAGGTTACAGGAAAGTAACAGTTTTATACTCCGTAAATACATTGTAGGTGGAAAAGACGTTCAATTTTAGTACCGCACTTTAACGAGAGGTTGATGTTTTGTATATATTGAAGTGCGGTACGATACTACTGTATGTTAATGAATGACCGGAATCAGGTAATAAGATTACATCCAGCCACGCACAGCAGATGTAGGCACTTAAGAGCATTACCTGGCTTATTACATAATTAGGTACCTCGCTGATTATACGTTAAACGCCGATATGCTGTTAGACGTATAATTGTCAATTTGCTGATATTTTCTGCGTTCCTTTTCTTCTCGTAAATTATTTGTAGGCGAAACGATAATCGCGAGTTTCGTCGACGCGATATAAACTGTCGCAAAAAACGACTCGAAAGTTTTAAGTGCACTGTACCGAAGAACTTTGATAAATACGCGACCGATTGATATGTTAATTTTGGTAATTTGCTTTTCAATAAAATAAATAAAATATAGCAAAGACTCAGTATGGGTCCGTCATACCGGAGAGTATGATTTCCTTTCTACCGCAAAGCTAGGAACCGTTATTTCTACAAAATGACCATTCGTTAGCATTGAAAGATTGTATTATAAGCAAATTGTACTTCGGTGAATGTCGCGCGACAAAGATAATATTTGCTCTGCACAAAGTATGGTATGGAGTGTTGACTTGAATGTAAGGAACGCTGTTCTTTTTTGAATTGAGGTAGGTGACTCTTTCGTGATCTTGTAGGCGAACCCCTATCTCAGTTGACGGTTGTTATCCAGATATTGAAATTTTGTGTACTGAACGTTTCGATTTTAGAAATGAGGCACAACCTCCTCCCCCTCCCATGAACCATGATGACTGTCGATTTGTGTGAGTATATAGCCTTTAGTCGACCAAAAATCAACTCAAATCTAGTGAAAATGATTTATCTTAAAATCCGGGTCGAATTGAAAAAGTATATTATTTGGTTTTTTTTAGCTGATTGAGAGCAACTTTTAGTATACTTTATGAAACGTAAGGGCAAAAAATATGCGTCTATTTACACTGTTCAAGATATAAAAATTGTATCTCATGTTCATAAAAAGTAAATACAGACTGAAAGAATTTTATTTATTTATTTATTTATATATTTATTTATTTATTTATTTATTTATTTATTTATTTATTTATTTATTTATTTATTTATTATTAATTATTTTATTTACTTTTCATTATTTTTTTTCTCTCTCTTTTTCTTTCATCTATTTTCCTAAGTTTTATCATTTATTTTTTTTTTTTGTTCTCAAAGATAACCCAATTTTTTTAATACTTTTTCTCGAAGTGTCACGACTTTATTGACATGTTTCATGTCTTTTGTCTCACCCTACCCCTATTGGAAATTCGCGAGTACGATCCCCCGCCGAGACGGAGCGTGTGCGTGCATGTGCACATCAGTAGTATACCCATGTATGTTCTGGGACAATTGACAATTTTCTGAATTTTCCACCCAATTTTCTTCACTTTCAGAGGAGAAGTAGGTAGCTTTCTTATAATTTTTTGTCACATTGGGTTATTAAGTTTTCATTTTTTGTATCTAATTTTTATAAATTTTCTGTGTTTTTCACATTCTTAAACAAGCAGTTATATATAGGATAATTTTTGTGAAACACAACCACAAGTTCATAATATGTTCTAGGACAGTTATAGATTTTTAAACTTTTTACTCACTTTTAAAAATCCCGGAAAATTGACTCACCAATTCTTACTGGTTTTAGAAGAAAAATAGATCATTCTCTCCTTATTTTCTATCGTCATTTTACAAAATTGTATCCATTTTGTATGAAATCCCATCAAAACTAGTCAAAATATGTCATATTTTTCTTAAATCACAGTGACATATAATACATTGGCATTTGCTGACTTATGTCAGCAATATCCCATCAAAACTAGTTAAGATATGTGAGATCCCAAATTTATTTGACTCAGTAGCGCTCTAATGGTACAATTTATTGAAGATGAACCTGCCAAAAGCGCAGAGTTTACCAATTAATAAGAAAAGAGACAAGTTTGTCCATTTACTGATGAGAAAAGAGACAAGTTTATCCATTTACTGATAAGAAAAGAGACAAGTTTGTCCATGATCTTATACAATAAAGTGACAAGATATGGTGAGTGGGATATGATGTTACGCAGAGATATCACTAAGTTGCAAAAGAAGAGTGAATTACAAAGATTTTAGTCACTGGTGTATATAGACCTGGAAGAGCTGATAATAATAATCACTATGGCAAATTATAGCGCCGCATAATATAAAGTATTTGGTCCAATACAATGAGACTTTAGTTACTAAGATGTTGGTTAAATGTCAAATAACTCCCAATCAGTTGAAAATCAATGCGGTAATGACCATTTTAAGACCCATATCATATAAGACCACAAGTTCCATTTAACTTGTCGCTTATTTTGTGTTTCATAGAAGTTTTCCTTGTTTGATCTTTTTTTTTTTTTTTCATTTTATTTATAAGTTTTGTGGGAGTTTTTCTTCTTTCTTTTTTCAATATTTTCTTCGCTTGTTGTGATATTTTGAACGTATGTCTAGAATGTTTTTTAGAAGAAATCCATCTGATTTTGAACTCATTTTATTTCCAAGTTTCATAGGAGTTGTCCTTTTGTTATTTATTTTATTTTCTTCAGATGTTGTGGTATTTGGGTATTTGTTCTAAAATATTTTTCAGAAGAAAATCATCTTATAATCAAATTATTTCATTTATTTCAATTTTTTCATTTACAAAAGCGCCTTTCTTTTCTATGCAAGATTTCTTCAAAAATAGGAATGGTAAGCTTAAGCTATAAATAAGCCAAAGTGAAATGAATTTTCATTTGCTTAATTAAGCAACTTAATAAGTAAAACAGAAGCTTGAAACTTAAAAAAGGTAAAAACATGTTTTCTTTAGACAAAAATATGTTTTTGTTCAAAAAAAAAAAAATATGTTTTGTGCTTCCAACAAAAACTTTTTTTTTTCAAAACATTTTTTTTTTTCAACAAAAATATGTTTTGTACTTTCAGCTTCAAGTTTTAAGTTAGAACTCAAGCTTTAAGTTTAAGCAAAATGAAATTTTATTCCAAGTTTGGGCCTCAAGCTTAAGCGAAAAGAAATTCTAAGTTTAAGCCTTCAGCTTGAATCCTAAAGTCAATTTGTTTACCGCCCTTGATCAAGATCAGTGAGATGGTACCAGTTGTACAATAGGCATGGAACCACCTTTTATAATTTTTTCTAGTTGTTTCTATCATCTGATGGCACCTCTGAGGTCCCAAGTATAAAACTGTGCGCGAACCTCTGAGTTGTATGAACCAATAACACCATCCACTAAGAGTTTGATTTTAGGGAAATGAAATATCTAAGAGTTAAGTCGTTTGACCTATCAAGTCAAGGTCAACTGTCAGCCTGGCATTCTTCATTGGTGGTGGGCTCTTCAAGGGAGGAGATGTTGGAACGCAGGCTCCCACACCATAAATTTGTGTAGGTTGCTCTGCATATAAACTCGCAGATAGAATTACGCGTTGCAAACATCATAAGCAGCCGAGTGTCGTAGCGTCAGTACTTATCCATTTAGCGTCCTGTTAGAGTATATACAAATACAAGTGTCTGAAAGGCATCTATGAGGTACTTTGAAGTTCAGTAAGGACAAGTCCCATAACAAACCTACTAGTCTTACACACAAATGAGAATGGGAGAGGGGCTTAGGGAAAGTTCGGTACCATTGAGTAACATGCATACAAAAGAGAAGGAGGCACAAGACTCGGAACTGTTGAAGAATTTTTTGTCCTTAATCACAGATTATAATGTCGAGAATATATAAATCACAGAAGAAATATTGTTAAGACTAATAATTTTGTTGAATGGAAAAGGAAAGAATAATGGTCAAAAAATATCAAAAGGGACCGAAATAATAACATGAAAATTTAGAATTAAAACCAAAACAGACATTTCTAAGAAGTATGCATCGGTACTCGTGATTTTATTTATTTTTCTTACCATTTTGCTAAACCGGGTTCTCACATTTCTAAGAAGTATGTGTTTGTAATTTTGTTTATTTTTGTTTCCATGTTTTTCGGGGATGGAGTTAGAATTTTGCGACTAATGAAAATCAGAAGCTTACACGCATTTCCAGACAAAAAAAAAAAGATATATTTTCCAAATTACGGCTTGTCCACCAATTTCCAACGCTCGAAGAATATTTTGCATAATTATTTTCTTTGAACTTGCATGACAAACGTTTTTACACAAGAATTTACCCAATCGACAAACAAAATATCAAAATCAGAGTTCTCCAAGTCGAAAAAGTAGATTTTCTGGATTTTTCACTATTTTGAGACCGTGACAGCGACTGGAGGATTTTTTTATTATTTTTCCCGAACACGGTGGACGTGTTCACATAAGATGAACGAAATGCTGAAAATAGATTTTTGTCCAGCTAGATTCAAGTTTCATCCCACAGGGGAATGTAGAGATTGTAACGGCGCTTACATTGGGGAGAATGGTCACCACATGAAGATTAGAGTTGATGAACACAAGACGGCCTGGGAAAAGGGTTGGTTGGGAGATTAGGTATTCGCTGACCATCTAATCGCTTTCGGGTACAGCGCCAGGAAGATTTAGAAGTGCTTCTCCACAAGAGAGGTTCGTATTTTAAACGCATCGCTCTGTAGAACATGGAAATAATTTGTCATAAGAATACTGGTGTTGTCATTGTGCTGAACAGGCTGGATGAAGGTCTGATCGAGCTTATTTATGAGCCACAACTCGATAATTAATTTTTCCTTTCTTTTCTCGATTCGGTGACAGCGTTTGCCATTCCTTCGTTGGTCAGTTGTGTTCTTTTTCTCGCTGATGAAGATGGTTCTTTAACCGAAAGCGTTTCTTATCTATTTTCATTCTAGGGTATTTTGTGACTTTTTAGTTTTACTTGTTCAAGAATCCCATTTTCACGACGAGAAGCCATAAGAAATAACGATGCGGGGATCCTGATGAAAACATCCAATTTTGAACTTGGAGCTGCCATGAAAGTGGAGTCTACAAATAAGCGTTCAGAAATAAAATCAAACATAGGTGCTTGTTCCGAAGACGCCCCAGCACGTCGAAACGTCCGCATCAACTTCACAAATTTCACATTCTTAATCTATTTTGTATATTCATAAGAATATAACGTACACGAGCAGAATTATTCAAAATTATATTTCATAAGCTTGCGAGGTCGTTGAACCACAATTTCGTAATCTACTCGCAGAATTAAACAATGAACGTTTGTTTTATGTCTACTAATCATAAATTTTACCTAATATCCTCTCGTTTTTCAGCGAATTTTTAGAATACAGGGCCAGCGCCGGTAATTAATAATCTATCTACCGCGTGTAAAGTTTGTAACGTAGAATATAATATTAGATCGTTTATTAACCAGCAGAATCCGTTGCTAAGCTATTTCATTCAATAATAATTCGATGAGAAAAAATCTCACACAAATATACTGTACCATACATCCTCGTTAAAGTATCACATGGTATATAACTTGGAAGCAAGACTCGCGTAACTAATTTCATCATTCACGGGCGCTAACAATTAAGGGGCTTTAAATTTTATCGACGTGTCCGAACAGTAAAATCTTCGCGAGATTAATTCGCCTTTTGTCCGGACAGATTCTACACATATGGCCTATTGTTCGCTCAATCAGATAAACGAAAGATATATACGTTCGAGAAAAAAAAAAAAAAAAAATTAACCAAGAGTATATGGGCTACTCGCAGAAATAATATGGAATAAAATTATATCAAAAAATTATTATTATTTTAATTAGCTCGAACAGTTTCGTATACCTCCTGCGGTAAATTATCGTGACTTTTTCATTACTTTATAATACAGATCGGTATCGTCGAGTTAATTTAAAAAAAAGTAGAATGATTTATTTCGTTGCGCAAAATGTATAACGACGGTGTAAAAGTAAGTCTTCGAGCAGCTAAAATATTTACATAATCGCCTTATCCAAAAGACTATAGGGGGAGGAGGGAGGAGACTTCTGTGAGTGAGGGAAGAAAATAGTTCGCGTTTTCGTTGTCAAGTTTATGTGAAGCGAGCGTAAAGTCCTTAATTAGGTAAACGGTTCGCGAGTGTAAAAATTATGCTATCGGTACGTGAAATAGTAATTTAGCACGATTCTCGATTACTCTGTGAAATTCGTACTCTTACGAAGTCTCTCTGTATACCCAGAGCGCGAAAGAAAGAATTCGGTCAAAATACCAAGTGTCAGGGTCACCACGTGCACGTAAATACAGTCTGGTTATGGGGGATGGAGAACCACGATCGCGAACTTCGGCGCGTTGGTGCCCGATAATGAATACGCGAACGTACAACAATGAGTAAAAATATCATCATAGGCCTTCGGTTCAAATCCGAACGCCAACTCTCCTATTGTGAGATGGACATGAGACGCGATGTACAGAAGGAGGCGAGAGATGAACGAATTCTCGTCGTTTGTCGTCTGTAATTAAATTAAGACGTCGTTAAATTCGTGCACTTGCATCACTGCGACTCCAGAAGACTACGATCTCGAGACAATGGATGAGCCTACCTCTTAATCTGTCTTCATGTGCGTGCGTTCCGATACAGAAAAAGGTGTACCTGGACTTCCAGATAGGAACCACTCCTCTTCGTAATTATCGCATTGAGCGTCGCCTTTTTTAGTTTTACAATTGTAATAGTGGTGCTAAGATGACCTTGGTACTGATTTTAAACGAGCTATTTTCCGGGGAGTAGGTACCTATAACGTAACGATTCTATTTGTAAAATTGAATTTGTCCGACTCCTACAACCCGCACACAAGATGAGTGCTGTATTGTGAAATTTACTAGTTTAAAATAAGTACAAACCACACAGAATACAATGACGAAAGAGCTACGAATTTTCTTATTCGAAATCTTTTCTTATAATAAGACGTGTTTTTGAAAGATGTTTTTTGCACAGAAGAAGGTCCCTCTTCGGTATTTTCTTGCTAGCACGTTCTGTCACTTGTAAATTTGACAAAAATTTAAAAAAAGTTCCTACGGGTAAAGAATGAAGATCATATCTCATGCTTCATGGTGGATGACGTCATTTATACTTTGTCCAAAAAGTAAGTCAAGACCACATCAGCCTGGTAGCGTCATCAGTGGCTTGAAATCTTATAGCCTAGCTTGCATACTTTCCACCATACACTGCACTGTGGGGTAAAACGCAAATTTAGCTGGACAAAAATGAAAAAAAAAAATCTAGGAACAATTTTCGGTTAAATTACCGAATAAGGACCAGTGTTACATTACAACATTACTCACCCTAACATATCCCTAAGAGAGGGGAAGCCCCCTTGGTTGTAGGTGAAATTAGAGACCTTGTTCAATGTGTGGTTCAGTGAAATACTTCAACGTGTTGCCATAGTAACGCGTCAAAGTAGACTGCTTGACAACTTGTTCAGCACTTTTTGGTTGACATGCATAAGTCCAGTTCTAGTTGCAGCATGGTTGTATGTGGTGAATATGACTTGTATTGCGTTTTTTCAAAGTTTATTCTGTACTCTTTCGAAACAAAATTTCTGGGTGAAATTCTTATCGTTGAGTTGAAGATATCGAGCATAAATTGGAGCAGGGAAACAAAGTTTTGAGTAGTTATGACAAAGCTTGAGTGCGAACCTCTTTGTCAGATATGACACTTCAAACTGTAAAATATTCAATCGCCAGAATTCGCCAGTTCTCGAGTTTCGACCAACATTTGGTGAAATTAAACCTGGCAAGCATTATAAAATACCTAGCAAAATGAAGAGAACCAGTTTACTGTACCATGGAAATTGAGTTTTTTCGTTGATAAGTTTTGAAATAAAATTCGGTTGTACCATCAGCACTACTGTTTAAAAAAAAAATTTAGTTTTGATTTGAGCCAGAAAGGCAGAGCCGGGTAATATTGGTGATCCGGCCTTAGTCGGAAATCTCCAATTCAACTACTGGAAGTTGTTGGGGATAGAATGAAACTCTGATTTCCAAATTTTCAGCCATCACCTATGTCTATTCCATCCTCTGTGATATTATTTTATTATAAAAATTCTACAGCTCGTAATTTTCAATAATCCTCTTGTTCAAAATCGTGCTTTGGAAGGAAAATGAATCATCTCAAGGGCCATTCATGATAATTTTTTCGAACGAAAAAAAAAGGAGAAAATTCCATATAAAATCCGTATTTTTTTAATTAAAAATTTTTTGTCAAGTATGTTGTTACAGAGGGCCCAAGCGTGAAAAAATACATATGAAGTATTGGATGGTCACCTAAAACATATATTTTTTTCAGAATTTTTGAAAGGGTGGAAGACCACCAAAAATTGAGGTTTGTTAACGGTTGCCGAGTCTCGCCGATAACGTCGCGTCGTCTTTGGCTTTGACTTCGCACTCCTAGATTCTTTACTATCTCCAGAGTGTTCCAACGACTGGAAGATTTATTTAATATTTTTTACGAACTTGGCGGACGTTTTTATATACGAATTGACCTTATCAATGAACGAAGCACTAATCTTCAGTATTCTCCAGATCAAAAAAGTATATTTTCTCAATTTTTCTTTATTTCTAGATCGTTCCAGCGACTGGAGAATTGTTTGAATAATTTTTTTGATCTCGTCGGACATGTTTGTATAAGAATTGACCTTACGGAAAATCGAAATACAATGAATCAGAGTCCTCCAGTTGGAGAAAGTATATTTTCTCGATTTTTTTGTATTTCTAGACCGTTCCAACAACTGGAGAGAATTTTTTGACTAATTTTTTCGAACTCGGCGGACGTGTTTACATAAGAATTGACCTAATCTATGAACAAAATACCAAAATTTAGGATTCTCCAGGTTGAAGAAGTGGGTTTTCTTAATTTTTCATCATTTCTAGACCGTTCCAGCGACTGGAGAATTTTTTGATAATTTTTTTTTCGCACTCAACGGATAAGTTTACATAAGGATTGACCTAATCGATGAACGAAATACAAAAAATCACGGTTCTCCAGGTTGAAAAAGTGGATTTTCTTGATTTTTTACCACCATTTTTTTTTTTCAACTGGGTGGACAATTTTACATAAAAATCGACCTATTTGATAAATGAAAACTAAAAATAGATTTTTGTCCAGCTAGATTTGCGTTTTATCCTACACTGCACTGTGGGATGAAACTTAAATGTAGCTGGACAAAAATCTACGAGTATTTTCAGTATTTCGTTCATCAATTAGGTCAATTCTTATGTAAACACGTCCGCCGAGTTCGAAAAAAATGATAAAAAAATTCTCCAGTCGCTGGAACGGTTTCACAGTAGTAAAAAATCGAGGATATCTACTTTTTCAACTTGAAGAACTTCGATTTTTGGTATTTTGTTTATCAATTAGGTAAATTCTTATGTAAAAACGTTCGTCAAGTTCGAAGAAAATAAGCAAAATATTCTTCGAGTGCTGGAAATTCCTGAACAAGCCGTAATTTGGAAAATACATCTTTTTTTTTTGTCTGGAAATGCGTGTAAGCTTCTGATTTTCATTAGTCGCAAAATTCTAACTCCATCATCCCCCAGAAACATAGAAACAAAAATAAACAAATTACAAACACATACTTCTTAGAAATGTCTCTTTCTTCATTTTAATTTTAAATTTTCATGTTATTTTTTCGGTCCCTTTTGATCCTTTTTTGACCATTATTCTTTCCTTTTACATTTACCTAACAAAATTTATTAGTTTTTAACAATATTTCTTGTGTGATTTATTAATTTTTGATTCACGACAAAAAATTCTTCAACAGTTCCGTGCCTTGTGCCTCCTCCTCTTTTGTATGCATGTTACTCAATGGTACCGAACTTTCCCTAAGCCAAGACTTGGAGGTTCGTCATGGGACTTGTCCTTACTGCACTTCAAAGTACCTCATCTTTTAGACGTTTGTACACACTCTAACAGAACGCTAAATAGAAGTATTGACGCTACGACACTCGGCTGCTTATAATGTTCGCAACGCGTAATTCTATCTGCGAGTTTAGTGCAACGCTACCTACACGAATTTATTGTGAGAGAGCGTGCGTTCTAACATCTCCTTTCTCGGAGAGCCCACCACCAGAGAAGAATTCCAGGCTGATAGTTTACCTCGACTTGAACTCAACTCTTAGCCATTCCATTTTCCCAAAAATCAAACTCTTGGTAGCATGGTGTTATTGATTTGTACAATTGTTACTACGAAGTCATCAATGACCTTCACCTGATTAAGAGACTTGAAAAAATTTGAGCTGTCGTATATACAGAGAAGGTGGGCGGGGCGTGGTATGATGTTATCAGTGATCCTGGTCTATTTTAGAGATTTGAAAAAAAAGGAGATGAACGAGCGAAGCGTCAGCTTGTTAGCCTGCCATAATATAGTAAATTAGACTTAAACAAGGCTAAGAAATAATGGCTGATGGAAACCTTACTAATTTTATGAACTTGTCAAATATTTGGAATAATTACTGCGACTCTTTAACATTATCAGTTTGGTTACCATATTCGTAATTATTTATGGGAGACAATGACCTTGATCTATTATAGGGATTTGAAAGAGTTTTTTGATCTCAAGCTGTATAAGTAGAGAGAAAATGTGATACGCAGTACTTATGACGTCATCAATGGGCTAAAAAACTAAATTAATAACAACGAGATTAAAATGTAAACCAAAAATAACCTTGCCCATTCACATCTGGTCAACGAGGGCAAGAAGGACGACACCCCTTGCAATTCAAAAATAGCAACAAAAAGTATAAGGTAATAGCGATGGTCATGGTAATAAAAGTAAGAGTAACAATCCATCAACCCATCCATTTCCATAATAAAACTCATACAACCTACGAAAACCGTGGACAACGATCGGGATTGTTCGTTAACGTTCGGGTCAACTGCGAATGTTTATTGTCGCTCGAGACGAGACCGGAGACCCGACCGACGAAGGGACGACTTAATTTTATTGCGCATTGAAATCGACTAAGTGGACCCGTCAGCGCCATAAGAGTGTTTTACCGTTTTACAAAATAATTACAATTTTGATTACAATTTTTACTTGTAAATTATTCATACTTCGTTGTTTTACGGTGAAGTATGCGATGTAACTGCTGGTTGTCTTGAGCCTGTCTGCTGATATTGTTTATTAGGCACATACTAGGCTAAGAAATACTGGAAGTGAGAGGAGGCGAAGAGCTCAGAGCGGGTGGGCCGGCTGTCAGATCGTTAGCCTCCGAAGTGGAGCAAGTATATAAAATGCTACTATACGTGATCAGCTTCTACCTTATTATTTTTCTGAATAATATTCTCCTTCCAAAGCTTTCTCCACCACAAGTCCTCTTCCTCAACTTCGAAAACCTTTCCAAGTCACTGACGTAATAAATTTACGAGTATGAGAGCGGACATTTGCTTAGCAATACTACATGAGGTGGGAAGAGGAAGGTAAAGTTCGAGAGTCGAAATTCTTTCACGATTTTGAAAACACACCAAAGGAGCACAAGGTCCACATAATGCCGCAAAACACTTCACACGCCCGTTATGATCAATAGAAGTGTACATCATACCACCCTCAACTTCACCAACTTTGCAGTTCAAAATAGAAAAACATTATCAGCATCACTTATACACAGAAAAGAAAAAAATCTTTAGCATTCAGACTCCACTTGTTGTACTTACGAAGCATAAGTTAGTATATTAGCCGGCTAAGATTTCCAACCTGGTTTCCCCGTTGATGACATTAGTGTACATGATTTCCTGCTGTACGGACTCGTAATCGTAAAAAATGGAATACAGGTACAATCCACTTTGTCTCACATTACCTACGATAACTTCTAATCTTGAAATATGTTCGGAAGAAAAAGTTCTCGTAAATAGTGTATACGAGTAGGTACAAGGTCTATATATCCATTGACGATTTTATTCTACATGGATGAATTCTTTCACAGTTGACAGTTATGATCGCAGAACAGAACACAAATAAGATTCAAGTTGAGTTGTGTGGTATTATATAATCACAGAAATATGACGAATAAGAAATGTATAGCTTCGAGGTTAGTGAAATAATAATAATAAAAACACTAAAGGATACTGCAGGCTTTATTCTTGTCCTCCATACAATTATTTTGTAATCACTCGATAACACGATGTTTGTAATTCTTTTCAAATAAACAGAGCTACATCTCAAAAGAACAAACGAGGTTGGAAATGATTAGCCACGGAGTTGATCCAAATTCAGAATTCTACTAATTAGACATCCTGTTGCCCCTTCACCCCACAACGAAGCGTAAAGAATGTGACAGACGTATGAAATAAATTACCGTACAAATAAGTGCATACGATATCACAATATTTCCCAAGAGCCTAGCCATACCGTTACTTATTTTAATCCGCCAACATCTTCAAAAGAAGCAATCAAAAACATTAATATTCTACGCTTGGCGTTCTTTTTCGTTACTACGAGACACCGCATCTCATCTTAATAGCCTGAATTTTGGTCAAATTTTGACAGGAATAAAAATTTTGTGTCGGAGATTCGTCGGCCGCATATCTCTCATTAAATTAACCCATATTCTCCTTTTATTTTTCCGATAGCTTGTAAGTCGTAGGACGCAAACCAGTTCTAGTATATACTTATGAACAGTACCGTAGAATAGTTAAAGCTCTCGTCAAAGTATAATTTGGATCTCCGACGCGTTGATTCGAGTTCGTAAAATTTTTCAACTCAGAACTCATTAGAACGACAACAGGCTTGCCAATTAGTTTAGCACTATACTGGGTGGGCACAAAATCGAGGAACTATTTTGTGACATAAAATAATGATTAAATTGGACTGAACAGCATGGAGACGAAAGAATCTGTGAAGTTTAAAGTCATTATTACTTGAAACAATATTAGAAATAACCTTCATACAGCAGAAGGCGACAAGCGGAAGTTTTAATGAGTCAAACGTCAAATCAACAGAGGAAAGTAAAATTGATGGCAGAACGAAACAATACTAAGTAACCACTCCCTTTGAAAGGATGGGTTTCCACACTAAATATTCGCATGATGACTGTCTTCCTCCTTCGAATAATCTAAAGACTGTAGGAGAATAAGAAGAGAGATACCGCATCTTTTTCAACAATCGGTTACAGCAGCTCACAGTGGTCCCAGTGAACAGCGACACTGGAAATGAAGTAAAATACCCAAGGGAGGGTATTAGAGACCTCATGGGTCGGTACCAGACCCAGATAACAATCATAATCTGGTTACACCTCAAAAAATTGCATAGCAGATACCCCTCATCCTGACGTATATTGTCAACAACTCGTTTAAATATCGGACCTTCGTACAACAATATGAGACGGGATTAGCCTGTCTGATTCTCAGAGGAGGAACCTATCGACTAGAGATAGACCATTGACTATGCTCTCCTGCATAGGTGAGCTGGTCGAAGCAGCCACAGCCAGCCAGGAAACTAAAACAGTATTGCAACAAAATAAATCACATATATGCAGTGAGCAATTTGTCCTCATAGAAAAGGGAAGTACAAAAGACTGCATCCAATAGGCCACGATGCCTGCGGTATTTTGCTCGATTAATCGCGCTAATGCAGCGTGCTTGCGATTTTCATCGTTAAAGTTTCGTACCCAACGACTGTCTTTTTCTTCTCATGTATGGTTCATTCATAAATGTTTGCAGTTTTATTTGAGGCCTAATTCTGTGAATGTCTGATCACGAATCCACGAAGGAGCTGGAGAATTTCGTCACCATCAAGTGGATCAGATCGGAGTTACGAAGGTGGTATGGGAAGAATGGTGTCAACGCCAGATTCAACCTTGGTTTATTCTAGGCTTTCTGGTACGCCCCCCTCCCCGCCCGCGACAAATTCGATCAGTTTTTGCGTGTGGTTAATGAGAAGTGTCGTGACTCTGATGCCAAATTGACGGAAAAGAAAATGATAAGCTCTCTTATCTTATGAGTTTGATGGCGAGGCGAAAATACGGTTCAGAATTTCCAGCCCAGGCTCCTTTATTACTTTCGGGTTAAATTCAGTGATGAAGAATTTTACCTCTTGGAGAATAATTTGAAATTCGCTTTACTTCTTTCCAATAATGGTGATACCATCGCGAATGTGGTTACGGATCTCACTATTGAAATCGGACCTGGTTGCAACATCCAACAGAACTGTGTTGAGATTGTCCGTAATACCCCCTCCCTCGTATGAATAAAAAGGTGAGTGGCGTGATCAAGGGACTGAAGAAGAAGGTCAGGGAGAGGGAGTTAATAATCACCAAGATCGACAAAGGTAACGCGACAGTGGTGATAGAGAGATCATATCGTACAACTCTAAAGTGTGCGATGAACTTGAGCAGTGTGGGGGGAAAGAGAACGACAACTTCAGTTTCCCGAACCACATCAAAGAGGTTCGAAGTGTCATCAATACGAGTACGAGTATCATTAAGAGTACTCGAGCAAAGAGAGCCCTCCTAACATTTAACCCCACCTCATCTAAGATCCATAAAAAAGATATGCCGATGAAGCCCGTTGTTTCTTTCATCTCTTCCCCAACTTATTCCTTTGCCAAATATTTAGATCGGTAGTTCAAATTCCGTGTCGAGTCCAAGTCTCCCTACTCTGTTAAGAATTATTCTTCCCTGGCCAATAGCCTAAACCCTAAGGGTTCTTCGACACCGTAAGCCTGTTCCCTGACACTCCTATAAGGCTGTTACTATGTACCGGGTGGGTGAACTCCTCGTGAACTTCAACACTGCTCATGGAGAGTTGAGAGAATTTTTCAACTTATTGAATGCTCGTTGGTCACCAAATTTCTGTAGATTTGATGGTGAATTTTTCGAATTCCCTGAAGAGGTGGGTATTCCTATTGGTTCCCCTTTAGATTCCCTAATCTCTGAGATGTTTATATTCAAGTTTGAATCTCATCACTTCTCCTCTGGCCATCCTCATTTGACGCAGATATTATGTAGATGACGTGCTGAGTACGTGGACTGGTCACCAAGATCTTGCTCGGAGTTTCTTCGGTATCTAAATAAGCAATACCTTTTCATTAGATTTACTTTGGAAGTCGATGGCTCCTCGATACACTTCTTGGATCTCACTGTCTCTGGAAAAGACGGGGCCCTTGACCGATGTTTTAGTCCACGGGTCGTCATTCTGCTCTGTTGCCCATGAATATGCTGCGTTCAACAGCTTAGTCCGTCAGAGTCAAACTGCCTTCAGAAAGGAGTTGATGACCATAAAATGTCTGGCCAGAGTGAACGAGATTCAGTTGGACATAGACGGATGGTGCGTAGGAAGCTCACTAGGAAATACCCCAACTCCACCACTTCGCTCCCCCCTACTATGAGCTGCGAGAAATTGCGACGGATTAGGCTCCAATTCTTGGGAAATTTCTCTCTCCAACTAGGCCGGGCCCTTCGCCCCTCCGACTTTCGACCAGCATTTTACACCCTGTTACTGTCAAAAGATCAAATTCCTGAAGATGAGAAGGGTGGAGGTGTATAGGTTTGAATGAAGAGATTCTAAGGGAATTGATCCGGTTCTCAAGTTTACGGTCGGAGATATCGAAGAAAAGCGCCACAATACTCGAAAAAGTAAACTGACGGCAATATGCAAGAACCGCAGAAAAATATACAAGGAAGCCGCGGGCCAAGTATTCCTGGATTACGTCCATTATTGGTACAGGTAGGTAGATGACGTTCTATGTGCGTGGACCGGTCCCCAAGATCTCCTTGGTGATTTTCTTAAGTATCTCAACGTTCAATATCCCTCCATCAAATTTACCTTAGAGGTTGGAGGTTCTAATATTAACTTCTTGGATCTCACCATCTCAGTTAGAGATGGAGTCCACGAGTTTTCAGTATATAGAAAAGATACTTCAACCGATATTGTCGTCCACGGCTCGTTACACTGCACTGTTTCTCACAATTTCGCGGCTTTTAATAGCTTCATTCATCGGCTAACCCACATCCCACTGAACCAGGCAGCTTTCCAAAAAGAACTCAATATTATAAAATACTTGGCTAGAGTGAATGAGGTCAACGTGAACATTGACTTTATGGTCCTGCCTTGATTCAACTACCTCCCTCCCTCACGACTCCTCTGTCGATAGCAGGACCCGTTTCATTAAACTCCCCTTCTTGGGTAAATTTTCTTCGAAATTGAGTCGTGCCCTCCGCCCCTTCGGTTTCCGTCCGGTGTTTTATAATCCTACGACGGTAAAAGGGCTACTATTCAGGTCAAAGGACCCTATCCCGCCCCTTGAAAAGAGCGGAGTTTATAGCGTAGCTTGCAGGGACTGTAATGGGATGTATGTAGGCGAGACTAGCCGTCAGATTAAAATTAGGTGGCTGAACACCTAAAAGATTGGGAAAAAAGGCATTTGGGCGAATCCGCATTTGCTGACCACCTTATAACTAGTGGTCATGGTTTCAGGGAGGGGTCAGAAACCCTCCTCCACAGAGAGAAGGCTTACTTCAAACGTCGTGCTCTGGAATACATTGAAATTATCCGTCATCTTAAAAGCGATAACATAAGTTTACTCAACAGGTACATTCCGGACGAGGGGTTGGTCGAGCTAGTTTACGAGTATGACTCACAGTCTCATACTTCGCTAGTTCAATCATGATTTCTTTTCCTCCGTCGTTGTGACTGTTCTCTTTTCCCATCTCGTCGAGTCGCGTTTTATCTACGCTTGAGAATGGTTGTTTAACCGAAAGCGCGCTCACGGCTTCCTTGTATATTTTTCTGCGGTTCTTGCAAATTGCCCTCCAGTTTACTTTTTCGAGTATTGTGGAGCTATTCTTCGAGATTCTAAGGGCATTTACATCGGGGAGACTGATCGCCTGCTGAAGATTAGAGTTGATGAACACAAGACAGCCTGGAAGAAGGGTTGGGATTCGCTGATCATCTAATCACCAAGGGGCACAGCTTCCGGAAAAGTTCAGAAGTACTTTTCCATTCTTTTCCACAAGGAGAATTCGTATTTTAACCGCAACGCTCGGAGGCATATTGAAATAATTCGTCATAAGAATACTGGTGGAGTCATTGTGAGTCACGGATCGGATCAGTAGGTAAACGAGCTGTTTCAGTCACAGGTTCAAGTCACGGGTTATTCCTTGCGTACGTAATTTGTACGTAATTTGAAGGTATAAAAGATCAGCTCGTGATAAGTCACTCACTTTCGGACCTTGTATAACAAATAACTATTTTTCGGTTGGAGCAAATCAGAGTTTAAGCTGCACGGCTGTAAAACTACTGTAAAGTGTAAACCTATTGTATAAAATTACATGAACATAAGAATGGACAAAAGGGGGCTAGAAGGCAGAAAAGATCCGTATGATACTTCAACAAAACGAATATCTATCTCACATTATTGACATAATCTACTTCATGAATGTGTAGGTTAAATGCAACAGACTCGAGTCGTCAAAGCCTGCGTCTACAAGTAGCTAATACTGCTGAATATCCTCGAAAATCTGATCTTGTCTATTTCATTGTCTATCTTCGACGAGAATCTCTATAATTCAACCATTCTCGAAAATACGAGAAAAAGGAAAATTAAGAGACTCTATTTCAAAGATTGCTTGTTTCATAATATTCCAACGAGATTAGGTCGAACTGTCTGTACAGGTATTATACAAATCACGAAGGAATCTTCGTAAAAGTGATCGAACGGAAGATGCTTTTCAACCCCCAATAAAAGAATGTTATTGTTTACGCCTTGCTCCGTTATAATTTTTATCGTGTTACCTAGATCGTCTAGACAAAAACATGTGAATTTTGTTAGTACGAGAGTCAAGAGCGAACCACCAAAAGAAACTAATAAGACGAGTCTGTTCATCCCTCCAATAATGCGGTTAAATTTTTATTAAATTACTCGTTAGGATATCGAAAATATACGAAACTACACCATAGCTCTCAATCATTACTACTTAAAACCTATTCCCAATTTCTTACCTGGATTTTCGAATTTATTTTGATACGAGGGAGGTACTCGTACGTACTAATGTGTTATACGAACTTGTTTTTCAATCCGGTGGTATCATTTATAGAGGGATGTTTTAGTTTCGATTAATGAAGTTTTTCGCGATCTACAGTTCGGTTGTTTTCTGGTCCTCTCTCGTTCATTGGACACATATTGTTTGAAAATTGTTAAGTGAGTACAACTTTTTTCTTTCGCACCTTATTCCAACTTATAATTTTTCTTTTTAATTTTTATACGAGTAAACGTAATTTAATGGGTGCATCCTCCTCTATTACGAGAATTCAGGAATTTTGAGCGCTTATATTGTTGATTCTCATATTTTTCATTTCTGCTCATTTTTTTGGTTTTTCAATCACTCAAGTTATTTAAAATATTTTGGGTTTTAAAAATTAAGTACTTATTTACCTATAGGGATATAGCAAAATGTACTGCATGGCCGATCCATATGATTCTTGTGAACATCCGCACTTATCATCTTCCTTTAGTTAGTTACCGGTACCTAGGAGAAGTTTATAATACGAACTAAATAAGAAATGGCTTGGCCTTAACACCTAGTTTTCTCCACCGGCCTGTTTGCGATACACTAGAGGACGCGATTTAGCACTGCTTCGATTCGTGAAAAAAGGGTTGTAGACTCCTCATAGTTTATTGTTTGTCCATTCTTGACCCGGACCCGATATAATTTTATTCATTTCACCCCCTGAGTGAATTTTTCTTGCTTGATCGATATTTTAAAATCGGGGAGACGAAAAAATTCATCGAGAACGATATTTAATTTCTCTCGTTCTATGAAATGACGGTGAATAGGTAGGCCTAATTCGTACTTGTATCTAAATATTAAGTTTTGGAAGAACCGAGGAAAAAATTCTGAATATTACGCATTTAAACAGCGGCGAGGATGAAAAAAAAAAAAGAATTTGTGACGCGATTTATGAAAAGTGACCACTTTGCGCAAAATTAAAATCATATTTTTCATTCATTTTAGCGGCCAAAGTCGGTGAAAAAATATGATCTCGCGAAATTTGAAAAATTGATGGAAAATGTTAGTATACAAATATTTTCCATCAATTTTTCAAATTTCGCGAGATCAAGTTTTTTTGACCTATTTTGGCCTCTCCTATAAAATTTGATTTTGCGCAAAGTGGTCCCTTTTCATAAATCGCGTCACATTTATTCATTTATTTTACTCGGGGAAGGAAGATTTCTTTGCATCATTCAACGAATTTGAATCACCAAAATGCGAAATTATGGTACCACCTTGAGCAAGCGCCACAATCCCATCGAGGAAAAATCGTTTCTTGAAGCCTCCTTAGCTTGTACGGAATCGTATTCAGTGAGACTTCTTCAGAAAGCATAGGTATTTTTTTGTTTTTGGGTAAAAAATTGAACTCCTTCAAAATGGATCGCACAGAAATACAGGAAGGAGGATGATCCGCTCGAACTGCAATAAGGCTTCCATTCTTAACAGGGAGCCTGTTTTATGAGTGGATGGGGTAATTTGAAGGAAAATGACGGGCACCAACCGCCGTCCGGCAAAACGTGGGATTTGAAAAATTTCCACCTCCGAGCTATATATGATAGGGGAGGGGACTTAGAGAAATTTCGACCTCCAAGCTAGAAAAAAATAGACTTTCAAGCTCAAACTCCCAAGGTGGCAAGGAACAAAGTACAATCTTTATTAGAAAACGGATAAACAAAGAAACCCCCATAAAACAGGTTCCCTGTTTGCCTCGATTAATTCGGTTAGTGAAGGCGACCCCGAGCAGCTAACGAAAAGAAGCCTGCGAGTTTTTCTTCTCCTTTCGATTGTTTTGAATGGCAACAATTAAAAATTAATAATTATTCGTTTCAATTTTCTTTTCCATCCTCGAAATTTTTGAATCGATAATTTCAAACTTATATACCTAAAGTACTTATTGTTTGTCGAAGGTCAGAATCGTTTGAAAAAAATTTTTTTTTCCAATATCATATCTATTTTTTTATTTTACGAGCTAAACGATACTATCCAGGTCATAAGAAACTGCATGAGCAAGTTGCTTTTCATCTTTAATTGACCAAGGGAATTAAAGTGCAAAAGAAAGTCGGCCGTAGATAATATGAGAGTTTTTCAAAACCGAATCCCAGATTTACAGAAATACGTTCTTTGAGAGATGAGTGAAATCGAATTGTCGTCTCCACTAATTTGGCAGACGTAATTTATTCGTACCTCATAACGTTTACAAACATGAACTAATTTTCGAAAATAAATAAAAAACTCAGTCTGTCATCCTTAGTACACTTTCAATTTTGAGCCTGAGATATTCCCAAATTTTGTATGGAGGGACTACTAAGTTATAGACGACCTCTACTTCTATGTACCTATTCATATGATTAGCCATGATAAAAACGTATCGAAAGTGTCTTTAGTAAGGTTTTGATATTCTATTTCAGATAAAATGAGCAAAGCGTGTTTAGTTTTGATTTGCTGGTTCAGCATCGCGGCTGTGTACGGTCTACCAACAGAAACTAATAGTACCGCGGCAGTGAGTGATTTGAAGACATCAGCTTCCTCTCCTCCGGCTTACTACTCAAGTCCATCTTCCTTATCAGGTGAGAATTTATCTTGAATTACAGACAAAGGGTATTTCATAATTATTTCATTCGCAGCACGCATAAAGTTTTACAAAAGAAGAGAAATCAGAGGCCCGCCTCAAAAGACATTTAGCAAATTCTTGATAGAACAATTGACCATGGCCACTTTTTGAAACATGACCAATCAGAATGCTTAAAAAATGGCAATATTGTGCTATTTGTTGCAAAAATAGCATTTCCAAAATTTTTCCTGGCCGGGTCACAAATAGAGGGAACAAATCTTGGAACATTTATTCTGGACGAGGGAATTATTTCAATCACCACGAAGCAGTGGCGTAGCGAAGGGGGGGGTTAAGGGGGTCGGAACCCCACCCTTGATGGTTAATTGAAATATTGAATTTATGCCGAAAAAGCAGGGGAGAAAGTAAAGCGTGCGATATTCATTGTTTTTGAAAGCGCACGCGAGTAGAAAATCTAATGATAGCTCAAAAGATAACAAAACAATGAGTAACCAAGACAAATCATTTCTCGTTTTTTCTTGCTTGGTTTGATTTCATATCGTGACCCTCTTCTTCTTTTTCTTTTTTTTTTTTTCCTTCTTTAGTTGCTCGTGAATTAGTTAGGAACAGCCAAGTGTAGCAAGGCGTTGCATTATGGATAAATTTGTTGTAAAAAGATTAAAATTGGATCCGTCTGTTTTTCAACCTGAAATTGATGAACCTCTTCATTGTGATACTTCGACTTCAGAGAGATTGATGGTGGATGAGTGCGATGATCTCGCGTCTGTCAACGCTTCTGAGCCTGAGGCTGAGGGTACCGATGTGAATCCGAATGATATTTCCTTATTTGTTAATAACAATTTGACCGACTTTGGAAGACTCGACCAATTAAACAATATCTGGACACCCGACCGTAAGTTTAATTTTCCGACGAGAAATCTTGGTGGTAGAAATTTGAAATTCCAGCATAGCTGGCTCGATCCTTTTCCTTGGTTGGCCTACTCAAAAATCAAAGATGGGGCATATTGCAAATTCTGCGTTCTTTTCAAGCAGAGAGAAGGAGGAAGTGGAAGGCAGACACTCCATAGTTTGTGCTCGAAAGAATTTTTCAAATGGAAAGATGCTTTAGAATATTTTCGAAAACATGAAACTAATATTTATCATACAAAGATTGAGGCTTCCGTTCGTTCCTTACAGAATATTTCGAATCAAAAAACGTCGTCTGTCAACCTCCAGCTCGATTCAGCTAAAAAAACCCTAGTTTTAGAAAATAGAAAACTTATTATTCCAATTATTGAAACGATTCTACTGTGCGGTCGACAGGGTTTGGCCCTTCGTGAACATCGTCAGTTAGAAAGTAACCCTGGTAATTTCTTGGCGATCCTGAACTATTCTTTGAGCTTAGCGGCTAACGAAGAATTCAACCGAATTCGAGAAAAATGTAAAAAAAATGCAACGTATACTAGCCCTCAGATTCAGAACGAAATAATCACCTCATGTGGGTCTTTAATAACCAAGAAAATTGTTTCAGAAATTACGAAGGCTAAATATTATTGTATTTTGGCTGACGAAACTACTGACGTGAGTAATATCGAACAGTTAGCTCTCTGCGTACGATATATTGATGTTGAAAATTATAAAATTGTTGAGAGATTTTTCACGTTTGTGCAAGTCGAAAGCATAAAGGGTCAAAATCTAGCTGATGCTATACTTCGTACGCTAGAAGAAAATGGTCTTGATCATTCATGCATCAGAGGGCAGGGCTACGACGGAGCATCAAATATGAGTGGTAAATTCGTCGGTGTTGCTGCTCTCATTTCGAAAAAGGTGAAAACTGCTATCTACGTCCACTGTTTGAGTCATCGTTTAAATTTATGTCTATCTACAGCCAGCGAATTGCCTGCTGTGCGGAATACAACGGGAACTGTTGAATCCGTGTACAATTTTTTCCACACTCCGAAGCGTGAATGTTGTTTGAAAACATTTGTGAGTCAGGTTTCAGGGGAATACGCGAATAAAAAAATTGAAGAGATTTAATCCGACTCGATTCATTGAGAGGCACAGCTCTATTACAATTTTCGTCAATTTACAAGAAGCAATAATGTTAGCCTTACAAGAAATATCAACGACTTGGGAAGACCGTGCTTCATCTACCTCAGCTACACAATTATTACAAAATCTTAGAAGTTCAGAATTTAATATTACTATAAGAATTCTCGAGTTTGTCTTGTCACACACCATCGGTTTGAGCAAATTTTTACAAAAGCGAAATATCGATCTACAGCAAGCAATTACGTATGTTAAAGTAATTATTAATAGTTTGAAAGATGCCAGATCAAACGTTGAGAAAATCTTCTCTTCTTTATTTTCAACGACGGAGGAAGCTGGTGAAAAACTAGATTTCGAACTAACTATGCCACGAATTGTGGGAAGACAGAGACACCGTTCAAATACACCTGCTACGTCTCCTGAAGCTCACTATCGTGTCAATATATTTATTCCTTTTCTGGATCATGTCATCAAAGAATTGACGGAGAGATTTTTAAATCATGAAGACACCCTCGCGAATTTCAACGTTCTCACGAATGCCACCTCCCTAAATGAGGACCAAATAATCAATCTTCGCAAATTGTTCGACCTGTATAAATCTGATTTAAAAGAGGGACATTCTTTCGACAAAGTTGTTATCGAGATTAATAATTGGAAGAACCATCTTACGATGTGTAAAGTTGGTGGTGACGATTCTGTGATCGATCTTTTAAAACATTGCAATGAAATATTTTTCCCAAATGTTCGAATTTTATTATGTATTTTTGGTTGCTTACCGGTCTCAACATGTACTCCGGAACGGAGCTTTAGTACGTTGAAATTTCTAAAAAATTACTTACGTAATTCTTCCTCCGAAGCTAGACTTAATGGTCTAGCCCATTTATATTCGAATAAAGATATAGAGATTAGTGTTAAGGAAATTTTGGAAGATTTTTGTTTGAAAACTCGAAGAATAAATTTTAAATTGTAAGTTTTTAATTTTAATGAATTTTTATTCAGACAAAATAAACTTGTAAATTCATATTGTCTACGTTCCTACTAAATTATTTTCTCATCATCCTTCCACCTCCCCCCCCAGAAAAATTCGAATTTTCCCTTCCTTAAAACCCCCCCCTTGAACATTTTCTGGCTACGCCACTGCCATGAAGCGTATTTGATTTCTTTCCAAAATATTGAGAATGAATATTCCAACCTGCCTCCTGTCCCGATTAAAGAGAGAAAGCAAATATGTCGAGCTAGAGTTTCTTCGCACTCCTAAAACAATCCTTCGTTCGACGTATAGCCTAGTTCTATGCCTAGTAAATAATTCTTTTCTTCCTTTTCGTAGAATTCTTCCGAAGTGGACTAGGGCAAATTCTAACGATCGCTGCTGTCTTCATCAGTGGTATAGCAATTCTTGGAGGTTCAGCATATTTCTTGGCTCCAGTCTTCGGTTTTCGTTCATGCAACATGTTTGGCACTTGCGAGAAATCCGATTATGCTGATTCCCCTGGAGGAAACCTTCAAGATCCGTCAGTTCATGCAAACGCTTTAAACGACATGCAGAGTTACGGTTATTCTTACCCTAATAATATGATTGGATATCGCAAAAGGTGAGCTATTACGTACGGTACATCAATTTATTCGTGCGACAAAGAAAAAAGCTCACGCAAACGCGTAAGCATCACCGACTTTTTCAATAAGAGTGATATTCAATTTATCTGCGTAATCTTAAATAATTTAATTTGCTATGGGTTTTTTTGAGAAATTTGCCTTGCACCGTATGCCTTCCGGCAAAAAATTTAGAAAAATTTCGATCCTCCAACCATATATGATAGGAGGGGGACTTAGAAAAAAGGACGGCTTTCTTAACGAAGCTGAACGGGGTGAGTCAAATTGGATTTGGTATTGAGAATTCAAGAAGCCTAACCTAATATAAAGCCAGAGTATGAAGGCCTAGACCTATTATAAGCCTAGTATAATACAGTTCGAGAGTCAACATTTTTCTTGACTCCCGAGCTATACATGATGGGAGCGGGACTTGGAGAAATGTTTACTCTCGAGCTGTATATGATATTCCTGAATCCTCCTCCCATCATTATATAGCTTGGAAGTCGAAATTTTTCCAAGTCTCCCGCCTATCATATTACAATTTGACTCATAGAGCAGGTTCCCTGTGGTCCTCGTTCAACTTCGTTAAGGAAGGCGTCGTTTTTATCCCGCATTTGAATACAGAAAAATTGCTAAAAAGAGTTTAGTCTCATTTTAGTCGGTAAAAAAGTACGTGAAGGTAATCCGTGAATATCAATCACGCAAGAATTACTCATAATAGATACTCGCGGCTGATTACACTGCGTAACAAAAAAAAGAATGGAGAACCGATATTTTCTCATTAGGCTAGAAGTGATCTAAGACCTCCGAAACGTCATGGAAGTTCAATGCCCTCTCCCTCTGTATATCTTTCGTCGGGTGTAATACCTCAATTTTTTGGGTAAAAATTAGATGTAATTTTTCTATGAGTACGTAAATCTTTCTCTCTTTTGTTGAAAGTTTCTAAATATTTGTAGAACAACAGAAAAACTCGCCTCTTATTTCCGCGAAAATTTGAAAAAATGAGTAAAAATTACTCTATTTCATTTTTACTTTCTTTTTTTTTTAAATTTTTTTGGAGATAAGAGCCATTTTTCTCATCTATAACGTTCCAAAATTCATACGTATTTTTTTTTAACTTGTAGTTTCTAACCCACCATCGATACGTGAGTGCGAAATGCAAAATTTTCTTGGGATGAGATGAATACTTCGAGATTAAGTGACAAATTTATTGATTTATGTTAGAGTACCCATCAACAGCTGATTGGCCAACGACATGACAGGAGAGCACACAATAGCCTAACACATTCGAATTAGGCCAAGTTTTATGCACGTCAGACGTCACAATATTTTGTGGTTTGATACGAATTTCAAGCTTCGAGTAATAGATATGAGAAATTTCAAATTTCATTCTCATTTTTAGACTCAAATTTCTTGAAGTCTTCACTCCTCGTTTAAAAACTTTATTCCTTAAATTATTTCAAGGGCCCATCGGACGCGGCTTATTTCGAGTAAAATATTTGTTTGTTTTTTTCAGATCCATTGAATATTTGAAACCGATCTTATCAACACTAAAAACTTTGTACGACAAGTATGAAAAAGACCAACCGAAGCAATAATGCTCTGAATATAATTTATTTTTTATCGTTACCTGCGTGATTAATATTACACACATGAACAAGTTTCAAACATTTGGAATGCAGGTGCGGATCCAGACGATCATGTGGGGGGGGTGAAATAATCCAAAAAAGTCTGAAGGATCTTTTTTTTTCTTTTTTTTTCATTTTCTTTAAAACTACAGATTTTATGGGGTTTTTTTGGTGAGGGGGGGGGGGGGATTTCCCCCATCCCTCTCTCATGGATCCGCGCCTAGAATGGACATAAATTATTGATGGTATTTCTAGAAGTATTATCGGCATTTACCGTTTTTTGATAATTATTACCCCTCATTATTGTGCAATACTTATGTTTAGTTACCGCGGATTGTTGCGACGCATAACGTATCTTATCGAGCTATACAAAATTTCAACGCGCGAGAAGGTGCACCTGTCTGTGAGGACGAAACGCGCGAATTGAACATGAGTATTGCACAATAATGAGAGGTAATATCGAAAAACGCCCAATAGCATTGTACTCAGCGTTGAAAATACTTGTAGAAATTCTCTCAATAGTTTATATTCATTCCAAAAGTTTAAAATTTGTTTACGAGTATGTTTTAAAAATTTCATAAAACCATATGTAAAATTCTCATCTTCATGGAATGAATTAAACCTAAGTTACAACAAAACGTGAAATAGTTTCTTCTTAGTTTTTGTTGAAGAGGATAGCGAGGAGAATAGAAAAAAAAAAACTTTTCCATTTTCTGAGATCTACGATTGATAGTTGAATTGTCTTTTTTAAAATCGAGGAAGAATCTCCATTTTAGAACATTAAATTGAAATATTATGAACTCGTTTTATTGAGTTCAAGACAAACTTTCCCATACGAGTGAAATGGATGATAATTTCAGAATTTCAACTGTTTTGAACTCGAAGAACGAAAGATCAAGAAAGGTCAAAATCAGCACTTTTAATTACGAATACGACAAATAACGACGAATACAACCGAATAACAGTGCGACGGCGGAAGCCTCTGAAGAAGGAAACCTATCTTACACGGAGGGAACAGCGATTTTCGCTGTTGGGGCCAAACGATTTTCGTCCGGGCGACTTTCGCAAAGGGGAAGCAGCGATTTTCGCGCAGAAAGAGAAAGAGCGATTTTCGCAGAGAGGCAACTTTAACCGTAAACGATTTTCGTAAAGAGAGAAGTGACCTGCAGTATGCCGTGCACCTGCTTTTATAGGCTAAACTTTACAGTTTTGATTTGGTGGCCAGTAAAGTCTTACATCTTAGGTATTTGATGGCCAGTGATATATAACAAATATTCATAATATCATCTTAAGCTACTGCATCTACTTGGTGGCCAGTAATATTCGTAACACAACTAGCACAAGCAGCTCAAGTTTTAGTATAGTACGATTGGAAAAATTGAAAACTGAATTTCCAGATATTTCATATAAATACGTAGCTGAATCATTCAGTAAGCTGTTTGATGTTTTTTCTGAGAAAATAAGTCTCGATTCGCAACCAAAACATATTCCAGAAATTTAGATTATGTGCTTGAGTTACATTTAAGACATGTAAACCAGACATTACTGAGCGAATCTTCGTATCATCTATTTTCACATTTTTATCGATATAAACGAGCTATTTCTGAGTTATATTGAATGTCGATAATTAGGTAATGTCGACAATCACTAGTTGATGTCGACAGTACCTGAAAATGGTAGTTAAAGTTGAAAATAAAAATGTTTTTATCAACATTAACTAGGTATTGTGTACAAAACCTAGTAATTTTCGACAATCGCTTGTAGCTCGTAGGAAATGTTGATAACAATTATTTTTATTCGAACGAGGATCATACAATCATGCGGTCCTCATAGAATTATACCGTAATCCAATATGTAAGCCTATACTGCACGTCCAGTGCTCTCTGTTTACAAAAAGTCGACATAAGTAAGAGGAGGAAGGAGTCAGTAGATCATCTTACTCTTCAAGCAAAACATATGAAACTTCAGTCAAACAAGAATTTTCCTGCACCGAAAATAGGGGACACAAGTCGCCTACAAATTCCAGATGCGTAGATTGTGGAAAGCCTGATGCGCGAAATGTACTTGGTTGTGTTATGGAGATTACCCAGGACAACTTTTTCAAGCTGGGTACACGTAATGGTTCTACGTACGCCCACTCACAATTTCAGTTGTCCCACAAAAAGTTCTTAAAGTTGAAAGATATATCAAGAGAAGAAACGTCACTTTGATCAGTCGCTACAGCTCAAGTTGTAGGTAACGGCCAGATGTTGTTATATTGTTTCTTACCTTTATATTGACGACATATCCACAAATATATATTCATTTTTTTAACATTCACTAAGAGCTCCTCGTCATTATTAACAATCGCTAGTGAATGTACACAATACCTAGTTAATGTCAATAAATATACGTTCTATTTTCGAATTTCCTATATTAGTACGTTATTGTCGACAATCACTAGTCAATGTCGACATTCCCTGAATTATCGACTTTCACGGTGATTCTTCAATTTACATCTCAAGACGTGTGGTAGAGGTATAAAAATTACTCATCTGTAAAATGAATTACTCAAATTTTTACTTGCATTATTTTTTATCTAAGAAAGAGCAACAGAAGATAAATTGGTATCCGATTTCACCCTAGGTTTCCAAAGTACACTCCACCGGATGGAGGCTAGCAGGGCTGCTCAGCCAATTGTATTGGCTAAAAACTTAGCTAAAAACTAACCCTTCAAATTGATTGGCTTTGGCCTCTAGCTAATAGCTAACCCGGTTTCATTTGCTAGCTAACGACTAGCTAATTCCGACCGAAAATTCCTCGGCTAATGGCTGACGGCTAAAAGCCTCTCCCTCTCTGATTGCATAAGCAGTAAGTGTGTAAGGGAAAGATTGAGGGGAAAAATTAGCCATTAGCAGGGCTAATTTCATTGACTAAAGGGTTGACTAAAAGCTAACTTGATTTCATTGGCTTCGACCAAAATGGCTTCGGCTAATGGCTAATGGTTAAAAGCTTCGACTTAGTAAGCTAAGAAGCCCAGCATGAGAGAAGGATGACGCTACTTCTTTAAGGTGATCATATGCTTCGTTCATGGCTGCGCTACTGTGAAGACACGACAGAACTCACTGTTTCGCGAACATTCGTTTTCCTGGAAATCCTTGTGATGAAAAAGAAATCAAACTTGTTTAAGAGGAATATTATGTACTTTATTTTGCAGTCAAAGGTGAACTTGAACACTTGCAGAAGTTCAAACGGCAGAGTTTAGAAGATTTACAGAAAGATTCCAGGACCACAAATCAGGCTGGAGAAGTCAATTCACGAATTTGAAATCCAGCAGGAGCGCTGGTGGCGATATCTAGTAGAATGCACTAGAAGATGAATATGGTGTTTTTGACCATAAGAGGTTATACACATAAAATCAACTTTACGTCCTTAAATACTGTTTTATATGCAGCTCTCATGAACATCATGAATTCAATTCCAGATTTTATGCAAAACTTTTCTCACATCTTCACCTTGTCGATTGAATTGCGTCAATCAGGAAACAGTACTTAAACAAGGAACCTGTTCTATGTTTCTTTTTTGGTTAAAAAATTTGCCGTCTGCTGTCCAACATTTTTATTTTGTCGATAGAGGGCGCAAATGGAACACACCTGTATTGCTCAGACGACGTCCAAGTTGGATTTCAACACTAATTAAAGAATTTTGGAGGTGACTGAGGTAGAAATTTACCCTCCGGTAATAGCAAATCAACCACAACCCAAATCGATACAGAAACTAATAAGTGCAGACGCAGTTGAATCTAATTACTCGATCAGGAATACGAAGTCACGCAGGACCTCGGAACTTTGTCTCCCACAGTATACATGAATTTCAAGTGCACGACTATCTAGATCGCGTTCCGAGTGCCCGAGGATTGATTGTTTCCATATCAGCATGTCATTCAGTAGCTATTTCGTATACTCGTAGTACGCGGTATTAATGGGACAGAAGCAGAGGGAGGGGATTTAGAGAAAAAAATCTAATTTTCAATCCTCGCGCATTTGAATAGGTTAAAAATAACCTAGAAATAGGCGGACCTTCGATGTATTCTAAAAGGTAATTCATTAAATTTTTAAAAAGAGGCATTCATGGTCAAGAAACTATTAAATAAAAAATATTGTCGGTCGGTAGGTATAACGACGCCCCGCCAGTAGGTGTAAATGAGATCAAAATTTAGCGCCTCTACATTGCAGCACCGTTACGCAATTCTCGCGAATTAATATTCCCGATCTCCAGTGTCAATATATTGATGCGATGTCATGCGTTATCATTTTATATTGTGTCCACACGTCGTTATTGAAAATGTTATTGATTATATACCTGCCCCGAAAGTCTATCGAATACCACGAACGTAATCAAAGTGGCAGAAAACAATGTTGACGGAGCACATCGAATGAGAAGAACGTCGGCGATTTGTTTGTTTACTCAACTCATTAATCCGAGCTCGAATTAAGTAGCCCACTTTATCTGGGAACGGTAGCTAGCACTCGCGGCTAAGAACGATCAATGACACGAACGGAAAAATTGCACCGAGAAATAACAAAATAGATGCCCTGCATATACTCGATGTATATAACGACATACTATAATGGGACTTATAGGTAATGCAGTCACTTCAGGCCAGTATAACAGATTTATACATGACAGTGAACTTCACACCTACGGAGAAAGCGGCGGCGCTGTACACGCGGCGGCACGAAGGCATCTTCTCGTAATCGCGGGCACCGAGCTCGATTAGCCGCCGCCGTCATTTACCGAATATGGGGATTTCTTCGGCTGACCAAGACGACCAGGAAAACGAGATTTTGCACACTCATAAGTCGCTGATTAATTTATAGCAATTTTTTCTCTATCAACGCGAGGACGTCTGCAATCTTCGATATAGTAAAGTGCAAACAAGCTAGACAACGTTACATCACACTGTATGCAATAGGCAAATTTGGAAAATTTGATGCATAATTCGTCCGGATTGAACTCTATAAGTAAAAGACGTTTTCGCCTGGAAATGTGGGTGTATTGCGTAGACTGTACGTGAACGTGTTCGACTAACCGCAAACCTATACGTATACAAAATGAAAATTATTCTATGTGCGTTATATTCGGGTCAAGGAGGTTCTTGTGTATAGCCTGGAGATAAACAGTATCTGTAACATTTCAATCTATACGTAAAACGTGTGCTTGTAGAACAAAGAAAGCTCAAATTACGAAAAAAAAATCACTACACGATAATGCGGAGAAATAAGTTCGCAATCTATGTACAAACGATCTAAGTGCAGGATATTGAATTTTTGGTCAACGACCCAACCGAGAGATACGACAATACGTAGGATGCGTGTACACTTCGCTATTTAGTTGTCAATGATTTTTCTCCCCTTCCGCGATTTACATAAATTTATATATTATTTGCACCTCTAATGTTCTCCACTAGTCTCCTAATGATTTAAATAAATTATTTTAATGGCTTCCCAAGTCGTCCGTCCTCTGCTGGGACACAATCAGTACGGGGAAATGTAGCGCTCGAGGATTTCCGAAAGCATTAACAGTAGGTTTCCTTTAATCGAGTGCACGACTGATAAACGAGAATACGTTGCTGTAATTTGCCTCGTACACAAATGGAGACAACTCGAAACATACGTGGGAAGGACGACTGAATTTATGGTCCCGCAATTTTCAACGTTTCATAATCCTGCGTGAATATTCGTCTGTCGAAATATTTCGCACAAGTCGTGTACCTCACCTCTCCACTTTTGACAAGAGATTCGCACACGGAGAATAGAATTCCAACTTTGACAACAGTACACGATTTGTTCGATTTCTCACACTACGTTTATGAGAAACCAAATTATTTGTCGAGAGATGGTCCAGGCAAGACCACCCGCAAACCTCAAAAATTTGTTGAGAATCTCGAGAGCAGTATATTTGTAACCAGGAAACGAAGACAAGTACTTCAATTAGGGTCAACGTATGTTTCCTTCTTAATGAAAGGAACTGAGAATTCAAAAAGATGCGATTTTTTCAGGTAAAATTCTCAATTTTTTTCAATGGTCGGAAGATTATCTTGATTACAGCATTCCCTGACTTAGAATTTTTCAGAAAAAACGGTCTCACGACTTAAGGAACTTTCGACCTTCGAACTTTATCACGAGACTTGGAAAGATCTTGACCTTAAACTACGGATATTCAAGTTAATGATTCCAGTGGGGAAGGGGGGAGAGGAGGGCTGATTGGGGAAAAAGCACGTTAATGATTCCCGAGCTATGGAAAGGAATTAGAGAAATTTCAATTATAGAACTATATGTACGTATCAGGAGAAAGATTTTAAGACATTTCGACCAAATAAATTTCCGAGTGTCAACAAGAAATCATCATCCACAACACCAATAATCAAAACTGCTCAAAAAAAATTTTCGAAGAAGTCAAGAACGAGAATATGCCATTTTGAAAGTATTTTTTCAACACGGAATTCGATGCCGTTATTCGTTCTTCGTGATTCCCTCGGTGCAGTCTTCTGCGATCTTAACGTTTAGTTGTCGCAACTCTTTCCGAAGCGCGACACACCTTTTCGTCATACTAGCCTTCAGTTTTCGATGCGCTTCGCAACGAGCCGCCAGAACTAAACATCAAGATTGCAGAAAACACCGAAGGAATCACGGATAACGAATAACGGCATCGAATCGGATATTCTCGTTCTTCACCTCTTCAAAAAATTTTTTAGTGGGGAACTACTCCCGCTATCCCTTTCGTTGGGGGGTACTTCCAGGAAATTTCCGTCCGCGAGCGCGTGCGGTCCAAGGTTGATGACGCCACGAGGTTGATGACGTTACGGAGAGGAGGAGGGAGGGGGACTAGGGAAATTTTCATCTGCGATCGCGAGCGGTCCAGGGTTGATGACGTCACAGAGGCGGGGCGAGTTATAAAATTTCGACTTTCGAGCTATTTATGATAGGAGGGGGACTTAAAATAATTTTGACCTATGATAGGAGAGGGACTTAAATTAATTTGGACATAGGATAAGAGGGGGACTTGAAAAAATTTTGACTCTCGAGCTATATATGATAGGATTTTCTATATTTATGTTCTACTTTTTGAAAGACCCTCCGCAGTGGAGTACGGGTCTTGCCGGTTCCTCGCTCGCCGTTGCAAAACGTGCAACGATATCCTAATTTTTTTGTTGAGTTGTGTAAGAGAAAAGGAAATTTTTATTACCAAAAAATGGCGCAATTTGATGAAAACAAAATTAGTAGATACGAATTTGTACCTGTAGTCCCTCGTAAGTTTTTGCCATCTAAAATTTTATACGTTTTCCTAGAGGGGCCGCACATTGTGATTCCTGACTTAGGTTGCGACTTATTAGGTGGCGACCGTAAGAGGTCGAGAGGAATAATGAAGTCTGGAAAGCAGAAAGACACCAAGCACTGTATCATAAGTAGAATGTCTGATTTCTGGCAGAAAGACCACTTGAGAGGAGGTTGAAAAGGTGGCGAGCATCAGAAGTTGAGTAGAAATGAAGTTTGGAAAGCAGACAAGAATACCGATTGCTGTCACGTGCGTAGAATGGCTGATTTCTGGCAGAGAGATCGCTTGAGAGGAGGCTGAAGAGATGGCGAAAGTCGGAGGTCAGGTAAAAATGAAGTCTAGAAAGCAGAAAAGGGTCTCGAGCGCTGTATCATAAGTAGAATGACTGATTTCTGGAAGAGAAGGCTTGAGAGGAGGCTCAGGGGGAGGTTGAAAATGAAATGTGAAAGTAAACAAGGATACCAAGCACTTGTTGCTGCAAATTGTTGAAGGATTACAAACGTAGATCGTATATTAGTGTTTAATCGAAAAGGAGATGACTCTCGTGGATATTGTAACAGAAAAACTTATTGACCAATTAACCAGTAGTACGTTGGAGTTGAAAGGATATAGTAAAAAAATGACATCCGTTGTAGTAGCGATTGAGATACTTAGTTCAAAAATCGACATGTTAAAAGAATCGGTTGAAAGTCAACTTGAACAACTTTGTGAAGAAGATAAAACTAGAATTTAAGAACTTCGGAACAAAATTACCAAACTGCGAAACTCCTCTGAGAACGCGCGCAAGTTCTTATACATTGCGAATAATGACTTTATAAATATCCAGGGGCGGATTTAGGGGTACATTTTGGGAGGGAATATTCCATTGTTCAAAAAATTTTTTCCTCGCTCCGCTAGAAAAATATAGTCAAATTACACAATTTCAGTCTCTTTTGGAGTTTTTATTTATTTTTTTTTTTTTTTGGGGGGGGGCATTCCCCTTGTCCCCCCAATCCGCCCCTGAATATCGCACACACCATATTGATTGTTTTAATTTTATTATTTTATTAACAAACAGTTTTAAAGTTCTTTCAAAAATTAAACAGTATTAAAGTGCCGTAACAAGAAAAGTAGGATATAAAAGTAGGTTCTAGGAATTTGCCCTTTCTGCGCATGCGCGAGTCTGGCTTTTGACGGCGATCTCTCTCTCTCTCTCTCTCTCTCTCTCTCTCTCTCTCTCTCTCTCTCTCTCTCTCTCTCTCTCTCTCTCTCTCTCTCTCTCTCTCTCTCTCTCTCTCTCTCTCTCTCTCTCTCTCTCTCTCTCTCTGTCTATATGACGGCAATCTCTTTCTAAGAAGGGTTGCCCGGCTATTTGACAACGCGGCGATCTCTTTTTTTCTAAGTTATGTCTGTGTCGGGTGTTGTATGTCAATGTCTCTGTAAGTATAAGGAAAAAAAAAATCAATTTTACACGTCGAGGGTGATAGAGGGTGAATATCACGAATGTTGTTTTTTTGGGGGGGCTTCCTGTTTAATTAACCTGTTCACGGCAACTGAGGTATATTTACGTCAAAATGTTACAAGACCATCAGCGCTGTTTTGACGTAAATATACGCCACTCTTGTTAACGCAACACAGCGTATATTTACATTCGGCTTCTTGGTCCATTTCTAATAAAACGTTGCCGCCGCAAACAGGTTAAGAATATCATTTTTCATTGGGGGTGCTTGATTCATGTTAGGATCTCTTTCTGACTTGTGGAAATAATGAGTTGCTCGTAGGTTTTTGGACAGTTAATGATAGCGCCTATGCTGCTTATCAGGGTATAAAGTGGAAAAGCAATTTCATTAATTTATTTTTGCGGGTGATTTGATCAGAAATGAGTGCTCTGCGTATATTTTTGGTCAGTTTGCTTGATATGAAAATGAATTAATGAAATTGCTTTTCCACTTCATACCCTGATAAGCAGCGTAGGCGCTATCATTAACTGTCCAAAAACCTACGAGCAACTCATTATTTCCACAAGTCAGAAAGAGATCCTAATGTCAATCAAGCACCCCCAACAAAAAACAGACTCAAAATCAACCATTTTCTTTTTAGCAGACTTGAAGTTTGAAAGTCGATAAGCACAATTATTCCTACAGAAAATTAAAAATCGACTGTTAATCGACGCAACAGATTTCAGCTCGATAGAAAAATTTGGATAAATTGACTCGAAATCGACTTCAGATCCACATCGATTTGAAGTCAACCAACGTAAATTACCAGAGATCTACAAATCGACTTGAAAGCGATCCAACAGACCAGTCGATATCTGGTCGATAGAAACATTTGTAGAAGATGACTTGAAATTGATATCAGATAAACGTTGATTTGAGGGTAGATTTGAAGTCGGCCAACGTAAATTACCAGAGAACTACGAATCGCCTTGAAATCGATTCAACAGAGCATTTGACAGTAAGTCAATAGAAAATTGACCCCGGATCGACGTCGATTTAAGTCGACCAATGTACGAAGCTAGAAAACTACGAACTGACCGACTCGAATGGTCGATTTTAGGTCGGTCAAAATTTGGACAATTCGACGTCAAATAGCCGGTCGACAAGGTTCATCATTTTTCGATTCTCTTATCCAAAATATGAAATAATCCCAACCTTCGAATCAAATGGAAATTAAAAATCTCGAAATCCATTTCCTTTCATAGAGAGGCACATGCAAGAGTATGGTATACACAATCTGGACTTCATTTTTTGCCAAGACGTATTCAAATTGTAAACCTTTATTTCTCTACCACACTTTCTAGGACGGTTTTCTTTGAGTTCCGACAGTCACGTTCTCGCAATGATCGACTCTTCTGTTCTTTCTCCGAGATATTCGAATGACATCCATTCTATTCGTAATAGCTTCTCAAAGACAATCTAGTAAAGAATTTAATTTCTTGTTCTTGAAATTATAGCACGAATTATGCTGCCGTATTCGTTAATTATCTCATCAAAATCCGAGTCCGTGGATGAAAGGGAAAAAAATATTAACTAAGCGCCGTAATTAGTTCGTTGCTACCTCGCGTCCTTTCAATCACCGACATTAATTTGCGATACATAGTTGGAATTGGGTACGCGCAGCACAATTTTTTTTTTTCGGTATACCTAATCTTTACTCATCTACATTCTAAATAGGCACTTCGGTGAAATTATAATAAGCTATATAATACGCGTGGACAATCGTGCGAATAATTTTCTGATGCTTGCAATAAAATTAACCTGAACTCGACCGAAGTTCTTTTTCTTTTATTTTTTTTTTTATTCGTCGCATGGCTAAATAGCATTCTAGCACGCTTATAATAGAGTCTCGAGCCCGATAGAATTAATTCTAACAGCTGACAATAGGATATGGACAGACACTATTATTTAATACTCTCGTGTGAGAGAAGTAAATGAATTGATAATATTATAAATATTTTTTCTGCCACGATATACCACCTACCTACCCGCAAACTAAACGCTGCGATAGTTCAACTCTGACCTAAAGCCTACGAACTTAAGTACCCTTGCGAAGGCTGCAGCATGCCTGTTTATTTGCCAAAGATTTATACGGAATTGAACTATGGTACATTACGTACTACGCATGTAACGTATTTAGAACAAAATATGATCCATAAACTAATTTACAAATGTGGATCTGAAGAGCTCAAGCGAGATCCTTTAAATGGGTTAAACTGCAAAGAGTTCATGTTAGTAGGTCGAGGATGAATTATAGGAGGAAGAAGAGACAGGATAGGAAGAATTAAGGACACGAGGAATCACAAAAAGATGAGTAAATGGAAATATATCCGTATTCATTCCCTCGTTTTGATCGAGGCAGACATAAAACGTGATCTTAGACGTAGATATTTTTTTTCCACTAAAAAAAATCAGACTTCCATGGAACTCAGGTGACATTTACTCATATTCAGTTATTTTATAATTCCGATGAAATTTCTTTGCCGACTCGGAAAAGTCCAATTTTTTGACAGAGGCTTTTCAGACAGGTACCTCTAGAATCATAACGCCACGGTACTTGCGATGCTGGAAGTAATGTGGACAATTGCGACGCTTAATGCGACTTTATGGCCACTCTTAACTCAGGTGAGATTTATTTATATTCAGTTATTTTATAATTCCGATGAAATTTCTTTGCCGACTCGGAAAAGTCCAATTTTTTGACAGAGGCTATCTCCGGAATTTGCGTTCGCAGTACAATCCCGAGTTACTTTTCTTCCTGAATCTATACGTTAAATCGACTGACGACACGAAACAGAATTTCAGACAGGTACCTCTAGAATCATAACGCCAGGGTACTTGCGATGCTGGAGGTAATGTTGACAATTGCGACGCTTAATGCGACTTTATGGCCACTCTTAAGCTCAGAAGAGATTTACTTATATTCAGTTATTTTATAATTCCGATGAAATTTCTTTGCCGACTCGGAAAAGTCCAATTTTTTGACAGAGGCTTTTCAGACAGGTACCTCTAGAATCATAACGCCAGGGTACTTGCGATGCTGGAGGTAATGTTGACAATTGCGACGCTTAATGCGACTTTATGGCCACTCTTAAGCTCAGAAGAGATTTACTTATATTCAGTTATTTTATAATTCCGATGAAATTTCTTTGCCGACTCGGAAAAGTCCAATTTTTTGACAGAGGCTTTTCAGACAGGTACCTCTAGAATCATAACGCCAGGGTACTTGCGATGCTGGAGGTAATGTTGACAATTGCGACGCTTAATGCGACTTTATGGCCACTCTTAAGCTCAGAAGAGATTTACTTATATTCAGTTATTTTATAATTCCGATGAAATTTCTTTGCCGACTCGGAAAAGTCCAATTTTTTGACAGAGGCTTTTCAGACAGGTACCTCTAGAATCATAACGCCAGGGTACTTGCGATGCTGGAGGTAATGTTGACAATTGCGACGCTTAATGCGACTTTATGGCCACTCTTAAGCTCAGAAGAGATTTACTTATATTCAGTTATTTTATAATTCCGATGAAATTTCTTTGCCGACTCGGAAAAGTCCAATTTTTTGACAGAGGCTTTTCAGACAGGTACCTCTAGAATCATAACGCCAGGATACTTGCGATGCTGGAGGTAATGTTGACAATTGCGACGCTTAATGCGACTTTATGGCCACTCTTAAGCTCAGAAGAGATTTACTTATATTCAGTTATTTTATAATTCCGATGAAATTTCTTTGCCGACTCGGAAAAGTCCAATTTTTTGACAGAGGCTTTTCAGACAGGTACCTCTAGAATCATAACGCCAGGATACTTGCGATGCTGGAGGTAATGTTGACAATTGCGACGCTTAATGCGACTTTATGGCCACTCTTAAGCTCAGAAGAGATTTACTTATATTCAGTTATTTTATAATTCCGATGAAATTTCTTTGCCGACTCGGAAAAGTCCAATTTTTTGAAAGAGGCTTTTCAGACAGGTACCTCTAGAATCATAACGCCAGGGTACTTGCGATGCTGGAGGTAATGTTGACAATTGCGACGCTTAATGCGACTTTATGGCCACTCTTAAGCTCAGAAGAGATTTACTTATATTCAGTTATTTTATAATTCCGATGAAATTTCTTTGCCGACTCGGAAAAGTCCAATTTTTTGACAGAGGCTTTTCAGACAGGTACCTCTAGAATCATAACGCCAGGGTACTTGCGATGCTGGAGGTAATGTTGACAATTGCGACGCTTAATGCGACTTTATGGCCACTCTTAAGCTCAGAAGAGATTTATTTATATTCAGTTATTTTATAATTCCGATGAAATTTCTTTGCCGACTCGGAAAAGTCCAATTTTTTGACAGAGGCTTTTCAGACAGGTACCTCTAGAATCATAACGCCAGGATACTTGCGATGCTGGAGGTAATGTTGACAATTGCGACGCTTAATGCGACTTTATGGCCACTCTTAAGCTCAGAAGAGATTTACTTATATTCAGTTATTTTATAATTCCGATGAAATTTCTTTGCCGACTCGGAAAAGTCCAATTTTTTGACAGAGGCTTTTCAGACAGGTACCTCTAGAATCATAACGCCAGGGTACTTGCGATGCTGGAGGTAATGTTGACAATTGCGACGCTTAATGCGACTTTATGGCCACTCTTAAGCTCAGAAGAGATTTACTTATATTCAGTTATTTTATAATTCCGATGAAATTTCTTTGCCGACTCGGAAAAGTCCAATTTTTTGACAGAGGCTTTTCAGACAGGTACCTCTAGAATCATAACGCCAGGATACTTGCGATGCTGGAGGTAATGTTGACAATTGCGACGCTTAATGCGACTTTATGGCCACTCTTAAGCTCAGAAGAGATTTACTTATATTCAGTTATTTTATAATTCCGATGAAATTTCTTTGCCGACTCGGAAAAGTCCAATTTTTTGACAGAGGCTTTTCAGACAGGTACCTCTAGAATCATAACGCCAGGGTACTTGCGATGCTGGAGGTAATGTTGACAATTGCGACGCTTAATGCGACTTTATGGCCACTCTTAAGCTCAGAAGAGATTTACTTATATTCAGTTATTTTATAATTCCGATGAAATTTCTTTGCCGACTCGGAAAAGTCCAATTTTTTGACAGAGGCTTTTCAGACAGGTACCTCTAGAATCATAACGCCAGGGTACTTGCGATGCTGGAGGTAATGTTGACAATTGCGACGCTTAATGCGACTTTATGGCCACTCTTAAGCTCAGAAGAGATTTACTTATATTCAGTTATTTTATAATTCCGATGAAATTTCTTTGCCGACTCGGAAAAGTCCAATTTTTTGACAGAGGCTTTTCAGACAGGTACCTCTAGAATCATAACGCCAGGGTACTTGCGATGCTGGAGGTAATGTTGACAATTGCGACGCTTAATGCGACTTTATGGCCACTCTTAAGCTCAGAAGAGATTTACTTATATTCAGTTATTTTATAATTCCGATGAAATTTCTTTGCCGACTCGGAAAAGTCCAATTTTTTGACAGAGGCTTTTCAGACAGGTACCTCTAGAATCATAACGCCAGGGTACTTGCGATGCTGGAGGTAATGTTGACAATTGCGACGCTTAATGCGACTTTATGGCCACTCTTAAGCTCAGAAGAGATTTACTTATATTCAGTTATTTTATAATTCCGATGAAATTTCTTTGCCGACTCGGAAAAGTCCAATTTTTTGACAGAGGCTTTTCAGACAGGTACCTCTAGAATCATAACGCCAGGGTACTTGCGATGCTGGAGGTAATGTTGACAATTGCGACGCTTAATGCGACTTTATGGCCACTCTTAAGCTCAGAAGAGATTTACTTATATTCAGTTATTTTATAATTCCGATGAAATTTCTTTGCCGACTCGGAAAAGTCCAATTTTTTGACAGAGGCTTTTCAGACAGGTACCTCTAGAATCATAACGCCAGGGTACTTGCGATGCTGGAGGTAATGTTGACAATTGCGACGCTTAATGCGACTTTATGGCCACTCTTAAGCTCAGAAGAGATTTACTTATATTCAGTTATTTTATAATTCCGATGAAATTTCTTTGCCGACTCGGAAAAGTCCAATTTTTTGACAGAGGCTTTTCAGACAGGTACCTCTAGAATCATAACGCCAGGGTACTTGCGATGCTGGAGGTAATGTTGACAATTGCGACGCTTAATGCGACTTTATGGCCACTCTTAAGCTCAGAAGAGATTTACTTATATTCAGTTATTTTATAATTCCGATGAAATTTCTTTGCCGACTCGGAAAAGTCCAATTTTTTGACAGAGGCTTTTCAGACAGGTACCTCTAGAATCATAACGCCAGGGTACTTGCGATGCTGGAGGTAATGTTGACAATTGCGACGCTTAATGCGACTTTATGGCCACTCTTAAGCTCAGAAGAGATTTATTTATATTCAGTTATTTTATAATTCCGATGAAATTTCTTTGCCGACTCGGAAAAGTCCAATTTTTTGACAGAGGCTTTTCAGACAGGTACCTCTAGAATCATAACGCCAGGGTACTTGCGATGCTGGAGGTAATGTTGACAATTGCGACGCTTAATGCGACTTTATGGCCACTCTTAAGCTCAGAAGAGATTTACTTATATTCAGTTATTTTATAATTCCGATGAAATTTCTTTGCCGACTCGGAAAAGTCCAATTTTTTGACAGAGGCTTTTCAGACAGGTACCTCTAGAATCATAACGCCAGGGTACTTGCGATGCTGGAGGTAATGTTGACAATTGCGACGCTTAATGCGACTTTATGGCCACTCTTAAGCTCAGAAGAGATTTACTTATATTCAGTTATTTTATAATTCCGATGAAATTTCTTTGCCGACTCGGAAAAGTCCAATTTTTTGACAGAGGCTTTTCAGACAGGTACCTCTAGAATCATAACGCCAGGATACTTGCGATGCTGGAGGTAATGTTGACAATTGCGACGCTTAATGCGACTTTATGGCCACTCTTAAGCTCAGGTGAGATTTACTTATATTCAGTTATTTTATAATTCCGATGAAATTTATTTGCCGACTCGGAAAAGTCCAATTTTTTGACACAGGCTTTTCAGACAGGTACCTCTAGAATCATAACGCCAGGGTACTTGCGATGCTGGAGGTAATGTTGACAATTGCGACGTTTAATGCGACTTTCTGGCCACTCTTAAGCTCAGGTGAGATTTATTTATATTCAGTTATTTTATAATTCCGATGAAATTTCTTTGCCGACTCGGAAAAGTCCAATTTTTTGACAGAGGCTTTTCAGACAGGTACCTCTAGAATCATAACGCCAGGATACTTGCGATGCTGGAGGTAATGTTGACAATTGCGACGCTTAATGCGACTTTATGGCCACTCTTAAGCTCAGAAGAGATTTACTTATATTCAGTTATTTTATAATTCCGATGAAATTTCTTTGCCGACTCGGAAAAGTCCAATTTTTTGACAGAGGCTTTTCAGACAGGTACCTCTAGAATCATAACGCCAGGGTACTTGCGATGCTGGAGGTAATGTTGACAATTGCGACGCTTAATGCGACTTTATGGCCACTCTTAAGCTCAGAAGAGATTTACTTATATTCAGTTATTTTATAATTCCGATGAAATTTCTTTGCCGACTCGGAAAAGTCCAATTTTTTGACAGAGGCTTTTCAGACAGGTACCTCTAGAATCATAACGCCAGGATACTTGCGATGCTGGAGGTAATGTTGACAATTGCGACGCTTAATGCGACTTTATGGCCACTCTTAAGCTCAGAAGAGATTTACTTATATTCAGTTATTTTATAATTCCGATGAAATTTCTTTGCCGACTCGGAAAAGTCCAATTTTTTGACAGAGGCTTTTCAGACAGGTACCTCTAGAATCATAACGCCAGGATACTTGCGATGCTGGAGGTAATGTTGACAATTGCGACGCTTAATGCGACTTTATGGCCACTCTTAAGCTCAGAAGAGATTTACTTATATTCAGTTATTTTATAATTCCGATGAAATTTCTTTGCCGACTCGGAAAAGTCCAATTTTTTGACACAGGCTTTTCAGACAGGTACCTCTAGAATCATAACGCCAGGGTACTTGCGATGCTGGAGGTAATGTTGACAATTGCGACGCTTAATGCGACTTTATGGCCACTCTTAAGCTCAGAAGAGATTTACTTATATTCAGTTATTTTATAATTCCGATGAAATTTCTTTGCCGACTCGGAAAAGTCCAATTTTTTGACAGAGGCTTTTCAGACAGGTACCTCTAGAATCATAACGCCAGGATACTTGCGATGCTGGAGGTAATGTTGACAATTGCGACGCTTAATGCGACTTTATGGCCACTCTTAAGCTCAGAAGAGATTTACTTATATTCAGTTATTTTATAATTCCGATGAAATTTCTTTGCCGACTCGGAAAAGTCCAATTTTTTGAAAGAGGCTTTTCAGACAGGTACCTCTAGAATCATAACGCCAGGGTACTTGCGATGCTGGAGGTAATGTTGACAATTGCGACGCTTAATGCGACTTTATGGCCACTCTTAAGCTCAGAAGAGATTTACTTATATTCAGTTATTTTATAATTCCGATGAAATTTCTTTGCCGACTCGGAAAAGTCCAATTTTTTGACAGAGGCTTTTCAGACAGGTACCTCTAGAATCATAACGCCAGGGTACTTGCGATGCTGGAGGTAATGTTGACAATTGCGACGCTTAATGCGACTTTATGGCCACTCTTAAGCTCAGAAGAGATTTATTTATATTCAGTTATTTTATAATTCCGATGAAATTTCTTTGCCGACTCGGAAAAGTCCAATTTTTTGACAGAGGCTTTTCAGACAGGTACCTCTAGAATCATAACGCCAGGGTACTTGCGATGCTGGAGGTAATGTTGACAATTGCGACGCTTAATGCGACTTTATGGCCACTCTTAAGCTCAGAAGAGATTTACTTATATTCAGTTATTTTATAATTCCGATGAAATTTCTTTGCCGACTCGGAAAAGTCCAATTTTTTGACAGAGGCTTTTCAGACAGGTACCTCTAGAATCATAACGCCAGGGTACTTGCGATGCTGGAGGTAATGTTGACAATTGCGACGCTTAATGCGACTTTATGGCCACTCTTAAGCTCAGAAGAGATTTACTTATATTCAGTTATTTTATAATTCCGATGAAATTTCTTTGCCGACTCGGAAAAGTCCAATTTTTTGACAGAGGCTTTTCAGACAGGTACCTCTAGAATCATAACGCCAGGGTACTTGCGATGCTGGAGGTAATGTTGACAATTGCGACGCTTAATGCGACTTTATGGCCACTCTTAAGCTCAGAAGAGATTTACTTATATTCAGTTATTTTATAATTCCGATGAAATTTCTTTGCCGACTCGGAAAAGTCCAATTTTTTGACAGAGGCTTTTCAGACAGGTACCTCTAGAATCATAACGCCAGGATACTTGCGATGCTGGAGGTAATGTTGACAATTGCGACGCTTAATGCGACTTTATGGCCACTCTTAAGCTCAGGTGAGATTTACTTATATTCAGTTATTTTATAATTCCGATGAAATTTATTTGCCGACTCGGAAAAGTCCAATTTTTTGACACAGGCTTTTCAGACAGGTACCTCTAGAATCATAACGCCAGGGTACTTGCGATGCTGGAGGTAATGTTGACAATTGCGACGTTTAATGCGACTTTCTGGCCACTCTTAAGCTCAGGTGAGATTTATTTATATTCAGTTATTTTATAATTCCGATGAAATTTCTTTGCCGACTCGGAAAAGTCCAATTTTTTGACTGAGGCTTTTCAGACAGGTACCTCTAGAATCATAACGCCAGGATACTTGCGATGCTGGAGGTAATGTTGACAATTGCGACGCTTAATGCGACTTTATGGCCACTCTTAAGCTCAGAAGAGATTTACTTATATTCAGTTATTTTATAATTCCGATGAAATTTATTTGCCGACTCGGAAAAGTCCAATTTTTTGACTGAGGCTTTTCAGACAGGTACCTCTAGAATCATAACGCCAGGGTACTTGCGATGCTGGAGGTAATGTTGACAATTGCGACGTTTAATGCGACTTTCTGGCCACTCTTAAGCTCAGGTGAGATTTATTTATATTCAGTTATTTTATAATTCCGATGAAATTTCTTTGCCGACTCGGAAAAGTCCAATTTTTTGACAGAGGCTTTTCAGACAGGTACCTCTAGAATCATAACGCCAGGATACTTGCGATGCTGGAGGTAATGTTGACAATTGCGACGCTTAATGCGACTTTATGGCCACTCTTAAGCTCAGAAGAGATTTACTTATATTCAGTTATTTTATAATTCCGATGAAATTTCTTTGCCGACTCGGAAAAGTCCAATTTTTTGACACAGGCTTTTCAGACAGGTACCTCTAGAATCATAACGCCAGGGTACTTGCGATGCTGGAGGTAATGTTGACAATTGCGACGTTTAATGCGACTTTATGGCCACTCTTAAGCTCAGAAGAGATTTACTTATATTCAGTTATTTTATAATTCCGATGAAATTTCTTTGCCGACTCGGAAAAGTCCAATTTTTTGACAGAGGCTTTTCAGACAGGTACCTCTAGAATCATAACGCCAGGATACTTGCGATGCTGGAGGTAATGTTGACAATTGCGACGCTTAATGCGACTTTATGGCCACTCTTAAGCTCAGGTGAGATTTACTTATATTCAGTTATTTTATAATTCCGATGAAATTTATTTGCCGACTCGGAAAAGTCCAATTTTTTGACACAGGCTTTTCAGACAGGTACCTCTAGAATCATAACGCCAGGGTACTTGCGATGCTGGAGGTAATGTTGACAATTGCGACGTTTAATGCGACTTTCTGGCCACTCTTAAGCTCAGGTGAGATTTATTTATATTCAGTTATTTTATAATTCCGATGAAATTTCTTTGCCGACTCGGAAAAGTCCAATTTTTTGACTGAGGCTTTTCAGACAGGTACCTCTAGAATCATAACGCCAGGATACTTGCGATGCTGGAGGTAATGTTGACAATTGCGACGCTTAATGCGACTTTATGGCCACTCTTAAGCTCAGAAGAGATTTACTTATATTCAGTTATTTTATAATTCCGATGAAATTTATTTGCCGACTCGGAAAAGTCCAATTTTTTGACACAGGCTTTTCAGACAGGTACCTCTAGAATCATAACGCCAGGATACTTGCGATGCTGGAGGTAATGTTGACAATTGCGACGCTTAATGCGACTTTATGGCCACTCTTAAGCTCAGAAGAGATTTACTTATATTCAGTTATTTTATAATTCCGATGAAATTTCTTTGCCGACTCGGAAAAGTCCAATTTTTTGACACAGGCTTTTCAGACAGGTACCTCTAGAATCATAACGCCAGGGTACTTGCGATGCTGGAGATAATGTTGACAATTGCGACGTTTAATGCGACTTTCTGGCCACTCTTAAGCTCAGGTGAGATTTATTTATATTCAGTTATTTTATAATTCCGATGAAATTTCTTTGCCGACTCGGAAAAGTCCAATTTTTTGACAGAGGCTTTTCAGACAGGTACCTCTAGAATCATAACGCCAGGATACTTGCGATGCTGGAGGTAATGTTGACAATTGCGACGCTTAATGCGACTTTATGGCCACTCTTAAGCTCAGAAGAGATTTACTTATATTCAGTTATTTTATAATTCCGATGAAATTTCTTTGCCGACTCGGAAAAGTCCAATTTTTTGACACAGGCTTTTCAGACAGGTACCTCTAGAATCATAACGCCAGGGTACTTGCGATGCTGGAGGTAATGTTGACAATTGCGACGTTTAATGCGACTTTCTGGCCACTCTTAAGCTCAGGTGAGATTTATTTATATTCAGTTATTTTATAATTCCGATGAAATTTCTTTGCCGACTCGGAAAAGTCCAATTTTTTGACAGAGGCTTTTCAGACAGGTACCTCTAGAATCATAACGCCAGGGTACTTGCGATGCTGGAGGTAATGTTGACAATTGCGACGCTTAATGCGACTTTATGGCCACTCTTAAGCTCAGAAGAGATTTACTTATATTCAGTTATTTTATAATTCCGATGAAATTTCTTTGCCGACTCGGAAAAGTCCAATTTTTTGACAGAGGCTTTTCAGACAGGTACCTCTAGAATCATAACGCCAGGGTACTTGCGATGCTGGAGGTAATGTTGACAATTGCGACGCTTAATGCGACTTTATGGCCACTCTTAAGCTCAGAAGAGATTTACTTATATTCAGTTATTTTATAATTCCGATGAAATTTCTTTGCCGACTCGGAAAAGTCCAATTTTTTGACAGAGGCTTTTCAGACAGGTACCTCTAGAATCATAACGCCAGGGTACTTGCGATGCTGGAGGTAATGTTGACAATTGCGACGCTTAATGCGACTTTATGGCCACTCTTAAGCTCAGAAGAGATTTACTTATATTCAGTTATTTTATAATTCCGATGAAATTTATTTGCCGACTCGGAAAAGTCCAATTTTTTGACAGAGGCTTTTCAGACAGGTACCTCTAGAATCATAACGCCAGGGTACTTGCGATGCTGGAGGTAATGTTGACAATTGCGACGCTTAATGCGACTTTATGGCCACTCTTAAGCTCAGAAGAGATTTACTTATATTCAGTTATTTTATAATTCCGATGAAATTTCTTTGCCGACTCGGAAAAGTCCAATTTTTTGACAGAGGCTTTTCAGACAGGTACCTCTAGAATCATAACGCCAGGGTACTTGCGATGCTGGAGGTAATGTTGACAATTGCGACGCTTAATGCGACTTTATGGCCACTCTTAAGCTCAGAAGAGATTTACTTATATTCAGTTATTTTATAATTCCGATGAAATTTCTTTGCCGACTCGGAAAAGTCCAATTTTTTGACAGAGGCTTTTCAGACAGGTACCTCTAGAATCATAACGCCAGGGTACTTGCGATGCTGGAGGTAATGTTGACAATTGCGACGCTTAATGCGACTTTATGGCCACTCTTAAGCTCAGAAGAGATTTACTTATATTCAGTTATTTTATAATTCCGATGAAATTTCTTTGCCGACTCGGAAAAGTCCAATTTTTTGACAGAGGCTTTTCAGACAGGTACCTCTAGAATCATAACGCCAGGGTACTTGCGATGCTGGAGGTAATGTTGACAATTGCGACGCTTAATGCGACTTTATGGCCACTCTTAAGCTCAGAAGAGATTTACTTATATTCAGTTATTTTATAATTCCGATGAAATTTCTTTGCCGACTCGGAAAAGTCCAATTTTTTGACAGAGGCTTTTCAGACAGGTACCTCTAGAATCATAACGCCAGGGTACTTGCGATGCTGGAGGTAATGTTGACAATTGCGACGCTTAATGCGACTTTATGGCCACTCTTAAGCTCAGAAGAGATTTATTTATATTCAGTTATTTTATAATTCCGATGAAATTTCTTTGCCGACTCGGAAAAGTCCAATTTTTTGACAGAGGCTTTTCAGACAGGTACCTCTAGAATCATAACGCCAGGGTACTTGCGATGCTGGAGGTAATGTTGACAATTGCGACGCTTAATGCGACTTTATGGCCACTCTTAAGCTCAGAAGAGATTTACTTATATTCAGTTATTTTATAATTCCGATGAAATTTCTTTGCCGACTCGGAAAAGTCCAATTTTTTGACAGAGGCTTTTCAGACAGGTACCTCTAGAATCATAACGCCAGGGTACTTGCGATGCTGGAGGTAATGTTGACAATTGCGACGCTTAATGCGACTTTATGGCCACTCTTAAGCTCAGAAGAGATTTACTTATATTCAGTTATTTTATAATTCCGATGAAATTTCTTTGCCGACTCGGAAAAGTCCAATTTTTTGACAGAGGCTTTTCAGACAGGTACCTCTAGAATCATAACGCCAGGATACTTGCGATGCTGGAGGTAATGTTGACAATTGCGACGCTTAATGCGACTTTATGGCCACTCTTAAGCTCAGAAGAGATTTACTTATATTCAGTTATTTTATAATTCCGATGAAATTTCTTTGCCGACTCGGAAAAGTCCAATTTTTTGACAGAGGCTTTTCAGACAGGTACCTCTAGAATCATAACGCCAGGATACTTGCGATGCTGGAGGTAATGTTGACAATTGCGACGCTTAATGCGACTTTATGGCCACTCTTAAGCTCAGAAGAGATTTACTTATATTCAGTTATTTTATAATTCCGATGAAATTTCTTTGCCGACTCGGAAAAGTCCAATTTTTTGACAGAGGCTTTTCAGACAGGTACCTCTAGAATCATAACGCCAGGGTACTTGCGATGCTGGAGGTAATGTTGACAATTGCGACGCTTAATGCGACTTTATGGCCACTCTTAAGCTCAGAAGAGATTTACTTATATTCAGTTATTTTATAATTCCGATGAAATTTCTTTGCCGACTCGGAAAAGTCCAATTTTTTGACAGAGGCTTTTCAGACAGGTACCTCTAGAATCATAACGCCAGGGTACTTGCGATGCTGGAGGTAATGTTGACAATTGCGACGCTTAATGCGACTTTATGGCCACTCTTAAGCTCAGAAGAGATTTACTTATATTCAGTTATTTTATAATTCCGATGAAATTTATTTGCCGACTCGGAAAAGTCCAATTTTTTGACACAGGCTTTTCAGACAGGTACCTCTAGAATCATAACGCCAGGGTACTTGCGATGCTGGAGGTAATGTTGACAATTGCGACGCTTAATGCGACTTTATGGCCACTCTTAAGCTCAGAAGAGATTTACTTATATTCAGTTATTTTATAATTCCGATGAAATTTCTTTGCCGACTCGGAAAAGTCCAATTTTTTGACAGAGGCTTTTCAGACAGGTACCTCTAGAATCATAACGCCAGGATACTTGCGATGCTGGAGGTAATGTTGACAATTGCGACGCTTAATGCGACTTTATGGCCACTCTTAAGCTCAGGTGAGATTTACTTATATTCAGTTATTTTATAATTCCGATGAAATTTATTTGCCGACTCGGAAAAGTCCAATTTTTTGACACAGGCTTTTCAGACAGGTACCTCTAGAATCATAACGCCAGGGTACTTGCGATGCTGGAGGTAATGTTGACAATTGCGACGTTTAATGCGACTTTCTGGCCACTCTTAAGCTCAGGTGAGATTTATTTATATTCAGTTATTTTATAATTCCGATGAAATTTCTTTGCCGACTCGGAAAAGTCCAATTTTTTGACTGAGGCTTTTCAGACAGGTACCTCTAGAATCATAACGCCAGGATACTTGCGATGCTGGAGGTAATGTTGACAATTGCGACGCTTAATGCGACTTTATGGCCACTCTTAAGCTCAGAAGAGATTTACTTATATTCAGTTATTTTATAATTCCGATGAAATTTATTTGCCGACTCGGAAAAGTCCAATTTTTTGACACAGGCTTTTCAGACAGGTACCTCTAGAATCATAACGCCAGGGTACTTGCGATGCTGGAGGTAATGTTGACAATTGCGACGTTTAATGCGACTTTCTGGCCACTCTTAAGCTCAGAAGAGATTTATTTATATTCAGTTATTTTATAATTCCGATGAAATTTCTTTGCCGACTCGGAAAAGTCCAATTTTTTGACAGAGGCTTTTCAGACAGGTACCTCTAGAATCTTAACGCCAGGGTACTTGCGATGCTGGAGGTAATGTTGACAATTGCGACGCTTAATGCGACTTTATGGCCACTCTTAAGCTCAGAAGAGATTTACTTATATTCAGTTATTTTATAATTCCGATGAAATTTCTTTGCCGACTCGGAAAAGTCCAATTTTTTGACAGAGGCTTTTCAGACAGGTACCTCTAGAATCATAACGCCAGGATACTTGCGATGCTGGAGGTAATGTTGACAATTGCGACGCTTAATGCGACTTTATGGCCACTCTTAAGCTCAGGTGAGATTTACTTATATTCAGTTATTTTATAATTCCGATGAAATTTATTTGCCGACTCGGAAAAGTCCAATTTTTTGACACAGGCTTTTCAGACAGGTACCTCTAGAATCATAACGCCAGGGTACTTGCGATGCTGGAGGTAATGTTGACAATTGCGACGCTTAATGCGACTTTATGGCCACTCTTAAACTCAGGTGAGATTTATTTATATTCAGTTATTTTATAATTCCGATGAAATTTCTTTGCCGACTCGGAAAAGTCCAATTTTTTGACAGAGGCTTTTAAGAGAGGTACCTCTAGAATCATAACGCCAGGGTACTTGCGATGCTGGAGGTAATGTTGACAATTGCGACGCTTAATGCGACTTTATGGCAACTCTTAAACTCAGGTGAGATTTATTTATATTCAGTTATTCTATAATTCCGATGAAATTTCTTTGCCGACTCGGAAAAGTCCAATTTTTTGACAGAGGCTTTTCAGACAGGTACCTCTAGAATCATAACGCCAGGGTACTTGCGATGCTGGAGGTAATGTTGACAATTGCGACGCTTAATGCGACTTTATGGCCACTCTTAAGCTCAGGTGAGATTTACTTATATTCAGTTATTTTATAATTCCGATGAAATTTCTTTGCCGACTGGGAAAAGTCCAATTTTTTGACAGAGGCTATCTCCGGAATTTGCGTTCGCAGTACAATCCCGAGTTACTTTTCTTCCTAAATCTATACGTTAAATCGACTGACGACACGAAACAGATTTTTCACACAGGTACCTCTAGAATCATAACGTCAGGGTTGCGACACACTGTGGCGTATTTAGAAATCCTCCCTGGGGGAGGGGTCCAAAAATTTTCGAGGACCAAATTTCCATTAAACGAAAGTAAAAAAAAAAGAAGCTCCATATAAGTTAGTTGAAAATTAATAAGTCTTAGAGGTTTTTGGAAGACTTTTGTGATGCACTGCCCCCCCCCCCTCGTAAATACGCCACTGATGGTGCAAGTAGTAGACAAAACCGAAAAGTGAAGTATCGTAAAACAGGAAACCCGTAGTTCATATCACAGATTATGCGTGAAGTGCATCTATACAAAAAGAAAAAAAGGTGAATCACCCATGGAATTACGCTCTCCTAATTCCAAATCTCGTAACTCCTTTTCCAAATGAGCATCGGGTCGCAGATTGTAGTTAAGGAACTCCTTTAACACGCATTCAGTAATACTATCTATGAATTAGAAATTTTGTTCCCACATCTGTGTGACTAGACGATAAAGGTGCTAATTCAGTGGCGGATTAAGCATTTCTGCCGCTCTACGCACTTGTCAATTTGCCGCCGCTAAATTTCTTTTTTATTCGCCCACATTTCTCGCACTTCTTTCTCTCCCTCTTTTCATCTGTATTTCATGGACATCATTGAAATAAAATTTCGCAACACAAGGAGATGGGTATACAGTTATTGAAAAAAAGGAACTACAGTATTTCAATTTATTTTAGAGTAATGATACTTAATAAGCGGGTACGCCAGTTTTCAAATGAAATGCACACAGAAGTGAATTATTGGAGGAAAGAGACTCAGACTCGAGGACTCCCTTTTAGAGGACGCAACGAAAGTTCGGCAGAATATTCTTGACGAAATGAAATCCAACAAATACTTCTCAATTATTCTGGACTCCACTCTAGATATTAGTCACTATGACGAATTGGCCTTGGTAATTCGATGTGTGAGAAGAAATGGTATCTCTGTTGAAAGATTTATTGAGTTCATCCTAAATGTCAATCACAAAGCCAAAGCTATAGAGGAAGCACTCATATCTGCGCTTGCTTCTTATGGTTTGAACATGGAAGATTGCAGAGGGCAATGTTACGATAATGCCAGCAACATGTCCGGGTGCTACTCCGGCTTACAAAGTCGCATCAAAGGAATGTGTTATCTGACGATTTATTGTCCCTGTGCAGCTCATCGCTTGAGTCTCGTGGGGTCGTGTTCTGTTGACTCAGTTCCCAAAGTTCTGAAGTACTTTGACCTACTCCAAGCTTTGTACAGTTTTTTTTTTTTTCAGCATCTACTCACCGTTGGGAAATTATCATCAAAACGTTGAAACCTGGTCAAAAAGTGATCAAACGAGCTGAAGGGACAAGGTGGTCTAGCCGTTATGACGTCAATTCCAGTTTCTGCAATGGATGGGCTGAAATCATGACTGCTCAACAAATTTTAGAAGACAATAAGCTTGGAAAACAAGAAGTTCGACAAAAGGCAGCTGGATTGAGGACCAAATTGAAAAACGTTGAATCAGTTTTTATAGGAATATTTTGGAACGTATTGTTGGAGAGATTTCAGAAAACACATTCAAAGGACTTACGAGGTTTTGGAGTTTGGAGAGCGATTAAAGGTGTTATCATCTTCCAATAAGAATGCTTTCAATTGATCAGTGTGGGGATCAGCCCACTTTTTCCACTAAAAACCACTTTTTTAACCCTACCCACTTTTTACCACTGTTTTCAAATTCAAGCCACTTCTGCCACTATTTCAACTGTTCTACATTTTTAAAAGAAGGGGACGTATGATTTTTTTAAATTATTGTGCAAAATTTGCACTGTGCCTTTAAAAGAAATAAATAAATCAAAGTGTACAGCATCGATATAGAAAACAGGGTGTTCTGTCGTTCATGAAACAACGACAAATAGATCGAGTTACAGAATGGTAATTTTTGTAAAGCAATGCACTGAAAAACGATAGAAGATGTCCGATTGTCCGACAAATGAGCGTTACTACTACAACGAGACACTACCCGTCGGCGAGACACGACCCGAGAACACAGATATACTACGCGCTTTGTTGTATGGAGCGAAGTCGCGTTTTCCGTTCAAGTACGCAAAGGAACTCGCGCTGCATGGAACATGGCAACCCTCGCCACGGCTTGTGTCGCCAAAGCGCTTGGTCGGATATTGCTCACTTTGTTCCCGTGTAGCGTTATATACTATTTCCTGCACACCTACAAACAAACAGACTATTTCTCTCTCTATCCGTCTATTGCATTCTCGAATTTTCATTATTTTTTTGCCTTTCATTTTGCATGCACGTTTCCCGTGATTTTAACATCATCGCTCATTAAACGTGTTGGTTGAGATTAATGCGTTTGGTTCAACTATAGTGAAGTGGTGATCACATGCGCGTGTCTTCGTTACAAGGGATAGGATATTTCTACCTTTATCATTTTGCGAAGTTTATTTAATATTTAAATTAAATTGTATATAAAATAAGAGACGATTGGTTCAAGAAAGATGATGGCCAAGGCTATCAAGTGAAAGAATGGGCAGTAAAAATTGATGTACGTTCTGTTCGATGTTTGGTTTGTAACTCGTTCATAACCATTAATACTGGTAAAGGGTTCCAAAGTTTCACGCAACATGCAAAAACAGCCAGACACAAGAAAGATGCAAATGCTGTATTGAATTCCAAGCAGATGAAATTGACTGGACAAAGTTCCACTGGTTTGAATAATCATTTGGAATCTGCCAAAGCTGAAATCCAGACAATACTCACCATGTTTGCTACAGGTCATCAAGCTTGGGTGGCTGAACTACTGTGGACAATGTATAGTGTTGTTAACAATTACTCTTTTTCATCATGTGATGGTGTAGTCGATATTTTCAAAGCCATGTTCGGCGATAAGATTGTTCCAAAAGATTTCTCTATGAGTAAGAAGAAAATGCGGTATCATGTCACTGAAGCGCTTGCACCGTATTTTAAAGAAGAACTTTTAGACGACGTGAAAAATGGAAATTTGTTCAGTATTTCCTACGATGAAACTACCAATTCAGCTGATGCCAAGGAGCTATAAATTTCAGTTCGTTTTTATTCCGAAAAGTTGGGCAGAGTTATCTCTCAACATGCGCATTTAAGAACATTTTTCATAACTAAAGCAGATGCTACTGTTTTAGTTATGAAAATTCTTGCGGCTCTTGAAGAAGCGGACCTGACCCTCTCATCTGTTCTCATGATAGGTTGTGATGGACCTAACGTGAACAAGAAAGTAGGTATGTATTAGGCCTATTTCAATTTGTATATTATTGTTATTACCATTGTTTCTAGTGATATTTGCTTGGGGGTTGTTGGTAGTCAGTTTCTAAATAAGAGGTCTGCCTATGATGATACAGAACTAGAGGTAAATGTAGAAAACTTACGTTTGCCTCTCCCTTTCTCGCCCTTCTGTTATAGGTTTCGAGATTACTTGAAGAGGAGGTTCTAAAACTACGATCAAACAAGAAAGGACTTATCAAATTGGGAACATGTAATTTACTCATCGTTCACAATGCTTTCAAAAAAGCGTTGGAGGAGTTGGGTGAAGATTGTTCTCAACTCTCAGTAGCAGTTTACTATTATTTCAAGGGTTGGCCACTTCGTTGGGAAGAGTTTCAGGAAATTCAACAAAAATGCAAGATTCCTTCACACAAATTCATCAAGCACGTTCCTTCCCGATGGTTGACCTTGGAAAAATCATGTGAAAGACTCATTGAACAGTATGATGCTTTGGTGAATTATTTTCTTGTTTATATTCCAAAGAACAAGACTGCATCTTATCTTCAAAAGGAGTCATATTTGAGGATTAAGCGATTATTGTCCACATCGACCATGAAAAGTGAATTGCGTTTTGTTCTTTCTAGTGCAAAATTATTCTCAAAATTTACAGGATACTTTCAAAAAGATGAGCCGCTTATTCATGTGATTTATGAAAGTTTAAATGAATTATTGCAACAGCTAATGAGCAGATTTTTGAAACCAGAAAAAATTCCTTCTGATATGCAGACATACCAATCAAAATTCAATGATTTTAATGATTTATTGAAAACTGAAAATTGTGTGTCATTAAATGAAATGATACCAAGCCTTCAAACGGATGATGAATTTAAAAAGTTGAAAGAAGTAGATAGGTAAGCAAAAATTTTTGTTATTAGCTCGGAAGCATTACAAGGCTGCATGTGAGCATATACTTGAAAAATCAGGTGTACAACTATATATTCTCAAGCATATGAAATGTTTTGGTGCAGCCGAAAGAATTACTCCTCAAAGCTGCAATGATATTCTAGAAGTAGCTAAAAGTTTACCTGTAGAAGTTGATTTAGATTTATTGGAGGATGAGTGGCTGATGCTACAAAAAGAAAAAGAAGATTATCCGTTCAAAGATTCTATGAGGGTTGAGGAGTACTGGAAACAGTTTTTTGAAAAAACTGTGAATGATGGTATACAAAAGAAATATCCGATTACTGCGCGTGTAATAAAGGCCGCCATGTCATTAGTTCACGGAAGTGCAGACATCGAACGGGGATTTTCCGATTCAGGTCGTATCCTTTCTGATGACCGTGCTCATATGAAAGAGCGTATGTTGGACTGCTTATTGACAGTGAAAGGTTTCATTAAGTCGCATAACAACAAAGTTTCTTCCATCTGCATTCCAAAAAAGTTGATCACTTTGGCTAATAACGCTTGTGCTAGAATAATAGATATTTGGAAGAACAGAAAGAAAAGAAAAGAGAAGCAGAGAAAATTGAAAGTGAGAAAAAAGCTAAAGTAGAAGCTTTAAAAAAGAAAACAGTGCAAGTGTCGAATCAAATTGAGGAAGAAAAAAAAGCAATGGTGGTTAAGAAAACGGAAGAAAGTCTGAAGAGGAAAGCTTCTGACAAGTTGTTTAATGAAGCAAGCAAACGATTGAAAGAAGGATTACGCAGAAAGGATTTTGCTGAAGTTGAGGTCGCCCACATAATGATGGAATCGTACAATAAGACAAAAGCTGAAGAAAAAAAACTGGGAAAAGATGTCCAAGATCTTAATAAAGATATTCATCGAAAAAAGGATCGTTTAGCCAACTATTATAAATCAGCAGGCATCATCCTAGATCTTAGTATTGCTCAATTGGGATTTTCTATCAGTTCCAGTTAGCTCTCAAATATTTTACTGTAATAATGTTATTCTTTGAAAAAAACTATTTCAAATAATTTTCCAAATTTCTTACTCTATTGTTCATTTTTTCCAAAGATGTGTCACTATTCTAGCCATTAATTATAATGAACATTTCTCATGTTGGATATTGAATAATTTTGTTTTCCAGATATTTGAAGCTGAATAAAATAAAATACTACTTATTTTGATCTATTTCTTTTCAAGCCCTTGTTTCTTTTTGAGAAAAAGTGTTCTTGACCAAATTCCTTTTTAACCTTTGATTATATTGTCAACCAAATTGAATTCATTATTTTATTTCCAGGCGCGGATCCAGACGATCACTTTGGGAGGGGAAACAATCCAAAAAAAGTTTAAAGGACCTTTTTTTTTTTACATTTTTTTCAATACTACAGATTTTTTGTTGTTTTTTTGGTTTTTTGGGGGATTTTTTTTTTTTTTTTTTTTGGGGGGGGGGGGGAATTTCCCCCCCCCCGTGGATCCGCGCCTGATTTCTCTTTGTCCTTTTGGTTTGAGTTGCCTTCATTAATTCGTTTGACCGATTACATTTTGGTTCTTATTCCGTGGTGTGGTTATTTATTACGTGCTTCCGTACATCGTCCTCATCCTTATCATTATTTGTATTTTTAGCCACTTTTTAAATTTAAGAATCCACTTTTTCCACTAAGAAAAAAAGGAAAGTGGATCCCCATACTGGGAATTCCAAAGCTGAGCATGATTACAACGTGACTGAATACTCATTTCGAGGAATTTTTCATTCACAATCCCGTAATGAGTTCAAAGGAATACCGCAACAATCATTTCGTTCATAATAAAATTCCCGCAAAATTGAGATTGGTCAAATGCCTTGACAAGTGAGTATCAAAAATAAAAATCACAAAATTATTTCAATCGATGTAGTCCCTGAAGAAGCTAAATTTCATCGAGCGAAAAATATAAATTTGCTGGGCGAAGGCTTATAGATAAGAAATTGAGAAATTTTACGTTTGAGAATCATACTGCTGCTCCAACTTCACAGTCTGAGAGCCTAAAATGAACTTTACAGCAAATTTGTGAAAAAGAGAAGTGTACTATAATTTTTTTTTCTTCACACATCTAACGTCTCCAAAAAAATTGAGAACAAAATTTCAGCTTACGTCTGAAGTTTTCTCCTTGCAAGCTTCAAAAGCCCGAGGCCTAGGCGTCTTCAATTTTTTAAAGATATACTACTCGTACACCAAAAATGTTTTCCATACCTAGCGAGGAAATTTGAAATACAAAAAGTAGGCGATTTCAATTCTAACCGGGTAGATACATAAATTTTCTCGATTTATAACAATAATGATGAAAATAAGATGACGTCGAAGGCGGTGGTACGAATTTTCCGCTCGTTTTGATTTATCTTATTCGCACTCGAAGGAAGTGAACAATAACGCGCGCTTTGCCTTATATGGTCAATGAGAAATATGATAAGTTTTTGGCATCCATTCGCAGTAAACAATTTCAGTAACGAGTCCTTTTCAGACGTGAAGCTGACATCATGATGCGAAACAGTTAGAACCGTTCCCGCAAAACGCGGTGGGAAGTTTCCGCTCGACTTCGAAGGAAGTCGATTCTAATTAAAAATCTGCGAATATTAAAATTCTTAATAATAATATGAAATTTCCAAAGATGAAACTCCTTATAATCGTTTACAACACCCCCAACTGGTCATCAACTGTACAGTATAGTAACCTAAAAAATTAGCATTTTTATGCCTCGGCCCGTCTATTTGAGAAATTTTGAATAAAACACCTGTTACAGAAGAAGCAAAAAAAAAAAAAAAGGCGCGCACGTGAAGTACAACCTTCATCGTGTGCGTTTACCTGGATCGTTCGTTATGTTTACGAAGTTTAAACTCAGGTATAGGTGGTTAAAAAAAAAAAAATTCATCACACTCCCGCACTTTTTTCATAATTTTTTTTTTAAGACGAAAAATACTCACAAGAAAATAAATTTCAGCTTTAAAAGCCATCGCTCCTAAGTTAAGGTCACATCATACTCGTACTCGTAATTCGCGAATTAACTAAGCACACGAAGCGCATCACCACCACGTCGCGATTGTTTACGGTGCTCGTACGTAGCGAATAATATGAAAACTGTTACTTTTTCCCTCCGATACGAGTAAGCAAAAATCGCGAGAACGTACCTACGCACGCCAAATGTTACCACACCCTTGGCGTTTCTGACGCAACCGTCAGCCGGTGACGTACCGTGGCTCTCGGTTCATTCCGTACGCCGCTCAATCCTTAACCTCGACAATCCTCGACCATTCTAAAAAGAGATAAGAAAACCTAACCGCTCTGACGTCGTCTATTCACCTTCCGGTACAAACGAGCGCTACGGGAGGGGCACTTCATCGTACCCGGAGAGCATTTAACACCTAGAACGCCAAACGCAGTCTCACGAATCGCGTCAAGCTAATAATCTCGGTCTCGCTACCTTAACCCTGATTCGATACAAATTCGTACTCTCTCACCCAAACTTGTAACAATTTCCTTACGTCATCAATCCGTCAACCGCTACCGTAATTGACTTTCTTTTTGCCGCCTCTTCTCCCCGTCAAATTTGGAAGTACAAATTGGAGATCTATTCTTCAGACAAAATATAACTTGACCGCAGAGTCGTACGTATGACAAATGCTACACAACTCATCATAACTGTCAGACGTTAATTTTGGCTCGAAGTGATTTTCTAAATCTTACAAACTTATGTAGTGAAAGTATACGTTTGAGAGCACTCGATATATCCCGACTTTATAATGAAATATTGAAAGGAAAAACAATTACTTTCTCACATTTAAATGAAGACTAATCTAGCGGTTTATTTACGGCGCTAGTTGTTGACGCTTCCTCGATACGTCCGACCGTGAAGGTAATTCGATGACCCTTCGATTCAGTAGTTCCACATATTACGTAAATAGAAATTCAAGTAATAAATCGATCAATAAAATTAGAAAGATCTATTCACACAACATAACCTAGAACAAATCGCACAATTATTAGTACGCGGTAATTTGATACTCCAGATTCGTATCATTATCGACAACCATCATGGACATTCAGATCATCAGATGACCGCCACATGTAACTCGAGAATGTCAATGTAGGTGTTGAAACTTTCAAATCGACAGTCCCCTCTCTAGCCTCTTCATTCAAACACTGCTCGTAATTTGACAGAAAATGACAGTTTGAGATATACAGAACCAATTAAGGATGAGTTTGATATAGAAATTAGCTTAGCTTCCTTTATGAAGAGAAGAAAGTTCGTTGGTAAGGGATAATTAAAACGTACAAATAATGACATCAACAAAATTAAAATCATTTTGATAAACATAATAGATCACCCACAGCACAAGCGTTCCCCAAAAGGTGCGTAAAATCGTATTATTATGATTACCCTAATTGAGCATATAACAGTGCGCTATCGAGTTTATTTTGCGAGTGAAACTTATGAAATGACACACGCGCTTGTGTGTATAAATATGTACATCAATTCAGATTGGTATGTATCGTTCTTGTCCGGTTGAAATGCAGATGTAGACCAACTAGAAGCTGTCTTCATCTGCGATCAGAATTTTGCATGAAACCGAAACTGTACTAAACTTCGAAAGTCGAAAAGGAACTTCGAAAAAAGTGATAGTGTAGGCAAATTAGATCCATATTTGAAACGAAAAACATTTTGCTGGAGCAAACGTTTCTTTGCTGAAAATGGTTCAGGATGTGGTCCCGAACAACATACTAAAAATCCCACGTTTTCCCCCTCGTGCTTCTTTTTTTATGGGGGTTCGAACCCCCCAAAAATTAGTTTTTCGACTATATCGCGTGAAATTGAAATTTTATTAAAAAATGTTTCAAACAAAAGTTGTTCTTCGTTAAATTTACTACCAAATAACGTATTCAATTTTCAGCCTATGCCAAGTAGTGCCTTTGCAAAGAACGTTCAAAAGCGTCCCGAAATCAGTTTTTCCATATGTCTCACAAAATTGAAATTTTATTAAGAAATGTTTCAAACAAAAGTTGTCTCTCGTTAAATTTGCTATAAAATAAGTTATTCATCCTTCAGGACGTTCTGTTTTCGCGAAAGCTTGAAACCGACATTTGTTCAATGGCTTGTCTCTTGTACTACCGTAGAACAGAGAGTATTACAGCTGTCTTAGAGTCTTTAATACAACGCGACTTTAATTGTTTTTATTTCAATACCTAGGTACCATGTGAGTCATATTTCAATATTTCTATCACTGGTAAAAAAAATAGTCTTTAAAATCTGTAATGATGCAAGAATTCCATAAATCAGTACCAAAAGTATCTTAATACAAAAAAAATATAGCACATCCTTTTATCTGTAATATCGAAAACCTTTTTTTACAGTCTAGTTGCTTTATCCTGAAAGCTGAATAGCTCATTTGATAGGAAATTCAACGATGAACAACTTTTATTTGAAACATTTTTCAATAAAAGTTATATTAGACAAGATACAAAGCAAAAGACTAAATCTTGGGCGGTTAAAACCCTTATTGAAACAGAACGTTCTGAAGGATGAATAGCTTATTTTATAGCAAATTTACCGAGAAACAACTTTTGTTTGAAACATTTTTTAATAAAATTTCAATTTTGTGAGATTTATGGAAGAACTGATTTTGGGACTCTTTTGAACGCCCTTTGCAAAGGCACTAATTGGCATAGGCTGAAAGTTGAGTACGTTATTTGGTAGGAAATTTAACGAGGAATAACTTTTGTTTCAAACATTTTTTAATGAAATTTCAATTTCACGCGATATAGTCGAAAAACTGGGGTTCGGACCCTCATTAAAAAAAAACACGAGGGGGAAAACGTGGGATTTTTAGTATGTTGTTCAGGACCACATCCTGAATCATTTTCAGCAAAGAAACGTTTGCTCCAGCAGAATGTTTTCATTTTTCTTATTTGCCTACCCTATGAGTAGTACATGTCTTTTCTTCTCACAATTCAAAACTCATTAGGAGAGTCACTCCCACTCTTTAGATTAAAAATATTATCACCTAGGTATCAATCAAGCCAGATAATTGCAGAATGGAAATTTGGTGGTAGCGAAATCAAAAATTTCTGACCAAAAAAAGCCTAACTTCGCCCCCTCAGTGGTTAATCTTTCCAACGGCGTCCTACCGGGGATTGAACAAGACCTACTAGGAAAAGGTTGGAAGTTTGCCATTGCTAGCGGGAGAGTATTAAAAAAACCATCGTCTCCGACCTGGCGGTGGGACTTCGAGGCGACGTGCGCCTAAACAGTGACAAAGTAAAATATCTTATTAACAATATGGTGGAACAACTTTCGGAACCTCCCTCCGCCCTCACTCGTTCCTTCCTCAACTTCCAACGTCGACTTCATCTGCAGAACCTTGTAATTGTAGAAACTGAAGAAGGAGAAACTCTAATCATCCTCTCCCGGTTAGACTATGACAATAAGATGCTTCATTTTCTCAACTCCTCTGATGCCGATCCTTCTAGCTTCAACCTAAATACCTACAACAAAGAAATTCTAAGTGCTATATAGACAAATCTACACTAGTCAATAGCCTCAAGCAAATGAATGTGGCCATCATCTGCTCATATGGCCAGATCAAATTGCATAAGTCTGTCTAACCAGTTCAACCGGTTATAGCCTCCCTCATTTCGTCGAGCCAAATATCTAGCCTCATGGTTTAAAACATTCTCTGGATTCACACCTTAACGAACTGTAAAGAACTCATCAAGTTGGCCCAAGATCTGCACAGAAGAACCTTTCCTCTGGATCCCAGTTCTTTTCACAATCGAGCTCATGGTATCTCACCTCCGCAAACAAGGTCTCCAACCAGACCACCGTCATGGCAAGTGCCTCATGGGAGGAATTGATCCGAATCGCCGGCAAAAAATTAGGAATTCCTGTCACAAGGATATTCACCGCCGAAGGAGGCGAAATTGACGAAATAGAGTGTATCAGGTTGGTGACCTATTAGCGTTCAAATGACGTCTTGATGAATACATTTTTACACTATCCTTATTGCAGAGATAACGACAGACTTTTCGGATCATCCCCTGAAACTCACAAGCCTATGACTCAAGGATAATAACATATGGAAGTGTTGGGCACAAATGAGCACAAGCGATGCACAAACGACCTTTGATGGAGTATATGCGAAATTTTGACGTGGGGGCTGGGGAAATGGACTCATTTAGATGTGTTGGCCGACTTTAGCGTAGATGAATTAAAAGACCTGGATATTAAAGCTGACGACATAAAACGAATCATTAAACATGTAAGCAGACTACCTTTTTCTCTTGTCACAATGGTTCATTAAAAGATTTGATTAAGCAAAGAAAACTGTGGACAACAAAGAGAGAGAAGCAGTGGGCCGCCGAATGAAATCATCTGCGAAGACCTCAAAAATCGCAAGAGATAACGTGAAAGCACCCTTCCCCTCCCCCTCCGGAACCAACATTGAATATTAGCTCCGATAGTTCCAATATCACTCGTGAAGGAAAAAACTTGAACATTGATGAATTTGGGAAAAAAAACTGGAGGAGTTTTCTTCAAAAAATGTTGATGTTGAACAAATGTCGGCGCAACGTCTTATAAAAATAGCTGTTAAAAGTTATATCAAAATAACTCATCACTATAATCTTCGGAACAATAGAGCCTATAGACTCCAGTTCTTTGAAAATAGGGACAGGATCCTTCAACCTGCAGACGGGGCTACAAACAGTGTTGGGGTTATAAAAAGCAGGACGATGATTGGAGAGTTTAAGGAGATGAGTGATCTCACAGGAAAGCTTCCCTGAATAGGGTAAACGAACCCTTTTGACTTTCCTCCAGGATGGAGTGACGTGGTAGAGTCCAAAGCTTTAGAAATAAGTTTCTTTCAGACCATACGATCGACATCAAGTTCCACGGAGATATACTTGATAAGCTTAACCTCCTCGGAAAAAGCCTGAGGGTAAAGAGGATAGAAAGTGGCGAGCTTATGGAATGGAGGACAGAGAGAAGACGCATAGATATTGATATCCGTGAAGGTATTTTTGCGAAAAATACCACAACTAGGCATGCCACTAGCAATGGAGATAGAAAAGTCAAGAAATTTGATGGAAGCTCTCCCAACTTCGGTAGTGAAATCAGTGAATTACAGAATACTGAAAGAGTAATTGAAAAGACTGATTGCAATGACCGCAGATAAACAGAAGAAGATGCGTGATCTTTCGGTTAACAAACCACCATTGGGCAAAGTTAGAAGGCCACTATAACCCAGATGCGACTCGTAAAACAGAATACCAACGAGATCAAGATTGAACGATCGAGCCTTCAGGAGGTGACTCAAGCTCGTAGACCAATTCAACTAAACTTTCGTCGGGAAAATACCTGTTGAGTACGGTAACGTCGTCACTGCTGTTCAGATGGCGCACTATTTCAATATTTTCCAGCGCAATACGCTTGGAGGAGGGTAGGTGACCCTGCCTTGAAACCATGACCACTGGACATAAGGTGGTTTGCGAAGGCCGAATCACCTAAATTTCCTCTTCTCCAGGCCTTAAGGTGTTCCTCTACTCGAATTCCGAGATACGCCGTTACAGTCTTTGCACTCCAATCTGTACACTGCACTCCTCTCCCCCCGCAGGATGGGGTCTTTTAGCCTAACAAACAAACCCTTCATCGTAGTGAGGTTATAAAAGGCAGGTCTGAAGCCAAAGGGGCGTAGGACAGGAGTTAGCTTGGATGAAAATTCACCCAAAAACGGGAGCTTGATCAATTTTTTATCATCATTATTACAACTCAGATCGTGGGGGAGGTAAAATCAAGGGCCTTCATCGTAAGCTTTTTACGGACCATACGGTCAATGTCCAAGTTGACCTCTTTTCAGCCACCAAGTGCTTAATGGTCGCAAGCTCCTGGCTGACTCAGCGGAATGCTGGTCAGTCGATGAATATAACTATCAAAGGCAGCGATCCTATGAGAAAATGGGCAGAAGGACGATCCGTGGACAACTGTATCGGTCGAGGTATCCTCTCTGAATATAGGAAAATCATGGCTCCCGTCTCTTTCAGAGACAGTGAGATCCAGAACGTTTATGGAAGAACCTCCAATTTCTATAGTGATTTTATGGAGGAATACATTTTATTCAGATGTCTAAGACACTCACCAAGGAGTTCTTGAGGACCAGTCCACGCGCATAATATATCGTCCACATATCGGTGCCAGTAATGGATGTGACTCAGTAGCACTTGGCCCGAAGAAAACAAGTCAACCTCAAATCTGGACATGAATATCTCCGAAACGAGAGAGCCCAAAGGAGAGCCGATGGGGATACCTACCTCCTCAGAGAATTCGTAAAATTTCTCATTGAACTTACAGAAGTTAGGTGACCAGCACACTTTAAGAAGTTTAAAAAATTCCTTGACTCGTTATGAGGAGTATTGAACTTGACAAGTAGGTCACCCATAGACTGCTTAGTATGGGCCCTTGGTATATTGGGAAAAAGGCCGACTACATCAAAAGAGCAGAGGCTTGTACCCGGAGGTAGAATATCATTTTTGAGCCTCTCGGCCAGAGAAACCGAATTTTCAACGGATTAAGGGGACTCATACTCGATTCGAGATTTGAACCAACGATCCAAAAACTTGGCCAGAAAATGGGCGGGGGAGGAGACGTAGGACCCGACAGGCCGCATAGGACTTGGGCAGCCCATAGAGGAGGGGGGAACGGGGTTAGGTTCGAGCAGGGCTCTTTTAAGTGAAGAACTTTTTTTAATAAACTCACTCCTGTTCACAACTTTTCTAACCTCTTTGACGTAGTTAGGAAAGTTAAAAGAGTTATTTTCAATAGTTCCACATTGAGTGAGAACTTCCTGAACCTTGGATACGTAGGAGGATTTCTCCAAGACTACGATCGCGTTACCCTTGTCCTCTTTAGGAAGTATTAACCCCTGGTCCCTGACCTTCCTCCTCAGATTATTCATCACTTCACCTGCGTAATTGTTTATCCGGGGAGGGGTTGCTGCGGACGAATTCGGCGCAAGCTGATTGAATATTCACGCCGGGACCAATGTTTATGGTAAGGTCGGCAACAGCGTCTTTTCGATTACTCTTTGAGTATTCTGTAATTACGTCGAGCCGTAACATATCGCACCGTGTTACCATTCCAGAGGCATCAGACATCATCCACATATCGATGCAAATAAAACAATGTAGGGAATGAGGTGAAAACTATGCGTTCTCAAAACATTTGGGAAAGACCTCGGAAACCAAAGATCCAAGGGAGGAACCGTTAGGGATACCAATATTAGAGGGGAATTCATAGATGAGATGTTGAAATTGGCAGAAGTTGGAGGGAAGACACGTTTTAAGGAGCGTCACGAATTCAACAATGAACGTAACCGGGGTATGCGCATCTTGAAGACTTTGAAGTAATTTAGAGCAGGAAAGGTAGGTGGGTGCGCAGAAATATACTGTTAATATAAGAGGTGACGAGAATTGATAATTCAGCGACAAATTGGTTCCCATAGATTTGATACGTTTGGTGACTGTGCATTGGATAACGGAAGAATTTTGTACACAAGGATGACTGCGGAATACTAAATCCTCATTTCAGCAAATATCTGTCACTGATATTGTACCTAGGAAGTTTCAGCCCAATTTGATGAGTCCGCCTATGTTTTAGAAGAATGCACATTAGACAAACAAACTCAAAGAATTTATTTATTTGTATATGGATTGGTGTATTATTTACGATTTCTTTACATTTTCATCTTGCAAAGGATCTTTGACAGCACTTTCGCTCAAATTTACCACAGCGTCCACGTAACCCGTTGGTACTCCCACTTCTCTTAATCTTGCCGAATAAAAGTTTATATCCAATCTACTGGATTTAAATATACTTGGAAAGGTAATCCTGATGGCAAGACTCCAACATCAAAAGTTTTACAAAGTGCTTCTTTTGATTCATTTATTAACGTTTTCACATCTGCCATGAACGGGTACAACTCCTTGCCGGCCCTAAGTGAAATAATGTATATAATTAGAGCACTAGGCTTCTTCAATGCTTCGAGCTTCAAATATGGCCAATAAGGGCTGCTCTATGGAATTTCTCTGAAGCTTGCATTGAAAGATGATGATGGCAATCCAGGTCCCCAGACCCTTCGTTTGTACTGGATTGTGCTGTACAGTTTTTCGTTTGTTTTGGTCTCCTTCCCCTCCAACCTTATGAGAAGGTTGTAAACATCGCAGGGCCTGTCCTATTCAATTTTTAGGCTGAAAACAGCCTGTATTGCATGTGCTACGTTTTTGCTGTATTATGCTCCCGAGTTTCTCCATTGTGGACACCTCATTCCCCTCCAGTCCTGCCAGAAGACACGCAAAACCCAATTTCGATAATTTGTAAGTTTTAGAAGAATAAAAATGGATGGAATCGTTAGTGCTATATTTGTTCTAGTATCCTTGTCCTCCAATCGTTGTCTTCTGAGGTGAGGTCGTAAGTTGACGGTGAGAGGAACATGAAAATCATTCCTATTTGATCTTAACGGGAATATTACGCAGCTTCACCGTTGAACGTTTATCTATTTTAGGAAGAAAAGACGCCCCTCTATACTAACTTGATGAATTCGTTCAAATCCTCTTTGTTGATGGTATACGCAACGCCCCAAAAATTTTCAAAATTTTTGTACGTAAAAAATTTATCTGGTTGAGTTGGGCAACCTATGGCTAAATATTCATCCTGGAAAATAAGTGATACCGCAGTAATTAAAATCCTCGAAAATAATACCAAAGAAATTTAACAAAATTTAAAACTCACCGATAACATGGCTGCACCGATAAGAGTCGCTGAAGGAATAAGCGATTTCATAGAATCTTCAATCATAAGATTTCCGCTTACAAATACGCACATTTTATTTTCCGGCAAAACATATTCTTGAATTGCTGGTACAGCTCCGCAGATGCTGTCTGGAGGTGGAGGGCATCCCTCAAGTGATGGCGCTTCAAAGCTGGGTGCTGCTATATATTGTGGCCTTGGGTCGTCTTCCTTGTTAGCTGGCAAAGTACCTAACCAATTAATATAGTCCTGAGGCACACCAATTTGCGCCAATCTGTCTAAATAATCTTTCACGCAAATGTTTCGAGGGAAATCCGCGTACATAGACGCTGGAAATGCGTGGGGTAACATTCCCACGTCCATGGTCATGCAAACAAGTGACTCACTGCGATCGGGTCTTGTGACCGTGACATCTGCTATTGTCAATCTCTCCTCATAGATGAATCTGAATAAGGTACGAATTATTTTGAGGAAATTTGAATACTCGATTCATAATTTAAACTTACGTTTGAACTTTCTCTTGGTCTTCCATTTTTATGTAATAAAGAGCGCCCCATAATTTTTTTGGCTCGGGAAAATCAGTGTCGAGAGGATCGACGTAAATTGTCTAATTGAAATTCATATTTATTCAATAATAAATGTGGGAAGTAAATTACAAGATTATAATCTGCCATTGAAATCTTACTTCGACCATTCCAGCACCTTCAAGGTTTGCGGATATGATGCTAGGTTTTTCATCCTGTCTTCAAATACAAACTCTCCAGTTGTGAATAAACAGAAGCAATTTTCCGGAGGAAAGGCGAGATTTGGACTCCCACCAGAAGGTCCAACAGCCGACGAAGATACGAAAACTACTTGTAAAACATACAACAAAATACTTACGAAAAGATGCATTTTTACGCAGAGGATGATGAATTTTCAATAATCGAATGATTAAAAATGAACGAAACTATTTTTTAGTATCAAATTAGGCGTATTTTATAGAGTCTATATCCGTAATATAATATCTATAGGTAATTGAATTATTGTTCGACTGCATGTAATGATATTCGTGTTTCAAGTATAGGTAATTAATGTTCGAAATTTTTGAATTCTGCACCTGTATTCACCTCATTAGTCATTAACAAGCTATATGACGTTAATTATGCCAATGTTATCTCAGCCGATCGAAAGGCTGAGAAAGTAAATAGATTTATTCCAAATTCGTGAATTCTTCACAGACTGCTTTTCACATCTCATTTTAGTGTTAACCCTGAACTACAGTAAATTGCATTTATTAATGTTATATTTTGTCATGAGGTAATATTTGAAAAAATCTTCTGGCGTAGCCAAATAAATAAAGATCATGTTTCATAATCTGTCATAGTTTAAAATATGTCTAGTATGCAATATCAAATAATTTAGTGTTGTGAGGAGGTTGTTCCGCTCGTTTGCCCTCCTCTTGATCTAGCGCTTATGGGGGGCGAACGAGCACATCTACTCCAACCTGTGTTTCTACATCTGCGAGTAATATTGCAACTTCACGACCAAGGTTTTTGAAACACCAAATGTGACCTGCGATGAGAAAAGGATGCTCGTTGCCCATTGGCGCAAGAACACCATTTCTCTCTGATTGAATATCGAATCAGAGAGAAATGGTGTTCATGTCAGTGGGCAATGAGCATCCTTTTCTCATCGCAGGTCACAAATGTCTTATGTACATACCCTATCTTATACCATACTTATAGATAGATACTAGGTTCAGGAGCCTCTAGAAGTATACAGGCTAATAACTTGGTCCTAGAATTAGTAAATGTACAAAACCATAGTTTTTCAACAAAAGGTTTGCTGATACCAACATCTCTAAACATCAAAATTACAAAAGGAGAATTCAAGGATTCGCCGAAAACACCATATTCATAGCCGAAAACCAGACGTCACTGTACAATTCTAGACGTCCTCAAGTCTTGTGAGTGAGCAAATAGTCCATTAGATGACGTCATATCGAGGTGAGCAATTTGTAACATCATCTGATAGACCTGCAGCAACGTTGAGGTAGGTATCATCTTGACCTACTTTGGAGATTGGAAAAAATATCGAGGTCTGACCCGCGACATAAATGAGGGGAGGTGAAGGAGAGGTAACGAGACGAGAATGTTACGTCATAAAGAGAATTTAAATAAGTCCATGATTGTCGAATTAGTGCTTCCTTTTTTTTGAAAACTCTCGGTAAGAGGAGTACAGGGGGAATGTAGAGACAAGCATTCGATATGAAACTTGACGGGGACCGGGGGGACGAGGTTTAGTTTCTAAAGATATTTAAAATGTTTCACCTAAACAGAATGGGATAAAGGTGTTAAAATCAGCCAATTTTCATGACCTTTAATACTCATACCTTCAAAGCCAACAATGGGAAATTGATTAAGTATGACTTCAACATCGATCATCGTATTTTCTCAACTTGATTCACGAAGACAACTGACAAAACATATCAGTCCTCTTGAATCTGCCTTTGGACTCGATCATTTAGAAAAGGTATTCTCAAAATATTACCTAGATCCTATAACACATAATTGTTCGAGTAAATACTCGTACTCTTTGTGAAACATTCCATCTAATCTTCATGTATCTCTTATTCCATGTACGTTCTTCATGGCTCGAAAATAGTTCGCAAGTCTAACTCTTTGTGAGCCCAGTATAAGAAGAATTATCGTTGATCGCCGTTACAAACACGTGCATTATCGAAATGGATTGTCCATCTTCAATAATAATAGGAGCAATCGAATGGCCAACAATTTTTTTTTCCTGTATTGTCATTCGTTTTTCACTCTTTCCTCTTACGTTATTCTCTTTCTCCAGTTCTCGGATAACTGTCAACAAAAATACCTACGCCTATTGGTATTAATGCGTATTCGCGATATGCCCACATTGTGTGCAGTATTCGAGAATATAGAACTGATGATCGATTTGAAGATTCTTCCGTCAACATCGGAGAAGGGTTGATGTATCGAAAAGAAATTGAAACTTGAACACGAGTTTGTTACCCACTTTGACCGTAGACAAATTAGGTACTTAGTCTACGTCTGAAGCTGTGTCATTGCCCCTTACTTACAAGTTTATAGAAAATACGTACGCACATCTTTCAAACCCACATAATACGACATCGCCTTCGAGGTGTTTGTTGATATAACATACATAACGTCATCTTTTGTTGGTGATCGATTTTAACTCAGAATTATTCTTATTAACTATGCAAAACTTTGTAAGCACATCGTGATTATCGTCGAACGATGACCTATCAAAAATACTATACGCGCTCAGCTCAAACGCAAGAAAATTTAACACTCGCGGTCCTCTCGCATAGCTCTAGTTGGGAGCTATTTGCGTAAATATTAGATGAAAAGATTTTTTCGTGGTAGGTGAAAACAATAATTCAAAAAAAATCTTTGGCTTTACTACCACACTACGTATATTGGGGGACGTTTCGCAGTGCCCAGACTGCATTTTCAAGAGCAAAAAAACGTACTCAAAGCCAAAGAATTTTTTTAAAGTAAATATTAGAATTTAATACCTATCCCTCTAGGTTTCACGTTTTCAAAAGATCTCGAAAGTCTCGAAACAGAATCACTCGAGAAAGGCAGTTTTGTTCTTTTTAAACCGAAAAATTGTCCATCAATGATCGTTAGGACAAGGAGAACAGAAGTGGGCCGTATGAACTTTTGCCCCAAGAATTTTTGCAACCAGGAAAGAATTCAGAGAATTTGAATACCACAAAATACAGGTAACTCAACAAAGTTTGAACGGGGTATCTCTTTTGAAGTGGTTATTTGGAAACTTCGGGGACTCGAGAGAATTCTGAGTATACTGAGCTAGAAGGAGACTTCGACCATCAAGCTAGGTACTCAGACGACCACATTGACTGCAAATCGACTCGCTATTTTAACCAGTTCATTTTGAGTCGATTTCAGTCAACCATCGACTCAATTGTTGTCATCGAAATTGAGTCGGTTATACGTTACTCATGTGCAGAAGCGAGGTGTGGGAATACGGGGGATATATTCTCCCATTACTTTCTTGTTAAAAGCAGTTTTGTAACCACGATAAGCTTCTTCTTTTTTGTTTTTTTCAGTGACAGTTCATCCTAAGAAAATAATTTCAGTTTTTATAGTATAACACTGTGATCTTATTAGCTATAACAATGCTGTGTTGGGATTGGTTCACTCTCTTGACCTGAATACTTCAAAGAAGGTGATAAAGGCGTTCAATGGCTATGATGTAAGTGGGGGTATCCTTAATAACCAACCCACGGTGAAGAGAATCAGCCCTAACCAGACGGAACAAAAGGACAAGGAAAGCTTGAGCGGAGTGTACGAGTTCAATTGAGAGCAGTGCGAGGGCATCTACGTTGATGAGACTGGGAGGAAATTTGAGATCAGGACGAAAGAGCACAAAAAGTTAAGGGAGAAAGAAGATGACAAGTCACTGTTTGAACACAGAACACCACAATGGAGAAGGAATATTTGAAGAAATAGGTGTAGAAAATCGCACAAAAAGAAGAAAACTCTGGGAACAAATGGAGACTGCAAAAGCAACGAGGATGAAAGCTAGCCTTTTGAACAATATAATCCCGTTTGATAGCAAAAAATTATTTGGCCTGGTGATTGGACGAGAGAAGAAGAACAGAATCCAGGGGTGCCGTGATCCCCCTAGTCCAATGAAGAAACTCCCCTCAAATTTCAACTTCTTATAGGTAGCTAAGAAAAAAAAAAAAAAAAAAAATCATGTGGCCCCCCCCAAAAACGATTACAAAGAATCATCTTCATGAAAATGGCCTCACGACACCCCTGGAACCAACCAATAAGATGACTGGAAACCTGGTAGCCAATAGAAACGCAGTATGCAGGTCAAAAGAGTTGACCAATCACTAAGCAGTATGTTTTAGCCAATAAGAACACAATGTCATATTATTGTAAGAATAAGTATCTACGAGTGAACCAATTACAATACAGCATTCTTAAAGACAATAAGATCACAGTGTTTTTACTATAAAAACTCATGTTACTGCATTCGCGATCCATGATCGACTTTTAAATCATTCTGTTCCCTACGTTTTTACTCGCAATTATTCATTTCAGTTTCCCATTGCATTGTAAAAAATCTCGTTTCATTCGTATTTATTAAAGAAAAATCCTATATATCCTATATGATAAAGCACAGTTTGTTTACATTTCGTACGTTCTGTCATCATGCGCGGATTTTGGAATCCGTCGGTGCCGCCGGGGTGCGATCACTCGGTCCTACATGGCGATATCAAGGGTGCTATCAGTCGGTCATCGCCGTAGTTGATACTTTTTTCTTATTGGTCTAGAAAAGTTTTATTGATCGCATCTAGCTTCGGCTTTTCGTGAATCATGAAATTCGGAACAAAGTAGAACTAGCGAAGAGTTCAACTGAAGATTTCCTGAGAATATCCATATATACGAAATAAATGCCCTGGTTTTCTGTTTTGTTTTGTGAGGAAAGTCGATCCGAGAAATATAGAAAGTAGTTCGGTGTGTTTTTGATCGATTGCATATAGGTAGATAGAATCGTGGTTCGAACTATGAATACAGAACGTCATCTATTATATCATCATCCTCTGTTTCGTATTATCACTCTGCTGTTTCAGTGCGATACTGTTCGAAATTGAAAGAGAACTGAATTAAGAAACAATGAGATTTATTTCAGAAGTAGGCCTAGGTAATAACGAAACGCAACTGAAAATTGTTCCATAATATCGGAAGACGTAGATGTTTTATTGGGTATTATTGATTCGCTTGATGGCATCTAGCTTCGGTTTTTCGTGAATTATGAAATTTGGAATGAAGTGGAATTAGGCCTAGGTAGCCAAAAGTTGAACTCAAGATTTCATGAGAATACCAATACAAAATATTTCCCTGGTTTTCTGTTTTCTTCTGTGAGTGAAGTCGATCAGATAAAGAGACTGACAAGCGCGAGTGGATCATTACTCATTAACCGGAGAAAGAGTTTAAAAAGAGGTAGCGAGTAGTTCGATGTGTTTTTGATCAATTGCATATTTATAAATAGAATTGTGGTTTGAATTATAAATACAGAACGTGATCTTCGATCGCATGAAATGATATCTGATCTAATTTATTTATCAAATCGAATTATGCAATGCTGATAGATGAAAAATAAAATAGCATCAATTCTCGACTTCACTGGATTCAAGATTTCAATAAGGAACACCCATGGCAAATATACTTACGCAGTTAGATAGCTAGAATTGTGGTTTAAATTATGAATACAAAACTGCTTGAAATGATAACTGCTCTATTCTATTCTAGGTATTCATCAATCAAATTATTTGATACCGGTAGATATCTAATGAAGAAAATTTCATTGGTAGGTATTAAGATATGGCCATAATGAGATTTTGTGGAGTTTTAGAGAATTTCTGAAAAGGAATAATATATTATTGTTATTGAATAGGAGAAACCCAAGTCTTGCTGTTGACAGATTAAGGACTGACTGAGACAGATGTAGGAGTAGGACAGAATGCATGCCAGCGCCTGGCGCTGTGATGGCCAAGTTCTGAACTGTGTGTGTGTGTGTGTGTGTGTGTTGTGTATACGACCTTAGTACTGTGAAAACTAGTGGGAATGAAAATTCGCTCTGTTATTGTAGACCGTCGTCCCAAATCAGCGAGCGCAAAGCGCCAGTCTGTTACCACAAATCGGCGAGCCCATCACTACAAAACCGCGAGCGCGTAGCGCGAGCCTGCCGTGCGCCGCAGGCATAGCCGCCAGGCGCGCCGCAAGCGGCTAGTTAATTTATAATTTGAACATTCCGTAAAATCAAATTTATTAATCCTACGCTGAACGCAAAGACACAAGAAACAACACAAAACAAGATAGGCTACAAAACTCTTCTCGGCAGAAAATTACGCCATCAGAATCAATGACGAGGAAAGGATGAACATGGAATATGATTGTCGAAACGCAAAACGCATTAACGCAATAACACACAAAGAAATAAACAAGATACACGTCATTCATTGATTTGAGAAAATACCCACACCGTACTACATTGTGGACTACCATGCAGAAGAAGAAAGTACAAAATAGTGATTACAATACAGTCGGCTCCGCGACACGCGCCGACCTTAAAAATTGAAAAAAATTCAACTTTGAAAGAATGTTACACAATAGCTGATATCAAAGATGCTCACAAGAAAACCATATCAAGTGAAATTAAGAGAGAATTATTATTAGATGCAAAAACACAGGCAATTCAGTGTATGCTAGCTGCACTATTATTGTCCAAAAATTTCATCAATTGAAACACTTTAACATTGCTATAATTCTACCTCATTCATGTGTTCATAAATTCTTTTTTCCAAATCGGTATGAGGAAAACCTTCCTCTATCGCCACGGAGACTTTATTGCTCCAATGGTTTTTTTTTTTGTAATGATGATCTGATAAAACTTGACAAAAAATACATCTTAGTAATTTGTATGCATTTAATGAATAGGATTATAATTATTATATGAACAATGTCACAAAGGTTGGGATTTTTTTTCCGTGTAGAATTAAGATGAACAATGTCGTTCAATTATGACTGTTTGTCAATTTTTATCTTTTTGGAATATTTTGTACCGTCCATATGTCATAAAATTATTTTTCTTTGCGCAAATATTGAAGTGCCTCTCTATTAACTCATACATTTGGATTTAAATACCTCAGCTATATGTGTTTGTGTCAGATGAAAGCTAAAAATAATATACAGAAATTTTCAGTGAAAGTTTTCATTCAGTTTTCAAGAAGTGATATCTTATAACATACTAAACAAGAATGGATTATGAGTTTTTGTTTCTATATTTCTTTTTATCTGATTTAGTTAGATTAATTGTTTCCCATTTATCACCTATACCTGGAGGGCTTTCTAGGAATAATTATTTCTGACTCTACTTTTTACATGAGTTCTGCTATAGCTGTCTGATCAAGTACAACATTTTTCAAGGAAGATGAGAAAATGTAGTTCAAGATGAAAAACAGTTTGATTTTTATGGCGATCTTACATCTAGATGAGATCACGCGGAAGAACAAACTTCTTGCAACAGTTCAGAGGTACTCATCAATTTATTCTCCATAACAGTATAACTCCCTCACTTTTCTTCTCAGGTACAGATTTTCAAATATTAACGAGGTCTCTATTAATTGCAATCTATTACAGACCAAACAATCAATAAGATATTATGTGCAGTCAGTAAAGAATTGACGAATTTTGAATATAAATCTATTTACTTTCTCAGCCTTTTTACCGGCTGAGATAACATGCACATAATCAACGTTGTATGAGTCGTTAATGACTAATGAGGTGAATACAGGTGTAAAATTCAAAAATTTCGAACATTAATTATTTTCAACGCGAATATCATTACATACAGTCGTATTGCGGCCTGTAAATAGGTCCACAAAAAAAATAGGCAGAACTTGATACTGAAAAATAGTCTCTTCCGTAATTCGATCGACGATACAACAATATTGAGAATTTGGATTACTTAAATTTCGTGAAAATGCATATTTCTCTGAGTTTTTCGTTGTGTATTTTACAAATAGTGTTCGTATATTCATCGCCTGATAAACCTCCCGAAAATATGATTAATTTCGCCTTCCCTCCGCAAAATTCTTTCTGTTTATTTACGACAGGCGAGTTTGTATTTGAGGATAAGATGAAAGAAAAAGCACCATCCGCAAAACTCGAAGGCGCTGTAACAGTCGAGGTAAGATTGCAACGCCCGTAACTGAAACTTTAAAAAACTCGTCTCTGCTTTCTATACTGATAAATGAATCAATTTTTTTCAATCAGAAAATCTACGCTAATGCAGATGCCTGCGAACCAAAAAAATTATGGGGCGCTCTTTATTTCATAAAAAACGAAGATCAAGAAAAATTAGTGGAGTAAGTTTTATTCTCTAAGAACGAATCTTGAGAACGAGTATTTGAATTTCCTCAAATTTTCCGTGACTTATTTAGGTTCATCTATGAGGAGAGATTAACGATAGCAGATGTCACGATTACAAGACCCGACCGCGGTGAATCACTCGATTGCATGAGCATGGACGTGGGAATCTTACCTCACGCGTATCCATTGTCTATCTACACGGAATTTCCTCGAAACATTTGCGTAAAAGATTATTTGGACAGATTGGCGAAAATTGGTGTGCCTCAAGATTATATTACTTGGTTAGGTACTTTGCCAGCTACCAAGAAAGAAGACCCCGTGCCACCGTACGTAGTATCACCTTCTTTTTATGCGCCACCAACTCAGGGATGTCCTCCACCTTTCGACAATGGAGTAGGACCGCAAATTACAGGATACGATTTGCCGGAAGATAAACTTTGCGTATTCGTTGACGGAGATCTTATAATCGAAGAGACTATGAAATCGCTCATTCCTTCTGCAACTCTCATCGGAGCCGCCATGTTATGGGTGAGTTGACAAATTTTCAAAATTATCTTACTTGGATTTAAATAACGAGTAATGCTTTCATTCTAGGATAAATATGTAGGCTTAGGTTGTCCAACTCAACCAGATAAATTTGTCAAGTATAAAGGTTTTGATAATGTATGGGGCGCGGCATATACAATCACCAAACAGGATTTGGACAAATTCATCAAGTGAGCCCTTGTAGCAAGTCTCTTATACTCTAAGCATCGAAGAACTGATCAGAATGTGAATTATTCCTTTTAGGGCCGGTAAGGAGTATCTTTTCATGGCAGATGTGAGAACAATAATAAAAGAATTATCCGAGGCGGAGTGTAAAACTTTCGATATAGGATTTCTGCCATCAGGATTTCCTTTCAAAGCATTCAAAACTGGTAAATTGGACATAGATGCCTACACAAACGGGTTGAAAAAAGTGGGTGTACCATCAGGTTATGTTGACGCTGTGATGGAACTGAGCATTAAGCTCGATACTTACAAAGAATTGGCAAATAATCCACCGTTATCAATCCTACCTATTGAGCCCAGAATAGAAGACGGAAAACTGAACCCCCAATGATTTTGCAATGATGACAGAAGCAATGCTGAACAAAAAATTTTCCATGATTCCCATCCATATTGCAGCATTTATACGATTGACAATTGAATATGTAAGAGCAAATTTTAATAAATCATTCTGATTGTAATGAGTCCCGTATGAATGCAGGTTAGCTGACGGCTCCCGGAGTAAAATATCCTCTTCAAAAAAACAGTAGGTTTACGGATATACGAAGTCTTCGCCCCATGGCATATTCTGCACCAATGAGGAGATGTACTAGTTTTGTAACTCTTGATGCTCTTTTGACAATCAGTCATAAACTTATGTTCCCTACGGTCTATAATTCCCTTCATAACTATTGCCAAGGCGAGGGGGGTGAATTTTGTATCATGAAACCCAAACCAAAAGAAACGACGGCTTCCTCAACGACGTTAAACGAGGAACGCGGGGAACCTGTTTTATGAATCAAATGGGACTTGGTATTGAAAATTCAAGGAAGCCTAGACCTAGATAAAGCTAGTATAATATATTGAGAACGACAATTACCACAATGAGTAAATGAACGAAAACCGACAAATACTACAAAGAGTAAGTGTACTAAGAGAATTTGCAAAAAGCCTCAGAAATAAAACAAACAAAGTACCGCAAGCACTTTCGGCTAAGAAGCCATCAACGGGCGGAGAATAGAAAGCGACTGACAGAGAAACAGTCGACGACAGAAAACAACGGTGAGGTCATGATTGAATTAACGACTCCTCGCGATGTGAGTCATATCCATAAATTAGTTCAACCAATCCCTCGTCCGGAATATACCTGTTGAGTACAGTTACGTTATCGCTGTTCAGGTGGAGAATGATTTCGATATTTTCTAGTGCCATTCTTTTTAAATGCGAGCTTTCTCCATGGAGGAGGGTTTCCGACCCCTCCCTGAAACAGTGGCCACAGGTGATGAAATGGTCCGCGAAGGCCGATTGCCCCAATTTGCCCTTTTTCCACGCTTTCAAGTGCTCAGCCACTCTTATTTGGAGCTGGCAACCGGTCTCACCTACCGTATTTTACCGAGTATAAGTCGCACTTCTAAACAGGTTTTAAGAGCTCAAAAAAAGGGGTGCGACTTATATGCGAGTATAAAAATGAAGAAAAAAATTTTCTGGCATAGCCAAATAAATGAAAATCATGTTCCATGTCTTTTATATTTTATCAGTCATCTTGAAATATTTCAGTATAGGCTTCTACTAGGTCAAGTGTTCGTGAGATATTATTCGTTTACCCCTTTACCTATCTTGGCGTCGTATAAGTCTTCTATGAGAAATACGAGGTAGCACGAACTCGCTCCGCTCGTTCGCCCCCTGTCTCGCTGTTGTATTGGAATGGTATGTGACAATTCAAGTCTAGGGGACTTGGAAAAATTTCGACTATCCAGCCTTTATTTATTTAATTATTTAATTATTCAATTATTTAATTATTTAATATTATTTATTTATTTATTTATTTATTTATTTATTTATTTATTTATTTATTTATTTATTTATTATTAATTCTTGTACTAGGTCAAGTGTTCGTGAGATATTATTCGTTTACCCCGTTACCTATCTTGGCGACGTATAAGTCTTGTATGAGAAATATTTTGAGGTAATTGTGGGTGTTCTATATTTTGAGGTATCAACTTTCGGTGGGACGAACGAGCGATCTCGCTGTTGTATTGGAATGGTATGAGAAAATTCAAGTCTTTTTTGAGAAATATGAGGTAGCGCGAACTCGCTCCGCTCGTTCGCCCCCTGTCTCGCTGTTGTATTGGAATGGTATGAGACAATTCAAGTCTAGGGGACTTGGAAAAATTTCAACTATCCAGCCATATATGATAGGAAGAGGGACTTAGAAAACTTTACCTACCTTGGCGTCGTATAAGTCTTCTATGAGAAATATGGGGTAGCGCGAACTCGCTCCGCTCGTTCGCCCCCTGTCTCGCTGTTGTATTGGAGTGGTATGAGACAATTCAAGTCTAGCGGACTTGGAAAAATTTCGACTATTCAGCCTTTATTTATTTAATTATTTAATTATTTATTTATTTATTTATTTAATTATTTTATTATTTAATTATTTATTTATCTATTTATTTATTTATTTATTTATTTATTTATTTATTTATTTATTATTAATTCTTCTACTAGGTCAAGTGTTCGTGAGATATTATTCGTTTACCCCTTTACCTATCTTGGCGTCGTATAAGTCTTGTAAGAGAAGTATTTTGAGGTAATTGTGGGTGTTCTATATTTTGAGGTATCAACTTTCGTGGGGCGAACGAGCGAACTCGCTGTTGTATTGGAAAGGTATGAGACAATTCAAGTCTAGGGAACTTGGAAAAATTTCGACTATCCAGCCACATATGATAGGAAGAGGGACTTAGAAAACTTTCTAATTATTAATTATATTAATTATTTAATTATTTATTTATTTATTTAATTATTTAATTATATTAATTATTTAATTATTTATTTATTTATTTAACCATTATTTAATTATTAATTAATTAATTAATTAATTAATTAATTATTTATTATTATTACGCGGGGTGTACTCGCGAATTTCTGAAGCACCCAAGGGGTGGAGATTTTCTAATTATTAATTATATTAATTATTTGATCATTTATTTATTTATTTATTTATTTATTTATTTAATTAATTATTTATTTATTTATTATTTTAATTATTTATTTATTTATTTATTTAATTATTTAATTATTTATTAATCAAATAATTAATTAATTAATTATTCATTATTATTACGCGGGGTGTTCGCGAATTTCTGAATCACCCACGGGGTAGAGATTTTCTAATTTTTAATTATATTAATTATTTAATTATTTATTTACTTAATTATTTAATTATTTATTTATTTAATATTATTTAATTATTAATTAATTAATTAATTATTTATTATTATTACGCGGGGTGTACTCGCAAATTTCTGAATCACCCACGGGGTAGAGATTTCTCTTGACGGGGGGGGGGGGGGGGGGGGTGTACTCGCGAGTTTCAAAATCCGGGTCCGGCGAGAGAAAAGACATGGAACATGTCAAAAAAAATTTCGACAGTTGCGGCATGGATTTCAAGTGCATGGAAAAGAATTTCGGAAGAGACAGTACGCAAGTCATTCAAAAAGTGCTGCATCACTAATGTTTTTTGAATTTTTTGTATATAAGTAATACTGCGACTTATACGCGAGCAAAATAAAAGTCTCTGATTTCTCATTTTCACATCTGGGGTGCGACTTATATGCGCGTGCGACTTATACTCGGTAAAATACGGTATTTAGATTCCGTCACAGTCGTTGCACCTTATACTATAAATCCCACTCCTCTGTAATGGTGGTAGAGGGTCCTTCAATCTAACAAACAGGCCTTTTAATGTGTTAAAATTATAGAAAACCGGCCGGAAATCAAAGGGCCGAATGACGCGACTCAAATCTACGAAAACTGACCCAGGAAGGGGAGCTTAATCCACCGCTTTCTGCCTTCACGACTCCCCTCCCGAGGGAGGGAGGTAGTAGAATCAAGACATTGCCGCGTGATCTTCCTACGGACCATCAGGTCAATGTCCAAGTTGACCTCGTTTACCCGAGTCAAGTACTTGATAGTACGTAGTTCTTTCCGGAAGGCTGCTTGACTCAAAGGGATATTAGTGAGTCGATGGATGAAGCTATTAAAAGCAGCTATTTTGTAGGCGACAGGGCAGAATATGACGCGCCGTGGACAACAATATCGGTCGAAGTATCTTTTCTGTATATTGCGAACTCATGGCCCCCTTCTCTTTCCGAGATGGTGAGGTCCAAGAAGTTGGTAGTAGAATTACCGACCTCCAAAGTAAACTTTATGGAGGGGAACTGAGCATTTAGATACTTAAGAAACTCACCAAGAAGTTCTTGAAGACCTGTCAACGCACATAGCACGTCATCTACATATCTGTGCCAATAGTGAACATGATTTAGGAAGGACTGGCCCGAGGAAAAGAGGTCAGCCTCGAGTCTCGACATAAAGACCTCCGAAACAAGGGAACCCAACGGGGATCCAATGGGAATGCCCACTTTCTCCGGGAATTCAAAATATTTATCATTAAATTTGTAAAAGTTAGGGGACCAGCAGACGGTAAGTAGGTCGAAGAACTCCTGCAGTTCCTTCATGAGGAGTATTAAATTTAACAAGAAGGTCGCCTAAATATTGGAAAGTGGCCGCTTTTGGAATGTTTGGAAGCAGACCGACCACATCGAAGGAGCATAAAATAGTACCTGGAGGGAGTATTTTTTCTTTGAGCCTATTGGCCAAGGAGACTGAATTTTTGACGTAGTAAGGAGACTCGTATTCGATATGAAATTTAAACCAACAGTCCAGGTATTTGGCGAGCGAGTAGGCGGGGGAGGAGACGTAGGATACGACAGGTCGCATGGGAGTATTGGCCTTATGAACTTTAGGCAACCCGTACAATAAAGGAGGTACAGGGTTAGGTTCGAGCAATCGTTTTTTCACCGAGGGTTTAGTAATGATAACGGAGCTTTTATTAATAGCATTCCGAACCTCCTTGACATAGTGAGGGAAATTGAAAAGGAGGTTTTCTGTGGCCCCGCACTGGCTTAAGACCTGTTCCACCTTAAAGTGGTAAGTATCCCTAAGATTAATTAGCACTAGTACGGGATCCACCGAGGGCCATTCTGAGCACTGAGGATTGTACAGTGTCAGTGTTTAGTAATTTGGGAGTAAATTCGTTGGATTGAGTGTAGATTAGGACATCAAATTCTAGTTGGGAATGGATAAGGTTCTCGTACAGTTCGAGGAGTAGTTTACGGTTGCATTCTAGGCTGGGGTGGGATATGGCGCTCAGACATCTCGCTTTCAGTGATTTCATGTGAAGGGTCCACAGGAAGAATGAGTCCTAGGAATTCATAAGAATTAAAAATGTTGATAGAAGAGCCTTGAAGGAGTGGAGGAGGAATATAGATTGGAGAACGACATAATTTTTAAAAGATGACCAGTCCTGTTCTATCCCAGGGGAATCGAAAGCCACGGTCTGAAGCCCATGATGATGAGATTTTATTTGTACATGTAGCTGGTAAATTCGATCGATCATTCATGATTTTGAGGCAGTGAAGTACGCTATCGAGGCAAAGAAAGTACCAGATTAACGTATGGCCATACGGCAGTAGATGGTGATTCCATCTATTTATTTGGAGTGCGCAGTGTGAATGCGACCGATAGGCCTCGTACAAACAAATCCTATGAAGAGTTTATTTTACTCGCCAGCAATTCAAACGTATTTCAGAAGAAATCTATGGATTTAATACGGTGTACGATCGTACGAACGTCATCATTTCATAACTATACTATTTTCTATGAAAATACCTATAAAGAACGACTTCGTCAGGTTGAATAGATGTACCTATTATTGACGAATTACAAGCTTAAATGACCCACAGAGAAGAATACACAACACGAATTCGTGTCCGTATTTAACCGCATAATGAGTTAATCTTCAACGAATCAACAACTTTTTTTCCAATATACTTCTACCGTTCGATTGATATGTTTAATAAGTTTTCATAGTTTTCTGCATAGTTGTTCTTTTGTGGTGAGATACTGACTGGAATTTATAGGCAATAAGAAATACGAAAAAAAAAAAGAAAAAAAGAAAATTGAGAAAAGAATGAATACACTGAACTTGTCCACGTTCTTTAAAAATGTCAATGAAAAGAATGCGATGCGTAGTATGGGCGTTTGATATTGTTTGCTGCGAGTGTACAAGAATATGAAAAAAAAAGACTAATAATTTCTAGATTACAACCATTTGCTTGATCTTCCCGTACCATTACGTATTGTCTTTGCGGCAAAATCCTGAAGTTCTGAAGAATTCGAATCTAGCATTGTTTTATAATCGATTACTACATCCAAACAATTATTTGATAAGTTACTACGTAAAACACCATGACTTAGACTTTATGACAAAATTTGTGATCGCTAATCGTTTTAAAACAGCCGGAGATGAAATTGAACACTCTCAAGGCTCTATTGAATTTCACGGAATTATCATGAAGTTGTTTTTTAAAAATATTTAGTAGGTATTACAAAATTTTGCCTTACTTTGAACTTGAAAAAGTTTTCCAAGTATACAATTCTACTTTATTAGTTGTTTTTACACTGAGACAAAGCGTCAAAACAACGGAGAGCTGATCGAGCAACTGGACAAGTTGGAAATCAAGACTAACGACAAGCTGATATTCCTTGATGTGGCAAACATGTTTGGTACCATACCGAAGGAGGAACTTCTCACTCTGCACATAAACAACAGATACCATGGGAACCCCGATGTGCTGAAGTAGGCTGACATAGTGGAAGAGATCTTGAGCCAGAACCAGAACTACTGACGCATCAATAAAAGGTTCTACAGTCAGGAAAGGGGTCACCGCTGTCGCCAATACTGGCGGAGATATTCATGAAGATGTGGAAAACAAGATATTGAAGGGCAGCAAGTTCAGATACTCGATCAAACACTGCACTAGATTTGTAGATGATATCCTAATTGTGTGGTCAGACACTAACTGACAGGTGGACCTAGTCCTGTTGGAAATGAATGCGATGAATGAGAGCATCAAATTCCCAGTGGAAAAAGCCAATGAGACCATCGACTATTTGAACCTTATACGCACACTGGAGAACAACAGGGTAGAATACAAAATCTACACGAAGCCGACGCATACAGACATCATCATCCCAAATGACTCCTACCATCACTCTAGGCACAAGTTAGCGGCAATCCAGAACTACTGCTATCGAGCAATTTCTGTCCTCAAGAACAACAAAGAGAAGAGGAAAGAGATCAAGATAGTAAAGCAGATCGTAGAAGCCAATGGCTACCATAGAGGTGTGGTCGATAGAGTCTTTGAGAAAATGGAAACAAAGAAGGGTGCTCATGATGGCATAGTGAGAAAGTAGTCCGGATCGATACCATATACATAGAAAAGTACACAAACGAGGTGATAAAGACGTTCAATGGCTACGATGTAAATGTGGGTATCCAGAATAACCAATCCACGGTGAAGAGAATCAGCAATGACCAAACGGAAGAGAAGGACAAGGAAAGCTTGGGCGGAGTGTACAAGCTCAGTTGTGAGCAGCGCGAGGGCGTCTACATCGGTGAGACGGGGAGAAAGTTTGAGATCAGGAAAAAGGAGCCCAAAAAGTCAAGGGAGAAAGAAGATGGCAAGTCACTGTTTGGTAAACACTGTAACAAAGAACACCACAATGGAGAGGGAATATTGGAAGTCATACATGTAGAGAATCGCACAAAGAGAAGAAAATTCTGGGAAAAAATGGAGATTGCAAAAGCAAAGAGGAAGAAAGCCTGCCTCTTGAACAATGTAATCACGTTTGATAGCGAAAAATTATTCAGCCTGGTGATTGGACGAGAGAGAAAGAACAGAATCAACCAATAAGATGGCAGGAAACCAGGTATCCAATAGAAATGTTGTATTTAGGCCAACAGAGTGAACCAATTACTAAGCAGCATGGAACACCGTGTCATATTATTGTAAGAATAAGTTTCTAAGAGTGAACCAATCACAATACAGCATTATTTAATAAAAACTCATGTTCAAGGGGTTGTGGCACGAATGAGCGGAGAGAGTGAGCCTCCCATAAGCCACTAGCTTTAAATATTCTAAACTAGACTTATACACAGGGCTGAGAATACTTATTTTCTTTTTCAACGGTTCCGGTTATAAAGATTCTGGGCTTGAATTGTGGGATTCGGTTCTCTTCGGTTCCGGTTTCAGAACCCAATAGTGAGATCCGGTTACCCCAGAACCCAATAGCGAGACCGGTTCCTTTCGGTTCCGGTTCCAGAACCCGATAGCGAGATCCGAGTCCTTTTGGTTCCGAATATTTTTACATTGAATAAATATGTACTCACGATTCCTTATTTTCATCAATTATGAGCATAATTTGTAGATCATTTCTTTGGGCCATTATAACTATTTACCTCGAATTTGAATACTTGGGAAATCTAGAACGTCCAAGGTGGAAGGTCCAATAGTTCAACTCCCATTCACCAAAAATTCAAACGTCTCTAGGTATAAGGCATTGGTGGGCACCATCATTAGTGGGAATGTGTGGCCAAATCACCAGCATGTTTTTTTTTCTCAGCAGTTCCCGTTATAAAGGTTCTTGGGGACTAACTTGTGGGATCCGATTCCTTTCGGTTCCGGTTCCAGAACCCGATAGCGAGATCTGGTTTCTTTCGGTTTCGGTTCTAGAACCCGATATTGAGATTCGGTTCCTTTTGGTTCTGGTTCCAGAATCCTAGAAATACGGGAGGAGAACCGCTTCTTGAAGCGGTATTCGGTTCTGGTTCTCAGCCCTGCTTATACAGCGGCGAACGGACGGAGCGAGTGAGCCCCCAAAAAGCCATTAGCCCCCCCCCCTAAGCTACAAGCTTTAAATATTCTAAACTAGATATACTACACAAAGAAGGGGGGAACTAGTGGAGCGAGGGAGCCCCCGAGAAGTCTTTTAGCTTTCTAAACTCGGAGAAGACGAGTGACCCCCTCAAAAGTTATTAGCTTGCCACACGATGCATAGTTGGCATATAAGTTTTTTGTTCTTATAAGTATCATCACGTCGTCGTCGTTTGGGACAAATGTGAAAGATAGGAACTCTGTTTTAGTAATAATTACACGACCTACGATCGCTTCAAACTTAAAGTTACCATTTGAAGAACTGACTTCAAACATTACAAATATTATTTTTGAGATGAGTTCATCAAATTTGTTGTTGAGAGATGTCAAGTCTCACGTTATAAGAGTTGGTACGTATAGTGGTAACTGCGAACATTGTAACAGAAAAATTTTTACCTCAACTACTGCGTAACGTTTCAGAAATGGTTGATCGTATAGTTAAGTTTATCCTCAAGATAGAAAATCGACCGAGCAACTCGGAAGCGTTCAAATTTTTCACAATCAAGCGGCTGTTGTCCAAAACTTGTTGTATTGTTCTTGAAGATATTCAACTTCCTTTAAAGTTCCAAAAGATTTTAAAGAGAGGAATGAATTTAAATTAAAATATAAAAATTTCGAGCTCGGACTGAATTTCTCTGTTTTAAGTGGAGATGTCACGACCAGTCTCAGTCTTCCTTCTAGATATTTAGTTTGAGTTATATTTTACAACGGCGTTTTACTAAACTGAGTATTTTGTTTAGTACTGGAGTAAAAACATAGCGAGGAGCATATGTGAAAGAATTTCACGAATCATTCCATCGATGTTCAAATTGATTTGATTTTCCTTCGCGAGAAGTCGAATAATCTTTCTCTCCACTTCAAACTCCTCAGGGTCGGTGGACTATGAAGATGAAGCATGAATGAGAAACCTTTAAAAAAGACCTCCGGAAAATTTTAAACTCAAGTTCCACAAGAAGGTCAGTTAGCTGCCTTTGCTACGAAGGCTTTGGAAAGAGGAATGCAGCATCCAAAAACGATCCTCTCCACACACAGAATACCTTATCCACATACAAAGTCCTTTACCGAATACAAGCATTCTATCCTTGATTGAGAAAGAAGCCCCTTTCAAAACGGTTCATAAACCTGTCTACAACTACTGTGAACGAAAGATTTCCCTATCTGAAAGTACAAAGATGAGACTACAAAACTTGTGGATTTTTCCGTGTTTAATATCTTGGTTGCCCAATAAATGATATAGATATATAGTCAATAGGCTGAGTTGTGGCAATGTTCAAAGGACGCCAGAGAGGCGATTCTGAGGAATTCTGTCTCTAGTCAGATTCGAGAATTTCAAAAGATTGGAGGCAGCAGGCAAACGGCAGAAGCATGATCTTTTTCCGACTTCTTAGGTGCTCATAAATTTTAGGAACCGAGTCAAGCATTTGCAGTAGACTCCTACGGGTTTTAAGTTTCGGATCGGGAATGGTTCTTCTAACCTCACAATTGCATCAATTGAAGCTGTATTTAATCAGACAAGCACCTGAAGCAGCCAAAAGTCATGAACTTACTTCTCTTCCTATGTTTGTACAGTCAGGTCCAAGAAGTGCATAATGTTAAGAATTTCTACTCAAAATGAAAAGGCGAGAATTTCAATGTATTATTGCATGCAGATTGTCTGTATAGAGGAGAAAATTAGTTCCTAATTAACAAAATTTTTCCGGACAAAAAAGAAAAATTAAAGAATCCACTTACGAAAAGTAATTAAGCCAGATCTCATTTCATTAGTTTTGCCTATATACATATTATCCTCAGTGACTGTAATATACTACACATTATAATATTGTACTTGAATACGCGGTCGTGTTCATACAATTCAGTGCGAAGAGATTATGCAATTCTACAAAGTGCCCCTTTATTTGATTCAAAATGACTGTATTTCTTCTCATTATTATAATTAAATTAAAATAACTTATAGGTAAATTACGACAGTGTAATAACTTCATACATAGGTCCAAACGTAAATATGCGAGTCTACTCTCGTATTATTAACAAAATTATTACATATTTCTTTCCATCCATCTCTGTCCCTTCTCGTAGACTGCCTATATCGTACAGTTGAATTTGAGTTTACTCGTCGTATGCTGTATGTGACATGCAAGAACGATAATTATTCCTCGCTTACGTAATCGTATTATTACAAATGATCGGCAGCAAAGTTTATAATACCTCAAAGTCGTGTGTGTTATACTTTATACGTTGTACACTTCGCTTTCTACTGTTTTCTCAGTATTGTTCGTTCTATCATTACTCCCGCGTTTTATAGTGCAAACGACGAATATTTGAGAGTGTTCGATGGTATACGTATTTTGCATAGCTCCTCTCTCTCTCACCTATCTTCTTCTCCCTCCTAATTTCTTTTCTATACAAACGCTCTACAACAATACATGTAAACTTAATCATCAACGAGTATGCATTTGTGTTATTGTTTTGCTTCGTGTTCTCTTCCGGTTACTTCAAATGCCCTATCTTCAATCTTATGCAATAAAAATTTGCATGAAATTTTTTCTCACGTGTATACAACTTCTGCTTGTACAGGAAAAGAAGTTCTCGGTCACTCAGTCATAATATTTGTTCAAAATATTAATATGCTCGAATTAAATAATATAGGAAGCTTCCTAATTTGATCGAGCGGAAGCACTGTGATGTGAAATATTCATCAGTGCTTACGAAGAGTTATACAGCTCTAAATTGCTTTTCGAAATTTAGTTCATTCAATTTGAGATAAAGGTAGGGTAAAAAGCCAACTTCGAAGAAAAAGTTCAGACATATGCGATAGAATGTTCCAATACAAGGAATAAAAATCATGTCTTTATCTTATATGCTATATCTGTAATTAATTATGAAATGAAGACCTTACTGTCAAAAAAGGGCGTCCATCCCATAAAAAATACATTGGGCGGACGCCCTTTTGAAAGAAAGGTCCTCAAATTATTTTTTCCTCAATATAAGCATAACCTTATGTAGTCATCAGCGGGTATGGAAATCTTCGACTAGCTTGTGGCTTAAAGAGGGCCTCACATACTACGTTCACAACTCGACATTTTTTTAAGTCTCGACAGTTGGTCAAGGCTCAGAATACTATATGTCGGGCTAACTGGCTGACGGGTGCCTATTCTTGGTTTAGTATGAGTTGTCATAGTGTATGTTGAGCTGACCAGCTCACAAGCACACTATTCTTAGCCTTATATAATCCATTACACTGTATTTTGGGCGAACTAGCTCATGGAGTCTCTCTCTCATTTTATTCTGGAGAAATACCATTGAACAGGGGAGGGGCAGGATTGAGGGCGTTCCTGGGGTCCAAGGCCTCCACAAGAAAGGGGCCTTCACATTTTCGTTTCGAAATTTTTTCCAAGTTGTGTTTTAATAGGGAACTTGTTTTAACGGGATTCGAGTAACTAGATATGCAATGCTTCATATATCAATTAACTTGGCCCCTTCAATGATCCAGATATGCAATACTTCAACACTATAAGACTCAGTCAGAACGTCCTTCCAATGTATTCCAAGTCCTGAATAATAGCCCCTGCAAGTAACTACATATGCAATGCTTCATACACCAATCGGCTCAGCCCCTTCAATGAGCCAGATATGCAACGCTTTAAACACCATAAGACTCAAAACGTCATATTAAGGTATTCCAAGTACCCTTTGTATCATATACGTCTCCCATAAAACAGGTTTCCTGCCTCCCCTCGTCGAACTCTGTTAACGAGACCGCGATTTTTCTTCCATGCAAGAAGAAAAAAAAATTAAAATACTATTCCTTACTTTTTTTTAGCCTATAATGAGTATAATGAAAGGAGACGGTGCTCCGAAAAGAGGTACAGCGTTTGTACGTGCTCTTCCAGGTCCCTTTGTGTTCTTCAAGAGTTGAGGGCCTGCCAGGCTTGAGATTAGACCTGCCAAAAAAATTTTGAGACCTGACCCAGGTCAGGGCAAAAAAAGGGAACTTGGAGGGGCGGGGGGCATTCTTCCGCGCTAACTTTGGGGCAAAACATAGATCTAGGGCCTCCACAAGATCAAGACCCGTACTTTAAAACTCCCTGGTCCAGCCCTGGAGGGGAACTCACATAACTTCAAATTATGTTGTAGGAATCGAAAAAAATTTTGCGAGTCCGACGTTTGAGAGGGTAAGTACTATTATTGACGAGAAGAGGGGACATGTGTTTTCTAATAGATGATCGGATGTATCTCTACTACCAAAACGATTGGCGAAAAGGTTTTCAATTGCGACAACTTATGTACTGTATTGGAAGGTGGAGAACTGTTCCAGCTAAGAAGACCGCGCAAAAAAACCAAAGTGAAGAAGACAAAGGTATCAGAACTACGAGTTGCTGACGATACGGCTACAGTGGCTGAAAGAGAGGAAGAAATGCAAAAGGTACCTAATAAATATACTCATTGACATGAAATACGCTGCGTGAAGGTGGATCTCTATGAAACAAAGGTCACGTTCCAAATGACCAAAAATGATACCACAACTGTAATGAACTTGAAAAACGTCGGGATATTATGCAGAGCTGCCCACTTGAAGTATCTAGGAAGCACAATGGAAGAAAATGCATCCCTGGACAATGTGGAATACAGCATCCAAATCACAAATACAGTGACTGTAGTGAACTGACTGAGCAGACAATACATAAGAACAAAAATAATAGTATATAAATCAATAGTCTTACGGCTATTGTAATACGGCAGGAAGCCCGTAAGCTCACACGATCCTGGTTTGGAATGGAAACCTCACACGAATAATGAACCACATTATTTAAGCATCGAAAATGATGGACTTAGTTGGTAAACGGATATATGAACGAAGATGATTGGAAATTTATAAGAGAAACCATTTTACCAGAGCCTACATTGCCATTGCTACCCAACACTCATCCGACACCACGATGTACCGTTCACAGGAAACAGGGTTCCAATTGGTCACTTTTAAGTGACATGGTCACTCTTATAGGGTTCAGTCACTTTTAGTCACTTTTTAAAAAAAATAGTCACTTTTGTCACTTTTTCATTCATACGTGAAAATCACAAGTTTTCTTATACATTGTGTTCTACAATAAATAATTTCTAGGCTACATCACAGACGCCTCCAAAGAAATCCAGCTCAGGAAGAGTAAGCTACCACGGTGGGAACCACACCTATCCACCCTTAGGAATTCACTCCGCCGTCTCACTCGCCGAATCTCCAGATTCCGGAGGACAGAAGACAACGAACTGGAATACAACATCCTTCTTGAAAGCGGATCAGTCCTGCGTCACAATTACCGCAAAGAAATGAACAAGTGCCGATACCAAGCCTTCCGGAAGATGTGCACCCAGAGCAAACCATGGGGCAAACCTAAGCAAGCGAACGCACCACCATCCCCCCACTGAAGAAAGAAGATGGAAGCACATGCACCACAATGGAAGAAAATACAGCCTTACTATTGCGCTCCAAATTTCCTCCATGCAACGACAACCTCGACGCCTCAAAGTAAACGGGCGCTGCAGGTCTGCCCAACGAAATAACGGCCAACGAAGTAACAGCAATAGTCAAGCGACTGCCCACGCACAAGGCACCAGGTCCGGATCAGATATGCCATAAATCTCTGAAGAACCTAAATCGTCATCACCCAAGCATACTTCCGACCCTGTTCACGTCGTGCCTTGCAATGGGGTATTTCCCCAAGGAATGGAGAAGTGGGCGAGTGGTCTTTGTCTCCAAAGAAGGAAAAGACCACGCCGAACCACAGGGCTACAGACCCATCACTCTACTCTCTGCCCTCGGAAAGGTATTCGAAAGGGTCCTGAACAACAGGGTGGTCGAACACTTTGATGATGTGCAACCCTTCCACCACCATCAGTTCGGTTTTCGCCAAGGTGCCGGAGCCGAACAGGCGGTTCACAAGGCTGTAGACTTCTACCGCGGAGCACTAGCCCGTTACAGGGCAGTAGCCATAATCTCCCTTGACATTAAGGGGGCATTTGACTATGTAAATTGGGACTGCATACTGCAACACCTGCACAAAACAAATGCCCCTTAGCACATCACACGATGTATCGCATCATACTTCAACGGAAGGGAAGCCTTTTGCGAAGACCAAACAGTCGAGCTCAGAAGAGGCTGCCCGCAAGGCTCCTCGCTGGCATCTACACTGTGGAACGTCCTGTACGATGACATCATTCGGTACCTGGAACAAGAGTACCCAGACGTCTGCGTTTACGCCGACGACACCTTAATCATCATCGGCGCTCAAACACCACTCGAACTCAAAGCAAGAACAGACGAGTGCATCAAAAAGATGAACAAAAAGATCAACGAAGTAGGTCTCGAACTAAGCATTGGAAAGACCGAAATTCTAACTCGAATACAGAAACCGCTGATTCTGGCCTAGAAACAACCTTCCACTTCGAAGTCAACGGACATGTCATCTTCCCAGAAGACAACATCCAGTACTTGGGGATCCCGTTAGACAAAAAGCTACAATTCAAAGAGCACATTGAATATCACTGCCAAATGTAAGAAGCGCATACCACTGCTGCAGGGATTGTGTAAAAACACGTACAAAGCTAGAAGAACCATGTTCAGAAGCTACATATACTCCCTATACATGCACTGCAGCAGTGTGTACCACAAGAGACTAACTCTGAAGACATATCGGGCCCCGGTAGACAAGCTACAGAGACTATGTAACATCATCAAAACCTATCCGGACCCACAGCAGGCCTCCTTGCACGCGAACCCCCACTCGCCCTGGAAATTGCGGAAAGGTCAATAGGATGGATGATCCGCACCCACAGACCCGTCCAATACTGGGGACATCTATCCCCAGTGGACATCACCGACAACGGGCTAGTACTGAAGAGCACCAACACACCCGTCACCTTACCAGAAGTGAAGCAAAAATGGCACCAAGACACCAAACAGAAATGGCAAGAGGAATGGGCAAACCACAAGCTGAGCGAATGGACCCACAAACTCCTACCGACTGTAAACTCAAGACTACGACTAGACTTCGAGCCCAACTTCTGGTCAACGCAGGCGCTGACAGGGCACGTTGGTTTTGAAGACTACCTGCTACGCCGAAACCGCGCAGAGGACAACGAATGCCCCTGCGACTTTGGAGCAGAAACTGCAGAACACTGCATTAAAGAGTGCCTGCGATTTCACACAGAACGCCCACTAGACTGGGAGGAGCTTGAGAACTACCACATCCACTACAAGGAGAAGATAGTGCGGAAACTATGGATAATAGAAAATCCCAATTTCGACAAGTAACAAAACGCCTGTCAACGAGTAGGAAAAGCTGAACAAGACTCCAGTGTAAGAAGCCTCTGCTGGTGACCAGGATGCCTTGCAAGCGGATCCCACACCAGAGAAACATCAACAACACTAACCACCAATTAACTTATAAGAATAAACTAGTCCTCATCCTGGGAGAGAACACTGTTAGTCGAGTTCCCGGGATGAGAGACACATGTAAAAACCCGCTACAGGAAGCGATCTTCCTGTAGCGGCTAACTTCTACAAATGTCATATTACGCGTACAATACACTAGCCCCAGAGGGTAAGTCCTCAATGGGGAACCAAAAAAAAAGGCTGGCGCGGGTAGCCGGGTCCAGGGACGCGACCGGACGAAACTACGCGCGATCGACAAGGGTAGGTTTCAAACTACTCTGTTTATTAGTAAATCGGTTCGGTGGAATCACAGTCGTTTGTCGGAGTATTAAGCGTCGATATATTTTGTTGATTGTTGGTATCGGTAGTTATTGTGGTTGTGTTCGGACTCTTATTGTGGATATTATACATATCGAGCTTTTAATATTGTATTGGTGAGTGGTTCACTGAGTATATTTGTGATTTACATTCGTCTGCTATCAGTTAGAGATACTTCAATATAAGATTATCATAGTGTTATGTCTTGCGGCACGCACACAAGAAGGAATCAGTAGAGGCGGATGGCAAATGGGATTTGTGGTTAACACTGAGTGCGGCTCAAGGTGGCCTACTGCTGTATTGTTTGCTGACGTCTGGTGTCCTAGGTGACGGCGGTGGAAAGGCTTATCGTCGATTCAGGGCGGTCCTGGAGTGGCCGTTAAGGATAGGACCTGGATAGTTGGCCGAGACCCGAGGTAGCCGATGGACCGAGCTGACCTAAGGGTGGAATAGGTAATGCGAGTCTTGTCAGTGGTCAGGGGATGAGCACTGGAGCTGCATCCCCCAGTGGAAGCCCGAGCAGGGGCTGGGACCCTTGAGGTCAAAATACCATGAGATGGACTTCATGGCACAGACGAGGCGTCATCACAGAGTCTCTTGTAATGGGGGTTGTGCGGTGATTGGTATCGGCTAGTCAGGTTAAGTGGTACCGGCTGAGTTAGGTGCCAGGGTCCTTGTCGCACAAATCCGAGGCTGGGGTTGGCCGCCCCAGATAAGATGGTAGTGGACTCGGTTCTGCCCCACTGAAGTGGACACTGCGGGGCAATCGTAGGAATTGCTGAACCTGTAGCCATCAGGCTGCTATTGGACGGCTGATGGGGACTCGACATTACATAGTTAGTAAAGAGGAAATGATCAGAAAGTTCTACCAGTGTGACAACTGGGGCAAGGCCCTGTGTTCATGTCAAGATGAGAGAGTAAATGAAAGTCTGGTCAATTCCCCGCAATGTTTGAAGGAACAGTCTATGGCAAATGATGTGCGTGACCGCAAGTTAGGTAGGTCGCATAGGCCTAAGTTGCAGGTATACTCAAACGAGTTTTAAAAACCTTTTACAGGAAGTTCAATGAAAAGGCGGAGTTGGCTCAGCAGAGAGATTTTTCAAGATCAGACTGACGTAAGTGGCTCTTTGGTGTACGTTGGGGGCATTTTATTAGGGTTACATATGAATGATGAGTGTGAAGAGGTGAATCATCCTGACCAACGACTTATTCCATATTGGGTACATTTCCAAGATTCTTTCGTAATTTCTTTCAGCAAAAGACAAGAGCACTATTATTCCACACAAGATACAATACACCGCTTCTCGGTACAATGAACTCAAAAAACTATTCCCTCTATTTCGAACGGAAAATGTTCGAGGGAAGAATTAGACCTACGGATTTTTTTCTCTCTTGTCGTAGGTCGTGTACCAGCGCATCTTACGCGGCAAGAGATCGCTGGCTCCTTAAACCCGCGTAGCAATTATCTCATCGGATGAAGACTCGAAGACATTTTTTGTTCTTATCTCGTTAGTTATTTACCAATTCAGTGTCTAAGGCGTATAGTAAATTACTCGTCCTACAATATACCGCATATAATAAAAAGATGAGCTCCGGACGCGGAGTCATTCCACCTAATAACGAGAAATCTTTGGCGTATGAAAATTAAAATGTATAGCGTTCTCGCGGACGTCATCGTGAAATGGCCCTAAGCGGTTTAAAAAGTCTTTCATTAGAAAATTAGTTCGGAATTCGGTTAAAATGTGTACCGTAAGCCCCAATATCTGAGTGATAATAAAGGTCGCATTCGAATATCGTTCCTCAAATGAGATACAGTCGGCTGAGTCCTCGGAAGAGTAAATTCTATATCATTTTAAAATAACACACAGTCATCGAACTTATTATCGTCCGGATTGTAATGCGCCTGGGAAACATTATTATTCCAGCATACTGAGTTGTGTGATACATACAGTTTACATTTCGTCGTTCTCTGTACTCTTGTGTGTTCATTCTTTATCGCGTATCTCTGATTTACCTACTGACTACCTACGCTGGCTGACCAGATGCCGTCGTGCTTTATCCTCATATGGTAATAGCTCGCTGCCTACATTTTAGACGTTAGACACACGTTCGGTACATACAGCATGAAAATAATGTACGGCGAATTCATCTAGCTATTGGGTCGCGTTGTTGTGCGTTCTCAAATACTTGTAAATAGAACAAAATTACCGTTGTTCGAGCGCTATGAGAAGGAAAGACTCCGCAGACGAGACAAAGAGATCATGTGTACATTTGTCGCCTCTTTATACGCTTTAACGTGAACTTAAGTGCCGTGCATAGAAGTGCAATAATAGAAAAAAATATAAAAAACGATTTTACATCGCCGGACAGTGATAACCATTCACCCATTAGGACGGACATTTTTTTTCCAAACGTGATGAGACTTCACGTACGAGCTTTTACCGAGGCCATAATTCACGACGATCTTTTGTTTACGCATAATTACTCGGTATACATTACAGTAAAGCCGGGCGTTTGTACGAGGACTATTTTTGTGACACCCGCGTTAGACATAAAGTAGGCCTTCAAGTTACGAAAGGTCGACTGACTCTAAAGACGAGCGACGAGAATGACACTCCATTTTCACAAGTTCGTTCGAGACTGTTTCATAACGTGTCGTTGGATCCTTCATAAAGTTACATCAATTTACAATAGTACCTAAGCGCATCGGTTTGAGACTTCCCGACCTTGGTTAGGATCGAGAACCTCTTCTCGTCATCCGACGTCGCAATTACGTAGGCTAACAATGTGCAGTGTGCACCGGTATACAAACAGTTACCGTATAGTCCGACACTGCGACCAGTCCTACATCAGTAGAAGGATCGAATCTCCTCAAACGACGATTATTCTCACAATTACTTAACTCGCCCACGGTTTGGTCTACTTCTTGGTGCGTTCCGAAATCTTCGTCATTCGCAGGAAGGCAGTTTGCTCGGTCGTATAATGCGTCGCGAAAACACCACCTTTTCCCTCCGCGTCTTCGTTACTTTACTTACGACCGCTTTGCCGGCATTCTCAAAACTTGTCGACCCGACTACGATTTACTACCGCGATCAGCGCGCGTAACAACCTATATTACACCGATGTACTTCCTACACTTCATTACTTATTTTAGCGAAGAATTTAGTCTACTGACCTCTCTGTCGGCGATTTCAGCCTTCACGTGTTCGTTCTGAACCTCAGTATAAGTATGAAGCACGCTGAGCCCACACCAATTTTCGTTCAAGTCCCAATACTTTTCACTCAGGGCTCGTTGAGCTCAGCGGAACTCCAGGGGGGAAGATATTTTCCTCAAGTCTGGTGATAATTCTCTGTAAAGATCAAACGGAATCAGAAAAAATTTCCATACATAAGAAATTATCTAAGGTTCTTTGTATCGAACTCAGATTATACAGTTTTATGAAATAGCCTCATGAGGAAGGGGGTAGCCTCCCTGATTTGAGTTATAGACTTAAAAATGTGGTCAACTGTTTTTACTCTTACAATAGCAGATTGTACTGAATACAATTTGTTTGCACTGCACTTCCCTCTCACCCTCAGATATGGAATGGAAAATGAAAGTATGAGGTCACTCACAAATCACGTCAACATCTATCATTTTGTAAAATGAACGGACGTGAGAATGCTAATCTCAACAGAATGCAAACATCAACAAATTCTGATCAAAAGGAGCCTCTATTAAAGTAGTAAAGACAATCAAGCCTATTTTCAATTCCAAAACTCACATGAAGGAGGACATCCAAGCGCACAGCAGCCAGACATTACAGAGAGACTCGAATAAACTATTAAACGATCTCTTAGTTACCTTCCTCTCCCCCTTCATAAGATATTTTTACAACTTTCATAATTCCTTTTATGACTCATAATTTCACGTTTATTTCTGTGCTTTGATTATCCTAATTCATCGGTTAGTACTTTATCTTTTTACTTTTCGTTAGTTTTATTCCGCCCATTGATGTAAGTCAAGCACTCACGAAACCGGTCGCGATACATTTTTCGATCATTTGATAACTTGCCTAATTTTGTTTACATTCTTTTAAATTTGTTTTACTTTTTTTTTTTTTAATTTCTTATTTTTGACCCTGAAAAATTTTCCCTTTAAAATGTTTTATTTGACTTAAAAAAAAAATTTTTTCCTTTCTGTTTTGACCTGTTTATTGGACTTTTCTTAAAAAAAATTGTTGATTGCGATTATTTATTTTAAAAAAATTCACCTTTGTCGACATTTATTATTCATTTTTATTTTGTGCTTAGTGTTTTAAATTAAATTCATCGGTTGTTATCATTTGATTGGTGTCTTCTGTTGTACGTGCCTATGTAAAAACCCTGTTCCCTGATTCGATGACTCGTAGTTCGAAGAAAATATCGAATGTAACATTACAGAGAGACTTGAACGAAAAGGGACACTCGATTGAAGGTCTTGTAGAGATCTCCTTTGATGAGTTCCAAGAAGATGTACGGAGAGTGCGCGAGAACAAAATTATTTCAGTTGATGATGAAAACATTCTAATGCAGTTTGCGACTCACTTTTTACAGCACAAACCGCGCAATGTAAAATGCCGATTCGCAGCTATGAAAGACATCATAACTCACAAATTTGCGTCAAGTTCGTGGGACATTCGATCAAAGAACTCAAAATCACCTTCTCTGTCACAATTTCCGAGGGACTTCACAAATACTACAGACGACAAGTCATACTCGAAAGATACACCAAGGGAAACTGGAATTTGAGGCAACTCAAAGAGTCATGAAGAAATAGAAACTTCTAAATTTTCTCACGAAATATATCTTCTCTTTGAAATTACTAAAAAATGAAAAGCTTCAGTCAAGAGATCCGCATGCGTAGAGACTCATGTCGTCGTTAAAAACTCGGTAACCAGCGTAAAAACGCTTCTTCGAAATAACGATACGCTCGAAAGGTTCGTACTTGTGCAGTAGCTGCGATAAAGATGTGGATCAGCCTATAAAATACTAATAATTTACACTTCAGTAATGAAGATGTGCACCATACCAAACAAAGCAAGGTCGTTTTGACTACTTCAAGGCAGCTCTTTTTAATTCAGACGAATTTATCGTTCAATCAGCAGCTCGGTTATAGAAATGCAACGGTTCTCGAGGTGGTAAAGGCAGTTCTCAATTTACCGCGTTTATTATGCAAATCTAATTGATCTCTATCACGTAGGTTCCAGTAAATAGTATCCTATGTTAGTTACGAGTAATTTAATTTGCTCGGAAATTTTTTGTATATCATTATCACGGGCATTTTTACATGCGTATATCTCTATACTGTCCTGTTCCTGATGTCATTCATTTCCTACGTCCACCTTCAGTTACTTCATCGGTGTCGCATTAATTATCAAGAAAATATTCAACTAGTACTCCTATAAGAATCTATACACGTATTATTTCATGATCGTTCACCCACACATCAGCGCTAAAATGCAGAAGAATTACGGAAAGAAAGAGAGGTATGATATCTATGCAGATGCGTTATGTTTCTGAAACAATCACAGAAAATAACGGAGGAAAGAGATTCAAGCTTAAATAATGCATTTCCTCACAAGTTTACTTCGTATAACTCATTGATCAACTGCCGCCAGTTGAAAGAGAGAAGTAGGCTTACCACCTACCTAGGCTATTGACTTCAATCCCTGTATCGAAAGCGGTACGCAAAATACTCGTACTGATAATAATGGGATTTCTGTTCATATTGACAACCAACTATGGTTTTGGTTACACTGATATACTTCTAAGAAGCATATTCAAAATAATAATAATAATGCCTTCGACATTTTTCCTACATTCAACAACAGCTATGAACTACACCTACATCAGTGTACATCGAATTGCACGTCGTCAGTGTGAAGGAAAAAATCGTCGATCAGTATTAACTCGTCTCGCAGGAGACAACCTCGATTGTAATACAATATAAACTTTGCATATTAGTACTGTAAAGACTACAAGAATAAGAGTTGTCGAATTCATGATCGCTCAAAAATTTTAAAATTTAAAGGATAAACGACAGTCTGCATTTCTAATATTGATAGGACACGTTTTTGGAAATAGATCAGTAACTTTACCAGAAAGGTGAGTAAAATACCTTCAGTCGTCAATGAATCAAAATCTAACCCAGTTTCTTCTACACCAGACAAACGCAAGATTATTTGACCTCTGAGCCAGTTGTTTCAATGTATGTACAACAAAGTTAAAATTCGCACAGAGGATCAACAACAATATATCAACACATAATAATACCCCGTAAAGCATAAAAGACATGTACCTCAATCTTCATTTTTGATTCTAAGTATAATGAAGTTGTTCTTAGATTAATAAAGTAGATTTTTTCATACCTCAGAGTGTTTTACACATTCGCTAACCTTTTTTTGTCTCGTTCTTTCCTGCGATGATATGTTACTTGTCTCCCCATATTTTGTTCACAGACTCGAACTCCTTATGATCGCAACACTGCAATTTCAAGATACAATCTATAAAAATTGGGCTAAATAAATACCTAATTCTCTGAGTATTCTCGAGTTTCCATTCTGGTCACCTCTACTCAATATCAGAAAAATTGAATGAAGTTTTCTCCAGAATTTTGAGAATTTACTTGGCCTATCTGCTTCAACTCAAGGATCTATACAGCCAAGTCGCATTAATTGATAAAGATTGATAAAGGTTTCAGGTTTCTGAACAGACGAACATCAATTATCCTGTGAACAATAACAAAAGAAATAAATAAATAGGATTACAACGTTCTTTGATTGAACTGTTGCAACGATAAGAATGAAACTCGAACTAGAATAAAGAAAGACAATTAATCAAAATCATCTTCTAATTGATGAAGCCTCTGCTCTTTTCTACGCCAAGAATTAAAAAATGTATAATTTCAAAACTGATAAAATCAAAATAAAGTATACTCACAATTTCGGGAGCAGCGTTGTTACACACAGGATGATAGAAGCAATTAAAATTGATTATAGGTACATCTATATAGTTTTTTCATATAATGGTATTATCGATGTGGTAAACTTTCCTCCAACACCCTACATATAAGAAGAATTATTTTTCTGAAATTAAACAAAAATATTAATTCAGTTAAAGCCACTAGAACTGCAGTATTTTACTATGATCAAAATATCTGCTAGGATCCGATAACCCAAGAATTTTGACTCCTTCCTCAATCAAAAACAAATAAAAGTAAAGCATAAGCGTTCTACAGAACAGAAATGGTAAGATACTAAGGGAGACTTAATGGACCGCTAATTAAGTTTCCAGCTGCGATGATGGCTGCATCACATTTTGATTTTTGTCTTACCGCAATTTGCGGCCTTACTGAAAATTTCTTCAAGTCCATCGTTTTATGAATATAATATTATGACTCTTGAGTCGAGATTTTTCTCTGTAAGACCACAGGTCTTATCGATGGGGATTTTTCCTAATCCTTTTATAATGTCAGGATCCAACCTTGAACTTTTTACGAGTCTCTCCTCGAAAAGGATTTTAAGTTGAAAGTTTTTCGAAAACCCTAAATTAGGTCAAAGTTATTTCGACGCAAACGTTTTCTGATGATGTAGCCCACCAATCCAAGGCACCAACTAAATCAACTCTGAGTGGGTAGAAGGATTTTCTGGTCAAGTTGAAATTTTTTCAAGCACAGCAACTTCCCGTGAGTATAGCTCAGAAGTTGAAAATATTTGAAGTCCCATTATTCCCACAGTTTTTCCGAGTAGCTGGAGATCAGAAATTTCTTCGAATCCCGCATTGGTTTCCTTAGTAGGAAAGTCGAAATTTCTTTTTGTTCCTACGTCGTAGTTCACAATAATGAAATAAATTTACTTCCCAGCAAAATATAATATTTCATAAAATAACGAGCGTGCTTTCGATCAGCGACTAACGCGATACTAACGACAAGGTAATGAAACTACAACTAATTAGCTTGATAATGATTTCTTAACCACCGAAAGCGCTATCGCTATTTTATGAAAATTATTTTGCAGTAAAAAAAAAAAATGTGTTTCATTATTGTGAATATGATGCACCGCACAGTAAGACAAATTAACAAATTTAATCAGTCGTAGCTCATCGAAGTTGGATATCAGCAACATTTTTTTCCGTTCCGAGTATTATTATACTTATTCAGGCAATCAGCAAAATTTTGGAAAGTCTAGAAGTCAAACGAAAATTCATTGTTATCTCACTTCTCAAAATTTTCCTAAATTTTAAAACTAGGTCGCAGGTTCAGATTCGCCCCTTCATCAGGAATCACACATTGTGATTCCTGATGAAGGGGCGAATCTGAACCTGCGACCTAAGATGGTACCTTTGAAAATTTCTCCAGGTCCATAACCTTGATTCAAGCTTTCGCCCCTCTTAAAATCATAATTTTCAGACAAACGAAGATCAAAGCCCACTCTCTTCGAAAATTTTTACCATTTAACAAGGTTCAAAACTGGGTCATACCCTCCCCTCCGCCTCATTTGACAGAAGGTAAGCTTTCGGTTAAATACCCCATAAAACAAC